>OX387916.1:12782500-14167500 GCA_947578465.1 Thera obeliscata
TTAAGTTTGTATAGAAATCGTACCCCCTTAATTTTGTAAATTTGTGATAACATCTTTAAACTTTTTTTTTCTGGTGAACTGATGAGTTAACTGGGATTCTCTGGGCGATCAGATTAGGGGATCCTGGTGGCCAAAGTGGTAAGAACCACAGTCTGCAACACTTTCCATATCTGAAAAAGGTCATCAAGAAACTGGCCGAGCATTCGATTGACGGTGTCGTAGATAGCATCGCCTGTCTGTCAGACAGTGGTCAGTAAATTCTCTTGATTTATTCAATCTTGAGCGATAAGACTGACTTTTCACCAGAATAGGGCAGAATGTCAGTCTCTTGATCTATTGACGGTAATAAACCGAGATCTGTACCCGAAGTCCGAGTTTTGCTACCACATTTCGTTACCAAATGTTGTTTTCGTTTCACCTACGTGTTTCTGTCTTTTGTATGGAGTAAAGATGAGACAGCAAAAATACGTTACGTAGTCAGAGCTGTTGTCTCATCATTTTTCCATGCAAAAGAGAGAGAGACACGTAGGCGAAACGAAAACAACATTTGGTAACGAAATGTTGTAAATGCACTGGGACTTTGGGTACTTGTATTGAAAGTAACAGTTGAGTTCACACTTTGATTTTCACAGCCTTGGACTTAATACAAAACACACTGATTTATGATTTCATAAAGACAGACTGAGTTTGTTTTCCTGTTACCTATAGGTACCTACTATACAAAGTTAAACACGTTGTAAAGCTAGAAAAATATTTACTAGCGAATCTGATTTCTTTAGAGACGATAACGTCATCAGACAATCCACATTCTTTTCGACTACATTGAACACCGATAAGATATTAAAATATAATAAGATATTAAAAATGATAATTTTTGAACTTTTTAAACTCATCATCATCATCATTATCAACCTGAAGAAGTCCACTCCTGGACATCCCCTACACATTTCCAGGAAGAACGATTCTGAGCCCTTTCCATCCACCGACTTCCCGTGATCTTAACAATGTCGTCGCTCCATCTGGTGGGTGGGCGCCCTATTTTTCGTCTTCCGGTTCGTGGTCGCCATTTACTTTCTAAATTGGTATTTGTATAACATATATTATTATTTATACCAACATCAAACTAAATAAATTTGAACCTTGCAAAATTTAGATACTTATATCAAAATGCCAACACAATTTTACAGGTCGAATCTCACACGAGCACATCGTGAGAAAAACTCGTAACAAAATGACTGCTCTATTTATGTTGAACTAATGTGCCCAGTATATCAGACACTGGTCACGATAAACCTCGGTTAACTCGGCAGATAATGTATGAAAATGTTGTCAAAAGCATCAGGTTAAACAAAACGGTAAAGTGACGGAGAACACAACATCTAAGGTCAGTAGGCCAACCATGAGCTCTGTCTGGCTCTGTCTCTGGTTCTGGTTTTGAGTCTGTGTGAGTGTTGACTAAATAAATCCTACGTCAAAACGTCACACACACACCCATTCACACACCCACACACACCCATGCACACCCCGGGGTAGGCTTCCCTCTGTGCTAACCAGACTCTCAAGAGACTGGGAGAATCATGGAGGCCTACCCCTAACGCGCTCACACACACACACACCCAACACAGTATAATGCACTGGTGAGCACTCACACAGACTCAAAACCAGAACCAGAGACAGAGCCAGATAGAACTCATGGTAGGCCTACAGCATTAGATAATGATCTGAATAAAAAGCCAGCTTCTACGATTGTCAATGACAAGTTGCAAAACTAGAGACAACATAAAAACTACACAGCATTACAATATTTTCACGTGTTTTTGCGTCATTCGGAGGCGTTTTCGGATGTTTCACGTATTTGGGACAAGCTAGAACTTTACCCTGAGTTTGAATTACACTTTGTTTTATTACGGCTAAGCATGCTCCACCTTATTAGACTGAATGTATGGCTCACTTTCCATTAGGTGTGTGTTAGCCAAATGCTTAGCTATTTATAGAAAAGATAAAAAAAAAAAATCGCCGGTGCAACGAGAATTCAACAGACTAGGGGGCATACATTTTCAAAAAAAAACAAACAAAATGCAAGTAACGAACTTACTTAAGCAAGGGACCAATTCAAATTTTGCCTGTGTTTTTCTTCCCAGCTTCGAACGTGGTCGTCAGTCCTCTTCGTTTTTCAGAGACACCTATTTTCTGTGAAGGCTCTTTTTTCTGAAAACCAAGACAAAAAAAATGCGCAAGTAAATTCTAGAAATATAATAAAAACTTCAAATTCTCTTAAGAGTGTATATTTATATTTTTATCTTACCTTACATCAAGTTTTTCTGAAGCAGAAAAACTGCGGCCTCTCGAAATACCTAAACGTATTTTTAACTCGCGAAGTCTACTCAATTTTCACGTAAGTTACTTTTAATTAAAGCTAACCAACAAAAACCTATTGAAATATACTCTAGAGCTAGCAAGGCTTCAAGTTCTGTAAATTATCAACATCATGAGACTGAAGAAGTCTCTTGCTGGATATACTCGTAGATTAGGTCTCAGTTCTTTCCAGAAAGAACGATTCTGAGCTCACTCGTTGCATCGACGTTTTTTTTCTTTCTAAATAAAAAGTTATCAAAATCAGCTTTTATCTACCTAGTATCTAAGCTCATTATAAGTGGACTGTGAAGTCTGTGTGAGTTATAAATAAAGTTCTATAAACCGAATTAAAAAACGTTAACAAAACTGCAGTAAGTAATACTTATTGCTAGTTTTTTACCCATCAAACACGAATCTAAGCCCAAATTCATTCGACCTTAGCGTGACTCCAAGAGTACCTACACGTATGACATTGGCAAAAAAACTTCGAGTAAAAACTTGGACAGGCATTCTTTGTGTACGTCTAGCCATTGACCTTCATTTTGATGAACGACTTTTTAGCAAAGAAAAAATCAACTCGCCCGGTGAATTTACCTAACTTTTTGTGGTCTGTTCTAAGAATGGCAAACCTAAATCTTAGGTACCTAATGCATTCCAGTTTAGAATTATAGCTGCATTTACTTATGAAGCGGGTGATATATAAGTAGGCGCTGAGTTACTTGCATTTACTGGATACACTGACGACAGTCAGACAGAGTGTGCGTTCGCCCAGTAGGTTAATAAGGTTGTATTTGTTCGTTGCGTTTTTTCTTATTGTGTAAGTTATTATATTAGTTATAAGTGTATTGATATAGATAGCCCAGTGGTAAGACAAACCTTACTTATAGGCTTTAAACCACTGCGCACTGTTCGATGTTAAATGTACCTAACTTTTTGTATATTAAATAAATAAAAAAATAAAAGTTACTCGCACTGGATACACTGACGACAATTGCACGTGTACCCGATAGTAGTAACTAAATAATAACAATTTTATATAGTAGTAGGCAACAAATATTGCACATAGCCAAATTTCAGCTTCATAGAGCGTAGAGTGCGCTCTAGGAAAGCAGAAGAGCCGATGCGCATTATTTATTGCCTACAACCGTACAAAAGTATTTGTTTTGCAGACTACTGGAACCCCACGTGGATTTTGTCCACGTGAAGCTATTAAACCGACTTCAAAGAAAAAGTTCTCAATTCGGTTGTGTAATATATTTGGTGTCGCATAACGTCGTCATTTATTAACCGATTTGATTTTTTTTTATCTATAAGGTAACCTGGAAAAATTCCTCCAGATAGTCTCATAGAAATTTTATCAAAATCGGCTCTACAGTTAGGCCATGAAGTCGGTTTGGTACATGTTTGTTGGGACTTTACACAAGTTTAAGAACTCACACAGATTTTTCATGAGTCAGTGGTCTTTTGCTTTTTACTAATGCTAAATTATATTGATTCATATAAAATAACCACCATAATATAAAGTGTATAAAATGTAGCGCCTATTAAAAAGTGGTAGAATACCGGTAATCCGCTTTCAATGTAAACGCGGCTATAGTTCGATTCAAAAGCATTAGATCCCATAATTTGAGGATGATAACGATCCAAGGTTCAAAAACCTAATAGTCCCTGTTGCGTAATTTGGATGGCAGCTTCTAAAATTCTATCTAATTAATTTAGTATCGTTCTTGGAAAGGCAATAATTTGAAATGTTGCAAAACTGTGTCTTCGTTTGATGTTATTGTTTTCTTTGAAATTAATGAATTATGTCTTAAAATAAAACGTGACTAGTGATTTTAAGAATTTCCTGACGCCTTACAAAATACAAAAGATAATATTGTTTATACCATACCCCCTCTAAAAAGCTTATTTTATTCACTGCAAACAGTGAATAAAAAGCCCTTTTAATCACTGTTTTGGTGTTTGAATTTGGAACACACTAATAAGGTCAACGTTCATCTTAATATACCTTAAAACCTTCTTGCGCCATAAATACTTTGGATATGAATTTTTGACAAGGAGTTTAGCGTTGGATTATGTACTGTTTTAGTAGAAAACTTAAATTTATTTATCCTTCTTTTTTTACAAATCAAAACAAAATCAAAAATTATTTGTTTTATGTCATTTAAGAATAGTATAAACAAAGTTCATAGTTTTAATCCCTTTTCGCTTAAATCTTTCTTTTTCTCGGAGTCTTGGTATAAAATATAGTATGCAACTCTTGAATAAAACGGATTTATATCGAGAGCCATGAATCACTGGCGTCGTTTAGGATTCTAACACTTGAGTCACTCGCTACGCTCGTGATTCAATCATTATGAATCACTCCCTACGGTCGTGATTTATTCGTTAGAATCCTTCACTTGCTTGTGATTCATCTACGGCCCTCGATTTAAATCAGTCTTTTATTCACTAGTTACATAATATACTATTTCTTTGAAATTAATGAATTATGTTTTCAAATAAAACGTGAATAGTAATTTCAAGGATTTCCTGAGGCCTTACAAAAAAATAAAATTATGTGTCAATTTAAGTTATTTCTTTGTTTCAATCTTTATCTTCATTTATTGTATCAACAAATCGCATCAATCTTTGATTGTATTTGCATTACGGCGTGCAAAGTACCATTAACACACCAGTAATCAACCAAGTTTCTTGTTTTATCG
Source organism: Thera obeliscata (assembly GCA_947578465.1). Taxonomy (NCBI): domain Eukaryota; kingdom Metazoa; phylum Arthropoda; class Insecta; order Lepidoptera; family Geometridae; genus Thera; species Thera obeliscata. The sequence goes on from OX387916.1 coordinate 12,787,561, forward strand.
CAAATCAGCTGTGCGCAGTGTCTTGCAACTTTTCACGCACTGTGAAAGTAGGTACTTAGGTACTCTCTAACGGTGAACGAAAACATCATAGGGAAACTGACGTATCTAAATAGTTCAACAGCATGTGTTACGTGCACGAAAGGAGTCTGATAGAGGCGCACTTTAAATCCTTTCACCACACTGGCACTGGTTCGAAAGGACTAGTGACACGACACAAATAAGAAAGAAGTAGAAAAGGCTTTAATATTAGGGTATCACTTTACGACGATTGACTCAATAACCCTAGGATGCCTGTTGTCATCGTGAATACTCGTTTTCCGCAATACAAGCCTCAATTATTCTTTAATTTTGAATGAAGTCACAGGGTTTGGTTTGGCCAAGGTTAAGTACATTAAGAAAGAGAATAAAAAAATCTTTAAAATATAATTTTATATTACGTTTTGTCATAATTTTTATGTTTGGCAACATCTAACATGGTTCTTTCAAACCACCGACCGAAAATAGGGGTGCTATAAGTTTGAGGTCTTTGTGGCTGGTAGCACCAAAACTAATTTTCCGGTTTGAATGTGGTTATTTTTCAGAAAACTGATAATTCTGAATTTATTTCAAAATTTGTTAAAAATCCTTGCAGCCGCTTTCATGTTCAGAGTTCCGTCAGGTGTTTTTTTAATTGTCATAAATTGTATACAAGGTGTATCTAAATATGTGTACTATGCGAAGGTGGGGGGTTTCAGACCACAATGGTGATCAGTTGTGGGGGGGAGATAATTAAAAATTCCTATTTTCAGTTTCCCATACAAAAATATTTAATTTCATAATGCCTAAATAAATTGACAACCCTATCCTTGTAACCCCTTGACCCCTTGACCTACTACCTCTGTAGGTCTACTACTACTACCTACTACCTCTATAACTGAGTTTAGGGTTGTCACTTTGTATAAAGTCAGCTGTTCATGTTGAAACTTCGTTGCAGTTTTTTTCAGAGATACCAATCGAAGTTCGAAAAGTTGTTGAACAAAAGTTGTTCCCCGGGGGGTGGAAATTCACCCCCCTTCAGGATAGTACACATATTTTGATACACGTTGTATAGCCGTTTCAAGAAGTATTTCTATCGCTAGTGTTAAAAACTACTGCTAATGGTACAGTACTTTTTCCGCGGTATTTCAAGGGCTGTCGTGAGTGATTAACCCATAAATCCAACAATAGGAGCCTTAATACGTTGGCATTAACTGGTGGGTATATCCTTGCCGCCTACAGGTGCATGATGCTAGGGCTGTCTATAAAATTGTTCAAACTTCGAACTTAAAAAAACTTGAGAATTTTTTTATGGAACCAATCTCAAGGCCTATCTTAAGAGGGTACGATTTCCATACAAACTTAATTTACACAACTATGGGCGAATAAAGTATTAATGTACACTAAAATAGCTGTAATAGGCTTTTACAGTGGTCCTTATTACCGGCCAGTTATATAAAGTTGGAGTGGTAGCCGTTGGTCGTGGCAGTCGGGGCTTCAGAAAAAAAACTAACAGACTTTTACGACTATTTTGAGACATATGTTTTAAGCTCATTCACGTATTCAATGCCGAATACCCGTTAGAAAGAATGACGAAAAAATTACTTTTTTGGTTTTTTATTAATATTTCTGTTATCCTACAGTTTTCTCCAACTTTATATAACTGGCCGGCAATAAAGACCACTGTAAAATTCTATTACAGCTATTTCAGTGTACATTTATACTTTGTTTGCCCATAGTTGTGTAAATTCAGTTTGTATCGGAATCGAACAGTGAAAGGCTGACTTTACTTAATTTAACTTAGTTTTCTTTCTTAGTTTTCTCTTCTTATATTGCCTGTTTTTTTAGGCTTGGTCGCGTGGAACTGGCACCTGTACTTACCTAGCTTTAAGACGTTCAAACTAAAACTTGTGATACCACTAAAGAAATAAGATATTTTTGATTTTGATTTATTTCATTGTTAGGTAAAGGTTGTATAATAATAACAGAATGTTCAATGATCTATTAGCAAATCTTCTTAATTACCAACCTCGGTTAACAGTCTATCTCTATGATGTCAGCTTTTCAAAGTTTTTTTGAGTAGGTATCGAGGTTGATGGTATATGACAGGTAGTTATTAGGAATAAAAGGATAAAAGACTATGTACTTATGGCTATAAACATTGAACATTATGTAGCGACAGTTTAATATTGCTAGAAAACACGCTAAGCTGTTTAGTCACAGTTTTGTCTGAGTTGCATGCAGTGTACTTTGTCCTTTTCTGAGTGAGTTTTTTATGGGTCACAAGAGTTTTGAGAACTCTAGGCATACGGATAAATTTAAACGAAATATTTTTCATGTTTATTTACGTTAGGAATCTGAGCACCGTACTTTTAAACATACCCTTTTGGTGGCTCGCTAAAAAGCCTCCTGTCACTGTCACGTCAATATTATGTAAATATGGCAGCAGATATAGACCCCGCGCAAGATAACTTTGCGCGTGTCAGCGGAAAACATGAAGAAAATGGACTGGAAATTTAAGATCACAAAAATGAATGGTTGCAAGTTCATGTTTGTTAGTGTAGTTCATTTTCCGTTATCAGCCGCTAGAGTGACGTAGATGACTTAAAATGAGACTCGAACGGAGTGGAAAAAGACTGCTATTGGAGTTTTATGAATATGAGCCAAAATTTGGCCAGACACTGTCTGCCATTATTCATTGGTAAAAGCGGCCTTAAAACATAGTCTATCATTTTTAACGGATATACTGACAGTCGTGTTAACCAAAAAACAGGCATGTACCAAAGTGAGTCGTAAAAGCTAACCTTCGATTTATTTTGACACCTTATCAGCACTTCAAAGAGTTAACTAATCACTTTTGATCTATTTATAATTTTAGTGTTCTAATTGGTGTTGCCACTCCTAAATATTTTTAAAACTTCGCCTTAGGGGACTTATTTAAAGTGAAGTGTGATTTATTTGTCAGAGCTTTGTCAGTATAAAGTTCCTGCTCAACAAGTTTGTAAAAATATAGCAGGAACTTTTCTGTGGCTATGATCATAAAATTCCTGACACTTTTGAACGGCTCGCTGAAAGTCTCTTGTCAATTTCAACAAAAGGAGGGAATCTGCTGGTTCCATCAACAAGGGAAGAAAACTTTACCACTGAATATTTGCTGTCATAATCTGCATTTTTATTTTTAAGTTTGATCATGCAATTGCAAACTTGTGGAGAAAAATTATACTAGTAGTTCTGTGGAAGAGTTTTCTTTTTTCTTAATAGAACTAGTGCGAAAAATATCCCAGTAGTTCCATCAACAGAACTAATGGGAACTAATGGGAACTAATGAATACCACAGTATAAAACTATGGATCTGTGGTGATATTGAATTGTCTGATGAAACTGAGAGTTATTAATAAAAAGAACAACTATCGCAAAAACCCCACAATTTTACAAAAACAGTAAAAACGCATTAAAAAACTAACGTCTTTTTAATACGGTGTGGTAGTGGAACTACCTTATAAGGAAATACTTAAGGAGTATTTCTTAAGTCGTTTGACTTTTTTGTAGCATCGCCAACCCTATTAATAAACGAGGTGTGAAAACGACACGCAGTAGACCAAGTTCGCAATTAATTGGGACTTCATAACGAGCGCCATACATATTCAACTAATGCTTTGTCACTCAATTGTTCATCTGACACAAATTACTTGCGTAGGCTCATCTGAGGCATATTAAGGTAATTATGGAAAACCTAGGCCCAAGGTAGACATAATGAGTTAGGTAAATGAAAAGGTACAAGACAATACGACAAAGGGATTGTAAATGGCATTAATGCAAATAGAAATGAACACTACAAAAACATTAGAGAGAGAGAAACATGATCGTGAAAGTTAAGAAAAAATTATCACTTTACAAAAAAATATAGGAGTCATTCCTATCGAAATAAGATAGGAATGGGAACTTTTTACGGAAACTTTCTTGATACTGATTGTCTCTGCTTCTTCCCAAATTAGAAACACCTTGTAGCTGATTTTTCTTTGTCCACTGCACAACTTCTAAAGCCATGCGCACAGAAAGTATATCTATTTGACAGCGTTTCACTGTCAAATAGATTGACAGCGTTTCACAGGGCTGCTATTCCGGCAACGATTCGTTTTCTGTCATTTCGGAAGTCACATAGCATTTTCATTTTAATTGTTTTACTGGTGTTATTCTGAGTTTTGTTGTGTAATTTCGGTGGTATTTTCGCCAACATTACTTGAGGTCTTAGCTCAAAGTGTTAGCAGTTGGAATTAAAGTGTATTATGTGATAGATAATATTCTGATTTGATCGAAAACGTTTCTGATGGGTTTGAAAACCAAAGACCATCATTTTGATTTCAAAGCCAAGTAGGGCCGACTCGACTTTGACTGACTCGACTTGACGGAAAAGTATTTTATCTATGTAATAATATTATCATTAATCTCATTCTCATTAAACTACTCGACATTGGCAAAATTGATCCGAAAAGGACAGATGCCATTCATTAAGAAGAAGAAGTATTCCGGCAAAACGGCTTGATTGAGTGAACGCTGAATCCACGTTCCATTTTAAAAGTTTTCAAATGGCGTTCAGTGAAACGCTATTTGACAGCGTTTCACTGATCGCCATCGCCAGCGACCTAGGTGTACGCAGGCCTTCAGCGATCGCTTGAGTTATTTATTTGTTGCTAAAATTGCACCCTGATTGCCCCGCAGTTAGACAAGGCTTAAGATATTCCAACTTGACCTTTACCCATCACTGTAAATGTAATAATTACAAAATTACCTGCACTTTTCTCGTCTTACTTTCAATGTGCGGAAGTGGTACATTAAATACCCACCAGCATTTGCATGTGATTAATTCAACTCTTTGTTGTAACTATGATAGAAATCAACTCAAGGTTCTGTAATGCCTTTAATTATTCCGTGTTACGCATTCGTCGAGATTATTATTTTTATGCGGTTATTAGGATTCCTTCGATTATAATTATTTTTAAACGGATAAGAAATTAAATCTTTAAGCCTTGCGCACATCTAAGCGTTCTGCAGTGGTCATCAGTGAGACGCTGTCAAATATATTTAACTAATATAAAAATAAGGCTTCAAAACTTCAAAAATCAATTACAGGGTGCTAATTTGAGAAGAAACAGAGACTATTAGTAATATGACAGCGATATTTGATAGCGTTTCACTGATTGCCACTGCAGAACGCTTAGTATGCGCCAGGCTTAAGGGGAGCGTTTGAGAAAACTATTCAGCTTTATCATGCAACTATAAAAACCTACTGATACTCATCCTTGAAAATGTCATATAAAAGCATTTAAAAAGAAAATGTGTAGGAAAATCGAAAATGCCGTTCTTTTTCATAGGAACTTCCTCCCGCGAACACTCAGGCAGTGGAATGATCTCCCTGCTGAGGTTTTCCCTATAGGACTATAGTATGGGGTTCTTCAAAAAAGGGCGTTTTAAAAGTTTAAAAGGCTCGGCAACGCGCTTGTGATGCCTCTGGTATTACAGGCGTCCATAGGCTACGGTAACCGGTCCCCCATCAGGTTGGCCGTATGATTGTTTTTCTGATTTTTTGTATTACAAAAATGCTCTGAGGCCTAAAGCTATGTTAAATGTCGGTTTTTTTAAATAATTTATTATGTCCAACATCTGATTATTCACAAGAAGAAGTTCTTCTGCCTTCTAAATTAATTAATTATTCTAGTATTCATTAATACTTATGTAAATTGATTGCGAGGCTTCAGTGGAAAATACCAGTCAATAACAATGGTTGATTGAGGTAGGTCATATAGGTATCGGTCACGCCTCTTGTGAAAGCTGGAGGGAAAGTGTTTATTCGCTTTGTTAAGCCTTTTGATGCAATATTATAGGCATGTCATAATGTACACAGGTCTACTAGTAGTTATTTAAGCTATTGTATAGAACTGCTAGTACTCTCGAACGGTGAAGGAAAACATCATGAGGAAACCCGCGGCTAGTCAGCTCCGCAAGTATTGACCATGTTTTTCTTGTAGATTGGGCCGACTAAGCTGTTAGGAAGGTGCTGGGTAAGTCTATTACATCTAAAAAAGCAGCCAAGTGCGAGTCGGACTCACCCATGAAGGGTTCCGTAGCAACAAGTAACATAATATAAAGGTTCTTGTAGATCGTCGAAAGGTAAATTGCAGCTTACGATTTATGACGTATAAAAAAAAACTACTGACTAGATCTCGTTCAAACCAAATATCGTTGAAAGTTTGCATAGTAATGTACAACATATATTTTTTTTAGTTTTATCATTCTCTTATTTTAGAAGTTAGAGGGGGGGGACCAACTTTTTACCACTTTGGAAGTGTCTCTCGCGCAAACTATTCAGTTTAGAAAAAAACGATATTAGAAACCTCAACATCATTTTTAAAGACCTATTCATAGATACGCATGGGTTCGATGAAAAAGAAATTTTTGGGTTTCAGTTTCAAGTATGGGGACCCCAAAGTTTTTAGATTTTTTTCTACTTTTGCATAAACATCTTAATGCGGTTCACAGAATACATCTACTTGCCAAGTTTCATTAGTCTAGCTCTTATAGTTTCGGAGAAAAATGGCTGTGACATACGGACGGACAGACAGACAGACAGACAGACATGACGAATCTATAAGGGTTCCGTTTTTGCCATTTGGCTACGGAACCCTAACAATTATGTCCTAGGCACTGTAGCATCCCGCAAATAGAGCTTGATTAATCACCAGTTGCCCCTGACGCTATATAAATCATATGCAAAGGCCTGCTTACTTTTTTCCTTTTTAATGGATAGAATTAAATTGGTTTCCGCTGCCAACTGGAAGTACCTGATGATCGAAACCTTCCTATAGTTATTAAGTTTTTCTAAGGGCTATTTTTCCTTCTAGGGAATATCACTACCCGTCAAAATAAAATGGTTTCAATGCTCGCTATCGCAGATCGCTTAGATGTGCGCAAGGCTTAAAAGAGAAGGATGTTATCTGACTGATAAACTTATTTGTGGATTACAAAATTAGATCTGTTTTTAAAGCTTTATACAGAGTGTAATAAAACTACTCCTGAAAATTTAGGGTATTATGGTATCTATCAATATGAATAACTTCAAATATGAAATCAACATTTTAAACGCTAAAAAACAGCTGTTACATAAATTTTATCCAAGTAGGTAATGAACTTTTGTATGAAACAGCTGTTTTTTATTACACCCTGTAAAGCTTTCGAGGGTTCCTAGGTATATCTAGGCAATAAATAATTCAAATATACCCCCCAGAAGTCATGAAGCATAATAAAAAGTTTAATTGCGACAGTAGGTCTACCACAAGCTCTGTCTGGCTCTGGTTTTGAGTCTGTGTGAGTGCTGTCTAAATAAATCTTATACGTCGAAACGTCACACACACAGTACACTCAATACTCAATACATTTATTGCATAAACATGGTTTGTATTAATAAATGTATTGATGTTTTATGTATGTACCTAAGTACATACATAATTCTTAAGTGTAAGTCAGTATCACATGGACCCTGTGTATAGGGTAAAGCAACATGGAGGTAGGCCGAGGCTTATGCACAGTAGTTGGTACGTATATATTATTAAAGATTGAGAAATTCCAGGCATTATAATGTAGATAGTTACACACACAGACTCAAGACCAGAGCCAGAGACGGAGCCAGACAGAGCTTGTGGTAGGCCTGCAGGAAGTTATAAACTACCTCTGACTTCAATAATAAAGTCTCAAATAAATTAGGTGTTCTTAGATCTTAGTTAATAGTTTGAAGTACTGTCGGCATCTTAAGCTCAGTTGGTAGTAGCTCTGCCGTCTGCGCCGCAGGCCGTGGGTTCGATCCCCACCGAGAACAAATATTTGTGTGGTGAACGCAAATGTTTGTTCTCTGTTTGGGTGTTATATTGTATTCTAAGTATGTATTTACAAAAAAATATATGTAAGTATTTATATCAGCTATCTGGTTTCCATAGTACAAGCTCTGCTTTGTTTGGGGCTGGACAGTGTCGTGTGTATCGTCGAAAATATTTATTTTATTTATTTAACTCGTTACCTTTAAAATGGCGGCATAGAATTACACAGAGGGCATTTAGCAAATTCTCAAAAAATAAGTGAACCTTATATGTATAAAGGCTGCTACGAGATAAGAGAGCTTGATGTGTTATTTTTGACGTGACGACGTCTTATAATTCGATGGAGCCGGCTGCACGCACGAAAAAACATGACATCGTGTGGCGTTACCTCGCTCTGAGGCGTTCCATTTAAGGCTTGAAGTGCAAGCGAGAGCGCGGAACGAGCGACAAAGAGGCACAATCGGCCTTTTCTGACATCTGTCTCTCTCCTACTTGAGTGAGCGATGCGTCCGCGTGGACAGCTGTATGACGTTGTCACGTTCAACTATCGTCAGTAAACCGACTGTACAGACAACCGATTTTTTTCTTGTGCAGTGATATATGTAATTTGAAAATTAAGATTTTTGCACATGTTACTGACTGTACATTCTGCTTGACCTTTATTAAGCTGGAAGTCAGACATCTGCTTGACTATCTTTAGTTCTAAACAGCAAACCATGTGGCGTTTGTGGTGAGACACCTGTTTAATATTTATTTTTGCTGAATAAAATAAATATTTCGTTTGCCTATTCATCTTAACTTTGTGCACTTTAGTGGTAACATTCTTCTTGCTAGTATCATCATTCGTCTAGAAGCCTACAAACACTTTTTCAAACTATACCATTTCATGAAATCGGAAGATTGGTGAAAAAAAAACATCGAGACATAGAACCTCCTTCTTTATTAGAAGTCGGTTAAAAACAAGTCAAAGTCCAATATTTCTTTTTTCAGTGATATCACAAGGATCATTATGAAACGTCCTAAAGCTAGGTGAGTCTAGGTGCCAGTTCCATGCGACCAAGCCTAGAAGAACAGTAGACCTACCACAAGTTCTGTCTAGCTCTGGTTTTGAGTCTATGTGAGTGATCACCACTATACTGTATGTGTGACATTACGACGTAGGATTTATTTATTCAACACTCACACAGACTCGAAACCGGAGCCAGAGAAAGAGCCAGACAGATAGATAGATGATAGAAAGATAGATAACATATAATTGTACACCACAAGAATAGGATATTACACATAGCGAAAAACGAAAACTATAGTGAAACACAATGGGCGCTATGAGCGATCTCTTCCAGACAACCTTTGGATGGACAGAGCTTGTGGTAGGCCCTTCTTCTTCTTCCTGCCCTTATCCCACTTTATGTGGGTCGGCACAACATGTCTTCTCCCTCCATTCCCCTCTGTCAGCCGTCATCTCTGCATTCACTCCTCTCCTTTCCATGTCATTGAGCTTGTGGTAGGCCCTACAGGTAACAAACTACGGCTTGGTTCCTACAATTGTTTTGTATGATCCTTTTACAAAACAAATATAATAGCAGTGAAGTTCCAGTGTGGCAAGTCCATGTCCGCATCTCTCTAAAGGAACCTTACTTGTTTAATGAATGCTCCTTTTGGTTTTGTAGACAAAGTGATATTGAGTTCGTTGGACCGCCAAGGCTGCATTTCTCGTTAAATGGATGAGAAGCGAGATCATTTCTCCAGGAATATATAAAGGGCAACGTAAACCTGAAGTTGGTATTGGGTTCTGTATAAAAAAAATCATACTATTTGTAATTTAAAACGAAACCGTAAAGTAACTTTGTGCTCTGTAATCATAATTGGTGGACGCGAAATGTTTTTTTTTTAAATACTAATATATCTAGTCTAGAGGTTTAGAACTATTAATAAAACTTCACGAATCGAGACACAGATGCAGTGGGATATTATTTAAGAGGTTTTCAATCCGATGATATTTTTTTTCTTTTTTTAATTTTTGGAAAACTATTTCTTTATCTGAAAGATAATAAATACTTCTAAATTGGTCCGATAGAAATTCCATCAAAAATGGTTGAGCAGTTTAACCATGAAGTCAGTTTCTCAAGTTATTTAAACTTATATTATATTTGAGATGGTTAAATGGCGTCAAGATAAGCGGGACCCTAAAACCGTAGGCTTGCAAAATGTCAGTTTTGTCGAGGTGGGAATGGACGGGCTGTGAAAACGGGTTGGGTACGGTACCTAAATAACTACGATGATTTCAACACGGTGCGTTAAGTTTGCACCTTATCTTTGGTGAAATAGGCAGAGTTCGCCACTAGTTTGCGACTTCTAAGACCGTTGCTTATGTTTTTTTTAATCCAGATAAAAAAGGTTTATAGATTTTATTCTATCTGTTTTTTTTATTTGATAAAACAATATTTTATTTTATTTTATTGGTAAAACAAACAGTAATACAATTTAGGCAATAAACAACTTTATTTACTGATTATTAATCATGCGTTTTTGCTAAAAAGAATTTGGAATATTTAACTTTTCTACAGCCATCAGTAGGTACTCCTAAACGACGAAAGAAAAAATCGTGAGAAAACCTGCGTGTCGTAGAACAAAAGATTGAAAACACTGTATCAAGTACACGAAAAAAGTCATTTTTTTTTTTTTTTTTTTAACGCTATCTAGCCCTAAACTAAGCAGAGCTTGTACTATGGGAACCAGGTAGCTGATATAATACTTAAATACTTTTTTTTTTGTAAATACATACATAGAATACAATATAACACCCAGACAGAGAACAAACATATGTGTTCACCGCACAAATATTTGTTATCGGTGGTGATCGAACCCACGCCCTCCAGCGCAGAAGGCAGAGCTACTACCAACTGAGCTGTGAAGGCAGTCAAATTAAATTAAAATTCTTTGCATAATCATAATTAATTACAAGCTGTGTTTAGTTTGTTCGGGGGAGGGCATTGGTATGCCATATCACAGGTTAATCCTAGTTTGGGTACCAATGTTATCCCTCCAGGAAATTGACGTTTGAAGCTGTAACCTAACTATATAATAATGGTACCGTAATGTTTGGTAATATTCAATAAATTTCATTTTATTTTTCACTAGCTGTCACCCGCGACTTCGTCCGCGTGGTTAGTATAAAGTCATAGTTTGAGTTCGTTTAAAAGAAACTATTTTATGGTGGAAAGCGGACAACTATTGATATGTTTTCACTGTTTTTTGCGTATTTTTTGAGAGTTATTTTTCGTGAGTTTGCCTTAGTGGCTAAGTTGGGTTATGTATGCGTTGGTTTTACATGACCAAGTGCTGGTTACCTTAGTTTTGAGTTTGCATTCAAAACTATATAAAGTGTGTTCGAAAGATGGTAAATGCTGTTGTAGCCGATTTTCTTCAGCTGTGTTTAGTTTTGGTATGATAAGTGCTTCCCGCGATTTTGTCTTAGTGGTTATCATGGGGTTTTTTGTAAACCTTTATGTGTATTCAAACCTGGTGACACATGCTGCGGTAGCAGAATTTTTTAAATGTTTTTTTTGCGTATTTTGTAAAGCTCGTTTTCGTGATTTGTTTTAGTGGCTAATTTGGGCTATCGTATTCGTTAGTGTATGATCGAATCTGGTTTTTTTAGTTTGACATGATCAAATGCAAGTTACCATAGTTTTGAGCTTGTACTTTAGAGTGTATTTGAATTTGAAGGCGAGTTCTGTTGTAGCTGTTTTTTTTCAGCGGTGTTTAGTTTAAGTATGATAGATGATATCCGCAATTTTGTCTTGGTGGTTATCATCGGTTTTTTTGTAAACATTTGTGTGTATTAAAACCTGGTGACAGATGCTGCGGTAGCTGAAAATTTTTTAATGTCTTTTTTTGCGTATTTTGTAAAGCTCGTTTTCGTGATTTGTTTTAGTGGCTAATTTGGGCTATCGTATTCGTTAGTGTATGATCAAATCTGGTTTTTTTAGTTTGACATGATCAAATGCAAGTTACCATAGTTTTGAGCTTGTACTTTAGAGTGTATTTGAATTTGAAGGCGAGTTCTGTTGTAGCTGTTTTTTTTCAGCGGTGTTTAGTTTAAGTATGATAGATGATTCCCGCAATTTTGTCTTGGTGGTTATCATCGGTTTTTTTGTAAACATTTGTTTGTATTAAAACCTGGTGACAAATGCTGCGGTAGCAGAAATTTTTTTAACGTTTTTTTTTGCGTATTTTGTAAAGCTATTTTTTGTGATTTTATGTTATATTAGTGGCTAATTTGGGGTTTCGTATGCGTGTTGGTGTATAATCGAATCAATTTTTTTAATTTGACGTGACCAACTGTTGGTTACCATAGTTTTGAGCATGTACTTTAGAGTTTATTTGAATTTGAAGGCGAGTGCTGTTGTAGCCGATTTTTTTCAGCGGTGTTTAGCTTAAGTATGATAGATGATTCCCGCAATTTTGTCAAAGTGATTATCATTGTTTTTTTTGTAAACCTTTGTGTGTATTCAAACCTGGTGACAGATGCTGCGGTAGCTGAAATTTTTTTAATGGTTTTTTTTGCGTATTTTGTAAAGCAATTTTTTGTGATTTCATGTTGTATTAGTGGCTAATTTAGGGTTTCGTATACGTGTTGGTGTATAATCGAAACAGATTTTTTAATTTGACATGACCAGCTGGTTACCATAGTTTTGAGCATGTTCTTTAGCCATTTTTTGAAGCGGTGCGGTGTTTAGTTTCGGTATGATAGGTGTTTTCCGCGATTTTGTCTTAGTGGTTACGGTGGGGTTTATGTAAACTTTTGTGTGTATTCAAATTTGGTGACAGAAGCTGCGGTAGCAGATTTTTTTTTACTGTTTTTTTGCGTATTTTGTAAAGCAATTTTTTGTGATTTTTCTTTAAACCAGTTTTCCTTTTTTTCTCCTCTTCGGGAAAAAAATTTCCAATTTCCTTTCTTACTGCACCTCTACACTATAAGAGGAACATGCCCTCCAAGTTTCATGCTTCTAGGACTAACAGTTTAGGCTGGGCGTTGATTTTTCTTTTAACCATTTTTCCCTTTTTTCTCCTCTTTGGGAAAGAATTTTCCAATTTCCTTTCTCAGTACACCTCTACGCTATAAGAGGAACATACCCTCCAAGTTTCATGCTTCTAGGACTAACGGTTTAGGCTGTGCGTTGATTGTCAGTCAGTCAGTCAGTCAGTCAGTCAGTAACGAAAGAGTTTTATATATTTAGATTTCAAGAAGCTTCTTTCAGACGCACTTTCACCACACTATTGGCCAAAAAAGCCTTTTATAGCTTTCAGCATCATCTTTATCAGCCTGCAAAATGATGATTGTTATTTCAACAAATTGGCGAAAGTCAACAATATTGGTTGATAAATCTTCTAATTTCTCTTGTCTAACAAAACAGATATAAATTGTGTCCACAATGGATGGATATATAATTTTTAAGGCTCTGCTTAGTTTGGTGCTAGATAGTGTTGTGTGGATTGTCTATAATACTTATTTATTTTATTTATTTCTATATCGAGGTTTATGGTATAATGTAGATAAAGAAACCTAAGTAAAGTTCCAGCGCTTACTCTCCGAAATGCATCCTGTTAAATTACCGATAGACTGGCAACTTTGTGGCGATGCTGGAGGGCATAGATTAGACTAGCGTAAATATATTAGAAACCGGTGCTTAAGGCTCGGTCGGTCAATAGGACAACTTCAAAAGCTTCATGAATAAGCTTGCGTAAAATGTATTAATTACTCATTTGTATGCACATTTACATCATTTTAGAATTATATATCTTGAATAGAATTATAATTATAATCTTCAAATAATCTGATAATTTTATTTTTATGGGTTTTACATTGTTTATCGTAAAAATGTAATCTGATGCTGTGTGGTTTTTTCTGCTATAGCAATTTCATTATTTATCAAGAATTATGAACTAAAAAAGCATATGAAAGAAGACAAATTGAAGAGCAATAGGTTGGCGTGGTACGGGCATGTCATGAGAAGGGATAAAAATCATGTGACTAGGAGAAGGATGAGTATGGATACTAGTATAGTATTATCTTATCTGTGGTATGGATATGGATGGATATGTGAGCAGGGGTCAACCAAAGAAAACATGAATGAACTGCGTAAAAGATGACATGAATAAGAGAGGAGTGAATTCAAAGATAACGGCTGACAGAGGGTAAAGGAAGAGGAAGATATTATGTTGCATTGATCAACATAAAGTGGGATAAAGACAGAAAAAAGAAAAAAGATCATCTATGAAGAACGAGCCCTACGTCCATCAACTTGAGGCATATATAGGTGTTCAGCCTCATGTGCCAGTAATTTCACCGGCATCCACACCCTTCAAACTGGAACACAGCAATGCTGTTTCACGGCAGAAATAGGCACGATGGTAGTACTTCCCCGGACGAGCCTTTCACAAAGAGCTCTACTAATGAAATGAAATGATATAATTTATTTGCTTGAAATTTGCTTGAAGTATGGTACATTTTAGATCTTTTAAATATAGGCAAATACAGATTCACACACTTAATACGTGAAAGGCTAGCTCGCTAGTGACATACCCATAGTTTTTTACTCCTCCTAAAAGGCTATGTTTATAGGATGTACCTACTAAAATCTAGAACAGATGCAGTTTTAAGATATTAATGGACACATAATGGACCGTAATTAGTTTACTTGCTTATTAAAGTTGATACTTATAAGTTATCAACATCCTTTATCCATCAATGGAGTCAATAGAGCCTCTTTGTCACCGGATATGTACCCACTCCTGCCATCTGCAGTTCCAGTCTTAGAAACAACTAAAAATAATATGGTTTATTACTAGTGCATGATCAATGAACATCAGTAGAACATTTATATACATTGAGGTATCGCACAACGGAAGAGACAACAAAAAATTAAAAGTAGGTTTTTTATAGTTATTATTCTGCCCAGGGCGGTGACTATAATGACCAAACCTTCCCCTTGTCTATGATTAATTGGTACGTCAGAGGAACACCATAGTGCCATATCGAGATGACGTAGTAGGAAAAAAAACCAAACCTTCCCTCCCCCCATTCTCCCGCACTTTAATGCTCTCTAAAACATCTTTGTTTTTTTAATAGTCTGTAGGTATTAATTTTGATAATAATCTCAATGCTTCTGAATAATATAAACAACATGAATTATATGAAAGCACGTTGAAGTCATTTCTTATAAAAAAACATCTTAGGTCTTCTAAATCCCAGGTCCTAATCTATATCTATCTATTTTTTTACACAACTAGCTGATAGAACAAGCATGTGGCCCACTTGATGCTAAGTATAATAATCAAGCATTTATTCGACAACTAATTTATTTGGCATTTATTTGTCTCTTTTTATTTTTTTAAATTTTTTAGTGGCATTAATCTACAAAGTACATGTGGCGCCCATTTCTTGTACGCGTTAGGAAGCATGGCTCTTCTAGTTATTATATTCCAAGAAAATGCAGGTATTATGAGCAAACACCTTTATTACCACGTGGTGGTACCACCTTCCCCATTTATTATTGCTTAAGTGGTGCCTTATAAGGTGCGGACAGACACCGGAATGAAATTAGATGTGAACATATTGCGCTATTTGTGGTTTTATTTATATTGAAGCCTAGAATAGCGGTATTGTGAAATAGGCTTTATAATTGCTTGGAGCATAATTCAAACATTTCTTTTTACGATTCATTTGCATTATTTACCATTAAAATTATTTTTTAAGTGTTCTGGTACAGTCATTGAAAGAAGTAGATAAATAAAGTTATTACTCTTGGCCCGAAGCATCCCATTGTTGGGTAAAGGCCACCCCCCATGCCGCCACTTTTCACGATCTTGTGCCACCAGTTGCCAGTTCCTCTCAAGGGTTCCAACTCGTCCCGCCATCTCGCCTGTAATAAAATAAATAAATAAATATTGTGGACAATCTACACAACACTATCAAACCCCTAATTAGGCAGAGCTTGTACTATGGCAACCAGATAGCTAATATAATGCTTATTTTTTAACCGACTTCCAATCAAAAAGGAGGAGGTTCTCAATTCGGTTGTATGTTTTTTTTTTTTTTTTATTTTTTTTTTTATTTTTTTTTTTAATGTTTGTTACCGCATAACTTCATCATTTGTGAGCCGATTTGAAAAAATATTTTTTTATCTGAAAGGTACTGCTTCCAGATTGGTCCCATTTTAATTTTATCAAAATCGGTGTTGCCATTTTTTTTTAAATAATTTTTTTAATGTTTGTAACTGCATGCCTCCGTCATTTATGAACCGATTTAGAAAATTATTTTATTATTTGGAAGGTTATTCTTACGTCCAGATTGTCCCAAACAAATTTGATTAAAATCGGTTTAGCCGTTTGACAATGAAGTCGGTTTCTCAAGTTTTTTAAACTTAAATTATTTTAAATTTTGATCAAAGTTTGGCGGATAACATGACAAAAATAGACTGGTATTCTTCCGACCACAAACATGAATGGGAAAATTAAACTTGTATTGCGTGCGTTTAATGCACTATTTGTGATTAATCCAAGTCAGTTTTTTTACATTTTCCGCCATCTGTCACTCGCATAGTTATCTTGTACGGACTCTGAATAACATAATTATGCTAACCGAAGTTGACATTCTTCTTCGCCTAATCCACAGAAAATTAACATTTGATTACTGAAATTAAGTTATAAGTTATGAATAATGTTTCGCTAAACTGCACTTTTTAGCACACTAGTTTTCTTTACAACTGTTTCAATGTATCCAAATCCTTTCACCACACTTGGTTCGAAAGAATCAATGACACGATAAGAAGAAGAAGAATGTATCCAAAACATATTAAAAAAAAACCATATACATCTTGTTAAACCTTATTTTTCCTTTTTTTTCAATTTATTTCAAGGGCTTTGTGACTAAGCGACCGATCTGCCCTATAATAAAACAGTAATTAAAACTTAACTTAACTTAATCTAAACTTATACAAACTTATTGTCTACAAACCAATTTCTTTGTAAAACCTTAAAATGTAGGGAAATCTGGTCGACAATTTTAACCGACTAGCCTAGACTGGCTTACGACATGGTGCCTACCATTATTTTGTATGATCAATTATTTTGCAAAATAATATTTCATTTTGTTTTATTAATGTGTACTTAATGGGTTTATAACCTATTTCAATTGAATGTTTTACGACATTATATAATTTATACTTAATACTAATATCCACATTTGCGTGCAAAGACCGGACATATCCATAATTTGCATATCCTTTGACTAATGGTAGGAAATACTTAAATAATCCGTTCACTCTTGAGAAATACACTAAACAAGTAAACTGTAGTTAAGTAAATGAAAAGGGCAGCCTCCGTGGCTCAAGACATAAGGGGTGCGGAGTCAGGTTCCACGCAACACTATCTAGCCCCAAATTAAGCCGAGTTTTTTCTATGGGAACCAGATAGCTAATAAAACACATAAATTGGAAAGTTGTTATACAATGACCCATTATATACGAGGTAGTTTTACTCGTTTATAATGTCCGTGTAATATACACTCTTCTTTTCACTACGACTGCGAGAAAATAAAATAATTCAATACAATAAGAAATTATTGAGAAAAATTCTAAAGATTTCTTTTTTTTATTTATTCTAAAGCCGCAACGCATTGCATGCATTCTACCAAAGAGATCGCCGATTTAAGCTCCGTTTTCAAAAATAATTTGTTGTTCATTTTTTATGAGACAGTATTAAGTCGAATCTGTATTCATGAATTCTGCTTATGATTAAATACTTTTCTGTCTTTGTAGGCTAGAGTCTTGTCATTTGGCAGAAAAAAAATAAAAAACTTATTTTATTAGAGGAAATGCAATTTTTTCTTCGCTCTTGAACGCCACAATGATGGTCTGTTTGACCAAGAGGAGTGGAAACTTTTTTTTTTCTTAAATATTACGTACTAAGAATACAGACAGAGCACAAACATCTGCTAGCCCCACACAAATATTTGGTCTCAGTGGGCATCGAACCCAAGACCAGACGTAGAAGACCAGAGCTACAACCATCTGAGCTGAGAGGCCATTATCATCATCATTAGCCCAAACAACTTAACTGCTGGCTATAAGACTTTAGACATTCGAAACGTGTCAATTTGTGTCAATGACGATTGAAAAAATAATAATATGGTCGAAGGTGGAAACTTTATTATAACATATGAAAAATTCTGAAAACTCCAGTTACAATTAGAACATGGTGACATGAAGGCTTTAGACATTCGAAACGAATCAATTTGTGTCAATGACGATTGAAAAAGTAATAATGGTCGAAGGTGGAAACTTCATTATAACATATGAAAAATTCTGAAAACTCCAGTTACAATTAGAACATGGTGACATGAAGGCTTTAGACATTCGAAACGAATCAATTTGTGTCAATGAAGATTGAAAAGGTGGAAACTTCATTATAACATATGAAAAATTCTGAAAACTCAAATTAAAATTAGAACATGGTGACATGAAGGCAGATGTTATAAGCAATATTGAACAAAACTATCAGCTGAAGAAAGAACCTATAACATTTCCAATTGATGACGCGCATAGAGTTATAATAAGGCAAAACAGGTGTTGCCAGTATTTTCCCACGAAAATAGAAAAAGACGTAGACAGGTGGGCAACACCAGTTGATGCAATTAACGGTGGATAAGATCCTGGCAATCTGGTTTTCAGGATGATAATGAAGACTTGGATGTACGAAGGCTGAATATGATAAGTAACGTGCTTAGAGAGAGATTATATACTTAGCCTGATGTACTTTGTTTAAAAAAACTGTGTTTTTTTATAAATAACCTTCATAAAACTTATTTTTATCGGTTTGCTATGAAATTTAACAAAAAAATACAATTTTATTTCTGATTAACAAACCGTTCCAAATTCAAAGTAAGTGTACAAAATATAATTATGGTAAATATCCCGTTGTTTCATAAAAATAGTGTTTAAGACAATGATAGTTTCAAAAGTTATCAGCTAATTTTATTTATTGTTTACACACACATACAAATAAAAAAAATTAAAAATGTATTGTTTGTTTAATATTTATTAGACTGCAATAATTATCATAACGTTAACAGACCTACAAATATAAAAAATAAAAGCAATTTATTGTTTTGTTAATATTTATTAGACTCATACAATAAATATCATACAACATTATACATCGATGTAAACATAACGGACTCACAGGATGCAATGCAACTAAAGTATTAAAAAGAAACAAACTGATAAATGTGCAC
This sequence comes from Thera obeliscata, assembly GCA_947578465.1. Taxonomy (NCBI): domain Eukaryota; kingdom Metazoa; phylum Arthropoda; class Insecta; order Lepidoptera; family Geometridae; genus Thera; species Thera obeliscata. Next base: position 12,806,743 of record OX387916.1, read on the forward strand.
GTCCATACTTGTTATTGCGGTTTTAAATAAAGAGGAGTGCTTTCAATAAATATAATGAGAGGTGTCAAATGGGCTTGAACATCTGATTAGGACGGGAAGAAGGTAATTATTTTTGTGGCGCTTGTTTTAAGCTTTGCGCACATCCTAAGCGTTCTGCGGTGGTGATCAGTGAAACGCTATTAAATATTTCAATATTTGACAGCGTTTCACTGATCGCCATCGCTATCTCGCTACATGTATATTGTACTCTAATTGTACTCTATGCATGTATTTACAAAAAAAAAAGTATTTTAGTATTATATCAGCTACCTGGTTCCCATAGTACAAGCTCTGCTTAGTTTGGGGCTAGATAGTGTTGTGTGGATTGTCCGCATTATTTATTTATTTATGTACGCAAAAGGCTTGTACTAAAAACATTTATTTACGCAAAGAAACTTGCAAACAAATTTACTAAATGTACAAAATACACAATTGAATTTCTGCAGGCTACAAACGGTCTAGAGATAGCTCAACTGATCCAAATCCAAAATAAAGGTGTTTACTCGTGTTTAGTTTCTATTTGAGGCAAACAAGGATGATTTTTTCAATTGATCAAATATAGTGAAACAGACCGAAAACTGTTCTGGACTTTACCACCATTCAATGATATTGCATTTTATAATAGTATATGTTATAGAAAATCCACATAACACTATTTAGCACCAAACTAAGCAGAGCTTGTACTATGGGAACCAGATAACTGTTAACTAAGTCCTTCTCAAAAATCCACCCTATAGTATACTTATATGCATTTTTTTTTAGTACATACATAAGTACTAAGAATACAATAACACCCAGTACCCAGGTATAAAACCCATTTTAAGCCTGTGTTTAATAAAAGAGGTAAAGACTTGCCGAAGAAAAAAACCATCCATATTGGTAGGATTTTAATTTTCTCAGTTTCCTGCGTTCACTCTTCGCAATTACTATAAATAATGTCCCTTCAACCGTCCGTGAGGCTGGGAGAAATGTAGATAAAAACATCGCCGATCAATCGTGGCCAAGATCAAGGAGCTTCCCACGAGGCGTACACCTGTGCGTTTGCGAAGCCTGGATGGAGTGACCGCTAAATGAAGGTGCCACACAAGCCTGTGTTTTTCGGCAATCAGTACAGTGGTTTAGCTTTTTGACAGTTGTTTACTGGTTGAACATCCTCTACGCTCAACATTGTCTAGTAGCGCTGTAAAGGAATGCGCAACTAGGTTATAGCGATGGCGATCAGCTATATTTGACAGCGTTTCAACTGGTCGCCATCGCTATTGCCTAAGACGTGCGCATGCGCAGGCCTAAAGACCGACGACTCTTAGCATTTGGTCCATTCAAGAAAAAAAATCATGCCAGTTTTATCAATATTCGTCCACAATACCAAATTTTATACGACCCAAATCTCGGCAGCCTTAACACCTCCATAAATTATTAACATTGCCTTGGAAAAATTAAGGTATTTTTTTATCATCTTTAACATGTTTTTAAGGTGGCAATAATCATTATCCTGTTTTTCTTTATAACTTATTAGATATTATCTTATGATGCCATTCACAGAACCAATAACACAGTGGATAAATGGTATTAATATTTTTGATAGTATGTCTTTCCGGATTACAAAAAAATCGGTTGTCTGTAAAGTCGGTTTACTGACGATAGTTGAACGTGACAACGTTTAAATGGAACGCCTCAGAGCGAGGTAACGCCGCATGACGTCATGTTTTTTCGTGCGTGCAGCCGGCTCCATTGAATTATAAGACGTTGTCACTTCAAAAAAACCGATCTGGAACACGCACGCCTCAGTGTTTTCGCTGGTTTAAAAACAAATCAGTGACACGATAATAAGAAGAAGGGGCTTGCTAGTCCCAAGCTGACAGCTGCTGCAAACTACTATTGTTGAATGTTATAAACGTTTAGTATTGTTATACCAAATGTTTATAACATTCAACAATAGTCGTTTAATTCAAAAATATGATTATTTTGTCGCACCATTTTCAGTAGCATATCCCCGTATCAATAGCCGGTCGATACTGCAGAATTAACTGCAATTATAAGAACAGTACGGAGTAAGCCGCCCTTCCACTCACATAACGGTACTTCAGGGACGTGCAGATCCTTGGCTTATGGACCAAGTTATTGGCTGAAGAGGGTTCCACAGTGACTGGGTGGAACCGCACTGGAATTTCACTGCTATTTTGTCATCATACAAAAAAACGGTAGGTATTTTTATTCTTTTTCGAATGGACTAAAAATGCTCTCACGAATTTTTCGCTACATGGGGGCTGACCGCCATTTTTTCGAAACCGAAATCGATGTGACGTAAGCGCATATGGGTTTGCTTGCAAAACGCACACATACACCATGCCTGTAAGATGGGTTCCATATTCAAAATGAGCTAGTAAATAATACATTGGTAACACATACACAGACTCGCACTTGTAAACTGACAAGTTTTAAAACAGGCTGAAAACAGATCTGTAGGCCTACTATGAGCTCTGTCTGGCTCTGTCTCTGGTTCTGGTTTTGAGTCTGTGTTGACTAAAAAAATCCTACGTCAAAACGTCACACAACGCACTCACACAGACTCAGAACCAGAACCAGAGGCAGAGCCAGACAGAGCTCATGGCAGACCTACTACTCAAAGTCAAAGCTCTGCCAAAAAAACCCAAGTTGATACCCTGAATCGATTGTCGGCAATCTAGCTCCATGGACCTTCATGTCGAGAGATGGATTTGATTGGTCCAATGTCTTTGGTCCGACATATGATATTTTTCTTTCCCAGTGAAAGAAGGATAAACGCAGCCTCCTATAACTTAGTCCCGTCATAAAAGCCAGCGCAAAAACTAGATTTTGTCACGCAAACAAGCACTAAAGCCTGAGCGGATGCACTGGTGCCACTTGCCATTAATTGGGTATCTTTTCTCTATTTCTTTTTCTCCGCAAGCAATTTCAGAGCTATCGGCGACCATCGGTATTCGCAGCCTGTATTCTGGTTTAATAATAGCTAATGTAACAAGCAAATTAAAAATAATCGATTGGAGATTATTGGAGCGTTTTATCCGATGGCTTACTTTATAGACTTGTGATATTGTATTTTGGTTATACGGTTAAAATATATTTATTTCTTTTAAGAATTAAGAATTCACTTACAGAGAAAACTTAGATAAATAAGTAAAGTGGTTTGCCTTTCAGCGTAAAGATAGGTCATAAATATAAAGTGTTAAAAATAATTTGATAGTAAAGTCTTAGTGGGTAGTTTTGTGCGTTCCAGCTCATTAGGTAGTGAGCGCGTACGCTGCACCGATCGCAGAGCGCCATATATTCAATACAATCATCATTATTTTCGATAGCCTTGAGAGTTTAAAAAATAATAGTCTAAATATACGACTTCTTCAATTATACACTGCCTGCGTTATAATTTAATTTAATTCATAATACTGTACCAACCAGCAATTTTTTTATTTATTTTTCCAAACTTCTGTCCGAATCCACTTCAAATATTGCATTGCCCTAAACTTATGGGCCCATTATGTATTCACCATTTTAACTTTAGGACCTCCTTGTAACATAATAATTGTATTATATAATAATGAGTATGAGCCTCTACATATGCATGGTAACTGTCCTCGTACTGGTTATCACCATTAAGTAGGTAGGTCAAGCGTAGTGTCTATAGTAAACCCCCCAAAACATGACACAGATTGTCCATTAATAAATATATTATATTCTTCTTCTTAACGTACTGCGTTCTTAGCGTAGGTACCTACTGGTTCTTGCAAATACCAAAACTGAAAAGATACTGAAAAGATTTTTAGTGCAGTTCAACGAGGCTCTCGAAAGACTCTTTCGAATTTTTTTGGCTCTACGACATGCCGGTTTCCTCATGATGTTTTCCTTCATCCTTTGAGAGTAGGCATAGTAATTTGAGCATTGAAACTGGTGGTGATGAAGATATTATATTTATATGCTTAAAACAAATAATATATTCTCGCTCAAAACCACTAAGAATAAATCAAACAAAAATATAACGCTTCTTTTTTCGATCTTCGATTTGATTAAGGTGTAAAATCAACGATCAAAAATACATAATATTAATAAATATGCATATCTTATACCTTTAAACGAGAAAATCTTGTATATATATATATATATATATATATATATATATTTAGGTACTCGGAAACTGAGCCAACAATTTTCACGAAATTTACTATACAAGGGTTTTCGGGGGCGATAAATCGATCTAGCTAGGATTCATTTTTAGAAAATGACGAGAAGTTGGTGTTTTGCAATAATCAAACATAAACTCAATATACGACTGTTCCTGCCATCTATTGGCGATTGTGAGCAACTAACTGCAAGCTAAAAGGCGTTGTTAATTAAAAATAAGCCAATAAAGATACGACTCTTCCTGACATCTATTGGCAAATAATAATACTATTTTTTTTAAGCCCGAGCGAAGCTCGGTCATACCGGCTCGTAAATAGTAATAGAAATAATGTCACAACTAATGAGCTAACGCTGAACTGGCTAAGTTATTTGGGATGATAAATGTCTTTATTAATTCTTTAACATCGTGAGGAAACCAGCATGTCGTAGAACCTAAAAAGTTTGAAAATATGTGTCAAGTGCACGAGAGGAACCTCTTTAGGCCTGCGCACACCTAGGTCGCTGGCAATGGCAATCAATGAAACGCTGTCAAATTTGACAGCCTTCAATGATCGCCATCGCCAGCGACCTAGGTGTGCACAGGCCTTTTGAGGTGCGCTGAAAATCCTTTCTGCGCAAAACTTTCGAGCCCAATGTGGTGACATTGTGTTCGAAAGAACAAGTGACCACGAAGATTGCAAGTTTCTTTGTAATTAAAAGTCTTAAAATGAATAAAAATCACATCACACAACATAATGGCCTGAACACAAATTATCCTTTCCATCGCACGAATTATCTTATTACTCTTGTTCTAAAAATAAGATAAAAAATGTACGCATAAAAAGTAAACTGCTAATTTCTCAAATAAGGAACGTTTGAAAGTCAGTCTGTTTGTGTCGGCCAAAGACCTAAGCTAATTTGGAGATAGGACATTATAAGGTCGACGTCTGGATTTAAAGGCAATGGAACAATTTGTGACATCATACAAAAAGACACAAGTTACTAGTTATTTTTTGGACCACAAAAACTTGCACCAGTGTCAGTCATAGGTTACCTTTTTTGATCCAGTTTTTGTCCACACCAGTTTATAAACCTATAATTGGTCGGTTCGAAATAAAAAAGTGGTTTGTTTAAAGAAGTCCACTGCTGGACATAGGCCTTTCCTACATTTCCAGATAGAACGATTCCGAGCTCACTCCATCCACCGATCCAGTAAAAGATTACTGGAACTTGGTGAATGGATGGAACAATGTCGTCGGTCCATCGGGTGGGTAGGCGTCCTACATTTCGTCTTCCGGTTCGTGGTCGCCATTCGATAATTATTCCCCAGCGGTTGTTGGTTCTACAAGGAGATATTTTAATTACTAACGAACAATGTAGTTAGGCTGTTGGTAAAAAAAAACATCATCATCAGTCTGAGGAAGTCCACTGCTAAACATATGCCTCCCCTATACATTTCCAGGAAGAACGATTCTGAGCCCTTTCCATCCACCAACTTCTCGCAATCTTGCTGTGTCGCTGGTCCATCTGCAGGGCTACCATGAGCTCCATATGGTTATAGCTATGGCTGTCAAATTGTGTATACTGACCCACACATTCATTTTCTTCTTGGGTTTGAATGTGTTGACACTGTTGACACAATTTTGACAGCCATAACCATAACCATATGGAGCTCATGGTAGGCCAGCTGGTAGTAAAAACAAAATCTAACCGTCAAACTTAAAAAAAAGCAGCCAAGTGCGAGTCGGACTCGCCCATGAAGGGTTCCGTAGCACGACGAACTACAAGAACCTTTATATTATGTTACTTGATGTAACATAATAAGGTTCTTGTAGTTCGTCGAAAGGTAAATTGCGGTTTACGGTTTATGACGTATAAAAAAAAACTACTGACTAGATCTCGTTCAAACCAAATATCGTTGGAAGTTTGCATAGTAATGCACAACATATATTTTTTTTAGTATTATCATTCTCTTACTTTAGAAGTTAGAGGGGGGGGGACCAACTTTTTTCCACTTTGGAAGTGTCTCTCGCGCAAACTATTCAGTTTAGAAAAAAACGATATTAGAAACCTCATTATCATTTTTGAAGACCTATTTATAGATACCCCACACGTATGGGTCCGATGAAAAAAAAATTTTTGAGTTTCAGTTTCAAGTATGGGGACCCCCAAAATTTATTGTTTTTTTTCTATTTTTGTGTCAAAATCTTAATGCGGTTCACAGAATACATCTACTTGCCAAGTTTCATTAGTCTAGCTCTTACGGTTTCGGAGAAAAATGGCTGTGACATACGGACGGACAGACAGACAGACAGACAGACAGACAGACAGACAGACATGACGAATCTATAAGGGTTCCGTTTTTGCCATTTGGCTACGGAACCCTAAAAACAACAAATTATAGCATTTGCAAGTATGTACCTTCATAATTTTCTTTAATGCTGTTCACAACACTCGAGTAATCAAGATTTTATACAGCCTCACATCAAAACATACCAAACTACTTAACTCTCGACAATTTTTTCTCACGCGCAACATTATTATACCTACCAATTTTATTATATCAAAAGTTGCGGTGCAGTTCTATTACGTAAAAATTTGGTAGCGACAGCGATAGTAATGTGACAGCAGAAGATAACCTTTCAAACGCATAGCGTTCAAAATGTATCTCTATATAACCCACTTGTGGCCGCAATGTTCATTTCACTGCATACTCACATCTCTATCAAAGTTATATTTTAGTTCATCGACTACCAACAACTTTTGATTGATATTTTCAGAAGTGATTGCATATTTTTAATAGTGTTCGTTTACATACACTATCACTATCATTTCATACCATAATAAACGGATATAATTAAAGGGCACTTAAGCGTCCTTAACTCACTTAGTATGACCTGACGACTTACTCTTTTATGACATTATAGTATTCTTTGTAGCTGCACAATTTGCTAGGTGTCGCAAACCTATCGCGATATACATAATCAGGTAACCAAACTCGTATACATTAGAACCATAAAAGTAGGTACATAGGTACTATCTAATCCTATCTACATACAAACAGCAATTACTTGTACGCTGTCCTTCGCTCTATTTACACTAGAGGGGAAGACACGCTGACCTATATCCTGTCGAGCATAAAGACCACTGTCTATGTTCTAAGACCTTTGCTACTGGACGCGAAAATATAATTTATTGGGGTCTTAAAATTAAAAACATAAATAAAAATTACTTAAAACTAGTTTTGTAATTTTTTGTCCTAATCCATCGGTGAGAGATGATATACTCGTATTTTATGTTTTGATTAGTTATATTAACCTACCTGTTAAGATTTTTTTATAAATAAAAACAAATAGTAGTAGGTCTAAGCATATCTGCAAACGTGTTTATTTTTTTGGCATTACCTAGCTGCAATAGTGTAGATGATAAATACAGGCAAAGGATCCTTAGAATAGGAAAAGGAGACATTAGAAAGAGAGAAGAATCGACCTAAATTTGTGAATTAATAAAAAAAGTGCAGTGAGACGATCCAGGCTTAAATAAAATAAACAAATATTTTTTCCAATCTTTTTTTTTGTCTTGAATGGTTGGCTATGAAATTCGGGCAAAATAATTCGCGTCCCGTAGTTATCGCCCTAGTCTTAGTCACACAGATGGTCAAACACACACATTCAATATGTTCAAGTAGAGGCATGCATGTGTGTGTGAATTAAAGTGTGTGCTATGCAAATATTAGAAGTAACGTGTATGTGTGCGAAGGAAGGGCAAAGTTTTAATCAAAGTTCAGAGAAATTCTAAAAAATACAAATAAATAAATCTATATCTGCCTGCAACCGAGCTTAGCACTGTAATTTTTTTTATTCAAATTTTTAAACTAATAGTATTTCTCTTTTTTGAATGTTATTTAGTACTTATCTACGTAATCTTATTATATACTAAAAAATTCAATACTAAAAATAGCTTTAAATTATTTTGACCATGAAACAAAGCAAATTATTAATTTAAAAACTCATAAAAACCATGTTTATCTAATATCATAATTCAGAATAAAGTGGTTTTAGTGTTATAGTAAGTACAAAAGTTCCCATGCTATTAAATTTAAAAGTTCATGTTCTTACAAGACAAAAGGCTCTATTTAAAATACACTAATTAGTTAAAATAATCAGATTAGAATACGTACAACTTGATTTTCTTATCAGAATAATAATTTCAACCTCACTTGCTGCTTCATCTTTGAAAAAGCTATTGAATCTATGAACTACTTTGGAAGAAAGATGGAAGAATTTGGTGGGCTCCTGGAAATGTTTACTGTCAGAATAAAGGAACTAGAAAATAAACAAACATCGCTTGTAAACAAGAATAAACATTTGGAAACCAAGGTATCTTCTCTCGAGGTCCAAATCAGAAAGATGGAACAGATTAACTTGGATACGAAGGTGGAGATTGCAGGTGTTCCTAAGTCTTTGAATGAGGACATTAAAGAAATAACTTGCAGCGTAGCGAAACTACTGAATTTGGATCCCGCAAACATCGTAAATGTGAAGCGTGTCGAGGGAAAGATTGGATCTGATGGACCGCTTGTGGTGGAATTGGCGGATGCTGATCTCGCCACCAACTGGGCCCGAACCTCCAAGAAAGAGACCAAACCCATCCTCGCGGAGCACGTAGTACCCTGCATTGAACAGGAAGCCGCAAAATCAAAGGTTATAATTAGGCGTGCCCTATCCAAAGCAAACAAGACCCTCCTGTGGAATGCGCACCAGAAGTTACGTCCCGCCTATAAGTACGTGTGGTTCCAGGCAGGAAAAGTATTGGCGAAGAAAAGTGACAACGATAAGCCCCTAGCAATTTGGTGTGAGGAAGACCTCACAAAAATAACATTCTAAGTGGTCCAGCGTGTGTGTGTTTCTTTTTTCGGTGTAAAAGTATCTACTACATATTATGATAATCTATTTACAATTTATTATATTATCTCTTTCAAATTTCATCTAAATAGAACAAGCAGTTAAATTGTGACCAAGCCACTATCTTCTAACATCAAATAACATCTGCATTTTTACATATTATTGTAACCGGTTTATGTTCGTTTGTATTGCGAGTGCAAATCAGCTGATGAATGAGTGAGCTAATTAGGCGTAGATCGTACCTTGTGAAAATTTTGTTAACAGTTGGTAGGGTATGGGTAGGTATGTCCTTTGTTATTGACGTGCTCGATAAAATATTGTTAATACTCGTCGAGTGTGAGTACCCACACAAACCATACTTTGGTTTTAAGGGTACAATATATTATGAAATCTGTAATACTTTGTAACTATTTCAATAAAAAAAAAAAAAAAAAAAAAAAAAAAAATAGATGATTTCAGATCTACCAAATTATATATTTGGTGGACAATGTGGACATGGTCTTAGGCCCAAAACGCACTACGCGGCTGGCCGCAATGCAGTTTGTCGTTGTGGCTGACCGCACTTCCACGAACGAGTAGAATTACTGTCAAATACAGATAGACAGACGGACAGACAGAAATGACGAAACTATGAGAGGATTGCTGCCAGTCGTTAGTGCGTTGTGAGTCTGCTGCCTTCCTACGGTGCGTGGTTCTGCAGATCATTACGCACAGCCGACGACGACGCACGGCAACGCACACAGACAGAGCTCCTGTGCTACCGTGCACCTCGGCGCACGAGACCGTTCCCATGGTGTATCATGCGAGCTGATCCGCCTCCGGATCTGACCGGTGGGAAGGGACTATTAGGCCTACAACACACTAGACGGCTTGCCGCATGCGTTGTACCGTTGTGGTGGCCAATAAAACTGACCGCAAGTTCATGCGGTTTCTTGTGACAATCTTAGTGCGGCCAGTGGCAATGACACACTACATTGAGGAACAAAGCAGAACAGAACAGATTGTATTCAACGCTAAGGCACAGATAGTACAACATAATAAAAAATCGGTTGTCTGTAAAGTCGGTTTATTGACGATAGTTGAACGTGACAACGTCATACAGCTGTCCACGCGGACGCATCGCTCACTCAAGTAGGAGAGAGACAGATGTCGAACCCTGCCGAACGCGGAGGCCGATTGTGCCTCTGTGTCGCTCGTTCCGCGCTCTCGCCTGCACTTCAAGCCTTAAATGGAACGCCTCAGAGCGAGGTAACGCCGCATGAGTCATGTTAAGTGTGGGTGCAGCCGGCTCTATCGAATTTTAAGACGTTGTCACGTCAAAAATTAGGCATGGGTACGACTAGGATTTTTGTTAAAAAGTTCATCCGAAGAAATTCTACCTCCATGTCTATCCCAGATCACGCATCACTTCGACTAGTATATAAGTATTCATGTTTTGAGTATTAGGAAATAAAAGCAAAACAAAGGACAACGGTCACTGACCTCCAAAATGCAAGGTGCAGAATATCACTCGGTTGACCTTCTAGTTCAATGACCGAAAATACCTACTCTATAAATATTTACGTACTCTCTATGGCGAAGCAAACGACCAACTTTAGCTTATAATAGAAATAAGTAGTAATACTACTAGCATTGCTACTCAACGTGGTAATGCAGCCAACGTCTTGAGGAAACTTCCGATTGCCACTGATTTGGATCAGCTGAGCTATCTCTAGATCGTTTGCAACGATCTGCAGATAGTGTTTAAATATTTTATATACTAACTTTTACTTCAGCAAGTTAAAGAAAGGCGTGAGTATCAAATTACTAGGTAATAATTAGCAAGACTTGGCTAGAGCCTTTATTAATACTTTTTTTTAAAACGGCTTATTTTCAAAATTACTAAAATTTAAAATCTCATAAAACCCGCCACTACCATTCATAACAATTTTATTTTAGTAGGAAAATATACCCGCATATTTAGATCCCAAATTGGCAAAAAAAATGGCGAACCGACCTGCTAGTACAGTTGGCTATACTAAGGAATGTAGGTATACAAGAAAAAACATGGTAGAATCACTGCATTGTGAAATAGATAATAAACATTATTTTTGACATACAGGAAGAACAGGCTTTCGAAGGTTCTATGTTCGACTATTATGTATGATTTTTTTTTCTATGCCAATTTTACCACCAACTATTAGGGATCTATTTCAAAAATTAGTTTTTACTTGGAAAGGTAGTAGTACTTTATGAATAAAGTTTTTGTTGAAATCAGTTTTCAAATTTAATCACTTGTCTTTTTTAATTGCAGTAAAGTTTTCACTGCAGTACTGCGAAATTTAATTTGTACACATTTTAGTACACCCAACTGTACCTACACGTGTTGCACAAACCATTCTCCAACTTTTGTAAGCAAACAAAAGGTTTTTTCTTTTCCAAAAAAATTATATGAGAACGCTTTTACTTTCTTCAATATTTTAAGGTTCTTTTTTTTATGTGAGTAGATTGTAAAATGTGCTACTTTGTAAAAAAGATTTGCAAAAAAGTTTTTAACAGTTTGCAGCTTGTAATTGAATATTTCCAATAAAAATATGAACATAAATGGATTGGACAGTAGGTAAATAAGAGATAAACAAATAAAGAGAAGAGCGTAATACTCTTCTTCTTCTTCTACTTTATGAAACGAGCTATTATCCACAGCACCACTTATATTTTGCGAAAAATTACAGAATAAAAAACAAAAATCCGATAAGAACTTTATAAAATACTGCAATTCATTTCATCAGATCTAAATATATCTAGAGAAATTCCATAGAAAAACAAATGTGCTACTTACGCATTATTGCATCTTTTTACCTGCACGCGTTCCCACACTACCTTCTAGTGCTTCTATCTCGCTCACTCATCCAGTAGCACTTAGTAATGTTTCTCTTTCACACACCAATGAATCCACTTTCGACGTCATCTTTCACTCTCACTATCTATTGAAGTATACCTTACGAAACTAGAAACGCCATATTAGCCCAAAAAAAATCTTATTTCAGGTTTAACCGAGAACTCGTTCAATTAAAAAAAGCAGCCAAGTGCGAGTCGGACTCGCCCATGAAGGGTTCCGTATCATCAAGTAACATAATATAAAGGTTCTTGTAGTTCGTCGAAAGGTAAATTGCGGTTTACGATTTATGACGTATAAAAAAAAAACTACTGGCTAGATCTCGTTCAAACCAAATATCTTTGAAAGTTTGCATAGTAATGTACAACATATATTTTTTTTAGTTTTATCATTCCCTTATTTTAGAAGTTAGAGGGGGGGGGACCAACTTTTTTCAACTTTGGAAGTGTCTCTCGCGCAAACTATTCAGTTTAGAAAAAAACTATATTAGAAACCTCAACATCATTTTTGAAGACCTATTCATAGATACCCTACACGTATGGGTTCGATGAAAAAAAATTTTTTGAGTTTCAGTTTGAAGTATGGGGACCCCCAAAATTTATAGTTTTTTTTCTATTTTTGTGTAAAAATCTTAATGCGGTTTACAGAATACATCTACTCGCCAAGTTTCATCAGTGTAGCTCTTATGGTTTCGGAGAAAAATGGCTGTGACACGGTCGGACAGACAGACAGACAGACAGACAGACAGACAGACTGACATGACGAATCTATAAGGGTTCCGTTTTTGCCATTTGGCTACGGAACCCTAAAAAGGCATTAGCACTAGTAGGTACAGATAACAGTAATATTGTCTTGTTTGTTTGGAAATAAACGTTATTTTTATTTTTATTATTAATTGAAGATAAACTAAATTTTTAGAATTAACTTGATAACAATAACCAAATTATTGATTACGATTCATGATAATCGATTATAAATAACGGTAAAGATACGGCCATATCTAGGTGAAAAGTTGCTAAATTGACCATATTCTGACTATCTATCTGGCTGTTACCTGTATCGCTGTCAAATATCGCAGCTTTTTGACTTGACGTGGCCGTACCATAAGTTGTTAAAATAAACTTAATTATTTTATAATCACTTTATTTACGATGCCAAGTTAAAATAAAATAAAAAACTACAAGTATTTACAACATCAGAAAATATACACCAAACAGAAATATTTTAAAATCTATGTTTTGTCTGAAACTTTATTTATACTACATGTGACGTAAAAACGTTCAGCTGGATGCACGCGTGCACTTTCTTCGACAGAGACGGCAATACTTTCCTTTGCGTAAGAAAGAGACGGGCATACAAAACAATGATGATCACTTTTTATATCGAATGCCCTGTCCTAACATCACTTTCTTTAAGTTTTTTTTAACTATTGTGCGCGAATCGTTGACTTCTATTAAAGGTAATGTCACACTGTAATAAAGAACATAAATACATTTTGATGATTTACTAGGTTAAGCCACGTCCAGTTGTGATTTCAATTATCATTACAAGTGCGCGTTGTTTATAGTTTTATTTACCAGGTAATAGAATGACTAAACAAAAAGTATTGGTGATGCTTCCTGCATTGATTTAGATCAGTTGAGAGTCTGTAGATAGCTCAACTGTTTTTTGTGTATTCCGTCATAACGACTTTTTAAATAAACGATGTACTTATGTGTATACTACACTTAACCAGTGAGAGTAAGTGTGTGTGCAACTTTCAACGCCAATGACTGATGAGACAGTTTTTCTCCATTTAAACGGTCACGCTTCAAATGAGCCGAGTGAAAATTTCATTGTTCTGCCTTTCTATTCAGCTGACTTTGTACCTCCACGTCATGACAATAGAAAATATTTTGGATTTGTTTTCTGTCATTTTGGAAAATCACATAGCTTTTTCTGCTTTAGCTCAAAGTTGGAATGAAAGTGTAATAAGTGCTTACCTAATTTAAAAAAAAAATGAAAAAAAAAACCGTTTTGATAAATAGCGGCCACTATAATTTTCAAAGCCAATGACTGCCGACTTGTCTATTGATTGACTTGACTATAAACTATTTTATTTAAGTAATAATATCCTTACATGGCACTGGCGAAATTTACGAAATGAACAGATGCCATCTAACAGTACAAGAAGCACAGTAGGAGAAGAAGAAAATATTTCATGACAAATGCATAAAACCACACGCCACACCAAAAAAAAAAGAAATTATTTAGAATAAGTTTTTAATTATTTTTTCGATTTTTTGCAAGCCAAATCTATTTCATCGTCAAACTTTTAAAACATTTGCAAGCAGCCTCTAAACCTCCTACCATCACATATTGTGCAATTTTCAAATTCACTACCTAAAACCTTAAAAAAAACAACAATGCCTACTTATCTCCACACGTGGAACCTGCAACAAAAAAAAAACGCGATTCTTTGTGCCACAAACGTGTGCTAACAAAAACCATAGTTTGATCCAAATCGGAATTCTATGGGTAAAAAATAATAGACATGGAGAAATCGTAGTTTTTGTGCTCTTTCACATGCTTTCTTTAAACACAATGGCCCTTGCCAGGTAAGAGACCCGAACCTTCATAGGGCACCCTGATTCGGTGACATTTTATATGAGGTCACGATTTTGTAGTTGTTTGGTGAAACGCTAGCAACAGAAATAAATACCTGCTTCAAATAATTTGTATCTTTTTTGTAAAATAAAGCCACAGTTCAAAATTATGTATTCAATTTAATGACTTTGAAACGTTTTTTATAAGCTAGGTGAATCAAAGGGAGAGCAAAAGGCAAATAAGTAGTATCATTTTATTGATATTTCAATTGAATAAGGTTTTATACTTAGTATGTAGTTCTTTTTCTAATCTTTACTACTTACAATAAAACGAGTCTGTGGTATACTTGGTAGAATGGATGTTGAACTTTAGCACTTGAGATGGTTTAAAAAAACAGGGACGCACGTGATTGTTGAGAAGAACTTAGAAAATGGTGAGAGAGAGATGGTGATAGTAACTTTTAATAAAAAAAAGTGACAGGACTTGAAAGAAGGTGCTATAGTCCTAACTATACGCGGCCAAGCCTAGAAGAACAAAATACAAATCTAACCGTTCCTTTCCTTACCGTTTTTGTACCTATTATTATATATTTTTTTATACAATCAAGTTGACAAACAAGCATACGGCCCACCTGATGGGAAGTGGTTACCGTAGCCTATGGACGCCTGCAATACCAAAAGAAATATAATTTAAAAATAAAATAATTTCATTACCATAGGAAAAATATGGAATTCGTGCTTATCTTTTCAAGAAGTTTTATAGGCCACCAAGTTATAGCGTCGTCGTAGATCGGTCACCTTCTCCACTTTGTTGCACACGATAAACAATAAATACCAATAAATATAACCCTCATATACAATAAACGCTTAAATTGTAAAATAAATAGCACAAACCATTATGTATACATAGTTTACATAAATCTGTGTATAGTATTGACCCTGAGTTGAAACCTTCACACATTCTACTATTATTTGAACACAATATTTGTTCGAGTTTGTCAACAACTAAGGTCTCCATATTTTCTAGGTATAAGAAAAGTAAATACCTATTATATTATTACCAAAATAGTGACGAAATTAGAGTGGAAAATTCCTTGACAGATGCGTTAAGTAGTATATAAATAAATAAATAAACTTAATAATATCTAACATACATTTATTAGAACTTACTTAATTACTGGCACGTGATGCTGAACATCTGTATGCCTCAAGTTGATAGACGCAAAGAAGTGCATCGTAGGGCACGTTCCTGATGAGCTTAACTTATGAGGCAATGCTTTGTTATAGGCGATGGTTACCACTTAGCATCTGGTGGGTCATATGCTTGTTACATCAGCTACCTGTATAAAACAAAAAATAAAATATTCACGGCTGTGACTCCCAGGCATGTTAGACATTCTATCAGATATTTTGTTTATAAAAGGATTCTTTAGAAACTTTAGTAGGTACATGAAATTTGGCTCATAACCACCATTTTTTGTGTCCACTGACTGTATTCCTCTGCAAAAGTCTTGATACTAGTTGAAAGTAGAATAGAATAGAATATTGCTTTAATGTACACCAAAATTGAAAGGTAAAATTCATTGACTAAAAGAATACTTAAAAACTAGACTAGACAGACGAGGCTAGAGTAGACTTTTCTCTATTAAGTTTTTTTCTCTGGGTCTTGTACCAATGAGTTTTCTGGCCGGTCAAATATCAAAAAGTCACTTAAATTGTATGGGCATTATTCTGGTACTCTCAGACGCGGTCTTAAACGATCCAAAACTTAAATTATTTCACCACATTCAAGTTTAAAGGAACCAGTGACACGATACGAGAACAAGAAAACCATGAGTTAACTTTAGTGAATTTTACCCAAAATTCACTAAAGCCAAAATTTTACCCAAAATTCACTAAAGTGAAATCATTTTAAAACTTCAGTTTCGTTGGTGGTCCATCACTAAAATAAATCCCATTGAATCCCTCAAAAATGAGGTCAAACCTATTAACGAAAGTTGAAATGACATCATTTCAACATGTGCCGTGAAAGGGGACCTCCATGTTTTATGGCACCCCATTTGCCTTATTTCGCACCCTAGTGGTGTACCTTTTTCCAAAATATCAAGACTTGTTCTACTGCAGTAATCGGGGGAGGTTTTTAGTTGAAATTATAGTTATATGTATATGTAAGCTAATATAAATGTAACATGTATGCAATAAATAAATGAAATGAAATATATATAAGGTTGAAGTATACTTTCCTAGCACATGCTTTTACGAAGTGTTTAATGGCATGATGTTTACCTATTTTTTAACCCTCTATGTGGTTATATGCCTCTCGTTTAGGTATTTAGGTCATTGTCTTGATCATATACGTTCATCACCTAAGTTTATTATGAATGGTTAGGGCGGCAGAAAATAGTACACAGTCATATATAGATAGTGCAATTCACGAAGACGCGCCCCTCGCGGGGTGCGGGGAGTTTGCTCCGAGCGGCAGTCGCGAACCGTAGTCTATTCATTGTAGTGTGCGTGTGCACTCATAGGTAATTAGTGTGTACCGATAACACTCAAACATTGACGGAAGCTTGCACACATATACTATAAACGGTTAGGAGGAATAGTGGGGCGCGCCTTCGTGGATTGCACTATCTATAAGGCGCATGTATTTAGAAAAAAAACCTTTTTTTTAAGTCAGGTGATCTGGTTGTCGTAGTACGAGCTTTGGGCTATAGACTCAGCTATGTTATAAATATATGTAAATGCATCCATAGTCCTCTTTTTTAACCGACTTCAAATAAAAAATAGGAGGTTCTCAATTCGGTTGTTTTTTTTTAAACCGATTTTAAAAAATATTTCATATTTTTTATGTAAAAATTTGGTCCCATAGAAATTTCATCACAATCGGTCCAGCAGTTTGACCATGAAGTCGGTCTCTCAAGTTTTTTAAACTTCACTGGTACATGCTTTTTTCTTTATATTTACGTAAAATCAAGTCGGATATTGTCACAACTCTAGTGTCGAGACCTTGAGACATCCTGAACACGGTAACCCAGATAGTATTCCTTTATATTCAAACCTCACGTGCTACCTTTCTTTGCAGATGCGTTCCCCTCCCCTATTTGTCAATAACGTCACTGAAAAGAAGTCTTTCAATAAAGTAGTACGCAAAGGAAGTTGTCTGTAGTATTCGAAATTTAAAATTGGAAGCAAAAATCTAAATAAATATTTAGCAAAGTTAAAAGGGCTAAGGGCTATCTACAGATACAATAAGTTAGATAAAAATATATGCATCCATAGTTGCGTAATACCAATTTAAACAAAACCTTTGATAGGTTACCTCCTCCGTTGCCATGGTTCGTAGTAAAAGATCGTTCTATTATAAAATATACGATAGACATAGCCTTGCGCACATAATCTAAGCGTTCTGCGGTCAGTGAAACGCTTTTAAATATTTGTTTTTTAACGTTTTTTGACGGACTTACATTTTTTATATGTCGAATAGCGTTATTTCATTAATGGAAAAATCTGTCCTCAAAAACTTGCCTAAGGCCAGAAGAGATGAATTGAAATGAGATCATCATATACGAGTACTACCTACCTAATACCAACTATAAATTCATATTGTTTTTGATTGAAAACAATGCGGATATCAGACGATAATCGTCCTTATATTTAAGATACATCAATTTTTCAAGGTAAAAAATATGAACATGCCAAAATATTATTTACATAACTGTTTATTTTAGCGTGGGCCAACAATTAATCAAGCTCATATTTTACATAATATTAAGTATTCACCTATCCTTGTTCATGCCCGTACAAAACTATGTTGACATAATTATGTTCCAATGGTATGTAAACCTAAATGTTTATAAACTTTCACAATCCAATAATATTAATGTGATTTGATATGAAACCGGTTCTCACTGAGCTAACATTGTTATAAGCAAATATTATGAATCTGAAAAAACTTTTGCATTTCACAATATTGATCGTAAATCTTGCAAATTGGGTACCTACTTGAATGAAGAAGATTTATTTATCTTTTGACATCATAACCATTTTGAACTTTTTTCAATCAATAATGACCAATTTTTAAGGTTCAAAAATGCTTTTAAGACGCTGGTAAAAAACTACGCCAAAGGAAAGCTATATTCTGGCTCTGCTTGTCTTGTACCATTCTCATAATTACCAATTTGAGTGACATTTATCATTTCAACAGGAATAATTTTAAACAAATTTTAGTATTATTCATTATTTGTTATTACAAATCAAAGCTCAAGAAGATGTGTGATGATTCACACGGCGCTTATAATCTTTATAATCAAAGTTGGCTCTGTGACCCAAATCCGCGCAACTGCCGAGTACTTTCATTGTGAACGCTAAACCCACACACGCAACTCACCAACACTATAACAACACCACCAACACTTCCAAAGGCGCTATGCACACAGATGCAGTTGTGAATGTTGAGTGCAACGCAAACAGCGTGAAAGACATTTGCATTAGATCCATAAAACTAAAGAGGAATGTTTGGCAAAGCTATGGTACTCAATTCATTATACGTCATGTAAATCACCCAAATCATTTATCGAAAATAGTAAACGCACACATAGACAAAGTGAATGCTCACGTTCACGAACCACTCTATTTGGTGTATACGGTTGCACGTGTGTGACAGTAGAGTATTGTACTTTGGCATTAGAGCGAGAAGAGATGCGTATTATATATCATTTAAGATCTAGGACACCATTCCCGCCTTGTTCTAATTAAACACGGGAATGTGAAAATGATTAATGAGATGAGCGATGAAGTCATAGTATCTATTGCGAAACGATATCATCATAAGCCGTACTAGGTTCTGAAACTAGAACACAGAGCACTTGTGAGATTATGGATCAGCTCAGCCTTAATTTCTAAGAAACATATTATTATTATTATAGTATAAGCATCACTAACTGCCAAGAAAAAAAACTTTGTTTTTCTATTTAGGCCAAGATTCATAGTCGTGACTTTGCTTTACAGCAAAGCAGTCTTCGCAAAGTAAGCTTTGTTTATCGAAGTTTACCATCATTATTTTGATTATAGAAGAGCTTGACAGAACTATGAAATATATTTTTGGTTGAAAGTAGAACTTTCCATCAAAGTAAAGTCAAAGTGCGGTCTATGAATCTGGGCTGAATTTTATTAATTTATATTTTTTATTTTTTTTTTAGATTCAAGAAATGTCACGCTAAGTCGTTTCCTTGGAAGTCTAAGGGATATAAGTAGAACTTAAGTTTTTTTTATACAACTAGCTGATGGTGGTAGAACTTATGTGACCTATGTCTGGCCGTCGCTGAGAATAACAGTCATAAGCTTTTTTTGATGTAGGACCTTGTTTGACCTTTGATACAACAGAATTTCTTATAGAGTCAAAGAATTCAGTGCACCTTGCAATGATAGCTGTCTTGAAGGGTATGGGTACATCAAATTACCGCAAAGCCAAAACGGTGATCAGAATCAAAATTTTGATTAATTTGTGCAGCATTATCAGTATAAGTTTTAATGAAATTTTATCATGGTTTTACACCAACTTATATTAAACTATCTTCTAGTGAAGTTTGAAGAGATTTGGTCACTGCTAAGACAATAAGAAGTTTAGATTTCCATTTCCTTCCTATTTCCATCCACAGCTTCCATTCAAATTTCTGCAAATGTCATCTTTAAACATAAACAATTCCATAGCCATTCTAAATAAGCCTAATAAATGTTCTTATACCCACAAATCTTACAACATCGACTTTGGCTATGGCTATCTAGCTAATCGTATTTTAATGTTTATCTTCATCGCATTTTAATGTTTATCTTCATGATGTCATACTCGTAGGTGCTCAATGAAACTGCCAATTACACGGTCTTCACTTTCTCTATTATGTTTTCTTAAGCACCATGTAATTTATGCTGGCTGTCGTTTTTGTCACGACTTTCTTTAATGTGGATTTTTTTTAAATTTAGACCCTTCTTCTTCTTCCTGTCCTTATCCCACTTTATGTAGGGTCAGCACAACATGTCTTCCTCCTCCATTCTCCTTTGTCAACCGTCATATCTGCATTCACTCCCCTCTTATCCATTTTATCTATCACACAGTTTATCCATAGTATAATATAGTCTATTATTTATAATTATTATTAAAGATCGAGTGTTTCTCACAACAAATAGTACATAAAGTATATTTTTTTAATTGACCTGATTTTTGGGTATTGGGAAATCATTGGACCAGCTTATTCCCGTCATCAAAAGGACACCAATCTGCTAAAAAAATTGAATTGGGGTTGTTTTTTCATCACGAAAAATATAACCGAATAATTAAAACTGATAGTTAATAATTTCATAATTTGCAGTTTGAAACATAATTATTTGCGGGAAATGTTTCAGTTGCATAACCTAAGCGGCTTCAGCAATTTTAAATCTTTTCCGGAAGCAGACCCAAAAGAAATTGATTACTTCCAGTGATCATTCAAATCAGTGTCATACAGTCATAATCTTCACCAAGTTGCATAACCGTGACGTAACCGAAACGAGCTCGGCGAAAGTTGCCACGGAAATTTCACTCTCCTCCCTGTCTTTCTCCATACTACCATCTCTGTCTTACATTTCGCTTATGCGATGTTTCCTCTCGCTTGCACCTCAACTGGTTCTGCATCTTTGTCGCCTACAGCACTTTCTGTTATAGCCGTCTCTTTCCCTAGCTTCTTCACGGTTTGTGGATCGTTTTTTCGGTTTCGCACGCGCTGGAGGCGTCCACGTAATCTATTGTTTCTTGTTTGCTCTTCAACAGCTCTTTAGTGAGCCCAGAGGTGAAATTGTTTTGTTTTAGTTTTTTGCGTAACTAATATTTAATCATCTGTATAATTTGGAGATTATAGTAGGTAAAAGTATAGTAAAAGGAGTAGGATTTGTAGTCAACATTTTGACTTTAAATTATAGTTTGATCCATAAAATCAATTTCTCTTGTAAGCGTTGAACTTGATCTCAATGAAATTATGAGTGAAACTCGACCTTTAAAGTGTTCTTGCTTTCTAAAGTTTTGGGAAGGTTTACAAGTTGCTGTTTCTACGAAAAAATTTACGATCAAGGTGATTTTAGTATTATTTAAGTTGTTTATTTATGTGGTCGTAGCAACTTTATTTAAATTTTATCTTTGCTTAAAGCTAGCTCTGTCACTGTTTGTTATTACACAGTGGTAAAAGATGGCAATAGTTTAAACACTGTTTATATTTTTATAAGGCAATTAGTTATCACAAAAATCAAACATACATAGTGAACATACGTATTACCTATGTATTAAATAAAAATAAAAAATAAATATTTTAGACCTTGATCCATAGAGGTTAGTAACACGACAAAATAACAGATCTATGTAAGTATTAAACAAATAGGTATACACATTAAAATTATGTTCGTCACACAAATATTTGTTTTCGGTGGGGATAGAACCCATAGGCTACAGCTCAGAAGGCAGAGCTACTACCAACTGAGCCAAGAACAATCTCTGCAAAAACACTGCAATTTACAGGATTGCTGCTTTTTTATTGGTCTATATTATTCAAGTAATTATATCTTTCTGACTTCTTTTAATTGTACCTATTTTAAAGTCCATGTAAATGATCCTATGTTACCTCCAATGCTCACGCCTTTTCTTCACGCCCATTACTTGAAGGTTATTGTTGAAAGTAAACTTGCGACACTACTTTTACTGCTAAACTAAAGAGTTAAACTAGACGTTTAAAAACATCAATCAGGTATGGATGTCACATTTCCGTGCGTCTACTGTTCTGATGATAGAAAGGGGATAGGGAGCTTAACTGTTAAGTTCCGACGCACACTCTCCGAAACGTATCCTGAAAAATACCGATAGACTGGCAACTGGTGGATGATGATGATGAGATTTCACGCAGCGCTTTGTAACCACAAACTAAACAAATTATTTATGTCCTTTTTGTGAAAAATATTCATAATAATCATAATAATTAACAATATAGATCTCTCATTATGCAATTGATATTTTTATTTATTTCTTGATTCAAATCTGTAGCCGTGAAAAAATGAAAAGAACCAAGTCAAGTGTCTCAACAACATAGTATTAAACCAGCTAAATTCTAAACCCACAATCTCCATACAAGAGGCATTTAGCGCGGCCTAGATAGCCCACAGGCAGCTAGAGGGCCACTTCCACAGATTCGGCCGACCGCCCAAGGTCGACGGAAAGTGAACCGGCGAGCATTCCAACAGTGCGCACTTTCGCCCCACAAGGCTACGTCAGTATCCATATCTCGCGATCTGCATATCCCGGTGTATTTCCTCTATTTGCTTACCGGTTTATAAATACTATATTCACGAATACTCCTGTAACTTTGCTGTGTTCTTTTTGCCACAATATCAATTTTTAAGGAGTCGCTATTGATTCACACTAAGTGAAGTAGCACCACACTGGAACTTCACTGCTATTATTATTGTTTGTTTTGTAAAAGGATGATAAAAAACGGTTCCTACTGTTTTATTACTAGCCTAGAAAAACAGGCAACAAACTACGGCTTGGTTCCTTCCAAGCCGTAGTTTGTTGCCTGTTCTTATAGGCTTGGTCACGTGGAACTGGCACTCACCTAGTTTTAAGATGTTTCAAAGTGATCTTTGTAATTTTACAAAGATCACTTTGAAACATCTTAAAACTACGTACATTAGTTGAAGTAAAATGACATATTTCTTGATACTGAAGCATATTTTATTTAGTAGTAATGTACTTGCTATAGGCAAAAGTAACTCGGTGGGCCATCTGCTAGTTCCATCACACTATCGGGAGAAATTATCATAGAACGGCATTATAATTCTTCAAACAAAATAAATGAAGTTGTACTCTATCGTCTCTACAATGGGGAGAGTTCTGAGGAACTGTTTGGCCTGGTGCCCGCGACTGATTTCTATCATCGCACCACACGCCACCAGATTTTATCCTCATCACCTGGATGGCTGGTTTTCCACAACTACTCGTTTTTCACGGTCCTTTTTGCCGCGCATGAGTAAGTTTAAGAATGAATTGTCTTCTGCGGTTTTCCCTCGGAGCTTCGACATGGGGTCCTTCAAAAGGCGGGTCTATGAATTCTTAAAAGGCCGGCAGTGCATGAGCAACATCTTAGGTGTTGCAGGTGCCTGATGGGCGATAGTGACTGCTCTCAGGTGGCCCGCCTGCTCGTCTGCAAGCGATGGCACATAAAAAAAAGTTTGTCGTGACTCGTGCCTATGCAGTTAGATATTGATTTTTATAACATAGATACTGATTCTCACACTGTATTATTATCACTGCATCCGTTCTCAAATATTATAACAAAGTCACCTTTAGTATAAAGTGAGTCACCGGGTCAACATGACCTTTCCTTCTTATTTTAGGACTTAAATCATCGCCGGAAGTAACTAATTCGAATACCTCACCCTTTAGCAATTTCTTTTGTTTTACTAAAAAAACAGGAATTTTGAGATTCGAGTGTGATTTTAATCTCTTTTGTTTTGGTAGGATTATATTCAAGAAGTTGCCATTTTATGTAAATCACTTCTCTTTGGTCTTCTTGTGTGGCCGAAATAACAATTAATTAATCCAAATAATAACACACACACACATACAACAGTATTGCGACAGTGACTGCTCTCCATCAGGTGGCCCGTCTGCTTGTGTGCCAGTTAGGGCATTAGAACAAAAATAATATGAATCTTAGTCACTAAATACTACAAGGCAAAAGTTTCTCTTATTATGACACTAGCGCAGGTTGTCTTTGGACAAAGGCCTCTTCCTGGGTTTGCCATTTGGTGCGATCCAGACATGGTCTGCACCACTCCTTAGCTACGCCTTACAAAAATCTCAATGCTAAAAAAAATAATATAATTTTATACTTTTTTCAACAGCCATCAAATAACTCAGTTATCTGACAACAGAATCTCTTGCATAAATAGTAAAATAAATTATATCTATCATTTGGCTCCCAAATGAATAAAAAAGAAGTGATTTCACTGAATCCAATCAGATTCCTCTGCGATTCTGAGAACTGGCTTGAGACGGTCTGATCCCAACTTTTCCTTCTATAGAGATCTTGCTAAGAGCTTACAGCCGAATAAAATAACAACATTGTCAATGTCTCATGCAAATATCATGATTTTTTGGTTGAAATTGGAACTTATTTCAATACAAAAAGAGAACAATTTTTTATCGGGCTTAGCGTTATATTTTATTTTTACTAATTTTGAATCATTTTGATAGTAATCATATTTTATCAGGGTTTTTAGCACGCAGATTAAAATTGCAAGGAAAAAAAGTTAGCTCACGATTACGGTAGGATTAATTTTGAAGCAACCTTTGGTGCACTTTTCTTCAAACTTTGCAAAAATCGTAGAGCATCTGTTGCTCAATCCCTTCCTCATGAACAATTATGCTAGTTCCAGAACACCGTGTACATAGTGTTTCTCAAAAATTGTGAAACAAGCCCTTAGAGGTTCGCAATAAAGATAATCAATCAGCTCGACCGTCCTCACGTTTTGTCCAAATCTACCGAAGCACGTGACTCGCCCAAACTCGTATTCTCACAAACATGAAATTATCCACAATGTGACATTATTTCACAACTAATGTACATTCGCGGCAAGCATTGTGGTCTCTTGCAAAACTATGGGACCATAAGGCTCGGGCTATGGTTTTGCGAAATTCCGCCCAGGTCGGGGAAGTAGGCACACCATAGGCACCTAGAAGTGATACTCCATAGTCACTTACTTTTTACCTCTTTCTAATCAAGGCGAAGGATACGGATAATTAAAAGAGGTCACCTTCCATACCTACAATAGTTGATTTTGGCTCAAACTACAAAATCAAGTTAATTTTATTTTTTGAATAAGGCCATTAATTTTGCAAATAATAATAAAAAATAAGAGGATATTTGAAAATCAGGGTACAATGCAAAATCTCACGGCAAACCACGACCCACGACAAACCCGATGGAAAAAATCTGGAGCAGAAACAAGTGACCGGTAGGTAAAGGTACACGTTGATGTAGCGCCCATAGGCCTCAATCACGGCGATCAGTGAAACGCTGTCAAATATCACTGTCAAATTTGACAGCGTTTCACTGATCGCTGTCGCCAGCAACCTAGGTGTGCGGAGGTCTTATGTCAGTCTTATTTAATACTAAATAAAGGAGTTGCGTTTCTAGACACTTTATCCATTTGAACCACGGCCAGAGGTCATCCATCGAGGTGCGGGATATAGCAATTTTCCTTTGTATATTATCTATGTAAATGAGCCTTTAAAACATTAGCCAGATAGATTGATGATATTGAAATTGCTATAAAACAATTAAAGGTTAACCTTTGTGTGCCTGTTACTTTGTGAGAGGACGTCAATATTACTTAATTTAGTATAGAGACTGGCCAGTATCTTCACATGGGTTTTCAAAAATAGGCCTGTTTTGGAGATTATTACACAGTACCTAATATTCAGCTGCAGGAAGTCTTTTCATCACTTCTTTTTCCTTCTCCTTATCCCATTTCAATAGTATTTCTGCAGAGAGCGCTGGTGGGCTAGTGGTAGCGGCCTCGCCTTTCGATCCTTAGGTCGTGTGTTCAAATCCAGTCGTGTACTAATGATTTTTTCTGACAAAAATATATGCATACCAGTGCTCTCAAACGGTGAAGGAAAACATCGTGAGGAAACCGGCATGTCGTAAAAACCTAAAAAAAAAAAAATTATGTGTCAAGTGCACGAAAGGAGCTTCTTTATGGCGCACTTAAAATCTTTTCACCACACTTGGTTCGAAAAACCAGTGACACGATAAGAAAAATAAGTATTTCTGCACCACCAGATGTGTTCCCTCTTAAACTCAACATGAACAGCTTCAAGAAAAACGTTAAAAAACTCCTCCAGGGTAGCCAACGCAACAACAGCACCCTTGGTGTTGTTGGTGTCTATGGGCGACGGTGACCGCTTACCATCAGGTGGGCCGTAAGCTCGTTTGTCTATCTTTCACATAAAAAAAACCAGGACACTGTCTTGCCTTGT
Organism: Thera obeliscata; assembly: GCA_947578465.1. Lineage (NCBI taxonomy): Eukaryota > Metazoa > Arthropoda > Insecta > Lepidoptera > Geometridae > Thera > Thera obeliscata. The sequence goes on from OX387916.1 coordinate 12,833,341, forward strand.
CTATGCAATATGTTTTACGATAGTTGCGTTCTCAAAATCAGTTCTAAAGTCTGTCAAAATTAAATTACCGCAAAATTATTCTTTATCTAACATACACGATACCTCTTCAAAACCCCTTCACACAATAACATTGAATATAACTTATTTCGGTTCATTAGATAGTTGATTGGGTACCGAAGGCTGTACTACACTATCGAACAAGCTGTGGATGTACGAACTTTGACTCTGATGCGCCTTGCATCTAGGTCATCGATACACTGCCACTTCTAACTAGTTATGTGGGAAACTGAGCTTTATTGAGTTGGTTTAAGATTCAATAGAAATTAAATTCCTGTCGCATTTTAATCTGTCTATAGCAATAAGCACATGGAAAAAGTAACTCAAAAAAATAGATTTTTGCCTTTGCGCATGTCTTTTTCTGTGCTAATTATTGTGTGTTCAAAAAGAAAAAAGTTTCAATCGAAATAACAGTATTTAGTTAGTGACGGTCGTATTTATGTAATTTTTACAGACTGCTGGATTTTATACATATTTTTTTTATACAACTAGCTGATGGAACAAGCATAATGGTCCACCTGATGTTAAGTGATATATAAGACAGCATTGCCCCAGGTCACGCATGATAGAAACGTGACCTACGTCCATCAACTTGAAGCATGCAGATGTTCAGCCTCACGTGCCAGTAATTTGACGGGACACCCCTCAAACTGAAACACAGCAATACTGCTACACGGCAAAAATAGGCATGGTGGCATTATTCTTATTTTGAAAATATCCCACACAGTTTGATCTCGATTTTGGATCTGCTGTCAAAAGGTTTGCAAATTTTCGGACAGCAAATAGTGTCCGCTTTCTTCTGAAGAAGTGAAACTTTTGCGGTTCCACTATTCCTGGCTCTGTTGAATCGACAAGTGTAGGTAGGCCGTTCCTTCATCTTGCGCTTGTCAATAGATAATTTAATTTGAATACACAATCATTACTTTGAGCCTGTGTTTGAGAAGTGCCTGTAAATCTACATGTTTATTTTACCTTTATACATAGCCTATTCGTGTAGGTAAACTTAGTGACGGAAATGTAAAACGCAAGGTGACATCTATCGTCGATTCAACTAAAAACATTGTATGTAGCTCTGCCTTCTACGCCTTAGGTCGTGGGTTCGATCCCCACCGAGAATGAATATTTGTGTGGTGAACGCGATGTTTGTTCACTGTCTGGGTGTTATATTGTATTCTAAGTTATGTATTTACAAAAAAAACAAGTATCTAAGTGATATATCAGCTATCTGGTTCCCATAATACAAGCTTTTATTAGTTTGGGGCTAGATAGTGTTGTGTGGATTGTCTACAATATTTATTCATTTATTTATTGTGAAGAAACCAGCATGTCGTAGAATCTAAAAAGTTCGAAAACATGTGTCGAGTGCACGAAAGGAGCCTCTGAGGCGTACTTAAAATCCTTTCAACACACTGGTTTGAAAGAAATAGTGACATGATCAGAAGAAAAAACTGAATGCATCTTCGGTTATCGAGCAGGTTAGCAGTTGACTGTAATGTCAAACCGTGATGGAACCACGTTAGATGACGTTAACAGACCCCTAATAGCCCCTTCCCACCGGTGTGTGATATCGCGCACGGAGGCGGATCAGCTCGCACGACACACCATGGGAACGGTCTCGTGCGCCGAGGTGCGCGGTAGCACAGGAGCCCTTTCTGTGTGCGTTGCCGTGCGTCGTCGTTGGCTGTGCGTGATGATCTGCAGAACCACGCACCGTAGGAAGGCAGCATAAGAGTTATCCGATGGCGCATCAGCCAACGCAGCCCCGTCCGTACAAAGGGAAGGTCACGGGTGCAAATCCCGCTCGGCTCATACATTTTGGGAGCAATTGTTAGGGGCTCGTCCAGAAGTACTACCACCATGCCTATTTCTGCGTCACCGCGATGCTTGTGGGTTTGAAAGGTCTGGGTGCCGGTGAAATCTTGTTTTTTAATAATAAAAAATAAAAATATTATTACACGTTCAATCTATTAAAAATTCATTACACGATTGTAAATAGACTAATTGCACTGAACTTTCAACACTTAATTAAAATCGAAATGAGAGCGCATTGCGTCATACTGATTGAATTGTTACTAATTTATCAGTTTGTGGTTATTGTTACAAATAAATACAATATTTTAATTAAGTGAATGCTAGGTGCGATAAAGTGCCTTCGTTATGTATAGTTTCCTGGTAATTAGTATTTTACAAAATAACAATTATATATTTCATAACAATGTAAGGATTATGTAAATATCATTTTGTGGTATAAACACACCTATTTTTAATTCTCCTGTTATTGGTAAATTTTAGGTAAAAATCATGTTTTTTTATGACTTCAGCGATTTTATATCATAGCTTTCCTTTATAGACAGATTTATGTGCTAAATTGCTAAAATAATAAGATATTTTATAACAGTCTTTCAAGATAATTTGAGTAAGTAAACGCATGAAAAAAAGATGGTTAAGTAACCATCTTTTTTTCATTCGTTCAATTTTTGAAAACCCCAAAACGACCTATAGTGAACACAAAGTGAAAGACTCAACCTTGTCGGCTACTCGGAAGCGAACGTCCCAAGTTCAAATTTCACTTTTCCTCTTTCCCCGTACATCTATTCCGCAATAAATTTGGCACGACCTTAGGAACAAGGAACACGGAAGAGATCTCAAAATTCACGGCGTAGGCTAGCGCGTAATTTTCGGTCGACGCGACGTGTGGATGGGCCTTCCTTGTAAAGGTAATGGTACAATGAGCACGCCAAAAGCGGACAAACGCTAGTCTATTTTAATTTTTGATTACAATAGTGATTGATACGATATACATTCACGCAACACTTTTATTGATGCAAGTCAAAGTTATAACCTTTTACAACAGAAAATAACTCTTAAACCTAGTTTGTTTTTAAATTTAAAACTGACCTAACTCGTTACTAATTTCATGCAATAACATTAAATCTGCCAAGTTCTTAGATATTTTTCAGGCAAAGTAACTCGTGAATTCCCAGCAAATTCCTAGCGTTTCAATCTATCGTGCCAACATGAACACCGCTGTCAGGTTTTTTGTAAAATCGTGGTGGTGAATTAGCCGATTTAAATTGCTTGTCAAGCTGTCAGAGAAACCTTCAAAATCTAGACTCGAAGATTTGAATGGATTTTAACACGGAACGACCTCTATGCTACGCGGCAAAACGTTTGCACGCCATGAACTTATGTAACAGTTTTTATTACTTTTGGTAAAGAATAACCATTAAAACAAAAATACATTCAAAAATAAATTAACACAAAACATAAAAATGCAAACTTTGCCATTATTTGCGCATTATTATTTTTTATTTGGAGTAGATTTACAATTTGCTTTACAAAGATTTTTACAATATATTCAAATATGATATTATTTTATATCGCCGAAGACATAACAATGAAAATTAGCATAATAGAATGAAAAAATACAACTGACTGTTCCTACTGTTCGTGATTGACCCATTACAGTTGCAAACATAAATAAATGAAAGTTAATAGAAGATAGATATGTGTAGGTATGTGTACTGTGTTTTATTTTTATTTTATTTTATTAAAAAATCCACAGCTCTTGAACGAAACTAAACTGGTAACTCTTTGTAACAGTTTGAAGGGTGTGGGTACCGGTGAAATTACTGGCACGTGAGGCTGAACATCAGTACGCCTCAAGTTGATGGACAAGTTGAAAAATAGCTTAGTGTGTCACTGAAGAAAATCCTGGAACCATTGTACTTGCGCGTACGCAAGTTTGATATCTCGACGTACGTTGCATAGTCCCCTGAATGACAAATTTCATTGGACCTTGAACACACATATTTTTCCTTGTGCGTGATTCAAATACCAGAATTTACTATTACAGTTTTTTCTTTGTAATGGCTTCAAGAATTGATCTACGCTTAAACAATAGGCTATAATAAAACGATTTTCTCTATAAACTAATATCAAAAATGCTTTGCACGTTTTGCGTTGGTAATAAAGAATTTCGTGGTTATATTTTTTGTATAATTAAACAAAAAAATATGCAGATGGCGGAAATAACTTCTTGTGACGAAAAATCTCAGTCCTACGTTTTACAAAATACGTTAACAAGCTAAGCTACTAATTATATTGGTTAAGTAAAAAATATGGCGCAGTGGAAGCGTGCGGGGCCCATAACCTAATAAGTTTTGGCAATAAAATAATTATAATTAATTAAACTCGTATATATTTGAGATAACGTATACCGAGAGATAGAGATTAGGCAGAGAAAGGGACGGGGCACGGAGCGAGAGGGAGACAACCTACATACAGCGCTTTTCACGTTGACAGTGACATTTAATACATATATGGCATTTAATAAATAAAGAAGAGTCCATTTCACGAAAGAAGTCCCGCAGACGCAGCGCTGTATTCGCGCGACATAATGTTGCCACGGTTAAATATGGGGAAATCAGGGGAAATAATTTATAGTTCATTTACTTTCATTTTATTAACAAGGTAGGTACCTACTCGAATAGTTTGATAAGAAAAAAAATGTTTTTAATATTGTAATGTATTTATAATATTATAATAGGTACCATTTGATGTCCATACTGGTAAGGTCAGATTAGTGAAAAATAAATCTTCCTGTAATTTCTAAAATATAAAATGGAGATGTTCGACCAACTTTAAATTAGAAAAATAAAATAACATTTAAAACTTTTATTCAAATTTTTATTGAATAATTATGATCAGTCATACTATGATCACTGTCAGATGTCTCGTCTAAATATACTACAGGTTTTTTCTCCACATTGCGATTTCTTCGGATTCTCTCCAAATATATTGAACGCCATGCAGTAATAACATATTCATAACGTTCCATTAGTAATTTACGTTTCGATTGGCATCGCTTATACTTGAAACCAATGCTATGCAATATACGGTGCAATGTTGTGATGCTTCCTTGATAATTTATATCTTCTCTCAAAGCTGCACGTAATTTATTTTTTTAATCAAATCCATCCAAGTCGAACTTTTTAGGATGCGTGCGACTCTTCCCTGGGGTGACGATAACTTTAGAAGTACTCGCCGCTGTTGCGCCTTCTTTTGTAACTCTCGTTACAGTTTTCTCTGAAACACCTGCAATAAAATGAACAATAAAAAAAAATCATCCAACAATGATTATTTCCGTATCTAATAACATTATTGTTGAATATGACTTTACAAATTTTTGTTGTGTTGTGTTAATTCCTTTTCAACTTTTCTTTAATAAAAATCGTGCATTAAAAAACAAAAAACTTAATTCCAATCTGTAAATCAATCGGGAAAAAATGTGTTTATGGCAGCCCCAAAATTTACCTGTCATGGCAGCGACTCTTTTGCGAACATTGCTTATTGGTATTAAAACACCGCGATTCTTGTGTTCCGCTTCACAGAACTTCTTCACCTCTAATATAATTTCTCGACCTGCTCTTTTTACAACTTTTGGCATCGTAAATAAACCTTATAACGCACTAATCCATTAATAAACACACAAAATATCTACCACAACAAACGCACCCTGCTAACATCGACAAACGACAACATGGCCGATCTCCCCATCTGTCATATTTAGTTCCACAATTATCCGCGGGACTTCTTTCGTGAAATGGACTCTAAACATACTTATCAGACAAAACACTGCTGACGTGTTACGTTTGTCCGATTCCATATATTTTTGATATAACGTATCCATAGGTAATGAATCATTTCATAATTTTTTTTTTTACAAAATACGCTTTTGGAGCCATAAATACACATACAAAAAGTTTATTGTCACATAAAAAGAAGATGCATATAATAAAAAGTTTGACAGTAGGAGTAGGCTCAGCACTAACTATGTGCACCATACATAGATGATACACAAGCTAAACGTATGTCTATACAGCTAAAATAATGTGTAAACATTTTGAAGAGAATAAATCACAAATGCAGTGTGAATTGCGCCAGCGCAGATAAGATCGCGAACCGATGTCACTGCATATCCAATTACCACTTCATATGAAGGTTTTAGCTTAACTTGCAAGCATTTACGAGTATCTTGACGTAAGTTACGTGTTTTCTAGCAAGGATAAAATCATCGTTTTGAACTATAAAATTGTTTAGAAATCTAGCAAACATTATCCTTGCTATTTTATCCTTCTTACTAGTGGAACCCGGCTCGACGTCGACCGCGTTTTCCATAAGAAACTTTAACTCCCGCTGCGCTCCTTTAAGAGTTGTATTTCAGGAATTATGATGAAATAGAGAAGTGCATTGTAGGGCACGTTCTAGACGTGCGTGACCTACGAGGCAATGCTTTGTTATAAGGCGATGGCTACCACTTAAGATCAGGTGGGCCATATGCTTGTTACAACAGCTAGTTGTATTAAAAAAAAAATACGGGTTGCACTCCGGGAGTGCCGGCAGAAGTGAAAACTTGATTATTAACGTAGGAACCCTAAAAGTTGTTTATTTTATCAAGTTCCTCAATGTAGTAAAACCCCAATCAAAGTCCTAAGGAACCCTAAAAATTTTAGCATTATCAAGCTCCTAAGTGTAGTTGAAATTCCAATCAAAGTGCTAAGGAACCCTAAAATTGTTTAAATAATCAAGGTCCTAAGTGTAGTTGAAAGTCCAATTAAAGGCCTAAGGAACCCTAAAAGTTGTTTATTTTATCAAGTTCCTCAATGTAGTAAAACCCCAATCAAAGTCCTAAGGAACCCTAAAAATTTTAGCATTATCAAGCTCCTAAGTGTAGTTGAAATTCCAATCAAAGTCCTAAGGAACCCTAAAAATGTTAACATTATCAAGCTCCTAAGTGTAGTTGAAACTCCAATCAAAGTCCTAAGGAACCCTAAAAGTTGACCACTTAAACAAATTCCTCAATGTAGTAAAACCCCAATCAAAGTCCTAAGGAACCCTAAAAATTTTAACATTATCAAGCTTCTAAGTGTAGTTGAAACTCCAATCAAAGTCCTAAGGAACCCTAAAAGTCGACCATTTAATCAAATTCCTCAATATAGTATAACCCTAATCAAAACCCTATACGGAACCCTAAATTTTACGTAAAGCCAAATCCTCAACGGGTCGGAACCGCTAGAAGGGACCTTGTGGCGCGACCTACAAGTAGGTCCTAAATGAAGTAAAACGGCAGACATAGGAGGAGGGGGTTCTGGGGGGCTAAGGGGGGTCACAGCACGGCTCGCTTCGCTCGCCGCGCTGTTCCCCGTGGTCGCGTGGCGGCTCGCTTCGCTCGCCGCGACGCTCCCCCCGGGTTCAGGAAGAGGGGGTTCTTGGGGGCTTAGGGGGGTAACAGCACGGCTCGCTTCACTCGCCACGCTGTTCCCCGTGATCGCGTGGCGGCTCGCTTCGCTCGCCGCGACGCTCCCCCCGGGTTTCGGAGGAGGGGGTTCTGGGGGGCTTAGGGGGGGTCACAGCACGGCTCGCTTCGCTCGCCGCGCTGTTCCCCGTGGTCACGTGGCGGCTCGCTTCGCTCGCCGCGACGCTCCCCCCGGGTTCAGGAGGAGGGGGTTCTGGGGGGCTTGGGGGGAGTCACAGCACGGCTCGCTTCGCTCGCCGCGCTGTTCCCATGGTCGCATGGCGGCTCGCTTCGCTCGCCGCAATGCTCCACTCGAAAAATAAATACAGTAGATCTATAAAATCATGTACCAATGACCACTACTACCTGCCGCGGGCGGCCGCTAGTTCATAAAATCTATAATAGGTATGTACCTATACCTACTACAGTCACGAAAAACGCCTTGGTATGCTTGCCACTAACTATAACTACTAGCGTATCTGTAGCGTCTTACGCTTTTTTTCGATTTTTATTATGAACTCTACGTTGTAGTCTTAGGGTACATTTCTGCAAAAAATCCGTCCTACGCTTTTTCGATAAGGTCACGTGATCCTGACGCCCTGACGCCCTGACGCGAGTTTAAGATTTTATACCCATTACAGAAAGTGCTCAACGCCGCTAAAGAAGTTTTCACTTCAAAAAGATTAAGTTTCGAGAGGCTTAAGAACCGCCTCAAGCCATCTAAGCGTTCTGCAGTGCCGATATTTGACAGCGTTACAATGATTGCTATCGCAAAACGCTTAGATTTGCGCAAGGCTTCACTGTACGGTTTTTGAATTAGTAGGCAGGCTACCGCATTCCTTCCAATGTTATTGAAAAGTGACACAAATGGAAACTAATGAAGTGTCTGCGACATCAAACGCCATGGCCGGGTCGTGGTGGGCGGACTATTACAAAGTATGCAAACATCTGTGCCCACGAACCGCAGCAATTAACGAGAAACAAAACAATGTGCTAACGCTTAGGAGTTGTCCTTTACTGGGGTGACAAGAAAATATGCTGGAGAGAAAGAGATATATAGAATCACTATGTACTAAAACACAAACCTGTGGCAAAACTAAGCGAATCACTCCATTTTGACATGACTATCTCGATAAAACAATATCGGATGACAAGACATAATCAGCCCCATCTATGTGGTAGACTTTCCTATAGATATTGTAAGGTAATCCGTCCGTATTCCGGTCCTAAGTATACGTAAAAAATCGGAACTTAGGATGCTGAGGCTTAGGCTTCAAGCTTAGATGGAAGTATGAGATAGACAATATGCAATAATATCTATCTATAAATAAACATGTAAAAATGAAATTCTGTATTTCCCTTAATCATGACGTCATGCGTGATTGCGTGGACCGATTTGGCTAAAAATTGGTGAGCTTGGTGGGCATATTGATCCGAAAAAAAACGGGAGCGGGGCGAGCGAAGCCGGCCGCTAGTTGTGAGATATTATATGAGCACCAGACATTCCTGAATGTCCATTAATGCTTGTGGTTATTGGGATTTTTATACTTCTTTAAAAAGTCGCAAGCTTAAAGTGATGTCACCCTACCGTTTTGTAGTTTAGAACATACCTCATTGTTGAGAGTACGTGGGTATTGAAATGATTAATCGACACGGCTCAGAGTCGGGTAATTACTTGTTTAGCTAACACAATAGGATATACAGTATTTTAGACCTCACACACGTAAGTGATTTCACTGGATTATAATTTGTTTTTGTCTGACTACCCCCTTAAGTGCACATAGTTTTTTCTACAGATTAACTCATTGGTACACAAGTGGATTTGTATTTCCCAAAAATCATGTTTTTTATTTGAGTCACTTCAAATCTAGGTGAGAGACGTGTGCAAACTCAGAGGGACATCTTTCCGACAGCATAATCTTTCTATTTTATTTTGGTACTCTGTGGTCAGCCCTTTAGGTACCAACTTCATCTGTTGTCACCACACCAGTATTTGTCATCAAATCTTGACAAGTACTGCGCAAACATGATCGGATACCGAGAACTAGGTCAAAATAGGCTCACCAAAGTCTGATCTAATAACAATAATAATTTGAAAGGCGTACAGTACAGCCCGTCATTTTCTAAGCCGGTCTTCAGCATAATGCATTCAAACAATTTGTTGAATAGCTGCTAACGAGAGACGCGGAAAGCATAAAACTGAGGCACAGCTGAGACAAGGACCACTGGTTTGTTACTGGCATTTTGAAACCCCGACGAATGAACCCCGAGAGGTGTTAGGTCTTCGCAGACAGAGAGGAGCGCAGAGGAGATGATTTTAGGTACTCAAAGATCAACTTTAAATCTGTTGGAATAAAGTGCATATTGCTTGAACCTGACAAAAAATGCTCGCGCGATCCGTCAGATCTCTAAGTGCACTTTATTCCAATAACTTTAAAGATAATTTTCGAGTACCTTATTAAAATCCTCTCCGCTGCGCTCCTCTCTGTCTGCGCTGACCATTACAAATTTGAAGCTTTAGCGTCTGTGTGTGCTTCGATTGAAGTTGCATCCGGTCGATTGTTTTTTTATAGAAGTGTTTTTTTAAAGAGTGGCTATACAGTCAGTTCTAGATGACGATAATCGCTTAGTTTTACAGCTTTTTGGGTGAAAAAAAACATAATTTGCAGATGAAGGTATCATGTACAATTGTACATTGTACACAGATCAAGCTGCACGAAACCAATGAAAAATAACGCTTACTATTATAGAAATAAAAGTGAGGAGTGCGTATGTATAAGCATGTGTGCATGGAACTTCACTGCTATATATGATTATTTTTGTTTTGTAAAAGGAACTTACAAAAAATTTACCGTAGTTAGTTGCCTGTTCTTCTAGACTTGGTTGCGTGGAACTGGCACCTAGACTCACTCACTCATAGGTGATCCTTGTGATACTCCTGAATAAATATATATTTGCCTTAAAAATTGAAAAAAACTGAACTAGCCGTCTTCAATTCGCTGCAAGTAATGGAGCCCTAGTTGGCCGTATAGTGGAATGGCTATAGAAGTAATTACAACAAGATATATTGACTTCACGACTATAAAGATGATCGGAATCGCATATGGAATGTAGACTTATTCCACTCCAATGTACTGTGTACCACTAAATAGTATACGTTTAGAAATAATCCAGCACTAAATCTATGTAATAATCTATTAATTCCAACAAATTCAAAAATAGTACATTGTTACCCGAGTGTTGAAAGTCACGTTTTTTGAGTCCCGAGACGGGTTTGGCGCCAGAGCGTAGCGAGGGCGCCAATGGAGCTTGAGGGACTTAAAAGACTTTCACCCGAGGTAAACACTGTGCTTTTCATTACGAATACAAGGAAAGTAAAAATAAAAACATGAAAGAAAAATTTGTGAAAATGAAGATTGAATTGCCGCCTTCCCGGTTTTTTTTTCTTTTTCTCTGGCGGGCCTTCGGCTTCGGTTCGCCAGCATTATTCAGCCATTATTTTCATTCTCATAATTTAAAAAATGGTAAATTGTTTGCTCAAATCTATGTTATTTTAAATAAATAGTTGAAACTATATATTAATCAAGTAATTTAGAAGATATATTATTTATTTAATACTATCTTTATGTTTTTTTTATAATGTCCCAAAAGTTAAGAGCCGAGCGGGATTTGAACCCGCGACCTTCCCCTTCTGGGACATTATAAAAATCTTTGTGATTTCCTTAAGTGTAGTAAACACTATAAAATTTATAAAAAATTATCTTTATGTTATTTAAATTTAAATTTTACATTGCGCTTTAGTTAGACTTTTTAAACTTCTTACCGTTGTAATGGGTTTCCAACCTACTTGCTGAATAAAAAGTTGGAATTTGGTTCAACGACCTCCTTGCAGTTAGAAAGACTTTAGAAAGTTGGAACATGGTTGGAATCGGTTGAATAAAATAGAACTTGTTTTTTTTTATAATTTGACAGCTGTCAGTAGAAAGCGATTCTCCCTAGGGCTGAAAGTGTTACTTTCAATTAGGCCCCTCAGGCAACTTCAGACCTACTTTCAGAGTATGAGCAATGAAAAAGCTTTTGCATAATATTTTGCTTGTATCGTTTTGTACATTTTGTTCAAAATGTTCGTTTACATCTGCAGTTTCTTTTTCTCGTTCTTCCGGTCTTTATCCCACTTTAAGTGAGGTCAGATGTTTTCCTCTTCCATTCTCCTCTATCAGCCGTCATCTCCGTATTCGCTTCTTTCTTATCCATGTCATCTTTCACACTGTTCATCCATCTTTTCTTTGGCCTACCTCTACCCACATATCCATCTGCATTCATATTCATCACTCTCCTAGTCACATTGTTTATTAGTTTAAATTTCTTGTACCTCAAACACCACCTGAAAATCCTCAAAGACTTTCCTTTATTGATTTTCCTGAATGTGGCCATCTGAAATCTGGTCACTGACCTGTGACAAGGTGACCAAGAAAGAATAACTAACGGCAAGTACGTGTTAAGTGCTGATGGACTGAATACCATCGTGACAATGACTACGAATACTTAAAGTCCTGAAGAGCCGAAGTACATCAATGTGACTCTACAGTGCACCATACTTCAAATATTTGTTTGTATACCTATACCTACCCAATTCTAATTCTAATTGATTTGGGGGAATACGATCTGCACTGACGTCCCGCGATGGGGTGTATTGTGCATTGTCCCCCTGCCAAACCTCACCCCAGCCAGCCCAACTCCTTAAAATAACGGAGAAGGACTTTGGTTTGGTGGCAGCAGTGTTCTAGTGAACCTGATGGTGACACGGATGTGGATGTGGAGGGACAAGCCTACCCAATACTACATAATAAAAATAAATAAATACTATGGACAATCCATACAACACTATCTAGCCCCAAACTAAGCAGAGCTTGTACTATGGGAACCAGATAGCTGATATAATACTAATATGCATTTATTTGTAAATACATACTTGCATATTCAAAATAACACCCAGACAGAAAACTAATACTAATGTTCACCACACAAATAATATTTGTTTTCGATGGGGATCGAACCCACGACCTACGGCGCAGAAGGCAGAGCTACTGCCAGCTGAGCTAAGAGGCCAGTCAAAATACATAGCCAGTCATATATTACATACACAATTTGACTTAGTTTAGGTACATACATATTGTTAGGTGCTATTCGTACTATAAAGCTTTGTCTGAAATTCACAAAGGTTTTAGAGTCTCCCAAAAATTAAAAGACGTGCGGGAACATTTTATAATCTTCGTGATTTACTTTTAAGTGCAGTAAACACTATAAAATCAATAAAAATTGACTGAAATTGTTACAAAAACGAGACGGTTCTGGTTGGCTTTGGGAGCTTGCTACAGTATACCTACCTACTTTACACGCTTCGAAGTTATTATACTAAATAATAAACCGTTTTGATTTACTAAGTAGGACCAGGCATTTATTTTCACTGGAACCTCAAAGATTGGTGACACTACACCATGCCATTGGACCACTTTGAATGCCGAATTTGCATTCAATCGAACTGATCGCATATTTTAGAATTGAATTTAAAACTTTGTATACATTGTGTGTATACGCACTCAGATTTATTAGTAACACATGAGCATCGTGTATACTTATCACCTACCAAACGAGGAACTGAACTATTTGACCAACAAAAATCAGCTGTACTATTCAGCGTCGGGCTAGGGCGGAAACGCCCCCGGGTGGCTGACCACAAGCCCGGGGTCCAAGGCAACCATTTTTTGAAGTCTCTATTTCAGTTCTCTCTAATCGTATGAACGTACTATTTGATAAGATCTAGTTTTACATTTCGGTCGCGAGAGCTGCAGCCCAGCCTGCGTGGGCCTCCCTGCGGGTGCCGCAAGCCCCGCAAGCCCCGCAAGCCCATGGGGGGCCCACGCAGGCTGGGGCCCGGGTGGCAAATGCCATTTTGATGCTATGGCCAGTCTGACGCTGGTACTATTATAGATGGTAGTAGCTTTGCCTTCAACACTGGAGGGCGTGGATTCGATCCCCACCGATAACAAAAAATGTTTGGTGAACACAGATGTTTGTTCTCTGTCTGGGGGTTATATTGTATTCGAACGAAACATTCGATCGAATACAATATAACCCCATTTTTTTTTTCATTGACTAAATGCAGATGATCGTCTGACGATTCTTACATCGCTACCGGACAATAAGCAATAAACATTGCTTTTAGTTAGTTTATTAACCTTTATTCAGGTTCATTTCTCTCAAACACATCAAATTCTCAATTTGTAAAGAAAGACCTAAGGAACGAACGTTCTAAACACTCTCTAAGACTTCAATGCTGGAGCGACCTCCAAGTGCAGAGATCACCTCGTTAGGTGATGTCATAATTTATATTGTCGCTTTGAACTATCGCCTGTTAAAGCGCACTGATCAATGATCATAAACCTCTCCCAATGCCAACTATTATGATACTTAAATTTGCTCAAACCCCACTTGTGTCAACTACGAGTAAAATGTAATTTTAACGTCGGGTTATGCGTATCAACAAACCATTCAATAGGTACTTATACCACTGATAAAATCAAAAAACAAAGTAAGTTGTTGTTTTTTTATTTTAGCTGGGATAGGTAGGTACCTTAATTATTTGCGCTTGCCAAAACCATTCGAAAATATTTTTTATACTTCAAGTCTTTCGATTTCCATACCAACTGAACTTCTATAGTATTTATTTCCGTCAAATTACAGCTATCCGACATAATAATTAATATGTCGACAACCGTTGGGGAATAAAGGTTCTCGAATGGCGACCACGAACCGGAAGACGAAGCGTAGGGCGCCCACCCACCAGATGGACCGACGACATTGTTAAGATCGCGGGAAGTCGATGGATGGAAAGGGCTTAGAATCGTTCTTCCTGGAAATGTGTAGGGGAGGCCTATGTCCAGCAGTGGACTTCTTCAGACTGATAATGATGATGATGACAGCTATAGTGAGGTAGTCGCCAAAATGATATTTTTTTGTTTCGAAATCGTGCCACCTTAACCAACGGATGCAAGTTGGGCTTAGCTGACGCAATGGACAGTGTAAGCTACTACGCACGATTTGCACTTGAAAGATTTAGCTTAGTTTTATCTGGTGGCCCATCTTCTAATGTGTTATTTGAATTGAAATCAACACCCAGATACCTACCTGAGGATAAAGGGATTGCTATATCAGTACACTATAGGCCTACCATGAGCTTTGTCTGGCTATGTCTCTGGTTCCTGTTTTGAGTCTGTGTGAGTGTTGACTAAATTAATCCTACGTCAAAACGTCACACACATAGTATAATGCACCTGTGAGCAATCACACAGACTCAAACCAGAGCCAGAGACAGAGCCTGACAGAGCTCATGGTAGGCCTACTGGTGCCCTAGTGATAGTAAATACTCCCGGTCTTATGGTCGCGGGTCAAACCGGTCCTATGGGTTTTCTGTTCGGAAAATTTATGTACAACAATATTAATACTTTCAAACGGGGAAGGAAAACATGGTTAGGGAACCCATGGCTTAGTCAACTCTGCACGTATTGACCATGGCTTTCCTGTGGATTAGGCCGACTCAGTTGTCAGGATGGTATAGGTGCTGGGCAAGCCTATTCCATCCAATAATCCTATTTCAGGCACTATAACGTCCCGCAAGTAAGGCTTGTGTAATCACTAGTTGCCCCTGACGCTATATAAACCATCTGCAATAGATACTTTTAACATTTTTCAATAGTTGTTTTAGGCTTGTTCCATTACTTTTGTTTAGTCAAAAAATATTGCCAATTAATAGAAAAGAAAGAAAGAAAAAATATTTATTTGCGAAGCAAAACTCACACTTAATAACCTCGCATGAAATGGAGGGACGAGCTGGATGCTTATACCAAGGTTGCCTGGTAGAGATCGCTGTTAGCGATAAGGCCGCCCATTGTTTTACTGTGAATTTTTATTTTTAAGCAAAATACTGTATTCCTATATGTGCCATAGTAATCAATAAAGAGTTATCTATCTATCTTAGTGGGTTAATGGATTGAGTGGGACTGGCAAATTAAAGCTGAAGATCGTAGTGACTACTAATAGCCCAACAGTGGGACACTACGGGCTAGTAGTAACGACCACCTGCGGCTTCACCCGCGTTTTTATCGTTTCTGCTACTTTTTCGGTGTAAAAAGTAGCCTTTATGTTTATCCAGGTTACAATCTAAGTGTTTTGTTCCTCGTTTCATTCAAATTGGTCCAGTGGTCCAGTTTGGGCGTGATTGAACCACGAACATCCGTGCTTTCCCAATTAATATTAGTATTGAAAGTTTAATGAATTAATGGTTGCTATGTATATTCCATTTGTGTAATTTTTGAAATATTGTTTTTGTATTTATTTACCTTGTTTGTGTTCTTTTCATTGTTCTTTCATACAGCTTATCATCATATAGAAATATTCATGAATTAATATAATATTTCTTTTTACATTTCTGTGAATGTAATTTCGAACTGTTTTTGCTATTTGATTTTCCTTATTTTCTAATTTTGTATGGAATGTCCTTATTTTTGTTATTTTATATTGAAATTGTCGTGCAACTCTTTGCAAATGAATATTTATCAGTTTACATTTTGAAAAACTATTGTTTTCGTTTTGTCCCGATACCCCGATCAATAAATAATAAGAAAACGATGGTGCTCAGAGCTTTAGTTTTTACAAAATCTGAAAACGTATTCTCTACTATTTCTTTTTACAACTAGCTAATGGAACAAGCATCTGGCCCACCTGACGTTAAGTGATAACCATCACCTATAACAACAGAATGTCTCGTAGGTCATGCACGTCAGTGCCCTACAATGCACTGCCCTGCGTGCCTGCTCAATTTTGATGACTGAAATGGTTCTAACGAGCACGAGGTGAAAAATCTTTGCACTCGAGTGCACCACGTAATTTTTCATTTCACCTCAGCGAAGAAATACTAAATGCAAAAAATAAAATGGCGCACGCAAAGCAAATTAAAATAAAAGTAACACACCAAGAAGGTTCCGAGTCTGAGTTCTTAAAAAAATAAAAAAGACCGCATGGTAAATTCGGCACCATGAAGATAGAAGTAAATAGGTTTGATGTTGTTTTGAATTCACAAAATAACTTAGTGCACACGATGTTCTAAATTCAAATTGACTAATTCAAATAACGGGTCTAGCGGATATAAACGGCTATTGCACTCAGATATCGAAGAGTAATAATTTAAGTTTAAAAAACTTGAGAAACCGACTTCATTGTCAAACGGCTAAACCGATTTTAATCAAATTTGTTTGGGACAATCTGGACGTAAGAATAACCTTCCAAATAATAAAATAATTTTCTAAATCGGTTCATAAATGACGGAGGCATGCAGTTACAAACATTAAAAAAATTATTTAAAAAAAAATGGCAACACCGATTTTGATAAAATTAAAATGGGACCAATCTGGAAGCAGTACCTTTCAGATAAAAAAATATTTTTTCAAATCGGCTCACAAATGATGGAGTTATGCGGTAACAAACATTAAAAAAAAAAAAAAAAAAAAAAAAAAAAAAAAACATACAACCGAATTGAGAACCTCCTCCTTTTTGATTGGAAGTCGGTTAAAAATACAGTTGCGTAGATGGGAGGGATGAAAAAGTATGATAAAGTGACGTTTAATAAAAATTATACGTACTTTATTCGTAGTATAATCAAAACGTCATTATCTAACACCTAATAAGTGTAGGACAAGTTATTACCACGGTAGCCCTTTAAGTGCTAATGCCTGTTTTAATCACCGCCCAACAACTTGATAAATCCGCTGCAATTATTATGCAGATTTGGGAAAATAATGATTATTGTTTTAGTAATTAGAATGCGGTGTTCTTGTGATTTCTCAATTAATTGTATACCACAGTATACATAAAATACTACACTTTGTAAGTTGTCCTCGGTTTCTGGTTTTTTCTCTTTGTAATATGTTTGATTGTGTATGTTTGTGTAATTAGTGTTTGTATGTTTGTTTGTATGTGACAGTAGGCAATCAGATGGGCTGACGACATTGTTAAGATCGCGGGAAGTCGGTGGATGGAAAGGGCACAGAATCGTTTTTCCTGGTAATGTGTAAGTGGGGCCTATGTCCAGGACTTCTCAAGCTGATGATGATGATGAATGTAATGAAGGAAAGCGCTTCTTTGGACTACCTCGGCAGCGACTTCCAACTACATTCTTATTTGCTATTTGTATAATATTTTTGTTATCAATGAATATATTTTCTTCCTTGTTCTTTTTTTCTTCTTACAGGGACCCAATCAGTGCTGATCTTGGCCTACATTTCAGGTTGCATACGTGAGGAACAGGAAGTGTTCTGCTGACGAACGAGTGGTAGAACTGGGAACAGACCGATGCGAGTGGAGGGAAAGGGAGGGAGGTTTTTGTCCAGCTGTGGGACAGAACAGGCCGTTAAAACAAAGTATGATACCTCTGAAACTGTTGGAAGCTAATTTCTAGACAAGTGCCACAACTCGGTTCCCAGCAGGTACAAATATTATTGTGAATTTGTGATGCAAATTGACAAGAAAAAAAAAAAAGAAAATACGTTTATTTATCATGCATACGTTAACAATAGTTATTGATAGATAAAATATGCCAAATAGGCCTCGATTATGTTCGCTCATGGTATGTACTGGGCCTAAGGTGATTCCTGCTGTAACCTACACTCACTACCAGTCATAAAGTTTATGGCAGCGGATAGTTTCAAACAAAGCCAGAGCCTTGAATCAATCTAATTAGATTCTGAACGAAGGCATGCATAGCATACGTCTTGTAAGTGATGCGAAAAGGTGCATTCACAAAGTAGGCTGCTAGCTGCTGCTTGACCACATACTGTCTCTTAGCGTGCTACTAGTTCTTTCCACAGTCTGTCGTCGCAGAGTCCTCGAGTTTTTCGGCCACATTGCCAGGAAGGAACGGAGTAACCTCGAAAAGTTGGTGGTGACTGGCAAGGAGGACGGAGCCCGATGCGTTGGAGCGACCAAGTGCGCTCAGTAACAGACTCCTCCGTGAGCGAAGCCATCCATGCCGCGGAGGTCAGAACCAAAAGGAGGAACATAGTGCAGACTAGGGTCCTGCACAAAGGTCACGACCCTCAACAGTGAGGATACCGATGCAAGGAGGAGGGAGTTCTATCCAGTGTGGTGAAAGGACTTTGTGTGCCTCGAAGTAGCACAAAGCTAATTGCTCTTCTAGAAATGTAGGAGGTCTATAAAACTTGTTCAGGATGGTAATGATATGACATTTCAATTCAAATGACACTCTTCTAACTGGAAAAAATAACTCATTTATAGAAAAAAAACACGCTCGTTTATTAAACGTTCATGATGTAGCTTTAGATTATATCTTTGTTAGTCGATATAATTATCTCATTCAAAAAAAAAATACGGGTTGCACTCCGGGAGTGCCGGCAGAAGTGAAAACTTGATTATTAACGTTGAGCATGTTTGATATTTTGGAATGGTTAGGGGGGGCTTGTTTGTTATTTGGCACGCTGTAACATACACGAACATTCGCGCAAGCGCCCTGCGCTGCCTAAACGAAACAGTAGGCCCAGGCATACATTTTCGCCGCGCCGTAGAGAGGGGATAGCTGTCTACTCTCCATCCGTCTTACGCTTTTTCGATCAGGTCACGTGTCCTGACGCGCTGACGCGAGTTTAAGATTTTATACCCATTACAGAAAAAGTGCTCAACGCCGCCGCCGCCGACAAACATAATACGTTTTCACTTCAAAAAGTATTATGTTTGTCTTCTTCTGCGTAACGTGACTATGATGCCTTGGGTTACAGTAGGCCTACCACAAGCTCTGTCTGGCTCCGTCTCTGGCTCTGATTTTGAGTCTGTGTGAGTGCTGTCTAAATAAATCCTACGTCGAAACGTCACTCACACAGACTTAAAACCAGAGCAGAGACAGAGCCAGACAAAGCTTTTGGTAGGCCTACAGGTGTTCGAAGGTTTACAGGAGTAACTAATTTTCATCAGGTACGCCGTTTGCTTGTTTAATAATGTAAATAATATGCCTATAAGATAATGTTTCATATCGGCTTATAAATAACGAAGTTATGCTATAAAAAATATAAAAAACAACAGAATTGAGAACCTACGCTTTTTTATTTGAAGTCGGTTTAAAAAAACTGGCTATCAATTCTGCTTTCAACGTATATACAGCCTAAGTAACACGAAAGGACTGTAGAATATAAGGATAGCTGTCTGCCCTTATTAGGGCCAAAACATCTTCTCTATTTCCTTAAAAGCCTTGACGTTTTTTCTGGACAAAGAATTGCATTGAATTTATTGGATTATGTTTTTGCATCAATGAATATTAATGTATGTGATTGATTTAGATCTTATTCTACTTGAGACATTATTCTTTACTTTGTACATAGCTGGTAGAGGTTAGAAGAATAGAATAGGATAGAATATAACTTTATTGTACAATAAAGTAAAAGTTAACTACAAGAATAAGAAGAATACTTAAAAACTAGAGGTATAATTTGGCGGTCTTAACGCTAAAAGCCCTTGGATGGTTAGGAACATTATATCATATGGACGGGACATACATAATAAAATAAAATAAATAGTCATAAACATATACTTACATAATTATTATTATGATACTAAGACATACCTAATACTAATAATACACACATACTAATACAGACATATATTAAAAATACAAATAAACAATTGGTATAATTAATTTAAGTACCTAATTAAAAACTAAGGGAAATGAAAAAAAGCAAAATAAGACACTACGACGATGTTGAAGGGAAACTATTCAGAAAAAACACAATTTTTTTTTCAAACAACGATGTGCCGGTATTCGGTAAGTTCCTTTTAGAAAAGCAACGCCAAATGTGGCTATCTACTGTTGGTTTTTGACAAAGAAATATTATGTATTCGAGTCAGAGCACACGCCTAATTTGAGACGAACAGTTAACGCACCACAAGGCCTTCCTTTGTGTGGTGCCTGCGGAGATGGTGGATGGACGAACTCAGACTATATAACGGGGGTTCAACCTTTCAGCAGAAGAAATATTACCCTCGACCAGGCGTTTGACTGGATTCTTTTCTAAATTTAAATCTAAGCAAGCGCACGCATGGGTATGGGTTTGCTTGCCAAACGCACACATACACAACGCATGTAAGAGGAGTTCCAAATTCAAAATTATCTAGAATAAATAGTCCATTGTTACCTGAGTGTTGAAAGTCACGTTTTTTGAGTCCCGAGACGGGTTTGGCGCCAGAGCGTAGCGAGGGCGCCAATGGAGCTTGAGGGACTTAAAAGACTTTCACCCGAGGTAAACACTGTATAGTAAAAATAATAGTAAAAATAAAAACATGAAAGAAAAATTCGTGAAAATGAAGATTGAATTGCCGCCTTCCCGGTTTTTTTTTCTTTTTCTCTGGCGGGTCTTTGGCTTCGGCTCGCCAGCATTATTTTCATTATTTTCATTATTTTCATTTTCATAATTAAAAAAATGGTAAATTGTTTGCTCAAATCTATGTTATTTTAAGTAAATAGTTGAAGCTATATATTAATCAAGTAATTTAGAAGATATATTATTTATATAATACTATCTTTATGTTATTTAAATTTTACATTGCGCTCTAATTAGACTTTTTAAACTTCTTACCGTTGTAATGGGCTTCCAACCTACTTGCTGAATAAAAAGTTGGAATTTGGTTCAAACCTCCTTGCAGTTAGAAAGACTTTAGAAAGTTGGAACATGGTTGAATCATGAATCTACATACTTCGTAAACTGGATAACGCAGTGTTTCCTAAAAACGAGCCCGGTGAGAGCACCAAAGTAGTAACGCATCTCTTTCTAAGTAGGATGTCCACACATCTGTACTTTTTATAAAATCGAAAGAAACTGCTTGAAATAAAATGTACTGATTTGTTAATTACTGACTTTTGTTTCCCCGTACAGGGCAAAGGCCTCCCTTCCCTCTATTATTATAGGTAACAACATAGGCACTTCATGAATATTTCTTTTGATATTTTTTTATTTACCTGATTCTTAAAGCACTGTAGGTGTATCTTGTTTATTAGAATAAATTACTACCTATCCTAAACTAGCAATATTTGTTTGTTTATTTGTACAAACTGATTTGTATTCACGTTCTTCAAACGGCTGTAATGATTTCGATGAAATTTGCAGTATGGCGGTTTACGGGGGTGAATAATCGAGCTAGCTAGGGCTTATTTCTGGGAATATTCTTATTTCTGAGAAAAATAGCTTTATTGATTTTCACACGAGCCCAGATACGCAATTAAGTATAAAAACTAGGTACTTACTAGGCATAATAATTATGTTTTCTAAAAAATAAAACAAGTAAATGTTAAGGTACAATCTTTTATATTCCAACTTGTATTATAATTGATCGAGTGAGCGAAGCGAACGAAGATCTTATAAACAACTTGGGCAATTTGGCATTTTATGTGCGTGTGTATTTGTGTATTGGCGTATTAGTATTTAAGTTCGATTGGGTTGATTTTTCGGATTCTTCCCTCCTAGCTTTTTTCTCAGGTGGTCCTGACGAGCATGGGGCTTCTGATACTTTGTGGCACTTCTTTCTTTTCTGGGCTTTTTAATGTTATAACATTAAAACATTGAGCAGTATACTGCTCAATTTATAAATCACGGCTGTAGGTCTGATCTGTAAATAAACAAAATATATTATCTTTGATACAACACAATTAAGTACCTAATTATAACTTTTATATTACTTCTAACTTATATTACTTCTTGTAATTATAACTTTTATGTCCACCTATAAAAGTATGACTTTCCATTTTAAAAATTGAAGGTACTGTATTCGGTTTCATTTTTTCGTGACTCATTAACATAGTCGTCATGCTTGTGTAATAGTATGCAATACTTCTACAAAAATTAAACCATAATAATTGTACCTACTTATTACAATCTTTGTTCCTAGGCCCTCTGATATTCATGGACACCCTATAACACCACTTACATAAAAACATTTAAAATAGCTCACCTGTGAAATGTTAAGCCGCAACCGGGATACCATTCCTTTTTGCAACCATTTACGCAGCAAAAATGAACCATTTTGACGAATAATATCAATTCCTTTAGCTAAAAATCACAAAAACACACCAATAATTTTAGATCAACAAACCACGTCACATCGCCATTTTTAGTTATAGCCAGTATTGCCGCTTGCAGCTGACGAAATATTACTAATATGACTTCTTATAAATAGCATTTACAACTTGTACCTACTTGCAATATTATCGTAAAAAATATCAAACACGCAAAATAAAAAAATATTAAGTTAGAAGAATTCAAATGACCTATTTTTAATTAAATTTATTGAAATGAGAGAAATCTTCTAAATCTACCAAATACTTTTTGTTTTGCAATGGCAACTTGCTAGACAAGGACAAACTACTATTTTTGAGTCTCTCATGTAGTTCGTTTTTCTATTCTGAGTTGAGACAGAAAAAAATAAACTTTATAGTATAGTATTTACAGCATAAGTTTGTATGAATGAAATATTGATTTTTAATCTTCGTGCGTTATCCAGATAGTATATAAAATCCTTGGGTTGAATAAAATAGAACTTGTTTTTTTTTATAATTTGACAGCTGTCAGTAGAAAGCGATTCTCCCTAGGGCTGAAAGTTTTACTTTCAATTAGGCCCCTCAGGCAACTTCAGACCTACTTTCAGAGTATGAGTAATGAAAAGCTCTTTTTTCATTTTTATTTTTACTTTCCTTGTATTCGTAATGAAAAGCACAGTGTTTACCTCGGGTGAAAGTCTTTTAAGTCCCTCAAGCTCCATTGGCGCCCTCGCTACGCTCTGGCGCCAAACCCGTCTCGGGACTCAAAAAACGTGACTTTCAACACTCAGGTAACAATGTACTATTTTTAGCACACAAAGACTTGCAAACCTGCAAACTGGCAACAACAGACGTGAATACAGGTCTGCTATAAGACATCTGGATGGTACTCAGGGACTACTTAATTCTGTTTTTTCCGGTCAAAGTAGAAAATGAATTGTCTACTGTCAACTTGCTCCAAAAAGGATTCTCTTGATAGCATGCTCTCTGATTATCAATCTTCTACCATATACTTCTAAATAGATTTTGATATCCATCCCAGGGATTCAAACAAAGCTTTCAGGGTGCATTTCCAATGAGAGTAGAGCAGAGCGGACTGTAAATTAGCCGATCACAGCGCTCGAAAATTCATTCCGTATGTATGAGTAGAGTTTTTTTCATTCATTTATTTATTGCTCACATGTACATAAAATAAATAGCATTCGTTCTTAAAGTAGCTTAAGTCAGTACATGGACCCTGTTGGGCACTGCAATGTCATATCAGGTTTATAATACTTAACAGTTAACAATAGATTTATAGATAGAATAAGTTAGTAATTATACATTAGTCAAAAGGAATGTCAAGGGAGTTAGGAATTGTACAACATTTTGGGTATACTGTCCTTAGCTAATTCACGGTTTGCTCTGATCTACTCCACCCAGCTCCGCGTCAGTGGAAACGCATCCAAAACTTATATTGGAGCAACGCATTTTGCTTAAAGTCCTCAAGAAAGTGGAAATTTTCAAATAAGCCTTAATACGCTCACAACTTTGTACCTAAACATTAACGATCTAGCCTAGCATTTGCAAGGGAATAATAATTAGCCATCTATTCATGTTTCAAATGTTTTATCGTATGTAAAGATTAGTTTTGCAAGACTATGAATGGAATATTGCAATAACCTTTATTGCATCTACAACTTTATACTGGAAAAAAATGAGAGAATACAACTTTTTAACAAGAAACTTCCTTCAGGGTAGGCAACGCAACGACAGCACCCTTGGTGTTGTTGGTGTCTATGGGCGACGGTGACCGCTTACCATCAGGTGGGCCGTAAGCTCGTTTGTCTATCTTTTACATAAAAAAAAAAAAAAACGAAACACAATAAAGCCTAAAGTTTCTTCCGCTGAATAATAGAAGATAATATAATAGATATAATAGATGATAGTAGATGATAGTAAACGAATAATAGAAGAGATTGAAAAAAACCTATTATGCCAAGGAAACTTAGCCAGGGATGAAGGCAGGAAGATGATGATGATGATGCGACAATATATAACTCACCTGTTGAGCACATTAACATTATATACTCAGATATCAATATGATCAGAATGGATAGGCTACTGATACTGATACTGCAATAAACCATTTTAAAAGACTATTAATGACATTTTCATGGTATAGCTTTCGAGCATCGTAGGGCACGTTGACAGTAATGGTGATCTTAATTAAAGCAGTGGCATAAATAACTGCATCTATTGGCCACTAGATAAAAACAAATTACTTCAGTAAGTAATAAATTATTGAAACAGCATAATGAAATATTAATACAATAAAAAATACATAAAATGCTAATAAATAAGGAACCTCTATCAGACTAGACAAAAACTGCATTCCTTTTTGGACAACAGATGACGCTGTACACTAATCACGTATCGTCCAACCACAATTACATAAACATAAGTAAAAACAAACGTTATAGTGTGAGGATTAGAGCGTAAATTGGTGTGTGTAACCCTTTGTACAAGACTGCATAGACTCGGCCTTGGGACACAAAGTACGGTAGCATATTAATAACAAATCAGGTATGCAATCACCGTTCAAGAAGACATAGCCAGCAAGGTGGAAGAAAGGGCATGGAATGTCAATCGACCTCAAGGCCGGCTAGGTATAATACTGCTAGATACAAAACAGCTGATAGGAAAGGAAGCAGTTTGCGGTACAGAACGATGGAAATCAGCGGTGTAATACCATTAATTGTTGTATGAAGACACAGCTTCGAGGATCGCTGCGTTACTCCATGGCTGCAGAACTAACATGTGCTATTCCTGTGCTTATCGCACTTAGCGCTTAGTTTCAAATAAAAACAAAGAAAACACATGGTGGTCCTATAGCAGTAATTTAGCTTAGCAGACCGACAAATATGTTGCCATCTCTATTTGTTCACATGAAAATGACAAAATAATTTTAGCGACCAGTTAAAAAGTGAGTGATGAATGAGGGGGTAAGCCTTTTTTACGACATCTGCCTGAGATGGTGACTATGAGAAACATCCCCATAGAGGTGAAAACTTATCGTAGCAGGCCGACTAAGGCCCGTATGCAGAAACAATGCTTGAGTCTGAGTAGAGCTTCAAGCATGAGCATCTATCTATCTATCTATCTATCAGACTCATGCATCTACTCGAGCTCTACTAACTAGTGTTTCCATTTTAAACATTTTTAAATTCTACTTTTTTATTTTTAAGACTACGGTCGCACTTTACCATTCTACCGCTTCTAATTAATAAATTGGCGACAAGCATTATGTTCTGTGTTTACGTAACCAACTAGTATTTATATTCTTTTAGGTACCAACTGGGACCTCTCACAGAACTGTCTTCATGCCTATTTTCAAGCCAGCTGTCAGTTTGCAGGTTTAAAAGTCTGTGTGTGTTATAGCGCATTTTTTTTAGGTAATTTTGAATTTGGAACACATTAAATAGGAATTGTGTATAGTGTGTATTTAGTGTGCAAACTAATAACCGTACACCGGCATTGATTTCGATTTTTAAAAGATACGGTTGGACCCAAGGGCCGCTGCTGCCTATCTCCTGGTGCATAATACCTTTGTTTATGTATTATAAGACGGCTAAATTGTAAAGTAAAGCAGCTATATTTGAAATGGACTGTAGTGAAGAGGACTTCTCTTAGAAGGTAAATAAATGCCTATGTTGAGATGCGCACGAGGCCGCGTGGCTTCTTTCTGAAATGTCAAGGGATTTTTTTCTACTGTCATTAAGTAAAATGGTAATCGGTAAATAATTTGTACCTAACGCCCGTTTATATTTGTTATTTATTGTAATGGATTTATGGATTTATAGATTATCTCAAAAATAAACATAAAAATAAGCGGATTATAGATAGCTAAGCGTTCTCCATCTTAGGCTGCATTTTCACATCTGGTGCGATGACAGTCAAACGTTTAGCTATCATCAATAAAAAAAGTTTGTCACTCATGAAAAAAAAATACCATTCGTTTTTACACAGAAGACGCTGAAGAAAATAAATGGAGTGGAAAAAAGAAAAAGACAACAGATGCTAAATCTACGAATAGATAAGTAATGTAGTGCAAGTATTTTAGGATTGCGTAAGTTTTGTAATTTTCTTTATGATACAAAGACATCAACGCGCTCTTTTTGAAAATAATTTTGATCCCTGTGGGTATGTAGGCTACACAATCATTATCACAAGTATTATTATATTATTACTTTAATTATATTATGCGGTAGCTAAATATAGATATGTTGATAATAGTAGCATGACAAATGCTAATAAAATTCGACTCAGTCTCTATAAATATGGGGTTTCATTGGCATAATATACTTTTTCTATAGAAAATAAAACGTTTAAAGTATTTTATAATTGATCTATCAATAGTTCCCTGGTGTGGTCTCCAAAAAACTAGCGGCCGTGTTATGGCGACCTACATAAAAGATGGCAACCTATCGCAACCAACAAACCTATACTATTACTAAGTTCAAATTCAAATTCAAAATAGTCTTTATTCAGTTGAATTTCAAGAATCACTTTGAACCACGTTCAAAGTGGTTTAAACCCAGAAGAAGTAACGGAAATCGTACAGGATTCAGCTTTTACTACACGGCTTTTTATACATGTCATGTCAATGGTTTGACTAAAATCGAAAAACAAAAGATTACAGGTTTTTTGAAGTGTAAACTTCAAAAAACCTTGAAAAACGGCAGGCATTTTTTAGGGTTGGAAAAACCCATGAACTGACGTCACTGTCATGTAACCGACATTTCTTCGGCAAAGATCGACTAACTTCGGCCAAAAGTCGGGCTCTGTCGACCCGTACGCAGCCAGAGAGGAACATACACACGTAGTTGTTAAATTTTTCACTTCTGTCGTTATTCCCGAGGCCACTGTTTTTTTATAAAATGTATAGGCTAACGCTTCACTGCAATCAAATTATTGTGAAAGAAAGCATGACAGATAGCGTCTTTTTTTTTATTTTATTTTTTATTGTTGATAGCTAAACGTTTGACTGCCATCACACCTGATGGAAAGTGAAAATGCAGCCTAAGGTGGAGCACGCTTAGCTATAATCCACTTGTTCACTCTTGACTTGAAAATTCCAAGGTTGAAGTGTTAAGCGGAAGAAAAAGAAGCAGTCTCAACTGAATCGGAAGTAAAACTTGTTGTCAAATAAGCTAATGATGTTATAAAATGAAGACGATGTTATTTATCGCATCAATAAACTTAGTGATAACTCTTGCCTCTTATTCGCGTTGTAATTACTTATTGCTGCCTATAAATGGGTTTGTTTTGTGATAAGTAATTATTTTTACCAATTTTATAGCTGCTTTGTTTACAAACTTACGCATGAGCGAGACAGCTATATTCAATTCATTTAGAAAGTACCGCAATTTTAAGTTGCTTAAAAACGCCATATTGAACTCATAATGACGTACTCTGTTTATTCGGAATTCAAAACTTTATCTATAAAAATCGAGAAAAACTACGCAGTTAGAATATTACATTCGAAGAAATAAATGGAAAGGTATTTTAATTGAGGAAAACCATACCCAACCAAGGTATAAAGTCTAGCGTTTAGTTCTTTGTGACGCCTCTCTTTGATATATTAGCTGTCAACTAGTTTTGTTATGTTGCAAGACGTTCTAACCTTGTGTATTTGATTATGTATTTTGTCATAATCTAAAGATTCTTTAGTCTCTCCTATTATGTATACAGCCACCCAAACTAACACAAAGTCACTGTTTTTATTCAATAAATTGGGTCGCGACTCGTGGTCCCACTAATTTGACCCACTGGTGGGACAGTGTGTCGATTTAGTGGGCTCGTGGTCCCACTGTTTGGTGGGACCATCAGTCAACGTAATGCAGTCGCTCGTGGTCCCACTGATTTGGTCATAAGGGCTATAACATAAATATATTTGGTGTAGTCTCCGGTGTAGTAGTCCGGTTACAGTTACAGTTTTAAGTTTTTTTTTTTTTAGTTTTTAGGGTTCCGTAGCCAAATGGCATAAAAGAAACCCTTATAGATTCGTCATGTCTGTCTGTCTGTCCGTCCGTATGTCACAGCCACTTTTCTCCGAAACTATAAAAGCTACACTGATGAAACTTGGTAAGTAGATGTATTCTGTGAACCGCATTAAGATTTTTACGCAAAAGTTGAAAAAAAACAATATATTTTGGGGGGAATAAACTTTTTTTTCATCAAACCCACACGTGTGGGGTAACTATGAATAGGTCTTTAAAAATGATGTTGAGGTTTCTTATATCGTTTTTTTCTAAACTTAATAGTTTTTGCAAGAGACACTTCCAAAGTGGTAAAATGTTGGTCCCCCCCTCTAACTTCTAAAATTATAGAATGACTAGCTGCCTGTCCCGGCTTCGCACGGGTGGACATTTATTTTTTAAACACACAAATATAGCCTTTGTTACTCAAGGTGAACCTACGTCCAGCAGTGGACTGATATCAATTGATGATGATGATGAAAGAACATTCTATAACGTTTAGGGGCACTATTTTCTAGAACATTTTGTCCAAATCTAGAATTCAAAACCGTTTGCATGGGTATATTTGAGTATTCTAGATATTTCTGGATTACTAACGTTTGGGTGGGAGCATTCCGGATGCTAAACGACTTTAAATTTGATTATTCCAGATCATTCTAGAGCGTCTATGTGCATTCTGTTCTCGTCAAAGCCAAGAATTTTCAGAAAAATCCATAAGCGATAGAAAAGGATAGACATAATATAAGTCCCTACGTGATAGAAAGGGATAGACATAGATTTCGAAACTGTTGCCCCTTATAAATTAATAACACCTAAATATTGAATATAAACTATCCTATATTTTAAGTCCGACCATATTTTAGGCAGTTGCAAAGTTTTATCGAAATCCGTTCAGTAGTTTCGGAGTTTATCGCGTTCCAAATTGTGACACGAAAGATTTATATATATAGATAAAACTAAAAAAATATATGAAGTACATTACTATGCAAACTTCCAACGATATTTAGTTTGAACGAGATCTAGTGAGTAGTTTTTTTTTTATACGTCATAAATCGTAAACCGCAATTTACCTTTCGACCCTTCATGGGCGAGTCCGACTCACACTTGGCCGTTTTTTTTTTTCTATAGGCCAGTATCTCAAGTGGCCAGTACCTGAAGAACTCACTTTAATTCAAGTATTTACTCTATATACGTATAAACTTGATGCAGTGGGGCCACGAACCTACGATTTTAACTATGACTGGTAGTCCCACTAAGCAGTGGGACCACGAACCCATGATTTCAGGGATAGTGGGACCACGAGTAATAGTGGTACAATCCCAGTGGGACCACGAGTCGCGACCCAATAAATTACAAAGACTACTTTGAAACGTCACTCTAGGACTCTAGGGTGTGAGATGAAATAGGAACTAGGAACTGGCACCTGAATTCACCTAGTCTTAAGTCTTTTTGAGCGATTCTTTTGTTTAAATTGCAAAATAGCTGCCTTTACATTTGACTGGTCACTTTGGTCGTCCGGGAAAGAGCAATCGCATTGTGTGCATGTATAGACAAATATTGCACATCTAATTTCGGCTTCATAGAGCGTAGTGTGCGTCAGAAAGAGATAGCGCTCTACGAAAGCAGAAAAGCCGATGTGCAATTTTTATTGCCTATAACCGTAAAGTTATACATCTGAAGTTGATGGACGCAGTGACATTGTAAGCCACATATCTAACATGCTTTGTCATAAGCATAACTCATGAATATCAATTAGAATTAAAATGTGAAATGTCAGTTCTACAAACCAAGCTTAATAGTTGTTAATATTGACTATACAAAGCACAGAGCTTAACTTCAAATACAAGTGGTCTCTTATCCCAGCCCTCCGATTGGTCTCTAAAAAAAACTCGATCAAGGCTCACTTAATTCAAAGGTATCAATATTTTCTAATTCAGCGCATGGCTCAGTATTATTTATACGGCATACAGTTGAATGCGATTGATTGTGGCATTCCTACGTTCATTCCACAATTACTGACGATTACGTCGCTCCATATCCGCAAGGCCGGCGTCGTGTGAAGCCGACGACGATGCGTGGTACAGGCGAAAACTCTATTCAATCATTTTTAACTTTGTTTATTTACTACTTACATTTTTATGGGCATTGCATTCGTGGGTGAAACCCTTCGCATCAAAAGAAACAAAGGTACAAGTGATAGCCAAACCCTATTCATTTGAAAGTTAGTTTTCTTATACCTCGAGGAAGGAAATTGATTTCGATTCTTTTTTTATAAGTAGTCTCATTACCGTCGTCAAAATTTTCTGATTTCTACTATGTGACTAATATACCCACAGGCGCGAATCTTCCAAAGTTAGACAAGAACATTTTACTCCGTCGTCGGCTTCATTGTCACTTACTTCAATAGGTGAAAACCAATAATCTAAGGCCCGTATTCCAAAACAGCACTTGAGTGTCAGCCTCAAGCAGAGACTCGACTCAGACTCAAGCACTGTTTAGGAATACGGGCGTTAGTAAAGTCAAATTAGGCAAGCAGTCTAAAATAAAATAAAAAAATTGGTGTCTGTAAAGTCGGTTTACTGACGTGACCTGATCGTGACAACGTCATACAGCATGTCCACGCTATTTTTTTTTCTTTTTTTTTTCGAATGGACAAAATGCTGGTTCGTCTGATGATTCTTACAGCGCTACCGGACAATGGAGCAGTCCACGCGGATGCACCGCTAACTCAAGTATGAGAGAGACAGATGTTGAACGCTGCCGAACGCGGAGGCCGATTGTGCCTCTTTGTCGTTCGTTTCACGCTCTCGCTTGCACTTCAAGCCTTAAATGGAACGCCTCAGAGCGAGGTAACGCCTCATGAGTCATGTTTTTTCATGCGTGCAGCCGGCTCCATCGAATTATAAGACGTTGTCACGTCAAAAACTTGCATTGTCGATATATTATATCCATTCCATTTTCAAATTCAATTTATCTAAGCCGTAGGCTGTAGTATATATTTAAGGCTAGCACGCGCAGTTGTATCCATAAGGTACCAGAATGTGACATGAAGAGAATTCCAATTCCAACTCCTGGCACAACGTGATGGCTTTATAAATGTCACTTTTATGCGATGCCATTCCTGGCACGTGTAGAACTTAGTCATTGATACCCAGTCATCTATCAAAAATATACTATAATGTAGATGCAAACATCGATGTCTTCTTTTTGTTAGCACTTATACGCATTTTGTAAACTGTTTTAGGTCTCCCGCGATACAGGCTAGTCCTATATTGCGGGGTCCATTGTATATCTGGATTTTTGTAAAACTGATTTCTCGAATAAATATTTTTTCATTGCTCATACTCTGAAAGTAGGTCTGAAGTTGCCTGAGGGGCCTAATTGAAAGTAATACTTTCAGCCCTAGGGAGAATCGCTTTCTACTGACAGCTGTCAAATTATAAAAAAAAATAAGTTCTATTTTATTCAACCATGTTCCAACTTTCTAAACTGCAAGGAGGTTGAACCAAATTCCAACTTTTTATTCAGCAAGTAGGTTGGAAACCCATTACAACGGTAAGAAGTTTAAAAACTCTAATTAGAGCGCAATGTAAAATTTAAATAACATAAAGATAGTATTAAATAAATAATATATCTTCTAAATTACTTGATTAATATATAACTTCAACTATTTATTTAAAATAACATAGATTTGAGCAAACAATTTACCATTTTTTAAATTATGAAAATGAAAATAATGGCTGAATAATGCTGGCGAGCCGTAGCCGAAGGCCCGCCAGAGAAAAAGAAAAAAAAAACCGGGAAGGCGGCAATTCAATCTTCATTTTCACAAATTTTTCATTCATGTTTTTATTTTTACTTTCCTTGTATTCGTAATGAAAAGCACAGTGTTTACCTCGGGTGAAAGTCTTTTAAGTCCCTCAAGCTCCATTGGCGC
The DNA here is from genome assembly GCA_947578465.1 of Thera obeliscata. Classification (NCBI taxonomy): domain Eukaryota; kingdom Metazoa; phylum Arthropoda; class Insecta; order Lepidoptera; family Geometridae; genus Thera; species Thera obeliscata. The sequence goes on from OX387916.1 coordinate 12,865,800, forward strand.
CCTCGCTAACGCTCTGGCGCCAAACCCGTCTCGGGACTCAAAAAACGTGACTTTCAACACTCGGGTAACAATGTACTATTGTATTGTATGTTCAACTAATAAAATGCTTGCTCTCGGTCGGGATTTAACCCATAACCTACTTGTATAGCGCTGAAGACAGATACCTACTACTACTAATTACGCTAGAATAATTCACTTACATAATGTATAAAAGTGTTAAATGATAGTTAGGAATGAGTCAAAAGTTGACATAGTATGTAGTAGAAAGCTCCTTGTGAAGGGCTCGTCCGGGGAAGTACTACCGTCACTCCTATTTCTGCCGTGAAGCAGCATTGCTGTGTTTTGGTTTGGAGGGTGTGGGTGCTGGTGAAATTACTAGCACGTGAGGCTGAAAATCTGTATGCCTCAAGTGGAAGTGGGGAGTATTTTCAAATTATTAAAAAAAGGATACCTTAAGAAATTAAGTTTTTCTCCAATCAACGTGTTGCTTAACATTAAAATTCAATTCCACTAACGAATCAAACCATTATGGCTGCTATTAAAATAATAAATTTGCAGCTCTAAACCTCTAAGTTTCGTTCAAAGTGCGTACCTATATCTTAACATTTTACACGTGGAACCAAACAATAATCGAGGCTGGCACCTATAAAAATTATTCAATAACAAAATATGACATTTAAATGCTTTTAAGAAAGTTAGAAGCGAAGTATTTTGCTAGTGTCTGTGATATAATAATCGAATTCAATGGTATTGTTGCCGTGAACCAGCATTGCTGTAGTTTCAGTTTGAAGGGTGTGCCGGTGAACTTACTGGCACGTGAGGCTGAAACTGTATGCTGCCTAAAGTTGATGGGCGCAAGGCAGTTCATCGTAGGGCACGTTCATGACTTGCGTGGCCAGCAATGCAGTGCTTTGTTATTAGGCGATGATTAACACATAACATCAGGCGGGCCATAAGCTTGTTCCATTAAATATTTTTTCTTAAACATGTGCGGAAATATTGTCATTACTTTTGAATATAGAACACGCGAAGTATCATATTTACGTAGACTGAAAAACCAAAATCACTTCCCGGCGCGTTCTCGCTCCGGCAATGTTGTATGAAACGGTGTGCTGTTTGAATTTAGAACTCTTTCATCTATCGTACACATTGCGTTCTCGTGGCTGTATAGCCACAGAAACGTTTACCTTTCCGCAGAAACTGAAAAAAAAAAAAATTGGCGGTAAAGCGGAGTTCGTTGTTATTTGGTTAATAAAAAATTAACCTCTTACACCACCACCTGTGATTATTTCCTTGCATTTTTTTAAGAAAAGCACTATATATGCCTCGGCCGAAATGGCAATTGCCTGTCTCGTATCATTGAAGTCCTCGCCTGCGGCTCGGCCTTCAAACTCATACTCGACCTGCAATTGCCTATTTCGCTGCCTTTGCAATAATGTACTATTTTTTATTACAGACTTTTTTTACCTATTCCTAATGTCATTTCCTTGAGGCACCAGGTAATTTTAAACAATTTTTTAAACAGAAGTATTTTTGCTGATGGTCAGGCAGGTAAGTTTATCCTAAAAGTTATTTATTTCATTGATCGATTTGATTTAACAGCTTTTAAGAATACCTCATAAATCAGTTTCGTTCATATCTGTACGTAGAGCAATAAGCGTAAGATCAGTCCACCAATGAGTCCGCCGTGATCCGAGCGCAGAGGAAGGTCGGTTGTAGCTTCTGATGCCTAAGATTTGATAACTGCTACATGAAGATCGTAAATAGTGCAAAGACGGAAGGAAAACTTCAACTGTTTTTAAAATGTAAACTAAAGTAAAAATTGAGCATTAAGACCATGGCAAGTTTGTTGATTATAACAATAATTAATACAAATGTGCTGGCAACAGACCACGGCGAGATGAACGTACAAAATGGATGCCTACTGAAAGGATTGGTCCACAATAACCCAAAACAGAAACGACTAGAGTGGAGGAAGGGAAGTCTTTGTCGTGAGACACTGGAAAGGCTGGAAATTGAATAGAGTTGAAAAGTCTGCATCTTTTTACTTGCATGAAATTCACGAGCCTGAAAAGAGAGGATAACAAGGGGGATACATGAATAAAGTTATCGCAGGTAAATTGGAATTTAAAGTTTTAAAACTTTTTAATGAAATTAGCCAACTGAAAATTCTAAGCAGCAAATAATGATAGGTATCATCATAAAACGGTGGCAGCTTATGGGAAACTACAGCATTAGGCACACGGTTTGTGGTGTGCACAAATTACTCGTAAACACTTCACAAATATCTATAAATCTATCAATACGATCTATTGGATGTTATGTGTAAATTATCTCATAATTCTTAATTTAAATATTAATGATACTGGTGGTGATGAGTTTGGCACTCTTTTTAAGGCATTTTTTGCAACTTACAAATAAAGACGTCGTAATTATTTCAGCAGTTTCAAAGCGTTGTACTTACATCATACCTCTGTGAGATATGGGGAATCATACCCCACATTGGCCTCTCAGAACTGTTGCTTTCTGCGCCGTTGGTCGTGGGCTCGATCCGCACCGAGATCAAATATTTGTGTGATCGTGCCATCTGGTTCCCATAGTACAAGATCTGCTTACAAAGATTTTTACAATGTCCAAAAGTTAGATGTAGTAAACACTATAAAACCAATAAAAAAAATCTGCTTAGTTTGGGGAGAGATAGTGTTGTAACGATTGTCCTCAATATTTATTATCATTATTATTTATTAAATATTCCTTAATTTTTAAAGAATATGCCTAAAGCTTTCAAAGTTGGTCTAAAACAAGTGTAAAAAGAATAAGGTAGAACACTAAGAAAGGACACTAGAATACACCTTTAGCTATCTTCCACCTATCTTCTTATAGTGAAGCAATATAATCTATCCTATCAGTTTCCCAATGCCCTTCATCCGCAACCTTATAGACAGCTATCAGATTATCTGACCGCATGGTTACACCCACTTTTCCTATTAAAATTATAATATACTATTATATTATACGCCATATTTATTACAATTGCATTTTAAGTAAGGTAATAAAACAGATGCAAGATATCTGTTAAAGTTTTCTTAAAATCTAGTACCTTTTATATACAACTGTAATTTGGTGAAAAGTTTTCAGTTTGGCCATAGTTCTAAAATTAAAATAAATAGAAATAGAAAATAATTTATTTTGCGTCAACTTAAAATTAAAAGGTACAGTTCAACTGGTTTTCAGTGGCACCATAATATAATAATAATAAAACTAACGCTAAATAATAATAATAATGAAATACCTTACACGAAATACACAGACACAGCCACTTTTTTCCGAAACTATAAGGACTAAAAGTACTGTTGAAACTTGGTAAGTAGATGTATTCTGTGATTCTCTTTGCGAGACACTGTAGTACCTAGAACAATTTTTTTGATGATTGTGAGTGCTGAGCAAGTCACACAAAATATCACAATATTGAAATCAGTAAAATCGTGAAAACCATTGCAAAACCCGCCGTTTGAAAAGCTAGCCTGCTCCATTTTCTTTTGTCCTTCGAGAACGTGCGACCGCAGGCGGTAACGTGCATTTCAAGACGTTGCTCACTGTTGGTTGTACTGTGGCGTTGCGTCATTGTGACTCATCTAATCTTGGTCCAGAAGTATCACAAAGAGTTTGTCCGGAATAGTTCATGCATTTCACGAAGACGCATCGAGTGATATTTATCTGGTTGTAATAAGAGCCAAAATGCTCTAATTGACGCGTCTTCGTGAAATGCATGAACTATACCGCGTGCGCTGTAAGAATTGTCGGACGATCACCAGAATTTGCCTTCTTCTTAATTATGGCATCTGTCCATTTTTAGATCTATTTTGCCAGTGTCGAGTGAGGATAAATTACATAAATAAAATAGTTTATAGTCAAGTCAAGTCAGTCAATAGACAAGTCGGCCCTAATTGGTTTTGAAAACAAATGGTGATCGTTTTTTTTCAAAACCATCAGCAACATATTCGATCAAATCGGAATACCTATCACATTATTACACTTTAATTCCAATTGCTAACACTTCTAGCTAAGACCTAAAGTAATGTTGGTTGAAACACCACCGAAATTACACAACAGAACTCAAAATAACACCAGAAAAACAATAAAAATGAAAAAGCTTTACCTATTATTTATTGGCATTGATACTAAGAAATGTGAGTTATACATAATTTGAGTTTTCCTAGTACACAAAACTTTAAAATGGTGTCCTCGGAAAGTAAAACTTTGACCTGAAAACTTGACCTTTCTTCAAAGAAAAACTCATCGGTCTAGTACATAGCAGTCACGTTCAGCCAACGTGATCTTAGCTTCTCAGTAATGGTCATGGCATATTATTTTCTTTACGATATTATTATACGGAAAATCAATTTCTTGGCTGAGTCAAAAGTTAATTACGAGTATCACCTGAGTATCACCCCACTGGAACTTCACTGCTATTATTTTATATTGTTTTTGATTTGTAAAAGGATCACTTAAAAAAAACTATAGGAACCAAGCTGTAGTTTGTTGCCTGTTCTTCTAGGCTTGGTCGCGTGGAACTGGCACCTAGACTCATCTAGATTTAAGACGTTTCAAAGTGATCCTTGTGATCCTACTAAATAAGTACACTTTTAATTTTGATTTTTAAGGTGGAGGAATGGTTAAATTATTTTTAGTAATAGTAAAGTCCTTGTGAAGGGCTCGTCTGGGGAAGTACTACCACCATACCTATTACTGCCGTGGGATATGTTTCAGTTTGAAGGCTCTGGGTTGACCGGTGAAATTACTGGCACGTGAGGCTAAATATGTATGCCTCAAGTTGATGGACGCAGGGCAGTGCATCGTAGGACACATTTCTTACATGCGTGTCCTACGAGGCGATGCTTTGCTATAGGCGATGGTTATCACTTAACATCAGGTGGGCCATATGCTTGTTCCATTAGCTAAAAGTAACAAAAAAATTTACAACTACCAATTTATTTTACAAGTCAGTTGACGGAAATAAGTCGGTAGAGATAAACCAGTCTAAAAATGCACGCCCCTCCACCACGTTTCTTGAAGTTGGCTCACAGCAAAGTACTTCAAAATGATCTTTGTGATGTAGGTATTATATAACAATTTACTTTGACTGACTGAAGTAGTGGGACGTGCAGTTTAGAATTGGACGATCTCTACCACATTTATTGAGTATTAATTGCCTAAATATTTTCCGCAATAGAAGAACTATAAGGCCTAGGGTATATTATTTGTCTTGTTGCGAAGAGGTAAAGAATGAAATTCCAGATTTCAACTCCTAAAGAGATGCTGCGGGGTTTGAAGTTTGTATGAAATAGATCGACAAAAGCAGAAGTCGCGATTCCAGTCATCAAGAAATATGAATGAAGTCAGTTTTTTTTAATCTATCATCAACAACAAAGTCTCAAGATCGTAATCGCGTTTAATGATAGACGCACTCTGTACTCAAAAGCCTTGAAATAGGCAGAAGGAAGTAAGTAGTCAGAGACACGTAGGTACAAAAATAATATCTAACCCACTATGTTTTTTGGTGGACTAATTGGAATGTAAAAACCTTTTTTTTGGCCGGGCCACCGATTTGCCTCAAATATTCTCAAAAGACCTTTTTCTAATGTCTCTTGTTTATGCAACGTTCAAAAGTAATAATCTTATCAAATTAGTGTAATTGTCATCGGTCAACGATAAATCTACAAAGTTTGAAATCTGACCGTTTAAAGTGAGTCAAAATCACGCGTAAAGGAGTCTGTTACAATTATACAGTAGGCCTACCACAAGCTCTGTCTGGCTCTGTCTCTGGCTCTAGTTTTGTGTCTGTCTGAGTGTTGACTAAAAAAATCCTACGTCGAAATGTCACTCACACACAGTATAATACACTGGTGAGGACTCACACAGACTTAACAACAGGGCCAGACAGAGTTGTGGTAGGCCTTCAAGCTTTTTTTTTATAAAGTGTGTAAAAAGAGAAAGAAAAACGCTTTGTAAACCAGACATCACAACATCAAAATATCAAATTTCCAACAATTTTGTACATCTTAGTAGAAGTGTTGGGAGCAATTGTCCATCTCAAACTCAACCACTCAATTATAAGAACAAGGTTCTATCACTCTCCACTTATTTTACAAACGTGTGAATTAAAGAACCTTGTAGCAATAAAACCTTGGCAATGTCATAGGATAGTTTTTGCGCTCGCCCACACGGCAGAAGAATTTGACTTAGCTTCCAAGGTCGATTTTGCATTGTCTTTTTTTTGAATAAGAGTTATTTTACCTATCGCATTGACCCTGTGTAGGCGTAAGGTACCTGGCCAGGTTCTCCAGGTAGGGTATCTAGACTGTCATTTTATTTGTTTGTGTGAATTTTTGCATTTTCGTCTGGTTGCTGTGCAAGAGAAAAAGTTCTAGGCATTCTTGAAGAACAGTAACATGACAAGAAGAAGAAGACTGTAGTACTTTAAACTTTCGTGATCATATAGATAGATAGATACATAACTCTTTATTGATTACAATGACACACAAGGTAAGTACAGTTTTTAACTTAAAAAACACACATATAAGTCATAGTAATACAATGGGCGGCGTTATCGCTAACAGCGATCTATACCAGGCATAACATATACTGAATCTATTACACGCCCGCGACCACGGCTATTGCAACATAGCCGAAACGTCTTGAAAATCTTATTCTACTAATATTATAAACACACGAAAGTTTGTAAGTATGATAGTCAATTTATGGATGGATGTTTGTTACTCTCTCACGTTAAAACTACTGAACAGATTTTAATGAAACTGTACAATAAATAGCTTATATATCAGAATATAACATAGGCTACAATTTATGAAGATATTGGAACGGAGAACGGATGTAAGTAGCGGAACGGGGCGTAACGGGAACGGGGTGACCGAAGCCTCGGGCTAGTAAGATAATATACGCGCTTCAAAGAAGCAGACTTTCATAAATTCTTCAAGAACATTTTTCTGGTGAATCCTAGAAATTCCTAAATATTAGAAGTCTTTGGTGAATCCTAGAAGTGTTGAGAGCCTGAATCTTAGAAGTTAAGAGTCATCACAGATCATTAAGTCATAATACCTTAATTGCAATGTTTACGTACTCGTGAGTCATTAGGTCATTACTGTTACACAATCAGTCAAAGTGTAAATGTCAAGAAACACGGTTCAATGTCAGTGACAGCAATTTGTTGAGATTGACAAAATAATTTGACTACAAAGTTGAGCAAACCTTTGCCCAACTATACATAGTTATTACCGGATTATGTATATATGAGTTATTACTTGCTCAAATTATTACTATAATCAACTACAGTTGATTATGGTAATAATTTGAGCATCTTAGGAAGAAAAAGACAGCATTTTTATTTAATGTTTTTCTAGTCTTAGATGATTTTATCTTCAGTGTCGAAGGTGGGTTAAGCAATATCAAAGACTTAGAGACTATACATAAATAAATAAATATTGTGGATTATTCACACAGTACTGTCTAGCCCCAAACTAAGCAGAGCTTGTACTATGACCAGATAGCTGTTAGAACACTTAAGTATATAATTTTTTTTGTAATTACAAAACAAAATTAACTACCAAAGTCGTGAGCAGTAAACCCTTACGCATAACTAAGCGTTCTGCGGTGGCGATCAGTGAAACGCTGTCAAATACGACAGCGATATTTCGTCACTAATTGCTTGTTGTTATATTTTTTGTGTGTATCATGTTTTGTGACTTAAAATAAATAACTTCTATTTCTGATCGCCACCGCAGAATGCTTAGATATACGCAAGGCTGTACTGGTATAACGTAGCATAGCAACAAAAAGGTGCGTTCTACAATATTGTATCATTAACATTGTTGAAGCCCACGTACACGATTTTAATTACAGCTTGTTAGATTTACATGTTAACTTTACGACATTACCAATAGTTTTGCTTCTATAAAATGTTTGAGAATTACACCCCTATCTTAGGTAATTATACTACTCAAGAAATCTCAAGTTTACTCCAAGTTAACAAGTCAAGTTACGTCAAGTACGTTAGTAAGTACGTTAGTTAGTTAAGTTACGTCAAGTTTAGTTATCTCAAGTGTTTTTTAGTGCAAACAGCCAAGGAGTGGAACTCTTTACCGTCGTCAGTATTTCCGAAACATTACAACCTTGGAATTTTCAAGTCAAGAGTGAACAAGTGGATAATAGCTAAGCGTGCTCCACCTTAGACTGCATTTTCACTTTCCATCAGGTGTGATGGCAGTCAAACGTTTAGCTATCAACAATAAAAAAATAAAAATAAAACACATAAACATAATTATAAGAAAAAAAAAGAAATAAATCAAAAAGGTAGCGTCAAAAACATGATAAAGTCCCCAAAAATTTCATCACAATTTATTATTGAAAAATACCACAAGGTTTTCAATATTCCATATTCTTGGAAATTCAAGAGCTTGGAGGAGCTGCTTTTTTTTTGAGTTGAGGAGAGATGAGTTTGACTTCAAATACAGCGGATAATAATTGAGCTGTCTCTCCGAATTTATTATGGTCCTATATGGATAGTTAAACATTTTGTAATTGAAAGCGTAAATTCATAGACTTGACATGGTGATTATTAAAATACTATGTTTAGGGTGAAGGCAAAATTACAGGTAGGTAGCTAATCAAGAAATGCAGGTTTTATTTCTGTAGTGGGCCATTCAGAAGACTGATTCAGAAGGACTACTTTGAAAATATCTGTTCCAAGTTTGTCACCAAAATAATTTGAAACAAGAACCCGTTAGAGTGCACGCAGGATAACTACAAAACTACTAACCACGCGTGACAGAAGTAAACAACTGAAAACTGACTTGAAATAACCTCCCAATATCTTCCAATATGGACTTGCATTAAACAACTGCAAGTTTAATTTCCCCATTCATGTTTGTGATCGAAAGATATACATATTTCCAGTCCATTTTGTTCATGTTTTTTCGTGTTACGCGCAGAGTTATCTTGCGCGGACTCTAGCTATTTGATAGCTTCAAAAAGCTTTGCAAAATGGTATAATGGTATAATTCACATCCTATTAAATTATTAATTTAATTATCTTTGATATTGGCCGATTCTACGTGAGCTTATATGTATTAGAGAAGATATTTACGTAATAGGATACCTAAGAATATTATAGTGTCATGTTTGTAGCTTTTCTTTTATTTTTATCTTTTTGCATGGTAACAAAGCTTTTTTGCATTTCAAGCATTACGAAATAGTACACCTTCTGTTCTGCACTTAGGCCCTATGTGGTAACAGAAACGTCCCACTTCAGTCAAGGTTCTAACTTCAACAGCCTTTCTCAATACATAAACCACACAACCGCATCTTGATGCCAAGTGATTACTAGCTTTAGTGTGTTGAGAATAGAGTGGAAATTTCGGTGGATAGTTGTAACAGATGATACTGTACCGAGTCCCTGCCAAGGTCCTACCGCGAGCCAGTGCACACATTGGTATTGCCTCAAATAACGACTAATATTTCTCATGACTACAGACCAATTTGAACACTTAGATCTCAGAATTAAGGCTTACAATTCTTTGTAGTTAAATTCACATATGCGTTTTGTATTTGAAAGCAACGCAAAGGAGCAACGATAGTATTGAAGTGTTACGCTGTTGTACGTGTGCTTGCGAATGTCACGTACTTTAGACATAATCTACTCTTGATTTTTTTGAAATTAATTATGCAAGCGAAATTCAATTCTATTGTCAAATATTTATGATCTGATTTTGGATTAAGATAGTTCTAAGCTGATACCGCAGGGCATATCGTAAGCCCGGATTAGCCGTCCGTTTATAGTAATGTGTCTAGTAGTGGGTAGATAAATATAATTAGTAGGTACCTACTTAAATTATGTATGTATTAGAAATATTTCATCAGATTAGGAAAGCTTTTAGTGTGCTTTTAGAATATAACTAATTGAAAAAAAACATGCTATATCAATTACAATCATTAAAAAACTTTCTGGCGTAGTATAGTAAATATTATAAGTAATAGTAAATATTATATGTAAATATATTTTATGAAGGGACATTCCTACTTAGCTACTACTAAACCTTGCGCACATCTAGGCGACCTGCTGGCCTACCATGAGTTTCATATGGTTATGGTTATGGCTGTCAAAATTGTGTCAACACATTCATACCCAAGAAGAAAATGAATGTGTGGGTCAGCCTATCTATACACAATTTGACAGCCATAGCCATAACTATATGGAGCTCGTGGTAGCCCTGCTGTGATGGCAACGGCGAGGGCGGTCAATTTCAGCGTAGGGTTTTGCCAGGGACAAAAATCCTTGGGTTTTGCACTCTGCAAACTTTAGCAGTGCAGTATTTGATAGCGATAATTATTATTCTATCTATCTATCTATTCAGCCTGTATGCACCCACTGCTGGGTATAGGCCTCCTCCCTAATACGCCACTCTCTTCGGTCCTGTGCCAGTCTCCGCCATTGCTGCCCAACTACTCCGACAATGTCATCCGACCAACGGGCGGGTGGTCTGCCTCGTGGTCGCTGTGCGTCTCTTGGCCACCTTTCTGTAATCGCCGTTGTCCATCTTTCATCAATTAATTAATTATTATTAATTAATTAATATTATAGACAATCCACACAACACCAAGCTATGCTTAGCTCTGTTGAGCTCGTACTATGGGAACCAGATAGCTGATACAATACTTATATTCATTTTTTTTTGTTAAGTACAATATTAACTGATCGTCATCGCAGGCGATCTAGATATACACAAAACTTTATTTTATTTGGATTTAATTCTTGGTAAACAAAGAAGTCGTTTGAAAGGGTTTTATGATGCTAATGCGGAAGAATATTTACAGTTTACTGCGCGGAAAGGTTCACCTCACGCATTCTTGTATAGCTAGGAAGATACAAGAACACAAGAATTTTGTACAATCACCAACACTTTTAGTTTTCCAGCGAGGCGGATGCAAGCGAGGACGCCGCGGCGCCGGTAAAGCCTGCTACCATTAAAACGATGACCGTCACATAACGGCAACATCAAATGCCATCAAACGCGCTAAACACTGAATTACCCAGCTTCAATTTTTCGTTGTACGTTGCAATTTTTGAAAAAAATAAACAATAGGCTTACCATGAGCTCCGTCTGGCTCTGTCTCTGGTTCTGGTTTTGAGTCTGTGTGAGTGTTGACTAAATAAGTCCTACGTCAAAACGTCACACACACAGTGTAATGCACTGGTGAGCACTCACACAGACTCAAATCTCTGACTGGATCATCTTTGCGTAACCATAAGGTGAATTACATTAGAGAAGTGGAAAATGGTAAAACCGACAATCGCTGTAGCAAACGATAAGATGACGATCGCAACGTATTGAATGCCTTCAAGTGAGGAATGACAATAATTTACGAAATAATAAATATTGGTGGACGTTCTACACGAAATAATAGCGACTTGCTGTCGATTCGGACAAAATTTATTCGGACACAGTGTCCACATTGACACTCTTGATTTTGATATTATTTTTACTATCGATTCGGACATCAACATCATCATCCACAGCCGGACTTCACCCACTGCTGGGTATAGGCCTCTCTCTCGATTCGGACACCATCAAATTATTGAAGCTTTTGAGCACAGTCAGGTAAACAATGTTTAAACAAAATATAATTTAATGTGACACAGCTAAACATAGCAGTAGGTATAACCTAGACAGAAGAGCTGAAGACAAAGCTCAGTGGTGAAAGCTTACGTCCAGCAGTTGACTAGGTAAACAATGATGCTCAGGGGTGCAAATCTAGCAACACAAATCACTCAAGCGTTCGCGTAAATCGATGTGAGTTGTCAATTTTTGTTTGAAAAATTTGAAAATGGAACGCGGATTCAGCGATCACTCAATAGAGCCGTATAAAGCGCTCGCCGCGATGTCTGGCGCTTTCATGAGACCAAAGCTTAACTCACAAAAAAGCTATGCAAAAGTGAACGGATCAAATGAGTATCCCATTGTTGAATTATCTTTTTGATCCAAAAGGTCATGCTTACTGTTGATGAGTTTTCGGTTCCGGTATCACAGTGGGCTGATTCTAATTTTATTTTGAACAATATTATGATGAGACGATGATTGCTGGCAGCGCTGGCATTTAGGGAATGCTTGATTAGATTGATGTACTCATTTCACATAGTGCGGTCTGATCACAAAATAAGAAAAGCGTACGAAACTGATAAGTGACTGGCCTCTCAGCTCAGTTGGTAGAAGCTCTGCCTTCTGCGCCGTAGGCCGTGGGTTCGATCCCCACCGAGAACAAATATTTGTGTGGTGAACACAGATGTTTGTTCTCTGTCTGGGTGTCATATTGTATTCTAAGTACCTATGTATTTACAACAACAAAAATTACATAAGCATTATGTCAGCTATCTGGTTCCCATAGTACAAGCTCTGCTTAGTTTGGGGCTAGATAGTGTTGTGTGAATTGTCTATAATATTTAATATTTATTTTATTATTGTTTAAGCTCACTACTAAACCAGATAACCTAATCCACAATACTCGAATGAAGCCACGCACTGAAAAGTTTAGCTGAGTTTTCAACTCAGGACATGTCTTAAAACGACCTAGTAAAAGTGATACTTACTTAAAACTTTTGGGTAAGAGGTGAACTGAAGACAATTTGGTAGGAAAGCCTGATGTTGGCAGTCTTCCAATGCCGTTTTTACGAAATATTCTTGAATGCAATATAGGCCTACCACAAGCTCTGTCAGGCTCTGTCTTTGGCTCTGGTATTGACTAAATAAATCCTACGTCGAAATGTGACACACACAGTACAATCGTGAACACTCACACAGATTCAAAACCAGAGCCAGTGACAGAACTAGACAGAGTTTGTGCTAGGCCTACTGACCAAATGATTCTAGGTTCAAACTGCTGCATTGTTTCTAAGTATCTGTGAATTTGCTTATGAAAACAATGCTCCCAGTTAAATTGTAATTCTTTTCTTTTTTGCACAATTCAAACAAAAGAAAACCAGCAAACTCCAAACGACAGAACCGTTCTCAGAAAAGCAAATATACCTCTAAAATATTTACCCACAACAATACCAAACATGTTAAAAATCTATTGTAAACATAAAATCGTTTATTTATTGCGCGAAAAAGTCGATTCGATTCTAAACAAAAAGTCGACCGAATTTCGCGTTGACATTGAAAACACATGCATCTGGTTCTTACGGGCATGAGTTCATTGTAACTTATTAGCATACGAAAGACTGGCTATGACGCCTTTGACTTTGTCGGTCCGACTTTCGTCCAAAAAGGCGAAAACAAACCATCATAAACAGTGCAACTACCCAGAATCGTTTTTGCACTAATAAAGTCGCAGTAATAAAGCCGACTTTTTGTCGCAATGATCCAATATCTTTTTTTTCGAAAGCTTGTGACAATGGCGGAATTATGTCGTAATGTTTGGACAATGATCTGTTTGTACTGTAGCGCTGTTGGGTCCTTTTATGGGTGCCAATGGGGGTCCGAAAAGTGAAACTGATTGCGAATGACGTTGCGTTGATTTTACTTTTTATTAATTCTGACTAGGGCTTTTAGGTGAAAAAATAAACATCTTTCGGGAATTTTACTTCGGACAACCATGAAATTCGTTAATTCTCTATTTTTATAGTTAATGTTTTACGTTTCCGTGTCTTAAACATATTGTCTACAACCAACACCTAATTGAAATTCTATATTTATCTTATTCGGCATAAAACAAAGTTATTTATTGAAACAGGTATAAAATACAAGTTTTGCATCAAATTAATTTTTTGACCATTATCCAATTACCTTCTATTTTTATCACCTTCAACAAACCATTATTATCCAAAATTAGAAACCCTTCTCACAAAAACATAAACATTTAAATAGGTACAGCAAACAGGCAGCGATTACATGACATCATCATAAACATATTTAAAAACAAAACAAAAGTAGTTGAGACGGAAAAAATCTATCACAACGCCATTTTTGTAGGTAGCTCTTTTATTGTATAGAACAATACATTTGGAATGTAACAAAAGGGTCGCTTTATTCTCTTTGCATATTTTGTAAAAATGTGAAAGCGAACGTGGAGTTCTATGTAGCTACTAGGTTAGGTATCTATTCTTTTGGTACCAACTTATTTTATTGCCTCCATATTCGTAGACGGAAGCAAAAATGCTTTCGCTTTCTTTTGCGTTTGAAATGCCGACTTTTATGGCTAGGGTTGTTTTTGTTGAAAATAAAAGTTTGGTATTGTAAAATTATGTTACCAATTTGCATTGCTTAGATAAGAGATATTTTCTTTTTTTTTACTATTTTAGTAGTATTTTTCACTCTTCGCTATCGACTACCATAAAATTTATCCTAACTAATAATTATAAACGCGAAAGTTTGTAAGTATGGACGGATGGATGACTGTTACTTTTTCACGTAAAAACTACTGAATGTAACTGTAGAATAATATAGCTTATACATCAGAATAACACATAGGCTACAATTTATAAAGATATTGAAACGGAGAACGGATATAACTAACGGAAACGGGCCGAGCAAACCCGCGGGCGGCTGCTAGTTCTAAATACATTAGAATTAGACTATCTAGTAAGGCCAAATAGATATATTTAATGGACATGTCAATGTTTCTAATAACATGTTGATTGATTTTCTTATTTAGATATAAATACTGGGTCACACTCTACTTGCTGATAAATTTTCCAAATTAAAATATCGTTATAAAGTAGGATACATTAAAACTAATATAGACTTAGATAATAATAAAATAAGTGGACAATCTGCACAAAACTATCTAGTCCCAAATTAAGCGGAGCTTGTCTATGTGAACCAAAGAGTACTTAAATATATATTTAAGTACGTAAGAGTATAATACTTAAATATATATTTTTCTAAATACTTAAACTTAAAATACAATATAACAACCACACAGAGAACAATCATCTAATTCTGTGTTCACCACACAAATAATTATGTGTTCACGGTGGGAATCGAACCCACGACCACAGAAGGCAGAGCTACTACGAACAGAGCTGAGAGGTCAGTCAACAGGCTTATGCTACAGAAATGTTGCTCTACTACAGTTTTTATTAGAAAAAAAAACTAACTTATTCTTTAGGCACCGAAGTCCGAGTCTTTGTCCTGAAAATTACATCAATTTCGAAGCTGACTGTACTGCACGAGGCTTTAGCGCTTGCCTCATTGTTTCCGCAATATTATCATTTATCAAAGCAAACTCCTTGGATTAAAATAATTCGGGTCAGTGCAAACTAAGCTCGGACTAATTACCTTATAACAAGCAACAGCGATACAGGTGAAAAAAATGGCTTTTCAATTAAACAAATCTCGTGCCAGTCGTGTTGTCAATCCGTTATACCTTTAGTTTTAGATAAACCAGTCTAAAAATGCACGCCCCTCCACCACGTTTACTTGACGTTGACTCACAGCAAAGTACTTAAAATTGATCCTTGTGTTGTAAGTGATAACGAACAATTTACTTTCACTGACTGAAATAGTGGGACGTGCAGTTTAAGATTGGTTGATCTCTACGAGAACTTCAATTGTCCAAAATTACTGTATATCCCTGGGTTTCTCGCACGGCTCGCTTCTCGAGATCGTTTCTCCCCCATACCCAGAAATTGTGGAATGAGCTACCACCAAAGTTCTTTCTCTTAAGCTACAACATGAATAGGTTTAAGAAAAAATTATAAAAAATCCTGCAGGAAAGGCAACGCAACGTCAGCATCCTTGCTGTTGTTGGTGTCTATGGGTGACGGTGACTGCTTATCATCAGGTGGGTCGTAAGCCCGTTTGTCTACTATTTGCATACAAAACGATATCGAAAATGTATCATTCATGCTTCTACCAACTCTTTGTCAAAGGACCATGCCCATGGTATTTTATTTCAACAAGCAACGTATTTTTTTTTCTGCTATACTGCTATTCCTACTGCTTGTCTTTAAGTAATAACCCCGCAGACTAAGCTTGGACTAAGATAAACGTGATTACGCTAAGAAAACCTTACTCAAAGTCTCAATATGTCCATCACCTGTCTCCGAGCTTATTTATGAAGAATGTGGATTTTTTATGCGGACTATGATGAATTAGATAATTTATTATCATATGGAATTACAGCTTGATTTTTTTAACTAGATCCCGTCCGTGGCTTTAATCGCACTTGGGATCTAACCCCACATTTTGATTCGATCACCAGGTAAAAAACTATTTCTTTTCATTTTTGAAACGAGATGAATAAGCACAAACAAAGTAGTTCAATCAGTTAAAGTAATCAGAATCAAAAGTGTATTTATTCAGTAGAATCACAAGGATCACAAGGAAACGTCTTAGAGCTAGGTGAGGTTAAGTGCCAGTTCCACGCGACCAAAAAGCAGCCTAAAAGAACAGGCAACAAACTACGGCTTGGTTCCTACCATTTTTTTGTAAGATCCTTTTACAAATCTAAAATAATAAAAAAAGCAGTGAAGTCCAATGTGGTGCCACTTCACTTAGTGAGACGTATGCAATAATACAATAGTTAAAGTTTCAAAGACAGCACACACTACGATTCAAAGTATAATAAAATTACGTCATGAAATAGATTTTCTTTCCAAAGTTCAGAACTCAGTGAGTTGGCTCATACTTACAGTCGGCATATCCGCAATAGTTGCACCACATAGATACGCCAAGCGCCAGTCCAGAGCTGATAACCTAATTTCGCGCGCTGACCAACATCCGTCTTAGATAGACCAATGTATATTTAGGAGTTGATCCTTTCTTCCTGGACTTTGCTATGATAGAGTTCTATGCGTCATGGAATTAGATGACTTGCTTCATCATGATCTTGTGCAACCAAACTGTTCCTAAGTCATCTTATCTCGAATGCTGTGCATGCCTGTAATTGGCATGCATTTAATAGTATAGTTCAACTTTATATGTGATTTGATTATGCTTCATCAGCCACGTTTCCATTGAGCTACCGATTGCAATTTAAAACCAGTTTTTCACAACAACTCAGTACCTGGCAGTTTAGTAATAATGGCTAAATTATTGCAATAAAAAAGCAGCCAAGTGCGAGTCGGACTCGCCCATGAAGGGTTCCGTAGCATCAAGTAACATAATATACAGAAAATAAACAGGAAACAGGTTCTTGTAGTTCGTCGAAAGGTAAATTGGGGTTTACGATTTATGACGTATAAAAAAAAAACTACTGGCTAGATCTCGTTCAAACCAAATATCGTTGAAAGTTTGCATAGTAATGTACAACATATATTTTTTTTAGTTTTATCATTACCTTATTTTAGAAGTTAGACGGGGGGGACCAACTTTTTTCAACTTTGGAAGTGTCTCTCGCGCAAACTATTCAGTTTAGAAAAAAACGATATAAATTTTTTTTGAGTTGCAGTTTGAAGTATTGGGACCCCCAAAATTTATAGTTTTTTTTCTATTTTTGTGTAAAAATCTTAATGCGGTTTACAAAATACATCTACTCGCCAAGTTTCATCAGTGTAGCTTTTATGGTTTCGGAGAAAAATGGCTGTGACACGGTCGGACAGACAGACAGACAGACAGACAGACATGACGAATCTATAAGGGTTCCGTTTTTGCCATTTGGCTACGGAACCCTAAAAATGATTAATATCTCTTCCTCTGTAGAAAAGCGGATAAATCCAATAAAAGCTAGATAAAAGCTTCCTCTGTAGACTTCCTTCTCTATCTTCTATCTTCCAGCAACCTATGCAATGTCAACGATGCATCAATAAAATAGAAAACTGAGTTTTTTTAAATACACATGCAACAGAGCATTTCTCATCATCTTTTTAGCTTAGGTTCGCACCGACCGCTGGTCCTACTTATAATACGTCACCCCCCATCATCATCATCATCTCATTTTGGTATCACCCACTTCTAAGGTCCCTTCATTTTCTGCCAGCTTCCTGTGTCCTGTGCGTCTCTTGTCCAGGTGTTTCCTGCGACCTTTACGATGTCGTTGACCCATCGCGCTTTTGGACGACCCAGATTTCTTAAATACGCCTTAATTGAAGAAAATGGTTTGTTTTTTTCATCATCATCATCATCATCATCAGCCTGAAGAAGTCCACTGCTGGACATAGGCCTCCCCTACACATTTCCAGAAAGAATGATTCTGAGCCCTTTCCATCCACCGACTTCCTGCAATCTTAACAATGTCGTCGGTCAATATCAAAAGTGTATTTATTCAGTTGGATTGCAAGAATCACTTTGAAAATTTTGAAAACGTAGGGTAAGCGCCCTACGTTTCGTCTACCGGTTCGTGGTCGCCATTCGAGAACCTTTATTCCCCAACGTTTGTATGTACTTCGAGCGACAACCGTTTTTTCAAAGTTAAGTTAGTTAAGTTTTGTAGGTACGAAGAAGTGTTTGAATAGATTAGTGGGAGGAGGTAGATGGCGTCTCCTTGACAGCAGTCTCTTTCCTGGTCTACGTGGCAGAGTGATGCGGTCAGCATGACTCATGCAGCCTTCAGCAACGTGAGAACTGTTATTAGATTGGTCCAAGCTATGTGAGTTTAGCGATTCGTGTATTTTTTGTCTATTGTATGGTTTTTGAATAAAGCATTGCGCACATTTTAGCAACAATGTCGCTATCAAATATGACAGCGATATTTGACAGCATTTGACTGATCTTCACCGCAGAACGCTTAGATGTGCGCAAGGATTTATTTGACTGCAAAATACAAGAAAAAGATAAAAAATGCTAGTACCAGCAAAGAAGACAGATTGTTAGTTTATGTAATTTCAAAAACCTATAAAGATGAATAGATGTTACACCAGAGAATAATAGCTGGAGTTTGTAAAGATTTTAAGAAAAAACATTGGGAAAATTTTCGCTTCTGAACCAAACTATCAATTCAAATTCAAAATGCCTTTATTTAGTTGTTCACCAGGATCAATTTGAAATCCAATTCCAATGATCTAGAGATAGCTCAACTGATCTTAATCAGTACCAGACGAAAGCGTCCCCAAGATGCTGGCGCTAAAAAGAAAGTTGTCATTATTTTGCGAGATATTTTGATGGTCGAAGAACGACCAATAAGGCTGCTAAAAAAGTTTACACATTGGGGCACAACCACTTTCAAAATAGATAACCAGTGCTTAGCTGTCACGATCGGCGTGGGAGTGATCAGATTCGACCAATTAACCGCCAGATCTTATTGTGCTATTGGTTTATTGTTGTTTGTAATTGGATTATTTACGTTGAGTCGTGGTTATGATTGGACAATAAAAGTTGTGATTTAAAGTGACACGTTGGGTGTTAATTTGTTGATTTACTATGTACTTCTGAAAAGCGATAGAATTAAGATATTAAAACATAACGGTGAACACAATTATTCCTAGAGCATTATATTATTTGATTAGTAATTTTATTTTATTTTATGTATATTAGTCGCTATGGTATTTATTAACTATGAACCTAAGATGTTTCATTTTTGTAATGTGTGCATTTTATGTTGTCTGAAATAAGATATAACCTTAGATATAACTATTATTTAAAAAAAAGCAATGAATGTAAAATAAAATATTTTAAATATTCGAAGCTGCTCAGACAATGCATAAATAAATTACAGTCAATATCAAATAAGAAATATATAGAAGGTGCTAAAAATTTAGGGAAAGCAACATGGAATATCGTAAACAAAGAGATAGGGACCCTAAAAACTAAGCAATACATTGATAAAATTGACGTCAAGGACGTTATTTTGACATCTGGTCATGACATTTCGAATGCTTTTAATAATTTTTTCATTGACATCACTAAATGTAACAATACGATTAATAATAACAATAATGACATAAATACAAACATTAACACAACTCAAAACGTTAAAACTATATGTGACAGCTTATTTTTGGAACCAACTTGTCCAGATGAAGTGTTCAAAATAATAAAATCGTTAAAAAATAAAAAATCGGTAGGTTACGACTGTATTTCTACTGCATTGCTAAAATCTATTAGTCAATACATTGCGGAACCCTTGGCTTATCTCATTAATTTATCTTTGGAACAAGGCCTGTTTCCTGAGAGGTTAAAAATATCTACTATAAAGCCTCTTCATAAAAAAGGTCCAAAACATGACTTAGATAACTATAGACCCATTTCTTTAGTGCCGATACTTTCCAAAGTTTTTGAAAAGATTATGTATAAAAGGCTACTTACGTTTCTGGACAAACATGACATCTTGGTTACTAATCAGCATGGCTTTAGAAAGAGAATGTCAACAAGTCTAGCTACATTTAAGCTGACAAAAAATATTTTAGAAAGCCTCAACCAAAAGATAACTCCATCAGCTCTACTGTTAGATCTGAGTAAGGCGTTTGACTTTGTAGATCATAAGATTTTATTAGCCAAATTGAGCAAATATGGAGTGAGAGGTCCTGCTGAAAACTGGTTTTGCTCCTATTTGGGAAATAGAAAGCAGTTTACCAGAGTAAATAAATTGAATAATAGAACTTTGGAAAACTTTGACTCCGATGTAAGGATCAATCCTAGTGGTGTTCCGCAGGGTAGTATTTTAGGACCGCTATTGTTTCTTTTATATATTAATGACTTGCCACAAGTAATTGACCATGACTGTATTATGTTTGCTGATGATACAACTGTAATAATTAAATGCAATGACATAAATAGCTATGAACATGTGATAAATAAAGTTCTAAACAATATTATTTCTTGGCTTGACATAAATAAACTTAAACTTAATGTTTCAAAAACCAAAATAATTACTTTTAAAACTTATAATAAGCAACCTTTAACTCTAAATGTCCTGGTTGATGGACAAGCCATTGAGCAGAAATTTTTAGGAATTACGATTGATGAACATCTGTCTTGGAAATGTCATGTGCATAACATATGTGTCAAAATTAATAGGTTTGTGTTTGCTCTCACTAAGCTAAAAAATTGTACGTCCAGACAGACAGCTTTAATGGTATATCATGCCTATATATATGCTCAGTTATTCGATATGGCATTGTAGTTTGGGGTAATTCCACTGATATACTGAGAGTCTTTGTGGCCCAAAAGAAATGTATTCGTGCAGTATTTGGTTTGAGATGGACTGAATCCTGTAAACCAATATTGTTTTATCGTCAATTTAACAAATAATTTATTCACAAAATTATGGAAAAAACAAAAGTAATTTAATTGAAATAAAAATTTTTATTCTAGTTAATAGTCATAATTTGTCGAAAAAGCACTATGAAAATATTTTCGTCAACACTTATCACAATCCTTCTCTTGTCTATATTTAATTATCTATTTGTACATTCTAACCTTTTCAATGGTTCAATATTAATAGTTGTATTTTTCGTAATAATCACCTTTGACAATGTCGGTACCGATATTGCTATAAATCTACAAATGGCCATTAGTTCAAAGGCCAATCGGTTCGCGTACAGTCGCGATCACATTTAGCTGAACAACTCTAGAAACAAAATAATATCAACAACCATTTGGAAACTGAGCATTAGTATGATATCAGACTTAGGCAAAAAGTTATATTTTTTTATTATTTTTACAGAAATACCTAAAATAAAAAAAATCATCTGCAAATTTACTAACATTTGTGCTACTGTGCTATCACGAGCAAGTCACTGTATCTTTACTCATCATAACCATATATATGAACTGAATATTTTTTCTGATGATAATTGACTTTGAAATTAATATCTGATATCATCTCTAACATCGCAGATCGCCAAGATGAGTGCAAGGCTTATAGGTTGGTTAATTTGTATTATACCATTCGTATTTTCTCCCCTCCCAGAAATTATATACCTATTTCTATATACTATGACTTAACCGCTCACGATACTGCTAACAAAAACCGCGTTTATGTGTTTTTGGCAAAAACATATATACATGCGGTAAAAAATCGCGCGGGCGCCGCGCCGCGCTGTTGCGTCGCGCCGCAAATTATGCTTTTGAAGTGTGGTTGTTAGGGTACTTTTGATAGCGACTGTAGTGTTAGAGAATGTATGACAAGAATTAATTTCATAAAGCTCACGAAGAAAATTAAATTAAACTGAATTACGTAAGAACATTATTAACCTTCACATTTTGGTATAGGTCTAAACTAGGCACTCAATGTTAAGCTTTAGCTTGATTAAAATAAGGTTGATTTTAGAATTATCTATGTAAACAAAATAGGTTTTTGAGATAATTTGTTTAATTTAATTTATTGCATTGGAACAAACAAGGTTTTTCTCACATCGTGCGTAAATACTAAATCATTGAAATTAATCTATATTAAATCCTCAGCAAAGTACAGGCAGCAAAGAAAATCTTCTACACTAATAAGAGAAATGGTTTGTATGTAACAAATAAACTCAAAAACTACTGAACTGTAGGCTTTGTTTGGCTCTGTCTCTGGCTCTAGTTTTGAGTCTGTGTGAGTGCTGACTAAATAAATCCTACGTCAAAACGTCACACACACAGTATAATACACTAGTGAGCACTCAAAAACCAAAACCAGAGCCAGATAGAGCTTGTGGTAGGCTTACAGATTTTAAAATTATCATTTTGAAATCGGTTTTATTTGTGGCTGATTATTTAATAATTTATACATTTTCATGACAATTCCTTGTAAATCTCAATATTGCATGCCTAGACATAAGCAGAATACATTGTACATTACCTATTATAATTTATCATCTTTCGACACGTATTTCAAGCAATAAATATAATCTGAATCTGAATCTGATAGGGGTGGACACAAAGTCAATAACTAGCTAGAGTTTACTAGGGTTTGTTTGATATGTACCTACTAGGATTGGATTTCATGGATTACTAATCAAGCGATCAAATTTAAGAGCAGAACGCGTGGAACTGGCATCTAGACTCACCTAGCTTTAAGACGTTTCAAAGTGGTCCTTGTGATACTACTTACTGAATAAATACATCTTTGACTTTGATTTGACTTGCGGGATCGTCTTTGGCTTTGGTCGAATAGTCATTCGTAAAATCATGAACTCCGTGAAGTCATCGGTTTTGAGTTTAAAACAAAAACGCGGAGGAAACAGAGATTTTCAAACTAACATCAGAAATAATAAATGACGTCCTTCGTCTGATAAACTGTTACAGACTCAGCTTCCTATCCCCAATAGCTATATAAGGCCACGTGTACTAATGCGTACTAAATCATCATTAAAACACGTCTTTTCCCGGAAAATCATTGACGTATTAAACAGTATTCTGTCATCATATGATTTATCACCAATTGAGTCAGTATTTTCTGAAATTACAATTTTTATTATTTTATTCTTGCCACTGGTTTGGGATAAAATATTCTGGCGAAATTCATTTTAGTCAGAATTGTTGTTGTTAGAATGGAATTTGAACTTATTATCATTTTAATGTTGCTACTAGTTTAGGGTAAAATAAGAATTTTCTAAAATTTATAATTAGTTCATTTTATTCATGCTACTGGTTCGGGAAAAAATATTCTGATGAAATTCATTTTAGTCAGAATTGTTGTTGCCAGAATGGAATTTGAACTCTTACTAAGTAACTAACTTAGGCAGCGGCTTATAAATAAATATCATATATATTATATAAGTTTTGCCACTATCTAGCCCCAAACTAAGCAGAGGTTGTACTATGGGAACCAGATAACTGATAGCGGATAGGGAGCCAGACACATGCATACATTTTTTTTGTAAACACATTATTATGGAATACGACACCCGGACAGAGAACAAACATTTATTTTCACCTTACATACATAAATATAATATAAATTTTTATTCGGTGGGGATCAAACAACCCACACCCTCCAGCGCAAAAAACAGAGAACGCAACACCAAAAATAAAAACTCTACCTACTGAACTCATAATCGAAGCATGATCGCTTTTTAAACTTTTAGGCTTTAAGGCCCGTATTCTGAAACAGCGCTTGAGTCTGAGCCGAGCCTCAAGCGTAGATTTTTTGACAGTTCTCCATTGAAAAGTGTCAAAAACCTGTGCTTGAGGCTCGACTCAGACTCAAGCACTGTTTCGGAATACGGGCCTTATAGTCTGGACGACTGTCAGCACTAGTAGACGGATGTCAGCGTTCAACTGTCACTTTATATTAACCTATCAGCCCTGACAATCAGCGCGAATCAGTGTGCCAGAAAACCAACCATAATATAATTATCAGTCTTTGGCCGGCTTAAAAACTAAAATTTAAAAAAAAACGTGTACACGTCATAGAGTAGACGAGTACCTTTAGTGCACGCGTAGAATCTAAAGGCGTGGTTTTATTTTACATTCCTACGTATAAAAAATACATTCCTACATTTTCCGATTTCCATTACTAATGAATAGGTTTCTCTACGTATACTGGTATCGATAAATCTTTGTATTCAACAACACTTTGAAAAGCTGTCGACAAGGTACCGAGAATTCTCACCGAGAATGGACCTTATTTACACGGAAAACGGAATGCCACCGATTCAACCAGACGAATTGTGTTGCAGATGATTTCTAGACCACAATTCGTTCAAGCGATCGCTGAATCCGTTGTGAGTTTCCAATTATTGTTTCAAAAAATTGAAAATCGAAAGCGGATTCAGCTATTACCCAAACGAGCGTATCGCTTGATATCCTTTTTTATTTGCACATGTACCTATACCTACGTCATAATCGAACTGAAAAGAATGGGTAACAAATTACCATAAAAACAAATCATGGTAAATATCCCGGTTTGAATGAAAATTTATTTTGGGGCAAGAAATCTATTATTATAAATCCTGACTAGTCGTTTTAATGACGACAATGCACAAACAGAACCGCTGAACGCAGATTCATCAATTTTTAAATTTTTTTTGTTAGTACCTAAATTCAAACCCTAAAATCAGCGGGTCTTAACTTTGTATGCAAAAACTATCAGTTGGATTAGAAGCTGGTGCTATGAAGATAAAGAACGGTGATTCCAAATAAACCGTTCATTTGTCTGGTTTTTGTGTAAATGATTCCACAGCCGATATCAAAGGTACTTATGTAAATTAACACGTGATGAATAGTTGTTATAGTTACCTATCATTAGATCGTAGTAGGAAACGATTGGCTATATGTAATCGTAATATGTAAATGTATTATAAATAAAGCCTTGATCACGGTTTTATTTAAGTACATAGATACAGTGCACGACTAGTTACTACGCGCTTTGAGTCCACTTGTGCTAAGCAGCCTCACTTTGATCCTCTGCGAGCTTATGAACGAAGTAGCAGTAGAGATCTTTCTAAGCAGGTCCGGGGAAGTACTACCACCATGCCTATTTCTGCCGTGAAGCAACATTGCTGTGTTTCAGTGTGGGTGCCGGTGAAATTACTGGCACGTGAGGCTGGACATCTTTATGCCTCTAAGTGATGGCAGTGCATCGTAGGGCCAGTTCCTGACGTGCGTGACCTACGATGCAATTCTTTGTTACAGGCACCACTTACCATCAGTTAGACCATAAGCTTGTTCCTTCAGCTAGCTGTCTAACAAAAAAAAAGGTCGCGCAGGATTTTTTTTAGGTATATATATATGCCTTCTATGATTTGTGGTTTACAAAATACTATTAAGCGTACCTAAGTGGCGCTTACTGTGAACATGATTGAGCTTTGAAAAATTATCGTGTTCAAATTCAAATGCCAAAGATATTATTATGAATTCGATACGGTTGGAATTGAATAACACTGTAACGTTAGACTTCTTTCGCGTCACTGTCTGTCAGAGGCTGTATTATGTGGAAAGAAATTTATGAGAACTGTAGGCTCATACATAAATACAATTTTATACTCTTTCTTTCATCATCTTTATCATTATTTACCATTTGCTCACTGCTGGACACAGGTCTCTCCCATGGCGCGCCACTGAGCCTGGTCTTTAACTTTTTCCATCCAATTGCACCCTGCGGAAGTCGTCACTGAATCGAGTCTGAGGTCGTCCTACACTACGTTTGCATAAATGCAAGAGAAAACTAATATAGAGACCTACTCTATTGTCTGGTAGCGCTGTAAGAATTGTCAGACGATCACCAGGCAGCGTTCAGTCAGTCCATTCGAAAAAAAAGAAGGAGACCTACATCCAGTGATGCTGATGCATATATTTTCTCTTGCAAAGTTTCCACCTGAATATTCCAACTGCCGGTTGCCAGTGAAATTGTCAAGGAACATTGAACCCTCCGCCTTCGCAATAAAGCAGGTAGACTTACACAGCTTCCTGCTTCCTCAGTTTCTCTCGTAATCCTCCTATCCTCGGGATGCAATTAAATTAACTGTTGCTATTGGCAAATTACGTTCTGCAAGGATACCCTTTCACATGACGCAACATTTCATTGTGTTTCATAGTTGTTTACTCCAAAGTGAGAGTGAATTTTCAGAAGGTGAATTTTGGTTACAAAACACTCAATTAGGACACATAGTTGCAAGGTAAACAAAGTTTCACTCCCATAGTCCGTCTGTGGATGAATGATTATAAATACCAGAATTTGAACAACTTTTACTTTTCAAAATACATTGATCCCGTTTAAAACATTTCAAATCACACTTTATTTGTACATATCTAAATTCAGAAAAGGTTTATTTTATTTACTCTAAAGGTGCATTACGGGTGAGACAAAACTCAGGGGCATGCAATAAAATCAAGAACTTGACGGTATGCTTCAAAACAGGAGTGACAAAAGTTGCGTCTCATCACCACCATCACCTCAGCCTGTTTGCATCTGCTGCTGAGTATAGGCCTCCTTTTATTACATCACTCTTTCCGGTCCTTTGCGAGTTTCTTCCGGTAATTCCCATATTTTGTTCTATTGGACTGTGACGTCATAGAACTTTTAATACTTTTTTATCCTTTTAGTTCCATGATAAAACTAATAAAATGAAAACTGGACTATTTGTTATATAGTACTTTTAGAATCCACTCATGCCCAGCACTCATAACCTTATCTTTCGACCAACAAACTCTCCTCTGCCTCTGATTTTTGAGCAATTCTTGGCCACCATTATATGGCTGCCTTCATCCATCTCCCATCATTCCTTCTTGCCAAGTGTCCTGCCCATCTCCACGTACTTTTGTCCAGTGTCGGATCTCGAGATTGGGTACGTGGTCCAGAAGTGATATTCCGAGCATGGTGCGCTCCATTGCCCGTTGTTGTTGGGCAATATTTGCCATTATTGCCTAATCTGTTTAATATAAACAGTGGGTATAATGTGTCATGGCTAGTTATAAAAACAAGAATCATCTTTCACTGACCTACTTTACACTGTGGTTTTTTACAGTGTGTTTGTGGTTTTTAAAATGACGATCTAAATAATTATAACATACCTAAAATAATAGCACAAATATGTACATATAATATTGGCTGATATTGCACTAGCAAATTCTTGCCCTAAACTAAGCTAAACTTTTATTAAAGGAGATTTCACCTATCTTTATTCACTTCTCTTTCATCTTTATTCACAAAAAATAAAGAATTGAATTGAACTATTTTTATCTTATTTATATATAAAAATTGTATAATACCAATTGTTCCTGCCTGCAAAGGCCTGTTTTCTTACTTGTTACCTATCTTTTGTGTGACAGTTTTTAAAGGTGGCGCCTTGTCTGAATCGGTAATTTGTTGGCGCTGTCACTCTGAAATGTCAAAAACTGGAGCGGTACCCTTGACTGACACTTTTCAATAACCGGTAGCTACTTTTGGCCACATGTAAATACGAATGTCATTGAAGTGACATGCAATGTCAAGGTCTACTGCAGGATGTGAGTCAGTCGTCTCGCTTACAGCACAAAAAATTTAAGTAGATAATTAGCGCTAAAACTCAAAAGGTTAGGTACTTGTAGCTACTTGGAATATTATGAATCAACATCATTTTCATCAGCCTGTGGAAGTCTTCTGCTTCCCCTATAAATTTTCAGGAAGAACGATTCCGAGCCCTCTCCATTCTCACTGAATTTCCGTCATCCTTGCAATATCGTCGGTATATCGAATCATCATCATCATCATCAACTATCAATATCAGTCCACTGCTGGACATAGGTCTCTCCCAAGACGCGCCACTGAGCCCAATCTTCAGCTCTTCTCCTCCAAAAACCAATGAGCTTGTCAGTGCCAAGCGTCACGCGACACCACTTCGGCAAAGATTGACAAACTGCGTCAAAAGTTGGGATTGTTGACGATGCTAGTGCTTTCAAACGAGAAGAAAACGCCTTGATGAAACTGGAACCATGAAGAAAAACTGTAAAGATGACATACATACTGGAAAAGCCTAGGTAGAGATCAACCAATCTTAAACTGCACGTTCCACTTCTTCAGTCAGTCAAAGTAAATTGTTCTTTATTACTTACATCACAAGGATCAATTTTAAGTACTTTACTGTGAGTCAACGTCAAGTAAACGTGGTGGAGGGGCGTGCATTTTTAGACTGGTTTATCTATACTCCATCTAAAATCCGGTTCTCCATCGCGTAACGTAAAAAATAAAAACATTTATTTAAGATTTTTCTAGACTTTTAATTTGAGATCATGCTGTCTATGTTGCCTGGTAACATAGACGGCATGATTGATAATTCATCGAATTTTGCTGGATTCTATGTGGAAACTTGCGCCTTAAACTGAATAGTATGAACGCCTTATACTTACTATCATAAATTAGATGGAAAAGTTCGTTTAGTTATCTGACACTCCTAAGGGTATATAAACTACTAGCATAATAACCAGTTTCTGCAGCGACAGTTGAATTCTTGAATTCGCGGCTCCAATGACACTAAAGTTAGATTTATTGCTTGTTGCAAATGTTTCACCTGCTAATGATCTCCGTTGAAATTATTTGAGAAATAAAGTTTCGTGCACACCACAGCTGATCAAACCATAGCCACCACCATGAAACCAGCGCTGCTTGACGTGGTAGCTACTGCCATATCAGACATTTCTGCTGACGTTGAGACTGGCATTGCACTTGGCAAGAAAAAACGACGGAAGATGGATGAAGTCGGCTACACAATCATGGCCAAGAGATGCTCAAAGAATTAGAGGCAAACCAACCGCCCATTGGTCGAACGATATTGTTATTAGTAGGTACTGGGAATGAGTGGATGAGACTTGCAAGGGAACGGCAAGGGTGCAAATAGGCTGAGACGAAGGTCGAGTTATCGTAAATTGCCTGATTTAACGTTTGTTTCATTTAGAACCATTTTTTTTTTTTAGTCTTATCTTTTCCAGCAAAATAATAATGGACAAACGTTCTTGTTTCTGCTTTCAGTTTCATTCTAGCCTAAACAAGCCTTTATAATTATTTTAGTCAATGCAGTTGTAAGTGGGAAGAATGCGAACCAATTTATGTTATTTTTGCCAATGTACCAAACATTATTGGCAGTATTTTGTGGTAATTTTAATTGAATCTGTCTTGAGAAAATCACTGAACTGTACCAACTTGATTTTTGACAAAGTTTTGCTAATATAAAAAACTTTTAAATTATTTATATAAAAATTATTATATTGTACATTAATAATTGTTATGTAAATGTTTTTTAAGTTTGCTTTTCTCAAGACAGATTAAATAAAATTAGCATTTAATACGAAGAAAAGATTTAGATAAATTAAGCCCTGCCGTCAATGCAACAAGCCTATCTGCAAAGGCTGTTGTAACTGCCTTACATACCGATTTAGATGGCTTGTGATTTTATATATAACGGCTGTTTATGCCTGCTTTAATTATGAAGATAGCTTAAAATGGGTTTTTTTTTAAGAATTTTTTTAGAGGTTTTCGTGAGTTTAATTATAATTTATGTGGTTTTAGTAAAACACGATATTTTTCAATGTAAAATCTTTCGTTCGTGATTTATCTGCTCCTAATTAATAATGAATGTTGAAACATTTCTAGATTAACTTAATTTAATAAACACAGATGTATAGACAACACGTAGGAACAAGATTTATGGAAAAATGCAAGAAAATCACTGTGATATTTAACATTAAGCTAGGGTGGACTGTCAGACCTCACGTCGGTACTTATGTAACTCAAATAGCACGTCGGTACTTAAAGGTTAGTATTACTTTTTAATGAAACCAGCAGATGGCCCACCTGATGTTTAATATTTATTCATAAATATCTGCAGCCATCAAAACTTGGTCAGGCCTAAATACCACACTATGAGCACATTCAATTCATTTTAAGTAAACAGCACAAAGTTGTCATCAAAATACCAACTTCCTCAGAGCAATCGCACTGAACAGCGGGTGGTAGATGGTAAACTACCCACATTAGGGTCACCATGCTTTTGTGTTTTGTTCGGACTAAATCTAGTATTTTTAAATGTATATCCCGCGCTACTATGCAATGGTCGATGTGACCAAGAAAACCTCAAGGAGGAAATGACGTAAGTCTTGGCTTAGCTGCTAAATTGACGCCATCTCTATCGTGAGATTTTCTCGGTCAAACGGAGTATAATAATACTTTTGATTTTAGTTTATATTTTGAGTATTGAGTATATTACATACGCATTAAACACATTATACTGAAGACCGATAATATTTCAAAAAATGTGCTCTAAATGAGATTTATTGGAGTATAACATATTGTATTTTTAAGACAACCAGGATTGTTCTCTGATCTGACAAAAAAATAATTGAATTGTTACTGAAGATAAGGCGACGATGGAGTTTGCAGTAAAGCCTTGTGTTCATCTAAGCATTCTGTGGTGGCAATTATATTTGCCAGCGTTTCACTGATCGTGACCGCAGTTCGCTTAGATGAGCGCGAGGTAGTATATGTCAAATTGTCAATATTTTTAATCAAATAAAAAATATTTCCAATCCTTAAGAATAAAAACGTCTGGCTACCCTAGCAGTACCCACAAAGTGTTGCAACTCGATGATTTCGTTCCATTGGTCAACATTACTACACTGTAGATTGTGAGCTGGAGCCAATGCGTTCCGTTTCTACGGGAAAATGCATTTTAAAGGTCTCGAAATACTTAA
This sequence comes from Thera obeliscata, assembly GCA_947578465.1. NCBI lineage: Eukaryota > Metazoa > Arthropoda > Insecta > Lepidoptera > Geometridae > Thera > Thera obeliscata. The sequence continues at coordinate 12,896,837 of OX387916.1, forward strand.
GTAAAAAGTAAACAGGCCCTTGTTTCTATTGTAGATTATTTATATATCGTCAGGGGCACTTGGTGATCAGCTTTACTTGCAAGACGCTATAGTGCCTGGGATAGGATTTTAGATTGACTTGTCTAGCGCCGAAGCCATTCTTACAGCTTAGTTGGCTTAATCCACAGGAAAGGCATGGTCAGTACGTGCAGAGATAACTAAGCCATAGGTTTCCAGACGATGTTTTTCTTCACCGTGAGAGCATTATGCATAGCATTATGTGCATACATTTTCCGAACAGAAAATGTCCATAGGTAAGTACATGACAGATTCCAACCCACAACCTCGAAATACATTATGTATACTATAATTATATCCATAAAAATATTTTAAGATTATATTAATTTGCCGATGGACCAAGATATTGGACATTGTTAAGATTTTAGTCGATTGAAGTCGGTGGAAGTAGTAAGAAGTGGATTGAAGTATTAATTATGTGGAAAAAACCGTTCTTCTAAAGATAACAGTAAAGGCCTGCGCACACCTATATAGGCCGCTGGCGACCACGATCCATTGATCGTGGTCGCCAGCGGCCTAGGTGTGCGCAACGCTGTCAAATATCGCTGTCGAATTTGACAGCGTTTCACTGATCGCGTTCGCCAGCGGCCTAGGTGTGCGCAAGCCTTAAAGCGTAACTTAAATAAAAGTCATTTATTTCCAACGGCAGATAAGTAATTAATCTGCTGATTTTTTAAAACAATTACAAAACTTACATAATAACACTGCTATTGGGCACCCAAAAATATTAGGCCTCCTCCATACGCTTCTATTCACAGCGGTCCCGAGTCAGGACGCGCTGTGTGGAACTTAGCTAATGCAAATAGGCATGAAGACAGTAATCAAGTATCGCCAAAATATTTATCTAATCCAATGAAAAAGGATTCAAAGATTTTGAAAAATGTATTTATACTCTTATTAATGTCGAGATTGTCAATTTATTTGATAATATAAATCTACAAAATACAACAATCCGCCATGATAGCTAAAACACCGGTCAGAGCGAATTACGTCACGTTTACGTAAACGTCATTCTGATTTAGTACAAAAGCACCAATGTTTAAGGCCTGCGCACACCTAGTTCGCTGGCGGTAGCGATCAGTGAAACGCTGTCAAATATCGCTGTCAGATTTGTGATTTGACAGCGATATTTGACAGCGTTTCACTGATCGCTACCGCTAGCGAACTAGGTATGCGCAGGCCTTTACTGTTGATATACTAAAACCGTGACGTAATAACAGACGCCATGACACCAGCGAGCGTTTTGGCGTGAATTTGAAAATTTCAATTTAAATGTACTTTTATTGCACAAAAACCTTAATTTTCTTCAGAAATATGATATATTTTAGACATAATAGATACTTCTGAATATGATAGACGAGATTTTGAAAATTTGTCGTCAGGCCTATTAGTAGTGGTGAAAATGACCTTACAAGTAAACGGATGTACACGGTCATAAAAAGTAAAGCACCGTCCAATCCAATTACTTATTGGTAAATGTTTTAAAGCAATAAAACCAAGATGGTGCCAATATTGCCTTTCGTTTAGAGAGGCAAACGAGAAAGGCAGAACCAATCGCTACACTGTTAACTATTAATTCGAAACACTTTGTTAATTGTACACAGATAATTGATTATGATTATCGCGTCATTATTGTAATTATTGGTTAGGAAGTGCTAATATTTTGTTAGTTTGGAAATACCTAAAATGGTAGAAAACAGGTTGGTAACGTAATTGTTTTCTGAAAAGTTGAAAAAAGTAGGTTAGCTTAATGATTTATTTTTATATTAATTTAATTTATTTTTTATAATTACCTTAGATAATCTTAGGCTTCGATTATATTTTAAACTGTAGCAACCACTTTGTTTAAGCATCAAAAAGCAGTTTGAAAAAAGCGCAATTGGACCAAAAAAAAACAGAAATATTTATTTTACTCTGTGAAAAAACTTACAATATGACTGACGAATCTAAACTGCACTTTCGCATTTCATAGCTAGCGACGATTTAAGGCTTGCGAATATTTAGGAGGTGGCGATAGCGATCAGTGAAACACTGTTAATATCGCTGTCATATTTGACAGCGTTTCACTGATCTCCATCGCAGAACGCTTATATGTGCGCAAGGCTTTAAACGATGACTTATTCACAGATGATGCCCAGAAAATCAAATTCAAAGATACAAAGTGTCGATAATTAGAAGTTACATGTCTATAATTACTAGGTACGTGTATAGAATTCCCGCCCACTGTAATAAATACGGCAAACCTGTATGAACTGACGTAAATGTTACTGGTACCTACTTCTTCAAGCTTCATCATCATTTTCTTGTCTTTATCCCACTTCATGTGGGGTCGGCACAACAGGTTTTCGTTCTCCACTCTCCTCTATTAGTCGTCATTTCAGCAGTGACTCTTTTCTTACCCATGTCATCCTTAAATCCAACCATCTTTTCTTTGGTCTACCTCTAATTCTATATCCATCCACATTCATATCACTCAAGTTACATACTCTATCTAAAATCCTGTCCCTTTTGTGTACGTGCTACATTTTCAATATTTTTCCTAGTTTTTAGCTCGTACTACACTGATGTCTTTTCCTAAAGTAACGGTTTATCCTCCCACAACCTTTTAAGCACACAATTTTAGACTTTTAAAATGTACCAACTTATGCAGATTTATTTTTGGATTGACCGCAAAGCCCATTGTAAAGTGTTTGTTTACGTCTATTACGAGAAGTATTCCCGTTAAATTACCTGTGGAAAATAATTAAATATAAATAATTTTATTATAGAAATTTAATTCGTTTATAATAATATGATGTCATTATAAGTTACAAATAATGTCATGGATTGCGCGTGTCACTATTTTTATAAAATTACGACTTAATAACAGCATCACTCATCACATCATACATGTATTTGTAACCGTAACTACGCTTACCACAGAACACTGATTATAATTATGACGTTGAAAGTTGACTAATTTCCCATTTTAGAAATCCGAATGAAATTAACCAAGTATTAGAGGAAATATTAGCTACGAGAAGAAATAATAAGCTGATTGTTTTCAAAGTTTCACAGATGACTAATCAATCGATCAAATAATTATTTGTAAAGTTTTTTATAAAAAAAATCAGTTACACATCTATCAAATATTTAATTTGTAGGAACCTTTCAAACTAGTAAGTTATTTTACAAAAATGGCTGCACGGATTTACATTAATATGAAGAGTCATGGCTTATGTGATCAGCATTGAAGAAAATCAAAGAAAGCGTACAATCAATATCAAAACTGTCTTTATTTAATCGCCAAAAATACAAGGATCATTGTACTCAACTTTTAATACACTTGGCGCATATAAGCGCCAGTACCTCGTGACCGAAACTTAGACAAACAAGCAAAACCATTACTTAATTTATTCAACTTCATTTTATTTTTATAAATAAGTGCAATCATCATTCGCTTTTTATGTTGAGTGTACCGCCAAATAATTGCGACCTCCGTGCGTGATGCATGACTTCCCCCGTCTAAGTGCCCGAAAGGTATCTTTGTCTAGTTCCCACATTATTACAATGTCACAAAAAACTAGCATTTCGGCCGCATGTGGTCACCACGCGGCAAGGTTACCAGCGCCTCGATGTTATTGTGATCAGGACTTATGTAGAACAAACTTATGAAATCACTACTAGCTTTTATAAGTTAAGAGCCTGTTTGTCTGTCGCATTATATTAATTAATCGACCGAGCGCAGCGAGTGAAGCGGCGAGATTGGCTAAAAATGCTTTTGTACCGCTGTTTGTCTGGATGAAACTTAGTACACAGGTTGTAAGACTATACAATTTAGCCAATTTCTAGGCTTTGTAGTTCCAGAAGAAAAGAAGAGGTATGTTTAATATTGGAAACGGCTGTAATCGCCAGAGGACCGTCTATTGCCTAGATTTTATTGTTGATACAATGAAACACCATTGAGTAAGTACACAACGACCTCAGTTGGACTGCGGAAAAAAACACCCGTGCCAACCGAAAGAAAATAAAATTCACATGGCTGTGCTATTAAAGTCATAAAAATAAACTATTCATCTGATCCGATCATTCACGCATGTAATTATTGTATCTAATCTTTACTTTTGTTACAATAAACAACAGTAACTTTATATGCAAGCATTCCTCTCCATATCGAACACGGAACCCAGGACGAGTTGCTAGTCACGAGTGACGTAAGTGCATCTTAGCATATGGATACACTGGATTCTCTGTTTATTTATTTTACTCGTGTGTTACTGCCCTATTTCTCAAAAGCAAATGGCTCTAGTGAAAATACTGACGAAAGTGGCGACAGTGTGTTTCATCATAGTTCGAGAGGAAGCCTTTGATCATAAATATTGGATTTTATAGCAAGTTTCTCCGTAAAGTTGGAAGAAATTCTGTGGAGAAGCTCAAATAGCCGTTTTGTAATATTTACATTTAAATTTTGTAGAACATATTACGTTGATGAGTTTAATTTCCGATGATTTTAAACATTGGATCTGCTGACTTACGAGGTTTTGTAAAAAAAAATGAAATAATTTTAAGCTGCTTTTTTTACACCAACTTATGCAAAAAAATACTGGCCACTAAGCATTGTTATTTTTTTATGCATCTTTGACGTTTAATTAAAATGTTGTAGCACATTTGTATTGACATAATCGAATTATTTGGACTTAATTCAGAATTAGTTTTAAGTGAGCTCCTTTGTGTTTTACGGCGTATAGAAACATTGCGCGTTTTTTTGCTGTATTGAAATGGCTATAACATAAAATATCCTTTTGCTATACGCTACTTACTAAATTAATATTCAAGCTTTACACGACATACACGCTGTAGGTATGTATATTACTTCATACAAAGGAGATTTGCTAATTAGCCAGTTTATATGATATTAGATTAGTCTAGATGTCATAATAAACAAGATAGTATAACTAGGCAGTTCTGTCCGCATAAAAAAATCATAAATGCAGTAAAATGCAAATGAATCACATTGATATTCATTCACTTATACAAATGGGATTTGCTTATTCAATAAAATTCGTGTTATAAATATACGAGATTCTTATGATATTGTAGAAATCATTGATTTAAGTCTTGATGGTGGGAAAAACAATGTTTTTTTTTATAAATTGTTTGTTTACTAAAAACAAGGTTTTTAAGTTGATACAGTGTTGAAAATTGTACGATAATCTAGATGCACAATTAAAGTAAGGTACTTTGTAACTAAACCTTTGTAATAGAGTCTAGACTTTGACTTCTCGCTCTAACCAAGAACATGTACAGTGGGATACAGCTCAAGTTACCTAAAAACAAAGTAAAAAGATGCTTACTGCAAGGACATAAGAGCTAGCAGTGTATAGTCTGATGCGTATCCTTGTGTACTATGTATTAAACTTAGATTATGAAAAACCAGTTCAACTCAAATTAGTAGTAGTTCAGTTCAATATTAACTTCTTCTTCTTGTCGTGTCACTAATTCATTTAAACCAAGTGTGGTGAAAGGATTTTTAATGGGCCTCAAAGAGTTTCCTTTCGTGCACTTGACACATATTAACTGACACATATTGACTTAGAAATAAAGACAGATATAGTTTTAGTTGTAATTACAATAAAATGGGAAATATGATCGGATTCATATCAAAGGTGAATACCTTTTATTCCTTTCTTAATTGAAATTGATTATTATCAATAAAAAAGTTATCGCCTTTTATATTCATAAATTTTGTTATACATGCATACGAGAATTAAAAACTATTATTTCAAAATGTGTGTTGTGTGTATAATAATTATTGCCACTAACAGAAATAAATGTATTAGATAGTTATTATTTTGTAGCATGGTTTGTATCCGACTACTACGAGTATGTTCCCACAAGGAGCGTGCGATAAAACTCGACTAACAAAATAAATATTCAACAGTTTGTGTTATATAAACAATCTGCGCGCATACTTGTTCCTAAGATAGTTATTTTTCTTACATTATACCTAATAAAAGAGCTTAGCTCTTGTCGGAGTTTTGATGCAGTTTTCTTAAATTGAGTCTTTCGAATGCGGCCTCTTTGAATTTCTTGTACGACATGACAGCAACCTTTTCTTTTATCTGGCTCACGTAACTTATTCTTGGCCTTCCTCTTCCCCGTTTTATTTCTTCAATGATGTTCTTTGTCACGTCGTAGAAGACGTCCAAATATCTTCGGGTTTGTATCATCTCAAGCATAACTTTCTTCACATATTAAGACTTCTTAGTAGCGATGGCAAAAGAAAATGAGAGATAAAATGGCCAAATGCCCACTTGGGTCTCGTACTCTAAAGGTTCTGTTCTAGCAAAATAGTTATTTTCTTGACTGCAAGAACCTCGAATTTTTAAATTATATCTAAACCGTTTTGAGTATATTTCAAGTCAAATCATGTTTTTAATATCAAATGTTTTACCATATAACTATTCATTGGAGTCGTACAAAGTTTAAAACTCTTCAGTTTCCGTTATATTACTTGTACTAGAATGTTCTTAGCATGCTATGTTTTTTTGTATTTACATTAAACAATACGAACTAGAATAATAATTTATACCTCGCGTTGAGTTTCAAGGCTTATTGATCTTAACGGTACCTACCCTAATTTTACAGATTTTACATTTATAGTACTAAATAATCTATAGGACTTCTTCGAGTGTTTTTAATTATGTTATTTTTAAGACCCTGTCAGCTTCAGTTTACCAAGAAACCAAAGATGTCCAATCTTGTTTAAGCTGCAATTTATTAAATTCAATTCTAGATTTATTCAATTTCATATTATTTTTAACGCAAAACAAATATTGGATGTATTCAATTTATTTAATTAGTTACCATAACAGTTACTTCAAAAACAAGAGCAATTATTGGAAATTAACCATTTAAGGTATGACATTAATTATAATATTCACAAAACCTAACGAATTTCCTGTTTTTGTTCTGCCAATCTAATATGCCTACGAATATTTCTAATTATAATTACACACGCTTACGCACTTACACATTTTTTCTAAAGCCTATAGAATTTATTTTCCTTAAATACGCATGGTAATTAAATACAGAATTAATAATTATACAACAGAAAACAAGTAAGTACGTAACCAGTAGGTAAGTACTTACTTGTTTTCTGAATATTTCAAATAATAAAGTAATACGACCTACGCACAATAATTATTAATTTTACCTCCAGCTATTTTTAAATATTATGGCAAAACACAGCGGCAAAGGTTAAAGAAGTGAGACTATGATACTCAAAAAAACACATCTTTTATTTATTTTGAAACTACCGGAAAAAAATAAGGACTACAGTTTTTTTTGTCAGTTTTTGGGAGAAATTTAACAAAACTTGGTCTCAAAATACGTCACAATTTAACCTCGTAAATATAAAATCAAAACAAATCAAAACGTATTTATGTTACGTCACATAAGAAGAGCATAAAAAAGTGTTGATAAAAAAAAGAACAAAGATATAAAAAATTAGCTGCCACTCAGCATAAATCTCATAGCTTGAGCTACTATGCCTAGCGCTGGTCTGACGTCACACCATTCTCCGTCGTTACTGAAAAACACATAATTTTATTGACACACATCAGAATCAACAATTCAAGTTGAAGGAAAAAAAATAAAAAAAATGAAAATAAAAAAAATACTATGCCACACCACAGCGATACACTGATCGCCATCGCAGATTTAGCTCATCAACTAGATGTGTGCAAGGTTGAACAGAGATGTCTCGTACTAATCATCATCATCATCCACAACCCGACTTCACCCACTGCTGGGTCTCCCTTAGTTTGTGCCATCTACCTCGATCCTGTGCCAGTATTAAACCATTGCCAAGCGACCCTGACTATGTCGTCCATCCATCTTGCTCGTACTAATACGGTACTATTATTTGTGATTTCCTCATGCGTAGTAAATACTATAAAAATACTCTTACTACGCTGTTTACTACTCAATAGCGATAAGATTGTGCCTTGTGAAAGTAATGTTTTACTTTATGCCAGGAGTGATAACAATGAGTCATATCTAAAGTAGTGTCGTTTAGTGATAGTTTGACGACCTGACTTTGTTTGAACAAATAATTGAACTAAGAAACTGCAGTATAGTTTATGCATTTCACGAAGACGCGTCAATTAGAGCATTTTGGCTCTTATTACAACCAGATAAATATCACTGGATGCGTCTTCGTGAAATGCATGAACTATACCACACAAAATATGTTACGAGTATGATAACATATTTTGTTATATGTTTTAGACAACTTTTTGGCGTTTAGTTGGTGTTACGTAAGCCATAGTTTTCTTTCAAATACTTGAGAAGATTTTCTGAAGTAGCATTGTTTTCGAATAAAAGAGAACTTATTCGCGTTTTGATACAATAAATTCACACATTTTGATTTTTTAGTACTCTTGCTTCCGTATGAAACTAACAAAACAGTTTAAATGTTTGTAGTTTGAACCTGAATCCCTTTTTATAGTGACGTTATTGATAACATAATTGCAAACGACAGTACAGATTTTCATTGCAATTTCTATCACACGTTCCTCGAAATATTTTCCACTGGAAATTGGATGGCTGGATCACTTCCAATAGACCACAGGTGATAATTTGCTTTCTGTGTTAGAAATTTCGTATCTAGGGCATGCGGTTGAAATACAATCCTTTTGAATGACCAACACAACAGACAGAACAACTTCATCATTTCGTCAGTATATTTATAATCGTAGATAAATATTTTCGGCTTACGATAATCTTGTTGACTTAACTTTTTGTTTGTTTTATTAATCTTTAAAAGCATAGCTATCTTTAGCCTTCAAAGCAATTGATAAAATAGATTTTTTGGAGTGTGATCTGATAAACAACGTTTTTTTAAAACAGAGTTATTTGTAAAATGCGAAACTAATGCGTAGGTTCTTACAAATTTTCTTTAACTAGACTTTTTACGACAGAATAAATTATTTTGGATTTTTAGAGAACGATTTAGATTTTTTAGATTTTTATCTATAATAACAACAGTATTTTTTTGAAGTCAAACTCACAATTTAATCATGGTAAATATCCCGTTGTTACATAAAAAAAACAGTATTTTACTTTGAAATTGGGAAATTAAACATTTAAAACCTACCTACCAAATTTAGGATATATTAATACTGAAAAGATGGTTTCTACTTGTTATCCTAATCGAATTTCACAAAATTAATGAACGTTCCTATATAGTAACAATTTTAGTTGTGTTCTTTAGCTAATATGCAAGTGATTCCTTGTATTGTCACTTAATAGTACATACTTAGACCTGGCAAATATAATTTACGAAGCAAAGCAAAGTTTTTCCGGAGTAGAATACACTCAGAAACCTTCGACCAAAACGCATACCCACTAAAAAACGGCGCCTCAAGAAAAATAAAATGTGACTGGCATAAAAAGTTGGCATCAATAAAAAATAAACAAAAACTATTTCGACGGTATGAAATTCAAAGATGGCTGTAAAATATTACAATGGGCGTTCGAGCGATTGCAATAACCCAGCTAAGTAAAAAACAAACCTTGTTACTATGGAACTTCATGGAGGTTATGGTACTTCTAAAATTAGCCATGTAATAGTTGTTTAGAGAGAAAAAAACTCAGAGTGAGATCATTACGACCTTGAAAACATAGTAATGCTTGAATTGGTCGTAGCGCGCTACAATGGCATCGTAATTTTCTCTGTGAATTGGTTTGTTTCATTTTGGTCGTATTTTTGTTTAACAAAGGAATATAAAGTACTTATTATTAATAAAATATTCACGTAACATTACAGTGACTTTCATTTTCTATTTTGATATTTAGTTGTATACCTAATTAGGACAGCCGGTGGCACTTTTTCTATGGAGTCTATAACTACATAAGTATAAAAAAAAGTTAGAAGGTGGGAAAGTTTAGCATGAATAATACAATCATAAAAATGATGACATTACACATTTCCTATTGCTAATTTGTAATTTATTTATTCATTCATATATTAAATTATTCATAAATAATAAAATAAAATAATTTGTAATAGTAAGAATTGAAAGCAAATACATTTAGTCGATTTCACCACGTACACAGAAACGTAGAATGTTACTTTTTACTGTCTGTATTGTATTTGTCAATTATGTGTTTATTGTGAGGAGTGGTTACGTTAAAATATACATACATAGGTTGAAAAAACTTGAAAAATCGACCTCATGGCCAAACTGCTGAACCGATTTTGATAACAGTTTTCTTTTCTAATTTGCTTTTCTTTTCGATAAAAAAAATTATATGGCACCAAACTGGAATTTTTACCTTTCAGTTTTTTTTTACATCGTCTCATAAATGACGATCACAAACATTTAATAAAAATACTACTGTCTTGTGAACTTCCTCCTTTTCTATTTGAAGTCGTTTAATAAACTGTCGGTCTTGACTTATATTATACACCACTATTTTGTAACTACCAGAAAAAAAATAGGGTAATGTAGTAGGGGTAGAACATTATGAATGTGCAATCAGAATTTTTAGCAGCCAATTTCAGCGTTTTTCTTTTTTGGTAATTAACAAAAAAACAAAATAGTACATATAGAAATATATATATAAGTAGTTCGCGCCAAACGCCACTTCGCGCGATATCAACTACAGTCGGTACTTAAAAACGAAATGTACGATAGCGCCTCCCTAACATTTCCTGCTTCGTACAACTACCCACAAGTTGGTGCGCAAAAACACTAATTAGCCGTCTATTCGCTGTTATTGGGTTCGAGACGCACGAACTGAGGGCTTTTATACACTGTGTTACTACGAGTAGGTACTTTATTGAAAACTATAAATAAAACAAAGCAGGTTGCAATATTTAAAAAAATATTAACAAGTGGATTTAGATTTTTAAGGTTTTTTTTTGTTAATATTCTGAATTTTTGTTTTGTTGTCTTAAAATCCAATATAATAGACATGAACAAGTGGGTTAAGACGAGGAAAGTCCAAGTCATCTATAAAATTACACTAAAACTTGAAAACGGTATTAAAAGTGATACCTAAGACAAAGAACTTTCATACTTTTCTGAATCGTTTTTTTTATTGCAAAACCCACATTCTAGAAGTTTCAAACACCTAGCACGTTACCATAAAACAGGGATGCTCAAACGGTCGATCGCGAAAGCTTTTCGAGTCGATCGCCAGCAATATGCTTATCATAGGCATGCACCCAGTAGAATTTCTGGAAATACGCGGATGGAAATATGCATGATCATTTTATTTTTTATTTTATTTATCATCTATAGATAGCTCAACTGATCCAAATCAGTGACTAACAAAGCGACCCAAAACGCTGGTGGCCGACACTAAAAGTGTGAGCACCCCTGCCATAAAACATATTTATTTTAGTTCATTACTCTACTTTGTATTTTAGAGTGAATGAAGCTTAAGAGGTATTTAAGGATAGTAGCTAGTGAAAATCCGTGATGTCTGCCTACCCCCATGGGAATGAGGCATGTTTTTATGTATGCATGCTAGAGGGCGCCACATTCAATTTAATATAACAGTACATAACTTATAACTAGCGGACAATCGAGACGCTTATCGATACCTCATTTGTCATTATTCTGATCTACTGACCTGTCCCTTGTGCCCAAACAATTGCACAAGTGACGATCTTGCCTAAGCCACAGGGAAAGCAGTAGAAGTGGCAAAACCATTGACACGATAGAAGGAGAAGAAGATAAGCAGTTTACAAGTTATGAGGGATCAGTTAAACATACATACCTACATACATACATACCATAGCGGTGAAATTTATAACTCTCTTTTTGCTTCGCCGTAGTCGGGCAAAATCAGAAAAAAAATGCTAGTGTAAGCAAACCCTAACTCCACTTAATAGTTACTTTATTGTATTCTGTGGCTCTACCTTAATCTCTTATACAACGTGTATCAAAATATGTGTACTATCCTGAAGGGGGGTGAATTTCCACCCCCCGGGGAACAACTTTTGTTCAACGACTTTTCGAACTTCGATTGGTATCTCTGAAAAAAACTGGAACGAAGTTTCAATATGAACAGCTGACTTTATACAAAGTGACAACCCTAAACTCAGCTACAGAGGTAGTAGGTAGTATAGTAGTAGACCTACAGAGGAAGTAGGTCAAGGGGTCAAGGGGTTACAAGGATAGGGTTGTCAATTTATTTAGGCATTATGAAATTAAATATTTTTGTATGGGAAACTGAAAATAGGAATTTTTAATTATCTCCCCTCCACAACTGATCACCATTGTGGTCTAAAACCCCCCACCTTCGCATAGTACACATATTTAGATACACCTTGTATACTGTTATTGGTTCTGTGACATCACCTGTTGGACTACTTTTGGTTTCATTTACGCGCTTATGCGTTTTGAAAGTTGCTATAGATTATAAACAGGAAGATATTAAATTAAATTATTTATAAATCGACTTGTTACAGTGCACAATAAAACATTTAGTTTCTTTATGCAACTAGCTGATGGAACAAGCATAAGGCCCACCTGATGTTGAGTGGTAACCATCGCCTATAACAAAGCATTGCCATAGATCACGCACATCAGGAACGTGCCTTGGGATGTACTTCCCTGCGTCCATCGACTTGAGGGATACGGATGTTCAGCCTCACGTGCCAGTAATTTCACCGGCACCCACACCCTTCAAACCGAAACACAGCAATGCTGCTTCACGGCAAAAAAAGACATGGTGGTAGTACTTCCCCGGACGAACCCTTCACAAAGAGCTCTAGGAATTAACTTATGATACCTACTAATTTGTATTGGTTTTCCTGAGGATCTTTGTTTTTAAAAATCAATATTGTTCCAGTGCCTAAAATATATCTCTTCAAACTGAAAAATAAGCTTTTTAATTATGTTGTCATACATTATCATCATATCTATAAGTAACTTTCTGCATGGTCACCATTTAAAAAGGTAAACATATCACACAGATACACAAAAGTAACCACAGCAAACGCACTGTTTTTTTTTGTTTTTTTTTTTATATAATCCACTTAACACTATCCAGCCCCAAACTAAGCAGAGCTTATACTATGCATACATAATACATACATACATAATGTGGACAATCCACACAGCACTATCTAGGCCCAAACTAAGCAGATCTTGTACTATGGTAACCAGATAGCTGATATAAAACTTATATTTATTTTGTTAATACTTTATGTATTTAGAATTAGTTAAGTTTTAATATTAGTTAACTAAGCAATAATTTATTTATAACTAAGTAGGTATATACATAATGGTATATATGCATTGTATAAAATTTCCCTTGTCCCTAAAACTATCGACTTCCTCATGCAATACCTAAAAAAAATATGAAAACGAAAATAAGTTTAAAGTTATTTCAAACAATAATAAACACAGTAAATCCAGGGTACTACTGTGCATAATACTATATGGATAAACCAGTCTAAAAATGCACGCCCCTCCACCACGTTTTCTTTAAGTTGGCACACAGCAAACTACTTCAAAATGATCTTTACGATGTAGGTATTATAGAACAATTTGCTTTGACTGACTGAAGTAGTAGGACGTGCAGTTTAAGATTGGACGATCTCTATTCTACCTATTTCAGACACCAAGCAGTGATATTCCGAACTGTGTTCCGATCTGAAGAATAACATCAGAAAGATAAGGATCTCTCAGTTCAGTTGATAGTAGCTCTGCCTTCTGCGCCGTAGGCCGTTGGTTAGATCCCCACCGAGAACAAATATTTGTGTGGTGAACACAAATGTTTGTTCTCTGTCTATATTGTATTCTAATTATGTATTTACAAAAATAAAATTTAGTATTGTATCAGCTATCTGGTTCCCATAGTACAAGTTCTGCTTAGTTTGGGGCTAGATATATAGTGTTGTGTGAATAATTCACATTTTTTTATAATCTTATAGAAACAATAAAAGAAGTACGCAGTGAAATGTCCCTTTTATTGAGCACAACATCCATAGAAACGTTCAAAATTCCATTGGCCATTAATTCCTTTTTTTTTCAAGAAGAATTGGCTAAACTGGGCGACTTACTCTTTGTGAAGTGCTAACTCTTTGTGAAGTGCTCGCCCGTGAAAGTACTACCACCATGCCTATTTCTACCGTGCCAATTGCTGTTTCGATTTGAAGGGTGTGGTGCCGGTGAAGTTACTGGCACGTGAGGCTGAAAATCTGTATGCCTCAAGTTGATGGACGCAGGGCAGTGCATCGTAGGGCACTACCAGCCGTGCGTGACCTAGTAGTTTGATTAAAATTAAAAGCTGTGTCTCGGTCAGAAAGTTTTCCACTTCATAAAATAAGTTTGACCAGCATGCATCGGTCACGTTGTGCGACCAACGTGACTCAGGATTACTGATAATGACTTCCTCTTGCACTCTTAACTTTTCTAATAATGTACATAGTGTAATTATTTATTATGAGTGTTGGAGTAATAAATAATAATGCTCTCTGTATTTTATTATAGTAAACATGACATGAGATGCAAATAAAGCCTTGTGCACATCTGTGGCAATCAGTGTATTGCTGTCAAATATCGCACTGTCAAAGTTCGCGGCAGAGCGTGCGGATAAATCTAATAAATTATAAGTGTTTTGGGCAATCTACACAACATTATCAAGACCCAAACTAATCAGAACTTGTACTATGGGAACCAGTAGGCCTACAATGAGCTCTGTCTGGCTCTGTCTCTGGTTCTGGTTTTGAGTCTGTGTGAGTGCTCACCAGTGCATTATACTGTGTGTGACGTTTTGACGTAGTATTTAGTCAACACTCACACAGACTCAAAACCAGAACCAGAGACAGAGCCAGACAGAGCTCATGGTAGGCCTACAGATAGCTGGTATAATATATATGTACTTACATGCATATTTTTGTAAATTCATGCTTAGAATACACCCAGACGGATGATGATCGGATAGACAGATTTCCTGATAGTAATAATGCCCATCCTTTTACAACCGCCGTAGCCGAAAACTGCTGAGAAATCACCATCTTCCTGATCGTTCATGTGAAAAGCCACACCAAATATAGTCGATTGATATCAGTTTCAATTCGTTGGGGTTATCAGTCAGCCAAGGTTATGACACAGTTTTCTATAGCGCTGAGGTTTCAGCGTATCAGTGGTAAACGAAACTTTGGGCTTCTTATCTCTTATTGGTTGAATACATGGATTCGTACCTTTTACGCGGCTATCGGGATTCCACAGGAAAGGTGAAAGAAAACATCGTGAGGGAACCAGCATGTCGTAGAACCTAAAAAGTTCGAAAACATGTGTCGAGTGCACGAGAGGTACCTCTCCTAGGCGCACTTGAAATCCTATCAACCACTCTGGTTTAAAAGACACAGTGACAAGTACCTCTAAGTGTATATGGAAGAAACGGGCATTTATCGCGATTAGGTACCTTTATTATTTTCCGACGTTTCTGAAATAATTAACTTTGAAGACCAAGTGAGGGTAGTTGCAACTGCGACTGCCTCCGCTTCTCGTCGGTAACTCCAATGAACTCCAGTCTGGTCGCGACCACGGCTGTTGCAACACGGTCGAAACGTCGGGAAATAATAAAGGTAATCGTGATAAATACCAGTTTCTTCCACATAATTATGCATAACGATCGCGTTAATTTGAAAAATGCAAGAGTGAGTGTGTTCAATGAAAAGAAAAAGATAGAAAAGGTGGAAAAATACAGAAACCGTGAGAAATTCCTGAAAACTGAATCCAATAAAGAGCTGCTCTTATCTCTTATGTTGAGGTAGGTACATACTTCTCATATCCATAATGGAGCAGTCATTTAGCTTAGCAGTAGACCAAAAAGTCTTTTGCCATCTCTATTTTATGACATGACAGTGACAGATACAAGAGACTTTTAGCGAGCCGTTAAAAAATATGTTGTCTGTAAAGTCGGTTTACTGACGATAGTTGAACGTGACAACGTCATACAGCTGTCCACGCGGACGCATCACTCACTCAAGTAGGAGAGAGACAGATGTCGAACGCTGCCGAACGCGGAGGCTGATTGTGCCTCTTTGTCGCTCGTTCCGCGCTCTCGCTTGCACTTCAAGCCTTAAATGTAACGCCTCAGAGCGAGGTAACGCCGCATGAGTCATGTTTTTTCGTGTGTGCAGCCGTATCCATCGAATTATAAGACGTTGTCACGTCAAAACTGACAGGCATTATGAATGAGGGGGGCAGTATGAAAACCAACAGTCTTTGAATTTTGCCTCAGAGACACACAACCTAAAAGTAAAATGATTACTTTCAAAAAACTGAATTTATCAAATACCATTGTGTTTAACTGTAACAATAGCCTGAATTGTGGTGAAAGATTAAATAAGTTATTTTGTGTGCATTGTTTAAAAAATATAATAATGTTACTTACCTGGTGTAAAGTGTGGTCGGTTACTTCATGATTAGAAATGAATACAATGAGATACAGTCATGGTGTAATTATAATAAAATAAACAATAATATCAGTAAGTCTTACAAAAGACCTTTGTTTACCACTTCACATCTAACCAAAACCACAGCAAATGATAAAAGGAGACCTTGAAGGGAAATAAAATTTTCATTAGCCCTTAGATTGCGATGTTGGTTAATATTATAAATAAATTTATTGTTTTATTGAAAAAGCATACTTTATTTCAAAAAATGTTGCCAACATTTTTCAAAATCCGAAACTGACCAATATCTCACAAGCTCGGCTTAGTTTGGGGCTAAATAGTGCTGTGTAGATGGTCGATAAAATTTATCCAATCCGTTACTGTTTTTAAAAGTAGGTAAAACTTTAGCTCCGAAGTCCAAAAATCTGAATTAAAAAAAAATAGATTTTCAAAATCACTGGTGTCAAAGGTATCAAGGGTGTAGTTATAAAGGGAAGTCGAACAGGGGTGACAGTTTTTATGGATACGCGAACGAGGTCGCATGATATTTAACTAGACTTATTATTTATTATAGCAACTAACTGGACCAGAAAAACCACAAACAAAATCTAATTGCTCATATTTCTTGCATAATATTCGCCTAGTAGTGAAATACTTAGATAGAGAATTAGGTTACACGCCCACAGAGAGAGAGTATCTCGAATACTCGCTGAGGTTATCAGAACAGTATGTTATACTTGTGGCCCAATTTTCCAATCTTACACGTGCCATACCCTAAAATAATAAAACTATATTTTATTTAGAGCTTACCTTATTACAAATATATATGTAACAATTGATGACATAATACCTATATTATTAATTCGTTATTATATGGTTTGTACGATCATATCATTGTCTGCTACTATTTATTTTTAGCTCAGCAACCGTTTTTTAAGGTTCTGTAGCCAAATTTCAAAAAACGGAACCCTTATGGATCCGTCATGTCATGTCTGTCTCTCTGTGCGTCCGTATGTCACAGCTACTTTTTGGCAAAGGTGACAAAAAAGCGTGGGGTGCTTTTTAAGATATTATCGAAATGATAATTCTTCTTCTCATAATCTGTCAATGAAATATTTATAACTATTGACACCATGTACTCCATTATAAATAAACAAAATGTTTCTTATTTACACTATTATTCACTAATTTTGTTTGAATTTTTACACTATTCTTAATTAAAATTTATATTTTTTCTATTTATAAAGCGTGTGTTTTCGTTTTTTTAACTATTATTTATTTATTGGTATCTCATTATTATTAATTGGTGAGCTATGAGAGTGACAACTATTTATTGTTTTTTAACCTTTTTACACACAACCTCTTTAGATTACGGCATGTCGTAGAATCTAAAAATCGAAAACATTGTGTCGAATGCACGAAAAGAGCCTCTCCAAGACGCACTTATAATCCTTTCACCACACTGGTTTAAAACAATCAGTAACACAATAAGAATAAGAAAAACCTTTATATATGCAGAGATTTGACCAAAAGTTGCCATGTAAAGACAACATTGTTGCATTGTGAAAATAAAAAAAATTACATGTCATCATAAAAATAAAAATAAATAATACAATAATCGGCCTAGCGAAAGTCATGATTTATTAGTTATGAATTCACCATAGCTCTAAAAGGTGTGCTCGATAAGCGAGCGTTTCAATTTTGTTTTAAATAAGAGCATAGATTACTTTTACTAGGTAGGTACATTTCAAATACACTAGAAAGGAATTGTACAATTTCATTTCTAAGCTGTTTAAAATAAAGTTTATATTAATACAAATACAAATACAAAGAAGTTTATAAAAGCCTATGTAGAAGGTAAAATGATGTGGAAAGTCCGCGTCCGCTGTGAAGGCGCCGAGAGAAGGGAGGGACGGTCGATATTCAGGGTTTTCCTCTCGATTTGAAAGTCGTGTTCTTGGTTCAGAAATGGAGCGTGCACTTTAACTGTCAAAGTCACAACTTGAACTGTGGCGGGGTGAACTTGCTGGGTACTGATGTTAATAATTCGAGCAGAACTTTGTATATTTTTGATAATTTAATTTTCATAAAAGTAACAGTAGTGAAGTGGTGAATTATTCTTTAGGACACTTATTTTGGGTGACAAGGGCCAGTTTCATGGATGACCAATTAAATATTTGTCAATTTGACAATTATGTTAAAATTGACAAATATTAAGTGAAATAACTGTCCATTATTTTTAATATGTTCAGTACATACCAAATAAAAATACGGGTCGTATTTTTGTTTGCCGGCTTGGTAAGTATAGTTTACAGAGATGCTGATGATTTGCCAGCAGCTTATCTGAGGTGAAAGATCTCTTGACACTGGGAATTCTACAAACATCAACTTCCTTTTTACTTCGGACAAAATTAAACAGAAAGGAAGCGCTCATTGACACTATAACAACACTCTCATTACCTCCAGTGCGATGGGATGAGGTAGACCGACACTCAAAAGACGAAATTTGATATGTCTCAAAGTCAAAGTTGAATCGCCCGGAATAGCCTAGAAGAATGGGCAAAAAACATCTTATTCCAAGACCTAGTAAATACGAGTGTAAATAGACAGTCTCATAAAACAAGCTCAAATTTCAATGTCTAAATCGAAACAATCGGCAATGACGGCAACTTCTCAAAATCGAAATCAATGCAGTACGCAAACACCATAAACACCACGCCTGTATGATGTGTTCAAAATGTTCCAAATTTAAAATTATGTACCTAATTATTTAAAAGTCTATAGTCATAAGTAGAATAATCATGAATAAAGACTCGACTTATTACTGTGTCATAAAAAAAGTTCAACGTTTTGTTTTTGAAAATGGAACTAAAATCGGCGATCTCTTTGGTAGAATGCATGCAATGCGTTGCAGTTACAGAAGAAATAAACAAAAAGACATTGGCGCGAAAACATCAGAATTTTCTGAACTATTTCATATTGTAAGTATTGGATTATTTTATTTTCTCGCAAGCGTAGTGAAGAGTAGAGTGTACGACACGGCGCTAAACCCCATTAAAACTCAGTTTCTATTTATTAGGTAATTTTTTTTTAGCTCCTTGAACAATCTACTATTGATACAAGCGTGAAAACATGCTTGATATAAGTTGGTTGGTATCCTGGCAAATGATGCGACGAATTATTACAATTTTGACTCATGACTGTGTACTTTTTGTGGTTGTTCGTATTGTTCTAACGTTTTTCAAATGTTAGTTCAGATAGAGAAATGATTCGCCGGTCTGGTAACGTGCCACAGAATACCTATGATATTGTAGTGGCTACGTGCGGTGACTGATATCCAATACATTCGCCTACAGTATCTAGGGTTACGTAATGTAATGCCGACTTTCAATGTCGCTAGTCGGTGTGCGCTTTTGTACTGTTTTCTTTATTATTTTCAGGGTTTCCGTTAAAAAAGTCGTGGTCTAATGCAACGCAACTCTTCCATGGCCACATTATAGGTGTGCGGCAAACTGTTCAATGTTCAATGATGTCTCACAAGTGAAGTCATACGAATTTTCACGCGATAGAAAGAGACACAGCATGATTTTTCGCCAAACCTGAAAAACGTAACAAAAGTTGCAAAAAAATTGTTTCACAATCAATTAGATGGTTTATACTTAATCAAAAAATACCTCCTTTAGGTACTATTCACCATGAATATCTTTAAAACACAGGATCAATCTACTGGAGAGCGTTTTACTATAGATGAGGTTAAATAGTGTTATAACTAATAATAATTTAGAGAATATTCATGCAAAAACCCCAACCAAACAAATAATGCTATTTCCAAATAGGATTTTACCTATTCGGAAACAGAAATACAGAGCTGCCAATATTTATATCCATAATCAAGAATTTATTTAAAGAATTAAAAAAAAAGACTAACATACAGGAAAAGTTCTATATAGGAATTCCAACTGTTCGTTCAGCTATAAATTTTGTTTCCCCAATCTGTAACCGCAGAGAAAGTGTTCATGTACTTAAATTGTATGAAAAAACTCCCAAAACTTTAACGGACATTTGCACATAAGATTGTTTTTGACGATGTAATACAATGTTTTAAATAGATTTTTATGATTACCCATAACTATATTAGAAAGTTTTAAATAACCTTTTATAACAACCTTCAAACCAAATTAGATTACGATTGATGCAATCAAAAACACAATAGGCTTTAGAAGTTTTTTTGTAAAGAGCTTTAGCTTTCACAGTCAAAAATATAAAAAGGCTTATTATATTACACAGCGAAGAGTAAACATGAATACAAACCTTTTTTTACAGTAAAAAATAATCACGGAGACCAGTACCCGAAGTCGGAGCTTTGCTACCATATTTCGTTACCAAATGTTGTTTTCGTTTCGCCTATTTGTCTCTATTGTATGGAGAAAAGATGAGATAGAAAAAATACGTGACGTAGAAACGATCGAGACGAGTTTTTGTCTCATCAATTTTCCATACCAAAGAGATAGGCACGTGCTCACACGAAAACAACATTTGGTAGACGAAATGTGCAAGCAGTAGGTACCCAAAGTCCCAGTGCATTTACAGTATTTCGATACCAAATGTTGTTTTCGTTTCGCCTACGCGTCTCTGTCTTTTGCATGAAAAAATGATGAGACAACAACTCTAACTACGTAGCGTATTTTTGCTGTCTCATTTCTTCTCCATGCAAAAGAGAGAGACACGTGGGCGAAAACAACATTTGGTAACGAAATGTGATAGCAAAACTCGGACTTCGGGTACAGAACTCCGACTTGGTAACGGTCTGCAGATAGCTCAACTGTTTCTAGTGTATTTTGTACATTATATAAATATTTTTTTAATTGAAATAAATGTTGAGCGAAATAAGTAACTGCAAGTCTGCGTAGACCCTCGGGTCTACGGAGGGTCTACGAGACTCAATTATAGACTAGATCAGATAGCCTGTTTGAAATAGAATAGAAATAGAAATGTTTATTTTACGACACAAAACATGGTACACACAAAAAATATACAACAAGCAATAGGTGACGAAAAAAAGGCTTCCACTCAGCATTTGCCATAAAAGCGAAAGGGCTTATACGGCGCTGATTTTCAGAGGTGCCCAGTTTGGTATTTCTTATTTACTGGAATAGACTTACAATTACATTGTATCAAATAACGCTGTCAATTATGACAGCAATATTTGAAACTATCATGGGTTTTAACATTGTCGGCACAGTTGCATGCACCATGATCACGGATTCCGTGATCATGGTACATGCAACTGTGCCGAAATATCGGAAGTCAACTCAGAAAAATTTAATCATGGTAAATATCCCGTCGTTTCATAAAAACAATGTACCTACATAATTGAAAGTCGTATCTACAGCTACACTTTTCTTATTAGCAGTGAATCAATTACAAAATAATAATAAAAAACACCACACCACTGGCACTGGTTAGTACGAACTGCCAAGGAGTGGAACTGTCTACCGTCGTCAGTATTTTCAAATCGTAATAGTTTAGGAATTTTTAAAGCAAATATGAACGGGTGGGTTAATAGCAAAGTGTGCTCCATCTTAAGCTACATCCTCTTTTTCCCTCAAATATCACGACGATAACTAAATGCTTAGCTATCGTCATCATCATCATCAGCCTGAAGAAGTCCACTGCTGGACATAGGCCTCCCCTACAAATGTGTACTGTGTGTGTAATGAGTGGCAGTGGCCAGGAAGAACGATTCTGAGCTCTTTCCATCCACCGACTTCCCGCGATCTTAACAATGTCGTCGGTCCATCTGGTGGGTGAACGCCCCACTTTTCGTCTTCCGGTTCGTGGTCGCCATTCGAGAACCTTTATTCGCCAACGGTTGTCGGTTCTTCGAGCTATATGACCTGCCCACTGCCACTTCAACTTACTAAGAGAGAGAAGCGCATTAACACCATCTCTGGTGTTGCAGGTGTCTATGGGCGACGGTGACTACTTTCCATCAGATGGCCCGTGTGCTCGTCTGCCTGCTATGGCTTAAAAAAAAAAGTTATATTGGTGACCTTAGTTCTTCTACGGATATCTTCATGCTCAGCTCTCAATGGTCAAAAATAAAAACAAGTGACTTGACAAGAAGGAGTAGGTATATCGAGAAAACTTGCACGCGACAGTAGGCTGACGTTACTAAAAAATCAATTTCACCTCACACAATACGCCAAACGCTATCACTGGACAACTAATAGCCTTAAAAAGCATTCACTTCAACAATTACATATAGTTACCGAAGTAATGAGCTACCTCACATCCGTATTGGAGAATTTCATATACTAGCATCCGGCCCCGAGTTCACACGCGGGACCTGATAATATGAATGAGGTACTTTATGAGTAACAATCGTCTAAACTGTAGCACTGATGAATCTAGCAGATAAATTTAAGCAGCAATAAAGAACTCACAATTTAAATTAAAATCGATACGTCACGCATGTTTTCCATTGGTTTCCTTTCGAGAGTCGCTCAAGCTATTAACCTAATTGGCTCTCAGTTCCAAGACCATAAAACAGAGGCTCTTTATTGCTACCGAAACTATTGACTGATGTTCTGTTTCAAACAATGAAAGTATGAATAGCATAACATAGGTCTGCCATTATCCAACTCCTAGTACTTTCAAACTAGATGACGATAGCTTTGAATAGAACAGCAACAGCTCGTATTATCATCTGTCGCTACATGACTGTTTGTGGATGGAAACGGCCACGTGACTAGATACCGATCGCATGTAGATGTGCGGCGCGGCAACGTGTCAGGTCGGGAGTACGCGCGGGAGGGACGTAGTACTCCGTACTCGCGGCTGGAGTAGCGGGAAGCGACCTTGGCGCGAGGAGTGAATCACGGCAGCGAAAGTGGGAGAAATGTGCCGCCGCGCCCCGCGCCGCTCACTTTTACTTTCGAGTGTGGCGCAACCGACGGCGCTGCGGCCGAGCGCGCGCCACTCGCACGGCGCCCGCGGCCCGCAGCGCCGTCGCGCCTTACTCCGCGTCCGAAACCACCACACCACACCCGCACACCCCGCCCCGGATTACAGTGTACTACAGTGCATCACGCAGGATTCAGTTTCAGTGATAATCGCGGCGAAAGTCGAAACCGGGTCGCCGATAAGCGTTGTGCAACTCGTTGCGCGCGGAACTCGCGCGCGGCCTCGCACTCTCCCGCAGGAAGCGTGTCGCAAGCGGGGAAGTGGCGCAAGCGCCGGGAAGCCGCGTGCGCGCACACACCCTGGAGTGCCTCGCAGATACTGCGCCCTTCTCGTCTCCCGGAGGCCCTTGGTGAGAATAGGCTAGTGAGAGCAGGAGAAAGGCGCCGGATGTATGGCCGACATGACATTTTCAGCAGTACAGCGGAATGTGAATCGCAGTGAAGGGGAGCGAATGTTGCTGACACCCAAGCCTACGATTGGCGTCACCGCCGACTGAACTTCGGCTCGGGTGTCGGAAACGCGGCGAATAAAGAAGTGAAATATCCAAGGACAATACAACTTTCAAGTGATTTCGCGCGCGGCCGACAATAAAAACTTCGTAACGCGCGCCTGCGCAACCTCTCGGTCTCACTTTCGACGTCTGTAGCCGAGCCGCAGCGCAGCCGAGCCGAGGCGAGGCGAGCGAGGCGCTTTCAATGACTATTACAAAACCTACGGCATGTCGAATTTTCTTTCGAAAGTTTATGCTTCGAAGAAATCTCATAAAATTATGTTTCGAAACTTCATTTCCGCAATCGTTCCGAATGTAACGCTGGTAACTTCAGGTCGAATGGGGAGCTCGCAGCCTCCGTGGCCGGAGCACTGCGGTCATTGAATCGGTTGCCATTACGAACAGCACGTTTCATGCAACTGTCATCATTAACTAGAACTGAAAGGAACATGGTCCAAGGCCAGTTGGATAACGAATTTTCGTTTAATATTAATAAATGACAGCCACGGCCGGTCGTGACAGCTCCAATGGTACACGCAGATGCATATGAATTTCGATCTCTTATACTTTCATGCGATTTACGGATAACACAGTCGGTGTGATAGAGGTCGGTGTAAACATTTGACGCGATTTTCGTCTCTTTAGCTACAGCCACAGAGTCTAAAGTGGTATTTGTGTATTTGAACGTTTTGTTAGAATTTGGTGGTTTACGCAATTGAAAACCAAAACCAATCGTAACGATGGAAAACACGAAGGCGATGAATAATCGGCAATAATAGTTGAGTTTAGTTATGTTATGTGCAAGTTTTTGCTAACCACGAAATCAATTTACATTGGCTTAGCAAAAACAAAACTTCTTTAGATACTTTTATACTTACTTAACCACGATTTTGCCGTAGCTGTTCTATTTTAAGAACAAAAAAGTTCAAGAGTTCTATTTTCAAAAAGTTTAACTACCAACAAAGTATATACATAATCAAGCATACCATTTGTTGATGTGCTTGTCACCTGGTTTTTGAACCAGATCATAAACAAAAGTAGAATAATCTAATTCCGGTCCATGTCAGGTCCCGAATAAAAAAGTTAGTGAATGACCAAAATATCTAATTTTCAACCAAACGCAGTACACCACCCGTGCAAAGTAAATTCTTATATCACTTCACTTGTTATATCTGTCTGGCTTTGCGTATGGGGCTGGATAGTGTTGTGTGGAATCTCCACTAATATTTATTTATAAGTCTTCCGCAAGCCCTACTTTGAATTGTGCAAAAAATTACATTAATAAATAAATCTTCTTCATTATCAGCCAGCTTCTAAACATGCTTTCATATTGCATAAATATATTTTTTTATGGACCTAGAGATCTAGTTTTTCTAAAAATAAGACTCATTTTCAAAATCAATGCTATATTATTAAAAGTAAGGGCGTGTACGTACGTACCGGGTTTTCTCCATGACCGCCAACTAGGATCTACTACCTGTTGTGGTGGTAAATACACATGTCAAACCTTTTCTAACACAGAGACTTTTCTACGTCTATCCTTTTCTATAACACTAGGAATTTTCAACAATTTCTTCATTTTGCCAAAATTTCCTAGAATTCATCAACATCTATAATATAGTTTTGGTAAAATAATGTATGTTGTCAACATCTTGAATTTTCTTTAAAATTCCAGAATGATCATAGAATAATCTTATTTAATTCAATGACTACCCAGGCAACGCCGGGCCTCGCTACTAGTTCTTTAGCAAACTCTACACACAAAGTCTTACAAACTCTTTCTATCATCATCATTATATGAGAGCGCTGGTGGCCTAGTGGTAGCGGCCCCGCCTTCCGATCCTAAGGTCGTGGGTTCGAATCCAGTCGTGTACCAATGAGTTTTTCTGCCCAAAAAATTATGTACACTATGCCAGTGCTCTCAAACGGTGAAGGAAAACATCGTGAGGAAACCGGCATATCGTAGAACCTAAAAAGTTCGAAAATATGTGTCAAGTGCACGAAAGGAGCCTCTTCGAGGCGCACTTAAAATCCTTTCACCACACTTGGTTCGAAAGAATCAGTGACACGATAAGAAGAAGAAGATCATCATCATCATCCGCAGCCCGACTTAACCCACTGTTGGACATAGGCCTCTCTTTGCTCCTGCCACTTACCACGATCTTGGGCTACCCTCATCCATCCCTCTTTCTATAAATAATCTTAAATAGTGCTAAAGCAACTAAATAATATTATATACTTTATTTTTGTATGTTTAAAAGGCATGCAACAACTGTGCCGAAATATAGGGAGTCAAAACTCACAAAATTTAATATCCCGTTTTTCTCATAAAAATAGTGTTAAAACCCATTAAAGTTTCAAAAGTTGTAATATAACTTATAATAAAAGTTACAAGGAACATTTTAATAGTCTCATATACTAGTGGATTAGCCAACCACGTGACCAAGCCTAGAACTATTAATTAATTAATCATCATAGTCTCTTGCCCTTTCTAAATCTATATTCACCTTATCGGTTGTGCAACACGCAACAGCAAGCTTACTTTCATATCCAAGCTTGCTGCAAAGTGGGCGTTCTAATATCAGGATTTAGATCTACAATAAAGATTTAGCCAGTGACAAAGGTACAATGTACAATACTTTCACCTGGAGAAATGGCGTGAAAGTTCTACCTTTCAACGGCGCATGATTTCATCCTGGTTTCACATTTTTATGTGGGTTTGATTTTAATGCTTACTGGTTTTGAACTGGCATGCAAATAAATGGAACTCTTCAGAAAATGTCTAGATATTTTAACATAGAAAATGAAAATACATACACAGTGAAATTAAAATAGTTATTGCTAAAATAGTAAAACTCGCTAATAATAGTAAATTGCCCGTTTTTTTGGTCACAACCAAGGTATTATCAAAGCTCTAGCTATTTATGTCTACCTACATTATTTAAGAAGACAGCCTAGAGTCTTAAACGTGACCAAGTCTAAAACAACAGACAACAAACTATGGCTTGGTTCCTACCGTTTTTTATATAATATGATCAAATAAATAATATGATAATAAACAAATAAAAATAAATCATAATAATAGCAGTGAACTTCCAGTGTGGTGCCACTTCACTTAGTACCACTTAGTAGATACCTACTAACTAAGTAAGCAGTGGTTGTTTCAAAACGTTAATAATAAATCTTACTTTATTATTGAAATTGTGAGCAAGTTCATGTTACTGAAACTCGATATTGCGATTAAATCAGATACGAACAGTCACGTCAAGACAAACAAACAAAACAATAGCAATAAGTGACAAATATCTGCCGAAGAAATTATTCAATTGTCGATTGTTTTAGATCGATTTGCTAAGCCGTGAACCGATCATTGTTCGGGTATAAATGAAATGGACTGTAGCGAATCATGATAAATGAGTGATCACAAGAGAGCTCTATTAATTGCTATCAAATGATGACTATAAACTATTTCCATGTAAATTGATTGGCTTTTCAAAAACGTGACACATAAAGGCTTTATCGATCACTGGACACGCTTTGTCAATCACAAATACCAATAAAAAAACAAATTTACTAGGATTTTTTTAGGTTATTATAATTTAGTGTAAGTGCTTGTTTCGCCAATAAATAATTATTCAATTCTATTCTTTTCTATTGGCCACCTTAAAAACTTTACACAAATTATTATCAGTGTTTTGCTTCAAATTTGAACTATTGCTATATACATTATGTCTTAGTTATCAATAACCAGTGACATCCAAGATTTTGGTCAAAGGGTATCCCAGATTTGATACATCTCGAAAGTGTATCCGTTCATTAGAAACAAAAAACATGTTTTGGTTCCGACATTGTAATATTAAACAAGCAAGCAAGTATATTATACATAAACTGAGTGGGAGGCTGGGAACCTCTCTTATTACAAAATAAAGTTTCGATAACAAAAATTAAATAATGCCAACAAGAAGCAATTACAGAGATTCTCACCGAGTAAATGCTTTACGTAAGGTTTCAGAAGAAATTCGCTAAGTTATTCAATTCGCGCTCATTAGACAATGAGACTGAGAACGAAAGTGGAAAGTTACGGAAACGGAACGGGTTTCTGCTCTGTTACCATTTTTGTCGTAATATTGCAGTGAAATGCACTTTGAGCCAAAGCCGTATTTGATAAATTGTATCGAGACCATCGTATAGACATTTTTTTGCTTTGAACAGTGCTAAATTTTATACATAGTTTTATAGATTTTATTTAAGACAATAAACAATTACAAAAAACATTCAAAAAAAATAGTAGGTAGGTACAAGTAGTTCTTAGAGTGTAATCAGCCCTGTTTCCCGCAAATACGACATTACAAATATAGGGCGGTATGAATGCATACATAAATAAATTAATGATAAAAAGAAAGTAAGTAGGCAGTAGAAACGCAGGTGTATTGCTTGGTGATTTTGATTATAAAATTGTATAGGTACAAATAAATAGAAAGATACACTTAATTTCAAATATTATTCAAGGACATTTGAACAAAACTGTAGTCGAAATAGATTAAAATAATTTACGACTCTCACAGTCACTCCATTTATTATTCATGAACTATATATATTGGCATATAAACATGACAACAACGGAGTATTTTCGTAGACATGCATTTATTTGCGGAACAAATAAGTGCATCTTTTCTAATATAAAAAAATAAACAAAATCTCTAACACTATGGTATATTTGCGCCCTTTTTAGTTGCAATTTTCTAAACGCTTATAAAATAAGAGAACTAAGGGTCAAAACAACTTAAAATAAAGACACAGATACCGAAAAACGAGAAAGAGAAGACTCCTATCGGCGACCTCGAAGAATTTCTATAAATTTTCATATATATTATATAGAGAGTAGATCATAAGTCTATAAGATCATAGGGTCAAAATAAATAAGTAGGCCAACTATTATGACTAAATTCACCTACTCCTGCCTAGTAGATGAAGCTAGTATTCAATAATAAGAGAAGTAGGATTTCCTCGTGGACGGATAGTATTGTTTACTCTAGTAAATGTGTTTTATTAACAATATTGGTTGGTTCTTTATTGACCTACTTTGCTCTATTATCTTACCGTCTTCAACTTCTGAAATTGCGCCACAGTGTTCATTTCTCGGTGGCCACACTGGCCACCCACGCTAAATACGTGTCAAATCGCTAATAGCATTATCAACTTTCGTTGCATCATCGCCATCACCAGTAATTATTGTGTTTGTCCAAGCGTGCTTGTTATAACAATAAAGCTATCTGCTACGCTCATTAACTATTAAGTTGTTTAATATTTGTTCTCGACCTGCTGTCTACATCATTTCTTAATTCCTCCGATGCATCGAGTGCACTCCTATAGAATAGAAAACAAACATGTTATTTAGAATCATCATGTAATCTGTTGGGGCCGTCAAGTGGGCAACGGGCGTAGGCGATGGCGGTACACATTGCAACGTGCCGATTCATATCCAAGGTCTTTCCTAGTGGAAGAGAACGGAGTTTCCTGCGGCCGCCTATCTCTCGCACACCAACATTCGCACGTGCACGCACACGCGCCCACGTGTCCGTGTCGCTATTCTTTGTGTTCAATCTTTCCTAGCTACCGTTGCAAAGCATCTTCTTTTTGTGCCGTCCGCCGGCGTTTGAGGTTCGAGCCTCCGAGCGATATAGGCGTTCACGATGTGCTCGCCTCGCAGTTAGTATGTCACTAGAGCCCGCGCGAGAGGTGGCCTGCAAGGACTGTACCGCGCCAGCCTTTTTTTCTGTGCGTGCGATGTTTTCACTTTCGTCATTTTGACCGGGCCAGTTTGATTTGACGTCGCTTGCGCACGGACGTGCCTAGGATCGGTCGTTGTGATTATCCTGTGATCGCTGGTGTTTGGATTGTTGTTGTTCGACGAAATTTTATTTGTGGATTATAATGGCTGTGGTGAAGTGCTAAGATGTTCGACAATAATTTACTCCTGAATTTTTACAATGAGATCGCTACTAGAAGTGCACTGCAGTTGGCAAAGTAAGGATTTAGTTTTTTTTACTTTTTTGATTTAACAAGATGCATGTGGGTGGAGACGGGTGCGGGAGTATAGCACGGCGTTTGGAGTCGGCAGCCGGGCTCGCGGCCCGATGGGACGGTCGGCACAACCTTGTGTCTAATGAACGCACTATTCGCCGCTTCATCCGCCGGTCGCCTTCGCCAGAGCCTCGCTCCACGAAGAGGTTAATAGGTTCACATTAGATGGTGGTTTGCGAAATCGTCTGAGCTGAGCGGTGCCGCTGCGTCCGCGCTGCTTTTCCACGCTTGGTTTCGCGCGCATTCGGCACGCGAATTTTCTAACCGCAAGTGATCGTTCTCAGATTATTAGCAGCATTTAGATACGTGTTTAAAATTAACCCACTAACATCAATAGATATGAAACAACAAACCAACCTATTTAGGAAGCTATGATAAAGTTGAAACTTGAAACACAAATATTTATTTTTCTATGTTGTAAAAATATTAAAATACAGGCACCAGGTAGCTTTATAGATTACACTCGCATTAATTTTGCTAAGCTAGTTGCTTAATTTCCATTAAATTTCACTTAGGCTGGTCGTGCATAAAATTGATTTCGGAACTGGATGGAAGCGTTGCTTTCGAAATAGTAAAAGTCAATTCATTAGTAACTTATTGCTCAATTCGTTTGTGTGTAATAATTACCGAAATTTTACTTGTATTTCACCTTTCTCAACATTGTGCATTTCTATATTATAAAATTACGAAATAAGCTTGAAATATTTAAGGTTACGATTGTGATTCCTAGTCTCGTGAGACAAACGGTCACAAATATTTTAGTACCTTTATTAGAAGTATTTAGTAGTATAGTAGGTTGACACGGTGATAGTAAAAATAATATCTTATCAAGAAATCTATTCGGACTAGGTAGTTAGGTACTTACTCGCCTATTCGTCGATTAATTATTAAATCTAAAAACTTTATAATCGTCGGTTTATCAATCGCCTATTCAAGGTTCTATAATAATCTGAGATAAATTTAAGTAATGATTTGACCATCGCGTCTATTTGTTAAACTTGATTGATAATATCTTGATTATTATTTTGATACAGTCTCAAAACATTATCATAAACCTTATTCATTGCCATAATTAACTGCTTATTTACAATTTTTTTAATATCTTTACTTTATTAAATTATTCCTCTTCATAACCTTTTGCTTGGTTTTGTTGCTACTTGGTTGCTTAATTTAAACCCATTTTTATTTACTTGTTTAATTAAAGTGCCAGTTCAGAGGTTCTACTGACCATCAGTTGACTAGTTATAAGGGCTACCTGTAGGCCTACCATGAGCTCTGTCTGGCTCTGTCTCTGGTTCTTGTTTCGAGTCTGTGTGAGTGTTGAATAAATAAATCCTACGTC
The DNA here is from genome assembly GCA_947578465.1 of Thera obeliscata. Classification (NCBI taxonomy): domain Eukaryota; kingdom Metazoa; phylum Arthropoda; class Insecta; order Lepidoptera; family Geometridae; genus Thera; species Thera obeliscata. The sequence continues at coordinate 12,928,184 of OX387916.1, forward strand.
AAAACATCACACACACTAGTGCACTGGTGAGCACTCACACAGCCTCAAAACCAGAACCAGAGACAGAGCCAGACAGAGCTCACGGTAGGCCTACTGAACCACAAAATATAAATAAATTCTGAATCTAACCCCAATTATCAATAGATATATCAAATTTTATCAATGCAATAAATTACGCAATGCGTACAATTGATATAAATACCTACACTTGTTGAGATAGTGAATAGAATTGTGTCAATGAAGCCAAAGCGTTGGCACGAGAAGCAATTAAAGGGCATCCAGGGAAGTAGACCAATGTCGCTTTTCTCGGCTTACATACAGACATTCGTTGTAAATAGAAAACTGTTGGCTATAACCACGAATATCTATTCGTATAGCTAGTTGGTAGCTACGTCCGGAATTTCTTTTTCATTCATCGTTGCGAAAAATTTTATACTTTATATTGAACCCAAGTATTTATCGATGGGTGCAATATCTATTACAAACAAAATTATTACTTTTTTTGAGCACAAATTTATATATATAATCTTAACATTTTCTGCATTTCAACTAAGTATCACTTGTGTTTCTTTCTATGCAATTAAATTCCAAAAATACATTATTAAGAATCTATCATTTAAAAGTCCTTGTTTTTCTGTAAAAGATGTAACATTTTCTAATATACATATACATACATTGACTGTGTCATATCTATATGTTAGTGCTCCCTTGAACTTTTCCAAGCTACATCTATTACATATTCATTAGTTTATGACAATTTTAAAAACTAAGAATTTTATCCAATAAATATTTTAATAAACAACAAGCCTTGGATTTACATGTTGTTATGAAATTATTTTTAAGATAGGGCTAAATTACAATGTCATCCGATCAACCTTGCTTTTGATTAATATGTCCGTATAAAAATATGATAAAGTTGTAACTATGATAAATTCAAATGTGCCTGTGATTTCCAATTAGATCTACTACCAATATCGTATAGGCGTCAGGCTAAAGGGACATAACCTCTATATCGATCAATAGTCCCAATAAACTTATTAGAACGTACCAAAATGTATTTACTCAGCCAAATAATATGTTTCGCATAGGCAAACACAACGATAACATAATTATTTTTAATAAAATTGAACGAAACTTCCGCTTAGTACAATCCATTTGTTTATCGCACACATGAGTCGAAAGTAGATCTTATTCCCGGTTCGATTTACATAAAACTAATAACCGACATATCGATATTGAACTATTTGTTCAGAAATATAGGCTAATTAACGAAGAGTAATAAGAACATTGTTTGTAGCGAATGTTTCCTTGAGGCTTGGAAAGAAACCATTCTCTGATGTAGGAAACTCCTGAATTCAATTATCAACATCCATAATTGTCTGAAGCAATTGTAATAAATGTAGGAAGAAATAGACATGCAAATCACCAACAACTTACAATTACAACAGGCTAATCGTCTAAATTACAATTGCAAACACGATAAAAAATTATATTTTCCAACAGTGTTATGCAAAATACGCTGGCGCAGGCTTTGTCGTGTTTCACGAGGAAACTGGGTTTACAGCTTTGAAATACAAACATTACTAAAGTCCCGAATGCATGTGAGTTGAGTGCGTTTTCGCAATCAGCAAAGTCTCCTTGTGAAGTGGACATAAACATTTCTGAGAAATACTAATCCGTCCGCGCACTGCGCCTGCGACTCCAAAATGTCCCAACTTTTTATCAGCCTGATGAATTTCATAATAGTTCAGCGTTCCATTTGACATTGAACCGAATTGAAATATGTTATCGAAGGGCTTGACACATTTGTCTACTCGAGTTTACTCATACTCTTGTGAAATAATCGTAGCATTGAAACGGTGGAGAGGCTCATTAACATATTTTTCTGTTTTGCTTTAATTTTTATTTAATTGAATTTTAATGTCTCTTCTATCTGACTGCGATGCTGTCCACATTCATCATCTATTAACACACTTCTTATTTAATTGGTTATGATTACATTATTGGTTTCTACGAAAGTTTTCTATGTTTTAACTTCAAAAGCCTTGCGCACATCTTTGGTATGGTTATTTCTATCGAACAATGAGATCAATGCTCAAGGTCATCCTTGGGGATGTTATAAACCCGAGTAGTAAAGCGGCAGCTCTTGTGCAGAGAGGTTTTATGCTCACACAATACAATTTGTAATGGTTTGCCGAATTACTTCCAGCCCTTTCTTGTTCCCGTTCACGGTACAAATTACCGAAGGACGTAGGAACTGGGTCACTTCGGAAATAGTTTATTGTTATCGGCTAGCCTGCGCACACGCAACGCTCACACGAACACTCCTGCTTAGAGTTCGATATTCAAACGCTTACGCACACAGAGAACCCCTGATTCAAATTAGGGTTCATCCTTTACTGGTCTCGGAAGTCCTTTAACTGGTTGACCTTCGCATTTTAAATGCGGTAACCGGGCTTGGCTTCAGATGTCTTCCGCTTTCGTACGAAATTGAACATAGATACTTTTCTAAGGTCGACGGGTTCATAAAATTGAAAAGGTATTGATTTTGTGTTTTTGATTATAGGTACTTACGTCATTAAGATGTTTTAAGGTCGAGTGGTTTTGATCTATTCATTTTATTACGCAGTTACCCTTGTGAACGACGTTTGTTATTTACGACATAGATTATACTTTCGACAGACTCTTCCTATTGCCTCTATAGTCAAAACTAGCAATAAAAATTTCTTTGTTTCTCGCTTCGCTAAATGCACTTATATGGTTAATAATTCTCTGATAATTTACCTTCACAACCTTGACCAAGCCCATAAATTAATTGTAGACGCTTGTCATAAGCGGCAATAAATGTTTACGCATAAAATCGGATTGTTCACAATTTTATAGTCAATTCGATTACTTGGTAAGTTGTAAAATAAGTTGGAGCTTCAAGGCTTCCAAACAATAACGCACACATGCAAGCGAACCACGCAGCATACAATGGACTCATAGATAGCGCATAGAGCTATCAATTTGGTCTAGTACTGTGCTGGTACTAGCGTTGGTACAAATCTGCGTTCGCATCCGGAGTAGGGCGTTGTGTGCGTATGTGTGAAACTCGCACACATTCGAGATATTTCCCACAAACCCCCACTCTGAGTCACTCACACAAATACTACCTAGAGTAGAGAGTACTAATACTAAGCGATCGTGAACGAAAGTGCACGTTTCAGAGATTATTTTTAGCGAAAACCGGCGTACGGGTAGGTCAGTATTATTATGACTGAAGTTTTGATAAGAGCCATTGATTTACCACGTGCAGATTTCATCGTAATCTTTGCGATTTCACGATTTTCTAATATACTGTGCTGACTTATTTCAAAAGCTCATAAAGAAAATATCACCTCCAATTCATATTTCATATAAATCATATTATGAGGGTCATATTTTCTTTATCAATAAGTTTCTGAAAAAAAGGAAAACATACGAGCACGTATATAGCAGATCTGGATTTTATGAGACAAAATGGTTACTCTAGAGGCATTATCCAGGGAGGAAATAGGGGACTACGTTTGTATGGAGAGTCGCCTGTGTGATTCCCTCTTAAAACTTTGGTTCGTTCCAATAACAATTTCATCACTCTCTGAAGAACTTTTGTCGGTACAATCTTTGAAACGTGCCGAGCGCTCGTAATTTCTAATCTAAATATTTTGCTCTCAATGACTAGTACTCGAGACATACTTTGTTCTTTGTTTATTTTAAGTAGTACCTATGCTTTAAATTCATATATCTTTATTCTGAACGTGACCGTAGAAAGTACGGGCAAAACAATACAATCGTTTGTAGTGGTCGGGAATTATTTTTTCATGAGTCAGTCTGAGGTTTTCGTTTGTATATGTATGTATGATTCAACGCTTAGAGGCACCATTTTTAGAAAAGCTAAGTACAAATAGATCATCGTTGAATTTAGTTTCAGAATACTGAGAGCAAGGTCGTGAGGGGACTTCTATATTAGATAGAAACAGTGAAGAGTGTCAGCAGTGAAAATTTAGATGAATTCCTGAAATTGGTTTGCTTGGTCTAATTATGTGATCATACGCATATTTTTTTTTAACTATCATGTTATACAAACTATCATGTAAATATTCAATTCCATGAAAAAATATATAATGTAAATCGTATTTCAAATTTTTTAAACGGATTCATAAAAGAACAGTAGTAGTTAAAACGAGAACCAAAGATGTACAAAAAAGAGGATAGGTTAGAGTGTACATAATAAAATACCTTGTTCCATGTAATATTCCTAACATTCAATAATCTGTTTGGTGTTTTCTGGACCAAATTTTTCGTAGTAATTTCCAAAGTTGTGACATAAATCATATCTCAAAATGCAATCTTCGTCCCAATTTCGAAGTTATCAGTGAAGTCAAATACAAAGTTAACCACGCTTCTGTTGCAAGATAACATAAACTATAGATTCAAATAATCTGCTTACTGTATTTCCTACAGATTCGCTTGCATAATCTTGGAAAAAATTGTGCATGTAAAAAATATCTGTAATAAAACAAATATCGACTTGCGTCATATTCGTGGACTTTCGATCAAGGAAGTATCCGAGGTTGATTTTAATCATTGATTCAACAAAGTTCTAAATATAAATGATTTTTTATTTCTTTAATTTTTTTTTAAATTGGAAAATGTATGTAGTGTCGCAATTGTAATTATATGAAAATTAAATAATAAAATAAAAACAAATTCTATACCAGCTATTTAGCCACTTTTTTTTCTAAACCATCGGAAACATTTTCGATCAAATCAGGATATCACATAATACACTCTCATTCCAACTGCTCACACTTTGAGCCCTCATGTAATGTAGGTTAAAATACCACCGAAATTACACAACGGACCTCAAAATAACACTAGAAAAACGAACAGAAAAAGCTAAGTGACTTCCCAAAATGACAGAAAACGAGTCCAATTTCACTCTTGGTTGAGAACAAATTCTTTGACAGGTGACAGCAGTATCAAAATGAGAAATTGATATCCACGATCGTTTCTTTTAAGAAATGGTAAATAGGTATTTTGAGAAGAACACTTACCGAGAAAATACTAGTCACGTCAGAGTTGTGCTAATAGAAGCAAGTACATTCCTTGTGTGTTTACTGATTTGCACTCTCGTCTCTATTCGGAGAATCAGTTTTAAATCAACTTTGATCTCTGCGGCCTATCTACTTGTTGAAAATTAAAATAAAAATACCTTTGCGTATACATTTTTACTGATTCGTGTACAACACGTTACTTTTATGCGTTGTCAGTAAGATTGGTTTTGATTATTTTGCCTAAGATCACATATTACATATTACACATCATCAAGGTTCTTGCGAACCTATGAATTTCAGAAGATATTTTGAGTACCAAGTAAAGTCAAGTCCAGTTTTTCTTCTAATACAAATAAGTAAATAAAATAAAATAAAAATAAAAAAGCCTATTTATTCCAATTTAACAATATTCACATAATACTTAATTATTATAGTTCATTATCACATGCATTTCTAAAAATGGTAGGTATATTCACATTTTTTATTTGTATAATCTTGTTATTATTCATTTATTAATTCATACATATTTTATAGTTTATTTATTATTTTACAGCATTTCTTTGTTAGGACCCCTCTCGGGTAAAGGCCTCCCCCAGTTCTTTCCAGTGGTTTGTCATGTTTTATAAAGCAAATTATAATGTTAACATTCTTTCTTCTGTGGACTGGACAGTGGACCTTGCATGGTGGTTATTTTATGGTGGTGTGGTTATTTAAATAAAGTTTTCCTGTGTCCCTGGTTGGGTATTTTCTTTTCTTGAACTGGAGGGTTTTGGTCTAGCTCTCCCGCGGTGACCAGCCGTATTGGGATGCTTTTTTTTTTTTTGTGTAGTAATTTTTGTTATGGTAATTTGGAGAAGGCGGTGCGGGTTGCTATAGATCATTTAAGTTGTTCTTAGTTTTGGTAATTGGCTCTTTTGTGTGAAGCGAAAGGTAGTGCGTTATATTTCTGTTTTCGGTATATATTCTGCTCTTTTTCGCTGCTCTACTGCTTTCAGTTCGACTCGTGCTTGGGCTTGGTTCTCTAGGTGGAGCTCTCTTTTTTGTTGTTTTTCCATAGCTGATGGCTTTGTCATATTGTGTGGTATTTGACTCTCGAACGACTAATTTATTGTATTTAATGAAGGCCTGGTTTCCCTTTTCTGTTTCTATCTTTAGTTGCTCCTGTAGGTCCTTACGTTCCTGAAGGACTTTTGGAGGGAAATCTTCTTTTATATAATAATCGGTGTTATCAAGTTTGTGTTTACTTTTCATTACTAGAACCTTTTTGCCATAAGTAGTAAGACCCACGTTGATGGGTCTAGGGTTTTCTCCTTTCTTCCCAATGCGTCTTACGTGCTGAAGTTCGTTCAAAAAGCATTCTACTTGCAGGTCCTCCGAGAAAATTTTTAGGATGATTTTTTCTAGGTCCGAGTAAGACTGTTCTTGTTCAGGCACGCCAAATATGACTAAATTTCGAACCCGTATTTCTTTTTCAAGATAATCTAAACGTTCTTCTTGTTTTTCTTGTTTTGTTTTTATTACTTCAATTTGTTTTTGGAAATTTACTAGTTTTCCATCTAGCACATCCATTTTTGATGAAAGTTTAGCGTCGGTTTCTTGGAGTTGTTTCCCAATTGACATGATGGCTTGCATTAGCTCGTCCATTGTCACTTATTTGTTGTTCTCTATTGTGAACAAAAGAGCTATTTCAAACCAGGTGTGATCAAAATAAAATATTAGTCCAAGAAACAAAAACTTGAATGCAAAAAGTGTATGTCGGCCAGACGCGAACTCAGGTGTTTTACTTGGCAGTCGGCGTGCGTAAACGCTCGGCCAGCCAGTCGTTTCAGTGTCGGTCGAATTTAGTGATTTGGTCGCTCGTATTATTTTTAGGTGTCCGGTAGTTCTGTTTTATCTGGGTTTGATTAATATTTTGCCACCGTCAACTTTTGTTTTTAGCGAGAGGCACTGTTGTTTTGGTCTTTTTGTCCAGATTTAATCACTTTACACTGCACTGATAGTTTATGTATGTATTATTTATTGAACACAGAGTTTAGCTTCTGCACCTTACATACACACGATCACTTTGTTTATTGTAAGTTCCGAGTTCACTGTCGTCACTTTATTTTCCACTTTATTGTTAGTAATTTTGCGAATTTCGTTAAGCAAACATTTACTCAAGCTCTTAGTTTATTAATTTTGCTGCTGTAGCATTTAGAACACTCGTTTATTGCTTGTTTATATTTTTTTTTAATAAAAGTTTACGGAGCCGATATGAACGGTGCAACGTAGCGCCATCTACCTAATACAAATAAGTACCTAATATTAAAAGTATAATTAATTATTGAAAAATGAATGACGTATTGTACACTTTCATCGATCCTTCAAACAGTAAACCAAACAAAAATAGCAAGCACCATGAACTAAAACAGCTAACAAAGATGCACCTGACATAGTAAACCCACAAAAGTAGCACAAATTTAAACTGCCGAAGCGGCAGACACCAAAATTACCCCGAAAATATCACGTAACTGATGGACGTAAAAGCAAGGAAATCAAAACTGAGTCGCTACAACGTTACGTGGCTATTACATAAAGCCTTTCGCGTACTTTCTCTGTCAGCAAAATTTAGCGTTCTCTCTTATGCAACCACACGAAATGGCAGCGGCTAAATTTCATAATTCCGTTGAGAAGATCAGACGCGCTTATATGGAAGCCGTGTCGTGATGAAACTTTGGGTTTTGTGCATGTGGGAAGAAAAATTAACAATATTTCAGCTTTCTTTTGTGTGAAAGATGGCATAGATAAGAGAGGAGTGGATGCAGAGATGACGGCTGACAAGAGGGGAATGGAGGAGGAAGACATGATGTGCCGATCCCACATAAAGTGGGATAAGAGCAGAAAGAAGAAGATTTCAGCTTTCTTTTCTTTTTATAGGAACGCATTTTTAGAGAAATTTATTTGATTATTTCTATGCATTTGATTTGGATTAATTTCTCACGTTTCATGTCATTTTGCTCTTATGTGAATAATAAGAATAGCATTAATTGTTTTAAAATTATGATGTTTTCTATAAGTAGGCTTATTGATCACAATGGTGGCCTAGTTACATGCTAGGAACATTTGTGTTAGTAATTGTTTGTAAGCTTTTCCTTACCATGTCAATTTTAAAATCATCGGCTGAAAATTATAACTTATAAGTTTTATTTACAACACGTATACAACATATTCTTTCAGAAATAGTTGCTAGACCCCGGAAAACTTTTCTTTTGGTGTAAAATAAATTAAGTATTCTTCATGTCATGTCAATAGTTCTTCCCATCAAGTGTGGTGAAAGGGTTTTAAGTGCGTAAGGAGGCTTTTTTCGTGCACTTGACACAATAATGTTGTCTAACTTTTAAGCTTTACGACATGCCGGTTTTCTGACGATATTTTCTCTCACCGTTTGTGAGCACAGGTATAATGCATATATTATAACTTTTTGGACCGAGAAACTCAAAATCCATGAATATTCAAAAATTTCGCTTATACATTTATATAAATACCTGTCGGTGAATATCTGGTACTGCTTTTTACTAAATTATATTAAGTAACTTTCTAAAAACTGCTCGAGTGACCTTGAAAACGCTGTTACAAAACCGCGGGCCACTCGCTTGCGCTACCTCCCCCCGCACCGCAACGTGCTCTACGCACACACAACCACAAGTAGGCGTCAGTGTGCGCCCGCGCATACAAACAAACAGCCATGTGAGAGTAGATCAGCTGTGGAAGGGAGTGGTGAAAATTAAGACCATCTTTAGCAAAGCTCATAGCAAAAAATACGACTGATCAAAGTACTGACAGAATGAAAGGTGTAATGAACAAATCCGATGAGTAATGAAGTGACTAAGAGTTCCTCCTGATCTATTACGCTATATCCGTGTGCGTCATCACAACAATGGAAAAACCAAAGAAATGTCCTGGAATTTTAAACAAATAGAAACACAAAACTTTTCCATCCGTACATAGTGATGACTACGCCTCCGCTAACAAAACATGCCTTATAAATTTGATAGTTTTGAAATCCACCTCCCAAATATATGAAATCCTTGAACGTGGGAATGTGGGTCATGATCATGTTCCAATATGTGTCTCGTGGTGGTCATTAGCATAGTCGGAGGCGCATCGATGGATTGCGCAACTGTTGACTTTCATCCTGAAGGTCAAGAGCCATCCTATTTCAAAACAGACCTTGGTCGATTCTCGTTCACCTCGGACCGTTCGTCTGTAACCGCCGAGTGCCAAGCAAACGGAAGAGATTGCTGCTAATAGATATTAATCAAACAAAGAAGACATCTTTGAATTTACCTGCTTACTTTGAAGCGTAATTGTTTGCACTCAACATACCAGCTACATAGATACAAAACCAAAACAATAGAATAAAGATTACGATCATCTTAATAACAGTTCGATAGAAGCTTGTGTTTGGTGTGTAGTTTTGTACAAAGCGCTACAGAAACGAAGGTCAACTAATTTCGCGGCGTGAGAACGCCTCTACATAGACGATTTAATTCATCATAATTTGCTGTAATAACACTGGATATATTCAAATGACTGCCGACAATCAAATACGACCTTTTCTAAGACACGTTCTTTATAAATAGTCGTCTAAGTGCCGCTGCAGTGATCGCAAAATGTCGAACACGAACTCGATTTGTTTCCGAACTGTTGCAGTTGCGAAAATGTACGAATATGTCAGAGGGCTCGGCTGAGGCCGAACGAACTGCCGAATGAAGGAAATCTTCATCTCTCGGCGTCGCGTCAGCGGGTGTCAAAGTTTCGCAATCGCATTCCTAAACCGACTTTGGATTTGTAAATAGTCTATGTTAGCTGTTTGTAGTAACAGTTAACAAGTATCTGGCACAAGGGATCGATCGTCAATCAAACGCAAGGTGAGAGTGTAACTGTGAAGCTATTTTAGCATCATCGAAGGTAAAATTCATTCGCGCTTTCGGCCCAAGACTCTCTCGTACAAGGGTACGATGGCATTTATAAATAAATACATCTATCAGTTGCCAACGATGATGTGTTTAGGTTTATGTTTAGTCTAAAGATATTTAAATTTCGAGACGCTGCTTGATTTTTTAAGCAAATATTTTAAAAGACTTCGCAGTTATGTATGCAAAAAAACAATAATATTATTGTACGTATAACCTACGTTACACATATGAATGAAAAACGAATGACATAACGATAGCAAATAATGTAAAGCGTCAAGCTATTCGGAGTTATCAGACGAATTATCATAATGGCAATGATCTCATTTGACTCTACTCACGCACTGATTAAACAAATAATTTGGATAGTTCCTGGTTTTTGCAACGCAAAAGAAAATTATCTATGATAGTATTATCGATTTGTACAATATTTCCTAGGAAAAAAACTAGATGATAAGTTTCCGCGGCTGAAATGATGGTCTCGATGAGTCGGCCGTGGTTCATGAATGGAGTGGTTTGTTTTGTGGCTGTTTCAGTAACGGTAGGTGCGGCTGCGTGGTGAGCTCGCTTCACAGGGAGCAGGCAGGCTGGCTCGAAGGCCATGCGAGGCGTGTGTCTCTTACAGCCACGCGCCCCACGGTTTCCTGTTTGACAACTATCGACTTACATTACATCACTATCGCTTTCTGTCACTTTGCACGCCTGTTAGAAGATTGTAAGGGGCCCTGTTGCTACGCACGTTGTACCAAGTTTGCCATTGAACGTGTGTACCAGCATTATTATTACGACTTCCCAATCTCGCGCCGGCTCTTCCTTATTATTAAATTATTCAAATCGACGTTTTTTTCTTGTATCATTAAGAATTCATTCGGCGTAGCCAATTCAGGTATTAACATTTCTAACAGTTTTTGTCTAACGAATAGTCTGCCGAACCTTCGAAAAAAAAACAATTTAATAATTAAGATCGTCTGGTTAAAATCAAACAAGTAAGTACCTACTACAACATTATTTTATGGCTATTAAATTATGTGTTTATCGTGACAGAGTAAAAAAATGTTATTAAAATTTTGCATAGTTTGGTGAGAGGTTAGTAAAAGGTTAAAAAGGATGTGGTTATTGTAGATATTCTACTTTTCTCAGTTTAACCAAAAGCCAGCAGACAACCGGCTGAGTGTTAGACAAATCTACTGTTATCCGAAACAATATTGGCCCATCACTAATATCAAGTTTGATTACTGTAAATAGTTGCGACGCGTATTTCGTTAGCGTGAATATAGAAACGGACAATTTAATTCAGCCGATCATTTCCGAGGAAATGGAGCATGAAATCGTTCACAAGCATGTTTAGGCTTAGACTCATGAGATTTTCTGCGATTGTGGCCAACCAAGCCGACTAGCGACATCGGCGGTTACGCATCAGAGCATGCTATGATGTAGCTACTATCTAGCGATCTAGTTAGTCATTTATTGTAGCTTGTAGCATTCTTAGGTCCGTATTTTAGAATGGTATAATCGCTTCTCGCTGTTGTAATTGAGAATTTAATAGAAAAGTGTCATTTCTAGTACCCCTTCAAAATTCAGAACCTTTTGCAGAAGTATAATAATAGTAACTATAGTTTTCGCTTCTTGAACCCCCAAATATAAAATAATTATTGACACTTCAGAAAAGCTATTTCACCAATTTTTCGAAAAGGCTCTTTGCTTTTTTTTGTTTAATGGCTTCTGCTATTTAAAAAGGTCTTGCTACTGCCAAATGAATAAATTAAAATTAAATTACAATAGCATTTGCAGGCATATTTGGACTTAGAATACATGTAACAATTTTACGACTATTTCTCTTGTTCTTGTATCATCATTTCTTGCCCACACTAAATGGGATCGGCACAACAGGTTTTCTTCTTCCACTCACCTCTATCATTCGTCATCTCAGTGCTCACTCCTTTCTTTCTTTATGTCATCTTTGACACAGACCATTCGTCTTTTCTTTGGTCTACTTCTTGTTTTTTAACCACCATCCACATCTATATCTTCTTTTGTTCTTGTATGTGGACAACAAGTTGAATGTAAAAAATAAATATACATTACTCGTACACACGCAATGTACTTTTTCCAATTACAGACTACAGCCGCGATGACAATTTCTATGATAGAATGTTCAGAACCGTAATAGGAACGACCTTCAGTGTCGCAATGATGACTCTAACCATAGAGAAGAGACAAATGATTTTATTTTTTCGCCAAGACATCTTTAACTGTTCTGAGCTAAAAAAGTAACGCTCTTTTGAATTTCTTTATCATTGCTGCTACAAATGATTTTTCCAATTCGAACATCTTTCGTTCGGGTTATTTTGTTCATGTTCCGCTATATATATCTATTTGACTAATTATAACTACATTTAATGTCTTATCATGATTAAAAATCTTGCTCTACACGTGTGTGTATAGATTGAGTCATCGAGTAAAACAAATTGGCTTTCATTCATAAGTACCTACATTATGCTTATTAGTTACCACTTATAAGTCAGGTATCTGGTAGAACAAAGTGTGAACTTGCAGTTTCAACATTTTGAAACATCACACGCGTAATGAGCATCAGAACACTTGGTACTCAATGCACACTCAAGTATGTACCTGTAACAAATTTTGGACACGCCTGCTTAATTTTCTTTTCTAAATAATTCAGTAATTCAAATTTAAAAATTTATTTATTCAGTTGTATCACAATGCACACTTAGAAACGTCTTAAAGTTATAGGTGAGTCTAGGTACCAGTTCCACGTAACCAAGCCTAGATGAACAGGCAGCAAACTACGGCTTGGTTGGTTCCTACCTTTTATTTGAATGATCCTCTTACAAAATAAAAATTGCAGTGAAGTTCCAGTGTGTACTTCAACTTAGTTATGGTAGACGTTGCTTCAGAACTCTTGGTAGTCAGGGCACACTCAAGTACCCATTACATTTTTAGATGCTTGCTTAATTTTTCTTTTTCAAAATAATTATAATTCTAATCAAATTCTATCGGTACAGGCCCGGCCTTGTACATCACACTCTTTAAGCAAATAAAAGTTAAGAAATGATTTGATATATCATAACAGTTTGGTAATTCCTTTAAAATTTTGTTGTTGTTGGTAAAGTTTAATTTCCATGAAAACATGTTGTACATGTATGTTTTATATCTTAATATATTAAAATGATATTAAGATTTCCATGTCAAGCTTATGAATATTATTATATGTAACGTGGTTACTTCATTTTCTGATCATCCGCTATTGACCCAATTTATTGAAAAAATTATTAACCCCCCCGGGAATAAAATAGGTTCTTTAATGGCAACCACGAGACGAAATGGACCAATTGACAAGATCGCTGGAGGTCGGTTGACAAAGAGAGCTCAAAATCCTTGTTCCTGAAAATAGATAATGGGGTTCAGCAGTGGATTTCTTCAGGCTAATTATGATAATCATTATTTATTTATTAACTATATACATCGATGTTTTAACATGCTTCGACAATCTAATTGTTTAAATATTCAATAAAATCCGCGGCATTGAAACCACCAATTGGAATAACATTATACTACTTAGTTCTATACATAATCAAAACAGACATCCACCGAACAATGGATTTCGTAATGTATTGGTAAGTGATAATTTCAGCCAAATTAGTGTTTTCGTAATTTGAATTTTATTTGGCAATTGTTCGGGGAAAGTTGGGACTTTTTTCTCAATTCTACGCTCTAGTAGCTTTACGATAGCTACGTCTTGTACAATTTCTAGGCTTGCAACACCGGCGGCGCAGTGCATTTCGCAAACTGTGTTTTGTACGCCGAGCGTTTCCAAGAGTTTCCGATGGCGACTGACATTTTCATCAGTCGTTGGATATCCACGCAAAAATGCCTCTATACATTTTCAAAGCCATTCTTAATAACTTGCCCATAGCTTATCCAATCATATTTCTTTGTTCAATACGTTCTTTCATTGCTTCCATGTTTGAAATAAATTACTGAGGAGGTATTGCCAAGTCTCACAGTTTAGTTCTGCTTTTTGCATTAATTATTATCAACGTCTAAGAGTTTTAGAATCTTAAGATAGGGACTGTTTAGTTTTGTGTTAGTCATTTCTCAAAGTATATTTCTAAAATGCCTACCAATACCCGTCTATGCCTTATATGAATTAAAAGCTTAATCAATCATCAGATATAACTTAACTTCTCACCTTCTGAATTAAGTCGAACTGGTTCATTATCTGCGCTACAATTCAATTACGCCAGAGATTGATATCAATGCAATAGAGAAATAACGATCAGCACAACAAGCCGGTGCTTTTTTATTGAAATATATTTCACTGTATTATTTGCGTGATACATAATAGGCAGCATAATTAGCTCAACAACTGTTGTTAAACCATGCACACAACTAAGCGTACCTACTGCAGTGGCGATCAGTGAAATGCTAGGTTATACATAATTTGACATCGTTTCGCATAAACCAAGTCATACACTCAGATAGTGTAGTTAGTATTTTGGAAAAGAGGGGCGACGATCTGCAAAATGTAGCTGGCAAGCACTGGAGGAGAAGAGCCGAAGACCGGGATCAGTGAGGCTACCTTTCTATAGCAGTGGACTGATATAGTTTGATGATGATGATACACTCAACTCACCCATCATCTTATTCATATTCCCTGACACTTTAATATTATAAAATAGTAGTGCAAGCATAGTATACATGAAAGTGATAGAGAAAATAATATTATAAAATATTATTTTCTGTATCACTTTCATGTCAAAAAAGGAGATGGCGACATAATTATCGACTGTTTTGGCTACATATTTCAAGAAGACTCTTTTGAATCGGTTTTTGGCCCATAATTGGCCATTTAAACATTTCCAACTGTATAATCACAACAGTTTTTAACTCAACGCGTGTTATGAGTAAAGTGTAGCTATTTATGGGCTGTTGACCATAAACAGCTTCACAGTCGTCAGAAAGAGCTTCTCAGGGAGTTGTCAAGCTCTTTCTGTCGACTATACACATGGATAAAGGTACCAATTATCTTGTTTCACTCCTTCTTTTATGTGACATTACTGTCATAAAATCTATTATGGACTAACAATCTAGTCATTCTAGTCAGTAATGGATCGTATGATCTACAGTTATGTAGGTATTCTAGGTTATGCCTAATTAATGTCGGCTGAATTATGTAAGGCATATTTCTTATAACCTTGATACTGAGTGAGATATTTTTAATCGTTATAAACAAGTTTTGTAAATAGCTTTGTCTTCCTGTTTGTTTTAAATTATATCTTTGGTGTTATTTTACATTGCTTTTTTATTGTAAATAGTTGTCTACTTGAGAAGTTTTGACTACCTAATTAATTAGGCTTATTAATATATGTTGTAAGAGCATCATACGATACACTATTAAGTTTAAAAAACTTGAGAAACCGACTTCATGGCCAAACTATTTAACCGATTTTGACGAAATGTCTATGGGACTAATCTGGAAGTATTTACCTTTCAGATAAAAATAATTTACTAAATCGGTTCATAAATGACGAAATTATGCGATAACAAACATAAAAAAATACAAACGAATGGAGAACCTTCTCCTTTTTTATTTGAAGTTGGTCAAAAACGGTAGGAACTAAGCCGTAAATTTCTTACATGTTCTACTCTGAGTTGCTGGGTAAAAACTGTTTGCTAATTAGACTTACTGCTCATTGACCTTTTGCTCTGTTGGACATTTAGCTACTTAGACCTTCTGATCAGGAGGCAAACTGGGCCCTAGATTTATCTAATGTAGTCCTAGTGATTTTATTTGACTACGTTTTTGTTACAATTTACCTCTCATTACTCTCTCTTAGACATCCTTTAGAACACTGACAAGGCCCCAATTTAATAAAAAAATATTTGTTTGAGAACATCTTCAACTTTTTTTATTTTTTAATCTTTATTTTCTGAGTCAATTTAGCTATCTCTAGATTGTTTGCAACGGTCAGTGTATATTTTTTTATTCTTTGTCTTCCTGCCCTTAGCACGAATTTAAAAAAAAATTGATTCCTTTATTTTTCTTCAGTATTTTTTTCAAACGAATGTCGCGCTATGTTGATTATGATACTAATATTACTCCAATTTTCCGCATGCGTTCTACCTAAACTAGTTGCTAAGCAAAACGATTGCATTGCCTGTTTAGCTATTTACGCTTATTGAAATTTGAGATTCCAATGACTTCGCACTTTTAAAAATGTTTCCGAACCGAATCACCTTCGTTTTCAAATGAGTACGTAAAAGGCAAAGAGATTGTAGCTATTTCACTTTATTTATTTCCGTATGCGATGTTTACTGAAATTTCGTGAAAGGCTGAAAAAAATTGTAGCCAAGGTTGTAGGTAACGTTTATAGGTAAACGTTCTTAATAAGCCATTTCACTCAAAGATTATTTTGTTAATAATGATAATAATACATACAATTTTCGGTTGTTTAGGTATTGAGGTAGGTAGTGACTACTTGTGGAGTGTGACTACTCGGTTTTTGACAATTAATTTATGTACTTTCATTTTGTACTTTCGTATTACTAATGCAGGTTTGAGTTGTACCCTAGAAGTGTGTATCTGTAACATTAAACTGAAATAAACTTGCACTTACCTACCTAATAAATAATATATGAAAGTTTAAAGCATTCTATGTTGCAAGACCGGCAGAATTAAATGCATATCGAAAGATGGAAATTTCGATGGATTATAGATATGTATTTTAAGAACAACCAAAGATGACGACGTTATCTGCTTAATAACTTAACAATAATAGTGTCATTTGAGAACAAGCAACGCCATCTCTGGGCAGAAATTGGCACTCGCTCTCTTTCTCGCTACCTTTGATCGCAACTGGCGCTGAGCGTTAATACTTGGAAAGTTAAATACTGATGATAGTGTCTTAGATCGGTACTAGAGGGCGCTGTTATGCAATTACGGGTTTATTCATTCGTTATTGAAAATTAAATTATAACGTCGTACTATATTTACTTCTACTATTGATTAAATTTATGTCTGTTGGCAACATTTAGGTTATTTACAATCTTTTTTTACTGAGTTTGTATATTTTATGATCAGTTATGTTTATATGTTTTAATAAACATATTTAAATCACAAAAAAACTAAAAAAAAAAACTAGGTACTTATTATAAAATTTCGTTGAAAATGTAAATATAGGTCAATGTTAACGTAAAGTATCTACCAGACAAAATTATCGTATAATGTTATTGTAGGTACTATTACTAACCATAATGTAGGTATTCGTATTAGTATATACATATACCTACCCTCTATACCCACAAAACAGGAAATCCTTGCGCAGAACTATGTACTCCATCTTAACTACCTATCATAACTACCCCTAGGTATAAACTTCGTTTAGTATATTGTTTTATTCTTATGAACGAATACCTATTGATAAACAATATCGTTATACTCACTGTTAACTGATTTGTAAAAGGATCATATAAAAAAACGGTAGGAACCGAGCCGTAGTTTGTTGCCTGTTCTTCTACGCTTGGTCGCGTGGAAGTTCCACGCGACCAAGCGTAGAAGAACAGGCACGGCAGTTCCACGGTGGAACTGGCACCTAGACTCACCTAGCTTTAAGACGTTTCAAAGTGATTCTTGCATCGTACTGAATAAAAAATTATTGACTTTGACTTGAATGAGATATAGATTTGATAATGTTTGTTACCAAATAAATCTTTTTAATTTCAAATCTCATGTTATGTCATCACACCACACCATAATGTATATTTATTTGAATATTCCCTGTTTTAATGTAGAAATTGAATGTAGCATTATGAGAGAAATTCCAGAAATAACTCATCCAACAACAAGTGACTAAATGGAATACACCAGGAAATAAGTAGTTATATCTTGAGAAAACCACCAACACAGCGGTCATTAATCCGGCCTTATTAAAAGTAGGCCTCGGTTTAGTGCATAAAGCTGGTGATAATAACTACACAAGCAACAAGCGGAAGCTAATATAAGACCCATCAGAAAATAACTTCGCAGTAAACACATTTACAATGTATAATATCCATTAACAACGCGTTCTTCACAATTCTATCGAGATTGGAATCTGCGGAAGTTTCAAGCTACCCTGTCGCATTCGATGCAAAACATGGGAACTGCACCGTCTCGATGGCTTCACACAGACAAAGGAAGGCGAGTCCGTGATGCATCGGTGCTTTCCATACCCTGAAATAGACCATCCTTGCGGCAAGAATTACATACTGCATACCCTCCTACTGCGCCGCCCAATCTCCGCCCCTTTTCATTACTAATGTTTGTAATGTTTTACTGATTGAGACTGTTTGTGGTTTCTCAGCCAGCAGTTGCCAACAGCGGGCAAGTTATTTCAACTCATTAGTGACATGAGTGAGAATGGAGTGAGTACCGAGATGATGAATTAAAGTAAAGTTTAAAAAGCTTGAGAAACCGATTTCATGGACAAACTGCTAAACGGATTTAGAATCTTAGATTAGAAAAGAAATCGTTTGAATTTTTCAAATCGGTTCAAAAATGACGAAGCTATTTGACGATGATAACAAACATTTTTAATGTTATACAACCGAATTGAGAACCTCCTTTTTTAATTGATGTCAATTAAAAAGAAAGTTAAAGAACCTGTTGTGCTGACACCACTTCACGTGGGATGACGGCCGATGATGGCTCAAACTTACGCAAAAGTGTGAACATGATTCATTCAGTCTACAACTTGTTAAAAAAAAAACTTCAAAATCTCTGCATAACTCGTAAATAATAACGATTGCATAAATTTTTAAAACACTTAAACTAAGAGCAATTAAAAATATTAACATTTCAAATGGTTTTTGTATAAAAACAAATTATGACCTTACTGCGATAAAAAAACGAAATAGACTTATGACCCCTAGGCGTTGTAGACATCATTCATAATTAAACGTTGTTAGTTTGCCGGATATGTCCATATTTTGTAGACATATTCCCGGTAGCTCTAGTTAGCGAAAAAATAAAGATGTCCGAACTTTGAACGAGTTAAAATAGAATAGAATAGATAGATATTGTTTTGAAGCTCGTTGGTACATAATCTCTTTTTTGTGAAATATATAATAAAAGTTTCTTGGTCCATGTTCTGTCACAAAATAATACTAACGGTTTTCGGTATAGATTTACATAATATATATTTCTTACACCATTCCAATTAAGTACAGCATAAAAAAGTTTTCTCATACCAAATTTTATTCATTTATTTTAATTGCACGAATAAATTAGTCTTGTAACTTTATTTTCCAGCATCATTACTTGAGTAATTTTATGTTGTTTTTTACTTTATCTAACCTTCAAACTCTCATTACGACTAGTAATATCCACGTAAAATTCAAAATCACGTTTTTCTATTCCATGCCATCAATTTTTTTTCCTAATTGTTTATCAACGATTTAATTCTTAATATCAATGACTTTTTGTTTCCCAAGCTCAAGGAAATATCTCTTTGTTAAATAGCACTGATATTCTAAGTCGTTAGTAGGTATCTCTTCCTCAACTCAAAACAACTTGAGACTGAGGTTTACTGACGTGATTTCTGTCTTTGAGTGTTTGAGTTTGCATTATTTTTGAGTAACTATGAGATATTCAGTTCTTTTTTTTTGCGCACTTATGTTAATTGATGTTAATGCGATTTAGTTAGCTGGGAGTGCTTGGATTTTGGCCATGAAGTTATGCCTCTATACTGATGCGTGTCTGCTAAAGACAGGTCTATCATTATTTTTTATCAAAATATAATTAGTTTAATAGTAGATACCCACGTAAAGTATATCCCCAGTGGCAGTATTTTTCGAGGTGAAGCAATTAGGTGGTGGTAACCGCTCAAAATCAGCTAGAACATCATATTTCATAAATTGTTGTCATAGTAAAAACACCAATCAAACTCGGTTAAATTAAATTTGTCCGTTGATTGCTTGCTGTTATACGCCTCTTCTTCTTCTTCCTTTTGTGACACTGGTTTTCACGAACCAAGTGTGGTGAAAGGATTTTAATTGCGCCTCAAAGAGGCTCCTATCGTAAAGAACTTTAACTTTCCTTGCCTTCTATTAAAAAGATAGAAATGATTGCAAAACGAAGGTGATTATAATCATCGAGGGAACGTCCAAAATTGTGCTCAAACCTTTTATATCTTTGCAATTATATGAGTTTTGAGTGAATCGCTACAACAATAGCGTAAGATTGCCTACAACAATGCTCCCTGTTTCATAGCTTATGACCCCGCTTGCTAAACGCCAGTACAATGCTTAAGAAGCAGCGTTGATCGTATTTTAAACGATCTTGCTTCTTTTGCAATCAAACTCGGGCCAAGGCTCTATTGCAAAACGCTTTCTTGCACCTGAGTCCCTGCTTTTATTGTAGATTTATCTTTACTTCGGGACTGGTCCTTAAGTGTCGTGGCATAGACACCGATAGACATCGATTTTCTAAAATCAAACCAGTTCATTTAGATTTGACATCCTTAGTTTTGTTTGTGGTGTTTTTATTGTTGGTGATATATCTAATCTATCTTCTTCTTCCTGCCCTTATTCCACTTTATGTGGGGTCAGCAAACATGCCTTCCTTCTCCATTCCCCTCTGTTAGCCGTCATCTCTGCATTCACTCCTCTCTTAACCATGTCATCTTTCACACAGTTCATCCAATGTTATAGAATAAGTTTCCACAAAATGCACCTATACCAAAGTCCTTCGACCCAGATGCGTGGCTTGAAGGAATCGCTTCAGCTTGCTAGTTGATATTGAATCATTTGTTATCGTAACAGTCGGTTGGGTGCAACCTTGTCTTCCTTTACTCGTTTTCAGTTCAACGCTGAAACCAATGAGCTGTGAACGTTATGACGGGCCTTATTTTCGATGATTTCACTTCTACATGTTGCGTTATTCAATGCTTCCCATCACGAACATGCAATAGTTAAAACTTGTGGAAACGAAAATTGTTTTGCAGATTGATTGGTTTTTATAGCCGACATAATAGTACTATAACTTCCCTGAGATTCAGTAAAAACTTTAGATTTTAAGATTTGAGCAGCATTCACACGATCGTCAGGTACAATGGCGCTTACATTTCACACAATTATGTACAAAACTAGATATAATACGCAGTATTTAGGTAGCTGGTTATCATCATTTCGTAATTGACTGGCCTCTAGCTCAGTTGGTAGTAGCTCTGCTTTCTGCGCCGTAGGTCATGGGTTCGATCCCCACCGAGAACAAATATTTGTGTGGTGAACATAAATGTTTGTTCTCTGTCTGGGTGTTATATTGTATTCTAAGTAAGTATTTACAAAAAAAAAATGTATTCAAGTATTATATCAGCTATCTGGTTCCCATATTACAAGCTCTGCTTAGTTTGGGGCTGGGTAGTATTGTGTGAATTGTCCACAATATTTATTTATTTATTTATTTAATTACAAGTAAAATCACAAAAAAGTCTCGATGGAAAACCCATACATAGAAAAATAAAGTAGTAAAATGTTATCATAGTCTCTCATCCTGTGATGGAAGAGCTGTGGGTTCCGTTTCCAAGCGTTACAAAAGTTTGAATGCAATGCAGACATTCTGAGTCCCTGAATCATTAATCTATAGCATTTGTGTCATCTTGTTTCAGTGTTGGAATGATGGGCGAGGGATTGCTGACGTTAACGTATGGCAAGCACCACGCCTGCATCCTGAACGAAGTGGGGGCAGCGTGGCGTGGCGCACGCTACTCCGACTTGGTCCTCGTCTGCGATGATGCAGTCCCATTGGCTGCTCATCGCATCGTCATGGCAGCGGCTAGCCCTCTCATCAGGTACGTGCATTTGGAAATTCCTTATCTTCTTCTTGTATTCGTGAGCCATACAGTCAACGTCAAGTTTCGATGTAGTTGGGTCAACTTCTGCATAACCGCACCCATTTTGCACCTTGTTCCTTACTTGCTGACTGTCTGCCTACATGCCTATCCTGCTTGTCGTCTTTGTTAGTGAGTCTGATAGATTATATTTACAAAACTAAAAAAGAGGTGAAAAAAAAGGCGGAGTCCCACAATTTTTTAAAACTTGACACAGAAGGAGCCTCTATAACACACCTTTAAACTGCATACCTACATAAATTGCGAAGCCATTATTCGTATGGCCCTGAACTTGACCTTGAAAACACAAGGATAAGTCAGTGTCTACGTCTACGTACCTATCAATATGATGCAACTATAGCTTACGTACTCAAGTTACTACTCTATACCTACCAATCAAACCTTGACCGAGTGTCATCGATTTTTGTGTTGATGAAACATTAAATTATAACAATTGGTATTACAAATGTGGCAAGACCATTTTTAAAAGCCTATCCAATTGCAATTATTTTTGCACAGAAGAAAGAATGATAAAAAAATCAAGACAATAAAATTAATGTCAGGTCTTTTTGGTTACAGGAAAATTTTGGACGACACGCCATCGGTCGATAACCCAGTCACCATCCACATGTCAGGCATCAACAGCACTCTTATGAGGCATTTGCTTGTCTTCCTATACAGCGGCCAGGCTTATATTGAGGTCAGTATCAAACACGTTCATGTAAAAATACAAAATATTCGTATACAAAATGACTAAAATAAATCATCTTCTAAATTATGAGAAAATTAACGGTTCATTCATTTATTTTCAGTCTGGTGAGATAGATGACATGCAAGAACTCTTCGAACTATTGGAAATCAAATCAGACGTTTGGAAATCAACAAAGGAACGCCAGCAAGCAGAGGAGAGGAACCGATCATGCGAGCGACTCAAAGCAAAGAACCTCAAAACGGATATAAACAGTAATGAAAGCAGTAAACATGACGCACCCTCAGGATCTTCACATTCAGAAAGCGAACGGGTCACACCTAGCGCTGGATTCAATAAGGAAAAAGAGAGAGAAGATTCAGAAGGCAGAAGTATAAAGAAAGAAAGTATGTCGACCAGCAGCACCGATGAAAGAGACGATGAAGATGGCGACAGGGACAAGGAATGTGGACGGTTGACGGCACGAAGAAGAAGTTCATCCAATCCGGTTAATTTGTCAGTTGCAAAAACATCAGAAAACACGGGCAGTGAACACGACGACTCACAAGATGTAGACGTGGAAACAGTCGCAGCCAAGGTACATAATTGTATACATTTTTTTTCTAAGTAAAAAAGAAATGAAATTTATATTTTTCCCTCACTCACATTCTGTATTAACTAAATATTTTTCTTTTGCAGAATATCTCCAGACGAAGATCAACATCATCAAGCCAAGAAGACCCACAACAAGGAACCATTTACCGACGACAGCTGCTATCTAATCGATTAGGACGTAACATCGAGAGAACTAAAAGGAAATCACATTACCTCGAACCACCAGAACTGGACTTACGGACCGTCAAATTAGAGGATTACGCACATCTGAAACCCCCTGACCAGGATCTAATGTCGCTTGTTCAAACATCTCCAGAAAATTACGTCGTAACACCACATCGGAAAAGAAGACCCGGGTTTCACAATTCACCCTCACAGAATCCTCCGTTTGTATCATTCGCTCCGAGCTACTTGGAAGAAATGGCTCACCTACGGTATTCAGGCTCAGCAACGGCCGCGGCAGTTGCAGCCACGGCCCGACTCAGTGCGCTTCATCCTCTAAGTACTTCTGCGCCACCTTATCTACCCGAGCGAAGTGTTACTCCTCCAAACGTGACGCACGAAGATGCTCTGAAGTATCGGCCTCCCAGTGCAGGCTCGTGGGGGCCGTGGTTATGCCAACCGCAGATGGGCGGTGATGACGCACCCTCATCAGAGCACGACCAAGGCTCAAGCAAGCAGGCCCCGGTCCGGGAGTACCGTTGCGAGTACTGCGGTAAGCAATTTGGCATGTCATGGAATCTCAAGACGCATCTTCGAGTTCACACCGGAGAGAAACCGTTTGCCTGTCGACTCTGCGTGGCGATGTTCAAGCAAAAAGCGCATCTGCTCAAGCATCTGTGCTCGGTACATCGGAACGTGATATCATCGAGTGAAAACGACGGACGAACCAACACGCCGGGTCGATTCAACTGCTGTTTCTGCCAGCTCACGTTTGAGGCACTGCCTGAGCTGATCCGGCACCTCTCGGGACCGCACAATAGCCTTCTACTCAGCAAGAACCTGCACGAATGACCCGCGGTCACGTGACGCCGCGCGCGTACCTTTGGACTTTGAAAACGTCTTTTCTCTATGTGAGAGTTCAAATGTGATATGTGTTTAGGATGGATAGTGTTATGTGCTTAGCGTTAAGATGTCGCAGAGCGATACTGTAGTAAGGCATTCGCGGACAACCACCGCGGATGTGATGTTAAATGACTTATTTAAAAATCACATGTTTGCCGAGTGGGTCCAAATTGTTATAATTTGTTTAAAAATTATAATTCGGGACCAATACCTTCCAAGATAGTATTTATTTGAAAGATATATTCATTAGGGTAAATATTAAAAAGCCACCGACACATTAATTAATTCCTTAAGCGTAGAAAATAGACAAGTTGTCGGCGGAAAGTTGCGAAGTTGTTAATAACAGAAGTGATGACGTCACATTACCTACCTCCTAATTTAAACAGTATCTTGAAGAAACCGTAGTGACGTCACTGGTTAATATTGACTTAGGAATGTAAAGTTTGAGGTCAATAACTCTAGTCAGTATTGGAACTTAGTAGTTAGTGTAGTATTGATAAACAGAATTTGAACTGAAATATCTACTAGAGAGTAGAATATCTGATTAATTTGTACTTAGTAAATTTCTAGAGCCTTCGTTCCAAATACCTGACTTATTTCGCAGCTTTTTAACGACTTTTTAACAATCTCAATATTAGGTTTTTATATGTAAAAGAAAGAAAAATGTGTTCGTAACTTATGTCTGTTCAGAAATTCCGATATTGCAATGTGGAAAAGCACCAAAGATTTAAGAAGCGTTGATGTTTGGTGTACGGTACAATTAAGGAAATTTTAAAGGGACCTGAATGATTTTTATGTACGTATAGGTACCAAACTAACAATCTCATCTTTAGCCACTAACACTGTGTCGACTTTCACGATTCCACTTTTCAAGCGTAAAATAATATCCTATTTTTTGACTATTTTACTTTTATTTAAGGCTTACCTACCAGGCATTATTTTCAAAGTGTTATTTGTTACATCTTAGTGGGTACCTATTTTAGCTCTATATTTGAAATCTATTTTGGTTTAGAACATTTTTTGTGGCCAGTTGTATTAAAGCTTATGATGAGTGAAGGCTGGGTGTACAATGATAATTTTATTCTAAGGCTTTTTTTTTGTTAAATAATGCTAAATTTGTACCGAATTCGGGAATGTTCGATATTTTACATTGCAGAAATATTTTGATTTCTAGCCCTCTGTGTACTACAGTTGGGCAAAGGCTGTCCCACGTCTAATGTGGGAAATATATCCCTGGAAGAACTGTTATTCAACCAACATGATGAATAACTGAAAAGTCTAAGTGATTCCGCAAATGTATTAGTAAAATGATCGAGAATGATTATATCGGACGTTCCTTTATACTCAGTTTTGCACCCTAGACAGTTAATTTTCTTTTTTTACAAATACCAATGTTATATTTCGTCATAATACAGTTTAGTTTATATTATATGAACGGAATGTGACATTGTTTCAATACTCATTTTGTTTATTGCTTTTAAAAATTCCATAGTTTGGTGTTATGCCAAGTTTTCTGTTCGTTTTATAATATTTTTAATTATCTTTTTACCATGCAGTAAAATTGCAATTTTAGAGAGTACAATTTCATTATTTTGTTCAAACTTTACCTGGATGTTGGTAAAATCAACAAGTCTTGACGACTTTTTAATGTTAGTATTTTTGCCAATGCAATTGTGTATAAATACTTAAAAAACCTAAAGTTACCATCTTGTTGTTCAAATCTTAGATTAACGTTGAATTTTTCAAATTGCTTTAAATCTTTCGATTGTTACCTTTCGTTTTAACTGAATTGTTTTGTATAAAATCGTCGTTTTCGGCATGATAATTGGGAACAATTATGATAAGAATTGTGATTTCGAGGTATAATATTACTCTATGTGATAATTATCTTTTATTATAAGTAAGCCGAGAGCTTTGTCTTCTTTTCTCGAGTATTTCATTTAATTAAGACTAGAATAACATGACAATAAAAACGTCCAGAATCAGAAACCCAAACTGCCTTATACGTAACATTTAAACTCGAACAAACTGTATTTTATATTGTATTTTGGAGACCGTTTCTAGTTTGTAAGAGTTGTGATAGACCGGCGATAGTCGGATTGCCTTCTGTGTCAATGCAAAATCTTATACTACGTAAGTATTCCTTTCTTAAATAACTTTCAGGAAACAATTTAATTCTGAACACAATAAATTTATCGTTATGAATATGAAAAATCATATAGACTTTTAAAATAAAAACAAACACAAAAATGTTGTCCACAAAATTGAGGAACCACGTGAGCTGCGCAAAAGTAAAATCCTTATAAGAAATGAGTTCTGCGCAGAGTCACGTGGACGTCAGAGGACATCTTGTTTAATGCTAACTTTACCTACATGAAGACAGTAAATATTTTGTTGCACACCTTAACTACGAATAAACAAGTATCTTTGTTATTATAGTAATATACAAAAGCATCCTGAAAAGTTATTTAAGAATTACAAATTGTCGATTCGAATGTCTAAAACATGACATTGTTGTTAAGAATTAAATTAAGATTGTAAATAAAAACTAGATTTTATATAATAAATAATAAAACCTAACTTAATTATGTTGAACTTGAATATTGATTTTCTCTGTTAATTTGTAAAAAAAGTATCTCATAGGTTTTCACATAGTGTACAATTTTTTGTAGATATTGTTTAGTTTATTAACATTCTGTAAAAATGTGTTCTTACCGTAGTAAATTAAATAACGAGAATATTTTAGTTACACACTCTACTGTTGTTTATTTATTTTCCAATAGGTAGGTAAGTCATAGATAAGGTCATAAGATAGATAATTTATATAAATAAAAGAAAGTCGTGTTAGTTACACTATTTATAACTCACAATCGGCAGAACCGTTTTGGTAGAGAGGTAGTTTAGAACCAGGAAAATACAAGTTTGGGGCTTGATTTCACATCGAAAAGACAGTAATAGTTTTTATCCATGATATTAAAGAAAATTCCAAAGGAACAAGCCCTATTACTAATTTTACTTTAGGCTGTGCGCAGGCATAATTTTTCCGCAATATTTTTAACTATGATTAAAAAAAAACGATACCCTATTTCAGATTAAAGAAGTTGAAGAGTTTGTAAAACTGGTTAAATTTAT
Source organism: Thera obeliscata (assembly GCA_947578465.1). NCBI lineage: Eukaryota > Metazoa > Arthropoda > Insecta > Lepidoptera > Geometridae > Thera > Thera obeliscata. The sequence continues at coordinate 12,955,608 of OX387916.1, forward strand.
TATTACCAAAAAATTTTTTTTCCAAATTAGAAAAGTAGTAACTAATAGGTATTCTGTAGGTACACTTACTATACTTTTTGTATAGGTACTCGGTGAAATAATAGTTTATTATACCCGTTACTAGATGGCGTACCCAATGCTGGTAAATTACGGCACTTAACAACTAAACGATACAGCTAGGAACACTTCTAGAGCTCCTAGGGTTTGTGGTGTGCTAAATATTAGTTCCACCATTAGACGAGAGGTGGCGCCCAAACACGCTCCATCAAAAAAATACACATAATGTTATGACCTAGGAAATCTAGGGCCGTATGCAGAAACAGTGCTAAGTCTAAGTCAAGCCTAATCATAGATTTTTGAAACTTTTGAATGGAGAACTGTCCAAAAATCTGTGCTTGAGGCTCGACTCAGACTCAAGCATTGTTTCTGCATACGGGCCTTAGAACTCCATTGATCGGTAGTCAAGTCATAATACGATTATACCAGCATTTCTGTCCTTGCACTGCTAATTTGAAAGAAGTAAGAGACATGAAGAAGTCCATTCGTAAAACAAAGAATAGACACACCATTCTTTACAACCTACTTACTTGTCTTTTGCAAGTTTCTAGAAAGACTATAAAACAAAAATTAATCATTTTTTGTTTTAATTTAAATGGAATTTAAATTAAGAAGTTTTAAATTTAAAATTTATAAATAAATCATATGGTATTCGTTTCCGAACATTTCAGCAAATCACAAAAAAAAACAAAAGTTATGCCTGTTAAAACTTATAACCTGGTTGGGATTTGAACCCACGAACCTACATTTAATACGGGGTTACGCAGTTGCTTATCGTGGTATCATGCCCCTGTAAAATTATCTTCACTTATTTTCAGTAAAAACTTATCAAACAAAAACTTATAACTTTCATTTACCTACTAATAATGTTACTCGCAATATTTATCGTGCGTTGCCATTTGCCATTTTTTGCATTTTTTTTTTATTTTAATTATCGGACGTATCGAATCAATATTTTTTTTTAAATACTTGTAATGGTAATAGCTGAGCGCGTTGAAATCTTCTGTATGAAAATTTGAAGGTTTGAATTTGGAACTCAATTTTTTTGAAAGCTATAGTCGATTTTGTAAGCAAATCAAGTAGGTAGTAGGTTAGAAAAATATGCAAAGCACATTTGACACAAAACCACTACTATTTTGTCTGAATTCGAACCAAATTGAGATTGAGATTGGAATCGAGTATTGAGAATTGATTCTGACGTCACACTGGTCTCGAATTCCATTATGTTAGTATCGTAATAATAACTTTCCTATATTCTAACACGTAACTCTTACCTTGAAATGTTCAGGATTTGCACGTAAGTAATCGTATTACGTACAAACATGCAAGAAGCCTTTCTTCGACTGAAGTAGGCATTCGCAAATCTGTGCCTAGTAGAGCAGGTGAGTTTACAAGTCATAGTATTTTAATATTTTAGTAGAGGAAATTATATTCATTCTATTCCAAATTCAAAATATTTCAATGACAAATTAATTATCACTTTTCTAAGTTCAGTGGAGGAAGTATATTCTAGTCTAGCGCGCTATTATTCTTCGAGACATTAATTTAAGAGGAATTTACATAGTGTGTATGAACCTACTACTGGAAATAAGTGGGAGCGTGCCCGAAAAGTTTATAATCATGCCCCTTTTCCACAAAGCATTATTTGCGTAAAAGCAAGGCATTTTTAAATCGCTCTCATAGAGTAAAAAGATTGTAATTATTTTCTATTCATTGTTCAACTTGCTACCCGTTCCCAAGAGCATCATCCGCGTCCAAGTTTAAAATAAACACTGGCCGAGTGGCCATAATTAAAGACGCACAAAGTATACTACAAAAAACTAGTAACTCAGCAATTTCAGGCCTTACTCGTCCTCGATAAAAATAGACAAGAAAGATAGAAAATAATAAAACACGCAGCAGAACCGGTAAGCAGATGGAACTGGGTACTTTTTGCTCACCTTCGCTTCCAGTGGGAACATTCCTGCTTTCCAGGACGATAATTATAAAACCAGTAAAATGACAATTTTACAACTTTTTAAATGAGCTCGCTATGAGAATTTCTCTTGAGGCTAAGAAGCATCAGACATAATTGGAAAAGTAATCTATAGTTTGCATGTCACTTTTTAAAATATATTTTTATTAGTAGACCAAAATGTAATTAGCATGTACTTCAATAATAGCCTGTGCATGGTAGGTAGGTACTTATTGATCAGTGTTAACCTTACCACACCATCATGTTTTACTATACGACCAATGTATTGCGCGCGTTGAAGGAAACTAAAATAGAACTACTTTCTTTTATCTTATTCTTAGAGAGCTTCTTAATTTATCTGGTTTTCCCCTATTTTTCTCTTATCTGGTTCCCATAAGACAAGCTCTGCTTAATTTGGAGCTAGATAGTATTGTGTGGTATTCCACATTATTTACTTTTATGTTTATTTTTAACTAGGTTTGGCGATGATTTTTTTCATTTATGACAAGCCTAAATAGGTATTCTACCTTCTTGGTCTGTTACCTAATAATGTGAAGCAGTAATATTCTTCTACCCATAACCCAACAACTGTTCACTCAACATTTTGATTTTTGATGCAATATCTTTTGTTATGGTCATGGAATAAAAATTGTTCGCTTTCTCGGTTGGAACTAAAACATATTTTTCCAGAACTTTCCATGAACTTGCAATGAATTTTCATAGTTATAGCTTACCAAAGCGTAGCAAAGTAGTCTCTACTAAAGAATATTTAGTATTCCTAAGGTAAGCACCTATGTATGTTGCTTCTCAACCTATAGTCATCTAAAAAGCTGTGACCGTTATCTAACGGTATTGAAAAGCACTACAGTATGTAAAATGTTGCGTAATGAAATTGTTATTGACATAAGTAACAGTTCAATATGAAGTAAGCCATCTGCTTGTCTCGTGATTTAGTCCACAAAACTTCTAATAATAGATTGTTCTCATGTTAATTTTAAAGACACCTACTGCACAGAGTTTTAACTGCCTGAGACTATCGAGGTGCTGGTTCAACAGTATGTATGTTTGGTTCTTATCAGTACACTCTTAGGCCAAATCTAGGCAATCAGCTGCAACCTGCGATGGCGATCAGTGAAACGCTGTCAACTATCGCGATACTTGACAGCAATGAACTGATCGCCATCGCAAGCGATCGATATGTGTGCAGGGCTTTACAATACAAGCTAAGCAAGTTCTAAATGTTTAGTGGAACTGCGTTCTAAGATTGTATTTACAGTCACAAAAACGGCCATCATAGCACGGTCATAGCTTTAGGGGCAACAAGAGCTTGAACAAAAGCAAACAAAGAAACGCATTAGCACACACACTGGCACTATACCTAACAAGGACCTCTGCAAAATTCATTACACTCCAGGGTCCATAATAAATTAGCCTAGGACAGAGGTTCTCAAATGTTGAACCCTTTTTAAGATCATTGTTTATTGCACACTGGATCATTGTTTATTGATACTCCAGGGTCCATAATAAATTAGCCTAGGACAGAGGTTCTCAAATGTTGAACCCTTTTTAAGATCATTGTTTATTGCACACTGGATCATTGTTTATTGTTTATTGATCATTGTTTGTTTAGGACCACTATCAAGTGGTCCTATAGAAGTAATTTAGCTTAGCAAACCGATAAGTCTGTTGCCATCTCTATTTGTTGACATTGTCAACTGTAAAAAAAAAAAATTTAACGGCTCTCTAAAAGTCTCTCCGACATTGTGAATTAGGGAGAAGTACGGTTTTCTTTTCATATATTATAAGACCACTTGAAATGATTGCATAAATCCTGCATGTTGCACTTCAAGATCGGTCTTTGATGGCTAACGTTTAGCAGTAGCCGTCTGAATTGTTATGAATGTTGTACAATGACAGTATCCAGAAAATTCCTGGTTCTTGGCTTGAGAGCCTCTGGCCATCCCCCGCTAGATAAGGAGTCCCATTAGAAGCGTCTGTGGACCGGTTCCAGGATTCCACATATAAGCGGGAGTCGGGACTAGGAGGAGCATTCCTGTGACATCTCTCCTAGCAACATGTGGCGGCTTTGCGTCTTGGCTCTGGTGGCGACGGCGGCGGCTCAGATCCCCTCGCTGGGATGGTGCCCGGACTTTCAGGTGAGTTTATCATATGATATTTGCAGTCAGTATAAGTCTTGATATTTTTTCAATTAGAGTCCGATTACTTTTTATTGATTATAAAGTGTTTACTACATTTGGGGAAATTACAAAGATTTTTCGCTCGGCTCTTAACTTTTGGGACATTATAAAAAATCTTAGAGTCCGATAGTTTGTAACCCATAAGACATTTTAGACAATAAACGAACTTCTATAACACTGCTGAAACTTTATTAAACTCACTAACTTTTTTAGAAGTAAATACGTCCTGCATGTATTTACATAGTGCGAAGAAATTGTGATTACTAAGAAAGTTTTTTAAAATGATGTAGCTTCAACTAATCCAAACCACAGCCAATGAAAATCGTTCTCATTCCCAAAATTCTAATTATTTATCTACAATATACTATTGCTATAATTTGTGGGAAAAAAAAACCATTGTTGGAAACACAAATGCTTCAACCTACAGCATTGCATAATAATCGTGTGTAGCAACTATTTTAAAAATCGAACTCTGTTTTTTCTTTTCTTTTTCTATTGGCCGAGAAAAAATGCTCACAGTCTTATAACAATACTTTGCAAATTCGAGTACCTTAACCTCGAAGGTTACATAAGTGGCACTGACCACAGACAATAAGACCGGTCCCGACCACAGATTACTTGATACCATGAAGATGTACTGGGTCAAGCACCCACAGATGAGAGCATGGTACTTTCGCTTTTATACCTTGGCACGACGTGATATGGTTTATAAAGGTTTTTAGTAAGTAGATGTGTAAATGTAGGAACAATGGACAAAGGGAGCAGGTCAATGAATTGCGTGAGGCTGTTGAACTTGTAAATAATGCAGAAAAAATATTTTTGCAAACGTCAGTATAAAAAATATTAAACGTTTATTATATTTAACGTATATTTAACGTTTATATTGCACAAAAATAATTCTATGCTATGACATTTTTTTCAATTTTTTTGTGAAAAAAGTTTTTATTGACTTAATCGAAAACCTCTGGCCGCTTGTAAAACGGTTTTTGATTAAATCTGAATACTGAAAAACTGTAGACGAAGCTCCCGGGTTCATATTTTCATTTAGAGCTACATTGCAGAGCCACTCAGTAACCGTCCTAGTAGTGCATTCTACGCAATGTGCCTAACTCAAAATGTCAATGAACTTTTGCACATAGTTTTTCACGGGAAAGTAGATTATAGACTAAATCAGGCTTACAATAGTTTCTTCCCCTGTAGGTGTTTGATCTTCATGTTGGTAGTTAGCTTTTGTAGCCCAGATAGATATGTGTACTATAATTACAAAAAAAAAACAGTGGCTCTCCGGGAGTGCCGACAACAACAATTCTAAATTCAAATTCTAAAAGCACAGATGCAGATAAATTTTTATAAAGGCCCGCGCACACCTTGTTCGCTGGCGGTAGCGATCAGTGAAACGCTGTCAAATATCGCTGTCAAATCTCAAATCTGACAGCGATATTTGACAGCGTTTCACTGATCGCTACCGCCAGCGAACTAGGTGTGCGCAGGTCTTTTTAAGCAGCAATGGTTTTTTCTCATCTCAAAAATGCCCAACACGCCTAAATAATTTTTCACTTAAAAATTTAATTTGGATAAACAATCATATGTATATATTTTTCTTGCACAGCCAATGGCGAACTTCAACATGAACCGATTCCTCGGCACCTGGTACGAGGCAGAGCGTTACTTCACCGTCTCCGAACTGGGTTCCCGATGCGTGACCACCAACTACATCGCCACTCCTGAAGGAAGGATCCTTGTGTCCAACGAAATTACTAACTCATTGTAAGTTTTTTTTAAGTTTGTTATTTATATTAAAGAGAAGTGGCAAGATATCGTGAGGCGTGCCACAGCCCCTGATAAAAAGAAGTCATAAGATATTAATGACGACCACGACCGCTCTGACAAGAGTGAAACGACTGAGAAGAAGATTTTATATTCAGTTTATTTTTTAAACTAAACAATAGTGACAATGATACTCTATTTAATGAGGCATCATTTTCAAGCCATTTCCTCTGCTTCAGTGAATTATTCAATGCGATCCTGGTTTGAAATTGACCATGGTCTCGAGATATTTTACAAAAAACTCCAAACCCTTGACCAAGACTCCTTAGCTTAGACCATGGAAATACTGAATTTCTACCCAAAAATAACTAAGATCCATATCAAAACAGCTTTCCAATAAAAAAAAATCATATCCCGCATCCCGCTTACTCTTAGCTATTTTGTTTTTTTTATCATAGCATGGATTTTTTTCCAGGACGGGCTTAAAACGAGTAATGGAAGGTTCCCTCCAAATGGTCGGTCGGGAAGGCGAAGGTCGCATCATGGTGAAGTACTCCTCTCTCCCTCTGCCTTACGAGTCAGAGTTCAGCATCCTTGACACTGACTACGACAACTACGCGGTTATGTGGTCTTGCAGTGGCATCGGACCAGTTCATACACGTAAGTGCTTAAAAAACTATGAATTCGAAGCAAACCGGCATCTTCTGGAAATCGATGCAAGCGTACGAATGCGCATGTCTTTGCTTGCCAAACGCACACAAACATAATGCCCCTCATTCATAATGCCGGACACTTTTTAAAGGCTCGCTAAAAGTCTCTTGTCACTGTCACTTTCATGCCAACAAATAGAGATGGCAACAGGCCTATCGGTCTATTAACCAAATTAATGTAGCACCATTACAAAAATATACCCGAATGCCTGTAAGATGTGTTCCAAATTCAAAATTACCTGGTATAAGTTTGTAAGTCAGGTTTGCACAGCTGACGGCTAATTTGAAAACGAATGTGAAGACAGGCCCACTCTCAGTTGGTCCCTGGTAATAGAGTTTTTATTTGTTGGGCATAGGCCTCTTTATTTCTAGGAAGAACGATTCCAAGGCTCCATCCACCGACTTCTGCCGATTTTAACAAACCATTAATACCGAATTTCACAATTGCATGTCTTGTATCATGTGTATTCTGTATACAATATTTATATTTATTATTTTATCTTAGAAAACACGTGGCTCCTCACTCGTGATCGCATGCCGGCGCTCTCCATCATGGCAGGAGCGTACAACGTCCTCGACAAGTTCAAGATCTCCAGAACATTCTTCGTGAAGACCAACCAGGCTGACTGCACTATCCTGCCGGACCCCGCGGCTTTGCCTGTGGAGCGATCAGGGGATATCGAGGTGGAGGCGAAGAGTGCTGTGAAGGAGGAAGTTGTTGAGGTAGTTTTAAACCATTTTTATTTACTGTAACAGTTCATCTTCATCATTCACATCCCCACTTCTGGGTATAGGCCTCCCTTAGCTTGTACCATCTACCACGATCTTGTGTCAGTCTCACCCATTTCAACTCCGTGACTATTGTAACAATTATTTAGTGTTACTTACAGGAGATCTAATAAATATTAATCAAATTATTGAACTAACCGACAGTATGAAATCAGGAATATGCTACGCCGTAGCACTCGTAGCAGCCCTAGCAAATCTAGGGCTGCTACGAGTGCTTTAAATCATTTTGGGTAAAACTGTTATCATAATACCTTATCGTACATTATCCATATATTCTTTGCTTAGCGCATTACAGTATCGAACACCAATCATATTTTGTGTGCACTTTATGCAACAAGAAACGTATATACACAACTGAATTCGTCGTACTATTGGCTGTCTAAAATATTTAGTCCTTCATTATTGAATCTTATTTTCACAGAAGGTCGTCGAGCCTGTGGTCAAGCCAGTCGCCAAGCCCGAAGTCCCACTAGAAAGAACCGCGAATCCCGTACCTGAAGAAACAAAGCCAATGATGGTCCCCGAACTGATCATGTCCGAATCCGACAAGAAGGAAGAAAAAATAGACAAGCCAGAGGAGCCGATGAAGGACATGCCAGAGAAAATCAAGGAACCTGAAATGCCACCTCAATAAATAAAAAAGCAAACATCCATGGTCAGAAACAAACTTTGTGAATGCACTGAATCAGAATGACTTGATGAAAATATAGAAACTATTTCTTAGATTCAGTAATACAACTTGTGTTTTTTAAATCGTTTTCTGATTGAGTGTGTGTCTGACTAGAATTTGTGAATAGACCCCTAAGAAATGTGATTAAAACTATAGGGCTATTTTACCAAAATAAGGAATGCGTCAAAATACATCATCCGGTGGTTAGTCGATTAGTTTTAGCAACGCGATAGTCATTACAACGGTAATAAAGGCAGCGTAAAGTCAAATCTGAATAAACAGTAAAAAATACTAGTTGTTTTTAATTTTATTACAAACCCCTAAAGGCCTGCGCACACCTAGTTCGCTGGCGGTAGTGATCAGTGAAACGCTATCAAATATCGCTGTCAAATCTCAAATCTGACAGCGATATTTGACAGCGTTTCACTGATCGCTACCGCCAGCGAACTAGGTGTGCGCAGGCCTTTCATCAACAACACGCATGGTAAAACAAAATCAACCGTAATACCATGCATTAGAATACAAACGTTCGTGTAATCTATCAACAACACCGATATACAAAACAAAATAGTCGTACAAGAGGAATTCAATCTAGACGTCTCAGTAATAGAACTCAAAGTTGCCTACGGAGTACGGATATGGGAAAAGGAAAGGGTCTGATTGTATTGGTCAGGCTGATACTGAGCCCCCACTCCCGGCCGCTATCCCACTACTGCCCGATACGGGTACTTTTGGCTGCTGGGTTTCCCCCCTGGCCCGGTTCGCACCTCCTTAGTTAACCTGCACCGCCCAGACTCCTCCGGGCGGTCCATATTAATACCAGGCTTAGTGTGGACGTCCAGTCAACATGGAACGCGCAGCACCAGTGGTTCCCGACCTCAAACCATCCTCCCATCCCGACCTCCGAGAAGCCGGATTACAGGAGTCGCCACGCTCCCAGTCGAAAGATACTGCGAAATTAAGCATCGCTTGATACAAAATAGGCGTAGGTTCAAACCCTCACAAACATAATGATAGAAACAGTATGAATAATTAATATTTTTGTGTAATTTTTCACTTTTTAAATTTTTTTAGTCATTTATGTGTAATTGAATTTAAAAAGTGACCCCAAAATCAAAAAGATTCTGATATATAATTTCAAAAAACGAATGTGGTGAACGTGATAAAAGCGCCATCTGTACATCGAAGGTTACACGAATTCTAGAAGTACTTCAGTAAAAGTAAAATAGCAACAAGTTTCGTTAGAATATAGGCAGAGGGCGCCTACTAAGAAATTAAAGAAACAAAATACGTTTATTTAGGACACACAGATACGGACACATTAACACAGCACAAACAGAGTAAAAATCTTTACACATAAAAGACACCATTTATAACTCAAGAAAAGCGATTTAGCTAAAAATGGAGAGGTAGCTTAGAGCCAGGAGACGGACATAGGATGTTTTTTCTCCCCGAAAAAATAACGGGAAAAAATAAAGCATACACTTAACAAATAGGAAGAAAAACAGTAAAAAAAAAACAATAATAGCTAGTTCATACATAGACAAATTCATGGACTACTACTATTAAATAGTAGTAGTCCATGAATTTGTCTATGTAAAAATAAAACAAACGCCTTTTGTAAAATCTATTTTCACACTTGAAGAATAGATTTTACAAAAGGCGTTGGTAATAATTTCAAAGCTAAAGTAAACAAGAACACAATTTTCAAATCCAACTTTTCATCTCAACTGTACAGTTTTCCTTTGAACACCTACTAACTGTATTCCTATAAACAGTTATTGGCAGCGAGCAGTCAGCATATGACCGTCCAAAAAGCCGGTCCAGTGCGTTGTAGCGGAAGTAACATATTGTGTGGTGTTTGTGTATTATAGTTTTGTAATCAAGAACACAGAAATAATAAGGTAATTAATGCAAAAAAACTATCTAAGATCTAAAAGTTTTGTATTCAAGAACACATAAATAATAAGGTAAGCTAAGCAAAAAGAACCATCTTAGTTCTTAATTCAATTCTATTAAACAATTATTAAGTAGAAATAAAAATTACAACTGAATATTTTCAGAATGCGTCTGATAGCATATTGCATAAAAACAATATAATTATGATACTTAGTACCAACAACTCAAATTATAAAATTAGTAAAACTATTATTGAATGTAAAAACTGAGACTAAATATTTATCAGAAACATGCGTCAAAGTATCTTGCATAAAAAGTGAATAAAAAGTAAAAAACAATACAGCATCACTAATAAATAGATATAATACTTGATACTAATAAATAGATAATACGAGTAGTTGCTTTAACTTTTCTTTTTTCAAGGATATGTTTTTTATCCATATTTGAAAGAAAGAAAGAAAGAAAGAAAAGCATTTTATTGACCTACTCATATACACAGGAATACCTACCTACTTAAAAAATAAAATCACATAAAAAATTATAAAAAAGAAAATAATCATTATAGGATAGGCAGGTAAGCAGCTGTCTTTAGATACTACACTACAGGTCAATTAGGCCCCGGCTCACTATTAACACTATTTTAACACTATTTGTTTTCCGAATAAATAAAGTTAAATTAATTAACTAAGTTACGAACACTGCAGCTAAGTTTAAACAAGTTCCAGTCGCTAGGTACCTAACCTATAGTAAGAGGCAGCGTAATGTAACTGACCATGGAAATGGACCATGAATTTTTAGATGCCTATGGCTCAATCACGTTGAAAGGACTCAATAAATTTAGATCAAACTTGAAACACATTATAGTTTGTTACTACTTATACAAATGAGAAAACCCATTCCAGGGCATTATCCATTGAAGGACAAATGAGAAAGATCGCCACTTACATAAAGTCGTTTTTGTATGCTAGTTAATTTTATTACTATTATATATGAATTTTATATGTTTACCTTGTGGGACTGTATGAATTACACGAGTCCCGCATGCATACCTTGGCCGTCACCGGCACAAGTCCCCATTTATACTCAATGAATTTTGTAATTAAGCTGAGAACGTTTTCATACCAACACCCTCATTCTACCATCGCACTGCTCGCCATAGGCATAGTTCATCACACCTTGGAGACACAGGTCGCACACCATTCAGTTTTAGAGGAGCTTCCTCCCGCGAACGCTCAGGCTGTCGAATGATCTCCCTGCGGAGGTTTTCCCTGAGGACTATAAATATAGCATGAGGTTCTTCCAAAAGAGCGTTTTAAAGACTGAGAGTTTCCCTAAGGACTATAGCATGAGGTTCTTCAGAAAGGGCTTTATAAGGAGTCGGCAACGCGTTTGTATTTTTGTATACCTCTTGGTATTGTATGCCTCCATAGTTAACCAGTCCCCATTAGGCGGGTCGCCTCTTGTTTATCTACTTTGTTGAATTAAAAAAAATGTTCACGTAAATTCATTTATTTATCTCATAACATCATCAGTATTTGCGCTAATAGGAAGTGCAAATTACATAGGTATATACCGGAAAAGTTACCTTGAATTTTTTTGGCAGTTACAGTCGGTGTACCACAAGCTCTGTCTGGCTCTGTCTTTGGCTCCTGTTTTGAGTCTGTGTGAGTGCTCACCAGTATATTATACTGTATTAGGCAGCACTCACACAGACTCAAAACCAGAACCAGAGACCGAGCCAGACAGAGCTTGTGGTAGGCCTACTGACTCGATTATGATTTATGTAAATCGCACTCATCGGTTTGAAACACAATCACAATAAATGTCACATTGTTCCTTTTATAAAGCTACTGTAGAGCCTAATAGGTACAATATTTTGCATTTTAAATGTGTTAGAGTCTGTTCAGAAAGAGAGCCGTCGGTCAAGGCCAAATTGAGAACTAACGTTTCGATTTTTATATGGCAGCTCATCCCTTTCTTTCTGTCAGCATTTTGCATCATAAAAATTAAATAAAGGAATAGTACACTTAGTTGTGATTGGATCAAAACGCAACAGGCGCGCTATTGTATTGCCCAATAAACAAAAAAGGTGATTAAGCACAGCAGCGCCCTCCAATCCCACGACGGTTCTCTTTCTGAACAGACTCTACGCTCATGGATGAAGAGTATCTACATGTAAACCTTCTAATTCCTGGCCTCTCAGCTCGGTTGGTAGTACCTCTGCCTTCTGCGCCGTAGGTCGTGGGTTCGATCCCCACCGAGAACAAATATTTGTGTGGTGAACGCAGATGTTTGTTCTCTGTCTGGGTGTCATATTGATTTCTAAGTATGTATTTACAAAAAAAAAATGTATATAAGTATTATATCATAATTATATAAGTATTATATTATAGTGTAAGTTGTCAGTCATCATCATCTTCCTGCCCTTATCCTACACTAACTGGGGTTAGTACAGCAGGTTTTCTTCTTCCACTCACCTCAATCATTCACCTTCTCAGTGTTCACTTCTTTCTTGCTCATGTCATCTTTGACACAGTCCATCCATCTTTTCTTTGGTCCACCTCTTGTTCTATAGCCACCATCCACATCTTACACTTTTTTCGTAATAATGACCTATCGTTAGCAGCACTACGATTAATCTTCTTCTCTCTTTATTAATTCTCTTATTATATCAAAATTAATTGCTTTTCGTTAGTCTCGCTAAAACTCGAGAACGGCTGGACCGATTTGGCTAATTTTGGTCTTGAATTATTTGTGGAAGTCCAGAGAAGGTTTAAAAGGTGAATAAATACGAAATGGATTTTTTTAACGGGAACGGGAGCGGGGCGAGCGAAGCCGTGGGCGTCCGCTAGTCTATACTAATATTATAAAGTTGAAGTGTTTGTTTGGTTGAACGCGCTAATCTCGAGAACACTAGTCCGAATTGAAAAAATATTTTTGTGTTGGATAGTCCATTTAGGTTATAATTTAGGTCATAATAATAAAAGAATAGAATAACTTAGCTAAAATGCTCTTTGCTCTTTGCTGAAAAGTTCGGGGAAAACTAAGTGTTACCAAATTCAAATTGTGTATTTTACGATGATATCATATCATAAGTTATGATATCATAGCCGACACCCTAAAAAGATACATCCATTATCGGATAGATAATAGACACACCGTCATCAATCCATCACCGTTCCTATTTCTGTCGCCAAGCACTGACATTAATGTGACCCAAACTGTTTTTGATCACCATCATCACCTTTGCATCTATTGTAGATGTTTTTTATAGCGTCAGGGGCAACTGATTACTCATACCCTATACTTAAGGGACGCTATAGTGCCTGGAACAGGATTTAAGATGGAATAGGCTTGCCCAGCATTCTATACCATCCTGACAGCTTAGTCGGCCTAATCCACAAAGACATGGTCAATACGTGCGGAGCTGACTAAGCTGCGGGCTTCCTCCCACGAACTTAGGAAGGCGGGCCCACTACCCCTAGACCACCAGTGTTCTCAAGTGTGTATGTCACCAAGTAGTGGCTTTAATGTAAGCCAAACTGTATTTGATCACCACCATCACCAACCTGAATAAATTATACTGCTGGACATAGGCCTCCCTCATATTCGAGGGAGTTCACAGCGGTAGATGCTACTGAACATCTCCTGGCGCTTTCTCTAAGTCTCCACTTACGACATTCACGGGAGGTGAATGGATATTCGAAGGAGTTTACAGTAAGCATCTGCTACTGAACATCTCCTGGCGCTTTCTCTAAGTCGCCTCTTACGACATTCACGGGAGGTGATGGATATTCGAAGGAGTTTACAGTAAGCATCTGCTACTGAACATCTCCTGGCGCTTTCTCTAAGTCGCCTCTTACGACATTCACGGGAGGTGATGGATATTCGAAGGAGTTTACAGTAAGCATCTGCTACTGAACATCTCCTGGCGCTTTCTCCAAGTCGCCTCTTACGACATTCACGGGAGGGGATGGATATTCGAAGGAGTTTACAGTAAGCATCTGCTGCTGAACATCTCCTGGCGCTTTCTCTAAGTCGCCTCTTACGACATTCACGGGAGGTGAATGGATATTCGAAGGAGTTTACAGTAAGCATCTGCTACTGAACATCTCCTGGTGCTTTAGTCGCCCCTTACCACATTCACGGGAGGTGATGGATATGTCTTATTCTATGAAGAAACACCAAGGCCATCATACTTTCGAGTAAGTACTATCGAATTTAGGATCAAACGAACTGGATGTCAACTGCCAAACATATTACAGCAACGAAAATGGATATTTCTGGTTAATTAAACCAAACCAGATCGGTGAATATGGTTTCTAGTCCATTGGCCCTTTAAACCAACATTACAGTTAGGTACGTAGGTTATTTTATTACCCAATAAAGAACTGGGTAGGCTATTTATGTGTTTTCTACTACATAAAACTACAGAAATAAAGTTTCTAGAATCAGATGCACGCAGTCTTATGTAGTTAATAAATAAGTAATGATAAACAATACCAAAAGTCTAAGAAATATTGAGCTAAAGAAAAATCAAAGACAAAACGTAGTGATCATATAGATAGATTGATGGTAATGAAACTCTTTATCATTAACTTTTGCTCCTTCTTCTGGTTGTATCACTAAGTTCCTTTGCCTCCTGATGAATTACTTCATTTGGTTGTATCTGAAGTAGCTAAATGTCCAATAGAGCAAAAGGTCTAATGAGCAGTAAGTCTAATTCTTACTTCCTCCCGCGAACACTCAGGCTGTGGAATGATCTCCCTGCTGAGGTTTTCCCTACGGACTATAGCATGGGGTTCTTCAAAAAGGGCGTATTTAAATTTTTAAAGGGTCGGCAACGCGCTTGTGATGCCTCTGGTATTGCAGACGTCCATAGGCTACGGTAACCACTTCCCATCAGGTGGGCCGTATGCTTGTTTGTCAACTTAGTTGTATAAAAAAAAAAAAAAAAATTAGCAAAATGTCCATGTAGAAAAACGTCCAACTATCAGATGGTCTTCGTATCGAAGTGATAAAATATTACTAGTCTCTGCTACAGGACGTTGGTCTCCCAAGACGTGCCACTACGTCTTGTCTTTGATTCTTCTCTATCTCATTCAGTCCTTATCATCTTCATGTGGATATTAAGCTTTGTATAGTCAATCCACGATTATCCGTCCCTTTGTCGCCATTTAACAGCATTTTTTGAATAATTAGAAACCTAATTCATATCAAAGTTTGATGAAGCGTTACTGCAAGCAAGTGCCTACACAACGGCATTGTATTTTACACAACTTTCTATAAGTTAGTCATCCTCAGAAATCTTTTCACCGTTATAGATTATGTATTATATTGATAAGCAGAAGAAGATCATCAGAAATTCGGTTGGATATTTTTGTTG
This sequence comes from Thera obeliscata, assembly GCA_947578465.1. Lineage (NCBI taxonomy): Eukaryota > Metazoa > Arthropoda > Insecta > Lepidoptera > Geometridae > Thera > Thera obeliscata. The sequence continues at coordinate 12,971,038 of OX387916.1, forward strand.
GAAATTCATCATCTTTGACAGCAACAAAGAAATGTCAAAGAAGAATATTCAGAAATAGACGTTCAAAACTCCAAACATTTTTCAAATATACACTCACAAGGTACAACCATTACACCTCAGTGCAATTTATTGGCGTAATTATGTCATTAGGTGAGTACAGCTAGTTTCTAGCTGTAAGTGCATTTGATCCATTGGTCAAAGAGAATGTGAACAATCCCATTGGGACCATTACCTTTGAAGCAAGTGCAACGATGGTAGTGGGACAAATCATAAGCGAATCTATTACTTTGAAATGATCAACAAAACACGTACTCAATGATCAGAAAGGAAAGGATGGTTTTGATGTTATAATAATAGGAAAGCCGGGAAGAAGCTTTTCAATTTCAAAAAGAAAAAGAGGCCAAGTGTGAGAAAAAAATGATATATAAAAATATTGTATAGTTTTATGAAAAAAAATTGAGTTTCAGTTCTAAGTATGAGGAACCCCCATTTAATGATTTTCTATTTTTGCTGCGGTTCACAGAATACATCTAAAAAAATAGTGACCTACTTAACAAATAGTGGCTGTGACATTCGGACAGACAGATATGACGAATCCCTAAAAACCTGCTTCGGCGAAATGCAAAGTGGAATGTTTGTAAGTAAACAATTCGCAGAACCAACTGGTATTGATTTAGATTTTAGACCCATCTAACTAATTAGTATTAATCGCCAAACATACGAATATAAAGTTTAAAAAAACATTCGAATGATTTTCAAAAAATACAAATCGCTACGTCTCTAAACACAGGCCGGTATCTGAAGATACCGTTACACGATACTGTACCTACTTGCAGCTGCAAGGATGCTAGCCTACTTCACATGCGGTCTAGGTCACTTTTACCACCTACCAGCACTTAGGAACACCATCACGGACTTGCTCGAGATTCGAAACAAATAGCAATTTCATGCAAGGAGGTTTACGCTATTAGAATAAAGAAGCATGTTACTATTTTTGGCGACCTCCGTAGTGAAAACTGGTTGTACCAATCAGGTTAGAGCTACAGTCGACTACCCTTGCTCGAGATTCGAAACAAATAGCAATTTCATGCAAGGAGGTTTACGCTATTAGAATAAAGAAGCATGTTACTATTTTTGGCGACCTCCGTAGTGAAAACTGGTTGTACCAATCAGGTTAGAGCTACAGTCGACTACCCTTGCTCGAGATTTGAAACAAATAGCAATTTCATGCAAGGAGGTTTACGCTATCAGAATAAATAAGCATGTTACTATTTTTGGCGACCTCCGTGGTGAAAACTGGTTGTGCCAATAAGTTAGAGCTACACTCGAGAATAGTCGTCGAGAAGTCTTATATAGAATGTATACTATTTCATTTGGATTAGGTTACTTATAGAATTACTGTGGCCTCAACCAGAATTAATTAGCAAAAACAAAATGCGAGTTCACTTTGTTTTTTACCGACTTGTAAATTAATCTTTATAGTTACATAGATCCTGAAGTGCATCTTGTCTCAGTGAGACAAATGTGACAGTGATATTTGACAGCGTTCTACTGAACACCACCGCGGACGGCTTAGATGTGTGCACGCTATTAGAAGACATCGTGAGTGGCCATCTTTTCTATACAAGGTTGTTTCTTGCACATAGGGCTGCCATTCGTCTTTTTTTTAAGTTTTCTTTTTTTTCTGCTCCAAAAATGTATTCCTTTATTTTGAAATGGAAATACAGGACAGTATTACCTTTACCTACGAAGCAATGATAAATTATACCAAAAAAGTAATATATTTAGATATTTTATACTAAGCAGCTGGCCTACCATGAGCTTCATATGGTTATGGTTATGGCTGTCAAAATTGTGTCAACAGTGTCAACACATTCAAACCCAAGAAGAAAATAAATGTGTGGGTCAGCCAATCTATACACAATTTGACAGCCATAGCCATAACCATATGGAACTCGTGGTATCCCTGCTGCAGGGTTATAAATAACTAAATAAACTGAGCTGGCTAAAAATAACCATCAATATTTATTTTTTATTTTCTCAAAGAATTTATCTCACTCACACTTATTGCACTCACAACTTTTTTTAAAACGACATAATTATTCTTATTAATTTGAACCTTTCACCTTTTTGTTCTTGATTGCATTTCCTTGAACTCTTTAAAACACATAAAGTGGGCTAGCAAGTGCAACCCTATTTATGTAGGTTATTCTGTAAACCAGTAAAGAATAAATTACCATATAGGATTCCAAAGAAACAGCTCGCATTTGAAAAGAAAGTTAATTCTTTACAGTTATGTACCGGTCAATAGCCTACTGCCTACATTAAAATAATAATATCTCTTCAGTTAAGCCTTGCACACATCTGAGCGTTCTGTGGTGGCGACCAGGGAAACGCTGGCAAATATAACAGCGATATTTGACAGTGTTTCACTGATTGCCACCGCAGAAGGCTTTACTAAAGACACTAAGTTTCAGAAAATTACATAGGTATACGGATAAAAATGGTGAAGAAAAGGATACCTGTTTCGAGCAGTGTATTATTCTTAAGGCTTTAGGGAGGCCTATGTCCAGCAGTGGACTTCTTCAGGCTGATAATGATGATGATGATGATGATTATTATTCTTAAGGTACAGCATCATTCTCATCATTATCAGCAAAACTGGTATTTCATGAGCATCAAACATTGTAATAAGATCCCGAATAATATCAGCATTTCAAAAAAAATTAAATGATTGCCGAATCGTGGGCTTTACAAATTTAGGGAATATAATATAGATTTTAAAATGTATGTTCAGGTATAAAAATATTGTAATGTATGCATGCTATCAGTATTAAATAACGAAATATGGTACATTTATTAGGAAATTCCAACACCCAACACATTTTTCAAGCAAATAAAGAAATTGTATTCTATTCTACTGATCCTGACAAGTATACTACTGCACATAGGCCTATATATTTCCAAGAAGAACGATTCTAAGGCCCGTATTCCGAAACAGTGCTTGAGTCTGAGTCGAGGCTCAAGCATAGATTTAATGACAGTTCTCCATTAAAAAGTGTCAAAAATCTGTGTGAGGCTCGACTCAGACTCAAGCACTGTTTCGGAATACGGGCCTCAGAATCCTTCTGGTAAAAGGCTTTAAGGCTTTCTAAACCCTCTCTATCCACCTGCTTCCCGCGATCATACCTTCAGGATACTGATGATGAAATAGGATTTACGATACTGTAGTTAACTAGAGCTGTTGTAAACAGGTAAGTAGGTTACTGACGACAGCGTTGGGATTATTTTAATTGTCAAATTGACCCTTTTAATACTCACCAATTATTTAGGAATGAATACAATGCAATCTATGCAATTCAAATTGAAATTCGAACCAGCTATATTAGAACAATGTAAAAAGCATATATTTAGACGTATAGAGATGCTTATGCTTATTTTTATAAACGACTTTTGGTAGTTGCTTTTCACTTATATGCTTTTTTCAACTTACAAAACTTTTAACTTTTTAGATTATAAACTTATAGCCCGAACCTAACCTAACTTAAAAGGTTAGTATAACAATAAATCATGTAATATGTTAATTTAAGTTCAATAAATAAAGGCCAAATAATAATAAAATTAGCTAAGCCTGACCAAATTGTTCTGGGTGATTCATAATCAAAATACAAATAACACACCCAAACAGCTAGGTACTCTAAGTAAACATACGTAGAACTAAGTACCATGCACGTACTAGGAAGTGAATAACACGCTAGCACAAGTTTTTTATCACGTTAGGTGTTATAATTTATGACGACATCGCAACAAAAACTCTCCTTGACAGTCTTAAAAAAGTGCTACTATGATAAACTAAATAAACCTTATTTTTAGCATAGCAACAAATAAAACAACACTTCAGCTGGCCTACCATGAGCTTCATATGGTTATGGTTATGGCTGACAAAATAGTGTCAACATTGTCAACAAATTCAAACCCAAGAAGAAAATGAATGTGTGGGTCAGCCTATCTATACACAATTTTACAGCCATAGCCATAACCATATGGAGCTCGTGGTAGCCCTGCTGGGCCAAGCTGCTGAACCGATTTTGATGAAATCTATGTAATATAGGGAACCAATCCATTTATACCAATCAAACCTTTGAGATAAAAAATCAATTTTTCAAATTAGTTTATAAATGATGAAGTTATGCAATAACGAACTGTAAAATAATAATAATTAAAATACAATTGAATTGTGAACCTCCTCGTTTATTATATGAAGTCGGTTAAAAACAAAATTATTAGTGAATATTGATAACTGGACATTCGCCTCTTTAAGTATTTGAGGGGCTTGCCACCACTCCCGGCGAACACACTGCGAACTAAACGATGAATAATTTATAAGTTTAAATAATTATAAGTTTAAAAAACTTGAGAAACCGACTTCATTGCCAAACGGCTAAACCGATTTTAATGAAATTTGTTTGGGACAATCTGGACGTAAGAATAACCTTCCAAATAAAAAAGTAATTTTCTAAATTGGTCCATAAATGACGGAGGCATGCAGTTACAAAAATTAAAAAAATGATTTAAAAAAAATGGCAACACCGATTTAAATAAAATTAAAATGGGACCAATCTCGAAGCAGTACCTTTCAGATAAAAGAATAGTTTTTCAAATCGGTTCACAAATGACGAAGTAATGCGATAACAAACATTAAAAAAAAAAAACGGATTGAGAACCTCCTCCTTTTTGATTGGAAGTCGGTTAAAAACTAGAGAAACCGACTTCATTGCCAAACGGCTAAACCGATTTTAATGAAATTTGTTTGGGACAATCTGGACGTAAGAATAACCTTCCAAATAAAAAAATAATTTTCTAAATCGGTTCATAAATGACGGAGGCATGCAGTTACAAACATTAAAAAAAAGATTTAAAAAAAATGGCAAAACTTTAATAAAATTAAAATGGGACCAATCTGGAAGCACTACAATACAGTACTGTACCTTTCAGATAAAAAAATATTTTTTCAAATCGACGCTCACAAACGACGAAGTTATGCGGTAACAAACATAAAAAAAAAAATACAACCGAATTGAGAGCCTCCTCCTTTTTGATTGGAAGTCGGTTAAAAACATGAAACAACTTCTCGGTGGCACACTTTAACCTTTTGAAAGATATAAAAATACTGAACTTATTTATCGCAATTCGCGAAAAAATCTTGTGTGCAATCCGATTGCAAAATAATCATTTACATCCTAACATGTACTAACAACTCAAAAGTTTTCCCAACTAAAAAAAACTTTGTATCTTACTTTGTTTTTGTAAAATATACTTTTTACGAAAACCAGTGTTAGGATTTGTTTTGCCTAAGACTCGCGTTTTTCGATTTAGGTTTAGTTATTTTATATCGTGATAAGGAGATGCTGGCCAATGCACCTAGAGGCCTTTTGTCACCTCTTACGGCATCCCTAGAGGTATAGTAGGGTCCTTGTCTATACCAGGACGATTATGGCTAAAATAACATTTGAATTATTCAATCATTCCAGATGTCGGTGCTACGTGAAATCGCGGTCTACCTATGCGGGTTTGTCGTGCTGAGGCTGGGTGATGCGCAGATCGTCCTACCAGGACCCTGTCCTGATGTGCAGGCTATGCAGGATTTCGATGGCTCAAAGGTAAGGTATCTCCTTATTCTTTTGGACCTCTTCAAAAGACAGCATAAAAAGTAAACAGGCCTTTGCATCTAATGTAGATAATTTATATAGCGTCAGGGGCAAGGTGCCAAGGGCAAGTAAGGACTTGCGGGATGCTATACTGCCTGGGGCAGGTTTTTAGATGAAATAGGTTTGTCCAGCACCTATAGATAGATAGATAACTTTTTATTTGGCTCAAAAACACAGCTTATAAAGAAAATGAAACAACAGAAAGAGAAGAACATCGAATAAAGGTACGGCTACACAAAAAATCATAAGAGAAAAAATAAAAACATAAAACACATACAGAAACACAGAAAGAAATATCACATAAAATATACCATCCTGACAGCTTAGTCGGCCTAATCCATAGTCAATACGTGCGGAGCTGATTAAGCCGCGAGTTTGAGAAGACAGTACCGACTATTTAACAAATGAGTGCATTGTCCAGCTCTGGGCTTCGTCGGTCGGGCTGATGATGATGTTGATTGATGTTCCTATAAGTTTACTAACGTTCTCAAATCTAACAAAAAAAACCTTAATTCTTAAAAGGTCACTCCTCGAATAAAATAGCGTGTAATTAAATAGTGTAATTAAAGCGTCAAAATTATCGACCTAGTGAGAGATGTCTGTGATATCTGATGTGAATCTATAAAGCTCTTCTTCTTCTTCCTGCCCTTATACCACATTATGTGGGGTCGGCACAACATGTAGGTATTCTTCCTCCATTCCTTTCTGTCAGCCGTCATCTTTGCATTCACTCCTCTCTTATCCATGTCATCTTTCACACAGTGAATCTATAAAAACTAATTCAATTAATATGTATAATAACTAATATAATTTCTCCTGTTTCAGTATTTGGGCAAGTGGTACGAGGCTGAGAAGTACTTCTTCTTATTCGAGTTCGGAGGCAAGTGCATCACGGCCAATTACGATCTGAAGAATAACGGAGTCATCGGTGTCATCAACAAGCAAATTAGCGTTCTGTAAGACTTCCTTGGAATTTAGTTGATGTAAACAGCGCCAAAAATTAAGAAGTACCTACTCCAGCTAACCTTGAAGCACTCTGAAGCTCCTGATTACCTATTGTTATTCAGCCTATTTCAATTTTAATATCCGACCCAAAAGAGGTGTGTTATGTTTGATGCCTTAGTTAGAGTGAGCATGTATCTGTTTATCTCTGGCGTCATAGCTCCGGAAATGATACTTGGATTCGAAAACGGTAGTTTTGGTTGAAATCTATGGAGCTGTGTCCATCTTCTAAGAAAATTGATCACCTTGGTCGGAGGTTAAAAGAAAATTTACATAATCATTATCTTTCTGCTCTTAACTCACGCTGTGGAGTCGGCACAACAGGCTTTCTTCCTCTGCTCACCTCTATCATTCGTCATCTCAATGCTCACTTTCTCACTCATGTCTTTGACATAGTTCATCCTTATTTTCTTTGGTCTTTCCCGGATCCCTTCTCTATTACCACTATCGACATCCATTCTTTAAACTTTTCTTACTGTTATTTAAAATATTGGCAGGTCCGGCGTCCAATCCGAGATTCAGGGCGAAGCGAGTCAAGTCAGCCGCTCGGACGAAGGCAAGCTGTCAGTAAGGTTCCCTTCCCTGCCCGTCAACATCGCAGCCCCCTACTGGGTGGTTGACACTGACTACAACAACTATGCTGTGGTCTGGAGCTGCTATGAATTCGGGTTCTTCCACACTCGTAAGTTTGACTTTTATTGAGTTGACTGCTTATTTTTTTAATAATTCCTGCCGCATCAGCGCCTTAGCACATTTGCATTGACGTTGGCGCAATATTACATGCACTTTACAATTGTTTTGCATAGGTAAACATTGATGAAACAAGATAAAATAGAAAATAAAATCTATCAAAAATAGTGGCTACAGTGACGCATGTTTGTGTAGTCATGTAGATACAAAAAATTGCACCAATAAGCTAATAAGAAACTTTAATAGAAAAAATATCTTGTTATAGTTATAATGCAAGGATATATCCTTGTTATAATGTCATGGTTATAGCACTGGTGGTCTAGTGGTAGCCGCCTCCTTCCGATTCTAAGGTCGTGGGCTCAAATTCAGTCGTGTACCAATGAGTTATTCTGCCAATAAATGTATATGAACTATGCCAGTACTCTCAAACGGTGAAGGAAAGCATCGTGAGGAAACCGGGCGGCGTGTCGTAGAACCTAAAAAAGTTCGAACAACACGTGTCAAGCGTCACGCAAAAAGGGCCCGGCAGCAGCCTACTTGCAGAAACCAATCCGCACACCAACTGCGGATGATGAATGAATGATATTGTCATGATTCATGCATGACACATGCCATTGTATCCTAGTTCTCACAAAGTAATCTCAAATAACTTAAATTTCCAGGAAATGCCTGGATCCTGACCAGAGCTAGGAACCCTCAATCATCAGTCCTAGACAAGGCATACGACGTCGTTGACAAGAACAGAATCAGCAGGGCCTTCTTCATGTCCACTAACCAACAAGACTGTCCAGATGAATAAAACATCTTTTAGTCCTTATATGAACTATTTATGAATAGGTAGCTACTCGAAACGGAGTTATTCGATAGTCTTAGACTAAAAAATGTTTCATAAATTACAATCGAGTTAGCTCTCTATTATAGTAAGAGCATCGGTTGTAAAATATGTTTTTTTTATTGACACCTCAGTAACTGTTGCATTTAATCATTTATTGACGTCTGTGAGTACATAATATTGATTGATTACTTTATAAGTAGGTACAGTACTTAGGTAATGTTTTTGATACTTCTTCTTTGAAATTGAGGCTTGGTTGGTAAGTATAGCGCAAAGGGGTCCGGTTAATGTACACTCAGTTAAAACGAATCCACTGTTTTTCCACTGTAAAATTGTTAAGGCCCATACTGTAGCAGATAAATTCGATTATTACTTTTTTTATCAAGCGATAGATCCTAAAGGGTTGCCCTTTTGAGGTTATTGTAAAAAAATCATTTTCTGGCAGTATGGCGGCACGCTCGCTCGCTTTGTGCGCTATCTATACGCCCTATAAAGTATCAAGGACAAGTATAAGTATCCAGTGCCAGAACAAAAATGAAAAGATCCATGTTTGAATTGCTACAGTACATGTGGCTTAGCTGGTCTTATCGTAATAACGGGGTGTACAATAACATGGTGTACATTATCGCCTCCCACGCACGACTATTACTGTTGTCTTGTGTTTTTGTGTTATGTCTTTTTTCATGACCTAGCTTATAGAAAAAGCTTATGAATTTGGATGTAATACTAGGCCTAAAATCTTTGTCATCAGATTTGGCCACTGTGGTTCTTTCAAAATATGAACTAGATTAACTAGATTCTAGTACATTCAAAATACGAACGAACAAACTGTACTTAATTTTCTATTTATTCAAAATATAGAATAAAGTTCTAGATATTGTATACGAGTTTTAACTATTTTTTAAGATGTAAGGGTAGTTAATAAAATAACCATAAGAGTGCAAATTATATTAGCTCTATATCTACGACTTAAATAAATTAAAGCCTTTACAAAACTTTCTTATCTAATACAACATACCTACAAACAACATTATAACACAAATAGGCGAATCTACCAAACTGGAATATTTTAGAAGCTTAATTTTGAAATTCAATTTTTTTTCAACATCGTTCAATTCAATTCTGATAGTATCATCCAAATCAGTACCTAGGTATATGATTTCGCTACTAAATTAAAAATCCATGCTCGTTGCTATCTTCAGGGGTCGATCTAAGTGGGAGTACTGTCATCGGAGTGCCAACTTTTCCTGAAATCATTTAGCATTGAAACACTGAATAAAATGTACCGTTTCATAATGATAATATTCATATACGCAAAGCATAAAAAAGACTAAAGTGATCAAATGATAAGACAAACAGTGTGAAGCCCCAAGTGTGAATAATTTTTCATGCCCCCATTTCGGGAAGAGTATTTTTGCTCTTCGATATCTGAGGTGGGATGAAAAGTTACGTGTTGCACTCGAGTGCAAAGATTTTTCACCTCGTGCTCTTTTGATTCCCTCGCTAACTTTTAAACATTCGCTGGGCTCATGATTCAATTTTAGAATCCATCGCTTGCTCAGTCATCAAAATTGAGCACGCGGTTAAAAAGCAACTTTGCCCTCTTGTATAACAAATAACTATTGTTGATAACATTTCAACAAACTTAAATAGCATGGCATCAGCATTGCTATTCAGCGTGGCAAAGCAACCAGCGTCTTAGGCACGCTTCCGATTGGTACCTACTAATTTTGATCAATTGAGCTGTCTCAAGAGATCTCTAGAGATCGTTTGCAATGAAAGATAGCTCAGCAACACAGCTGCTTGAAATTTTTTATTACATATAGGGAAATAACTGTACGTAAGGCATCTGTATTCCTCAAGTTGATGGATGGAGGGTTGGGAGGGATCGTAAGAAACTACCAGCGGGTAACCAACTCCCATGGTCAACCTGGAAGTCTCTGAATAGACTTCGGAGCCAGGTGGGCCGCTGCAGGCATAATTTAGTCAAATGGGGGTACTCCAACCACGCGGACTGCAACTGCGGAGCCCCACAGTCTATGCTTAATTTGCTGTCTTGCCCAGAGTGCCCTAACACCTGCACGCTGAAAGATTTGACTGACGCCACGTATTAATGTGGCCCATTTCTGGGCAAAACACATATAGGGACAAAATATCAGGGGAAACATCGACACGACGAAGAAGAAGCGACAGTTACCACTTAGATGGGATATATACTTGTTCCACCAGCTAGCTGAATAAAAAAGACATTGTAATTTTCTGTATTGGTGGTTGTCCTGTTTACCTGTGTTCGTTGATAGCTTCAGCATAGCTTGGAGGTGGTGGTATGTTGTCGCTCTTGGTCTTGGTCGGTGGTTTCGCTGGAGGGGCCAGTCGGTCCTCTTCAGCCTCTTCAGGGATCGAGTCACGACGTCTGGTGTCGAATTCTGAGAGGATCGGTTGGGAGATGTTGTTTCTTGTAGGCAAGCCCACGAGGACTAGCTTTGGAGCACTGTGTGCTTGCTGGAAAAGGAATGAAGTAGAACTTGAAAAGTTGTCTGGAAGAAATCGCTTTATAAGACCACCCATTGCACATTTATTGAATAGTATTTATGTGATAGATTGTTTCTTTCTCTCAAACAATTGTATTCAACCTGGAACGTTTCAATTTAAGAAATTTCAAGACAAGAGTGAACAGGTGGAGTATGGCTAAGCATGCTCCATCTTAGGCTGCATCCTCACTTTCCATCAGATGTGATGGCAGCCAAATGCTTAGCTATCAATATAAAAAAAATAGAGAAGGTAATAGAAACCTTATAGGTACAATAGAATACAACACACAATAGTAGTCTCATAAAGATTGAGGCTTATGCTCACAGATTTCATGTTTGTGTGGCTTTCTCTAATTGCTATCTATAATTTTTCTTCATTTTAGTATATACTTAAATGTATAATACAATCTACTATTTTTGTGAATATGATATCATATTGCTAGCAATAATCGCTTTCTTAGACTCTTAGGAAAAATTTCCTGGTTTTCCTTTCATTTAATTTATCATGATTGTTAGAGAGATTTTATCCTTATAATTTACCCTAACGATTGATGCAATAAAAGTACAGGGTATAACTTTTTCAGATTTTAGCCGGGTTGATTCCCGGTTTGGGAGAAGAGAATTTTCGAAAATCTTGGAATGCAGTTTGCTTTTTATTCAAAAATAAAGGAATGTTTCCTTTGAGTAAAATTTTCTATCTGCAGTATTAAGAGTACTTTCCCTCCAGGTGGCATTACAAAATTCCACCCTGTATTATACAGCCACATTATTTTGAAAGTCATTTCCCTGGCGCCCAAAACGAACTGGTATTTGACTATGACTTTCTACGTAAGCAGTCGTTTTCAAACATCAACACTTAGATACGTTAATCAGAGCAATAAATTAGCATCAATATGTATGAAAAGATACGCGAAAATAAACAGAGGACAGGGACTTTACCTACTTATGGATTCCTGGGTATTTGTTACTGCATTAGTTGTATAAATAAGCATGTAAAAATACGCGTGGGCATAGTAGGTAATATGAGTAAATTTATATTTCCAATTGAATGAATAGACTTTTTGAACAGACTTAAAAGTTTGTTAGGTTTTATACCGAAAATTGTTCTAACTGGTTATATTTTAGTTGTGTTTATAGTGTTTATAAAATTGTATAGAGCATGATCTCGAGAAGTTTTATTGGTAAGGGCAAGAAAGTAGTATTTTTTTCTAATAACCTCAAAAATCGTCGTACTTTTGATAGAAACATAATATTTTTTTAAAAAGTACTTTTTAAAAAGTACTTTTTAAATTAATGCGATCGTTATACATACGAAAAATATATGGAAAAAACAGGTATTTATCGTGATTGCCTTTGTTATTTATATTTTTAACCCTTTTTTGGCTTGACCCGTTGCTTCCTTATAATTATTTTTTAATTTTTATTAAGTTCTGGTCGTTTACTACTTTAACTCACCTTATAAGCCTGCGGGTTTCTATTACAATTCAGCACTGGATTGGAGATGTTGTTCTGCCGCTTTCCGTGTTGGTTGCTGATCTCTAGCGCCGATCGAAGGAGGTCAACCTTCGACGCTGAACCTTCATAGTTGCTGCCGCGACGCTGGGTGTTGCTACCACTGCGGCTTCGGCATTCGTTGATATCGCCTTGGGAAAACTGGAAAATATTTTGAAGACTAAGGACCATTATTTAGAAACAGTGCTTGAGTCTGAGGCGAGACTCAAGCACTGATTTTTGACATTTTTCAATGGCGTACTTACTGTAAAAAAATCTATGCTTGAGAGTGCTTGAGACTCGACTCAGACAATAGTAATATATAGTAATAGCTTAAGGGGCAGCGGAGGGCGAATTTTCATACAAACGTAATACCAAACTGATTACTAATTTAAGCAGATTTTTACTATATTATTGTAATAAATGTTTTTGTATAGTTATCTAGGTTCCTGAACAGTTTTTATTTTAAATTACTTACCTCAAATGAAAATAAACACCAATCGCATTTTACACATTTTTTTCATTGCAAAATGTGATTGGTGTTAATTTCATTTGAGGTAAGTAATTTAAAATAAAAACTGTTTAGGAACCTAGATAAATACTATAAGAATACAGTTATTACAATAATATAGTGAAAATCTGCCTTAACTAGTACTAGTAATAATTTTGGTATTACGTTTGTATGAAAATTTGCCCTCCGTCGGCCCCTTAACGTTGCCACGTTTAAGTCTATAGATAAAATAAATAAAGAAATTTCATTTACAACATTTCGTCTTGTTGTTTTCGTTTCGCCTATTTGTCTCTCTCTATTGTACGGAGAAAAGATGAGACAGCAAAAATACGTTACTTACAAACGATTGAAACGAGTTGTTGTCTCATCAATTTTCCATACAAAAGAGAGAGACACGCGCTCACACGAAAAGATATTTGGTAGACAAAATGCGATAGCAAAACTCCGACTTCGGGTACAGATAATGATGATGAGCTTAGTCCAGCCTCGTCGTGTAAACCTACTTCTTCAAATTTGTGAGACCCCCTAACTCAGGGTATATCTATGCTTAAAAGAAGGTCTCAAACCTATGAAATTATGTACTCTAGATTAAGTTGAAAGAAAATATATTTAGTAGAGTATTTGTAGATATATTTTTATTTGTATATTTGTAAATTAGCAATTACTCACCCTTGCATAATTATATGGAAAAAACTAGTGTTTATCGCGATTACCTTTATTATTTCCCGACGTTTCAACCGTGTCTCCCCGCGACCACGGCTTTTGTAACACGGTTGAAACGTCGCGAAATAATAAAGGTAATCTCGATAAACACCCGTTTTTTTCCATATAATTAAGCATAACGATCGCGTTAATTTAAAAAATGCTACTTACCCTTGATCTTGATCCCCTCGGCAATGAATGTAGAGAGCCCAGCGGGTTGTACCGCGTGATCATGTGAAGCCGTTCCAAAGACACCATCGTTTCTGCATCTTTCCTCAGTGGTTCACTGTTCAGCTTGTCACCTTCGCCACTCTCTAAAAAAAACGTTATTTACTTTCTTCCATATAAGCTGATAAGAAAACTCCCTATAAGCCGACAGCAGATTCCCATATAAGCAGGTAGGGAATACCTTATCTGCCTAATAATACTACGACACCAAATAAAGCCTTTCCTACCAGTATCTGGTTCACAAGCGTCTTCATGTCCGATACCCGTCATGTTAATCTTCCTCAGCCAGAAGTAATGTAGTAGACCGTACGCCACTCCACCTAGGAAGGCGATGAGGCCCATGTATCGGAACGCTTCTCTCGTGCCCAGTGACGCTATTAGCAGACCACCACCGAAACTGCCACTGCCTCTTCCTATAAACATAAGGCATAAATAACTTAAACATGTAAGGAATAAGTCATAAATTGGTCAAACGCGTGTGAACAGGGAAGACTACCCAGTGTCCTGCAAAATATCAGCACAGTATTTAATACTACTTATCTTACTGAGCTCTAACTAGGGACAGACAGACAATCGGGCGCAGCGAAGCTATTTCGGAAGCCTACAAATGGCCCTGGATATCCTCACAGTTCACAAGGTTCTTGGTCTTGAGGGGCTCTTCGAATCCGAAATAAGGTTATTTTATCCAATAATGATTTGCTGGGTGAGAGTATCGAGAGAAATGCATATCTCAGCACAGCATCACACATTTACTATTATCATACCTAGACTGAAATGAGCCATCCCGAGCACTCCTATCAGGGTAGCCAGTAAACTCTTCGGAGCCAACATCGCGCAGTACGTGGCTGCAGCCACCCACATCAAATGCACCGACAATGACTCCATCGCTTCGAATGGAAAACACCACCAGGAATTCCTGAAGATTCATATCAAACCTATTAGAGCCTGTGACGTAAGCAGACGTGCTTGTGCACCTGTCAACAAATATTTGACATCGGATTATATCTTCATAGAGCGTAGTGTGCGTCAGAAAGAGATAGCGCTCTACGAAAGCAGAAAAGCCGATGTGCAATATTTATTGCCTACAACCGTATTTAAGAAAAACCCTTCATTCCTTCCTTAGAATTTAGTCTTTTATTAGAAAAACTAGGTAAGCATTATAAATAAATAAATAATAAATATTATAGACAATACACACAACACTCGAATCCGAAACCCCAAACTAAGCAGAGCTTGTACTATGGGAACCAGATAGCTGATATAATACTTATACGCATATTTTTTTAGTAAATACATACTTAGAATACAATATAACACCCAGACAGAGAACAAACATCTGTGTACACCACACAAATATTTTTTCTCGGTGGGATTGAACCTTGGATTGAACCCACAAAACGATGAGCTGAGAGGCCAGTCATTATTATATCAAAGCTTCAAAGTATGTGATATTATTTTATGAAAAGTTCTCATTAAATTATCCAATAGAAAACAAGAAACAAGCAAACAGTAGTCGCTATGCTTCTTTAGTAATATAATTGTCTAGTTTATGAAGTGTTTCCTACTGTCTTCGACGTAATAAAGTATTCTAGTAAGTATACTACATCAGATAAGTGCCGAGGTTCCTCCCACACAGCATCATTGTCCTCATAAACTTGGCAATGCCTTATCGTCGTAAATACCTCTACATTAATCCTGTAAATGGTGCTTTAATGGAAGAACTAGCTAATATGAATGACAGCACAGCACAAAGTACTTAGGTAATTCATCTAACAGAACACCAAAATAACCGAAATTACAGACTAAAACACTGAATAACTTTTGCAACTATACTTATTTTCATAGACAATAAGATAATCATTAAAGGAAATATTTTAGTAAGGCCCTGCCCTTAGACGAAACAGGCATAAATAAATAAACAATAAAAATATGAATAAAATTGGTTCTAGAATGAGCCCTTGAGGTGCACTAATTATTCGTTTTATAAAATAACTAGCAACATTTATACAACAATACAAGTTATTTATTTTATGTATGTACGGAAATAGTAAATATTACCTATATTTATAAAGTTTTCTTCTTTATTATTGCAATAAAGTAAAAATGGAAGTCAGTGTCACGGTCACAATATCGCAAGCTCTTGTTGTTTCAAAATATAGATGTCTAACATTAGATAGACAGTACTGTAGGCCTACCAAAAGCTCGGTCTGGCTCTGTCTCTGGCTCTGGTTTTGAGTCAGTGTGACTGCTCATGCTACACTGTGCGTGTGACATTTCGACGTTGTATTTATTTAATCAACACTCACACAGACTCAAAACCAGAGACAGAGCTAGACAGAGTTTGTGGTAGGCCTACAGTACCCTATGTACAGTTATTTATCTGATAAGTCGGTTATTGTTATGACTATCAAACTGTATTTATGGAACGTCCTAGGCTGAATTTCTTGCAAATAGTTGGTACTTTAACGCAAACAACGTTAGTTATGCACAAAACTAGTAATTCATAACTCAGTTAATTTTACCTCACTTAGTTTTAAGTAAGTGTTGAATATTTAGGAGACGTGCAACCAGCGCCTGTTCCTAATTCATCCTGCCGTCGAGATTTATTATTAAAAAAACGCAGCACGTCTTCCAAGAATTTTATTCAGCTCCTCAGAAGCGAGAGCGAGGAACAACCGAGAAGAACTGACTCTCGCTTGTCCCGTTATTTTACTGCCTAGATATTTAAATTTTGAATATACCCCCTAAATGTTTTTAATAGACTACTGAGTTCACTACAAATCGTTTATGGTGATTCTTGAGAACATGTCCCTGTGATTTCAATTACTTGGCAGATATGAAAAATAAACTATGGTTTCTGAAGTTGAACTTCCTTTGGGTAAAAAAATGAACTGGCGCATGTGCTATCCCAGGCTCAAAAACAATCTCTAGGAAACACCACAGATGTGGTGTTATTAAACATTATTGAAGCAGAGCTTAGAAATGCCATTCATATTGGCAATGCAGAAGGTCTTTTACAATACTCACTCAATAAACGAGTAGCCGACAAGCCTGGCTGCGTGGGAGAAGAACGCGACGATGATGACGTTGACGTGGCCAATGCGGGCGGTGATAGCATCCGCTCCGTATAGGAACGGGATGCTGCTTAGCGTACCCACGGTCACGGTTATTCCTGGATAGATGAATGATAAGGTAAATGGAAGATCTTTGCAGAGTTTGCGGAATTCAATGCGCGTAAACAATCCAACGAGCTAGCTCAACCCTTTTTGTCAATTGAACACTTACTTCTTTTTATTGTGTTATTAAGTCATGGTCAGTGGCCATTTTCAGACCCTCATAATTTAAAGTTTACCTGTGACGGATCTTGCAGAATTGTCTATTTGTGATTATTGAGCTAGTTTCGCACCACATGTATATTCGTCAAATTTATGAATTTGACAAGTCTTCTTTTTGTTATATAGTTCTCAAAACTTACCCAGTAAGAAATTAGGTGCTCCCAATTCTTTCAAATATATAAAAAGATATGACTCGATAAAGCCCCAAAAATTTCCCAAAGCGAACAAGAAGAATATGAAGACTATAATGTGCGGCATCTTGATAATATTAATCAAGTCCCGAAGTAAATTATCGCCTGGCAGCTTTGCTCCCAAAGGCATAACAGCAACAGTGATCGCTGATATGAGAAGTAAAACGTCATAGGTGTAGAAGGCTGCTGAGTAGTCAGTGTAACCTGCAATGATGTAAACATTTAGTAATATAGTATTGACATTGGAGATACCGATTACCTACTAGTTGCCACGATACGCACCAACTTGTTTACTGCCAACATCAATGAGCATGCCCGTGATAGGAGAAAATATTGCCATTCCTATACTCGAGAACAACCGTTCTCTGCCAAAGTCTCCTCCATATTTCTGTATCATTGTCAAAGCTATGGGATCCATGATCGTGACGCCGGCGGACAGCATGATAGTTCCCATAAATCTCAAGAAAAAGTAAATGTAGAATGTCTTATCATCGCTTTCTTTGTAATCCGGTGGGCATATATCAGGACCGCCTCTCCTGTAATATTCCAATGTCAATTTATCTTTTGAGTACGTAAATATTAGATAAACTAAGTACTTGACTTATAAGTAAATCATAAATAGTACCTACGATGCGTCTGTTTTTGTGTGAGTAGTGATGACGTGAAAATTTAAATCATCTTACCTAAAATCACATTTCTGAACCATACAGTCAGCGGATAGAATTTCCAGTCGTTGCTGGGATAGTTTAGTCATGTTATGTAACATGACAAGGCCTCCACATCTTAAATCTTCTTTGTCTAAAGCACTGACATTAACTCCTTGAGCTATCAACAACATTTCACCAAACCGAGACCTAAAATCTGTTATGGGATCATCTGTGTCCTGAAAAACGCATAAAAAATTAAAATTAAAAGTGCAAAAAATAATATTACGTGTCACACAAATATTTTAAACCTTACTCGTGCCATTTCCATTCCGAGCTGTTCTTTCGGTTCTCCTAAATCATTATGAATTTCAATGAGAAAATACGCAACATCGCTGTATTCTTCTTCTTCTTCAGTTATGTTTGAAAAGCTGAAACATAAGAAAGCTCGGCTGTAGTTGGCTATACCTATCTGACTAACCTGTATTAGACAATAATTAATAATATCAGTAAGTTCAATGACTTCATACTATTCAAAATATGTCCACAGCTATTTAATTTACGTAAATTTGGAAGCCTTCGCAAAGCTGTGTCTTCAAGTAAAACTAATGTTTGCAGGGTTATAAAACTGAATTACATCGTTATCGCTTATTTATCAAGACTAGAGGAATTAGAACCAGAGTTTGTTTCGTACGTATGTGATACAGAAACGCAATTATTATATTGTTTTAACTTTGTTTCCTAGAAAATAATTATTTTTTCTAAAACTTGTTTTTGTAATAATCATGCATTTTAGTAGTGTACACAATTAGCTGTGTACATTACTTACCTGCTGTTAGAAAGGATTGGTGGTTGAATCTTGTGGCTAATGTGGAAGTCTAGATCGTCTTTATCATCAGCGGGATCATCGGTTGGTATAACCTTTGATGATTGACAGTGGTCTACGCAGCGGTCAAGCACAAAGTCAACAGTCTCGTCTTCATCTGGGCATTCTCGGCTAGGGCATGGGCTCCACCAAATCTTTAAACGGTGTTATACAAATGATTTTATGTTAAAAACAGTCTGGAGCTGTACTGGACGACTCGTCCGTCGTCAATTTAGATAAGACCTTATAGCTAGAGAGGGCTAGAAACAATTTATATCCATCACTCAATAAGACATCTACCTCACGTGATGCTTGTACTTCAGGATAATATAAGGAGCAATAACCATCAAAATAGACAAACCTATCACGCAGGCGGACATCCGTAAGCATGGACTGCCTAATTCTCTTGGCTAATCCAAACATACATACGTACAAAACAGTACTTGGGTAGGTACCTACACTAGTTAATTTGCTCAAGAGGGACCGGATGAGAACAATTTGCTCAAATTCTTAGGTATACTGAATTACCTGCAAGGACCAATTGTTTAGGGGTCGGTTTCGAAACAAAGCTTATAATTGTACGCACTTCTACACTGTTGGTGATCGGATGTCGCATGACGTAAGCGGACGGCATCACACCTGGAGTCTCCTGATGAGGGATGAGAAGCAGCGAGTGGTGAAACGCTGCGTTGAGGATTAGAGCAGTGATGACCACCGGCTTATATTCTCCGAAACGGTCCACCAGGAAACCTATAAACATGACAGTGATAAACGTACAGCCACATCGTTTTCTACTATTAATTGTAAAGATTGGAACTCACCAGTTATCGGTGGGCTCAAGAACGTCGTGAAGGGCAACGCTAAATACACGAAAGAAATTTCGGGCACAGTGAGACCTATACTTTGCATGTGTATCGTTAGGTACGGTAGCAAAGATGCAGTGGCTCCGTACATCACAAAGAGTGTCACTTTCAGCATGATCAGGTTCGGATTGATGCGCGCCCAGACCATGAATCTGCCGACGTACCCCAAGTCTTCATCACTTTCCTCGTCCATGGTCTCTTCATCGTAATTTTTCACGTCAATTTTACCCGACATGGCTGTGGTTCAGTATTTCATGTTCGATAGCGGGCTGTATCTTATCGACTGACGCTGAGAGTTGTTCTCCGTCGCGGAGCGAGCGTTATTTGCTTAGGCTTGGGTGTCGCTGGTATCTGCGTGAATTGTATGCGAGCAGAGGTGGGACCAGGTCGAACCCTGGTCAGTTCTCGCGCACCGTAGCGAATGTGTCCGGGCCGCTCGACCGACGTCTCTCGGGCCAATTTACAAACAAATTACCTTCGTTTAAGAAGTGTCACCGCGATTGGTGGGGATGCTAAATCGGCTGGCGATTCTAAGACCTTGCGGATAATGGCTGGGGTCGGGGCGCTCTTCGTCGAACGCATTTACACGCAGATCCCGATGGAGTCCTGTGTTGCTGATTAGAACTGCCACGTCGCTGTAAGTGATTTTTCATATTTTTATTGCAAATCATCTGTTTTATTTTTGGACACATAATTTTAGGTTCCTAGTTTGAATCTTTGCAAATTGTAAAGAACGCCAAATTATTTATCAACAGGGAAGTGACCTTGTTGGTACTTAGGCCGAGATTCATAGACCGAACTTTGACTTTACTTTGATGGAAAGTTAAACTTTCAACCAAAATTATATTTCATAGTTCTGTCAAGCTCTTCTATATTCAAAATATTGATAGGAAACTTCGATAAAAAAAGCTTACTTTGCGAAGACTGCTTTGCTGTAAAGCAAAGTGCGGTCTATGAATCTCAGCCTTAGTTAAATGTTGCCTCTTCGTTTTTTGTGTATTGTCTTTTTATCGATAGGATAGGAACCCTTGTTTACTGAACTTTCTCTATACTCAGTTTGGCTCGAGCTTTTCCTAGTACTTCTGAAATCAGCTTCCAATCCTACACATAGGCAATTGAACCTCTAAGTACATTGGAAATCCACGTACCTATATTCACCGTGTTTTAGTTGCATGTAACTCACAAAATCACTCGGGTCCATTTCCGTCATAACTTCAAAGATTTTTGAAAAAAATAAATATATGCAGTTATTGTTTTCTTATAAATCGAGGGCATGACTCTTTTCACGACTTTTTCCTAACTCTCGTGGTTTCGGACTTGGCCATCGCCGCCCTAGTCTTAAAACCACCCTGTATATCGATCAATAATCATCAGTGGAGTGAAGTGGACACCCCTTAGACATCCTCAATAAAATCAGCAGCCTTCCTGCCCAGTTTGGAAAATTTCAGTAACCATGTAACCATAAACAATTCCTAATTCTGACCAATCGTATGCAAATTTTCCCGAAAAGATTTGAAGCTGATTGGTTCGAAGCAGGTACTAATTGGCTATGCTAACTTAATTCAGTGAATTGAATTAAACTTGGCGGTAAGGCAGCTGAATTGTTACCTGTAAAGAGATCCGTGAAAAAACTGGATGAACTGTGTGAAAGATGACATGGTTAAAAGAGGAGTGAATGCAGAGATGACGGCTGACAGAGCGAAATGGAGGAGAAAGACATGCTGTACCGACCCCACAAAAAGTGTGATAAGGGCAGGAAGACGAAGAAGAAAGACATCCGTGAAGCTGTAACAGTTTCAGTATACTTACCTAGGATATTAAAAATGTATTCAAGTATTATATGAGCTATCCGGTTCCCATATTACAAGCTCTGCTTAGTTTGGGGCTGGGTAGTGTTGTGTGAATTGTCCACAATATTTTTTTTTTTTTTTTTTTTTTATTTATTCATCATCAGCCTGAAGAAGTCCATTGCTGGACATCTCCCCAATACATTTCCAGGAAGAACGATTCTGAGTTCTCGCTTATGTAAATATATCTTCTTCTTATTGTGTCACTGGTTCTTTCAAACCAGTGTAGTAAAAAGATTTTAGTGCGTCTAAATGAGGCTTCTTTCGTGCATAATAAATAATTAAATTATACTATAACGTACCTACTACCTAGGTAGGTCGTTAAGTAACTCATAGAACTATCCCCCCTCCAGTTTGCAAGGAGTTAGGCAAAAACTATATGAACAGCGCCCCAGCTCCGATTTATTATTGAAACCACTTAGAACCTATAAATAGCCACACGACCTATTTCGTCCTTAGTAATCATTTGCTATAGGGGTAAAATGAATGGAAGAAGCTTGTAGCAGTAGGTACCTACTAGGTTTATTCATAGGGCGTTTCAAGATACTACACGTATTCCTTACTGTACCTACGCAGAGCTCCCTACCGGGCATCATAAGAACTGAATGCTGGTAGTTTCTAAAACGTTTCGCACGCTAGCTTTTATTTAGAAGATGGTAAATACGACTACTCATTGAGTTTAATATGATAGATGGGGATGTAAATGGCTGCTGGACTGGACAAAGGCAAGGCTTCCTGGCTTCCTCTTTTGGCCTCCTTTCCAACAAACTACAACTTACTTCCTCCCGCAATCTTTTCGATGTCGTCTGTCCATCAGGCGTCCAACGCTTCGTCAAGTAAGATTATTTAATTTCAAGGCACCTGCCAACATCATAGTTAGCCCCTTAGCGTCATCAATTGTAAATAGGGGCTTAGATTTAGGACAACGCCATCTCACGTGGAGTAGCAGAATCTAATGAAAGAAAAACAGCTAGAGTACGAACCTTGAGCGTCAGACATGAATAAAATAATACTTATAGCAATGCCTACAGACACCGCCATCTGCCGCGGAGTAGCAGAATCTAATGATAAAATAACAGGTAGAGTTCGAACCTTGAGCGTGTAACATGAATAAAATAAATAAAGCAATCCCTATACCTAGTGTTTTTTATGATAAAATACCTACCAGCCTTACGTGATCACGTGTAAAATAACATTGGTTTACCTATTGATTTGTAGACTATGTATATTTTTTAGAGACGATCTTTGATTTCGTCATTATTATTTGACAATCGATCGCCGCGCCCCGGCTGCCCAGTGGTGGGTCATGGCGTTTTTCTAGCTAAGGACAAGACAGAACTTTTTCTCCACCAAAGGCATTTTACCTAAATGGTAAATGTTTTCACTTGAAGATATTTTAAACATTTTGTTAAGAGTTTAACAAGATAAATTGATGGAAAAATAAAATTATTTGATAACATTATGCTACAGTACAGCCATCTAGTGACCATAGACTAGATTCATGACATTTTCGTCTAGAATGTCTATAGTCTACTGCAAATTGTCAACCAATGCATTGCGCATAAATGGCCGCCATGTTGCTGCCGTCTGAAAGATGTTCGCAACTGTGTGTGTTTACTAATGATTTTTAAGAACTTTAGTAGTCAAATTACTGTGTTTGTGAAATTGTGAGTGTACAATGGTTTTATATTACATCTATTGTTGTGATTAAAAAGTCTGTCAGATGTCTTTGAAGCCAATAAACAGTGAAATTTTCTTTAGATAGTCATTCGGTTCGGACGGCATAATGGCTGACAATCTGATTCAAAAGTCACATAAAACTAGTGAGAAAAACAAGTATAACAGCGTCGTTCATCGAACAACGAGCGAATCTCTTCGACTGAACGAGTCGGAGAAGGGAGTGACTCACCCGACAAGTCTTCAAGCCGCCCATAACCCAAGGAAAATATCTTCATTTCAGATCACCAGTGTTACAGTCGGCTCTCGGGTGAGCACCGATGCTGGAGAGGATTCGGCGGACGATCTAGATGAATCTCACACCGATGACATATCGAGAGTGACCGACATTGAGAATGAGACACCGAGTTACTCGGAAGATACATTTTCGAAAGATGATGTGTTCTACAACGCGTCAAGTGCATCTGTAGGCTGCGCGCCCGTTATCCCGACCAGCTCGCAGTACGGGCTCGCCATCGTGGGCCAGGACGCCGCTGCCGCTCAGATAGGAGGACCACTCACTAACTGTAATAACTCTGAAGTGGGGGACATGCATGTAACCAATGCTGGGACAGGCAGCATCATTAATCTCATAGGAAATGCCAAACCACAAGAAGGTATGAAAGAAATACAAGAACATGTTAGGAATGAAAGATTTAAAGTTGTTAAAATTGAAAGCACAGAACCTTTTCGAAGAGGTCGGTGGATGTGCATGGACTACTTAGATCACACTACGACTCAGCAGAATGCTCCTATAACACTGAACAATAACCTGGATGTGAGTGAAAGTAATACGTTACAAGCTCCGGATAGTGGTGTTGTGATAAATGATAGTCAGCATGATGAAATGCCTAATGATCTGATAAACAAAGGGCCTAAGGACTTGCAGGGTAACCCTCCGACCGTTCAGCAACTTGAGCAAACTCTTCAAAAACATTTTCCGATGGCTTCACCGGGACAATCTTTGACCCAGCCTTTAAATTCAGTGCAACAGACTATACCTGTGAATCAGTCAGTGTCGGTGCAGTCACCTCCTTTAGAAATGCCTCAACAGATGCCAAATCAAAATATGCAACCAAACCAGCAAGTGGGGCAGCAGCACCCTCAGAGTATGACACATATTACCATGCAGAACCCGGCTCAGAGCCACCCACAGCAGACGCAGCAGCAGCAAGTGCAGCAAATCCCTCAGAGCTTCCCGCAGCATCAGTTACAACAAGTCATTGCTCAGTCGCAGGGCATGGCTATGCAGCAGATTCCTATGCATCAACAAATTCCTCAACAAATGCAACAAATGCCTAACCAGCAGATGCAACAAATGGGGCAGCATATGCCCCAGGCGCAGATCAATAACATGCAGCAAATGCAACAGCAAATGCCTCAGATGCAGCCTATGAACCAAGGACAGATCCAGCAGGTTTCTAATCAGCAGCCGCAAATGCAACAGATGCAAATGCAGCAGATGCAAGGCCAGCCTAACCCACAGCAAATGCATATGCAACAGGGTCAAATCCCTAACATGGGCCAGGGCCATCATATGCAAGGACAGCAGTCAATGCCGCAGCAGCCTCAACTCCAACACCTCCCGAGCCAAGCCCAGATCCAAGCATTACAAAATCAACAAATACCTAATCACATACAACAGATGCAGATGCCGACCCAACTCGCTAACACCAATCAACAAATGTCACAGATGCAAAATCAGATGCACCAACTTCCATCACAACCTCAGCAGTCAGTGCCCGTCATGCATCCACAGATGCAACAGCAGGGCATGTCCGGTGTCCAGCAGCAATATAACCAGGCGGTCAGTCAGCAGTCCAACCCGCAGTCCATGATGCCGGCCAACATGCCATCTTCTCAGCAGCAGATGGTTCAACCTCAACACAATGTTCCTCAATACCATCCTCAGCAGCAGCAGATGAGCCAGCAAGGCCAGACGCTCCCCCAAGAGGTGCTCTCCAGTATCGTTTCCTCCCAGCAAGGTGCCACGTTACCTAATAATTTACAATCAATGGCTTCACAGCCTCAAGGCTCGACCCTCCCAGCGAATCTCCAAAGTATGAATCAACAGCAAGCTACCAACGTTCACTCCATCGCCCCGCAGCAGCAAAACGTGTCTCAAGGCAACATGCAAATGATGGCGCCCGCGCCTCAGAATATGCAGATGACTCTAGACGGGAATCAGCCCAGTATGCAGATACCCGCCTCAGATCCTATATTCATGCAGCCGACGAATGTTAGCCAGCAGATGCCGGTAGGGCACATGGCTCAACAGAGCATGATGCAGCAGGGTGTTGGAGGTCAAGGCCAGATTCAGTATGTTCAGAATCAAGCAGTTAATCAAGTATCGATGGCACACCAGAACATTCCTATGTCGATGCAGCCGAACATGCAAGTCAATATGGGCGGCCAGGTGCATCCCAATGTGGTGCAATCACAAACCAGTATGATAGGGTACGCGAATGTGGTCCCCGTGATGTCGCAAAGTAGTGTCGCGCCCGTTGAAGCTACCGTTTCGGGTACAAATTCTCCTGTGGTGTCACTTCCTATTAGTTCTACGGCTTACGTGTCTAACACGGCTCAGTCTCATGACGGTCAGGGCTTCGGGAGCCCGGTGAGTGCGGTGAGTGGCGCTGTGATGAGTAATGTGAATGCGTGCGACAGTGGTGCTCCGGATGCGTCTGCAGACATGCAGGCTGGTGACTCTGCCGATGGAAAGGACGAGACACAAGCGGCGCCCGCTCCTGAAGATGAAAGGTGAGTCCTAAACACTATCTGAATCACAATCTAAATTTAAATTGACATGTTCAAGATTCGTGTATGTAAAGTATGAAAGGTCCTTGATTTTGGGCTTAACCCTGATTTTTTTAATCGACCATTTGGGTAGGTAGTTAGTTGCCTATTATTTGTAAATATGTCCCCAATTAGTAAATTAAATTGAATGACTTTGATTTCTATCACATCCACCTCACGTACCTATAGGTACCTACTTTATTATCTTACTGGCATTATCTTTCTAATACCTAAACAATTTTTATTGACTCCAAATGCCATGTTTATCAACTGATAACGAGACGTCCATCCAACGTCCATGAACTTAACTGATCTGCAAATACCATCAGATTTTGACGAAATTGATTATTTTGTAGGTAGTAGGTACATAACCTCTATTGCAAAATTATCTTCGACAGTATTCACGTAGAAAGCAGGTTACCGGCATGTAGATAAAGATAACCTGCACCTATCAAAAAAATATAATTGGACGAACTAGACGTTCGTGAATCCAAAATTGTATTTGACAGTATCCACGTAGGAAGCAGGTTACCGGCATATAAATACGATAGGAGTTACCGGCACCTATTTAAAAATATTATTGGGCAAACAAGACGTCCATGAATGTGAAATTATCTTCAACAATATTCACGTTGAAAGCAGGTTACTGGCATATTAGATACGACGTATTACATGCACCGGTTTAAAATATTAATTAGGCAAACTAGATGTGCTGAAACGAAATCTACGTTTTTGCTGACTAGGTTAATCGGCCGACGCCGATCCATGCAAGCAACTCGCTTCAAGCAACCAGGTTGCTTGAAGCAACCTGGTTTCCATGTAAATGTGGTTCATTACCGCATGTGAGGCGATGGCCAATGACCATAACTGTCAACTGAAAATCGCTGGTGACCTTTTCAGACGTCACTTTTATCTCTTTTATGTAGTTTGAGGTACTTACTTCCTACTCAGTTATTTTAAGCTACCTACCTAATTTTATTTGGCGCTGGTAGGTACCTACAAAAAATAAAATATATAATAAATAAAAATGTTCTGTTCATTTGATATGTAGGCATAGGACAAAGCGGTTATTTAAGTACTACGAGCCGGTATGACCGAGCTTCGCTCGGGATTTTATTTTTTTTAAAACGTATTATTAAAAATTTTTTTATTATTATTTGCCAATAGATGTCCGGAAGAGTCATAATCTTTAGTGGCTTATTTTTACTTAGCAACGCCATCTGCTCGAATAGCTTGCAGTTCACTTGTTGCTCACAATCGCCAATAGACGGCAGGAACAGTCATAAATTTAGTTTATGTTAGATTATTGCAAAAACCCATTTCTCGTCATTTTCTGAAAATAAATTCTAGCTAGATCGATTTATCGTCCCCGAAAACCCCTGTATACTAAATTTCATGAAAATCGTTGGTGCCATTTCCGAGATCCTGAATATATATATATATACAAGATTTTCTCGTTTAAAGGTATAAGATAATATAGGTGTACGTTTTTTGAGTAATGCCAAACAGCGACCGCGCTAATTTGTTTATTTATTAATCTCTGTGCAACTTTTTTTGTGATATAGGCTAGCTAACAGTACATTGATGAAAAAACTGTCAACTTGTCGCCAGATCAATTTATCTCCCAAACGCATACGTATTCCATTCCATCCAACGTGCATACGTATCTGTGGTATCGCTACTGTACGTATATCGAACCAAGTGTCTATTTGCGAAAATAACTCATCCGTAGACAATGGTGGCTGTTTTGCTTGATTTCGCTCGCCGTTAGTACCGTCGTCTCAGTGTGGAATCTGACTTCCTTTGATGCTGTTTATTTGGTTCGTCCTGCTACTTGCGACGTAAATAGGTAGTTGACACGCCTGAGCCTGAGGGCTGGGATTCGATGCAATTTCCTGACTACGGTGCGTTTAAAAAGTAGTAGGCTGGGCACACTTAATTATTCTCTCACTTTTGGGTGTTGGACGAATAAATCTCTAAACATTGGCATACCTTTGGCAATTGCCTTTCTTCACATCACCATCTTTCTACCACTGACTTTATGTGGGGTCGGCATAACGTAATCCCCTCTGCAAGCCGTCATATCTGTATCCATGTCATCTTTCACGCAATTCATCTATCTTTCCTTTAGCCTACCTCTACCAACATATCCATGCACATTCATACCTATCGCTCTTCTGGCCACATGTGACTTTCATCCCTCCTCATTACATGCCCGTACTTTACTATTATCGCTCATCAATATTTTTGTCACTGGGCGCTATTTCAAACTTCTGATATACTCATTCCGTATTTTATCCATTCTTGTCACTCGACACATCCATCTCAACGCTCGCATCACTGTCTCATGTATCCTTCTTTCGTCCGCCTCTTTAATTGCCCAACTCTTGATCCATACAATACAATATTCAATTCTTTATATTAGAATACAATAAATAGATAGCCTAACTATTATAATAGAGACTTAATTTTAAACTACGGAGCTTTATT
This sequence comes from Thera obeliscata, assembly GCA_947578465.1. Taxonomy (NCBI): domain Eukaryota; kingdom Metazoa; phylum Arthropoda; class Insecta; order Lepidoptera; family Geometridae; genus Thera; species Thera obeliscata. The sequence goes on from OX387916.1 coordinate 12,999,480, forward strand.
CGTGGTCTAAGATTCATATAAAAAAAAAAAATTTCAACGTCTAGACTCTAGACATTCTCTAGACTAAAATATTCTCTATATAGACTCTAGAGAATGTAAATTATTTTTAACCTCTAAGTTGAGTTTTTGTTACATTTTTTGACCAGGCTCTGTAAGGTCGTGTATCGCTGGGTCATGTTCGACCATGTTTCTGCCTGTCCAAGTGACTCACGGTGCTCGCGCGTCGCTAAGACTGTCTGGCTAAAAAAGCAACAGCTTCGCGTTCTTTTTCGTCTGGTCATTGACGGGCTGAGTGCTCTCTTTTTTGTCCAACCCCAATCCGATAGATTTCTCTTGCTACATTTATTTGCATTGTACCTACTTGCGGCTATAGTACACTCGTAAATAAAGTGTTTGAAAGTAACATCGCGATCCATGTCAGCCCATGCCATTTATTTGCAATATGCCTCGCTGGATCGATACTTAATAAAGTCTAATGAGAGTTTGAAAGTCTGAATGCAAAACCATGACAACTGCTGCTATTAGCTCTAATACCAAAATAGGATACTGAATCCTTTCAGGAGTTTCACGGCCAATAGCAGGATGACTAGGAGTGCTATGGAAATGGGCTTCAAAACTGATAACAAAACCCCCTGTTTATTTCGGTCCTCATCACCAGTTTTCTCTTCACACTTAAAAAGCGGTCTTATTCCTTTATTGGCATTTCAGTATGAATTGCCATATATCTTTTAACTCCGAGCATCGATCATGACAGTCAATATACACTTCTGGACACATCTATTGGCCCAATTTAGAGTTTAGGTTTCGATGGCCCCTACCGAAATATGATTGCTAGATTGAACAAAAACTGTTGATGCAGTTTTAAACCTGATATATTTTACCATCTTTTTCGATGGTATTGTTTTAAATTAGAATTCAGAATACCATACGACATGGAGCTAAGCCTAACAAGTCGGATATGCGCCTTGTTAAAGGCAATTGATTTTTGAATAAAAAACATGTTTTATCAAATAAAGGTTTAATTTAATACGCGTGTTGCCTCCATGGGCATCTACCACAGCTCTCATACGATTTGGCATAGAGTTTATCAACTGCTCTATGAAATTTTGAGGGATCATCTCCCATTCCTCTTCTATGGCAGTTTTCAACTCTTGCATCGTCTGGGCAACTGGCTGACGAGCCCTAACACGTCTTTTTAGCTCGTCTCACATGTGCTCAATGGGGTTTATGTCTGGGCTTCTGGCTGGCTAGTCCATAACTGTGATGTTCACATCCCGAAGATATTCCCTGACGATGCCGGCCGCATGGGCTCTTGCATTATCATGCATAAAAAGGAAATTTGGGCCCACATAGTCCGCGTATGGTATCACGTGAGGTTCTAAGCACTCACGAATGTACCTTTCAGCATTTAATGTTGGCAGCCGTGGTCCTGTAACAACCTCAAGTTGAGTTTTGCCGCTCGCGGATATACCGCCCCAGACAGTCCATGAGCCACCGCCATAAGCAACCCTCTCTTCAAAGCAGCATTGTGCAAAACGCTCTCCCTTACGTCGGTAGACCTTCTTCCTTCCATCATTGCCATGTAACACAATTTTAGACTCATCAGAAAAGAGTACACGGCTCCAATCTTGCTGTGTCCAATTTAAATGACTGCGTGCGAAATGAAGGCGCGCTGTTCAGTGGGCTCGCGTTAGTTTGGGCCCATTAGCTGGCTTGTGTGGTACCATATCGCGTTCTTTTAACCTTCTCCGAACAGTTCGAGCGCTCACAGATACTCCGTGGAAGTCGCAAAGTTTGTTTTGTATCTCAATGGAAGTAAGGTGACGATTTCTCAAGCTGGTCGTCACGATGAATCGATCCTGCCTTTCAGTTGTGACCCGAGATCGTGGCCTTCTTTGGCGGCAAACAAAGCCGCCAGTCTCTAGGTACCTCCGACTCCGATAAACATTTCAGACCGCAGATCAACTTAAATTAAGTTGAGCACTCACGTTTCTTTGGCTGTGTCCGGCCTGAATAAGTGCCACAGCTTGGGCGGCGACTTCAGGTGAAGTATCCATAGATTATTGATAGAACCCCACCTTAATGTTAAGAATATGTAATGTTTGTTGCAAAACCAAAGATATCAATCACTTTTTCAAGAATTAAATCCAAGTAAACCAATAAAACCAAGTTTACTTAGTATTCGATTGTTTGATATCAACAAACAGGCTCCAAATTGTCTTTTGTTTCTTTAAATTCTGTGTTCGAAATTAAAAAAAAGACTATTGAATGAAATTGTGAATGTGCCAGGTTCAAAACTGCATCAAAACTTTTTGCTCGACCTAATATAAAATTTTAGCTAGGACCAAACGAAACTGAAAATACAAGGTGGGCCAATAAATGTGTCCAGAAGTGTATATAATTTAATTGTGCCGAAAAATCGGGGTTCCATAAAATCAATTTATTGAATTCGTAAGACTTGTCCTATTACATACCCGCCGCATTCCTGCAGTCCTGTTCGAAACTGTAAATTTGAACGCTATGGTCATCTTGTATATGTACCTATATCTAAGGAGTAAGGTTTATACATACTGGTCCAATAGCACTCGTTTAGTTTAGCAGGCCGCTGTCTGTTGTCATCTTCTTCTTCTTAATGAATGGCATCTGTCCATTTCGGTTCAATTTTGCCAGTGTTGAGTAGTTTAATGAGTTTAATGATGATAAATTACATAGATAAAATGCTTTTTCGTCAAGTCGTCAGTCACAAGTCGGCCCTACTATAAAGTGGCTTTGAAAACAAAAGATGGCCGTTTTTTCCAGAACCATCTGAAACATTTTCGATCAAATCAGAATATCACATAATACACTTTAATTCCAACTTCTAACCCTTTGAGCTAAGACCTCAAGTAATGTTGGTTAAAATACCACCGAAATTACACAACAGAACTAAAATAACACCAGAAAAACAATTAAAAAGCTATGTGACTTCCCAAAATGACAGAAAACTAATCTGTTGTCATCTTTATTTGTTGACATGAAAGTGACAGGCACACAGTAACGCTGTCAAATATGACAGCGTTTCAGCTGATCGCCATCGCCTAGATGTGCGCAGGCTAAATTTAGCCCTAGGTGTTATAGGTAGACCATCCGTACACACTTCCTAGTTTATCTAAGACACATAGCCGCAGAGGTTCTAACAGGCGCCGGCGCTGCGTCACCGGCGTCGCTGGTAATCGAGTAGTGAAACGAAGGTCGTGAAATCTGAACCTTCCACTCGCTCCTAATCATACGATGCACCACAGGAATATAGAACTACTGGTGCAACGTGCCGCCTTGTTGATACTCCTACCAGAACCTTTTCAAGCTATAGTTGGACTCCCATAAAATAAATCCTATTTTATCCGGGTCTAGTTACTTTACCTGATCCATGTTAACAATAAAGAACACCTAATAAATCCCTCGAGCACCTCTTCAAATCCCTGCTACTGCAGTATAATTTTTTACCTCGAATTTTCAACGGCCCATTGTCTGAAATGAACTGGCTGTTCTTGAACCAAGGATTCGTGGAAACTGGAAATATTGTGGTGGTAACCTACTGAGTGTTGGACTTTATGGGGAACTTCAGCATAATAATCCGTAGGAAACCTATGGCAAAATACATTCATTAGAGATGTAAAAGGGAAACTTGGATATTCTTGCTTTCTAACCATTTTTATAGCCAGCATTTTGAGCATGTTTTCTCGGATTAAAAGCAAAAGATAAGATTAATGAAAGGAATAAATCGCAATTGACAATGCTAAAGAAAGAATGATCCACTCGCTATTTTCTACTCTGCGATGCAATCCATTGGCGTGCTTGTACTGGTGAAAGTGCATGGACCAAATGCCTCTTAACTACAGTCTTGCGGCCGAGAATTGTCAAATAAGTAACAGTTTCATTGAAAAATGTGGGAACAGCCAGATTTAAGTCGGCAATTTGTATTCTTTAACGAGCTTTAGCAAGATTTAATGGATGTTATGCCATGTCATGTATTTTATTGAATCTGCCATTAGTTTTGACGTCACTAAAACGGGCTGCGGCAAGTTGTCTTATCTCTATAATCTAATTTTTGAAGAAATACGGGTTTCGGCTTCGGCACTAATCAAATACTTGAATTACGCCTCTCTAACGTTATTGTACTAGTAGGATTTTCCACCGCATTCTGTCTCATTAGCACTGACATGCTACGTCATAGTGTTAGATTGTATGAACCTTACTGTAGTGATGATAACACGAGTCGTATCATAGTTTGTTGTTAAACAAACAGCTGTAAGTTGACGGTGCATGACTGCTACGTCGCGCCTCACAAGGACGCCCAGGGCTCGAAAAAACGCGCAGACCGGCGCGAGCGCCAGACGTTTTCCTCTCAGAATCGTGACAAAAAATACATTTTTTTAGACCATTCAGGAACTACTTGAGCGAACAAAATTGCTAGCTATTTCGGCGCAATAACACGTTGGATAACTACTTTTCGTGTCAACACTGACGGTCAACAAGGGCACTTGCTTGTTTAGCTGGCTAGCCGGACCTCTTGGTATTTCTTTTACAATAAAATTATCCCATTTGTTTTATACAACGATTCTTTTCATCAGATAGTGTGAAAGTATGTTTCGGTTTGCTGACTGATAGAGATAGATTACAAACGCTCACTGGAATGGGCAGTCATTGATATCACAGCCATTAACCATAGAAACATTCGATAAGATAAAACTCTCCTGATAAGGGGAATCAGATTTTTTTATTGAATTCTTTATGTGTTACGTACGGTGTAGGTAAGCAAATTGAACTGGTTAAGTTTCGTGCTCAAGTATTATCAAATTAAGAGGCCGATGAGCCGGAGATTATCATATCGTGCGCATTCCACACATATTTATGTGCCTCCTGCCTGGGTACGGTACAATGCTTTTGATTGGAAACTTGTTATCATTTAAAAATCTATTTTGAATCAGTTTCGTAGGTATGCGTAATCGCTGCAATGTTGGTATCTTAATTTAATAAAACATCGTACCAAAGCTTCCATTATGGCTTTCAGAGCCCTCTCTGTAAGCCATGGTGAAAGCTTTCGTACGTTAGGTACTTGACGCTATTTTTATATATCAGGAAGAGGCTCTCTAAGAATCTTTCAGTCAAGCTAATTTTTTAGGATTTTAGCTGCATTCGATTTCAACGCGCATGCAAAGAAGAAAAGTGCATGAGACGGCTATTTATAAACTTTTACAAAAATAGTCTGAAATGTGTGCGAAAATAAATTCACGCGATTATCATACTCTCCCGCCTCGTAATATTGCTTTATCGTGTAAAATGTACTTTATTACTTGCGTACAAACACGCATTGTGGAATGTTGTACAGTGCATCAAGTGTTGCCATTTGCACACCAGCCTCTAGTTGTAGTCTAATAATAATTATAATGATCGTTTTTATCGCAAAGTTAATTTAATTACTTCTGCAAAAGTCTTGATGTAATTATAAAATTAGTAAAACAGAATGGGTTTAATCAACTTGATGGAACCGACTAGCAATTCAGAATTCATATAGGGTAATATTTGTAACCAGCAGTAGAGTAGTATTATTCGTATATCAGCTGAGTCCCTCTTAAGTTCTCCATAAATTGCTTTTACACCTACTAGGAACTAGGAACACATTGAAGTTCTGAGCTCGATTTATTACCAAGTTGAATGCGTAGGTGTGAGATAAGATTCCTATACGTAGCCGACCCTGAGCTACAAAGTATTGAAACAATATGTTACACTACATAGTACCTGAATATGTACTTGAAACACAACTTGCCCAAGTCTACATTATGGGGAAGAAAGTTGAAGGTTGGTTCGCCTGCAAATTCAAGTTTCATGCGGATTTCTCTCAATGGTTCGTTAGCTGAATGATTTCAATATAGGGCCATGAAAAGGAAAAGTTACTGGCTAACTAGATTTTAGGATGTTGAAACTATTGAGAGCTCTTTTGAATTTACAACATCTGTGACTGGTCTCCTAATCTCTTCATCTCGAGCTGTTCGTTTGTCATCGAGTCTGTATTGAGCTGTCATAAAAACATGTTTTGTGATATTGAAAAGATGACGCATGTTACAACCACGTCCGCTCCGGCACCGGCACCCAATTGCAATTGTAATTCAGGCGTCGCCAGAACGAATCGGCGCGGCCGGCGGCGGCTGCCGCTGCTTGCCGGAAACGTCCTCAGAATGGCACACTGCCAGATCTAATGAATGAATGCAACTATGATCCTTCCATAATTGCTGAAAACGTTTTATTTGCAATGAACTCATGGCCATTGAAACGCAGCGCTCTATAGTTTCGCGCTGCGCCATTAGACTTACAACTAAACTAATGAACGTGGGAATGTATCTGCGTACCCGTTGCGTGTGCTTGCAGATTTGCAATTCAAACGCAACACTTTATTGGTTGTGCGGTACGCCCAATGAAAATTCGAGCTATAAATTGCTGATAGTTCTGCTAAATTGTGTGGTTGTACGTTTGCGGGGAGTTGTTATAGGTTTATGGTGTTCGCGAAGGTGTGCGGGTAGTGTTCGTTCCGCGACAGTACCTGTGTGACCCAGTGGCTCGAGGCTGTACATTTGCTTTCCCGGCGATGCGCCAAGTTCATTGGCACCAGCCGCCCATGCCCCACCAACAGCACCGCCCCGCGCCGGTCCAGTCTAAAAACTGACACGATGTTAATCCACTACAAATAGAAAGTAAAGTTTCGCTAGATTGAAGTCTATTTTTAGCTGACGTAAAACAAAAGAGGAAGAGGATAATAATATTGAGTCTTTGTTTTATTATTCCGATATAAACTTTGGAAAAGCAAGCAATCTTTACTCCGAGGTTTGACACCAACTCCCTTACCAAGATTATGCACCTTTTATTTACCATTGCGTTCGACTTTTACTCTACTTTCTCACTTCTTTTTAGAGTGTACCTAATGATGACTCCAAACAATGCAAAATATTTTTGCTATTCGAAATAGCTATTCGTAAAGCTATTATGGTTGTAATAAGGTCCATTAATAAGTTATTCTAACTAAACCATGGTCGGGATAAAATCTAAATAATCAAAGTTGATAGTTCAGCCGAAAACACAGTCACAGCCAAACCCATGATACATATAGGCGTATTTGAAGGGAGGGTCTTGGAAATCCAACTGGCCTAGATACAGACCGGCGCGCCGGGGCAGCCTCATTTTTCTGAAGCCTTTGAGGTATTCCCTGATGTTTCAAGTTTTAAAGTAAATGCGTACCTCAGAATACTATTTCGTTTTCCCACATTTTATATTTGCGCGAAGTGTAAAATTATCTTCATGCTTAACTATTAATGAATGACTGATTAATTATTGCTCCGTGAACAATAAATGTGATAATTATAAAATACCTACCAACATTGTTTGCAAAACGATTGTAAACGGAATGGAGTTATCAATAAGAAATCATTTAGGTCTTTACCGACTAATGATGCTTGTGGCGCACCTTATTATCAGACTGAACGAATTTTTAGGGCCTATTAATTCTCACTTGACTTGGCATATTCATCAGTATAACTTCTCGGGCATTTTTGTTCGAAGTGTCGTCGGAGAATTCTCTAATCCTAGTTTTTTTTATATGTTATTTAAATTGCTTGGCTTGGGTTCCTTTTCTCATCAATACTGGTCCACTGCTGGTCGTTGGCCACTGCCAAGACCCGCAGCTGAGTCAGTCTTAGCTACACACACATTCTCAGTCACAGCTAGACTTTGCATATCATCGTTCCTCTTTACTGTAGGGCAAGAATCCTCTCAGGACTAAATAATGTTGTTCACATAATATCTCACAGAATTAGAAAAAGAAAATGATAATTAGGTTGGCAGTGTTTGCGGTTGAACCAACATTCGTTGGAGCACATTAATACTTGAATTGAGACTGCGTTTAAGTAAGGATAGTGGTCGCGTGGAACTGGCACCTAGACTCACCTAGCTTTAAGACGTTTCAAAGTGATTCTTGCATCGTACTGAATAATAAGTTTTTGACTTTGATAATGTAGATGACAAGAGACAACTCTTATGCCATTATAAAATTCGATTGCATGAAATTGAATAGGCGCAGTCTGAGCCGCTGATAAAGTGAGGCTTGCCCAATATCATCCGACTGAGTGGTTGTTTAGACGTGATTCGATCTCATTTGCAATCAATGGAGATTAGCATAATGCATCGAGAATCGAGTCAGATGCATCGAGAATGTCGTACAGCGGCCTGCATACAAGAGATCACTTTATAATCTATGGAACATGGTTTAGTTTACTCTATTCGTAAAAGACATTCGTTCGCTTATTTTAAATCTAAGAAGGAACGATAAAATATCCGATCAGACCAAAACTGAAGCAGGTTGGGCTTTTTACCTTATTTGTGTTGACTTTGGTTTGCAAATTTTAATCAGTATCATTCCTCTTGTCAATGCAATTTAAGATAGTTAAAGATCCACTATTAATGCTACCATCGTCCGTAAAAAAACTAAATAGGACCAAAACCTTTTAAAATTCGAATTCCACCCTAAAAACCCCTATTTTAATGTTGAGTTATAATCGTAACTGCTGTATCATCAAATGATTCAACTTCGTTACTCACTCGCTAAGTACCGGCGTCTTTCCCCTCTCTACTGTCAACTGTGTCTTCTTCGATTTAAGAGCTTAGCTCTTTTTAGGGTTTAAGTTTTTTCCAATTGAGCCTTTCGAATGTGGCCGTCTTGACTTCCTTATAATATGTTATGACCTGAACCTTTTGTTTTATCTGGCTCACGTAACTTATTGTTGGCCTTCCTCTTTCTTGCTTTCGTCATTGAATGACGTTCTTATATAGCTGTCATGACGTAGAAGATTTCGAAACATTCTTCCCCTTCGATTTTGTATCGTTTTAAGTATACTTATACCCTTTTCTACTTATCTCGCTCTAAAACCTCTTCGTCCGTAACTTTTTTCTTACAATTAGTTTTCTTCATCCTCCACCAGCACCACATTTCGAGTCTATTGTTTATTAATATTATAAATGCGTTTGTAACTCTGTCTGTCTGTCTGTCTGTCTGTCCTCCTGTCCGGCTTTCACGCCAAAACTACTGAACCGATTGAAATGAAATTTGGTACACAGATAGTTGAGGGCCTGAGGAAGGACATAGGCTACTTTTTATTGCGAAAAAAGGGTAAGGGGTTTAAAATAGGGGTTGAAAGTTGTATGGAAGTATCGTCATTTTTAGAGCTATAAACTTAAAACTTATTTTTTAGTCTGTTGATTTGATATAAAAAAATATGACATTCAACGTTTGTGCTGGGGGGGTAGAGGGAGGGGATTACAGGGGGGAGTGTGGAGGGGAGTACAGGGGGGAGTGTGGTGGGGAGTACAGGGGGGAGTGTGGAGGGGAGTACAGGGGGGAGTATGGAGGGGAGTACAGGGGGGAGTGTGGAGGGGAATTCAGGGGGAGTGTAGAGGGGAGGTGCGGGGGGAGTGTGGATGGGAGTACAGGGGGGAGAGTGGAGGGGAGTACAGGGGGGAGTTGGAGGGTAGGTGCTGGGGGAGTGTGGAGGGGAGTACAGGGGGAGTGTGGAGGGGAGGTGCGGGGGGAGTGTGGAGGAGAGTACAGGGGGAGTGTGGAGGGGAGGTGCGGGGGGAGTGTGGAGGGGAGTACAGGGGGGAGTGTGGAGGGGAGGTGCGGGGGGAGTGTGGAGGGGAGTACAGGGGGAGTGTGGAGGGGAGGTGCGGGGGAAGTGTGGAGGGGAGGAGCGAGGGGGGATGCGGGGGGGGTACAGGGGGAGTGTGGAGGGGAGGTGCGGGGGGAGTGTGGAAGGGAGGTGCGGGGGGAGTACAGGGGGATTGTGGAGGGGAGTCTGGGGGGAGTGCGGGGGAATGTGGGGGGTGTTGAGGAGAGTGGGGGGAGTGTGGGGGGAGTTCGGAGAGGAATGCGGGGTTGACGAAAGTGTGGCGTAGTACGACGCCATATTATGTCTAAGTTTAGTAAGAGGGCAGACGACTGTGTCACGTGCACGCGAATATGACGTTGTTATTTAATTACTGTTTTCTTTCGCTGCAAATTAAAAATGCTACCCATAGACACTATACCACGCGGACGAAGTCGCGGGCACAGCTAGTTGTTTATAAATACGAGAATCCTATCGATTAGTTAAACTTAAATTCTCATTCCACAAACGAGCAATAACTACAAGGTCAGGGTACCGCACCATCGCGTACCAGCTATTTGCTCTTTACACAGTTTATAGTTTAGTACATCTACTGTTATCGATTGGACAAAAGTAAAACTGAATGTTTCGATGCTATATTGTCAGTTCCTTAGTCAGCTTCTTCGATATTGTGCAGTTGTGTAGAATTCAGAATGTCTTGCTTGGGTAAGACCTCTCTTGACCCACGCGTATGTATTGTGTTATTTATTGATACTTTTCAGTGCATACACCTACGAACAATCGCCAATTTTTTTTGTAGGTTTGAACACTTTATCTACCTCACTTCATTCATACTTGTTAATAGTTGCTCCATATTTAAAGTATTTTCAGTTATTTATAAGATTGTGTTAAGTTTACCTACCACAGTTTCCTGTAAATCGAAATATTTCTCTATTCAATTGAATCAATGCAAACATCTGGATTTTTCGTAGTCGTAGTAGAATGTGGGATCATAATAAAGCGCTGACGTTGATGCGACTGTAATAAAGCTCGTAGCTCGCAGATCGTAAACTGTACCTGTTGATGTATTGACCAGTTGTTATTGCTTAACCCTGTGTTCAGTTATAGGTGTTTTGATTGCCATTGTATAACATTATGAAAAGCTCAAAAGGTCACTGGCAGCCTGAGAAACATTAAGTTTCAAGACTTTCAAACAATCATCATCTTTCTTGTCTCTCATGCAAAAATTAAGAAAACCTTGATACGGGAACACGTAAACCAACTTCGCTACGGGTTGTAACACTTGCCAACCGAATGCCTTAATGCAGGGTATATCCCATTCATAAGATTTCCTATAAAGTTGATAAGGCACTATCACCTTCATCTCAACCCCATCACCCGTACTGCTGGCAATTATTCCTGCCCTGAGCATCTCGTCTAGGATTTTCTTGCTACTTTTACTAATAAACAATACATTATTGATATTATATTTTATGTTAAAATCACAAAGATCAATTAAATCGATCTTAAAACACCTATTAAGAATCATAATGTGCATTATTTGTTTACCTTATTAGTTTGTATTATCTTGAAGAAGTTTTTGTTTCAAGTTAAACATGTGGCAGGCAAATGAGTCGAAAGCTTCCTGTGAGCTGTCATGCAGTGCAACATGCAACGGCAGTGAAAATAAAACGATTCTTGTTTGTTTTCAACTGGAAGTGCTGATTGCTGAAGCATACCTTTAGCGTTTTATAAAACGTTGCAATGTCATTCGTACCTTAACTACTCTCTACCTTTGTAGAATGAATACAGGCCTATGCTATGACTAAGTAGCTCTCAAACCGAACATTAGCTATCAAATTTTAGCAATAGAAAATTCCCAGAACTGATTGGCTCTCACCGCACTCTTTTGTCTAGTAATGGCTCGGATGAACTGTACTTTCCTGCTTCGCTTCTAGACCTATAGCACAGATTCTATAGTGCTAGATGACGGGTCCATTATCTTGGCTTTGTTATATTTTTTACAAATACTCATACGCAGGCACAAGTAAGCATTTAATATTGACTAGTTGACTAGACAACGATTGTATGAATTGTTGCATCGATAGTAGCATAGTAAAAACCCTGTTTAGATAATTAGAGATTGTGTCTTTGGTAATATTAAGTAAAGTATATGGTAAGAGATTAAAATAGTTTATTGTTTATCTTTTGGCTAGTTTTTAATGCAAGGCCACTAATGTTTTCCTAATTTATGATTTAAGCGATAACAATCGGTCTCACGATGTCAGCGCATGATCGCTGTTACGTTTCACAATTGAAGGGTGTGGCTCGATATCTTTGCCGGTCATTGACCCCACGGCCAAATCTTAGACTTTCTAATGAGAATAAGCTGTCTGTGCGCATGATGACGTGAACTGCCAAAGTACAGACACTGTTTGTACTGTGTGATTGCTACCGGTCGCACTAATTAGGTGTTACGATTCGAAATTACTCCTCCAAACATTGAAAACGTTGTTTTCGTGATCTTTAATTGAGTCTGCAATGTTTATAACTTATACGTTTGCTTAATGTATCATCAGCTTTATACATATTTCATAGTTATCAGCAGCAGCATTTACATCCACACAAAAGATTTTCTACATTGCTTAAACTTATGATTGACAGGACTAACATTCTCTGAATCATGCTCCTGATTTTGATTGCTTCATTCATTATCTTTCTCCTGCATCACTAAAGTTGGAATCTACTACATCGGAGCTTCATCAGACATTATTATTTTCTGAGATAGGCCATACAAAAAACTAAGGAACCAAGCACATGGAACTGGTGCCAAATAAGTTTTAAAATGATCCATATATTATTCAATAAAATAATGTATAAGCCCACGCTGTGCCCATCAACAAGACTGGATATCTTCCATTTTCTTTTTCCAGATGTCATCTCGGATCCTATTCTTTCTTACTCATCTATAGATCTTTGACGCAATCCATGCATCGTATTCTTTACTGTGCTCGCCTACCTCTAATTCTATATCCACAAAGCCATTAGACTTTTACATTATTCCATCTGCATCTGCATGTTTCTCTTCGCGTTCATCGACGGCAAACAAAATCACACGCTGCGCGTATACTTTTGCGTGATCTTGCTAACGCAATGACATATTACGCTAATTAAAATATAAAATAGGTAATAATAAAATAGAGAAGTAGTTTTAAAAATTAGTGCGTCTGAAACATTAATAATCATTTTAATGGACATCTACAATTACGTACTTGTAGCTGTAGAGATCGCAAGGGCAGACAGGCTTTCACCGTCTTGACTTTGCGAGTCAAGAAATCTGAAAATCGTTCTTATCGCTGACATTTTAGAGTGTATTTTCTAGTGTTATCTCGTCTTCCTAACTTTCCGACACGGCTGTCTCGTGAAGAAATTATTGATTCGGCTATCGCTGTAAATTCATATTTAATTTTGCTTTATATATCCCTGCTTTTGAGTGTATTTTATTTTCTTCTGGTAAGTATATAATCCGTGCAAAAGTTGTGGCCCAATTAGATTACTTAGCCCAATTCTGAAGTAACTGGCCTGTTAAGTCGTAATCCTTTTACAGTCCATCAAAGTCGCTGGGGTCGAGGTTTTGCAGGTCTCGGATAACCGTGTTGCAAACCCACTGTTGAAGGGCACTGTCTGTCTCTGTAGTCTGTCTCAAAAGTGTCTGGTACTTTACCCAGTTATTCTACTCGTTTAACATAGTTATAGCGTTTGTTTGACGGTGACGCTTTTTGGCGTTTCTAAAAAAAAATTATCTAGATTACTTCTGTACTTCACCAATACTAATTAGGTACCTACTCGTTAATTCATATATTTACAAATTTTTACCTGGCAAAGTGTCACTATTTTGAGTATTATATTGTATGATAGATTACAATGGAAAACAACAGGTTATGCAATAAATCCCAATCAAAATCACACTTGAAAAGTCAGAAGCCAATTAAGCCTCACGATGGAGTCCGGCTCGAAGCATTCCAGCGCCTCGAATGTCGTATCAGTAAAACATTCGACGTATTCGATATTATCGCGAACGCTCAAAATAGCCTTTATCTCGTCCGTGCTGAGGTCACTGGGCGCTGCGTCGGCGCACGCTAGATCATTAACGCTGTAATTAAAGGGAACCAGTAACTCAGTTATGTGTCCGATGGGCACGCACACACACGTATTGCAATATGTATTTACTGAAACCCGGGTTACCAGAAGACCCTTAGTCATGCAAACTCATAAGTTGCAGAGAAGTCTTGCGACTCTATGGAACTGACTCTCTGTTCTCGTTACTTCTATTATTTAGTGTGTCATCATCAGCAACAAACTGATTAGAACCACCACAATTTATACGTAGTAGTTTTTGTTCCGTATTATCGTTATCGTGTCACTCGTGTTGCCCGTGTATGGAGTGACACTTCTTTCTCTCAATGGAATTAATTGCTCAACCGATTTGTCTAATTAGATCAGTCGGTCATTCATATCTGGGTAAGCATGAGGTGTTTTCATTTGGTTATCTTTTAATATTATTAGGATAAAAACCCTGACTGACAGACGCATTGCCTAAACTGGTCACGTCACTGGACACGGGTCCTAGTTACTTGGCATGAGGAGCACAAGCGCATAAGCGCACACTATAGAACGGGTGATACTGATATTATAGGTGATGTAAAAAAAGTTAGGAATGATCAACTCGTGACTGGTCTCATCCAAGAATTTACAGGAATATACAGTGATGTGATATGAAACAACATTACATTTTATAGCGTAGTGATTACGACATACGATTACGACCGTCATAATTGTTGTGACGATATCATTTGAGGCCTGCCCACTTCTAAGCGATGGTAATCAGCTGAAACGCTGTCAAATATGATACCGATATTTGACAGCGTTTCAGCTGATTGCCATCGCCATCGCCTAGATGTGCGCAGTCCCTTAGAGCCTGTCCAGATGGAGCGTTTTACGCGCGAGTGCCCTCGCGCGTTTCAATTTATATTGCGTCCAGATGCCGCGTTTTACGCGCGCTCCTACCAAATAGTTGCTCGCGTTTTACGCGCGATTGAGGAATCGCGCGTAAAACGCCCCATCTGGACAGGCTCTAGAGCCTGTCCAGATGGGGCATCCTAGAGCCTATTTGGTCCCATCTGGACAGGCTCTTAGGAGCAATCTCGGCGTTCAAGTAATATTCGTTTTGCGTTGTTTAGTTCGAAGGAATTAGGACATGGCAGCCACCCATGCAGTCAACCTTATATGGCAGTACCAATTGAACGTATGCTAGTTATTACATCATTTATTATCAAAAACATGGTTTCTGTGACATTTCTATACTGTTACGTCGAAAACTCTGTTTTACTATAATACACGGCAAACAATACAACTCCGCATCACGACGCCATCTTTCTTCTTCTGCTTCACCACTACTCTAGGGATGTGTCACGCTGCTTGATCCGATTGGGTGTCCTATCCCAAAACCGGTTAACAATACCTACTAGCCTTTTCAAATTATTAAAAATGTTGAATATTATTTTGATTCTCCATGAATCTTACATTGAATCGAATCTACTTTGTTTCGTTTTAAAGTGACGCAGTTCAGAGTAATAAATAAATCTACTGTCGACTCTCCACATGGCCTCAGATGATTTACGATTGAGCGGTGGAGTACGTGCACTTTGCAGCAATATAATTTCTATCATGGGGTTTCTCAAAACAGAATAGTCATTGTTGTTTGTTTGACTATTTCATTACGTGAATTGGCCTTCAGATAAAAATATTTTCGCCTCTTGTTTTGTTAAAAATATAGGCCGATCTTTATGTGATTTAAATAGCGTTACTCTCAGATAAAACATTGTTAGGGTGTGTTTTACCAATGCCGGTATTCTTTTGGTTTCTTTGCCACTTGGTAGGTAATATCATGATGTTGTTTGTAATTGCATACTTAAAATACAATATAAAACCCAGACAGAGAACAAACATCTACAATCACCACTCAAATATTTATTCTCGGTGGGGACCGAACCCACGGCCTACGGCGCAGAAGGCAGGGTTACCACCAAATAGGCCGTGACGCCTGTCAATTATTCATCTCTTTACGATTATGTGTTACTTTATTACAGATTTTGTAATGCCGATAAATTACTTTGAAGCTAAAATTATTTACATTAGCGTCAATCTTTTTCTGATAAAATGCTTATTCAGTAAACATGAATTCAAAGAGTAATGTGTCAGATATATAAATTACCAACTTCTGTCCATCTAGCATAAACTAATTGTAGTTAATTGAAAAACAATGAACAAGTTTTTGCAACATTGCTACAACAATGTTTCATAAGACACCGGTCCCAATTAACTTTCTTCAATTCGATAGGTATTATAAAGAGTAACCCTAAGCTTTAATAATACCTGAAATTATTTTAGACTCTTCTGACTATAAACTTTACTGGGACAGAACAATTATAACAGACAAAACCATCCATTACAACCGACCTGACATCACTCTCCACGATAAAAGAAACAAACTGGTATATCTAATAGACATTGCTGTGCCAAACACCCATAATCTCGCCAAAACGCACACGGAAAAACTGGCAAAATATACGGACTTAGCAATAGAACTGAAAACCCAGTGGAGAGTGGATTCTGTTAAAACTATACCTATCATTATTTCGTCAACTGGGGTCATCCCATACACCTTGCATACTAGTTTATCACTCAATCAATAAAATCGTCAACGATTTTTCGTTTGGCCAAAAGCCCGCGAAAAACGTATACTCCTTGCT
The DNA here is from genome assembly GCA_947578465.1 of Thera obeliscata. Classification (NCBI taxonomy): domain Eukaryota; kingdom Metazoa; phylum Arthropoda; class Insecta; order Lepidoptera; family Geometridae; genus Thera; species Thera obeliscata. The sequence goes on from OX387916.1 coordinate 13,015,957, forward strand.
TAGCGAGAGATGAAAAATATGGAAACTTAAATAATAATAATAATAAAAATATTTATTTTCTTAAAAGGTTTACAAGGTTGTCTATAGTAAAACTAAGTCTAGATAGGTAAAACTAGGTGCACGTAATTTTATATTAGTTTGCAACTAAACCTTTGTAATAGTCTAAGACATTGACTCCTCCCTCGCTCTAACTAAGTGAGAACTGGTATGTAGACGCGAGGGACGCGAGCTTTGCACGGGTGTTATACATATTTCCTCCCGTGCAAAGCTGGGGTCAATAAAAAAATATTTCTTTATGATAATTCGAATCAAAAAACATGTTAATGAATTTAAAGTAGGAGTGAGGCGTATATATCGGAACAGGTAAAAATAACAGGTATTTTAAAACAACAGCTTGGAACTGTTGTCTAAACCACTGAGAACCTGTTCCAGTTCCATTCCACAACAGCCCGAATCTGCCGAAACATGCGTCTCTTTATTCTAGCATAGGGAGATTACTTTTGTTAGAAGGAGACGCCACGCACGGAACATGTGAGGCATATATATCGGAACAGATAACAAAACAACAGGTGTTTTAAAATAACAGCTTGGAACTGTTGTCTAAACCAACCAATGAGAGCCTGTTCCCTGCCTGTTCCAGTTCCAGTTCCATTCCACAACAGCCCGAATCTGCCGAAACATGCGTCTCTTTATTCTAGCTTATGGAGATTACTTTTGTTAGAAGGAGACGCCACGCACGGAACATGCTCTTCTCTATTCTAGCTTACGCATCTTACCTTTGTTAGAACGAGATAGCCTGTTACAAGCAGAGAACAGGTGTTGCGTTCGGAAAATACTATGTTGCATGCAACACAACCAGCTGTTATTTTGGAACAGGTTTTTGGAACTGTTGTTTTACTGGAACTGGAACAGGCGGAACAGGTTTCTTATTTTACCTGTTCCAACCCACTCCTAATTTAAAGTGCATTAAGTACCTACCTAATAATAGGAAGATTGATTGACGCTATGTAGTGATTGATACACAATCTTAGCATCAAAACGCAACCAAATCATTTGTTAGAAATTACTTTCAATTTTTAATATCCCATAATTTATTAATGGACTCATGAAGTTTCTCTTTTAGTGTTTTAATTTTAAAATTGTTTATTTTTAATTATGTAATAAAAGTCAATAAATTACCTGATATGAATCATTAGATCGATGTCGGTCCAGCGGCAAATTGTGGTTGCATTATTTATAGCATACTAGCAGCCGACCGCGGCATCGCTCGCACTGTTCCCGTTACTTTTTCGGGATAAAAAGTCCGTCTTCTGGTTCTAAGCTGGGGAGATACCCCACCAATTTTCAGCCAAAATGGTTCAGCCGTTCTTGAGTTAATGTCATTGTTATGAGTGAACTGGTAGCCTCGTGGTAGTAACAAGGTAGTAAAAATAGTATATTATGCAACTAGTGAATAAAAGACGGATTTAAATCGAGGACCAAAGATGAATCACGAGCAAGTGAAGGATTCTAACGACTCATGATGATTGAATCACGAGCGCAGCGAGTGATTCAAGTGTTAGGATCCTGAGCGATGCGAAAGATTCATGACCCTCGATTTAAATCCGTTTTATTCAAGAGTTGCATACTATACTTTATACCATGACTACGAGAAAAAGAAAGATTCAACAAAAATAGGCATTTAATAATGAAAAACCGAAGATTATGTAAATTAATTAAAATGCACATTAAAATTGGAGCAATTGCTAAAGTTAAGAGTAATTTTCTTATTATTATTATTAGGATGATCAACTTGTGAAGAGATGTTTATTTCCTGTCGATGGTCGGAACTTTCTGCTGGAGGCAACTCTTGGGCACTTTTGGACGTTGAAGGGCGTGGAGTCCATGGGTCTTCAGTTTTCTTCAGGTTTATGCTACTTGCTATCTGAAGGTTGCGTTTCGATTTATTTTCTATTGAATCTTCGATATAGCCTTCAGCCACGGAAGAAGACTTCCATCCGCCATGTCGTTTTAACTCCGTCATACCTACACCAGTGTTCGCTAATAACGTTGCAGAGGTCCTTCGGAAAGAATGTCCTGTATACATCTCGGGATTTGGTAGCTTCAAAAATGATGCAATTTCTTTTGGCATGGAACCAATTTTATTTATTCCAATCGAATTTTTTGTGCATTTATTATTAGAATAGAACAAAAAGAATCTATTGTTGTTTGCGTTCGGAGGACGAAAACTTTGATACTTTTCTACGATTTTCTTGTAATCATTTTGGACTACGAAGGTTCGGTCCATTTTCGTTTTCGTCTCTCTCAAAGTAACCAGTAAAGTAGTGTCAGAGATCGTTTGCATATCATCCACTGTCAGTTTAACAAGCTCATTTGAACGACAGGCTCCACTAATGCCTAGAATCAATGCAACCTGTAAACAAAAATAGTTTAATTGACTGGTTCTAAACTACTTGGTAAGCAACGTTTGTTGGAGTTTACTTACTTTTACTGCCAGAAATTGTGAGTCTGGTGCTTCATTCAAAAAGCGTTCAGCATTTAGAGCAGTAAAAACCAGGGATTTTTTCGGTTTGTAGCCTTCTGATAGCCTTTTAAGGTAGGCTTGCAACTTTGAGTATGTTTTTATGTCAATGTTATGCCTTGTTTTTATAGTACACCGTAGCATAGAATACACACTCCATAATGTCGATGACTTCTTTTTCTTTGACAGCTCATTAAAATAAGTTAGGAAAACAGACTCTGAAAATTTGCCAGAAGCTTGATTTTCATTTTTCCATTTGCTAAACTCATCGTAGGCTTTTATGTAAACCAGCCGTGATTTGTTGGGAAGCATGTTTTCAACTATGTTGGCCGCCCTCTCTTTCATAAAGTCTGGTGTTAACACAATATCTTCTTCATCACTTGGATCCATTTTCAATCGATTTATTATTAATCTTAGAAAGTTCTGAAGTAGTTATGTAACACTTTACTTCGTTCCAACTCACAATATTCAAAATAGCGCCATTTTTCATTTTTTTTTACATACCTCAAAAAATAGTTTTTATTCTAATCAAAACTCCTTGGTCAAAAATTTCGTCCAATCAAATTAGAGTATGTTTGGCGCAAGGAGGTTGTATAGTATTAAGATGGAGGTCGACCTTATTAGTGTGTTCTAAATTCAAACACCAAAATCGTGAATAAAAGAGCTTTTTATTCACGATTTCCCGTGAATAAAATAAACTTTTTAGAGGGGGTATGGTATAAAAAAATTTATGAATGCAGTTTAAATTGTTTTTTAAATTCAAATAATGTCTTCTTTCAGTAAAATGTTCTACCTACAATATTCAAGGTACTTTCTCTCCATGTGGCATATCCGTGGGACGCCCTGTACAGTAATCATTGTTGATGCGAAAGAGGAAAGACGAATTCAGTAAACAGTTAATATCTACTAATAATTAATATAATTGTTGAGTCAGCGTCAAAGTAGATTGGCATTCTAGTTTTTAAAGTTCAATGAAGTGTTGAAAGTATTGAAGTGTTGAATTTTATTTGAAGATCCGCTTCGAGCCACAACTATTTGCAAACTGAAAATGCCATTATCTTTGACAAATCCAGAGAAAAAGAGAATTTATTAACTGAATTTCTCAATCTACTTGATGCTGAACAAAACAAAGCACTAGAACAGGTTCAAGTCTGCTTGATTAGTCATATACCATTAGCGGAATGTAGGTAGCTGTTTTGGAAACCTGATCAGTGGCTGCCACATTCTTAGATTTAGTAAATCTATGCGTTTAATTAGGCACACGCGTAACCTTGCCTGTCTGAGGGCTTTGTTTGGTGCGGAATACAAGACAACTGCGCAGTACAAGATAAAATAAAGGTACCGTAGGAAATATTGATTCCTATCGTCATTTGTAAAAATGTAAGCTTTGATTTGACCTTGCCATAAATTAATTTACCGGTAGACCTTAATAAATTGGAACTGAGTCACTCTATCGTTATCTACTCCTTCCTACCAGTTATGCCCGGGCTATTTCTGTTTACACGGAGCTAAAACTGGTAGTTTACTATATATAACTGTCTTGCAATCCTGGCTTGAAAAACTAGCCTTAGTTTTACTAGCTGGGGACATTTCTAAGTTAAATTTGAATAAAACATGACCATGTGGTATTTTAGAGTAAGATACCAATTCACTAAATATAAAATCAGCAGAGTTAGGCAATAAATCAAGAGATAATAATATTTAAGAGACCGGAAAAGGAAAATGGTTTGAGGGTCTCATTTTACGACAGACAAGGTGTAACTGCTTACTGCAGAACCGGTTTTGTATGCTAAGCTATAGATTTTATTCAAATAATTTATGCTCGTGCTCAAGCAATATTTACTAGTAGGCATGTTTATTGCAAAGTGTTCAAATCCTCCTAACATGAAATTGAGTCTGATACTCAATTTCATTTCCTTAACTTTAGTAGTGAACATATACTTCGTTTAATGTAATTTATGATTTAAGATAATATATACTAAGTGTAGACGAACCTGTTCCACGTGGCAATATTCAGCGACCTTGAAGAGGTCATTTTTGTATATTCGTACTCATTCGGCAATAAAGCAGTTGGTCAATGAATTAAACCGATTAAAAAAACTATTGGCCGCATGCCAGTCCACGTCAGTCGTCACATAAACATTGGGAATTTAAAAGAAAATGTCGTTACGTAAGTGAACGAAGATAACAGTTTTGAAGATTCCTTGGAAACGCACGTTGAATGCCTCGTGTTGTTTTCGAGATGAATTTCACAATTGTATTTTATTTAATTACAACAGTAAAACTGAGTACATCACAGTATACGTATCCAGTATAGTTGTGAAATTCTAAATGCAGACCGTATAATTCAGAGATGATAGTAAAGAGGACTAAAATGCACGCGCTTGGCCAATTTCTCGTTTTATTTTATTAATTTCGTCACATTTTTCAACAATGTGTGTTGATGTTAAGTACATTGTGAAATTACTCATCATAATTATTCCGTTTCGAAATAAAATTAAAACCTCTCCACATTTTCAAAACGTATGCTATGGATTTATTGCTTACAGAAATAAGTAACTTGACAGCGTTGTTGGAAATAAAGACATTCGGGGTTTGTAATAAACCTTGATTCCATATTTCAAATGTTGTCAAGTTGCGGTGACTCAACCAGCTTATAGTAAGCTCATCAAAGAAAGTTCAGGAACCTGTGGCGTCCATTTCTGGAAACAGATTCAATTCACCCGTAACGCCTACGGAAATATTATTGTAAATCGCATCTCTTTGGCCATCCGTGCGGTGCGACTCATGCCGTGACTAAGTAAACTCTATGTAGCCGTAATAATATTATGAATATACCAAAGTGAGTTTAGCTTTTAAAGTCTGTTACTTATCGGTGTTTTCTTCAGTCTTCTATTTTGGTTTGTTTTTATAGCATGTTCCTTGTTACAAATTAAAATGTAGGTTAGTAGGATTTAAATGCTTGACTTCTAAGGATGCGTCGTTTATCGATCTTAGCTTATCTTCATCTAGTTTGCCATACAAATATATGAACGCTAAGAGAAATGAAAGTATTTAAGCATTATTAGTGTATCTTTTAGAATTTGTTTTTCTCGCAGCATCAACGACTACCCCTATTCGTACTTGTAAATTCTATTTGAAATAACATTTCTATTCTAGTAAATTGAAACTGTCATGCTCAATTTAGAAAAGCTCGAGACCCGAATGGTATCGTTTTACTAACTTCCTGTTTATCCATCTGCGTAAGTCCATTTTTTACCAGCAAAAACAGTATGAATACAAAAGTGTTTAACTTTTATAAAGAGAATTTCATCTTTCGGAGTTGCTGTCTTTTAGTTTTAGGTTGCCATAAAGTTACATTACAATCGGGTCACTTATTTCTGAAATATTTTTTTTACGGAAGTTTATATGAAAACCAGTGAGTATCTTCATAAGACCTTCTTGTTGATCTTTCTAACTGATCGTATAGGTAAAGGTTCCTCTATGCTTAGTTTGAGGTGTGGATAAACGTGTTATAAGTCGATAAACAATCTTTTGATACGAAAGATTGTACTCCACCTTTCAGAACTGAATTGAAGCGACATTGAGAACGTCGTACTTTTGCAAAATATAATCGTATGTAGATTTATATTGAAAACCAGGCAGGTGGCATCCAGTGCTGTACATTGACTCTTCGGCCTTGACGTCCCACAATTCAATGGCATGGTTTACCCGTGTAATGCTATGAGCTTAACTTTTTGTTGTCAAGGTCAGCTACCATACTGACGGTTTTAGCCGCTACTGAAATAAATTGTATTTTCCCATTCGCCTGACGAGCTTATGGAATTGATGCATTAAGAATTTGTGGAATAGTTGCAGAAAGAACGTTATGTATGACTTGTTTCAATAATATTTATACCTATTTATAAGTTAAACAAGCATAGCAAACCTGGAAACGGAAAGTAACAGGAATAAAACTATTTTGAAATGGTAAAAATGAATTGTTAACAAAAATTGCGGGAAAAATAATAACAGGGTTTTCTAAAAAGTACCTAGATTTACGTACACATAACAGCACAAGAAAACAGGTAGATAAGTTAATTATAATTTTATAATTTTTATTCCAAGATTTTACAACCTTGAGAAAACTTCAGGTAAAAGTAAATTTGTAAGGATAGTGAGTAAGTCACTAGATTACAAACTTACTGACGGCGTGACGAGGCGGCGGCGGCCCGATGCGTCAGACTCAGAAGCCTCCGTGAAAACGTCAAGCAATTAATTTTATTTACAACAGTTTGGAAGTAGCATTTACTCTTCTACATCTGGATTTACCCATAAAGTGATATAATTGTTATAAACGGCACACTTAAAATCGAGTCTAAAAGCTGACCATTGGTTTCGCTGATAAAATGTTGAAACCTGCTTTTAAGGAAAGGCGCCTGTCCCAATTGGCTGATCACGCTATGACGTCATGTCGTCTACGCGTTGTCTACCGTCGCTTCCCGGAACGGCTGGTTACATTGCCCGGCCGCTCACGCCCTCATTACCACCATGAATGAACTTTAGTATAGTTGACACATAAAACTTAAATAACCATAAAACAAAACATCTAACCCAATTGGATCTTCTTAGAATGGCATCATTCTATCCTCTTACTGTGTCAGTCATTACTTCGAACAGCGGCACTACTGCTGTAGTGACTGATTCATGATGAATGGATTTCACTCTTTCGATGCCAATGAACTTTGATCTACTTTTAATCTGTGTGGGTGTAAAATGACAAGCGGCAAATTCAATAGTAAACGCTTTTAGCTTGGCTATTAGTAAGTAAGCAATTGATGTCACAGTTTCATCTATGAATTTAAATGCTTTGAAGAACATAAAATGATCACGATCATACAATTGGTTGTTGATTCCATTTGTTGACTTGAAAACTTTATTGCATAGAATAAGTCATCAATTCGTTTGGCGTGAAGTTTGAGGTCGTGCTTAGAATTCTACAAATGTCCAGTGGTCAGGAAGTAGTATACCGTTTACCTCACATTACGTTAGCTTATTGTGTTCACCGAGTATTGTTCTGTCAGTTATGCCTGGCATTATGATCAGGCATATATTGATACCATCAGGTGTCGGCTGGCAGCTGGAATATAAATAAGTCATAAGACTACACATGATTTGATCGATATTTGTGTCAAAACGCGTCGACATGAGAAAGAAAGCGAGATTACGTCTCGGAAATCAATGTATGAGGTCTTGTCGCAGTGCAGATACCTAGTCAAACACTGCCGCCAGTTTACCGGAGAAAGTCTCGACCCATTTTCGGAATTTAATGTACCAACGTCCAGATAAATATCTAGTTAAGCTTACTTGTTCTTTGAACTTATCGAGACGTTAATTGTGTCTGGCAACAGCGTTCACGGCCGCCACTGAATTAATGCATCCAACCTGACTATGTTTATGTGACACAAATTGTCGCCGGGTGGCGACATTTTCTCTCGTTTGAATTGATGTTCGCACACACCTCTTCAATAAATATATAATTTGCAGTAAACGATATAACTAGCACATTTGCTGTCGTCCATATTTCAGAATGAGTAGAAATATTAGTTAGTTTATGTTTACAGTCTTACAAAGATTGGATCCTGCCGTTGGCTATGGGCGCTGTTGTCTTCAATTAACCCAGTTGTGATCTGGCCATTGTCTGCAGTCTGCTTGGTGTCTGCTTTATTCCACTGCCGAGTAATGAGATACATGCCGCGGAGGCTTTGTTTAGGCGTCATTTGAGATCAGTACACATCGGCCGTAAGTACTGTTGCGTTATTATTATGTAATCCTAAACGCTTTGCCAACCTCAAATACCTCGCTAGAGGTCTTATGATTTCGGACAACTGATACTATATAAAGCTTGCAATCAAATTGATTCAAAGAAGCTGCTTACATAGTAGGATGTTCTCTAGTTTCATCACTACGCATCTAATATTTATCAGTAGAAAATTGATTACCCGTCCCCTACACTCACTCACACGCATTTTGTACATCGTTGTGTTCTACATTTATAAGCTCCACGTTATAATTTCTTATTGTGTTATTACTACTGTATAGTGTACGGTTTGGATTTATCGTTTTACGATTTTTTGACAAACACAAACATTTGCAAATTTTAAATAAGCTTTTTGGTATATGTATATTCATTTCTACGAAATATCGGGATATACACTTCGAGACAACTTTTTTGCGTAGACACAATTTTTGGGAGCGTCGACTTCGTTCTTTGCAACAGCTATAAATTACTTAGCCTTCTTCAAAGTTGTTCCATGTAACCTATTACACAAACAACGTTACGTCAAGCCCCAAACAATTCAACATTCAACTCAACATCAATGTAAGGAAATGATTTATCTATCATACCCCCTATTGTTAATGTTCGACAAAGTGTTTAGGTACTGAAAATGTATACTTTTATTGCTCCATCCTCGGCTATCCTGCTACAGGCAGTTTTTGCTTACAATTCCAAATTATTCTACTGGTCATGCAAAAAGTGGTTCTTACAAACATTTTCTTAACCAGTAACTTCGAAATACAAGTCTATTATTCTGTTCGAATACTTCGTTATTCTATTCATTGCTGAGTATATGGGCATTATTTATCAACGACGACTTGAGCTTTGTATAAAGCCTACCTTTCTCTATCGGCAAATCACAATGAGAACCAGACACGGCACAGACAGAAAACAGCAACTACGTATGTTTTTAATAATGGTCCATTGGAGGCGGCGATTTGTCTCATTAACTGTTTATATTTGTATGCTTCATATTTACCTATGAAAACAATACATTGTACTATTATAACTACTTACTTACTTTTACTAAAACACCATTCACGTGTATAGGCTCTATTTTATTTATATTGATTATTTGATTTTATAACAATGGTTCATAATCATGATATGTGGCCTCGAAAGTTTCTATGGTATTAGGTAAATAGTGAATTTTTTACATAATTTTATACACTATCAGCTCAATGGTTGTATTTTTCAAATCTTTGTATTTTCTTACTTTCGTCGGAACGCCCTTGTATAACATTGTCCTTATTACAGAAATATCATCGTTCAATGTTGGCATTTGTGATTTTAGAGAAAGCTACCTGTTAGCTATTTTCTCGTTATGTCTTGACAGACAAGTGACCTACTTGGCACGGGTGAAACGGTTTTTAAATTATATTCCTTCATGTACCAATATTCTAGGTTTACATAGTTATATACCTACCCTAGCTATTGTCTCGTCGTTTGCTGCATTACTAGAACCTTTAGAATCCCATATAGTCTGCATATTTTCTTTATTCTAGAGGTATAACCCTTAACATTCTAAATTCCGATCCCTAAATATTTATTACTCATCAAAATTCATGTTTAGTCGAGCGAGAGCTAATATTAGACTATGAGGACTGGTGAGTGTTTACTTATCTTATATTCTCTTTAATAACCTAACATTTTGGCACCTGGCATAATTTTGCTAGTCCCCACTTAAAATTCCGATGCAAAAAAATGCTGTAGTATATTATACTAATCGAAATTCGATGTTAGAGAAACAGAATGTGAGACGTACTTAGCTATGTTACTAGAAAAACGGAAAGCACGTTGTGTAAAATATTGCGCTTCGTGCCAATGTACGCAAAGTGGCGGATTTTATAAAAAAGCGTGAGACACCGCCTTTGCTGTGACGTCTACACGGTATTACACGTCCACCGCCTCGTAGCACGAATGAAAAAACTTGGCAATGCTCGGTTCATCCTATGGCGCTCCGAGTGTCAGTTGTATGGCGTCTGCGGGCGGCGCTTATACGTTATAAGCCTCCACTGTTTTGTCTCTTGTTTTTCAACATTTAAACATTAATTTATCAATCTAGCCCATTGCCCCCGTCTGCTGTGTATAGGCCTCTATTACGCCACTATTTCCGGTTCTGTGCGATTGAAGCGTTTGTACCCAGTTGGTCTTGTTTAGCTGCTTTTCAGAACTTCGGATGTCCGTTCACGTACCCAGATTTTAGATTTTGATTACATTCGTGTAACTATTTAATTTTCTCAGTCTTGTTTTTTTCTTCTGGTAATTTTAACTCCAAAGCAAATAGCAAGTCAATAGAGAAGTAGGATATGACTAAGAAATCTGATTTTCAGCAGAATGTTGGTATGTATTTCTGAGGCGCCTGTTATAACGAAATCTCTTATCCTTACTTAGAAAACATGAAGAGAAATGAAACTGTTGTAAACATCTGCCATCCATGTTGTTCGCTGTCTTTTTCAAGTGCTTATTTAAAAATAACCACAGTAGTCCACTGTTATTTAAGATCTGCAGCTCTAACATTAAAAAAACAAGAATTTGAATCACTTCATAGAGAGCTGTTAGATTCAATAAACGAATGTCAGTAGTCCTTCAGCATTCATCCAAGCAATAAAGTAAACTAAAAGTCGTGAGGTATAAAGGTTTCTATAGCGATCTAAAAGAAAACGTGGCTGTTAGCCTTAAACAAGCCTTCAAACATGTGTCTAAAAGTGGATTTCTGTGTTCAATAGACTGGACATTATCATCTAGTAAGGTTTTTGTAGTTTAGTATAGCCATCAAACCTATATTACTGGTTGGTATCCTTTTGATGCAACCAGTTCTCTCGGCTCGTGCGGAATTTTTGAATCGCGTAGAATAGGAGGTATTGTACGTTTTACTAGAAACTGCAATGGATGTTATCATCGATAATAATGTACTATGGATGTTTTATAATATAACTCTAATGTGGTTTTGTAAATATTTCGTTTAACTTTTGACGGCTAGGTACTTAGCCACAATATTTATGTATTTTATACCCACAAAAACTAGGTACGGTTGGTTGTTACTGTCGATCAAATTCGGCGGATTCCAAGCATAGTTTCGCAAACGGTTATGCATTATTACCGGTTCAGTTTTTACCAAATCTTGGTACAATCGCGTGACAATACATAGTAGACCAACACGTTAGAAACTACGAAGGCACGTTGCATTGCTTCCTGCCCTGTCAGCCCTGCAGATTGTATTTAACTGCTCGGTAATGGCCAGTTATTGACCAAGAAAAGGTTTAAAATACTTTTACAGCAAATACAAACTGGCGCACCGCTGTTGAATCACTTCACTGGAGATGACTAATTTGGTAGGAATAAATTCGGCCACTTACGAAATGTACCAACAATGACGAAAAAATGCATCAAGTATCCATTTCTTATTCAGTCATATTTCGATGACATCATTTGGGTCCGACCGATCATTTTACAGCTGATATTGATCTAATGAAATGCCATGTAGTAATCTATATATCAGCGATCTGATCACTAAACATATCACCTTTACCAATTTATGTAACTTTAAGCTATGTAATAAAAGGAGCTTACCTTTATATGTAGCGCTGTTTAATAGCATTTGATTAAGTTGATATACAAGATCAACTTAATAGTCAAATTATCTCGAGTCTAGATCATATTAGGTGCGTCCTACTTACCTATTTGCCTGGTATAACCTAGAGTTCTAGAAAAATTGATCATACACATTACATAATGTAGATAGGTATGCCATTATACAGTGTCAATCACAATATTTTCTTGATAGGCACTACTGAATAAAGTATTAGCCTTGAACTTGGCTAAAAATACTGCCAGACCAGATACCACAATCTGAATCTTGTAAATATGTAATAAAATTGTGTGGCTGACTGACTCTCGTCGTTCGTCAAACTTAAATAACAGGGTAGCTTTGTTTCATAGTCAGAAGTACATTTATTTTTGTCTTGTCACAAGTTCTTTCGAACCAGTGCCAGAATTTTAAGTGCGCCTAGAAGAGAAGAGCCTAAGAAAAGAATTCTGGAATAGCAAGAGGTGCAGCAGATGACTTAAACTTACGGACAAAGTCGCGGGCATATGTTTAATCTAAAATAAACTCCCATTCTATTTTTATCGCGCGGGCGGACAACAGGTTACATTACAACACAATAATGTGATCGAAACTGCAAAGAATAGCTATCAAACGCCCTATGCCCTTGATGCCTGTAAACCTCGACAATGATGGGCAATAGGTGACCCAGTTATAGAAGCGTATTTTTGGGGTGACAATGTTTTTGTTTTATGATGGATGGAAATACGGGGCCGGGCGGCGGCCGCTGCTCGGCGGAGTGACACTGCCGCGCAGCAGTGCTGCCGAGCTCGGAATGTAATGTTTATATCTATAGGGAATGTATGGGGACCATTAGTGCTGCGGCAGCACTGCTGCGTGCTGCCGAGATAGGAATCATACCTTTAAGCCAGTTAGTCGTGTGAAAGAAAGTATAACGCCTTAAAGTGGGTGGTCCATTGGCGAGCTAAAACCGACGAGCTTGCGAGCTAAAGGTTTAAACCGACAATGGAGCACCTTATACAAAATCGCGGTCTTGTAAGTGCTCCATTGGCGGTTTATACTTTTAGCTCGCAGGCTCGTCGGTTTTAACTCGCCAATGGATCACCACTAGGCCTTGCGCACACTTAAATATTTGTCCTTTCACCACACTTGGTTCGAATGAATCAGTGACACGATAAGAAGAAGAATATTTGTCACTGTCAATTATACAGCTATATTTGACAGCGTTTCACTGATCGCCACTGCAGAACGCTCAGATGTGCGCAAGGCATTAATTAATTTGGGAACTCCCATGTGTTGTCCGACACATGCTTGGCCGTTTCATTCGGTTTAATCTATGCCAGGAAGTCTTGTGTTTATGTAGTCGTGATTCGCAATAATTGTGTTTTGCAGCTAGAAGGCATCTTAGTATACGTTCGAACATTCGAAGGAATATACTGAACGTTCGCTGAATAATAAATATGTTGTTCAGCGACCGTCATAAAACGAAAACCATGGAATAGTTATTACCCATGTTTTATCGTTCTAACGGACAGACAGTTTCAAGTTCGATCCAATGAGACGAACACGATATCAACGATATAAATACAATAAGTATAAAATGAGTATGAGTGATACTCGTACTGCTTGCGGTTGGGACATCAAGTTGGAATCTAAACCAAAGAAACCAAACCAAAGGAACCAAAGAAGAACATTTAAAACACCGAGAGCAGCATAGTAAGTAAAGGGACTTGGTGTTATTTCCTACCCTCTCTGATATTCTTGTGAGCGCTCAGTTTTCCCTTACCCTTAAACTTTCTTTTAAATTAAAATAATAAATCTGATTTATGGTTATTACATGGTTATTACGATGATTTCATCAACCGTAGCTTACTCCCTAATTACCATTAATCAAACATTATAAAAAATATACAAACGCAGGTAAAGTTTTATTACGACCAGTTTTGGAATTATGTAATTTCTTGGAAGGTCAAAACAACACCCAAGGCCGTGGGTGATACAGAACCTGTCCAATTGCCTGTACGCTGGCCGCTCTTAGCCTGCTTACGTGTACCTCACCATGGCATTATGTCGTTTAGGACTTAAGGAGATAACCGCCACCTTGCATCGTAATATCCTGTTAGGATATATCCGTGAAACGTGGTAAATGGTATGATTGTGGTGTAGGTAGTTTTCTCACGGCGCTGCGCTTAGTGCCGTTTCAGGTACGTTTCAGATTTGTTTCAGCTCCAATCAGCGGGTCTACTCTTGAACGCGATTCCGATCCCAATTATAATTTTTGATGGAATTTTGACAAAAAACCCATAGGATTTCTGTCAAAATTCCGTCAAAACTTAAGACTGGGATCGGATTCGCGTTCAAGAGTAGTAAAAGTTCCGAAAGAAGCAAGGTATTCTAAGTTGAGACATTTTAGTGAACGAAGCGCTTTTGTTTCATAAAGGTTTCCTGACAATTTACAGGGAAATACTTAGCTGGAGTGAAGTCGCTCGTTTAGCAACGTCGGAAACCCAATCCCTGACAAATGTTTTAGCGGCTAAAAGCGTATTGATTAGTGTTGCCTGACTGATACACATTGCCCGAATAGCCGATACTGCCTGCCTTACAGTCTAGCCTAGGCTAGGCGCGTCTGGGCGAGGCGTACCTAATTGTATTGCAGTTATTATACAACTAATAACATATTGTATTGCTAGCACTGCGGGCGATAATGTTGTAATCGATCGAGGTTCATTCACATCGGAACGGAGAGAGCAAGAGTCATTCATGATCGTAAATAATATTTAATACTACAGCAAATTTATTGTTAAATGATACTTAGAAAGTGAAATCTGAATTTACGAAGCGAGCGGGGGGCGGTAACGCCTTAATTTGGATTCGATTACTCTCAGGAAGAGATTTTGGAAAGTATCCAAGTGTGTTATAAAATTGTAATCAAACGGATTGGGTAATTATGTGATAAAATTGAAATGAATTTTCTGAAAAATCTACTGGCATTAGATTTTTCAGAAAATTCATTTCACGATCATAGTCAATACTATAGATATAAAGATATTCTTATGAAACATGTGTTGTTTGCTCAGATAACAGGTGACACAACACGGCAGACTTTTCGCGGCGACTTGACAAACTTTACAAATCGCTAACTTGCTTGTGCGCAATAATCACTGCCCAGCACGTAGGTACTAGGTACCAACTGATTGGTAACCTGTACCACTATTAACCAACTTTCCGTTGTTTGTTGCAGGTACTATGACAGTCTGCGACGTGCACCGCCGAGACCGTGAGTCATTCGTTCGTTGATAATTATAATGACGTAAAGCCCCGAATCTATGGATGCGTATGCGAGTGCGCCCATCGTGATAGAAGCCCTGATTGCAGCCAGTTCTGGAAACTGGTGATGTCAACAAGTTCTGAAAATAACTTATTTGCCATCCCTGAGCTAATTGCTGTAGAGATGCTCTAGTATTATGTCACTGTACACTGTGCGGATCTGAGTGTTGGGCAACGAAAGGGATGGATGAAAAAAGAGTCCATGCTGTAGAAATGCGAATGTTGCGATGGATGTGTGGAGTGACAAGGATGGATAAAAAAGGAATGAGTATATTAGAGAAAGTCTGAACGTAGCGCATGTGACAGAGAAAATGAGGAATGTGAGAGAGAGAGTAGCATAGTATGGGCATATCAAAGGAGGGAATAAAGTCATATAACGAGAAAATTGTTAGGTATGGATGTGGATGGTGGTTATAGAAGAAGAGGTAGACCAAAGAAAAGATGGATGGACTGTGTCAAAGATGACATGAATAAGAAAGGAGTGAGAGAGGTGAGTGGAAGAAGAAACCCGGTTGTCTTATCACACACTAAGTGGGGTCGGCAGTCGGCACCCCACTTAGCGGGGGATAAGGAAAGGAAGATGGTAATGCTCTAGTATTATGACAGGTAGAGGCAGAATGGGACTTGCACTCTGCATTTGGAAATGTCTTAGAAAGCTAGGTATGGGCTTAAGATTTATCAAAGTTTCGCTAGACGAGTTACATACGCAAGTCTCAGAACTAACAAGGTTCTTGAGACAGTACGATATTCAGAAACAATCCATATTGGTTTAGCGAAACTGTACCAAACCCCTCAATTAATGGTTCACACAAACGATTCGTCATCGTTTTTTCTATGTCAATGAAATTCAATCAGTGTAGCGTCATTGAAAGGTGTCCTTCCTGTCCATGTATGCGTTTGTATAGCATACCGATATTTCTCTAATGACCTATCTGCTTTGTTTTGGTAATGGATAATGGAAGTCAGATGACTCATACATACCAAAGTAGATTCCTGGTTTCCTACTGTGACTGTATTGATCAAATATTTATCTTTACATTCTAGTCTTCTATTCTAACCCTTTATATCTAGAAATCGATTAAGTAGTCACATTCTTCTCTAGATTTACTACTCTCATGTAGCAGTAAATACTTGAATGATAAATATGCCATCTCAAAGATTGGGTTATTCATAATGCCGACTTTTGAAGAAAGTGAAGACGCAGGTACTAGTTTCAGTTTACAGTAACAGTATTACATCTATTCAATTATACACTTTTATGGTAACTAATCATTAAAATCGTTGTAGTAGAGTTTAGAATAACGCATTAATGATTCACGGGATCGGTAATTTATGTTTTTGTAGTTTAGTTTAGTCACAGAATAATTATTACAGTAACATCTATGTACTCGTATCCAAAAAGATTACTTAGATTTTTTTAAGTCTTTCTATTTTTGCTCCTATTTCATTCCAAGGTACGAGCACGAGCATAGACTTTGCTGTAGCATTTGTAAGGTGTTTTTCTTGTTTTATATATTATCCGGTGTTTTTATGTAAGTGTCATAACGCCATTCATTGAAACGACCTTTGTTTTTGCTTCTTACAAATTATTACACCTGCTAGCAGTGCAAGTGGCATTGCGATGAGCGTACTAACGAGTGCATTAACCTCTCGCTACTGAAATAACAACTCATAAAGGTTTCTTTGTGAATGGCGTTATGCGATATTTCTAGGCATACCACTGCCATCTCGTTATCCTGTGCCCGCCAAGAGTCGCTCTGGAGCAGAACTTCCTCAGTGTGTGAAGGCACGGTTTGTTGGCTAAGGCTAACACGATTTTTTCGATCTCCCCACTAAATCTTACACTTTTTTATGTATCAATGCTTATCTTTATCCATCCGTCTTAAATAATTATAATTAGGTATAGTAAGTACCCAGTACAAAATAGCAGGCGGAACTCTGCGTAATTTATTATCTTTCTCTACCGTTGTCTATGGTTTCAATTTAGTAATTCATGTCTTCAAGTAGCGCCATCTAGCGTCGAGTAGCTTCATCAAGTATGTTGAAGTACACACACGTTTCATAGCTAGATGTAGTTAGTAATATTGTTAATAAAGTTTTGTGTCGGTAAGAAAAATGGTGTAGCTAGTTTCAAAAATTAACAATCATATCGTTAATCATTATACCAATCGGTAAATAATTAATTTTAATTTTATTAGTTTTATGCATTTCGATGAAAAAAAGTAACCATTTATAGTGGAAATGCCTTGGAATTGCCCTTGTAATCTTACTGTGCCCAAGTATTCTACGCTGCGATACAATATTTTCGACTCCTTCGACAGAGCCCGGATAGCTCAGTCGGTAGAGCATTGGACTTTTAATCCAAGGGTCCAGGGTTCAAGTCCCTGTTCGGGCGGTATCTTTTTGCAATTTTATTTTGTTTTTTTCGAGTTTTCATACATTGTTAGTTTGATTAAAGTAAAAAAAAGAAATGATTTTTTTAATTCACTGGTCTAATTCTTGAAAACTATAGCGAAGACTCGTCTCTGGTATTAAATAACATATATTTTATAAACAATAATTAACTTTATATGGATAGGTACATATATTTTTAAAATACATAATCGATCAGTTTATATCTATAGTAAAGTAGGTTCTTCAGCCTTCAGAAAATTTTCTATTCGTTCATAGCAGCGCCATCTTTTTATAGTATTGCGAAACTCTAGTTGTTTTATTAAACTATGTGTGTTGTTAGCTTGCAACGTTAGGGCACAGATGGCGCTGAAGTTTTAAATGTTGTGTCCAATGTGAATTCATAGATGGCGCTGAATTGTAAATGTTGTTTCCAATGCGAAACCATAGATGGCAGTAGTATTCGTCATTCGTTCTCTCGACTTAGAATGAATAGGTAGACGTAGACCCAAATTAGTCAATTACTCCTAAAGAACCCTGGTTGCTTGCTGCATTTTGTGTCTTGAAATAGGAACATGCAACTGTCATTATGGTTAGTTTTTTGTCAACTTTTAAAGCGATGTTATGTTGTAATCGTAACCTATCATACGATTTGTTTGATGATTTTCCTAAATAAATAACACTAGGTTTTTTGTTGGTACTTTACCACCATTAAGTTTTCGGCAAAAAGTGGAAAGCAATTGTAGGATTACAGAGAATAAAAGTAATATTCTGATTTGAATATCCGGTTGAAGAAAAACTGCCTCTATTCAAAACAGATTACCTATTAAACTGACTTGACGAAAAAATATTAATTTATTCAGCAAAATGTTATAGAAAAAAAGAAAAAGATTTCTTCAAACGTAAGTTTTAATAAAAACGATCGTCCTCTAAACAAAAAAAGTTCTACAACCAAAACTATAAATTAAAGATAGGTACCTACACTTTTAGGTACTGGCTAAATAACAAATCGTAAAAACGTCTCTCCAACTGGTTTTTGTCCCCTGTATCTTTAAAAAAACACGGCGCAGCGCGCGACTATAAAAAATGTATACCATGCTGTCATCGCTATAAATAGAATTCACATTTTGCCAAGGTTCAAATTCGATAAACACGCATGCTAACCATTAGAATATTTTAATCCGCCGACATGGAAAGATAGCTGTTTATGACGATTATGTAACGGAGCTCTAGCACATTTGAATGAAATTATATGAGTTTTTTTTATGCAGCTGATGATGGTACAAGCATTTGGCCCGCCTGATGTTAAGTGGTAACCATCGCCTTTAACAAAGCATTGCCTCATAGGGTCACGCCTATCAGGAACGTGCCCTACGATGCACTAGCCTGCGTCCATCAACTTGAGGCATACAGATGTTTAACCTCACGTGCCAGTAATTTCACCGGCACCCACACCCTTCAAGTCGAAACACAGCAATGCTGCTTCACGGCAGAAATAGGCGTAGGAAATGGTGGTAGGTAGTACTTCCCCGGACCAGCCCTCCACAAAGAGCTCTACTACTATTAAAAGTTAAAATAAAACTTACTTTATTTAAAACATTAAGTTGAATAGTTTTCTCCATAACGTGACGCGTAAAGTAAAAATCTAGTGATTTTATTGATTACTTCCGTGGATAATATGACCCAAAACTACCAGTTCTTTGTAATAGCACATAAAAACTAGCTAGTCTTTAGATAAAGTTCGTTTTTGTGCTTTACAAAAAAGTTGCATTTAATTCGTTGCCTTTCGTCCAAAGCGCAACTCATATGTGCCCATTTCCAACATCTGCAACCAATCGAACCTAAGCAAACAATATGATATTTTTGTAAGACTGTAATCCATTTTATTCTTGGACATTGTTTTAAACTCACTCAACCTTGTCGTTAATCCTCTTAGACGTGGAGTCCACTTGAAGATTAGAAAAAAGATAAGGTATTTACTAGGAATCTAGTACATACTAACCCACTATTTTTATGAAACAACGGGATATACCATGATTAAATTTTTGCGAGTTTTTGACTTCCGATATTTCGGCACAGTTGCATGCACCTTAATCACGGTTGAATTAGATTTTTCAAACTCACAAAAATTTTATCATGGAAAATATCCCGTTGTTTCATAAAAATAGTGTTAAAAACCATGATAGTTTCAAAAGTTATAATCCAGTTCCTAAATGTATAACTAAGTTCTACTTCAACAAAAAAGTATTAATGTCAAGTTATTTATTTTCATGTGTGACCCGACTCTTCAGTGTAAAACTGTGCACTACCTGTCCATCATCCCAGTTCCATCACGTAACAGGCGAAACTAAGTTACCATGTGAACAGAATTGTAGATGTTGAAACTTTACTCCTACAATGCTAACTGATTATATCTCACGAAACCTAACTCTTTTCGGCGCCGGCTGTAAACATGTTTTGGTCGTAATTCACCATCCTTATGGGAATATTATGGTAATAAATTCCGTAGGTGGGTTTTGTTTACAACTTTTTTGTTGAGGAATAGCGTTTTTGGCTATCTGTTGTGTTGTGTATCCCTTTATTGTTGAATTCAATTATTTTGGTGGCACTTAGGTTAATTCACATAAACGCCCAAACCACACATACCAGAGTCTTGACCACCATTTTCTTTGAGTTGTGGCTATCTGAAAATCCTTATAGTAATGTTGAGGGTCTTCTAGTATATTATACCGTACCATAGTAGGTACTTCAATAACCTTGTTCAGATAATAATCTCTACTAACAGTGTGTGTATAATAGTAAACCGAACATGTGATGTCCGTTTCATGGAAGCCTCGGCCGCATTGCGGTAAAACACTGTATCCATTATATCGATGTACTAAGCAATTTACACATAAATTATTAGATTTCCCCTGAATGTGGTTGAATCAAGCCTTGAGCGATCGATATTTAATCAACTATTCGGTTATATCTTGTCGCAATTTCGAAACGTAAACATTGTAAGTATCAGGCTAGGTATGGCGGCCATCGCGCGAAACCATATTGATTTAAATTTTCGTCGGCGTATCCGCTGGTTCCGTGTTCTGTTTAAAAACTTTCTTCTCTTTTTTGCTTTGAGCATATTTTATAACTCTTGCTACGTGTGTCAAAAGAAAACATCGTGAGGAACGCCGCGGCTTAGTTCGCTCTGCACGTATTGACCATGTCTTTCCTGTGGATTAGGCTGACTAAGCTGTCACGATGATATAACCTTCTCCATCTAAAAATCCTGTCCCAGGCACTATAGCATCCCGCAAGTAAGGGTATGAGCAAAAACTGTTGCCCCTGACGCTATATAAATCATCTAAAATAGATGCAAAGGCCTGTTTGACGCGTGTGCTTATAACGGTTCCATGGTTAGTAAGCCTTATGTAACGAACATGACGACCTTTACTGTGGTACTGTCTTCTGCACATATTGCATATACTATGTATATTATACCTCTACTATTATTTGCTTTGCGCAGTCATATTGTCTGACATAACACGTTCGGTAGGTCTCCATATTATTGTGCCAGTGAACGAAAAGCTACGCACTATGCGTAAACATAAATGCACGCTATTGTTGCATCATCTGGCATAGTAACGTCCCTATTACTGACACTTTTATGCGCGTTGGCTTGCTGTATTAGTATGCTAATGAACTGCAATTCTGTTGTCTTTTATGTTCCACCGTGTTTGAAAAGGGACATTAAACAAGCTTGAAGCCTTGCGCACATCTTGGCGTTCTGCGGTGGTAAATAATCTAAATGTTATCACACCACATTTTTCTTAATCGAACACCTATTAGATTAAGAAAAATGTGACTGAAATAAAAAGTACTGAACTCATCAAGCGTTTTTAATATTGGGAACGTCTATAACTTCCTCTTTGTCAAAATCAGCTGAAGTTTATATTCTTCAGATGCTAACAAAGATAGAATTTCTATATTCCATCTTTTTTCGCATCTTTTGTTAATAAAGAATTCATTTGAAAAAATATCTTTGATGTTACCTATCAACTTTAATGATATCATGGCAGAGAACAACTAATTATTCTGATGTGGAAACTCGCACATACTAACTAGAATTACCTCAGAAAAAACTCCATAACTGCATTACAAAGATTCCGCCTTACGAAATGATCCGCTATACGCTTTGTTGTTAAACCAGGAAACGGTAAACAAATTCCATATAAAGTAAACGTGTGGGTGTGTAATCAATGTGGACTAGTGGGGCACTTGGCTTGCTTAGAATTTCTAATTGTATAACCTTCGTTTCATCTCTCTATCTCAACACTATATTCTCTCATCTCTGAGAGAGTCTGTCCGTACGTAAGAGTAAAATTCTTATCCTTTCGTAACTGCAATGTATTTTTTAGATATTATATCTGCTTTAATGTTTGAGTAGGTATCTTGTGTCTAATATCGTCGTTGTCATTCTTGTATTGATCTCGAACTTTCTCTATCATTAGCTAAGTGAAATGTTTGATGTTTGAAATGTTATTAGATAAACTGGCAAAAATAGTAGATCAAAACTCTCAAAAATCTTTATAGTAATTATTTTCTTACAACCCGGATTAACTCCTGACTACGTCCACATGAAAACGCACATCATGACCGTCGCTGGCACGTTACGTTGCAATTGCACATTGCAGTTTTGCAACAAATGCGTTATGTCGTTGATAAAGTGGCCGATTATAATAATGTTTATGTTTGTGAAATTCTTGCTGCAAGTGGAGCGGATCATTACGCTGATAAACAGTAGTTTTTATTTGTGCAGGTGATGGCTGCGATAGATATCACACATGTCAGAGCTACTGTTTGGTTCAACCAAAGTGTTGATGTTGTAAAGTTGACTGCCGTATTTACTCAAATTAGTTTCATACGTTTACGACGTTATGACGTCATCTACGCGAAAGGTTAAAAACGAGCCTAAAAATTTTTCACTGACCTATTATCCCTGATTGCTCCTTCGTGTAGTTTGAAGTCTTCTTCGTGGTCACGAAGCGTCTCTTGTCATTATTTTATTGAGATTTGGTCAGCCCATTTGATCGAATTAAAACACCGTCTGCAGGAAGTGATGCCAGTAAAACTGAACCAAAAAAGACAGGGCTTGAAAGGTTTGTGTAGAAATCAAAATGTTAGCACACTATAATTCAAAAAAATCTTCTTTGTATCATTTCTAGGAATACGGTTTGATGCAGTAAAATGGAGTTTTGTTTATTTTTTCTGTATCTATAACTAGGTATCTTTTTGTAGTACGCTTTAAACTGCGAGTAATGCCACTTAAAAAGGTTAAGCGTTACCAGCAAGTCATTTGCGAACGGTCTTTGTTTAGAAACTTCACTGAAACGTCACAACTGTTCACTACTGCGACAATCATATTCATAAGGCTAGTGTAACTTACGAGTATGAGTTGGTAAGACTAGTATCTGCTACTTGCTAGTTCGCACTTAACCAGTTTCCAGTGTTATTTCACCTCTGTGGTTTATCTCGTTTAAGTTCTTAGATTTTGCTTCATTTCGTTTAGTTTATTTTTGAAATAGATTTTGTCAGATGATAGATGCATTATAGTCGGATTTTTAATTAGACGAAGCCAGCTGACGTTTACTGTGTTGTCAGTTTTTGATGAAATAAAAATAGTGTTGTGACAAAGTGAATGATTGAAAAAACTCCTGAATGAATGAAATTGCCTCGTTTTTCTAGTGAATAGTTAGTGTGCCGAACTTGACTTGACGTGCTTGGTTGAGGATCCATATCGTTCGCGCGAAACAATATAGCAACAAAATACACAACAATTACCACAAACACAACTTAACGAAAAACTTTACAAAAACAATAACTGAACAGCGTGAGCGCAGGAAAACATTCGTGCTATCAGACCAGAGGTTAGAAGCCGAATTACAAACAAACTGATGACCGACGCGCGTGGCATCATCACTAGTCGCCACGCCGCGCTTTGTAATAAACCGTCAAAAAACTAATTGTAGTTAGATACCTACTACAAGTAACTTATATCAGAGCACTTTTATACATTTTTTTAAACAAATTTCAATATTATTTTATAGTTTGAAATGATTAACCATTCACTCATTGTTCATTCATCTGATTGAACGAGAACTGAACGCAGCACTATTACTTTAAATATGGCAACATTATTTTACAAAGTGACATTAGCTACTGTCAGTCGGTATCGTCTAATTAAAAATCCGACTATAGGTCTTTGAACTTTTGCATCAGACAACCTCCAGCGAATAAAAGGCATAAGTTTCGCCATTCTGAAACACACAGTTAGAGGGGTGTAGTATCATAACCCGCTATAATGCTTTTTACCAAATTATGGTTAGTACCATCGATAGAAAGATCTTAAAAATTGCTTCAAAATGGTTGGCGGGTTTTGTAGCAAAATCCACTAAAACATAGAGAAATCGGACAGTAAAGAACGATCTCAGGATCAAAAGCCCCTAAAACATCGTATGTCAGTATCAAAATCCTCTATAACTCAATCGACCAATGACAGCACCGCATTTGCGTCACCTGATCGTGAAAACAGTATGGCGGTTGTTGAGTGTCTGCAAAAAAAGAGTGTTGGTTTTTTATCAAATCTAATGCGAAAAAATGGATGAATTAGCCCAATTTGTACAAAAATCTGACCCTAAACATGCAAGGAAACGACCACGCGATAAATCTGCATGGAAATGTGAAGTGGCGCGCAAAAAACGGTGAGTGAAAATTTGACAAAAATCACTTCGAAAGTAAACAAAAAAGTTTTATGCAAGATGTATCCAGCTAATAGTCGTGTACTTAGGTACCCGAAGTGAAGTTCAATAAGTTTTGTTAACAAATATTTCCAAAGGCTAACAATCGTGCGATGAGCATTTTAGTTTGTTGTTTTGTAGAATTCAAATTCAAAATTTATTTATTCCATTAAATCACAGGGATCACTTGTACACACTTAAACTGCGGCGAAGCAAAAAAGGAGGGTTATGTTTTGTGTTAATGTATGCACCTATGTATGTATGTCCGTCTCTATGTTTCTTCGTAACTACAAAACGGTTCAACCGATATTGATGAATTTTGATTTTTTTAAATTATTTTTTATACTTGGTTAAGAGTTCCCTGAGTGTTCCGCATCTATGTGTGTATGTAGGTACCTATACCATTTTTTTAATGTTTTTTATTCAGGTACGAAGCCAAGAAACTGCCAGAATTTCCACAATGTGGGCACAGCCAGAAAGCTTTTTGCTGTACCAGGTTGACATGCCAAGACATAAGAAGGTTCCACAAATTTTTTTATAAATGCACGACGAAGCTTCAACAAGACAATTTTATTCTGAGATACTGCATTATAAAACAAGCGCGCAAATCCAAGCAAAACAGCAAAAGGAACTTTACTATAAAGTATATTATATGCACGAGAGACGGATCACTAGTGTCCGTATGCCAAAAAACATTTCTGAATGCGTTGCAAATAAAGAAAGATCGGGTCCAAGGGGTGATGAACCGATTTTACAAAAGCGATGGCTCTCCTCTTAAAGAAAACAGAGGCGGCGATCGGAAAACTACTGTGTTCGAAGCAAAAAGACTGTCAGTGCAGTGGTTCATAGAAAAGTTTAAAGGCCAAGAAAGCCATTACTGTAGGTCGCAAACAAACAGGCTATACCTGCCAGCCGGATTGAACATTCGAAAAATGTGGCGAATGTACAATAACGCAAGAGACGCTGAACTAAAAGTAAAACAAAGTTTTTTTCGAAAGATATTTAATACCTACTACAACATCGGGTTCGGCTCACCAAGAACAGATGTCTGCTCTACTTGTATCTCGTTGCAAGAACAACTGAAAGTTGAAAAAGATCCGACAAAAAGAAATGAGCTTATGATACAGAAAAGAATACACTCTCTTAAATACAAGGCTTTTTACAGCATACTAAAGGAAGAGAGTGAAACGACTAAAACAATCAGCTTTGACTGCCAAAAAAATCAGCCACTTCCAAAACTGCCGGATCAATCTGCATATTTCAGTAGACAAATTAATTTTTATCACTTTGCCATAGTTGAAGGCAACTCAAAGGCTAAACTCGGAAAAGAAAACGTGCATTCTTATTATTGGAATGAGACGACTCACGCCAAAGGGGGCAATGAAATAATAAGTGCCGTATACCACTTTCTTCAGAATTTCTCGATCCCAGAACATGTAAAAGTTCTACGTATAGTGTGTGATGGTTGTTCGGGCCAAAATAAAAATACGGGCATGATCAGCATGCTAGGAAAATGGCTGTATATCGAAGCTCCAAGACATATAAAGAAAGTTGAATTGATTTTTCCAGTTGTAGGGCACTCGTTCATACCACCCGATCGTGTCTTCGCTAAAATTGAAAACACATTGAAGACAAAAGAAGTCGTAACTTCTCCATCAGAATATGTAGCTGTGTTGGAAGAAAATGCATCATGCGTAGACCTTGCATCTATTCCGGTTTATGATTGGAAGACAGCTTACGCTACCATTATTAAACCGACGTCATCCTGGCACTTCGCATTTATGAAAGCTAAGCGGTTTTTTATAACTCGCACTAAAACAGAAAATGTTTTAGTTCAGGGAGAAGAGGCGTATCGAATGGAGACAAATTTAAAAAAAATTGTGACTAAAAAGAACAAAAAAATCACAAATATTTCACCGCAAATAATTCAGCCTCACACAATTTTGCCAAAGGCAACGAAACTAAAAGATGTTTTTGATCTACTTCAAAAACATTTTGGTAAGGAGTGGAAAAAATTAGAATGTTTGGCATATTACAAAAATTTAGAAGCGAATGTAAATAATGATCATGAACCTGAAGACAATCATCAAGATCAGGAGTGTGACGGTTTATGTGAGCCAGGCTTTGGAGAAGTTCCGTTTAATATATAAAAGGCTAGCGGTCCGCCCCGGTTTCGCACGGGCACATAATATAAAGGTATCTAGCAAAACTTAGCATGCTTAGAACAACTTTAAATAAACATTAAGTATAAAAATAGTCTTTGTATTTTTATTTCATTTAAGTACCCACGCAGCCCAGGTAAATATAATGTTTAATGTTTAAAATATACTATAACATACCTGCGATAATATACCTCGTAATAAATTGACTTACCTGCCCCAATTAATGTTGCATAACGCCATCCACCCACCATTTTTTTGTTGTTTTTGTTGGTTGCAAAACCCCCCGAAATATGACTGCTCATTTTCAAAACCCGCTATTACTTAAGGTTAGTTTCAAATTCCTCTTAATTGGATTTTAATTTGCTTCTTATTCAGTTTTTTATCTATGTTTTCTGTTTGTCAAGCTCAAATTAGTGTCGCGATGCCATAGAGCAAACGTTATGACCAAAAACTATGAGTTTCGTTTTATTGGTCAAGTTTAAACAGTATTATTAAGCCTGTGAAAATTCGGGAGAAAATGTTTTAGTGAGTTTTGATACTACACCCCTCTTATGAAACTTAGCTGTTTCATGTCTATTTATAAATATGTTTTAAAACATGCATAAGTTAACCAATGGCATCATCAAAATATTTTAATTTGTTGCGTATAAGCCTTTCATGTTATTCTTCATCGACGGTTTTACATAATCCATTTAGATATAGACGTAATCGTTATTTTGATTGCAAATTCTTAAAGTGATCTGATATAATTGTCCACTTCCACCATAATACCGGCAAACCGCTACTGGTCTTGATATCTATCGTTACCGGCGATTGTACAAGACGTGAAATCATGTTTATGATCTCGATAAATAATTATAGTCTTTTGCCTTTTGAGAAATGTGTCTTTTCATTTATAACTTGGAAACTTTTGCTTTTGTATTGCCTATGCTACGTCTCAATAAGTTGCACCTAACTTGAACTACTCTACTGTTTTTGTTTTGTAAAAGGATTATACAAAAGAAAGGTAGGAATAGGAACCGAGCCGTAGTGTTTAGTTGCCTGTTCTTCTAGGCTAGGTCGCGTGGAACTGGCACTCATCTTACTTTAAGACGTTTCAAAGTGATCTTTGTGGTTCAACTGAATAAATACATTTCAATTGGAACTTTGATTTATTTGTTGGTAATTTTGCATCGTTGACCTTCGCTGGTTTTCATTTGTTTAACCCAAAGACTTCCTCGATTCGTCGAGTTCTTCATCGATCCAAGAAAATGTATTATTGCAGCACCAACATTGCAGTAATTACAACTTTCAAGCCTATTGTTTCATAAAACTTAAAACTAGGTTATTTCGCTACTTATGGTGGATGGATAGAGTTAAACACTTTGATTATCAATTCACTTACCTCAAAACTGCATGCAACAATAGATAATAACCGACAATTATCTTAATTATAATTTCGCAGCCGAACCGAACACTAAACTTCCATCAACATCAACGTAGGTAATTGTCGGTACTTACCGTACCCTTTGTAAAGGAAAGGATAATGGCCTGTTGGCTGTAATAAATGTCCATGCTTTGATTTAAAATGGCTTTACCGGTAATTTTGTAGTGTGCAACAAAATCACCAGCCTGAACGAAGTAATTTTGCAAATAGATAAATACTAAATTAAGGAGAGATAATAAACTTATTAGAGTAGCATTAGGAATATCACTCATTGATACCAATCACATTTTTTTTCTAAGTAATGACATTTATTCGAAATAATTTTCTAGGAAAACAGTCTCGTCTTTCGACATCTAAAATTTAAGTATTCACGTATAGTAAACATATTTCTGGGCCACGATACACACGAACCTCCAGGGGCTATAAAGGATAATGTCGACACCGCGTCCCCAATCCTACTCAATAAATGTGACGAAACTAGAAGGTTGAAAAACTGTCAAAGGAGATAATAAAAAATGTATTACCTTCGCTTGATCATACGCGCCCTACATAGCTTAACCTGAAAAACATCCGGCAATTTTAATGACACATCCAAAACGGAATAAAGTATCTGAAGATGCTCATCGGTTTATAAAGATTGAGGTTTTGTTACAGTCAAATTTTTATGCATATGTACAGTTTGTACAGGCCGTATTGTAAGTGATTTGTGCAGCTAAAATGCAACTTTTCAGTCATTTACTTGATTCATTACACATTGCGGAAATTATCACAATAAAATATAATCGGTCCATCAATTGTGCTTTGTCCACTAGAACCCCAGTAACATTCAAATATTTATTATTGCTTTATAAATACACTACTCCTGTAAACTGTGACCAATGAACTCGACACCCTTCCGGTATCAAATGAACTCGGACTCCCAATGTCATTTCGTTTGATGGTTCCAGGCATATCGATGGTATTGACCGCAACATGCATGCACTCAGTAGCTGAACATTGTTTACAATCATTATTTTTATTTTCAGCCCTAATGAGCAGGGTTTCGATAAGGTCAATGTAAATGCGCATAAAAAGCATGATCTCACCAAGGCCCGCACCAAGCCATGACGTCAGCTTTTGGGGTAAACAAGCTTGCGTGTTTAATTTTTTAATCTTCTTGCTCGTTTACTATACGATGATGGGCGGATTAGGCATGACATTTACAAATATGTCTTCCTTACCTGATCTCACAAAACCGTTTATAGTAAAATTCCGAGTAATATCTTATACCTTTAAACGAGAAAATCTTGTATATATTATATGTATATATATATTTATTTAGGATCTCGGAAACTGAGCCAACAATTTTCATGAAATTAAGTATACAGGGGTTTTTGGGGACGATAAAACGATCTAGCTAGGTTTCATTTTTAGAAAATGTCCCCCTAATCGTAAAGTAAATAATCAACTTTATCCTAAAATCATAACTCCTAGCGCCATCTGTTGATTAAGTCATGAGTTAGTGGGACAGAGAACGCCATCTATTGACGAGTAGTGGAGTTTATTATTATGTCGGTAAGATCGAAAAATATTAATATTTAATAACTAAGTAAGTAATTCGTATTTAAATATAATTCACAACAACAGTTAAAAAAAATACCGAGCGAAGCTCGGGCACCAACTGCTAGTGATAAGTAAACACTAGTGTATGTGCGCTACTGGCATTCCCTTATCTCATCGTTCCCAGAACATTTTCCGTTCAGCTGATAACACCCATCCATTTTTCCTTCCTCTTAGCTACTCATTACGAAAGGCTCGTCATTACCTGCTTAAAGGCCTGCGCACACCTAGGCCGCTGGCGTCGGCGATTAGTGAAACGCTGTCAAATGTGACAGCGATATTTGACAGCGTGCAGGCCTTAATATATTGCGTCATATATAGACTCACACCACCACTACAATTAATTATGTCATCATTCACATTGTGTGTTGTAAATTTGTAATGTTTTGATAAATTGTATTGAGCTAACTAATGGATCTCTTTAGCCTATATTCTTGTTCCCATTGTGGTTTTCATTTTATGCGTCATTTTGCTTCTCCCTATCGCCTTCTTTTTGTCTCTTTGTTACCTAAGTGACTTTGTTAAACACATAACAGTATTATAGTTCTGTTAAACGACTTAACTGTCGCCTAAATGATTTGCGAGCGTCCGCTAAATTTGCTATACGCTAAACGTTACATTCACACCGAGATTCCGCATTGCGGCCGGTAACCTGACTCTTACGTGTACACCAAACTTTTAACCAAACCAACGCTTCTTATTATGTAGCATGCTTTATTTCGCCAAGCACACTACATATAAATCTTTTGATAGACATAGTGTGTCAATTAGTCTCGCTGTCATCCTCAAAAACAAAATGTAATCCTTTCCATGTGTCCATCATACGAACCTCTACGAATAATCGTATAGATTAAGTCCTCATAAGCGCATGTCCACACTTCAGTGACAAAGAGTCTACAAGCTATTTCGGTAGGTCGGTTCTAAGGCTTCCACGCTCCAATGCTCGGATCGGATTGACATAGCGTTCACGAGCATGAGGAACTAAATCTGTACCGGTCAAATTACAAAGGCTTTCAAGTACCTACATTGAACCAAGTAGAGAAGACCTTCAAACGTTTTCTTTGAAGACTTTGTTGCTATAGTTGCTGTTGAAACATACTTCGTCAGCTGCAACTTTACTACGGCGAATAACAAGATAATAGAGTATGTAGAGCAGATTATTATATGCACCTCATAAATAACTCTTGAATTTTATGACTACGATGTGAATGTGCTTTATTAAAATATTGATAATGTGGTGCCATATGAGTGTAATGCTAATTATAAATATGACATTATTTTGATTATGATTCACAGTAGGTACTCCGGATACATGATATTTCCATGGGAAAAGTTTGTAGTAAGCTCGTTGCAACGTGTAATACTTACGATACTCGTGTAAGTCGAACAAGTTTTCGTTGTATTTAGCGTACTTCACTCAGTTTTGACGACAAACCATTGAAGTCTGACCATCATTTTCGGATACAAACACAGCTATTAGCGGCAGGCGGCAGTTCGTTTGTTTCGGTCATTGAACCAACTAATGTCTCTTGCGAACGTGCCTATTACAACAGTCAACAATCGTCCATCAATCATATATTATTCGGTACCCGGAAGACGTTGAAATGGTTCGTTGGACGACCTTTGCTTTTGACCTTGGTGTCGAATTCCTCCCCAAAGCTAAAGAAAAGTTTCATTTGTACTCAAGGTTGGACTAGTCAAAATAACTCTTATGATTGGAAAATTATCTAAATTTCTTTGATTGAGCTTGGTTGATTTTGGTTACTTGCTTAGCTTTGATGAATTTCAATGATTAATTAGAAATACTATTTACTAGGTACATATTTTAATGTTTTACCTTTTGACTTATCATAATCACACACGCATCACACATGATTTTAGGAATGAATTTTCGAGCTTACACTACGAAGATTAACCCTCGTAAACATAACACTAATCGGTCGTTACCCTTGTGCCCACCCTCTAAATCACCCTCGTTCAAGGTTCAACAAACGTCCTTCATAGCCTGTCATGTCTGTTGAAATGTTGTATACTTATCTAATAACATGGTATTGATTCTTCTTTTGTGCTCTAACTACCATACTATTTGCCTTCTTTCATATATTCAGCTTCATTCAGCAGCAAGGTTTTAACGTTATTTTTACTTTAAATTTGACTCTTCAAGAGTATCATCTTTGTACTCACCTCACGACTGACTATGCGGTGGGATCCTTTCTTGGCTTACTATGCACATGCGGCTATTAGATCAGGGTAACTTTATATTATAAAGAAAATATGAAATAGTAAGTAAATGGTTTAATTACATCAATGTCTTTACAATTTACACTTTATTTAACTAAATTATAGCTTTAGACACGTTATTCAACACAAAACTACCTTACAGTAAAAATATATCAACTACAAAGAGAACTAGGTACTTATCTTAACAATCAAGGGGTGTACTCAGAGCCGAATCACATCGACAGTACACAGAACGAAACGATAACCTTCTCCTTCGAGTCTCAAGCCCAGAATAATCCACCGCCCCGCCTCGCCTCAGTCAGGCAACCCACATGGCAGTTGATAGACAGCGCCCTCTATCGCAATATCGCCATCCGTTCTGCGTAGCTTCTGACTACCATTAACAATTTATTGATATAATAAATTTGTTAATAATTTCGAACAAATAATAATAAAATATAACATTATTTATCAAATCGTTTTAAAGCAACTACATTGTTCTTAAATTAAATATACTAAACTATCTTTTTATTTTAAACATTATAGACTATCCTTCTTTCTTACTTCAATAATCATTATTATTTTAATACAGATTTCTAAAAGCATTTAAATATCAAATTGAATAAATTTTAGCCCCTATTATCTACTAGATACGACACGGCCATTCTGCAAAATACTTCGTCCCCGAAGTATCTCCAAGTATTTTCCAAACCCACTGGCTCACCTAGGAGTCAGGGTGCTAGTGTGTACAAGATCCTGGTATCATATAGGCCAATAAAGTACTAAATAACCTGACATGAAATCTGAAAGCACAAGAATAATGTTAACATAAAAACTATTAAACATTCCTTAGCCAATTTACTCACCATACCTATGTAAGGAAAAATAATAAAGTACCATAAGTTAGGCTGTCATGCTAAGTTCCATTGCGAGTTGGCATCGCGATGTCCAAACAAAGGATCAGGCCAACTAGGTCTACCAACATTTATACAAATATCATCAAGCTCTGGCTGTCGACTGTCGTGCTCAGTTCCATCGCATAATCGCAACTACTACAATGTCCAAACGTCACACCAGTCCAACCATATATTTAAAAGAATCCCCCAATATTTTAACGTTTGCCTGTCGTGTTCAGTTCCATCGCATAATCGCAACTACTACAATGTCCAAACGTCACACCAGTCCAACCATATATTTAAAAGAATCCCCCAATATTTTAACGTTTGCCTGTCGTGTTCAGTTCCATCACGTAATCGCAACTATCGCGATGTCCAAACTTTACACCAGCCCAACCGTAAAATTAAACAACCCATTTAGAAGAATTCCCCAATAATTTAACGTTTGTCTGTAGTGTAGTGAAGAACAAATCGCTTGGCCATTCTGCTTCAGTACTACTTACAAAATTATATTGAAAAAAATATGGCACGAGCAATAAAAATGCGGGTACTCTCACAAAAGAAAATAAAAGTGTTTCTTGGCAAAAATAAAACTGTTCGGATAGGATACCGTTAGACACTATTTGGCCAAATCAATGCAGAGCCTAACAAGGCCTTACCTTACTTTTACATCACTTGAAGTCCACTCCGTTTTATTCCAGATACATACACGGCTTTGTATCCTACTTCGGATAACGTAGGAATTGTCACTTCATTTGTCAGTCGATAATGTCTCCGGTTTACGATACGGCACTTCACATTCTGGAATAAGAATAAATGTTAGTTTTCTGTGGGCAAAAGTTATATCCCACGCTCTGATATTAGATCAGGGTAACTTTATATTATAAAGAAAATATGAAATAGTAAGTAAATGGTTTAATTACATCAATGTCTTTACAATTTACACTTTAGTTAACTAAATTATAGCTTTAGACACGTTATTCAACACAAAACTACCTTACAGTAAAAATATATCAACTACAAAGAGAACTAGGTACTTATCTTAACAATCAAGGGGTGTACTCAGAGCCGAATCACATCGACAGTACACAGAACGAAACGATAACCTTCTCCTTCGAGTCTCAAGCCCAGAATAATCCACCGCCCCGCCTCGCCTCAGTCAGGCAACCCACATGGCAGTTGATAGACAGCGCCCTCTATCGCAATATCGCCATCCGTTCTGCGTAGCTTCTGACTACCATTAACAATTTATTGATAT
This sequence comes from Thera obeliscata, assembly GCA_947578465.1. NCBI lineage: Eukaryota > Metazoa > Arthropoda > Insecta > Lepidoptera > Geometridae > Thera > Thera obeliscata. Next base: position 13,049,919 of record OX387916.1, read on the forward strand.
AATAAATTTGTTAATAATTTCGAACAAATAATAATAAAATATAACATTATTTATCAAATCGTTTTAAAGCAACTACATTGTTCTTAACCCTCTGCAACTGAGGTGACTTTTTTGTTAACATTTGACTGACGTGTTGTCTATCAGACGTCAACTATACTAGCCTTCATTGCATATATTTTGGCGATTTATTATATATATGCATATTTTAAATATAGTAGTTGTTCTTATACTATCAATTTAAATAAATATCAATATTAATAAAACAATGCATTGACCAATACGAATCATTTTTAATAAGATCAACATTTTACACATTTGGTGACATACAGGTACAAAATATTGTTTATAAAAAAACTTGGTGCTTATTTTATCTTTGAGCAAACATAATTATTTTTAACATTACAATCAAAATCTATGAAAAATAAAATCAACAATATCCTATGATAGGTTTAGGCACAAATCGGTCTCAAAGTCAACCCTAATTTTATTATCAAAACTTACAGTCTTTGCAAATTTGAGCTGAGCATTGCAAGCAAATAGCTTTTTTGCAAGCACAGCAGCTGAATCATGTCGGAATCAAACAGTTTTGACCAAAAACCCATAAAAGTTTGAAAGATCAGTTGTTCAGTCGGTCGAGAAACGTGTAGGATGTTGTGAGCAGTACCCCAAGTCCCAGTGCATTTACAACATTTCGTTACCAAATGTTGTTTTCGTTTCTCCAATTTGTCTCTGTCTATCGTATTTAGAAAAGATGAGACAACAACTCTTACTACGTAACGTATTTTTGCTGTCTCATATTTTCTCCATACAATAGATAAAGACAAATAGGCGAAACGAAAACAACATTTGGTAAAGAAATGTGGTAGCAAGACTCCGACTTCGGGTACAGGAGTTCGAATTAGAGCACTCGTCCAACATTCGAACAGCTCTTCCTCGTTCTTGGGTAGAAAATGAGCTTAGTGGCCGCTCTTCCTTATCTTCGCTGTCGTTACCTTCGCTCTCATCACTTTCATTTGGTTCCCTTGTAATATCTTCTTGAAATTCTCTGTTTCCTTCATTCTCAAAATTTCCTTCTCTTTCGTCAGCTAAAAAGTCAGAGTCTTCAACAGAGTCGTCAACATCACTGAAGTTATTTTCTTCTTCTACATCTTCAAGCCAGTGTTCAATGTAGTTATCTATATTTCTTGGCCTTCCATTAAAACTTCGTTTGGAGGGTCTGTGATCTATATTCCCTGGATTTGACATCTAAAAGTAAAAACATACTTGAAGAATAAATATAATTGCAAGAAAAATATAAAATGAGGTTACGTAGGAGACACACTATGGCAGTTTACATATTTTTACTGAGGTTACGAATGTTGGACACTATGGAACTACAGTCAATCTTTATGAGGTAACGTCTATCAGAATCAGATCTTATTGCTGTACTTACGTCTGAGAGACACCAAATGCTCGTAGCACCAAAAGTGTAGATCGCGCGACCGCTCTCGCCATACTGCCCGATGCCGCAGACCAATACAGGAAGGTACCGAGCGAGACAGAGCTACATCACGCGATATTGCGAAATGGCAACGAATTTTATGATTGATGGTGTCTGACATACTACCACCTCAGTTGCAGAGGGTTAAATTAAATATACTAAACTATCTTTTTATTTTAAACATTATAGACTATCCTTCTTTCTTACTTCAATAATCATTATTATTTTAATACAGATTTCTAAAAGCATTTAAATATCAAATTGAATAAATTTTAGCCCCTATTATCTACTAGATACGACACGGCTTTAATAACAGTGACTGTTTTCGGTTGAGGGGATTTGTATCGCCTTTTCGCTATAATTTACCTATTCAGTCTTTGTATGAAATATTGGTCGTGATTCATGCATCGCGTTCATAATCTAATTCTGGTCTCCGTGGGTGGTTGAAATTTATGACAATGCCGTTATATAATTAGATGCGTTATTATATTGCAAGCATCATTCAGATTTATACCGCCATTTAATGGTCCATTAATTAAAGCCGAATAAATGTATTAATAAAAGATGAAGGTAGGGAATAATATGGAATATTCCGACAAATTGCATTTGCAGGAGCTATAGAATCCAGACATTGTTAGAGTGTGAGTGATGTTACAAATAACGATGACTCCACGATTGAATGAGCAGGTGTTGGAGACAATACGCCTGCCTACCAATATCGGGTTTTCTTCTTTGTACTTAATTTCAAGAATACAAACGAAATAAAGATTTTCATAATGTCCCAAAAGTTAAAAGCCGAGCGGGATTTGAACCCGCGACCTTTCTCACACACACACTATAAAATCAATAATAAATTACAAATAATACTGGTGAAAGAAAGTATGGACTAACCAATTAGTTAAATGAAATTAATTAACACTCAACAACTAATTTCTAATTTTAAAAATCATGTGCGCATATTCGTTCGAATGTTTAACAGAAGAGATAAATATAATTAAATTATTTATCTAATTCCTCACTAGAAACAAGCCCTGTCGTGTGGCAATAAAAGCTAATGGATGGGCGTTCTCAACGAAATCAGCGATGTTGGGAAATCGTAATACACTTTACGTCCCGCTATAAAAGCGTGCTGCAACTTCTAAGCCGAAATAGAATAATGTTTACCCCTTTGAGTTACAAAGTGAAATGTAAATATTCTAACTTTACTCTGTGTGAATTGTGTGTTTACACATACACCCACAAATAAAGACTCTTCTCCTCTTGATCTCTTGGCTATAAAGACAACTCTATAAACATGCTAATAAACACGATATTCACAGTTTCACATTTTATTATCATCTCAAAATAGCTTGCGTTTCTATTTAATCTTCGCAAAATTCCTCACCAGGCTCAAAAAATCGAAATTCATAGGGTTCGTTTATTTAAATGCTTAAAAACTTTGAGAAACTAATTAACTTTTTTGCTTTCGAGCAATCCAATCAGCTCCAGGCTGAGAAGTAAATTCATTTGTCATGAATACAGTGAATTTCGTGGGGGTGGAAAGGTCAGCCTTCGCTGGTTTAATGCACTGTTCTCGAACTTCGGTCAAGGTGGGCTTGGCGCCCGCCTGGAGCCGAAGCTTATTATAAACAATCGTGAAAACATGACTGATTACACTGAATCTGCTAAATGTTTGCGGATGGATGCTCCTGAAGGTTAAATTGTTGCTCTCCAAAAGGAAACATACATTATGTACTTCAAAAATTTGTTCTCATTTTTTTTGAAGTGAAAACTTCTTTAGCGGCGTTGAGCACTTTTTCTGTAATGGGTATAAAATCTTAAACTCGCGTCAGCGCGTCAGGACACGTGACCTGATCGAAAAAGCGTAAGACGGATGGAGAGTAGACAGCTATCCCCTCTCTACGGCGCGGCGAAAATGTATGCCTGGGCCTACTGTTTCGTTTAGGCAGCGCAGGGCGCTTGCGCGAATGTTCGTGTATGTTACAGCGTGCCAAATAACAAACAAGCCCCCCCTAACCATTCCAAAATATCAAACATGCTCAACGTTAATAATCAAGTTTTCACTTCTGCCGGCACTCCCGGAGTGCAACCCGTATTTTTTTTTTTAATACAGTTGCTCAAAAAGTGGCGTATTGCAGGGACGTATAGCGTTCGGGATGTGGGCTATTACACACGCGTGCTTTTTTTTTACCATTCCCGCACTAGTGCTTTTTCTTTCCTAACTGTCAAAATAATGTCTAAAAAGAAAAACCAACCATGAAGTTTTTACTAAAAAAATTCATCGAAGTTTTTATGATTCATGCAAATACGTATTATTTCTAAAAAGAAGCTACTAATTTGTTTCATTAACAGATTTAATGATTTGATTGAATGAGTTATGTTAGGTTTCATTTCATTTCATCTCATTAAATTTCATTTTCAATTCATATCAATAAAAAAAATATGCTGAAGACTTGGCTGTATGGGTATAGTTCCCTTTGCCTTCCAGAATGGGTGAAGAAAAAAAAAAATCTCTGCTTATATTTTACGGTTGGCGCTTGGCGCCATTTTTCAGAAATTTTCTTTGCGAGTTTATTTGTTTGTTGCACAAAATGAGTAATTTCGACCCTAGTTTTTTTGAATTAACACCACCGGAACTCAGTATAATTGCACAAAATGCTTCGGAGAACATTTTACCGGAAAAGTCAAAAAGTCGCTACATGCATACATACGACGAACTTATTGCGTGGAGAGAAGAGAAAAAAGCAAATGGTATTTTTATTATTTTATTAAATTGCTTAATTTTTTCGCAACTGTATTAAAAATAGTCGTTCAGTACCCGTGCGGAACCGTCATTGCAACTTGTTCCGACTGTCAACCCTCGCCTTCGGCTCGGGTAGACATTTGTCGGAACTCTTTGCAATGACAGCCTTCCCGCACTTGTAATGAAATATACTATTTTAATACAGTTCTCAAAAAGTGGCGTATAGCGTTCGGGATGTGGGCTATTACACACGCGTGCTTTTTTTTTACCATTCCCGCACTAGTGCTTTTTCTTTCCCAACTGTCAAAATAATGTCTAAAAAGAAAAACCAACCATGAAGCTTTTACTAAAAAAAATCATCGAAGTTTTTATGATTCATGCAAATACGTATTATTTCTAAAAAGAAGCTACTAATTTGTTTCATTAACAGATTTAATGATTTGATTGAATGAGTTATGTTAGGTTTCATTTCATTTCATCTCATTAAATTTCATTTTCAATTCATATCAATAAAAAAAATTTACTGAAGACTTGGCTATAGTTCCCTTTGCCTTCCAGAATGGGTGAAGAAAAAAAAAAATCTCTGCTCATATTTTACGGTTGGCGCCATTTTTCAGAAATTTTCTTTGCGAGTTTATTTGTTTGTTGCACAAAATGAGTAATTTCGGCCCTAGTTTTTTTGAATTAACACCACCGGAACTCAGTATAACTGCACAAAATTCTTCTTCGGAGAACATTTTACCGGAAAAGTCAAAAAGTCGCTACATGCATACCTACATACGACGAACTTATTGCGTGGAGAGAAGAGAAAAAAGCAAATGGTATTTTTATTATTTTATTAAATTGCTTAATTTTTTTTGCAACTGTATTAAAAATAGTCGTTCAGTACACGTGCGGAACCGTCATTGCAACTTGTTCCGACTGTCAACCCTCGCCTTCGGCTCGGGTAGACATTTGTCTGAACTCTTTGCAATGACAGCCTTCCCGCACTTGTAATGAAATATACTATTTCAAATATACTCACTGTCATTAATGCACTGAACGCATGCTATTTCATAACTTGTTTAATAGTTCGTTTTGGTATGTATACGGCAATTTGTTATACAACTATCAATCTAATAGCAGAATTAATTGGGGAATGCGCCCGTGGCCACAGTCTGACGTAAGTCGCAACTTGCCGACGATTCGGTGTCAAGATAGATTACTCAAATAGTGCGACATTTGCCAAACGACTAGAGTTGCTGCCGCTCTGAATTCTTTAAATATTCTTTATTCTGAAATGGGAAGCGAAAGCTATATATTTTTTTAATTTTACTAGTTTATTACTCTCTCAGATGCGTGAATCAGAGTGTCCCATAAAATTGGAAGTCTCCGTTTTACATAAAATATTTTTGTTTCATTTTATTTTTTCTTGATTTCTTGAGCTAAATTTACGTGTTTCTTCATAAAATCTAAACAGGAAATGCACTATGACAAATTTTATTGTTGACATGATTTTATAAGCACCTTTGTTTTTGTTTCTTTATCTATCTTAAATATCTAGGTTCTATTGAATGTTTGACATTATTTTAATTTTTTTTACATTAAATCCATTCAACTCAGCTTTATCACCTTTTCGACAACGAACTACAATTCACTATACTAAAGTGTCTCTAATTCGAGTGTTAACTCTTTCTTGGAATAAGGGTCGAAGCAAACGTGATTTCGAAATAAAGGGCGATTGTTCTCCAGCATTTATCACTTTTCATGGTCCACCGCTTTTGAATTATTTCGTATTTTAAACCTTATGCCATCGAGTTTACAGTCTTCATTGGCGGCAGGAGGACAGTTCTTGTAAGACCGATTTTGTTCGGTTGTTATCAGTCGGTACCTTGCCGCGCACGCGCCACAAACGACCATTTGTATGATTTACAATGTGCCCCATTGAAGTGTGTCTTTGTTGTCCTAACAACTTCGTCGATAGTCCATTACACAATCGCATCTTTACACGCTTGTCGAAGGTTATCTAGCTCTCCGAGTATATATTTTGCCTTTGTGTAATTGTCGGATACTTGGATCAGTCTCCTTGATGATATTTCACGTTTCTGATCTTTGTTGGTTATGCTACCACAATGAGCGTTCGCTATGAAATTGTTGCCCTTTTCAATTTAGTGGTTACGAACGGTAGAAGTACTACACGCCGACCGTTCGTAACTAGCACGTAGTTTATTTGATAAAAAAAAAATCGGTTGTCTGTAAAGTCGGTTTACTGACGATAGTTGAACGTGATAACGTCATAAGAAAATACTGATGGAATGGTTGCATTTTTCAAAAGAAAATTTTAGTTTTACTGATTTGAATTGAATGTGAATGAAACTGAATGATACTGAATGAAACTGAATGGAACTGAATGAAACTGAATGAAAATCCGGACCCGGACCCAGACTGAACCCTTACCCTTACCCTCATTTACCCTTACCTATTACCCGACCCGGGCTCGGGCTCAGGTAAATGGAACGACGAAACGACGTAACGACGCATGAGTCATGTTTTTTCGTGCGTGCAGCCGGCTCCATCGATTTATAAGACGTTATCACGTCAAAAAATAGCATTTACCTTGATGATATATTTTTATGTCGATGCAGTATTTGTTTAAATTCTTTACAATTTGCTATGTTATACAGAGACACATGTAAACATAATTAGCTAACAAACTGGCAAACGATCATCTACCATCAATTGGCGTTAATGAATTACACGATATTTGCTTGATTTAGAACCGATTCTCTCGTATATCATTATGAATGAGTAATGATTATTTTTGGTTCTTTGCCAAATAGTTCCGTCGTTGCTTCCTTAAATTTTAGAGTCGCTTTGGAATTTGTCTATTTTATTAATATTGCTGTTTATTCTTATTCCTCCTAAACTGCGCAGGTTGTGATTTCGTTTTAGAATCAGTCTTTAACTCGTAATATATTGCATATTAAATAAAATATTATTTATAATGTATGGATGGATATATTAATCGATGATTTCGATATAGCTTAGGTACTAAGCTGCTAATTTAACTACAACATTTTCTAAAATATATAACTTTTTTCAGCCTTTTATTTTATCACGTTTTATTTTTCAAGTCAAGTAAAAATGAACTCATTAATGTTCATTCTTAAAGCTTGCTTGGGCTAAGTCGATTACTAGTTGGCATGTCAACACGGAAAGTCGCAGTTTGAAGCGATTACACATACGATTAGTGTGGCCGTAATGCACTTCACATACTCGAAGTAAACGTTGCAATCTGAAGCACAGACATAACAATAGTTGCTATTGCCATGCCACCGATGTAGATTATGTCATCAATGCTGTTTTTATCGCTGTAGGTTAGAAAAACAAAATTATCAGTGATTTGAACGGAATTTAAGTTGCTGTGGGTATGTATTTCCTAGGTGCTCAAGTAATTGCAATTTATGGAAATAAATATCCATTTAAAAGTATTATGAAGTAAATTAAGTAGGTATACGAATTTCTTCCCAGTAAAGAAAGCTTCTTGTTATAATTTGTGATGCAATACTCTGTGTAATATGACAGGGACCTTATATTTCAATTGGATCTTGTCGCTTATCTGCATGTGTTCTCCCCTTCTCTCAGTACTTCTACCTTTTCTTCGATGATAACGTTTTAATGAAGCTTACATTGCCAATCATTTTTCATCTTTTGTTCTCAACCCGTTTTATTATTTTCTCGTTGCCTTTATTTATTACTTTTTTGGCCTTTTTCTTGACTGGCTGCGACTGTGAAGCTCAGCTCATGGCTCATCTACTGACCTGTCCCTTGTGCCCGAACATACACAAGCGACGATCTTGCCGACGGCATTGGCACAGACAATGCATGCAATATTACTTAAAAACTGTCTAGTGTGTGTGTACTAATGTATACCATTGACACGATACTAGAAGTACTTTTTGTTAAGATTGTTTTATAACATGATTATATAGAATATTTTTATACTGGCCTTGTCGTCACACAAAGGCATAATTAAAATGTAGCTATCCGTATGATGCAATAACTTATTAGTAATTATCTCCATACCAATCACAACAACAATGCATTTACGTCTAGAACCTCTATCTACATATTAATTATGATAGCTGTGTTCATGTTTGAACTTCAGGTCCTAGCTACTATTGTTTGATGACCTTTTTTTTATAAAAATATAGCAAACTATGCGTGCATAATTAAACAACACGAGGTTGCAAACGTGCGACATTTTAACACTCATTCTAATAACGTTTCGTGTTTTGTATCCATACATTACCTACATCAATCCATAAATTCTGATTAATTTTGCACGCTTTGGTTTAAAATTTCAAATTGTAGTCACGCCTTTTGTGACGTAATTCAAGAGATATTGATTATATAATTTTGTTTCCCTCGTAATTTAGGAATCATCACGTTTTATTAGTTTTATTATCAAAGTGAGAAGAATATACACGTAGTAATGATCAGTTTTTCCGTGATTAATCTGGTTAACCCTTAGTCAGAGAGAGATAACTGCTGGATTTCTTACGTCAAGTCGGTATCTAACAAGCCAATTGCGATAATAGTAATTCACCTGCGTCATATTGAAAATTGCCTCATTATTTTATTCTTAGAATCTAGTTTTTCAAAGATTTCCTTAGCAGTTCCAAACGATATCAAAATCTACAATATTATTTATAAACGTAAAAGTATATCATGTAAACTTTAGGCACCAAATTATCAGTGAAATGATAACTTGTTGAGGCGGGAAAAAGCCAATGAACTCGTATTAAATTGTTGTATTAATTGCTGACAGAAGTGAAAATTTCTGTCAGCATTCCGGAATGCCAAACATAACAAATGATCCAAAGAGAGAAACAACTGCGATTATAATGCCAGACACAACGTTTATTAATATTTTGGGCAAACAATTCATACTTCCGCTTAAACAACCTCAGACAACACGACGCGGCGACCTTACATTTACTATGGTTTTACAAAATTAACTATTTGCGGAAATAACGCTTTATTGCAAGGAACTCGTACTTTTCACGGAAAAGTATAAATTGCATTGCGGTAATTGAATATCACCATAAATTACAGCTTAATGCTGCTTTAGTTTAAGTACTATACTGTGACAAAAGTTACTTTCTTTTCCTTGATACGTTGGATGAAACGTGAAACTTTATCTTTGTTCGAAATGGCACCAGGAAAACTGTATTTCCATACAACAGGCAATAAAATTACTTAATATACTGTCCCGATACATAATTAAAGCGATTTTACTCGTAAACTCAACAATAGATAACCTTGTGTATAGCGTTGGCGACGGGTGGGCTGCTTTTGTCCACATGAGCAATGAACACAGAAGAAATAATAGTTACTTACCTCAGACCTTTATAGGTACACAGTACACACATCTAGGCGATGGCGATAGCGATCAGCTGATACACTGTCACATATCGCTGTCATATTTGACAGCAGTGTTTCAGCTGATCGCCATCGCTCTGATGTGCGCCTTAAATGTCTTGTCCACGTGCCATTCATACATTGCGTTTAGTTTGTCCGAAATCATTGTTCGACGGAACACAACCCCAGCTAAACTGTCTACAACAATGGGGTGATTGCGTATCTTTTGTTTCAATCAAAACCTAATCGATCTGTCAATTTTGGCATAATTTTGAACTTTGATTGCTACAAAAAACTGATCGAAACGAAACTCATCTTTGACAAGGAACGATTGCAACCAGATGTCATGTTAACGTAATAAACACGAAATAGCGAATAGGAACTTCACGTTGTAAAACTAGTACAGCAACCGATAAATAGCGGTCGAAGAATGATGGCAACATGATACGTGATCGCTGTTCTTTGTTAGTATGATTTATCTATAAGTATCATCTTACTTAAATATGTGCAAATTCTATAATAGCTCTTCAGAGTAGCTCAAACTCACAATCACGTACCTGCTAGGAAGAAAAACAGTCAAATTATCTGAACTTAGTGTATAATTTTATACGTATCACCTGTTGAGAGAATGAGCTGTATCTTTGTGGCTATAGTGCTGTTAATTGCCCATTCGCTCGCCCACTGGTTTGCGTGACCAAGACTCAGTTTTCCTCTAACACTTATCTTCCTAGACTCCTTGACTGGCATATGAATCGCCATTATCTCAATTTACCGTAACCTCCTACCCATCAAAATGATCTATGACTACTCGTTACGCGTTTCTATACACTACCATCGTGCTGTTCAATTAACGTCTGGTGTTTATTTACCAACTAATATTTAATACTATATAGGAAGGAATAATTGAAAAAAAAAACTGCATTCGAAATGCTTGCTTGCCCGTACCTTATTATGACTGACCTCCTGTTGCCTTGCCACTAACTGAGTACCTATCACTGCTTATTTTATATACTATCTTCACCCCGCTGAGAATGCTCTGCTTCGCTCGGCTGTTCGTAGACCATAACAGAATTTGCGAGAACAATAGCGTAATTATCCACAATGGAAATTGAACTTGGCGGGATATCGACTGTATTGTTTTCATTTAGGTTTAACATAGATTTTAATACCGTTAGCCATAACATTATTGTAACCAGTAATAGTATCGATTTTGATTCAAAATAGCTAGTACTTAGCTGCTCCAATTCAGTCCATCATTAGAATGTAGAGTGTAATAAGATGGTTTGGAGCATCTAAGTCTAGTTGCAATTGGATGCTGGCGTATAACGCTAGGGCTGTGGTGACGTGGTGATGTGTCGGCAGCATCAGCGGACTGGCGTTGGCGCTCGGTGGCAGCGGTGCTGGCAGCCCGGCGACGACGGGCGACACCCGCGAGCAGACGGCGACGTCGTCCCGTGCGGCCTCGCCACCGCCCTCCGAGAGGCAGCAGCACTCCAGGTAGACGCGCCCCACGCTCGGAACGTTTGGCTTCTCTGGCTATATCTGTGTTTATACTCTTTGATCTATGGTCCGCTAGCTTTGATCTACATTTAATATTTTACATCAAGATTTCTTTGAATTCGTTTTCAAGCTAGCGTACTATTTGTCAAAATGTAAGGTGTTGGATTTTGTGTTCTGTTTTTGTGTGGGTCACGGTTCTTGGTTTTGTTGTTATTGTAATTAAGAACGCCATACAACGTTCCTAGTATGTGTGCATGCTTGCCTGCGGAGTGGTTTTTTGTTTTTGTTGTGGTAGTATTTGTCTTAGTTGTAAATGTGTACATTGTGTTTTATGCAGTTATATTATTCAAAACTAAATTTGCATCTGAAGGCGGAAATGTTCTTCTACGTTTTGTCTCCTGTGAATAAATTAAACGCAGCAAAAGACTTGACTTTGTAAAGACTAATTACCCTCTTAAACCTGTCAATAGTTCGAGTTAAAAGCCCAATTCGTTAATGGCCGCTGTAAACCATACAATTTCAATCTATTGTTTTCGACAAGAATGACTTCATAAGTCTAAATAAAGAAGAGACGAGATGATCCTTGCCATTTATCACGATAATGCTTAAGCCCAACTAGGGTTCGTAAACTGATCCAACGTAAGTAATGGAAGTATCTTTTCCACCTGACATCTGGTTTTGGCGAACATACGAAAATAATAAATAATCGAAGCAGGATTGCTGTCAGTCTTCCGGAAACGGAATTCAAACTGACGAATTTTTTCCATTACAATCCACCTTAATTAGAAAACAACCGTCTAAGGTAAACGCTTCTCGTAAGATTTCTCTTGCCAAATTTAGCTTAAAGATACAATCGACAAAGTAAACTGCCTATCTAAACACGTATCCGGGACTCACATGAATAGAATTCTAATGCTAGAAAGTCAGTAAATACAAAGAAAACATTTGTAAATTCATTAAGACATCAATTACGAGTAAAATCAGCAGAATCTTGAAGTTTAATGCAAGAAATCGTTGCTAAATAGCTCTTGTAGAACCACTCAAAATAAATTGTTTACTTTGTATCGGTCAACTATTGTTACTGGTTTTGGTAAACCCACATCAACCATACTCAAACACAGTAGCCTCTTAATTTAGTTTGGGCATTGTCAATATTTGTCGTGCTTCTCGTACCGAGGCAGAGTTTCTATTGATTTACCAATTAACTTTTTTTAAGATGCCAAGTATCAATCCTGCAAGATGTTCGGAATTCACAAGCGAACAAAAAATATGGTGATAAAGAAATTGCGCATTAATTCAAAACAACACGCACCTGAACCTCTATTATTTTGGGCAATTTATAAAACCTTGAAAATTGGTTGAAGCTGTATATTCATGCCAAAAGTACTTCTCATAATGTAAGACATAATTCGATGTTCCAAACTCCGGGGCTTACGTCATGCCTCAGAATAGGCGGTGGTTGCTTTCAATGTAAAGTTATTGCAGATTTTTTGCGCGCAGGTTATTGACTTGCGCGTTTTAGATGTCATGGCAAGGGTGTACTCTCGGGATGCGAGCTTTGTTACACCGAGCCATGCCAAATTGCGAACAAATAGAATTTGTGCTCTATAAATCGCTTTACGATCTAGATTTAATTAAAAATTCGCTTTTATTATGCTCTGCGTAGATTTTATTAGGATCGAAATTGTCTTACTGTAATAATGTTTACAAAGGTTGAGCTTTCATACTTTTTTGATGTTCATTAAACACCTTGAATTTCTTTATTTTATGAATTATAAAAACTTCTTACATGGAATAGTGCACACTAGTCTCCTAACAGCAGCCAATAAAAAACAAATATAAATATTATGTATGTACTTTATTTCAGAAAAAGAAAAAATCCTTGTAAGTTAATAAATTGATAACTATAATGAATAATGAGGCAGGGGATTATCCGACAAAAGACGATCTTTAAAGTGAGTGCTACTAAAACGCTTGCAGAATATAGGAACCAAAGCATCATACAATTTATTAAAAAAAACATACAATATTGATTCAAAAAGAATATCTTCGTTACACCAGTTACACTACAGTGTAATTCTTTTCAGTGTAAATGTTGTTGGCAGCATGATTAAATGATAATTTCAAGTTGTTTTTTGTGCTGTGATAGATTTATTTTTAATATCTTGCTTGTAACTTGTAAGATGTGGGTAGTCAAAAAAAAACCGAAGAAACAAATATTACATGCTTTTAAGATCATTAGTTCAAAAAGTTTGCATTCACATGCGAATTAAAGGTTAATGCTCGCAGAATGTTTGGTGTTGTAGTTTTGGTAGTGCTAAATCTAGAATTAAGGCTTGATGTTTTCGACTAGCCTTGTGTATTTGCTGTTGATTATGCTTTATCATTTCGCCATTCAGAATGTTCTGTAAATATAATAAAAAAGCAGCCAAGTGCGAGTCGGACTCGCCCATGAAGGGTTCCGTAGCATCAATTAACATAATATAAAGGTTTTTGAAGTTCGTCGAAAGGTAAATTGCGGTTTACGATTTATGACGTATAAAAAAAAACTACTGAGTAGATCTCGTTCAAACCAAATATCGTTGGAAGTTTGCATAGTAATGTACAACATATATTTTTTTTGGATTTATCATTCTCTTATTTTAGAAGTTAGAGGGGGGGGGACCAACTTTTTTCCACTTTGGAAGTGTCTCTCGCGCAAACTATTCAGTTTAGAAAAAAACTATATTAGAAACCTCAACATCATTTTTGAAGACCTATCCATAGATACCCCACACGTATGGGTTTGATGAAAAAAAAATTTTTGAGTTTCAGTTTCAAGTATGGGGACCCCCAAAATTTATAGTTTTTTTTCTATTTTGGTGTAAAAATCTTAATGCGGTTCACAGAATACATCTACTCACCAAGATTCATCAGTCTAGCTCTTATGGTTTCGGAGAAAAATGGCTGTGTCTCGGCCGGACAGACAGACAGACAGACAGACATGATGAATCTATAAGGGTTCCGTTTTTGCCATTTGGCTACGGAACCCTAAAAATGAAAACTAACCAACTTCACGACTTAACCCCCAACCCAGACTTTAACATTCAGCTCTTTTTAGTATGAAGCACTTCCAATTCAAATATATAAGTTACCGTAAAAATGTCTTACGTACTAAAATAGTTTTGCACGTCAATAATAATAATAGTTAAAAAAAAACACTCTTTTGAATAATCTTATTAAATTAGTGTATTGTACTCGATAAATCTACAATGTTCGAATGAAATCTGACCATTTAAAGTGGGACAAATATAAACATGTAATGCTTTTGCTAGCAACCTCTTTCGCGTTGTCCGTTTAGAGAAGCAATTAATTGCAATCGTGTTAATTCAAGTCAAGACCACTAACCAGTTTACCCCGATGTACACGTGCATCATCAAAAAACCCGTCTTCCATAACTACTGTTTTTTAATAACATTGGGATTGTATCTTTATAGTCCTCCTTTGAATTATCGCTTCACTCCCAAACAAATATCGCTATCAATTCCCCCATAAATAATTTATTTGTCACGGCTACATCAGCCTGAAGAAGTCCACTGCTGGAAATAGGCCTCACTATACAGTTTCAGGAAGAAAGATTCTGATGCTGCCTCTACTTTTAAATAATCTTAGAAATCATACTGGAAACGCGAACTTTATAAATACTTTCTAAGATTTAGTAGACGTAATATCCTTTTCATTGCTCATACTCTGAAAGTAGGTCTGAAGTTGCCTGAGGGGCCTAATTGAAAGTAATACTTTCAGCCCTAGGGAGAATCGCTTTCTACTGACAGCTGTCAAATTATAAAAAAAAACAAGTTCTATTTTATTCAACCATGTTCCAACTTTCTAAACTGCAAGGAGGTAGAACCAAATTCCAACTTTTTATTCAGCAAGTAGGTTGGAAACCCATTACAACGGTAAGAAGTTTAAAAACTCTAATTAGAGCGCAATGTAAAATTTAAATAACATGAAGATAGTATTAAATAAATAATATATCTTCTAAATTACTTGATTAATATATAACTTCAACTATTTATTTAAAATAACATAGATTTGAGCAAACAATTTACCATTTTTTAAATTATGAAAATGAAAATAATGGCTGAATAATGCTGGCGAGCCGTAGCCGAAGGCCCGCCAGAGAAAAAGAAAAAAAAAACCGGGAAGGCGGCAATTCAATCTTCATTTTCACAAATTTTTCATTCATGTTTTTATTTTTACTTTCCTTGTATTCGTAATGAAAAGCACAGTGTTTACCTCGGGTGAAAGTCTTTTAAGTCCCTCAAGCTCCATTGGCGCCCTCGCTAACGCTCTGGCGCCAAACCCGTCTCGGGACTCAAAAAACGTGACTTTCAACACTCGGGTAACAATGTACTATTACCCATCAAACGCCACTATAAATCTTCTGACTATTTACCTGAATTTAACTATTTCAGAGGGAGTAGGTGTAAAATTATGACTTTTTAAATGTACCTACTGCTATTCCAATAAAACTGAAAGAAATGCAAGGAATCTCTAAGATAATCTCAAACTCCAAAATTTACAAATCTTATTTGTTCAAAGTGCGACTTCATCGGAGATAAATTCAATTTCAACTTTAATTCAATGTACTCAAGTTAGAAAGCACAAATTAGTCCACGTGTCTGGGCTTTAAATTCTAATATTAACAACTGAAACCTGAGCTTTTGTACTTATAACTTAAAAATATATCAACATTTTAACCATAAAGTAGACTTAGACACCCAATGTATTGAAGCTAAAGGAGCTTTAGATACTTGTAATAAGGAAGGAAATCTAAGTGACTTTCGGGTCAAAAGTCAGATTAATTGTAGTAACTTTTAGGTGAATTATTAGGAGACAGTATACTAAAATAGGGATCTTGACGTCATATTTAAAAGTGTTTTTATAGAAATAAAACATCAGAATTATTAAAAGGGCCTACCAGTTCGATCGTTCTTTCTTACGGGATCAATTTTATTAATAAGCAATGCATAGTCTTTATATGCAATATGACAAGTACACTCAAGTGTATAGCATAAAAACATGCTGATTGATTTATGGATTCATCAAATAAAAATAAAGTACAAATAAAAACCGACACGTTTTCCTACAGGTGTACAAAGTGTAATTCACATTGTGATAAATACTACATAGCAACTGTTACTGTGCCACATGTCACATCAAGACCTTGCAATTGCAATGGTAGTGGATCGCTAGCCACAGCTCAATTCAGAACAACTGTTGTATTACATGCAGTAGACTTAGCCTGGAGTGGAGATGATAAGAGAGAGAAAATCTGAATAAGAGTCGTTGGCTCTTATTCAAATTTCACCATTCTGGACACTCGCTGATCAAAAACACCTATTGTATCACATGCAGTAGACTAAGCCTGGAGTGGAGATGATAAGAGAGAGAAAATCTGGATAGGAGTAGTTGGCTCTTATTCAAATTTTACCACTCTAGGCACTCGCTGGTCAAAGGTTTCAGCAGGGTTAGTTAGGGTAAACGATTTGAAGTATATTTAATCTATCATTTTCTTTGTAAAGCTGATATTATCAGCTGTATTCATAACACCACACTACGTATGTACCCCTAGCTCTCTAGACCTCAAGACGCTAAGTACTTAAGTGCTATTCGATAGTGGGATGAAAATACTGGGGAGTGTTTCTGTGCTTGAGTGCTACATACAGCAGCAAAAGGGTCTCGATAGACTAAGCCAGCGTATGCCTTACCAATAATGAAGTACTTAGAAACGTTCGGAGTCCACATGTATTCAACATGATAATCGGCAATGCCGCTATATTGCCTTCCTGGCTATTATTTCTTCTGTACTTCCTGTTCGTTATTCCCATCTCAGCTAATACGCTCTCTTATCAACAAACTAATGCTATTTCAAAGTTAGCGAGGTACCTCATGTGGTGCACACTGCACAATGTATAAATATTAATATCTCTCATTCCTCTCCCATACCCGTCCGTAGTTCTAAAAGAACATTATAATAAAAACCTACCAGTCTCCATCCAATGTGAACATACCTTCTGTTCTCATCAATTTTGGAAGATACTGCTTCGATGCAATAAAATTAAAACAAAACGTACACTGACCTCGAGCTCAGTGGCAAATGTTATTTGATCGCATCTTGTGAGCATATTTTGTACGAGTATGTCGTGGTTGGTTCTGGTTCAAGTTCAAACCACTCGTCTGCTAATAAATAATGATTTGAAGTCCTAACAGTACCATGTCATTAGTTTCAATAAGAAAAATAATTGCATATTTTTTTAACAACTTATATTTAAGCAAGTTCTTTTTGAGAGGCTCATGATGAGTTAGAGCCGTTATAATCTGGCCAGCAACGACCAACCAGCGTCGGGTTCGACGGCCGACGAAAGCAATGGTGATCTCATAGATTTGCCATTCGCAATTCAACGTTCTGTACAATCTTACTTACATTTCCTTCGTAATTTTGCAAGCTGTAGTAAGGAATTTTACCGTTGTCCAGGCCTTTGTCCGGGAACCGCTTCCAAATGATAATACTTTGACTCTTGGTTCGAGTTTCATTTAAATTTCAAAATGGCTGAAGGATTACAGTAGAACTTGTTGATTCGAAGTGGAGACAATCGGATAAATACCTTGAACATTGTCACTAACTTTTAATGTATGCAATGCACATTGCACATGCATGTGTCTGGAAAAATGATTTTTGAAACTTGAAGATATCATCTATACGATTATCTGATCGTAGCATCATTTTATGGCATCTAAACTAAACTCATAGAACTGTATTCGAATAAAAATAGATCACAGCAATGTCAAAAGGGTTACCTTTGAATACAAAATAGATGAAGCTATTAGGTTCAGCCAGCACTTACAATACAACACAACACAGCACAATACAGCGACTGTTTATTATGTATGAGCGAGAATGGCCATCGTTCAGGAAACAAATCGCTTAAGATTCATCATGGACAAGTAATATCACTCCGTTGCCAGCGTTTGTGTTTTGCGTATTCATCTGCCTTGAATACAGGTCTGATGTATTGTCCTTGCTCTTAGCAACAACGCATGAACGTCATGTCCGCGACAATGAAACTCATCCAGAGTGGTTGTAACCGCAGCCACGGGATGCGTCGACGCAGCCAACCGTGCAAGGACTCGCGCTTACGTCATCGACAATGACCGTCGGGATCCACGATGGAAACTGCTCTTTTTCCCAAACAAATAAAGAACAATCTGGCTTGAAGTTTCCAATGCTTTTCTAATCGTATTGGGTTCTTGTGGTTTGGTTTCTCATATAATTTGCCGCCTATATTTGATAGTCTGTCGTCCGCCGATGATAAATTGCTAATAGAAGTTGAGCCGCTCATATCATTGCATGTCATCCTCTAACCACATATCCGTATGAGGACTTCAATCGCGACCCAACAACAAATTTATTGCAAAACTCAACTAACATTCGAAGCGATGACATCAACGCTGATATTTTTACAATTTACGTATGTAAATAACGAGAATTTTATTGAAGTATAAATATTTAGAAAGTGGAAGTTTTACAATGTTAAGAAAAGAAACCAGTCATGAATGTTTTTCTTGTATCATTGTTAAAAGAGAATTCTTTATGACATTAACTTCAACAAACTTATCACTCTACTCTTTTAGCTGACTCAGATGAAAAGAAGTTAAAATTAAGATTCGGTAACCTGGTAGATGACCTTTCACATGAACCAAGTGACGCATTCGCTCGTATGATCAGCTGATGGAAATACCCCAAGCAATTATTAACCAATTACTTCTGAAGTTCTAACCATGCAATTTTATCCGCAGGCTATAAAACGATTTGTAGATCTTTCTTGATTGATTGAATACCATACTAGACTTGACCCATATCGTCTACCGGGTTCCGGCTCGCATTCATCGCGTAACCTTGATGTGATTGGCGAAAAGGTCAAGCGAATCTAAAGATATAATTTTTACGAACATTCACCGCAGTTCGTGAGAAGTGAGCTAAATAACTCCTTCCGAACCACGAGTGTATTGTTGTAGTGTAGATGATAGAGATACTATACATATTTCGATTTGAGATTTCCTTTATAAAATAAAGGTTAAGTTGCACAGTTTTTTACAATTGAGCCCGAAGTAAAACTACAATCACCGAATGTTATTTTTAGCAAGCATAAAAGGAAGAAAGTAAAGCTAAATATAGATATTGCAGTAGCAGTAATTATGTTGTTTTGCAAAAGTTGTTTTTATTGTAGGGCATGTATACAAACAATGTCAGCTTATCACTCGTGAGTGATGATAGTAGGTCTTCGTTCTCTATCCTTGAATGCTCTTGAAAAAAGACGACTCAAGCTACAGTAGATTTGATGAATTTTCATATCTCTGATCTTTCAAAATGACAATATATGAAGGGTTTGAAGTCCAGGTGATTATCAATATTATATCTGAGTGCTAAACTAAATGTTATTTAATTGTTTTCCTCTTGTCACAAATGAATTACTAGCAGTTCCTACTTCCTCACGAATAATGCTTTTCCGGGGTCTCGATAGTCCCGAGTATCTCAAAGGTCGTCACTTAATTAGTTTGCCCTCCCAAATGATTCATGATATCAAAGGTACAGGAACTGTGGTAACTTTCGAATTCTGGGTCCAACTGGGCAATCTCTTGGATGTTTTGGTTTGTTTTATCATCATCTACAATCGCAATTCTACATGTGCTATCCACTACCGTATCACTGTCATCGATATTATTTTCCGAGCTACTAGATGACAAAACATTGAGTCCCCTTGTTCTTTGTTAACTTAAGCCAATATTTTTCCTGCAGTCATCAAGAGATTACCCGCTGATTCATAAGGATAATAACGTCTCCAGCATCAATTCTGTATCATTTGGAAAAGTACGCGCAGTTAATTGCGGACACTTCGCATTCATGAATTGAGATTGACAGCGCTGAACCTGATGCGCAGACCTCGTGGTCCTCTATTGCAGTGCCTGTAACATAGTCTTAGATTAACATCAAATTGTATCGCGTAGAAGCGAAACTTATTGTAGTTATTACTAAATAGTTGTGTTTTTTCGATGTGCAGCGCTGAGCATTGAGGTAGCACCAAAGGTTACGTGGTTTATTTTTTATTCCATCTTATTTGTGAGTTTCGCTTCTGGTTTAAGATAAGAGTTGTTACTCAACTATTTCAATAAAACTTGCATTAACATTGACCCGCGACGTAAATAGAAGCAAGTACGTACTCGTATAATTACACGCGCTCTCTGCGAGTTATTTCGCTTGCTCTTGAGAAATGAGCCTTTTATTAGTTACGTTTATACCGGATATAATTACAATCAACTTGTTTCTTTCGGCAGTATTCTATTTTTCTTCAATTTAATGGTTTTGTCTTCAACGTCTCCGCCGTTTGTATCTCTTCTTCTAGCAGAATTCTTTTTAATTAAATTCTCTGCGATGGGTACCAATTTTATATCATCTTCTTGAAGTTTCTCTGATGTTTTATATTGTCACTCCATTAAGCAATACTTGGTTACATCATAACTGAACCGCACACTGCTTTTAATTTATTGTTGCTTGCGAAATTTAATTAAACCCAATTTGTTTACGACGTTTTAACGATCTCTCAAACGATATTTTGTTTTCATTGACATAATAAAATGAGATATAGCAACTATTATAGAAATGGTTTAAGAGTTATTAAATAATATTATTCGATTCATAAAGTTACTAAAGTATAGAAAGAACCATTAACTGCATAAAACCTTGGGAAATAATTCCATATTCAACTTTCACGGCCCCAAAAGAGATCATTGACTTTCGCAACTCTTAATAGATCTGTTGTTCTTGGCGTGTATAGAAACTAAGAACACGACTCAATGTGAGCTGTCATGTCAAGAAACATCATAGTGTTCTCGATTGGATAACTTTTGTGTAGGCGGAATACGTATAGTAGAGTCCATAAGCTAAAGTTCAATGATTTCAATTTGTGTGTTATTATTATTTCTCTAAGATTACTGGCACCTCTGGCTACAGAAGTTTTTTTCTAGCATGTCTTTCTTCTAGTGTTCAGTTCTTAGTGAACTGCTTATGCTTTTGTTTAATAAAAGCCCTTTCAATAATACCTGGTATTCACATATTAATTCCATAGTGTTATAATGTATTAAATCTTATATTTCCCTTTCTCTGGCCATAATATGTAAAACAAACACTATATCAATATTTTATATACGAGTAGCAGCAAGGGCAATTTTTTGTACTCTTTAAGTACACACACAGGCTATGTTATATGCTTACTTTACAAATTATACATACAAGAAATGCCTATTACCGTTATCGCCTGTCTGTACGTTTCATATCTGATTGACGATGCCTGTTCGCTTAACGGTTCTTGTACAATGTTGAGTTGTGCCTAGGGGTTGTACAGTTAGCCATTGGATTTGTAAAAGGGGCGGGTATCGAGGCTATCGCTTCTAATTAGGGCTATGTCTTACAAATGACATATTAAATATTAAGCCTATATCATCTAAAATCCTATCCCAGTCAGTATAGCATCCCGCAAGTGGGGGCATGAGTAGACAGGGGCAGAGGCCCCTGCCACTATATAAATCATCTACATGCCAAGGCCTGTTTACTTTTTTTTACATATGACTTGAAAAAATCTTAGTGTCTTGTTATTCCGTTGTTCGTAACTTTGAATATCTTTTACAAATTACAGGTAATCAAACGCTTTAATATAACGAAGCAAAACCGTGTAGCGATACGATTTTCATGAAGTGCTCAATGGTTTTGTTAATGAGCCAGTTTCGCTCCAAATACCACTTTGAAAAGGCACATTCAGTAAACAAGATTGAATTGTAAATGAGTCCATATTAGTAAAATTGATGTAATTGATATGTCTATTGTAACATGTTATATAATTTATAGGCGAGGTCGTTATTTAGCAATCAAATAATATGCAACCTTGCATATGATTTATGCAGTAAATCCACCCGCCTTATTTAGGCATGGCACTCTTCTGCAGACAAAACACAGCAATGTTGTCACAACGTAAACTTTTTGTATTATTTAATTAGAGATATATCTGACGGATCGATCCTATAAAATAAACAAAACTACAATGTTAGATACCTAAACGCTTAGCAGTCAATCATCAATACCTCTTGAATGCAAGAGCCCTACATAATAATGATCACATTGCAGCGTCGTGTATGCTATGCGCCCGCGCATGGTATAAAACGTGATTTATGCATTTCTAATCGCGCATGGGCACGATGTTGTGCAATCAGTGGCATGTACGACGTACTATTGCTAAATATTGTTACTATGCCACATACTTGTAAGCCATGACAGAGACCTTCAGCCGGCTTAAAAACGCTGCCCGTCATCACAGTTTGCCCAGCGTATACGGCAACTTATGGAAATTTTTGTAGGACATATACGTAGGTGTTTCTTTATTTAACCAGTTCACATATTAAAAAGTTATGATCTAACTATGTTAAAGTTATGATCTAAAGCAACATGTACATGTTGCTTTTTATATTATCACATAGAAGTATTATGGAATGAATTATTATGGCTTTATGTTACTTCTTATGATTCAGTTACATCTGTTTTACTACCACTACTCCATAACTGGTTAACACTATTTTGTACCTTTATTATTCTTTTGGCAATAGACTGAATGAATTTTTGATGCAAATACTTGTTCTGCTACTTGGTTTGCGGCGTTTTATGTACCACGAAGTATCTCATCAAGAAATCTTGTCTGTTAGATAGTATAAAACATGAAATTGCTTATACATATGATATTTTTGAGAGATTTTATTTTTTGTTGCCTTCTATTCTAAAATCTCATCTATTTCTGTTACAGGTAAGGCAATGTCTTCTAAACGGGTGACATCTTTCTCGAGAAGGTACGTCAGTCACTGTAATTAGTCAAAAAACATCAAGGCACATTGTAATACTAACCTGAAAACAATACTGTTTTCGTTTAGTTTTAAAATAGTTTTTGAAATCCAATGAACCTGCCCTCTAACTGAGCCTTTAACAAATACTGTGGGTCATCCACCTCGTCAATGGTTACTTAATGTCCGACGATTCGTCATACATGAGCCAAACCAAATATTGGCTAAGTGCTTGGCGTAAACGTTGGTGTAAACGTTTCGGCTAAAAACCACAGCCCATGGTTTTTTGACGTGCAACTGTAGACATAGTTAGTCAGATAGATTGTGTGCCATAATGTCATTTAATTGCGTCATTGTTTCTACAGTGACAATTCTCCTTCCCTTATTGCTTCTTGTCTGTATTGTAGCCAATCCTCCAGTGACACGTGTATTTTTGTTAGGTTCGTCTAAAATTATTTGACTTGGGGCTTACCTCTTTCCTAGGCATTGTGAGGTTGGAAAATTATTGTCGAAAAAACGAGCAATAACTGTTGAAGTATTTTTTAAAATTTGAATGCAGTTTTCCTTTTGGACAGGGTTTACCAACCCGGTCCAGACCAGTCTGTCGTCATCAAACTCAATGACATCACGGAACGTGACAGTGATGTCAACATATTGACATCATCAACATCGTGCAGGGTTTTGCAAATACAACAACTTATGACGAGTTGAAAGCTCACTGTACTCTAACGTTTAACAACGTTGAAATTATGTGGCAACAGGAAATTACTGTTTACGGCTTCACCGCCGAGCTGGTCTCGATGAAATTTGGTACCCATCTCTGGGTTGGCATTATGGAGACAAAATATCCTCTGCCCACAGAATACTGACCTCTGCCTATGGCCTATACCGATCCTAATAAACTTAATCACGTTACATTTCGTTTAATCTGCGCCAAATAAGCATAACCCACCATGAACAATTTGCTTTCTACAAAAACAAGATGCTAACTTGTAGCCTTGCAACTCGACACATTTTAATTTAGATTCAGTTAACCAGGATTCTAGTGTCCGAAGTCGCAGATAAGGACAAGCGTTCTACTATCTACATTATTTCTTTCGCAAATATTTTAAGAATGTCAAATGACAATTGATTAAGTTCTCAACAAAATGAATGTCGATTGTCCATATTTAAACATTAGCACATTGATCATTCAGGTAAAGGAAGTGGCATGTCTGTGTATGAATACGCAGAATCGTCTTTCGAGAACTGAAATAGATTGTTTACGCCATGTCCGGGCAGCTTGCCAACGGTCACCTGAAGCCGCACTCGCGTTTCAGCCTTTTGGCACATTATATTTTTTACCATACCATCTAGCTCAGTTGTGCGAACTGGGTTCACGACTTCATGTCTTGCTGAACGATTACTTGGAAACGCATTCTGTCAATTAGGGTTGCAATTAATTTCATGAATAAAATTCATCTGTCACTTTCCTACTTGTTGAATATCAATTAATTTCATGATTAAAAATTTGATAGATGAAGATGAAGCTTTGGGAAATGTTCAACAATACAGTAATATAGTTTTTTTTTAAGATTGCCACATTTTTATTCAAACTACGAGTGTTTTCTCGAAGATAAATATGTATGTATATGTGTATATATTATATGTACAAAAAGTATAATTTATGAAAATAAGTCAATATCACTTAGCCAAATAACGAACCAGCTACCATCACAGTTCTATGATCTCAATCTCGACAGCATCATTACGTGTTAATATAAGCTCTCCTAGACAACAATTCTAGGAATTTCTTATTTCTGTGATACTGAATCATACAAGCGGTATATAGTTATTCATAAATCAAATTATGATGAAATTGTTGTGTCTGCTGCTACTGTTTTATGGTAATTTTATTGGCGTGTTAATCGCCTGCCAATTGATAGCTCATGTTAAATGTTTGTTGGTAATTTGTATGATTACCATTATCGTGTGGTTCGTATCTTGTTGACCTTTCACTAGTACTTATTTACACATCTTTGTTTTTACTAACGGACATCAACCTTAAACAAACTTTATACCTCATTTCTTTTTCAGTCAAAAGGAATCTACCTTCAAAATTTCAGTTTTCTAGGACATTACCTACATAAAGACGCATGGATCATCTTTTATCCAAGATAACCTCAGTTAGCTTGACAGGATCCTGCTTAGCCAAACAAACTTACCCTTGTCGACGGCAGCCATCTTTGCTCAATCACGCTATCGACGCTTATCTAGTTATGTTTACATTACCACGCTCCTTGATAAGTAATGTGCAACATGAATTTTAAAATAATGTTTGAGAATACTCGAACATCCATCACATCAGGTTTACATCCTTGTAAAATTAATCAATATAAATTACTACAACTTCGAAGCAATGCCAAGATATATATTTTTTTATTTCATATTTTTGCGACAAATGTGTTCCGTGCTTACGTTACCTGCTATATCTGTATTCAAGTTAATATTTTAAACAGTATGTCAAAGCTCTTCGTACGCGATGATAAAATTGTTTAAATACAGCTTAACTTAATCACATCAAGGCATTTACCAAACAAGGTCAAATAAAACAGCATGATTATCAAGATTTACTTGTTGTCTACGTGCCAACAGTCTAGCGTCAAATCAATCTTATCAGTGGCCATAAAGCGCTAACCCAAGCGGATGCGATCAGAAAGCGGGTCTTAGGTCACCTAACAGCACGTGTCTCTTTGACGTCAATCAACACACTTCGCGATAGCTTTCTAACCAGACATCTATTTGCACGTACTTTGCAGCTCGTTAATATGCTGAATCTTAGGACCTTGCAGTGCGAGTAACTAAATATTTAGGCACTGATCAACATATTTATCTAGTGTATCGCTAATGAGTTCGTCCCCCATCGCTATCACATTGCGCGAGCGTGTACCGATAACCTACATCTCGACCGCTTGTTGTTTACTCCATCGCACCTAATTGTCCAAATTCGATTACATCAGGCCGTTGGTTGCTGGCTCGTCCGCTGCCCACTTCTATCGTCTGATTCACTCGTTTCGCTACCAATGCATTGAACTATTTATTTCTTAATAGGTCTACTATTTTACGGGTGGTTTTGTGTAGCCGTTCATAACATTTGAAATAATAATATTTTATTCAACACAGTCAGTTATAATTCCATTTGCACTCTCGGGCCCTTCGCATTGCTAACAATTCTGTTTACACCTAACTGCTCGTAACACTTGCGCAATGGACGATAACTGATTGCGCCCTTCTATTATTAGTAGCTTTCAGCTCATGGCCTATTATATCACCGTATTATTTGGCACTCTCGAAGTTAACATTTGGTTTGTTCTCATACGATACGGCCAACCCGACCAATTGCTCATACACGGCTATTTAGATTTTAAGGTTTATAATTATTGTCTTTTTAATTTGCTGTCTACTTTCGTTTACATCGAGATATTTAGGGTATTGTGCGTCACACATAATTCTGTAAAATCTTAAGTTGAAAGCTAGATTAATAATGCTGCCGCAATTCGTAATATATAGTCGTTATGCACCATGATTTATGTACTATTGAGATAACTACGAGCACAGCCCGCTGAAAACTGTTGCAAATCCCGACTTTAAAACAAACTCGAATAACACACGAATTATATAAATGCGCTTATGACGACATTTCCTTTGATAAATTGGTACGCAAATCAATTCAAAAGTTGTTTTTGTAATGTACGTTGTAAAAACTGCGAGCTTGGTTTTATATAAGTGCTCTTAAAACATTTGCGAAGGCTGGGTGTCATTTTTTAACTGACTTCCAATCAAAAAGGAGGAGGTTCTCAATTCGTTTTTTTTTTTTTGAAGTGAAAACTTCTTTAGCGGCGTTGAGCACTTTCTGAATGGGGATAAAATCTTAAACTCGCGTCAGGATCACGTGACCCTGATCGAAAAAGCGTAGGACGGATTTTTTGCAGAAATGTACCCTAAGACTACAACGTAGAGTTCATAATAAAAATCGAAAAAGCGACGCTACAGATACGCTAGTAGTTACTATGACACGGTAACGTCACAGAATAGATAATAGTTAGTAGCAAGCATACCAAGGCGTTTTTCGTGACTGTAGTAGGTATAGGTACATACCTATTATAGATTTTATGAACTAGCGGGCGCCCGCGGCAGGTAGTAGTGGTCATTGGTACATGATTTTATAGATCTACTGTATTTATTTTTCGAGTGGAGCATTGCGGCGAGCGAAGCGAGCCGCCATGCGACCATGGGAACAGCGCGGCGAGCGAAGCGAGCCGTGCTGTGACTCCCCCCAAGCCCCCCAGAACCCCCTCCTCCTGAACCCGGGGGGAGCGTCGCGGCGAGCGAAGCGAGCCGTGCTGTGACCCCCCCTAAGCCCCCCAGAACCCCCTCCTCCGAAACCCGGGGGAAGCGTCGCGGCGAGCGAAGCGAGCCGCCACGCGATCACGGGGAACAGCGTGGCGAGTGAAGCGAGCCGTGCTGTTACCCCCCTAAGCCCCCCAGAACCCCCTCTTCCTGAACCCGGGGGGAGCGTCGCGGCGAGCGAAGCGAGCCGCCACGCGACCACGGGGAACAGCGCGGCGAGCGAAGCGAGCCGTGCTGTGACCCCCCTTAGCCCCCCAGAACCCCCTCCTCCTATGTCTGCCGTTTTACTTCATTTAGGACCTACTTGTAGGTCGCGCGACAAGGTCCCTTCTAGCGGTTCCGACCCGTTGAGGATTTGGCTTTACGTAAAATTTAGGGTTCCGTATAGGGTTTTGATTGGGGTTATACTATATTGAGGAATTTGATTAAATGGTCGACTTTTAGGGTTCCTTAGGACTTTGATTGGAGTTTCAACTACACTTAGAAGCTTGATAATGTTAAAATTTTTAGGGTTCCTTAGGACTTTGATTGGGGTTTTACTACATTGAGGAATTTGATTAAGTGGTCAACTTTTAGGGTTCCTTAGGACTTTGATTGGAGTTTCAACTACACTTAGGAGCTTGATAATGTTAACATTTTTAGGGTTCCTTAGGACTTTGATTGGAATTTCAACTACACTTAGGAGCTTGATAATGCTAAAATTTTTAGGGTTCCTTAGGACTTTGATTGGGGTTTTACTACATTGAGGAACTTGATAAAATAAACAACTTTTAGGGTTCCTTAGGCCTTTAATTGGACTTTCAACTACACTTAGGACCTTGATTATGTAAACAATTTTAGGGTTCCTTAGCACTTTGATTGGAATTTCAACTACACTTAGGAGCTTGATAATGCTAAAATTTTTAGGGTTCCTTAGGACTTTGATTGGGGTTTTACTACATTGAGGAACTTGATAAAATAAACAACTTTTAGGGTTCCTACGTTAATAATCAAGTTTTCACTTCTGCCGGTACTCCCGGAGTGCAACCCGTATTTTTGAAGTGAAAACTTCTTTAGCGGCGTTGAGCACTTTCTGAATGGGGATAAAATCTTAAACTCGCGTCAGGATCACGTGACCCTGATCGAAAAAGCGTAGGACGGATTTTTTGCAGAAATGTACCCTAAGACTACAACGTAGAGTTCATAATAAAAATCGAAAAAAAGCGTAAGACGCTACAGATACGCTAGTAGTTACTATGACACGGTAACGTCACAGAATAGATAATAGTTAGTAGCAAGCATACCAAGGCGTTTTTCGTGACTGTAGTAGGTATAGGTACATACCTATTATAGATTTTATGAACTAGCGGCCGCCCGCGGCAGGTAGTAGTGGTCATTGGTACATGATTTTATAGATCTACTGTATTTATTTTTCGAGTGGAGCATTGCGGCGAGCGAAGCGAGCCGCCATGCGACCATGGGAACAGCGCGGCGAGCGAAGCGAGCCGTGCTGTGACTCCCCCCAAGCCCCCCAGAACCCCCTCCTCCTGAACCCGGGGGGAGCGTCGCGGCGAGCGAAGCGAGCCGCCACGTGACCACGGGGAACAGCGCGTGACCCCCCCTAAGCCCCCCAGAACCCCCTCCTCCGAAACCCGGGGGAAGCGTCGCGGCGAGCGAAGCGAGCCGCCACGCGATCACGGGGAACAGCGTGGCGAGTGAAGCGAGCCGTGCTGTGACCCCCCTTAGCCCCCCAGAACCCCCTCCTCCTATGTCTGCTACTTCATTTAGGACCTACTTGTAGGTCGCGCGACAAGGTCCCTTCTAGCGGTTCCGACCCGTTGAGGATTTGGCTTTACGTAAAATTTAGGGTTCCGTATAGGGTTTTGATTGGGGTTATACTATATTGAGGAATTTGATTAAATGGTCGATTTTTTTGGGTTCCTTAGGACTTTGATTGGAGTTTCAACTACACTTAGAAGCTTGATAATGTTAAAATTTTTAGGGTTCCTTAGGACTTTGATTGGGGTTTTACTACATTGAGGAATTTGATTAAGTGGTCAACTTTTAGGGTTCCTTAGGACTTTGATTGGAGTTTCAACTACACTTAGGAGCTTGATAATGTTAACATTTTTAGGGTTCCTTAGGACTTTGATTGGAATTTCAACTACACTTAGGAGCTTGATAATGCTAAAATTTTTAGGGTTCCTTAGGACTTTGATTGGGGTTTTACTACATTGAGGAACTTGATAAAATAAACAACTTTTAGGGTTCCTTAGGCCTTTAATTGGACTTTCAACTACACTTAGGACCTTGATTATGTAAACAATTTTAGGGTTCCTTAGCACTTTGATTGGAATTTCAACTACACTTAGGAGCTTGATAATGCTAAAATTTTTAGGGTTCCTTAGGACTTTGATTGGGGTTTTACTACATTGAGGAACTTGATAAAATAAACAACTTTTAGGGTTCCTACGTTAATAATCAAGTTTTCACTTCTGCCGGCACTCCCGGAGTGCAACCCGTATTTTTTTTTTTTTATGTTTGTTACCGCATAACTTCGTCATTTGTGAGCCGATTTGAAAAATTATTTTTTTTTCTGAAAGGTACTGCTTCCAGATTTTTTTTTAATGTTTGTAACTGCATGCCTCCGTCATTTATGAACCGATTTAGAATTTTTATTTTTTATTTGGAAGGTTATTTTGGAACGTTATACGTCCAGATTGTCCCAAACAAATTTGATTAAAATCGGTTTAGCCGTTTGACAATGAAGTCGGTTTCTCAAGTTTTTTAAACTTATAATTATTCAAAATGGTGTCCTGTCTTATTATATTTTCATTCGCGCTTTCGTTAGATTTGTCACTTACAATAAATGTTTTCTCTTCTATACTAATCTGAGCACATGCCAAAGATTATCGTGTTAACATTATCGCGTTAAAATAAGGATCCTATTATTACTTTAATGCATTCTTAACCCACATAGAAAGATAGAGTAGTACTAAGGCTTCCACACCTTTACTTACTCCCACATTCGAGTCTTGAATATCAATGAGATCAGTGTTACCTTTTAGTTGAACAATTCTAAAATAATATTGCATTGCCATTTGTATTGAAATGATGTCACTAGTAGATTATTTTGTCATCTAATAAAACTACTAGGTTGGGTACCAATCTTCCGAAGGTATCGTAATCTGTTTAAATTGCATGTGTGGTAATAGGCCAGTTACCAGTTAATAGTGTTGCTAACTATGATCGAGTTGAAAATCCTTAACCTAAATTAATATAACGCTGTGTCTAGTATTTTTATCATACAAGGCCACATTCGAAAGACTTAATTGGAAAACTGCATCCAAACCCCGACAAGAGCTATACTCTTAAATTTAAGTAGAAGAGAGAAGACATGTTTTATATACATGCATAGTTGCTACTTAAGACTTACTAACCCTTCCCGTCTTCGTAAACTAATTTTACCAAAAGAACAAAACCAGCAAACTTTGATGAAAAGGGTTGATTAAGTTTTTGAGAGGTTAATACTGTAAGAAACAATAGTCGAAAGCTGCATGAAGTTCTCAAAATAAAATACGTAGTGCGTAAAGTTATGATCAATTAGGGCTATTCAAATGGTATCACCCAAACCGCACTGAATCATAACCCTCTCGGCCTGAAGCGACATCACCCCACACCATACTACGTCTATGATGTCATTGATGTCGTCATTCCTCCCTCAATATATTGAGTCAATAATAAAAGCTTTTTCCTTATAAGGATCTACTTCTTTCTCATTGACCACTTTCTCTTATATTTATGCGGCATCACTAATATACGTGTTCATTACGTTTCTAGATTTGCATTCGCTTGTCGTCGTCTGGTCAGTCTCGCCCCGTCTGCATGCTACTTTCATCATAACATGAATATGCACTTTTATGATGTCACTGAATCCACTTACAATAATCTCGAGTATTCTTTAGCTCGCGATTTTGATAAGTGCTATGAATTTTGTTGGTATAATAACACTGAACACACACAATTTATTCATCGACAGGACATGTGTTTTAAGTTATTCCTAATAAGCACTTTTAAACTAAACGCGATCGTTATCCATAAATAAAGTACCCGTTTCTTCCATATCATTTATTCCTTATATTTTTAATATTATCTGTTCCGTATAATTCAAACTTTATGAGACGTAGTATACAAAATAACACTCGGACAGTGAACAAATATCTGTGTTCACCACACAAATAATTGTTTTTGGGTGGGGATCAAACCCACGGCCTACGGCGCAGAAAGCTAAGAGGAGACATTACATTTGTTTTGGTAATAACTTTGAGATTTGAAGTTCCATTTCAAAATCCTCCCTCTTGAGGCCGCTGCTTCCTTCGTTTATTCAAGGTATACATATAATTTGAACGCTAAATGAACCATCTATGATAATCTCAACTCGATTTGGTTAATTGAATCACTAATCGCTACATACACACAAAATGTTGTCATCGATTTTCATAAATCTAGTAATTTACGTTCTACCTCTATAGTATTACGTCACTTGTATCGACGCGCACAGAAGTTTTTATATGTACGCCATGATACGATATCTATCTCGCTCCCTCCCTAGCTTTATCCATAAAGTATGTCTCGGTCTAGAACTGGCGGCGACAAGCAGTCTGGTGGTTTCGGACGGCCATCGCATCGCAAACAAAACCCTAGGTCACGGGCACTGGACACATTTTCGTACGCTGATTAATTCCGTACAATAACAGCGTTGAAATCACCGATTTTGTCGTACTTTGATGGCATTTACTACCTTTGTGTGAAATGGAATACCACTCACTGGTTATGCTGGCTAACATTTGCAAAATTGGATTTACTATATTGTCTTAATGTCGCAGGGTTGATGTATAAAACGTTATGTTCCAGAAATTATACATACTAAACTGGCAAAATTCTCAATTGCACCTGCCAGAAAGAACAACAGTTACTTGTTTGGTATACTTTTGCGAAAACTGTATCGCCATTACAGTCGGCAAAATGGCATCGCTCAAGGCCAGTGCGCGGTTAACTCTAAACCCAAGGTGAATGGAACACAAGGAGACCGTGAAAAGTTTCTGGAACAATAGCAGGTCCTTAGTCACTCTAATAATACAGACACCCGATAGGCCAAAGTTTTAACGAGCGAACGTGCCAAATAATACATTAGCATCTCATTTGTGATAGCATTGTGCCAAGACGTGGCCAAGACGACTTGGTTGTCGGACAAACGACAGCCGAAAATGAAGGCTCTGAGACGTGGAGTGATTCATTGATTCACGATGTTATCATTGTCTGAAAGCAGAAATCAAAGATTTATTATGTAAATTGTGATTCTACATAACATAATACCGGTAGCTTGTCACGCAATCAATCAAAGTACAGAGTTGCGAATCAAGTTTATTTCAATTTGTCAGGGAGCGTAGGTACAGTTAGCGACAGAAGCAGGTTAACCGTTTCAGTTATTCAATACCCATTTCTCTTTTATTTAAGAAATGCCAACTTGGCGTTTAGATATTGATGCAAGAAAAATTGGAAGTTCTAACTTAATTTAAAGATCATAAATGCGCTGCTTTATGAAGTATTTAAAAAAAAATGTTCACCAACTTTTGTCACTGACCGTACCGTACATATGCCATGACGTAATAATGCAAATAAGTAATCTCACTAGTTAATAAGGAGAAAAGACTATCAATCACTTAGTTAGCGAGAATTAGACGTAACAATTTTGAGAATTGATTTGTGTAATATTTTTTAATAACATCCGTCATCGTTTGGGCGTTATTGGCAATAAGTTATGTATTGCCATCCAGGTTTCATCTAAATCGGTTCAGCCGATCAAAAGTACACAATCACTCACAAACTTTAGCATTTGTTTGTAACATACAATTAGAAAATGTTACTGTCGTGGTGACTGTGACGTATGATTTATGTATCTGCTCGTGATGTTCGTTTCTTATTTCCGTTTTAAGCTGTGATATTTGGAGAAAACGTAATAGTACGCAACGCAAACAATACATCTATTTTAGTAGCCATCGCCACCGCATTGTATACAAACTGCACCGACTCATTGCGGTGGTCTTTTATAGCTTGTTTTGTTATAGTTTTTATGGATTCCCTTAAATAACAACCGACTCACAGGTTGTTTTACGATAGTCCAATTTTATTGCTCTACTTTATCACCCTCGGTGTCTATCATGAATGATTGAAATGCTGCATCTATAGCATACGAAATGGCACTTCTTATTAACGATCCTTTTATTTATTCGTAAACAGATTTATAATCACTCGTTCCTACAAACTACCTGGCAGTGGCTCGTGTTCTTATTTCTAACATTACAAATTAGGTTCATTTATTTTTCACCAGCGTCATATTTCCTGTCGGTTATCACCAAACAACGGTACTTCCAGGCGCGTGCCTCTATGCCTACAATTCCCAAAACTAATTCTAGCGTCAAAGATGTCCCCGGTGATTGACGGATGTCTTCCTGCTCCACTTGATTTTGGGTTCTTGGAAAACCAGCAAAATTCAACCTTAACTCTTAGTGGTAAATTACCATTTTGAGTTGATGACTCCAGTTCCGTTATGACACTTAACAGCTGCGATTTGGCTGTGAACAAGACTTTTGGTGTCACCGGTGTGCCAACACTGTTCGTTCATCGACACGCAAAGCATAAATAGCGTTTAAGCCTTGCGCACACCTACATCGCCTGCGATCACTATCAAATATCAGACTGTCAAAGTTTGCGGCAGTCTGTGCGGATGTATGCAAAAAACCACGATAAACAGATCGCCATCTCAGATCGCAGCTGACACCTATGTATGCCGAAACCTTTAGGCATTTACTCCGCATCCGCACGTTATGTACGAGTATTCCACGTAAGCCACAATGTAAGTAATACATTCTAAAATGTAAAACTTACTTGCGAAATTAGATCTGCTCATGTTCATAAAGGTTCATGACTTTTAGTTCTTATTCAAACAAAAAACAATGTAAATGCTTTGCGTGTATAGTATACTATAGATCCTTTTATTTAAATGCAAACGAAGCATTGTAAGCAGACAACATCTGACGAGCGCGAACAAAAAAGAGCTCTCGCAACATTACCGCAAAAAATAATGACATCACTCTTATTTTAGCCTTAGCGCAGTGCAGCACTTGAAAGAATTCTCAACGCCCAGCAACGGAGTTACCAATGGGCAATCTATCCAAAGTACAGTTACTTTTACAACTATTTCGACCCAAATGTCAATATTGGTTGGCTGTTGATTACTCGATACAAAATTAAACTTCGAATTTGTAGCCAAATTTTTTACCATCACTCCATTCAGCGGATATGGATGTCACAGCCTTTTGATTAACTTTGTAAAACAATAGGCTATTTACACACCTACATATCGAACGATCAATCAAATAACTCGAATGTGTAATATGATATTACTGTCACAGCAAATTCCTGCTCCATTTTTTCGAGTCACGTTCACTGCGAGTTTAAGGTATACGTTTACTCCTCCTGATGTGGCATTCAGTCTATTTGTAGAACAGAATTGTTTAGAGTTCTATGAAATTCATTATTTACCTAAAGATTCTACGGATTTGTTCAAGTAGCTTATTACTGTAAGAAGATAGCTATGACTTGTTTGTTTGTAACATAGCAGTTTTTTTACGAGTGAGTATATTCACGTTAGTATAGGTTTCAGATTTTTTAAGTTTATTTTCATGTCTATGATCATTTTCGTTTTTTATTTCCACATTTTGTGATGTTTTCCCTTCGCTTCAGCACATTGCAGTTCCAGGAGTCGGTACATTTTATTTTTTTTATTACATAGTACCTACTTCAAAGTTTTGGAGTTTTCTGGCAATGCCTGAATGGACACGAGGTGCGATGCTTGTAGCTGAACTAACAATGTTTTTCTCTCTGACTTGCTAATTCAAGTCAAGCAACATGCATAAACTAGTGTAGCTGTACATTGTACTTACCGTTGTAATTGTCTAAGCTAATAAGCTACGATACAATAGGTTTAATCTGATAGTAATCGGATAATTCTTTTCTTACTTGGCAAACGTCGTTCAATGACTACCAGTGAGGCTAATCCAACTATATAGTCGGATTTTTAATTAGACGATACCGACTGACAGTTGCTAATGTCACTTTGTAAAATAATGTTGCTACATTTAAAGTAATAGTGCTGCGTTCAGTTCTCGTTCAATCGGATGAATGAACAATGAGTGAATAGTTAATCATTTCAAACTATAAAATAAAATTGAAATTTGTATAAAAAAATGTATAAAAGTGCTATGATATAAGTTACTTGTAGTATGTAACTAGGTACAATCAGTTTTTTGACGTTTTAGTACAAAGCGCGGCGTGGCGACTAGTGCCAACACCGATGAACGCCACCATTTTGTTTTTAATTCGGCTTATAACCTCTGGTCTGATAGCACGAATGTTTTTCTGCGCTCACGCTGTTCAGTTACTGTTTTTGTAAAGTTTTTCGTTACGTTGTGTTTGTGGTAATTGTAGTGTATTTTGTTGCTATATTGTTTCGCGCAAACGATATGGATCCTCAACCAAGCACGTCAAGTCAAGTTCGGCACACTAACTATTCACTAGAAAAACGAGGCAATTTCATTCATTCAGGAGTTTTTTCAATCATTCACTTTGTCACAACACTATTTTTATTTCATCAAAAACTGACAACACAGTAAACGTCAGCTAGCTTCGTCTAATTAAAAATCCGATTATAGATGGCAACGTAAAGAAGTCTAATATCTACTGGTGACTTAGCTATACAATGCTAATTTAATTTGCTGTTCGCAAACTATGTATTCAGCAATTCGATACGTAGTCAGCTCATGAGTCTATCAACGGATCATTTAACACAATGCGTGCAAATTTGGTCGCGATAAAAATCAGTGAACCGACGAATTGTTGCATGTTACCCGAAACCGACGGTATTGAACTTCGATTCAATACCTTGGTTCGAATCGTAAACAGCTTTGCTCTACTGCGTTTTAATTATATAATTTTAATATTCTTAGTGGCTGCCGGCTGGTCACCGATAGCGCATCTCTCGCCTTTCGTGCGCATAATAACGATACCCAACCAGCTCTAACTTGGGCGATGATGTCAGCTTTCCTTTAATGACCGCTCCGATCGCCTCAGGCGTTTCACGAGCTAAGACTTCGTTTTTTACCTGACTTCATTCTGGTGATCACCTCCACCTCTGACAGAACGACGGGGAAACAGCGAGTACTTTGTACTTTATCGTTTAATTGGCTCCTTTCACGTATTTAATACTGAATTGTTTTATAACTGGTATAATAGTGTTGCAGCGTACGGACTAGCTAGTTAATTGTTTACATATAGGAATAACTGAATGGATATCGTATAACAGAACCAGTTGTTATGCGATTCGGCACGCATTCGCGTTTGTTCTCATAAGCGGCCCACTTCGGTCCTTCGAAACTCCTGAAGCCAGTTATTAACATAATGCTTCGCCACAAGTATTATTTGGAGAATGGAGTCCATCGCGAAAATGATTGAAATTATAGCATCGTGCTTTGCTCATGGCATAAATATTTCGCGCCACGTTTCGGAAGAACGGAAAATTGCCTTCGTGCTAGTTTACTTCGAAATGTTACGTATTTTCTGATGGTAGGAATTTGGCTTACATTGTATGCTTACATATACAATGTATTAATTTGTAAGGAAACAAGGTATTTAGGCGAGTCGAACATCCTCAAAAAGTTCATATTATTTTTTATTAAATTTATTTTAATTAGGCTGGCAAAATATGAAGGAGGCCTATACCCAGCAGTGGGTGATACCGGGCTGAAATGATGATGATGATGAATTAGTCTGTACGTTTAAATTTTAAATTGAAGGAATTTTGTGGCTCAATTTAATAACTTCTAATTGAGGTGCATAATTGTATTAAATATTTTATAAGTTAAAATCTTTAAAACCAGCTTATGTTTTTATTTCAAATATTTATAGTAAAAAATATGTAGGTGCTGGGTCGTACTGAGAAGAAAAACAATGTGACGTACCAACCTGCAATGTGACGTAGAGTCTGTTCAGAATAATAATTATAAGTTTAAAAAACTTGAGAAACCGACTTCATTGTCAAACGGCTAAACCGATTTTAATCAAATTTGTTTGGGACAATCTGGACGTAAGAATAACCTTCCAAATAAAAAAATAATTTTC
This sequence comes from Thera obeliscata, assembly GCA_947578465.1. Lineage (NCBI taxonomy): Eukaryota > Metazoa > Arthropoda > Insecta > Lepidoptera > Geometridae > Thera > Thera obeliscata. The sequence goes on from OX387916.1 coordinate 13,087,577, forward strand.
TAAATCGGTTCATAAATAAATGACGGAGGCATGCAGTTACAAACATGAAAAAAATTATTAAAAAAAAATGGCAACACCGATTTTAATAAAATTAAAATGGGACCAATCTGAAAGCAGTACCTTTCAGATAAAAAAATAATTTTTCAAATCGGCTCACAAATGACGAAGTTATGCGGTAACAAACATTAAAAAAAAAAATAATAAAAAAAAAAAAACATACAACCGAATTGAGAACCTCCTCCTTTTTGATTGGAAGTCGGTTAAAAAGAGCCGTCGCGCGTCGTGGCCAAATTGTGAACTAACGTTTCGATTTTTATATGGCAGTGGCAGCTCATCCCTTTCTTTCTGTCAGCATTTTGCATCATAAAAAATAAATAAAGGAATACTAGTTGTGATAGGATCAAAACGCAACAAACGCGCTATTGTATTGCCCACTTAACAAAAAAGCAGCCAAGTGCGAGTCGGACTCGCCCATGAAGGGTTCCGTAGCATCAAGTAACATAATATAAAGGTTCTTGTAGTTCGTCGAAAGGTAAATTGTGGTTTACGGTTTATAACGTTTAAAAAAAAACTACTGGCTAGATCTCGTTCAAACCAAATATCGTTGAAAGTTTGCATAGTAATGTACAACATATATTTTTTTTAGTTTTATCATTCTCTTATTTTAGAAGTTAGAGGGGGGGGGACCAACTTTTTTCCACTTTGGAAGTGTCTCTCGCGCAAACTATTAAGTTTAGAAAAAAACTATATTAAAAACCTCAACATCATTTTTGAAGACCTATTCATAGATACCCCACACGTATGGGTTCGATGAAAAATTTTTTTTTTAGTTTCAGTTTCAAGTATGGGGACCCCCAAAATTTATAGTTTTTTTTCTATTTTTGTGTCAAAATCTTAATGCGGTTCACAGAATACATCTACTCGCCAAGTTTCATCAGTCTATCTCTTATGGTTTTGGAGAAAAATGGCTGTGACACGGTCGGACAGACAGACAGACAGACAGACAGACAGACAGACAGACAGACATGACGAATCTATAAGGGTTCCGTTTTTGCCATTTGGCTACGGAACCCTAAAAAGGTAATTAAGCACAGCAGCGCCCTCCAATCCCACGACGGCTCTCTTTCTGAACAGACTCTAAAAACAACTGCAATGTAAAAACTTGAACTTGTAAGACCAGCGATATAGTAGTGCTACTATTGCATTTATGCTGAGTGGCGGCCAATTTCCATGTCATTGTTACTTTTCTATTGGTCTTTCTTTCTACATCTGGCATAAAATAAATTACATTTGATATGAACTTGTGGTACATAATGTAACGTAACGATTATTTTAATAGTATCAAACACGTAGATAAGCTTGAGCATGTTTTGAAGTGTGAAAAAACTAATGAACTAGCGTCACCGTGTAAATGTCACGTAACCGACACCTCTTCAGCAAAGATCCTCAAAGTTCGCCTAAAGTCGGGGTCTGCCCGCCCGCAGGCAGCCACGGAGGGGCATACACAGTACACACGTATTTGCTCAAGTTTACACTTCTTTCGGCATTCCCGGAGTGGTTTTTTTTATTTATTATGGGCCATTCCAGGGTGGCGGTCGGGACAGTTTTACTCCATTTTTTGACATATTTTTATGTGCAGCTTAGTAATTATACAAGTTTTGGGTAATATAAATATACAGCAATGTAGTTTAATAGTTGTGTAAGGACATCATCCAGTAAAATGCCCACATTTAAGCATTTTACTATGTTAAATCTCACCTACAAAAAGCGCGGCGGTCGGGACAGGTACGCACCCACCCTCTCCGGATTCCAGCATAAACTAGTAAAGTTCAGCCCCCCTAGACGTGCTACAGCTTAACCATTATTTTTATAGGTACCTAGATAGTTGTTCTTAAGAACCTGATTATGAAAATAGCATTTTGCTATAAGAATACTTAGATATTTTTTTTTGAAAAGTGCGGCGGTCGGGACTAGGATTTGTTCCGGTCGGGACGAGTACCCAAAACCAGTTTTTTCATACAATCAAATAACTTTATTAAGGATGCATTCAACAATAACAATTAAATTATAATAAGAGATAAAGTCTAAACACACATCATACATGGTTTATCTAAGTTACACATTATATTTTTTCAAAAACGTCGGATGTACTCATCGAATTCGATCTCCGCATGCTTTTAAGAGAGGTTCGTTTAAAATTTTCAATATCTAACATATGAAATATCGCGTTCGTTCATTGTGAAAGTTTTAGCGTCTTCCTTTCAAAAACATCACTTGTACTTCACCATCTGCTTCTCCTTGGCATATTACCGCGTACCTAAATTCTCTTTTAGTTTTTTTATTGTTAGTATCTATCTATCTTTACTAAAACGCATGTTCCCAATGCAATTTTTTTTTGCGATTGTATCATTGCTATCAAAGTAAGCTCATTTTTAGCAACCAATTTTACATGCAAACCCAGCACCACCATAATTATATGCTTGCATAACCATAGTCGTTACAAGAAAACCCATTTTGTATGGAAGCACGTCAGTAATTTGTAAATATTTAAGTAAACGTGTCGTATTCATGGATGTTATTCAATATGAAAATGAACGCGCATGCCACGACAATGACAAACGTATCACTTTAAAATAAATTTTCAACAATTCTACTAAGCATTAAAATTGCGGTTAGGGCAAAATTTTGGTGCCCAAAAAAAAGTTTTAATTATCGCTTATTAACGCTATGCCACACTAATACATGCCCAAAAACACTCTCTAAGCATTTTAATTTTTTTACCTCGCATTTTTTTGCGCGGCGGTCGGGACCAAACTTTGATCACCCTTAAAATATTCTGGTTATCTCCTGGCTGCTCGCAAATATGCCTAAATAATAGCTACCTAGCTTCTTATTACTTCTGGAAGTTATTTTAAATGCAGGTTTAATAGTTTTAGGCTAGAACTACTAAACGTCTATTTATGCGTTACGGTCGGGACTTGAGACATACCTATCTTCGAGGCGTCATAAATCGGTAATTGACTTATATATTTCTGTTTTATGTTCGCCAGGCTAAAGAATAGATCCTTCCGTAAACTTTTGCTTGCCAAAACCTTCTGTGGCACAAACAAAACGGACGTTATCAGTTATACCAGTATATTAACAAAAAACGTACCACGCGACAATAAGCGCACCTCAGTGTTTCAGTCAGAAAAAATCGTAGAAAATGGTTGTTTTTTCTAGCGGTTTTTGTCAATTCATTAAATATGGGGTTTTTACTATGCGTTATGATAAAAATAAAGTCTATTTAATGAAGTTTTTTATTTTGGTCGTGGTTTCAGTTAGCCTGGAATGACCCTTATGCAAGTCGTTTATCTGGTAGACCATCGTCATAAATTATTATTTTTTATTCATGAATTAAATTTTCAAGGCCTTTGCCCTGCAGTGGAACAAAAACGGCTGAATAATAATAATAATAATTTAATTTTTGAACATTTGATAAGCAGGGTTATTTAATTCCAAGCTTGGATAGATCTAAAAATATATATTTTTTAAATTTAAATAAATAAAATGTACTACGTTATGTACGTACTTTATTAATTTAAAATAATGTTTTGTCACATTAAATAATTACATATTATTCAGGACTTAAAACTAGTTACCGCGAGCATTTAATTGATTGATTTGTACCAAATGAAGGTAGTATTGACAATGTTACTTTTAAATTAAACTCTTATTAATAAGGCGTGTAGGTATTGAACAGCTGTAATTTGCGACGTAGAAACAAAAGGTCAAGGATTCAATTTGAGAGAATGTATCGAAGATTTGAATATTGTAATAGCTCATAATTATTGTGAACCAAGCCAATCAGCAAAGTAAATTATTAATTAAAATAAACAAATCACTATATACCTATATAATATCATAACTAACACGTCGTCGTCTAGTTTATCACATCGATCATTCATTGAAGTAGTTGTACCGTTTTAAATTAATTAGAACTAGACAAAAAAGCTTCGTAAAAAATTAAAAAGCTTGCCTTACACTATGCGACTTGACTCGCGTTTCTTTTTATTTAGTTTTCTTCATGAACATGTTTAACTTATTAAATCTAATTTAAATAAGTTATGACATTAGGCTTATTATTTATTTGTTTTATTTATTTGTATTATTTAGTTGTTATTTTATTGCAAATTAATTCAATTCTCATAGCAAGATCTTGATTGTCGTAGTTATATTTTCTTACAAACTGATTTTTAAGTTTTTGCTCGATATTGATAACATCAAACAAGTACACGCTTCGAAATATTCAAAGAATATTTTTCACTTTCAAAATAAATAATAAAAGAATAATTTTAAACATAATACATATTACGGAACCCTAGTATGCGAATCCGACTCGTTCCTGGCCGGTTTTTTTACCATTTATCGCACATACTTAAATGGTAAAATCAATTTGTATGCAAATCGTACATCCTTAAATGAGGATCATGCATTTCTTTTCGTTGTCCTATTGGTCTCTTAAGGTGATATCAGACGGTTCACTCGAATGATTGTTCACTCGAGTGAATGCTTCATTTTTTTTTCATTCTATGTTCACACGGCTTAGATGAAATGATACAGAAATGAACATTCATTGTTCTTTCTTATAAATATGTCATCGAATGAAGTCGTACGTCTTGGAATTAACTTCGTCGACAACGTGATGTCCGTCGGCTACAGGACTCGAAACAAAATGGCCGCATCCGAATGAACGTTCTCTCAGTGTTCAGACCTTTCATTTCTCGTTCATTCGGAGTGGGAATGAAAGATACCGGATGCCAATATCCAACACTGTTGGATCGGTTCACTAATGAATTCATTCGGCACTCGTGTTTCATTTTTTGTTCAGACATTTCATTTCGAGTGAAATGTACCGAATGAAAGGTGAAAATGAATAAAAAATGAACCGTCTGATATCACCTTTAGATTCGCTTATTGCATTTCGAAGTTTCTAAACCGAAATAGTGTTCAAAATTGCTTTTGAAGTACTTCCAGAAAGCTTACGTCTGCTTCCTCATTGCTATTGTATTTATGTCGTGGCCTTCCATTGGACGATTCTTTACCTTAATGTGCTAATTCATCAGTTTACCTTGACGTCGTATAAGGTTTAAGGAGCTTTGTATCAGTGAAAGTTATTATTATTACCCTAATAAATTGAAACGAGCAGCTCCTTGACATTCTTAGTGACTTTGTATCTTCATTGTTGCCCATAATTGCCCCCACTAAAATGTATAATTGCATCTGTGAGAATGCGTTGCCTAATAAACCGAATAGATCTGTCAGTATACTATATAGAGCCGGATCTGAGAAATCAATAATCTTTGTGTTATTAAGATTAATTATATTCGTTTTTTGTTTCAGGTATGAGGTCATTTTTAGGGTTCCGTAGCCAAATGGCAAAAACGGAACCCTTATAGATTCGTCATGTCTGTCTGTCTGTCTGTCTGTCTGTCTGTCTGTCTGTCTGTCCGTCCGTATGTCACAGCCATTTTTCTCCGAAACCGTAAAAGCTAGACTGATGAAACTTGGCGAGTAGATGTATTCTGTGAACCGCATTAAGATTTTTACATAAAAATAAAAAAAAACTATAAATTTCGGGGGTCCCCATACTTGAAACTGAAACTCAAATTTTTTTTTTCATCAAACCCATATGTGTTGGGTATCTATGAATAGGTCTTTATAAATGATGTTGAGGTTTCTAATATAGTTTTTTCCTAAATTTAATAGTTTGCGCGAGAGACACTTCCAAAGTGGAAAAAAGTTGGTCCCCCCCCCTCTAACTTCTAAAGTAAGAGAATAATAATACTAAAAAAAATATATGTTATACATTACTATGTAAACTTCCAACGATATTTGGTTTGAACGAGATCTAGTCAGTAGTTTTATTTTTATACGTCATAAACCGTGTACCGCAATTTACCTTTCGACGAACTACAAGAACCTAATTATGTTACATCAAGTAACATAATATAAAGGTTCTTGTAGTTCGTCTGCTTTTTTATTAGTTTCGGTCCGCCGGCTGATAAGAGGTAAACTTTCCGAAGCAAAATATGAATACCGAACGAAAGTTGAAACACACTGCAACGTTGATTTCTTAATGAATTATAATGTTATAGCGTTAATAAAACTATCAAAACCAATGGTATTATGGTTTATACTGGACAGCATTTTGCACAACATGGCAACTAGAAATCGGACAGCTTTGAAGAAATTCGTGCACTTTTATGAAATCTGGGTTTATTAGTTGCGGACTCGTTTAGTAATAACTACTTCCTCTATCTTCAAGTTTTAGTAACTCTGTTTATAGCTGACACACATTTAAACGCGATATTTTATTCTAAGAATAATAATGATGTGCACATGTCTTTTATGCATCGACAAAGCACATGTTAATAACCTCTTCAGGACAAACTTATGAGTAATTTTAGCAATGAAAATGGTTCTCATTTTGCAAGACTGGCGATCAAAGCGGCCGGTGGGAGGCTGGTCTTCAAAGTGACGCGCTTACTAATTGGTCGGATTACAAAAGGACTCTGCCCTCTGTCGTGCGACTGTCGCACGCTTGTTGAACGATACACATTGCGACAGATGCGAGACACGGTTTCACTAGTTTTAGAACTGTCTAATCATTAAACATCGCTGGCTTAAAATAAACGTGACGATTATTATCATATACGAACGCGGTTAAATGAAAGAAGTCAGATATTAGCCTCATGAAGTAACTAGTGCTTCTGCGAAAAGTACGTCTCCTGGGTTACCCCAAGCGCGGCCACTTGCCAGATTATGACTTCATCGGAAGTATGTTGGTAGTTACAGTCTCAGTTTTAATTGTTGGAAGATTTTCCCTTCTGGCACTTCGCAAGACGATATTATTAGAGCTTTACATTGTTCTCAATTCTTGAGAAACTGTATGACGACATGATACTTCAAATGATATGAAGCATTAGACTAATAATCGCTTCAAAGTTAGTTATTTCTCGATAGAGCAGAGCAACTGCTGTGAATGGTAACTAATGATCTCAATGTCTGGAGGCGATCGCGGGAGTGCAACCGTATGATAAATTGTTGGCCAACCCGATCGTTTATTCTCGACGTGCAGGTATATCATTCTCAAAGGCGGAGAGTTGAACCTCGACGTTCTTGCCGTCAGCGTGTTATTATATCCTTGCCTCAAATGTCAATCTACATTTGAATCTTTAAAACACAGCTTTTAACGCGAATACCGAAATATGATTCAGTCTGGCTAACCTTTTCAATGTATCGTGTGCAGCCGCAGATTACACTCGATATTATTCTATCTTCTGAGAAACGCATCGTACGAAGTGTTTCCGAGAATGTCGACGCATCGCATTGTTTTAATTGAATTCGAAACACAAACATCGCGTGAGAATTTCGCCCACTGACCGTAGACAGGTTCTCACGGGCATTCCCTGCTCTGTACTATTAGTAAACAAGTGTAGCAGTGAGCAACTGGATGTGGATGTAAGTATCCCTAATCTTGATACAGTGCTGCTCAACGGTACTGTAACTTACCAGTACTGATACGTTGATATTACAGCAGCTTCGCTGGCCGTATAGTTAAATGAACCAGTTTACTAGTTCAACACAATCCAATCCAAAAGTCTACCTACTTTACTTCAGCTCAGATAATTCTAGTTCCCATAATCCAATGGCCTTGTTCACGAGTTAACCTGCTAAATCTATGCTTAAATCATTTTAATCGTGGAAAATAAACTCCGAAGTCTCAACATGTCGCTGGCTTGTTAATTCTTGTAATCAAACGCCAGGCTCTATGGCTTACCTGATAAGATTTAGCATAAAACTCATACGCGACAGACGTGACAGACGGATAACAATTACACAATATGTGCATTATACGAGAATACTTTCCAATATCGCTTACCATTTCTAGGAAACCTAAGCAGGTTTGAAGTTTCGTTACAATACAACGTAACCACATGTACTTATTGTACTTACTACTTAGGTTCTTGTTTTAGTGAGTTGTAATGTGATGTGAATTCATGCCTTCAATTCATAGTTTCCGTTCTAGATATTTTTCAGTTTTTGTTGTTGATTTTATAGTGCTTACTACAATTAAAGTAATTGCAAAGATATTTTATAATAATGTCCCTAAAGTTAAAGAGCCGAACGGGTTCAAATCCTGCTCGGCGCTTAACTTTTGGAACATTATAAAAAGCTTTATTTTCATTTGTTAGTATTTCTGCATTTCGTTTGAAAATATACTGTTCAGGGTATACTGGCTCAAACGTGATGCCTGAAATAATGTAGCAATTAAAATCTATAACGGTCCCGATGTTGATCGAACCGAGTTTGTTTGTTCCGACAGGATCAAAAACGTAATTAACTTTTACTACTGCAACAGGGAAATCGTTGGTAGCCCACGTGCGTATGCGTAAACTTGGACATATTCGCGCAGCTGTTCCGCAACCAAAGTCCTTATTATATCATAGAAGTAGCTAGGGTTATCTAACATTTGGAATAGCTTTATATTTTTCAAAGAAAATTGTATAGGCTTTATTACGATAAACTATAATCATTACATCAACCTGAGGTTAAATGATTTGATGTACTCATAAAAAAAACAATGACATAAGTACCTATAACAAGAAGAAGAATAACAAAGAATATTCACCTTAGTAATCCCGATTCGACTGTGAATTATCTTTATGTATCCACGAAAGTTCAGTCTTGCTTTTTATACCCATGTCCAAACTAAATAAGGACAGCGACGTTTACAACTGGTATGAAACACCTACTTCTAAGTAATGTTGTCAAGTCACCATTTGACATTAGTCGGGTGTGCTGCAACTGAACACTCCCGCTCGTAATGAGAATAATGATGGAAGCTTGCGCCATAGATCAGTTTGCGCGCGTGCGCCGCCTGTCGATTGCGGGAAATCGCCGATACTTGCGTAAATACGGCAGGTATCTATCTACTGGTGTTGAGATTAGGTTAAATCCAACTAGCTAGAACGTTTACCTACTGAGTCCGATACTAATCGTAATTCAGATTTTATTATTTACAACACAGCAACGTTTCATAGCACTGCCAATACTAGTAAAACCAAAACTACAATTTAAATAGACAAAGAATATAATCCAATCCAAAACCAATATCAAAATTATGTGTTACATTTTCATTCCTTTAATTAGTACATTGGTGATACAAATCAAATGTTTCATGGAAATAACATCTAGGTCATATTGCATCAATAGAACGATGCACGCGAACGTTAGAGGCACCATAGCGCTGATTGCAAATGCCACTTTGTAATTTTCTCGTGTCACAAATATTACAATACATGCACTCGATGAAATATTTAACGACGAGATTTCAGTTCAAAACAGTCTGTAATGAACTGAGACACGGATGATGTTTGTTTCGTTGGAGTTTCCATCAAGTCTGAATATTCAGTTATTGCTAATGTGTAAATGCGCAAAAGTATTTCGCAATATGAAAAATGGAAACTTTGATTTCCTTTTAATAAAGAACATACCCTATACTTTCATCATCACATTATATCAACACCATTTTCAGGCATAGTATTTACGTAAATTAAGTGGAAGGAAACGAGTTTTCTATTCATACCAACAAAGGCATACATAATAATTTGGGCATCAGCAATTTATGTGTTTTAATTAAGTTAATTTACGTGTGCCTGCGTTTTATTCTCGTAGCTGTGCCAACTGCCAATCCAATTGATCTAATTGTTTAAACAATTAAATAGCGGTTGTGACCTTAGACCATAGCAATAAAATGCTCAAAATAAATACTGAAAGGTAAGCTAGAGCCTTAAGGGTACAATGAGTTAACAGTATGAAAACAATTTATAAGCATGCTTGTAGATGGTTCTCTCGAAAACAATGTTGCCGGTACTAGGCCAACATTTTGCGGCGCTTCCTTCTTTTTAAGGTAAAAAGTAAATAGAAGAAATTTTTTTCATGAATTTTCATTACATTTAACTTTATCTTCATAGTGTCATATCGTATCTCACCACGACTAATAGACAAAGTGGTTTACAAGCAACGACCTAATTGTAAATCGCAAGCGATCAATCTTCCTCTTAATTCTTCTAATTATATTACTGTACGTGATCAAGAAGAGGAGTCGCTCTATGTCTATCTAAATTTATACGAACAATTTCTTGGAAATTAACCAGAACCCTTGTCAGGAAGTCGAGAATCATCTTCTGAGAAGCAACCGAGTTGCTGTTGTCTTTCACGTGGTAAAAAGAACACCGAGATGATGATCACAAGATGAAATACATCTCGGTGGGAGTTAAAATACTAACTCGTATAATGTTTGCCAAGGAACAACTCTACTTAAAATTGACCAGGTACTTGAAGAAATGGTTAGGAACTTAAATGCTATGCCAGAAGCCGCAAAAAATATGCTCTCAAAGATCTTCGACGCAATAGAATCGTTTCGGGTCGACGTACTCCGTGCTCAGCATGAAGAAATTGGATATGTCGCCGTTGTTGGCGAAGCTCATGAACAGTTGCCGTAACCAGGTCATATGTTACAAGAGCTGGCGGGCCAATAGACAAATTCCGTACGTCAAGTACTGCTGCTGGAACGCAAAAACTTGCGTCAATTTGCCACGATGCGAATAGGCACATGGTAGGAGAAAAGTTTTTTGTTCCCTCTCTTGACTGATCGTTCTATCCATCAGTCCGTCACGAGGACATTGACCGTGGTTCTACTATTTAGGGTGTTCGGTTTCTGTGTAGACTTTTTATCTACGTCACAGTTTTGGCACGATACGTTGTTTTTTTTCGGATTTAATTTTCATGGTCCTCAAAATATCAGAATGGATCTATTTATCCTGTACAGGTTTTACTTCTTAAAATTTATTCGAGCATATTAATATTCGATAGAAATCGATGGGATTTAATTTAACCTGTCTCGTATGAAATATTGTTGCAAAACTCGACCCGTGGCAAACAACAGCAATGGACTTGACCCTGATTACCTCCCATAGATATACTCATCAGAATCTTGAGTACCTTGAGGGTTGGCATGCTTTGGATGTCTTGTCTACCTACCCAATTGTTAAGGATTTCACTTATCCCAGGGTTTGAAAGTTTTTTGTTTTTTTATACTTACTATCTTTTCTCAGTCCAAAACAAAACAGTTCAATATTAATGTCGGTTTTATATGCCTTAAGTAAATCAAGGTGCACAGGCTGTGTATGAGTTGTTTGTATGTAGTGTGTGTGTATAGATAGAGCAGTGAGCGGATATCGGGCGGGCGGTGAGCGAGCACGCGGCGGCGCGAGCGCGCCCAGTCAGAGTGCCGCCGCGCCACCAGACGCACGCGCTACTTCCACGTGCTACTAACAAAAGCTCACACAACCGGTTCATCACTGAACTTTACCTCTTAAAAGACTCTTATCTCGCAAACAAACAATAATGTCAGTTTGCATGTACCTATTCTGCCCGTGGTTCTTTCTCGTGATCTACCTCGCCTTCCTCATGCTGGACGTATGAGACTAGTCCGACCGTAGACCGTAAAGACAAGCAAGGCGCGCAGAGCGCAGACGCGGCGTCGACGCGATCGATAGCCTTTCGTTGAGCGGCGTGTATCGGGCGTGCTTCTCGCGAGCTCGCACGCAGCCTGTGGTGGCGCGCTTCGGCTCGGCGTCGGCGGACGGTGCGGTGCAGCGGGTGCCGCGTGCCGGGAGTGCCGGTGCTGTGCTGTAATGCGGCGCGGCTAGAGCCAGCCACGATCGCTCCGCACGCGTCGGGCACGCGGCCCTGCGCCGCGCCCGCCATGAGCGCGGCCACGCCGGAGGTGCGCGCTGACGCCGCATCGCCGCACGTCATGCTGCCCAGGATCAAGCCGGACCTCGGCCTCAACGATGCGACGCTCTTTGCCGTTTACTGCTTCATCAAAAATTTCATTGGGTGAGTCGAAAATCCCTAGCGAGCTCTAGGATATGCCACGCTCTACTCTATGAAAGCACATTTTCATAAGCTTTTATTAGCATGGGATTTGAGTCCAAGGATCTCACAACTGTTCCCCGATGAACAGAACGTTACCAATGCGTAACAGCTTGAAAATCAATACTCTCGGGAGTCGGATCTTTCGTTTCCATAAACTGAAAGAGCTACTGCATTACATGAACGTTCTTAGATAACCAATTATGATAAAACGAATTGGTACTACTTACTATACGGGAGATTAGACACAAAGACGTTCTAAATTTTAACTATACCATGGATAAGTTTTACAGCACGAACGATTAGTTTATTATACCAATACACGTGGACAATATTAAAATTAGCTGGCAAGGCCAGTGCATGATTTACGATTGCCCTCTATAAAAGCATATTGAGTAACTTATAAATTCACTGACTGATTGCTGAAGGACACTAATGTTGAAACACCTGAAAGTATAACAAATTAAATAGTATCATTATAAATAGGTGGACGCAACAGTGTAACGTCTAGCTGCTAGAAGTTATAACGTTGCTAGACTCTAGCACCTTTCAATCTTACCCGTATAATGCATTGATTTTGTATGGGTGGAGGTAATGAATAGAATGTTGGGACTATAGCTTATTGTTTTATAAACACAATAGCTCAACCTTGACTAACTGAATCGTCAGTTAAATCACTTGCTTACTATACCTTGGTAACAGAAAATTGTCACTGGCTGGTTAACTCCAATGCCGTGTAAATGCTCTTCAGTATCAAAAGGTAGAGGTTCTTCTTTTGAAGTTTCGCTATGCGACCTTACTTTACGGGCACCCTGACACTAAAATAAATTTACATAACGTAATACGAGAATTTCACACGTAGGTATTGATTGGGTAAATGTTTGTTTATGTCCACAGCATTATCAGTGGATAAGGTATCGTACATTATAATACTGTTGTTCTCGTTTAACCTTGAGTCGCATACACCTAGTCGTTCACAGCGCAGTTCACACCTGTGTTTACGTTTTTTATCGTCTCTGGGCGTGACTCTGTAAATATTACTTAAAGTGTTGGTCACTATTTGCTCATCAAAAAAATAACCACTCCTGCGTCGTTATTTATAATCCAGTATTTCTACAACCAACTATATGGGATTGTTCAGGTAATAAGTGCCTAAGTATTGATTACAATTTCAAAGATTCTTTCACTCGGAGCACTGTGCTCCGTTAATTTATTTGTTTGAGTCAGGTTCTTGTTTGTAATAGGCAAGCTTTACACAGAAGCACATTTATAGATAACAAGTAAAGTGGTTTTGTTATAAACAGAGCATTGCCTGGCCTGTGGCTAATTGTCGGCAATAAAGGGCGGGCAACGGGCATTAGCCATGCCGAACTTCGTTGGGAGAAAGTGTTCGTTTAGAAAGTATATTTTTTTTTTAATGTCCAGCTACTGTAGTCCTTCAACCAATGAAATAAAAGCAGCCGACTGTTTTGATATTCTCATGTAACTCTTTATTGAAAATTTAATTCTAAATGACTTTGATAGACAATTTTGTAAATTGTAACCATTTCAACATTGTGCTACAACACTGCGTTCACAGATTGTTGATGTTTTCTATCAATTTGCTTACAATTAACATAGTCAGTTTGCATTTCGCATAAGTAAGCAACGTTCCATTTAGCATCATGTTCGAGAGCATCTGAGCTCAGCACGAAATGGTTTATGTGAAATTTCGTTTTCAACTTTGCCTTTTCACCTTCACAAGCGAACACGTTGATGTTATCAATTTGTACATCTACTTATGTAACGTCTCGAAATGTCGGAACAATGGATTCGTTGTCACGGATGATTTGATCGGTGGTTGATTTCGGATGCAAACTTTCTGTTGCTTTGTTGCATCCTGCATCATCACTTTCACAATAAGAAAAGGGAAAGTATCGATGGCGCCCGCTCCCTTGCGGTTAGATTAGCTCGAACTATCGTCCGACGCTAAATTCTTATTGTTTATTTCATTGCACACTAATTTAGCCGCACTAATTTGTGATTTCACTCGTTTTTATTATACCACCTGGTCTGTCCAATTTTCAACGTCATAACAAGATGACTCTCCTGGCTAAGTTTGTTTCTATTTTATTTTTTTGTTAATTAATGTTTCCGCTTTTCCAATTAATCTTGGCAACGCCAGTTTTTACTACTATTGTCCAATACGTATTGTGCATGCTTCATCAAAATTTAGTCTCCAATAAACCATCGTAAAGAACACTCGCTTTTTTAATTACAAACCTTCCCGCAAACAAAAAGGAACCTTAACGTACTGAACAACTATCGTTAATTAAAAATCATCTGATCCGTGTAACCGTTTCATTAAACAAGTAGGTTTATCGGTTTCTACATTGATTCAGTATTCAAATGTGTTAAGATCTTACCAATTTATCTCGTTGTTTATTACCATATGGGTTTAAAGTAAATTTCGGATGCTTCCCTACTTCGCTGCGTATATCATCTTAACATAGTAGTGATCCACTTTTATATCTTTTCCTCTCTTTAACTATGCGTGTCACAATGCTTATGATATCAATTTTTTAACCTATCTACTACTTATTTATGATCTATTTTCAAACATTCTTCAACATCATTGCAGTTCTAAGCTGCGTTAAATATTATAATGTGTGTTTATTAATATTCTTCTGTGTATTAATAGGCCGATGAAATGTTATTGTCTGGTTCTGTCGATCAGCTGTCAGTTCTCGCAACGATGCGTTTTGATATGATAGGAGATAGTGCGTGTCGGCCGATACGATACCAATGAAATGTACATAACATACGTAACAAGTTGCGTAATAAAACTTACCAACATATTTTGTACAACTTGTAACTTTACCTACCAATGTTATGTCATGGTATGTATTATTAGATTCCATCATTTGTACAGATTTATTCCTGCTAATCTGAGGCAGGTGTTGTTTAATAAACGTAATTATTTAAAGGTGTTTAATAGGTTTCAAAGGACACACCTTACCAGTTACTCATTATTTTGTATTGAGGTTTATGTGGTCCTTTTGTTTATCCATGTCATCGTAATACGAGTACATGAATGATATGAATAAACACATGTTATGCATTGAATGCTAAAGCGATTAACAAGAAAGCTCGTCTCGCATATTGATTGATGCGTTTCGTTGCCTTGACGGCTACCATGGCGCCACCCTCTAAAAACCGCCCCTTTCACGCAAGGACAACGGGTCGGGAATAGGGACGCGCGCATATTCACTATTCCATTCCACTCGAACGTGAGTCAGTTTGTTGTCACCCTGCGTAAAGAGAGCACGCTACCTCTCACCTAACGTTACTCGTTACCCAAAGCCCGCGTAAGTGCAATCAATTCTGACTCAAAAACACAATCAGCTGCACTGGAGAACACGCTAAAGCAACATTTGTAAGTATATAACCGTGTTAAGCTAACGGCACCCCGGATAAGCGAACTAGGTCAAGCTTCCGCGTCCTCGACCCTAGAGGTTTTTATTTATGAATGGGCGTGTTGTTTGTTATTCTGCATCGTCGTCGTTGTGCCTTCTGCTGCAGCAGCGCTGTTCTTGTCTTGTAATTGTAGTAGGTGTTAGATATCCTTGTTCCACGAAACTTCCATTGCAATTACATTGACCCCATTAAACTAACCTAGTGGTACCAGTACCGGTGACGTCAGTGTCCTTCATGTCGAATGGCTGTCATCGATTTTACCATCGAGGAATGGATTTGCATTTGCATTATTAAACACACTGCCCTACCGTTTTCTGTGTCTGTATGTTATTAAAATGTTTCTTAGTAAGTTGATAGTACTTAACATACCATCGTGCTCCTTCAAGCTCAGTAAACTATCCGAAATCATCTCTGACCAGTTATAGTTTTCGTGTACCTAACTAAGATTTCACAAATTCCAATAATCGATCCATAAGCTTATTACAATTTAGCCTTTTGTGTTTGCTTCTCGCCTCAGGATTTCTTTGTCCAAAAGCTTACGAAATATCTTTCCCGGTTTTAATTTGCAGCTTTTAAAAGTTTTAATAGCCCATAACTTTTAGGACAAAGGCCTTTTGTAAATATAAAAAATACGCTTAGATATTTATTTGACGTAGAAGGGCAAAGCGGGACGTAAAACGATATTGATGCATAAAACAAGATGGATTCCAGAACGTTTAAAAATCCGGGAAGTTGTTGCCGACTTCCTATTGCTTTTTCTCGATTGTGGCACGGCTGCCAGGAAGCATTTACTCTCTGTTTGTTGATTGCGCTAGGATTATCTCGATTCGCGATCTAATCTCTTTCGTCTTCTCAATCGGAGAAAGTTATAATAGGTCATGCCGTGTATTTGCTCTGTTGCCAATAGCTGTCTCTGTCATGTTCTAATTAAATGTTTGAATTTACTATTACTAGTTTCGTAATCGGTTACGTTTCGAGGGAATGACTTTTTGTCCTGCCAACATAAATTGGTTGGCGATTATTCATCTATAAATACATTGGCTTTTTAATTTATTTAGGTCATCTTCAGTATCAACCTTGTTAGTTTACGTTAGACTTGTATTATTCATCAACACTTGATAAAGCGAAGCATATTTTGAGGTTAGCTAAATATTGTACTGTCCCAGATTGCTTTAGGCGTTCGCGGTGATAAAAATGCGTGCACGTTTTCTCTTTAGACAGCAGCGGTCGTGTGTTCGACCGTCCGCACTTCCTGTGTTGGCGTCAGGTGCTATTTCTACCTCTCCGTGAACCGCTTCTCTAACAATTCACGTTCAAAGTCGATTATTTTAAAAGCCAAATGGTGAATACTACTGGTTGTTTTTCATTTATAACTAATTGAAATTGTCGCTTCGGTAACGTTCCTCGAATTTCGTCCAATTCTTTGTGCCAGAATCAACAATTTTGTTCTTCTCTGTATTTTATGTTGTAACTCTTTCGCTTATATTATAAACTAGCGGCTGCCTGCAGCTTCGCTCGCCCCGTTTCCCCTATTTTTTCAGGATAAAAAGTATCTTGTGTCCGTCCCTGGTTGCTACCTCCCCACCAATTTTCAGCCAAATCGGTGCAGCCGTTCTTGAGTTTTAAATAGTGTAACTAACACAATTTAGCACTTAGCACAAAGTTAACAACCATACAAGCTACAGAAGTTAAAGACAGGTGTATTTTATATTTGATGATGATTACTTATCATGAGGTGGGTTTGGGCCATGTGCTTTTTCCAAACCATTTACACAACTCACTGATTGTGTGTAATTTTTGTTAAGTCTGATTCTCTGGTTTGGTCCTTTTTCCTATTGTATAACGAATCCCAGGTATTACTTTAAGCTTTTGAGACTTTACACCATTACTCATTATTTAACACGGATCACCAACAGCGGAAATAAGTTAGGTACTTGCCGAAGTATTGCTTGTAACATAGCCAATTTATTAGTAGTCAATAACCAAGTTTAATATTTAGTACTTATGTTCTTCTTCAGCTATTTATGCAGATCAGTTCTATCCCTACAATGTTATAGACAATGTTCTTTATTGCTTTAGAAATTTATAAAATGTTTTCGTCCATAAAAAAAAAAATACGGGTTGCACTCCGGGAGTGCCGGCAGAAGTGAAAACTTGATTATTAACGTAGGAACCCTAAAAGTTGTTTATTTTATCAAGTTCCTCAATGTAGTAAAACCCCAATCAAAGTCCTAAGGAACCCTAAAAATTTTAGCATTATCAAGCTCCTAAGTGGATACAGTTATGCATAAGGAGTCCAAGCGCCAAATTTCATTTTTTGATTTTTTCGCATTTTCGTAATCACTAGGGCATAATTAAGCCATAGAAAAAACACTCTTGCAGCCAGCTTCACTCTAAGTGGTATTTTTTGATACCCAGTCCAAGCGCCTTCTATAGCAAACTAAGTATTTTGAAATGCAATACAAGTCCAACAACCAATTTAAAACTAACAACCAAATTTTATGATGAAAAAGCACATTTCCATTAAACATTACTAGTCCAAACGACGTAGTGTTACGCATCAGTAGTCTACGCGACAGTTGTTTGTAACTTCTGAACGTAATCTTTGTTTGGGAAGGAGAGGCTGGCAGAAGAACCCAAGTCATGTTTAAGGAAGCACATATTATACTAGTTTACCAAAGTCAAAAACTTAATTCTTTGGTCAACTTAATTGTTGCGGAGAACAGAATAAAAAAAATAAAGGCCAGAATACACGTATAAAGATAAAGATAAAAATATTTTATTGTAAAACTGTGTATAAAACATCTTAAAAGTAATTATGTTCCAACAGCTTACCTATTTCGGGCGTACAATATAGCAAAAAAGTATAAAAATAGACCTGATGATCTCTCTTCGAAAAGCACCCTATATTTCTGAAACTGCAATTAATACTTTATACTCCACAAGACTACATGAAAATTATGGCAAGCTGCAGAACAAAGAATCACAAATACTGAAGAAAAGGAAAAAGCTATTGTCAACAGAAAAAAGATAACAGTGGGCGAGAAGGTCAATAATAATTGGTTAAGAATAAACCAGATAAAGGAAACCTAAAATCATCCATTGCCTCATTATGTCAAGGCAGGAGCAGTAGAAGAGGAAGAAAGCTTAGAAATTGATGCAAAGAAAAGAAAGGGTAGGAAAGGACAAAATGTTTCAGAGAAAAAACTAAAAGATTTAAAATTAAATTATGAAACAGTGCATAATATCCCAAACGACGCTATAGCATTTGACAAAGATTTGATTTTTGATGACACGATTGAAGATGATATTGTTGTTGAAGGTGTTGATGGCCATTCAGGTTTTTGATCTGGAACATATTGAATAAGAGTAGATTTATATATTATTTACCTACTCCATCCTACATTCTACCCGATATGTTCTGGGTTTGGGGTTGGTGTTTACCAATAATATCATCAATCATTATTCTGTCTGTCTGAAAGCTGAAAATAATATCTGAGATAGTCCTTATCTTGTTTTAAATTATTATTGTTTATTAAATTATGATAATTATATTGTTTTATTTTCTGGACATACTATCAGTGCCATTTTAATAGTTTTTTATTTATTTTTATCAATCCTCTGTAACATCTAATATAAGATGCTGAGTAAATACGGAAATTCAAGGGGTTTTTATTAAACGATAGGAAAATAGTCCAGGAAACATTTTTATGTTATACTTATACGCATTTTGCAAAATTAGTACATCATATTAATTCGTTTCCACGTGCACTTAAAGCTAATCTTCCAGAATAAATAATTATTTTGTCTCTTGGACTCGTTTTGCAAAATGAGAACATCATATTTATTAGGAGTCCAAGTGCATTTTTAACGATATATTCCAAAATAAAACCTTTTTTTGTGTTTTTTTCTTGTAACATGTTAAATTACAAATATAAGCTTCGATGTACATAGATTTACTTTCTGACGATGCAAATGCAAATCTTCTACCAATAAAAACGCGTTTATGTAATTTCCCAAAAAACTGAAAATGGCGCTTGGACTCACTATGCATAACTGTATCCAAGTGTAGTTGAAATTCCAATCAAAGTGCTAAGGAACCCTAAAATTGTTTACATAATCAAGGTCCTAAGTGTAGTTGAAAGTCCAATTAAAGGCCTAAGGAACCCTAAAAGTTGTTTATTTTATCAAGTTCCTCAATGTAGTAAAACCCCAATCAAAGTCCTAAGGAACCCTAAAAATTTTAGCATTATCAAGCTCCTAAGTGTAGTTGAAATTCCAATCAAAGTCCTAAGGAACCCTAAAAATGTTAACATTATCAAGCTCCTAAGTGTAGTTGAAACTCCAATCAAAGTCCTAAGGAACCCTAAAAGTTGACCACTTAATCAAATTCCTCAATGTAGTAAAACCCCAATCAAAGTCCTAAGGAACCCTAAAAATTTTAACATTATCAAGCTTCTAAGTGTAGTTGAAACTCCAATCAAAGTCCTAAGGAACCCTAAAAGTCGACCATTTAATCAAATTCCTCAATATAGTATAACCCCAATCAAAACCCTATACGGAACCCTAAATTTTACGTAAAGCCAAATCCTCAACGGGTCGGAACCGCTAGAAGGGACCTTGTCGCGCGACCTACAAGTAGGTCCTAAATGAAGTAAAACGGCAGACATAGGAGGAGGGGGTTCTGGGGGGCTAAGGGGGGTCACAGCACGGCTCGCTTCGCTCGCCGCGCTGTTCCCCGTGGTCGCGTGGCGGCTCGCTTCGCTCGCCGCGACGCTCCCCCCGGGTTCAGGAAGAGGGGGTTCTGGGGGGCTTAGGGGGGGTCACAGCACGGCTCGCTTCGCTCGCCGCGCTGTTCCCGTGGTCACGTGGCGGCTCGCTTCGCTCGCCGCGACGCTCCCCCCGGGTTCAGGAGGAGGGGGTTCTGGGGGGCTTGGGGGGAGTCACAGCACGGCTCGCTTCGCTCGCCGCGCTGTTCCCATGGTCGCATGGCGGCTCGCTTCGCTCGCCGCAATGCTCCACTCGAAAAATAAATACAGTAGATCTATAAAATCATGTACCAATGACCACTACTACCTGCCGCGGGCGGCCGCTAGTTCATAAAATCTATAATAGGTATGTACCTATACCTACTACAGTCACGAAAAACGCCTTGGTATGCTTGCTACTAACTATTATCTATTCTGTGACGTTACCGTGTCATAGTAACTACTAGCGTATCTGTAGCGTCGCTTTTTCGATTTTTATTATGAACTCTACGTTGTAGTCTTAGGGTACATTTCTGCAAAAAATCCGTCCTACGCTTTTTCGATCAGGGTCACGTGATCCTGACGCGAGTTTAAGATTTTATCCCCATTCAGAAAGTGCTCAACGCCGCTAAAGAAGTTTTCACTTCAAAAATTTGAGCGACCTATTTAGCCCAACTCATAGTGCGAACGCGAACAATGGTCGCATCGCATGACCCCGTTTTCTATCGCAGCCATTGTGGTCCAATGCAGCCGACCCACATACCATTGTTTATTGCATTGCAATAAGTAAATCGCATCTCTGAGATTTGAAGCTTGAAATTGACCTTGGCATTGTTGTGATCGGAACGGCCCCCATTGTTTAAATCGGCGCGGTAGGTAATTGGAAAATTAATGAAAGCTTCTCTAAAAATCTAATCAGAATTGAACATGTGTTTCCTACTAAATATAAACGCGTCGTCTCGCATACACCACCTTGCGCACTCATCGGACACTTATAAAAAGCGTTGGCGAGGTCAAAGCGCTGTACGCCGAACGCCGGCTCACAGTGTTGAACAAGCACGCGAGTTGTAACGACGCTAGCATCGCTATCGATGTGCTATCATCACGTGTGCAGTTCAGCAGTGACGTGTATTGTGTATGCAACAGCCGAGCCAATGGCTCTTGGCAGGTCGGTTGCGATTGATTGAGGCGTATCCACTACAGTGTATCGTGTGGTTGTGTTCAGACGTGTCCGCATGGTTCAGACTCTGATGGCGGAGCTGAAGGTGCTCATCGGGAGACGAGCACCGGCGGGGGGACAGCCGCCCCCCCTGCCGCTCCCTCCCACTAGTCCAGCACAACAGCCCTACACTAGAAGAGATCTTAAGGCTAACCTTCATAGGCATATGAGTATTGTTTTGGACAGGTCAGTGAAGGTAACATACTATACACTTGTACTTTTTACTACTAACTTGCTAGACGTGATTCTATGGTAATGTAAACAAGTGTAGAAGCACGTATGCAATTCAATAATCACTGGATTGTAATTAATTCGTATAAGTAAATAAAGATTGTTATTATCTAGTACATGATTATAATGCAACGCTAAAAGTATCAGATCATGTATTACTGATAAACAAAATTTATAAACTAACGATAAGAGCGCATAATTATGGCGAAGCTTCATGATTTTTATCGAAACACTATAATTTATAAAACAGGCCATTGCATCTATTTTAGATGTGTTATACAAGCCCTACTCGCGGGACGCTATAGTGCCTGGGACAGGATTTTAGATGGAATAAGCTTGCCCAGCACCTATACCATCCTACAGCTTAGTCGGCCTAACCACAAGAAAGACATGGTCAATACGCGCGAAGCTGACTGAGCAGCGGGTTTCCTCACCATGTTTTCCTTCACCGTTTTAGAGCACCAGCATTGTGTACATACTGAATTTGAAATTGATCAGAATTTATCTAGAATGCTAATGAATTCGTATCTATCACTCACCAGTATCATCAGTGTGACACTGTGGAGTATAGGTATTGGCTTGGCAGTGTTCGATTTAAGCAGCAAATGTCAAGGCTATGATTTGCGCTCAATCGATCTTGTTATTCGGCCAACGTTGGTATACTAAACAACAATACTAAAATCATCCATCGATTGTTCTTCTTCACTTTTTTAAATTACTCCCACAATTTATTCTCTTAAACTGCATCTTTATGTTATGTTCTGCTTCTTCTTATCGTGTCACTGATTCTTTCGAAGCAAGTTTGGGGAAATGGTTTTAAGTGCGCCTCAACGAGGCTCCTTTCGTGCACTAGACACATATTTTCAAACAATTATTTTCTGCTGTAACATCGCTAAAAAAAATCTTTTGCAATTTAAATCTATTCATGTAAAGCCGGGAATTACAATTTTTCTGCCACAAAATTGACGAGTTTCTTATTTTGTTTTCCGAAAATCTTGTTTTAGGCAACACTTTGTATCGGCTCGTTAGAAGTCTTGTGGTCACTGTCACTGTCATGTCAACAAATAGAGATGGCAACACTTAGCGGCCTGCTAAGCTAAATTAGTGGTATAGGACTATTATGAATAGGAGCCCTTTATCGGTATGTTTGTATGCTCCCCACTCAATCTCCACTCTCTTACACAAATCACACTCATGTTTACACAAATTTGTAAACAATTGATGATGTGGAAGGCAGAGCTTCCGAAACATTGTGTCAGTGAAGTCTTGCCTTTATTTATAGGTTTCCTCAAAATCAAACATAGATTCACGATAAATAAATAAAGTTATTTTAAGCAAAGTTATGTTAAGTTTATACAAAGTTAAATATAAACTGTATTAAATCATAGCCGTCAATTTAGTTTTATAAAAATAACCTTAAACTTTCAAAATTGTTTTTATTTAAACTGCCGAGGTCAGACACACCTTCGAGGCACTCACTCGGCATTAAATTAATTGAAAACAAAGCAAACTGATGCTGGTTCATTTGATTTGGAACTATATTATATTATTTACAAGTTTGACAAGGTTCTTATTTAATGTGACAAGATAATGGCACTGGATCTATTGAGAGTTATGAAATAATAGATAGTATCTAGTAGGTAGCCGTAATACTTCACTCACGGACCATGTATCTAATTGAAAAAATACATGCGGATTTCACTTTGTGCGTCTAACACAGATGCATGTTTTTTAAATCTCAATTTTTCTTGAATAAACATTTAGATTCAGATTGTTACTTGTAAAGAAATAAAATTGTCTATTTCATCGTGCAGCTAGAAATATATTTTTAGCTTTTTAATAAACTTATTGTGTTCCCACTGCTGGGCAAAGGTCTCAACCAAAACCTTCCACTCTTCCCGAATTCCGGCGAATACCCACCAAAAAAAATTGCCTACTCTTGTACAGGGAACCTTTTTGTGTTCTAAATAGCGCCCTCATTCGTAATGCCAGACAGTCTCTTGTCACTGTCACTTTTATGTCAACAAAGAGGGATGGCAACACACTTATCAGTCTGCTAAGATAAATGACTGCTATATGACCATTATGAGTGTACCCGAGACTATGTAATGTTCCTATGTATTCTTTTCTAAACACAACTTGGCCAATTTACCGCTTGTAGCGCAACATCAATCATTGACCATAATTATGGTGCTAGAACAGCATGTTTACATTTTGCCCTGTGCGGCTAATTGTCGCAATTAAAGGTAGGTATACAGAGCCCAAGAGGGCGCTGCAGTCGTGCAAGCAACATCGGCTCCACACAAAATTTCAATTTAAAATTAGAAAACCGCAATCAATACTTGTGAAACAGTGCTATATGTGTGTACTATTCCTCAATTAGTCAGTGGTAGTGTTATCTAGTAAAGTCTGACTATAATAGACCAAGAAATCAGTGCAATAACTAAAGTGAATAATTCTCCAACAAACACAGATTTTTCTGTAAACAAAGTGCTATAAACTATACGAACACTGCAACAAAATCTTTACGGGAATTTTTTACGAGTGAATATTGGACTAAATCGTATCAAACTTTAGCCAAAGTGTCTCTTCGTGTTGACTTTACAAGTATTTCGTCATCTTTTTCGATCGCTCGCGCTCGGTGACGGTGGTTACAAATCTTTTTGCGCAGTAGTCCGTACCACGGTTCGAGTTAAACGGGCAAGCGAACGCTGTTTCGAGCCTCAGCGACGGGACTTGGTTTTTTGCAAGAAAAAACTTTTTTCGTCAAATCGTGCAGTACCTATAGCAATACAAAACTTATAAATTTAAGTTACAATGGAGGAACTCATGGCCGCAATTCGTCAAATACAAAAGGACCTGGATGAACAAAAAGGTACTATTCTAAAAACCGGCGAGAATGTAACAGAGAAAGTCACTGAGAATATAAATAAAATATTGGAAGAGAAATTCAAGATATTGGAAGATAAATACGAAAATCTAAATGGGAGAGTGGACAACCAGGAAAAAAGGCTATACTATTTAGAGAAGGAGGCCAGACAAAGAAACATAGTAATTTTTGGCATGGAAGAGAGTGAAAACTCGTATTCAGATTTAGAAAGCAACATTTTTAACTTTATAAGCAAGTACTTTTCTATAAACTTGGATTGCAGAGACTTACAGGCAGTTAGAAGATTAGGTCAGAAAGGAGAAAGTCCTCGCCCAGTTACACTAACGTTAACAACTCTTGGGAAAAAAATAGAAATTATTAAACAAAAATATATGTTAAACGTCAGCCCGTACTACATAAAAGAAGACTATCCCTATCATATCCTACAAGTAAGAAAACAACTGCAAGAGCAAGCAAAAATAGAAAGGGAAAATGGCAACAGAGCCATAATTAAGTACGACAAACTGATCATACTTCCTCCTACATACGAGCCTGATACTATAGTAGGCCACAAAAAGAGAACCCTACCGATATCCCCTGAAAATTATGCTAACAAACATATTATACTAGACCGCAACACACACACCAGCAAGAAGAACAAAGCTATGCCCGCTCAATCAAAGGCACAAAGATCGTCAAGTAATTCAGAAGGAATACTTAAACCAGGGATTCTTAACTTCTTAGTACCCAAAAATACGACCAGCAAGATAAACCTACAGGACGACACAGCCAAAAACATAACAGCTAAAGCAACCCTCTCACATAATCATGAATGTATAGAAAAACATAAAACAAACACATCTTCCAATCCGGTTGGTCCCCGTGGAAGAGTATGACCAAAACCCTCCGAAGAAAAAAAAAAATACGGGTTGCACTCCGGGAGTGCCGGCAGAAGTGAAAACTTGATTATTAACGTAGGAACCCTAAAAGTTGTTTATTTTATCAAGTTCCTCAATGTAGTAAAACCCCAATCAAAGTCCTAAGGAACCCTAAAAATTTTAGCATTATCAAGCTCCTAAGTGTAGTTGAAATTCCAATCAAAGTGCTAAGGAACCCTAAAATTGTTTACATAATCAAGGTCCTAAGTGTAGTTGAAAGTCCAATTAAAGGCCTAAGGAACCCTAAAAGTTGTTTATTTTATCAAGTTCCTCAATGTAGTAAAACCCCAATCAAAGTCCTAAGGAACCCTAAAAATTTTAGCATTATCAAGCTCCTAAGTGTAGTTGAAATTCCAATCAAAGTCCTAAGGAACCCTAAAAATGTTAACATTATCAAGCTCCTAAGTGTAGTTGAAACTCCAATCAAAGTCCTAAGGAACCCTAAAAGTTGACCACTTAATCAAATTCCTCAATGTAGTAAAACCCCAATCAAAGTCCTAAGGAACCCTAAAAATTTTAACATTATCAAGCTTCTAAGTGTAGTTGAAACTCCAATCAAAGTCCTAAGGAACCCTAAAAGTCGACCATTTAATCAAATTCCTCAATATAGTATAACCCCAATCAAAACCCTATACGGAACCCTAAATTTTACGTAAAGCCAAATCCTCAACGGGTCGGAACCGCTAGAAGGGACCTTGTCGCGCGACCTACAAGTAGGTCCTAAATGAAGTAAAACGGCAGACATAGGAGGAGGGGGTTCTGGGGGGCTAAGGGGGGTCACAGCACGGCTCGCTTCGCTCGCCGCGCTGTTCCCCGTGGTCGCGTGGCGGCTCGCTTCGCTCGCCGCGACGCTCCCCCCGGGTTCAGGAAGAGGGGGTTCTGGGGGGCTTAGGGGGGTAACAGCACGGCTCGCTTCACTCGCCACGCTGTTCCCCGTGATCGCGTGGCGGCTCGCTTCGCTCGCCGCGACGCTCCCCCCGGGTTTCGGAGGAGGGGGTTCTGGGGGGCTTAGGGGGGGTCACAGCACGGCTCGCTTCGCTCGCCGCGCTGTTCCCCGTGGTCACGTGGCGGCTCGCTTCGCTCGCCGCAATGCTCCACTCGAAAAATAAATACAGTAGATCTATAAAATCATGTACCAATGACCACTACTACCTGCCGCGGGCGGCCGCTAGTTCATAAAATCTATAATAGGTATGTACCTATACCTACTACAGTCACGAAAAACGCCTTGGTATGCTTGCTACTAACTATTATCTATTCTGTGACGTTACCGTGTCATAGTAACTACTAGCGTATCTGTAGCGTCGCTTTTTCGATTTTTATTATGAACTCTACGTTGTAGTCTTAGGGTACATTTCTGCAAAAAATCCGTCCTACGCTTTTTCGATCAGGGTCACGTGATCCTGACGCGAGTTTAAGATTTTATCCCCATTCAGAAAGTGCTCAACGCCGCTAAAGAAGTTTTCACTTCAAAAAACCTATTCAAACGACAAAGACTCAAATGCACATAATAGAAGCACAAAAAACCGGATTACAACATAACCACCAACAACGCTAAATAACTGCCACCACAATGAATGCCTAATAGATTATACGAAACTCAATGAAAGAAAGAAATTACCTGCAACAAAAATTGGCATATCAAAAATCTTTGGAGGAGGCCTTCACCTGTAAAAGGGTTCTTGCAATCAAGGATGAGGCTAAATAAATAATATAAAGACACCTATCTGCATACATACATACTAACATTTAATATTAAGTAAAATTTATTTTGTAAACTAACCTCATTAAAGTATTTTTCGTAGCTAAGTAAATTAGTAATAATATGTACCTACTTACTTACCTTGTTTAAGACATTTGTACCTAAACGCAAGAAATAAAAGGCTTTTTATTTTATATTTTATTATACAGAGCCCAACATGAAACGTTTCAGTGCTGTCATTTAAATTTAATTCCATAGTTGGCGATGTTGGCTTGTCGGTCTGTTAATTGATTGAGTTGTGATGTGACAAATGTCGAATGTGTTGAAATAAAATGTACTGATTGATACAAGTGTGATAATGTCCCGGAAATTTTCCTTGTTTGGTGCAGAGCCAAACATTTAATTAGAAAAACAATGACATTCATCAGTCGTAGTTTTGCAATAGATTGACTTGTTATAAACGAACAGCTAAACCAAGCAATTCATTCGAATGATGTTTCAAAGACCCTGTCATACACTTAGGCCTCAAAAACTCATAAATCTATGATACCACAGCGACCCTATACACAACAAAAGGCAATGCAACATATCTACATAAAAAATTCAGCCTAACTTACTGCTAATAACGTATCAAAATGTAATGAGATGTTCATCAATATTCGTATTCAATATTCACGCAACAAAAAAAATGTAGCGAACACTATAATTCAACCACCCCTTTTTCGCCCTTCAGTTGTGTACTCACGACATGGATACAGCATTGACATAATCGATCGGAACCACTAATAACATCAAAGTCACGACATAACATCGGTGTATCAAAGCAAAAACTAAACGAATAATATACGAAAAAAAGCTTTTTCTTTTGAAGTTTTATAAAATAGCACAAGCGGAACTGGTTCACGAACTATAAACATTGTCACAGATGGTTACGATGATTAATTCGGTTCTCTCTTAAAGAGAATACAAACCGGTCCAGTGTTCAAAAATAAACTAATCCAGAATGTGGAAATGTTCGACCTTGTGCTGAATTTGTGAGCTGAAATAAACAGTTGAATCTTTGTCACTATATTTACAGTCTCCAGTTTTCCATTCCAATTTATTTATCTAACTAGGTGTAAAGGCCAGCGCACATCTAGTCGAGGGCGCTGGCGATCACGTGAAACGCTGTCAAATATGACAGCGCTATTTGACAGCGTTTCAGCTGATCGCCATCGCCTAGATGTGCAGGCCATAAGGCCTTTCTAATTAGTCTCTTTTATTTAATTTTCTGACATTGTTATACCTGGTTGGAACGTGTCTGCTCGCTGATGAAATGTATAAATGTCTAGTTTGAGTCTTCCATATTCAATTGTATTCTTTATTTGTGGAACCTCAATTGATAATTTGTCGCGTGGAACAGGCACCTAGACTTACCTAGCTTTAATACGTTTCAAAGTGATCCTTGTGATACTACTGAATTAATAAACTTTTGCATTTTATGTAGGTTTACTTTATAATAGGCGATGGTTACCACTTAATATCAGTGGGCCATATGATTCCATCAGCTAGTTAAAAATAAAAGTAATTCAAATGACCATCGAGATTGACCGTCATCTTCTCCGGGATCTACATATACGAGACGCCGACCTTGTGAGACCCAATCGGTTAATATTTTGGCCATCGAAAGTCCGGCAAACATCTTCTCATCTCCTTCTCATTTGAAGTTTTTGAGTGACATAAACTAATTTTGTTTGGGAGCGCAGTATAGTGTAAACAGGATAAACAGTAGGTATCCTTATTCTGAGTTTTACTCGATCAGTTTGAACAATTCGTTTCGCCTACGTGTCTCTCTCTTTTGTATAGAGAAATGAAGAGAAAACAACAATACATCATGTGTATTATTTTTATGTGTACACTTGACATAAAAACGATCGAAACGAGTTGTTATCTCATCATTTCTCCATACAAAAGAGTGAGACACTGGCGAAACGAATTGTTCAAACTGAAGGGCAAGTCCCACTATATTTACAACATTTCGTCAACGGAATGTTGTTTTCGTTTCGCCTATTTGTCTCTCCGTTGTCTTGTCCGTTTGGGAATAAAGTTCTCGATTGGTGACCACGAACCGGAAGACGAAAGGTAAGGCGTCCACCCACCAGATGGACTGACGACATCGCAGGAAGTCGGTGGATGGAAAGGGCTCAGAATTGTTCTTCCTGGAAATGTGTAGAGGAGGCCTATGTCCAGCAGTGGACTTCTTCAGGCTGATGATGATGATGAATTGTCTCTCACTATTGTATGGAGAAAAGATGAGACGGCAAAAATACATTACGTAGAAACGATCGTAACGAGTTGTTGTCTCATCAATTTTCTATACAAAAGAGAGAG
The DNA here is from genome assembly GCA_947578465.1 of Thera obeliscata. Taxonomy (NCBI): domain Eukaryota; kingdom Metazoa; phylum Arthropoda; class Insecta; order Lepidoptera; family Geometridae; genus Thera; species Thera obeliscata. Next base: position 13,117,095 of record OX387916.1, read on the forward strand.
ACACGTTCTCACACGAAAACAACATTTGGTAGACAAAATGTGGTAGCAAAACTCCGACTCCGGGTACTGATAGAGTATAACTGAGTATGAGGGTACTGTACCCGGAGTCCCAGTGCATTTACAACATTTCGTTACCAAATGTTGTTTTCGTTTCGCCTATTTGTCTCTGTCTATTGTATGGAGAAAAGATGAGACAACAACTCTGAATACGTAACGTATTTTTGCCGTCTGACTTCGGGTACAGAAATTAAAATAATACCGATTGTTATTATGCTTAAATTCAATTATCTTTTTCCGTCATAGAATGCTTCGATGTTGCCAGAATGAATACTAAATCAATCTATTGATCATCAGATAATATAATACAGTAATTCATCCCAGCTAGTTGATTGTTTACGCTTACAATGGACACTAGTATATCGTCTTACGTAATAATTTTAATGATAAAAAATGTATTAGAGTATGAGTACAATAAAGTAGTTTCTGCGAGCCCAAATAAGTGATGATGTGTTTAAGTGATCATGAGGCAACAGTGGAAGCTTTTTTGTGCAAAACACGCATGCAAACATGATGTAATTTGTTTCGCCGTGTGTTCACTAGCGTTTTTAACCTAAGGGCCTCTAACGCACTTGTGAGAAAAGTGTGACTGATTATTTATACATAAGAATTATCTGGACCGTTTCCAAGCGTTTGTAGGAATGACACCTTGCTGCTACTCATAACGTCTTTGGTCATGCGACGGCCACACAACGAGATGTATTCACCGCAATACTGATATCTTCTTCAACGTTCGGATTACGGGCGGCTGTAGGGTTGCTTTGTTGTGGTGACCGCAGTCGCATGCGTCGAGCCGCGCGCGCACGGCCGCCCACCGAGGCCGCACCGAAGCCGTGCTTGTGCCAGCCCCACCGTCTGGGTCAACAGACTTATTCGCGTGTACTCCTTATCGCGTTCCTATTATCGCATTAAACCTATTTCGTTTGAGGTATCGATCGATTCTGTAGTCCGCTTAAACTCTGTCTTCAAATATCCGAGCGGCGAACGCGAGCAGTCGCGCGTATTTCGTTCGCCGCATGACATCAGTTAAGCTATCACGTCCGCTTGAAACAATAATCGCTCAGTGTCCTCAACGGAGCCGGGTCGGGCGCACGAGGATCCTCATGGAGGAGGAACGATGCGCGACGTGCGAGGCTCTGGGCCGCCGGAGTCTTTCTACCAAGCTGCTGCAGGTGGCGACGGCGCAGGCGCACATGAGGACTTGCTCTCACGCGTCTTCACCAGAGAGGACCCTAGAGGGTGACTTAGCTACTCGAGCATTAGCTGCGAAACGACGCAAATCCATTGCAGGCTTCAGATTAAACTTTGCGACAGAGCCGCAACCAGTCGAACAACCACCGAAAACGACAGCAACCCAAGAACGAAAGTCACGATCAGTTGCTGCGCGCAGGAACACTTGGTGCTCGTAAGTTACATTGTTTACTGTCAACAAACACAGCTTCCATTTATAAAGATACATATAAGGTGCTATAAAAATATCTGCCACGGCTTTAATGGGAGGATAAATAAATGAACTATATTTTAAGAAAACTTTCATCAATGATATGTTTATTCTGTCCATTATTTGCGCTTGTGCGAAAAAGTCACATGGTGGGTTTTGGTTTGCTACGAGTATCATAATATCTACACTATACCACTACCAAAAGTTACATGCCGTATCGATACTTGATATCATCAGATTTTTTTTCAGTGCGTGATTGTTTCTGTTTTCAGATGGTTTTTTTTTGTTTTATCATCATTATCTGACATAATCGTCGATAGTGTGGTCGTCAACGTAAATTGATAACGTTACGCGAAACTTACCTCGAACTTAAGGCCACGTTTTATAACAGCGTCTTTGAAAGTGTTTGTCACTATCATATCTAACATTTACTAAATACGACCTTGCATCTATTGATTTGATTCATAGATACAGTCGTTCACTGTTCATTAGTAGATAATTGCTCGCATACATACCTATAATAATTGTGTATTTAACATAATTGCACCTTCGATATTGCAAAAAAGAATCATTATAATTTCAAAATACGTTTCAAGTCTACGTATCTATGTACGATGAGTTGAATTTGCTTCGGTATTCTTTGTTTATCTATGGTACAGAACGTAATCATAGCCAGAAATCTTCATCTTTTTGGTGGAGGGCTTCCTTTCTGTTGAGTCTACAAAAACAGATGAAAGAAAATAGCATCTTAAACGCCAGCGAACTGGAACGAAGCACTATGCATTAATTCGGTACTAACGGAAACCTCAATTTGTGCGTCTCGGTTGCATCTCCATTGGTAAGCACGAAATCAGGAACTGGCCACTTTAGAGAGTTTATTTCGTCTGTGAGATAGAGCTTTCTATCTCTTCCCACATTGGGGCAATCGATCAATTTGTTTGCTAGCATCCTTTATCAAAATCAGACATCCGATAATATTATTGTAAAGAAAAATAAAGATTTCAGATCTTGATTATCAAGATGTTGATATCAACATAGTTAGTTAGCTAAGGACGCTGAGTGTAGTAAATAAATAAATAAATAATAAATAAATAAATAAATATTGTGGACAATTCACACAGCACTACCCAGCCCCAAACTAAGCAGAACTTGTAATATGGGAACCGGATAGCTGATATAATACTTGAATACATTTTTTTTTGTAAATACATACTTAGAATACAATATAACACCCAGACAGAGAACAAACATTTATGTTAACCACACAAATATTTGTTCTCGGTGGGGATCGAACCCACGACCTACGGCGCAGAAGGCAGAGCTACTACCAACTGAGCTAGAGGCCAGTCAAATCTTCCATAGATCATGAACAACACCTACAGTGCTAATGATGTACAAATGATGGACTGGAGACATCCCATATTAAAACAATCTGCAAGTCGATTTATGGCTCATTCTATTTAATTTGCTAGTTCATTGATGTTCTTGCTACGAAATAAATTGCCAGTACGATTATAAAAACATACATATAGCATATCCACACGATTAAAAGATTGTAACTATGTGTGCTGAGTACCGGCACAACAATGCTGTTAATTCGTTTCTAATAGCATTATTGTGAGTGGCAAAAAGCATAATGTAACTAAATTGCTATCCGTTTTTGCTACCTTCAAGTTGTATGGCGTCATAGATAAAACATTATTCGAAGGTCATGATGCCTGATGCATGATGATGAGATGATGCGCGTTTCTTAAGCGGACGGAGTTCTGTGATTACATTGTTATAAATCTTATTATCAGTTATTTGTTAATAAACAACTTACCAATTTTGTTGAATGTGGAAATTAAAAATCTTGTCGCAAATCAGATTCATAATTAATACGAAACAACTGTGGCTTCGGTCCCGAGCAACGGTTGAAAACACATCTTCAACATAGTCCACACATTTTGGATTTCTCGTACAACTCGCTTCACGAGATCATTTCTTCCTCATACTCATAAATTGTGAAAAGTTACCAACAGAGGTTTTCCCCCTAAGGTACAGCTTTACCTTTTTCTGAATAAATAACTAACCTTTCCCAATTATATTATTAACTTTTTTGAATTAATTCTTAAAGATACCGTCAGGAGTTAAATTTCTGCCTCAGCTGGCAGATTAATACATTTCAAAGCTTATTTTATTCAGCATGACTAGTTTGTTATACGCATTGTAAACTTGTAATAAACTACCCTTTTCATGGGATATCTAAATTATGCACTATATTTGTTCGACATGTTTTATTATTTACAATAGGTAGATTTTTGACCATTCACTTGTCGCATTTACAAGTTATTACGGCACATGGATTATGTTAATAAACTCTTTATATTGCCTGTTAAATTGTGCTCATGATTGGTAAAAATATCCAAAACCAAGAGAAAAGAAGGAAGAAAGCCAAGCAGTGCTTTTCGTTTCAGATGGCCACCACATAAGCGACTGCATTGCGGTGGACGTTGAAATTTGACGTTGTTTGAGCCAGTGCAATTGTTATCTTAGACAGAGGTCCGCACATCTCTCTTCATTATTGAGAGAGATACATTCAACTAGTGGCCCAGGGCAAATACCAGTGGAAAATCTTACAGAAGGTCCTTGCCAGAAGGCAGACCAATCAGGAATGTTCTGTTTACATGCATCATATTTTTTTCAAAATATGTCCTTAGTTACAATAGAAGATGAAAAGGCATGGAAGAAGAAAACATGTTGTGCCAACCTCACATAAATTGAGAAAAGTGCAAGAAGATGATGATGACATAGTTTGAATAGAGTACAATAAAACATTTAGAATTTCACTATGCTCTGCTGTAATGACAACAAAGCTAGACTTTAAATTGTGCGTAACTTGAACCCTAACAAACAATACGCGGAAGTGTTTGTAATGACTCTAACAATTGTTTGATGGCACCCGTCTAGCCGTCTCGCTGATAATGCCTTGTTGAAACTGGCATGTTTTCCGACTAGTTCATGCATTATTTTGGACATGCATATCTATGCCACTGCAATGCAACTAATGAGACTTCTTGTGTAACTTAACTCTAATGTTTTGTCTGATATTTATTATTAACTGGGAGCTGATCTCTTGTTTTTATTATCTCTGTTAGTGGGTAGACTTATCTATTTTTAGTAAGTTGCTCAATATTCAAAAAGAACTGGCCCAGTCCGGTTAGCCTTGAATCGACTCTATCGTAAAGACGATTGGTCATTAGAACCGAATTGCGGTTTCTGGTGTCTTGACTCGCTCCTTTTTTAGTAGATTCATTAGCTTTTACAAAGTGAGTGAAGCGCGGGTGTGTCGCAAAAGCGTTGCCTTGGTGTTTCGGCGTCGCCATCATTGTAGCTCGTAGTAGGTAGAGTCGTGCGCGCGCCACTTGCTCGGATCCCCGCCGCTTGCCGCGCCCCGCCGCGTTGCGAGTGGCTCGGTCGGCGGATCCCAGTTTGCCGCAACGCGTCGATCCGGTTGCCCGCGCGTTACCACGATCCATTTTTATACCTTTCTAAAGCTTTTAACACGCAGTACGTCTCCCACGAGGCGAAGCTCACAAAAACGGCTCCGTTCAAGCCAAATACGGGGACTCGAACTCCCCACGTTAGATCGCTCGACGAAGTGGATAAGATGCAAACAAAACTCATAAGTGGCAGTTACACGTCCATCATGAACAAGCAGGATTTGCTGAGAGAGGTCGTCGTTAAATACATTGACTACTTTTACCCTACCGTGTGAGTACCCCTCTCTTTTTAACCCTCCGCAATGTGTTTGCTGCTTGACGCATTGCAGACTGTCTTACGAATGTCGAAGCGGAGATGGCGTGAAGGTTCTCACAGCGCTCGGCTAATTTACTGAGCCGGTAAGTCGGTGAAGGTTCCATGGCAACGTGGCTGCAGCAAACAGCCAGACAAACGGTAGCGGCGGACGCGAACGTTGCTATTGAACTCAACACAGATGTCTCTATCGTCTGCCTGCTGTATCGATCCGCTACACTAAACACTGCAAACGTCTATATTTTCTTATTTGGCTTATTATACACTACATCCTTGTAGTCAATGATTGCAGTGATGAGTAATGTGTATTTGAAGGTCATTGCCTTCGACTGTACAATAGCTTAAGCTATCAAATACATAACTTTCAAAACCAAGTCTCTCAACTCAATTCTTCTACCAGTCTACCAAGTCGGTTAATTTATTCAGTCCATAATTAAGGGTCCTTCTGTCTTAAGTTAGGTATTACGTAAATAGCTAATCAAACAACATCTTATAGTGACTATATCAATACCTATTAAAAATCTTTTAAGATTTAAATAAATAAACACTAAACAAACGAATTTAAGTGAGTGAGGGACAAATTTAAGAAACTTTTACTAGTTTATTGATAAACAACAAGTTCAAATTGAATGAAATTAGAAATATACCGTGTTTATACAATGCCTGCTTGGTTACTAAAAAATCAGACTTCTAGTTTTATCCACAACAAAGTTATGGGGGGTTGAAAATGGCCTGAACTGCTTCGAGAAAAAGATGGTACGGCCGTGCCCCCAGGTGTGTGAGTGCAGGTATTTCATCAACTTTTATAGCAACACTTGAAATTACTCACCGTTTATTTAAGACGTGATATAATGTAAAGCTCTGTTTATTATATTATGCAAATAAAAATAAATATAAAGCATTATTAAGTCATTTGTGAATACAGCGGTGGCGTTTATAATCCTAGAGAAAGCACAGTTGCGTGACCGTTTTGCGTGACTTAACACTGACTAGCTGACTACCGCTGCAATATCCCCCCGGTGTCCCACTAATGCCCCCCTGTGTCCCATTCATTTGATTGTCCACATATAAAGACCACCCATTTTACGAGCTACGCGTGTGTCGTCAAAGTAAAGTTCTTGTTTGATTTATTCGGCAACTTGACTTTATAGCTTCAATTCCCAAACATTCATTTATTACTTCCGCTGAACTCGCTAATATGCGATACCGACCTCTTTCAAATAGAAAAGTTCAATCCAGTTCAGACTCACTGAATGTAATTGAAAAGAATTGACGGTGTTATGAAACGTGACTGCAAGATGTAACTCCAGCCACTGGCGCCAACCGTGTCGACATAAAACGACGATTTCCCTTCAGTGACCTTGCGCACAGCCGCTCGCTGCACGATAACAATGCGAGCAACACCGCTAATACTAATCTACTTATTCTACTACGAGTAGTTATGGTTTTACAAACACATAAAGCAACATTCGCTAAGCGTGGCGTCAGTATGCTCAATTATATCACCATCGTCCGAATGGAATGAAGATAGCTCCAGACCGTTGGCTGGATACGTTGGACGGATGTTGGCTCTAAAATTGGAGTTTTTCTTTGTATGGACTTCACTTTGATGTTTTAGATGGTTCATTATAATCCCATTCAACTTGAGCCTTAGATGTTCTTGGCTTGCTTTTGGAAGATTGATTGAATGTGTAAGATTCGTCCGTATCCCTAAATAAGTATAATTATGCTGACCACATTAGTCTCATCTTAACTTTGTTAACTTCAATTCTAAAATTGAGTCAGATTTTCGGTATAAACCTTATCACGACTTTATGCGAGTTAGGTTTAAAAATAGCAACATAATGTTCTGCGGTAACACTTAAAACTTGTTAAGTAGGTAGGCCACAACAATGACTAACACGTTCAATTTTCATGCGGCTCGTATAATTCCTTCAGTGACCTTTGTTTTCTAACCCGGTATTGTTTTCAACAAAGTGTACAACGCAATTGCTTTGCCAGGAGTGTGATTCATTGTTCATACATAATTATTTACTTTAGTGCCGGCCCATACTGTTCCTGATTTACAATTATTCCAAATTAGATATTCTTTTTCATATAATCAATAGAATCAATGTTAAAAATATCAGAAGTCGGCAAATTATTTATAACTACAGTTAACTTTACAAAATTATGATAGGTACCTAATTTAAAAATAACCATTCTAATTTTAAAAACCTGCTTCTCCAAACATGCCACATTACAAGGCTGATTTGAATTATTTATACAAAAATATTTAAACAAACTTACGAAATCTCCTCGACTCGACGTTGGTTATAAAAAATATATTATTATCTGTAAGGTTTCGACCGGTCTGGTTATATGAGCTTTTGGCATATATTATGCTATTTTTGATCGCCGTGAATGATGTGGATAGTGCACTCACCAAAACATTATTGTTTTTGTCATCAAGATTATAAGAAATCTTTTGTTTGCTATATAAGAGGCGATGACGATGAAAAATCTGAAAAACCTGGTCTTGTCTTTGTCCTGGGCTGATTTAAGTGCAGCAGAAAGAATCTACTTACGAATGAAAAGATCTACGCAAACACGCACGTACGTGGTGACAAGACGTTTATCTCTTTGTGTGCTCTTCATATTTGCATAACATCTTCTACAACACATACGCACTGTTTGTGCTGTTCAAACGCGAATATTGTTTCGGTTAGATTTTCTAGAGAAAATTACATTGAATTAGTCGTAAGTACATTCTGTGCTCCTTTACTGAAAATACTTTTGAGTTGATGACTCTTTTGAGACGTGTCCAATAAAAATTCAATCTAAAAATAAATAAAATTTAAATAAAACTCTTTGTTGCCAGGTTACTTGCTGTTCCGTTGACTGACACGTACAAACAAATCCCTCAGTGGAGTTATATTTGGATGGAAATTGTTATATACGAATAATATATGCAGTGTAGTAATTAGCATTGCAAAAATATGAAATATGTGAGTCTTCCAATACTTACTTTTTAGAAAATTTAATCAGTCTACTGGTCAGGCTCTATTTGCATTGTTAATTATGATCATTTAGTTACGGTATTCAATGCAAACTGCTGTCACCTTTCTGTAATACTTTCTCCGACTCTCTGTTTTTGTCTTATTTAAAGTTTCCAACTTTTACCATATGCCTGGCATAAATCATCGCCTGCATTGCAAACTCTGAATCTTGCGCAATCGCCCGTTGAATACCCAAACTAGTTTTTTTTGTGCTTAGAGAAAGCCGATAGTAATTTGTTTAGTTTTTTGTCAACGCAAGTGTCACCTTTCAAAGATTATACTTAGATCCGTCATGTATGTGAAATGGTTACGTGTCTAAAAGTGGCGGCGTTGTATAAAATTGTGAATATGTAGAGCTCGGCGAGAAGCGGTAGCATTTTGCGGTGGCAGTGGCGGTCGTATGGCCCACGGCTGTCGCTAACGTTCAACCGAGAGTTCACGGCGGCGCGGACCGGTCGAAATCGATCCGCGGTTTTCAACGCTCCAATGGCTTCAACTTTATCGTTGTGTTGTTCACCTCGTTGAAGCGACACGGAATCTGTCAAGAGAAAGTCAAGTACAGCCGAGTTAGCTGTGTGGCTGGCCGTGCCACATACATAGCTACCGGGACTATTACACCAGTGATTGGATCATAATAATGGATAAGTCTGACAACAATCGGTATTTGCAGCTGCTAAGTAGACTGTGTCATCAGTCAGAGCCACGTGCCTAAGGCCGCGTGCTGTTCTCGTGAGAATGTACTGCTTTCGTGTCTTGCAATTACTAACTTCGTTACTATACTATCTAGAATCTAAGTGATGCAACGTGATGACAAATGCTGCGCCGAGATGCAGTATTAGCATTATAACTTATATTTGAATTAGTCATTAAATATTAAATAGGTGCTCTCTTATTTAACACCTGCCGAAGTCTGTTGTTCATGTATGAAATTAATGATGTACTGTTCTGCTTAGATCAATATTTAGGTGTGATGGATATTTATAGGGGTTTCATTATTCATAGCTTCATTATAGTTGTTGATTTTGTATTTATTATTTCATCTGTGATTATGAAATTCATAGCTACTCCTAGCTATACTTTGCTAGTACCGTTTCGATGTCCAACAAATAGTTTGAAATAGAACCAGTTCCGTTTATTACAGTAGTTAATATTCTGTTTATCTAACACCTAAATTGCTGAATTTAGGTTTTAGGTCCATTGTTTCCCTGTATTGTTTCCAATATGGGCAAGCTCAACACACGGGCGGGTCTTGCAATATTTATCCATAGCTACCGCAAGTAACGTAATCATCCGCACTGCAACCGACGGAAGTTTTTCTCGTTATTGAGTTGACGCTCCCCATGTATTCAATAAAACAATAACTACTATACAGAGAGTATCTTTAGTGCGATTACTTAGCCTTTTGCACACGTTTGCACAAAAGTTCGCGCGCCCGCGGCAATTAGACAGTGACGATTGATAATAATATTCAATCGTCACTGTCTAATTGTCTAATTTAAGCTTTTATGATTCCGGCGAACATATATTACATGTTCGCCGGAATCATAAAAGCTTCCGATATACGATTAATGCCGAAGTTCCAACATTCGTGATGACATGGTTTCCTTTTACGTCATCGAATCTCCAATTAAAATTTGCTTTTGTTCCTAGACTCTCACGAGTTACATGTAATTTTGCGGAAACGTTCAATTGTGATTAAATATTATTTAAAAACGTTGTAGATGGTGATAATATGTGCTATGTTTCGTATAGAACCACATAAATAAAATGTTAAATTGTAATCCATATCGTGTTGTATTTGAATATTAATTGCAGAGGTTCATGTACCTAACTTGATTTCTTCAACTAGGTGTAATTGGGTTATGTTACTAATTTTGACTTTATCTTTTGTTACAGCGCTTCGGGCACAAGCGCGGTGGCCATCGACAACAAGATCGAGCAAGCCATGGTGAGTCTGAGTACTATATGTTATTTATTTCTGTACTCTTTTCTCTACAGATTTACCTCAGTTCTAGTCGAAATCGTTTAGTAATTTATCTGGCATTGTTCTGTATTTTTATTCACTCGTGATGCATTGCTATCCCATGTACCTTTTATAATCTTTCTTTAAATAATCTGTATTTGTGATTTTTTCTTCAAACTTTATAGTTACTTATCTTATGTTGTCTTACTAATGATATTGTTGTTGTCATATTTTCGTAACGTGAATGTCATTGAAAATGTCAGTGCGAAAAAGCAAGCACTTCCCAATTCCGCTTTCACCAGCTAATTGACTCACTACCTTTAAAGGAGAGGTTCACCGAACCCTGCTCTTTACGTCAAACAACATTAGAATTTTGTTTAACCTATTAAAAGGTAGCATCGTATTATTTTATTTATGCTACTAGGAATACAGTCCACGTGTCTTCATACGGATGCAGGACTGGAATAGCTTGGTTTACCTTTATATCCGCCGGCTATCATAATTAACAGTAATAAAGGAAACAATATGACAATAAAAGGCAAGACGCATCGGCTGCTGTCGACATTTTATTTTAATTTAAAAATGAAGGCTTGTGTAATGTCCTTAAATATTCTACTAATGGATTACAATTACCTGATTCGGATGAAATTTGAATAGCTCTTTACTAGTGCTTGGAACTATTTCTGTGCAAAAACCATTGACAGGAGCCACGGATCGGATGTTGCCATTAGCATTTAATAAGAGACGAAGAACATCAACGGGATGTGATTTTATATGACTGCAGAAGATATACCGTTGACTTCCCTAGGACTCTCAGATAATGTTGTTTTTGCCTGTTTGAATGCTGTTATCTTCTTCTTAGTAAGGTATTTATTTACCAATATTTGTTAAAACCTTGTTAAATCTAATTTTGTGAATTAACCTTCCATGTTTGCTTTGTCAAGGCCCTGCCGTGCCCCATCTCTCGCCTTACCTCTGTTGCCATTGTTATCTTGACCTGAATAATTTTCCAGTTTTCTATACTAAATGCTAGCACATTGCACTTTCATAGCATCACCTAGAATGCGCTGTCGAGAGTAGTCATTAGGGTTTTTGTGGAACTTTAGAATGTATCTCTCTTTTCTAGCCGTTTATTTATGTCGTGTCAGTCGGTCGCGTAGGTTCCGCATGCTCTGTCTTTGATTCCAGGAACATTGTACACAATGTGGAAATCCTCGACAGGATTGCTGATAATCGTTCTATCAAATTCACCTTAATAACCGAACAGAACTGGAAATTAGTGATAAGCACTGTTGTTTATCGCTTACGCAATGTGGGTACCTATTGTTGTTACCTAATAATTACAAGAGTCAACGAACTTATCGAGTGTATTTTGTTTGCTATCTGCTTTATTATATTGTACATCATTATAAAGGCCTGCGCACATCTGCAGGCTGCTGTACAATATTGTCAAATATCGCTCTCATATTTGATAGCGTTTCACTGATCGGCATCGCAGATCGCTAGATATGAGCAACCCGTAAAAGATATAGGGTTTATTTGCAAGTCAGAGAAATGATGTGTAACAACGTCACATTAGCTACTTGGTATAATTATTTTAGGTGGCCAAGACACGTGGAATGAACAGTAATTAGCAATCGATATTTCATCTAAAAATCTGTCAGTTATAGTAGCCGATATTAAATCGATGATAATACTAGCGATAATGTGACTGAGTTACTTCAAATTATATATTGACCTGAGGGTAAACTACGTTAATTTCTCAAGGTTTTTACTTAACTGTTGAGAAAATGATGAATTTTAGTTTCGTCGAGTGTATCGACATTATGCATCCGTTTCACGCAGCGGGCAGTTGCGTAAAGATGCAATCTCCAGAGAGTTTATCCGTGGTTATAATGACAATGTTCGTGCAGCATAACACCGTTATTAGATCGGGCTCACCATTTGAATATCTAATGACTTCCCCTATTTAATAGCCAAGAAATGCGTCCCGTTCTGGAGCATACATAACACAGTTTTTACTATAGCACGCTTGATCAATTTCTGGTTTGAGAAGATCTTTTGAATTTTCGATTTTCATTTCTTTTGTTCGCTTAGATTTGATTTGAATGGGCTTTTAAATACAGATACATCGCGCTTTTCATAAGAACACCTCTCTTTTAATGTGAAATCTAGTAGCAAGCAACGTGATTCTCTAACGACGCTATCTCTTGGTACAGTTAGTTGTAAATACGAAATTTCACTACGTGCGTGCAAGTATATGCGATTTCAATTGAGATTCATCGTGCTGCGCTATTGGGCTCGTCTCATCGTCTATAATTAGCCAACACAGATGGCCTCAAGCGATTGACCTCAATCCAGCCCTAATGCTCCGCTACCATCGTATCATAGTATTTTTATCACTCCCTGCAGCGGCACGCTCAATTCCCCTAGCTCCATACAAGTCTATGATGTCGTTATGCTCGCACCAATTGCTAGTAAATTAATAGCATTTACTACATCTGACTAACATTATACTTACATCTACAATATCAACCACACTAACGTTGTTTGTCACCAATCAATTATGTCCAGTTCTCTTTGTAGTTCACCTTTTGTAGCTCGTATCTATGTTAATTATCTGATTGTTGTGTGCTTTTCACGAGAAAGATTAAAGTCTGTTTCTTTTCCTCAGCTTTATATCAACGCAACATGTATGCATTATGTTTCTCCGAAATAATTTTGTAATTCGCGGTTAGACTTAAACAAAAAAGACACGTCGCGTATATCATCTGGCGCAATTGTGTCGCTACACATGTCTTATGAATTTGTTACTGCATCGGCATCGCCCTCAGTTACACACATGATAATACGAGAACGCACTACAAACTGTACATACTGTAAAAACTGCACATGTCTCAGCTTAGGTACGTAAACTGCATGCAGTTTGTGGTGTTTGATTTCATTAACTTGGTATAAAATATCACATCTAAAGCATGTACACGTCGTGAGACCAGTATTCAAAACCGGTCCACCTTGAAGCACGCCATCTCACAAGTCGTACGATAAATGTACACCTGCAGATTGTATATAATTTTCGATTCTGAGGTACAATACCACTCCTCTCACCGGTTTTCGCAAGATCTCCGCTTAGGCTTATATTACGTCATTGCAGTAGATAATGTTTATGCGTGCTGTCTTGTTGATGTTTACCAACTATAAGCTCGCACCTCTGACCTGATTTCTTGCATCTGTTTAAACATACCCATTTTCTTTGATTCTGGTGGTTTATGCTTTCAAACTTTTAAACAGTTTTTAGATTATTGATGCAACAGCTTTTGAGGAAAGAAAATATAGGTTTAACAAGAACGTGGAAATATTTTTCCCCTGCGACATCGATATCGTTTGCTATTTGAACAATTGCATAAGCTATCGGAACCTAAAGCCAGAAATAGACACGGATGGAAAGCCGTTCTTTGTTGCGCTCAAAACACGTGCTCTCCTGATTACTTCGATTGTTCGCGAAGAAGCCAACAAGGCATACTTACTAGGAAACTTCAGCGGCTCAGGGGGTCGCACGATTCGGTCGCGTGCCTCCAATAATGTGAACGAGCGTCGGGTAATTTGCAACTTAGAATGGTACTGAGCACGCGCCAGATCTGAATCGCATCACGAAACCAGGAAACGGCAGGAGTTTTCTCGGAATGTAAACTCGTCGTAATGAAGTCGTAATGTCTACCTTGTGAGGGTATCTATCTTGACCGTCACGTCTACTTCTTATAATAAATTGTAATGCCTTTTTCTCGCTTTCTCTTCGTGCCTATATCCAGCCTCCTTGCTTGTTGGATTACTGTAAGATCATCTAGTAGTAGTCGTGGCACTTGCAATGTGTTTTCAAAGGCTAGATACGAACCACGTGAAATGCCCATTATTTAGCATTGTCAAGATTTGCCACGTATTATCGTCATCGATATATTTATGGTCACAATTTCATTGCAAAGTATTACTATAATTTATATCTATACTAATATTATAAAGAGGAAAGATTTGTACCTATTTTTGTATGTTTGTATGTTTGTAATGAATAGGCTCAAAAAGTACTGGGCCGATTTAAAAAATTATTTCACCAATAGAATGCTACATTCTTCCAATTTGACATAGGCTACATTTCATTTTGAAAAAAATTAGGGATCCTTGGTAAAATTTGAACAATGTAACCGAAGTTGTAGAAAAATGAGTCTTAAAATGTCTTTCGTCGAATGCGCTGCCGAAACTATTAGCGATAGAACAAAATAATGTACAACAATATTGTCTACCCCGTGCGAAGCCGGGACGGGCTGCTAGTTAGCTATGTACTACACACACACCCACATATATCTGCCATCTGGTTGTTAAGATACAGTTTTATTTCAATGTTTAGTGTTTACGTAAACACACTGTGGAAAAAAACGCCCGAGTCCCTGGAAATATACTCTGTATAATCTTGAGATTAAATTATTCGTATCGGCTGTTGATATATCAAACATTAGATCTTACTGTAAAACACTTCGGTAAACATGTTTGTGCGCAAATGCTGTCGATTCCAGGTATTTCGATTTATGTTATAGCTTTGGTTTGCATTTTCAATAATATTTTGTAAATAGAGTGCGACTTTAGCAAAATTCGCATCTGGATTGACTAATGTAATAATAATGTAAGAATCTTAGATCAAAACAACTTGTTGCAGTTAGTTTTTTTAGCAGATCTTTGCTTAAAATGATGTTGGTATTTTATTTTGAAACAACAAATTGTTTTGCTAGCAGCTAACAAGTTGAAATAATTATTACGAGTTCAAATTGTGACCTCTGTCATACGTTTTTGTAAATATTGTAAACATTATCTCTGGGTAATGCTTTATCGGGCTATAAACCTTTGTGACTCTGACTCTCCACGATGCAAATGAAATCATCTGGTATTATAATGAGTGACATCAACTTCAGGTCAAACCTTTCGATAAATTGCGGATACGTTCAGTTCAAAAAACGAATCACACGTCACACGGATTTTTCTTCTTCTTTCTGCTCTTATCCTACTTTATGTGGGATCGGCACAACAGCTCTGCATTCACTCTTCTTTTATCCATGTCATCTTCACACAGTTCATCCATGTTTTCTTTGGTCTACTCATAACTCTCCTAGTCGCATGACTTTCATCCCTCCTCATGAAATGGCGTATTGACGTACGAAAATAAAACTCCATGAAAATAGTACATTATTGCAAAGGCAGCGAAATAGGCAATTGCAGGTCGAGTATGAGTTTGAAGGCCGAGCCGCAGGCGAGGACTTCAATGATACGAGACAGGCAATTGCCATTTCGGCCGAGGCATATATAGTGCTTTTCTTAAAAAAATGCAAGGAAATAAAAAAAAATTGTACACAATAAATTTATTTTTTATTAACCAATTATCAACGAGCTCCGCTTTACCGCCAATTTTTTTTTTTATTTTACAGTTTGTGCCGAAAGGTTAACGCATCTGTGGCTATACAGCCACGAGAACGCAATGTGTACGATAGATGAAAGAGTTCTAAATTCAAACAGCACACCGTTTCATACAACATTGCCGGAGCGAGAACGCGCCGGGAAGTGATTTTGGTTTTTCAGTCTACGTAAATATGATACTTCGCGTGTTCTATATTCAAAAGTAATGACAATATTTCCGCGCATGTTTAAGAATAGTACATTATTGCAAAGGCAGCGAAATAGGCAATTGCAGGTCGAGTATGAGTTTGAAGGCCGAGCCGCAGGCGAGGACTTCAATGATACGAGACAGGCAATTGCCATTTCGGCCGAGGCATATATAGTGCTTTTCTTATAAAAATGCAAGGAAATAAAAAAGGGTCTTTTACATAATAAATTTATTTTTTATTAGCCAAATAACAACGAACTCCGCTTTACCGCCAATTTTTTTTTTAATTTTACAGTTTGTGCCAAATGGTAAACGCATCTGTGGCTATACAGCCACGAGAACGCAATGTGTACGATAGATGAAAGAGTTCTAAATTCAAACAGCACACCGTTTCATACAACATTGCCGGAGCGAGAACGCGCCGGGAAGTGATTTTGGTTTTTCAGTCTACGTAAATATGATACTTCGCGTGTTCTATATTCAAAAGTAATGACAATATTTCCGCGCATGTTTAAGAAAAAAATATATTATGCTGTATTTCAGTTTCGGATATATGTTTTAGTTAGGGCGCTTGTACACGCTAAGAAAAAACGCCGGGTCTACCCAAGAATTCGTGTCGTAACTAGAAAATAACTGTGTACACTGCTCGCGGCGGTGCACGAAAAAAATCTTATCTGCGCAAGACACGACGCGGCGAACGTTGTTGCGTTTTCGTGTGTGGAAAAGACAAAATTCTTGTCTTGCGCAGATAAGATTTTTTTCGTGCACCGCTGCGAGCCGTGTACACAGTAATTTTCTTGTTACGACAAGAATTCTTGGGTAGGCCCGGCGTTTTTTCTTAGCGTGTACAAGCGCCCTTAGTGCCTTGGCTTGCGACGATTTTACTTTGCACTCGAGTAACCAGACATGACAACATCAACAATCAAGAGCGGTGGGGAAATATACAAACATATTATTTTATCCATTGTTTCATGCACACGTTCTAAGGTAAAATATAATTAAGCTCATAAAACTTAAAATCTATCGCTATAATCGTTTGACGGTGCCGCGTGCGGGAAGAAAGCAACGCATTGCATGTGCATGCGACTTGCGGGCCAAATACATAATATGACATGACTGTTCTAGACGGTAGGTACGTCAATACATGTTAACACAAACTTCGTGTCGGTATGATCTGAAATACCTACGACGACTGACTGAGGAAATCGATAAGGTCAAGGATTAGTAAGATATGCGGTAAAACAAAGCATCAACATAAAACTGGGAGCTATTAATAGTAAATCAGAAGAATTATTAAAAATACCGCAATCACCGATAATACATACAACTAGACCATACCAAAATAAATAAATTACTGTTTTTTCATCCCCAGTTCTTCTCGTTTTATATAAGCAGTTTCCATGTCGAAAATATTCAAGTTAAAATTAAGCATTATCAGACTGTTATTGAATACACTGCTGCATATTTTACAAATTGTGTCATGAATATTTATAAACGTATTGTTACCAACTTAGGCAACTGCGTAAATATAATATTCAAGTTACAGTGTTACGACAAACAAAAACGGTAAATACATCATACTTTTATGTACACACATGTATCTTAAATAACTCAGTTTTTGCTGACACAATGGATATATATTTGAATAATTACAAATCCAAAAATACATTTGAATAATTTGCACAGGCTATAAAAAGCCCACTCTCAAAACTTTTCAAATTAAACAATGGTTATTTTGAATCAAACTGTAGTTTATATTATGTGTACATTTAATTTTTATGAGTTCATTTTAAGCTTGTGTGGTTTTCTAAATTATTTTGAGTTAGCTAGGTGACCCTTTGTTTTTGCGGGCGAATGTAGATTAAACACTTGACATTTGTTGGTTTGACAATGTTTTACTGAATGTTAAAGGATAAACCACAATGGCGACATATCGTATACTCCTTCATTATTGTTTATCAAAACACTATGTTTTCATGACGCTGCTATGAAACCATATTTATTAACATTTCAAAAACATCTATCTGTAGTGAAAGTTCAATATTTATTTCCTGCCTTTGCCTATCAACATACAAAAGAACATATAGACACTGTAAATTATCTGTTTGCGATCAAGTAACGTTTGTTATTCATGCAAACTTAAACAAAGTGGAGAAAATTGTGATCATGTAGGTGGAAAACCTTACCTTGTTTGACCACTTTTACGGCTGCCTGTCCTTTGGAAGATCGTCAACCTGTTTCTCTGGTTTCTGCATTGTATGTTATACATACCTACATATACCATAGGTATGATTCTGTTCGTTTTTTGGCTATACATTGTATACATCACGAAAGAGATTTTACCTCAAAAATATGTCAGAGTATAATCTTAAAATATTGCATCTACTTAGGAAGAAAGAATTGTAATGTACAAAAAACTTGATATTATAAAATATAATAAGGTTTATGTAAATGTAAACATAATTCTATGTAATAGAAAAACCAATTGGAACAGTTAATAAAAAAATAAGCACTGTTGTAGCTAAGTTGGTTATAAAAATAATAGAAAAACCAATTGGAACAGTTAATAAAATAAAAAACACTGTTGCAGCTAAGTTGGTTATAAAACAAAATGAAAAAACAAAATCTAGAGTTTGTAATTTATTTTTTTGTGTTAACTATACTTCAGGAAATCACAAAGATTTCCTGAAGTGTATAAGCCTAGCAGGATTTGAACCCGCGACCTTCCCGCTTGGTACGTACGGGACTGCGCTGACTGCTGCGCTATCGGATCCTAATCACACTCAAAGAGTAACTCTTAGGCAAAATATACAATGTTTATCTAACACTATATCTCGAAAGACGTTCACATAAATTGCTAGGTATGTCAAATAGCTCTATCATCTTGATTATAGCAATCATGATTATTTCGTGAATTAAATTAATTGGTGTGTTGTTTTGGCGCCGGCACATGTGCCACACAAGTCTGTTATATAAGTAGCGATGATGTCATTATAACAATATACATCATCATACGACGAATTTATTTACGTATTCAACAATCGAAACCTGTTTTTTACCACTGTATTGTTTGAATTATTAATATGTTTTTTGTTGTGTTTGTCGACGGGTTAGATAAAATTGAAGCATCGTTGAACGTATTGCTATAATCCTGTAATTGAAAGGATTTCTGACAGCGTGACTGATATTACAGTTTTGATAAATGCTTAAGCTCATTGTCTGGTTTCCAACGCATTATATTTTCCATTTGTGGAAATATACCCAGAGCTATTAGTGACTAGGTATAGGTACACTGGCAACAAAGTAATGATTCAACAAGTGTGGTTTTTAACACTACTATCTATGAATGTAGAAGTAGGCAAATACATGAATAATTGTTGTTTAGCCTAACTTGACTAAATCCAGTCAATGACAACGGTTAAAACCTGTCGCTAGTCGCTACACCTACATAGCGGTGACCAATTTATGTAAAACAAGGTGAAGGGCACCAAACTTATTTAATTCATCTGTGACCAAAGGTCTACCTTACGCTGATTATAATAGTTATTTTCGATATTAAAGAAGCAGTCAATAATAGTTGTGTTTTTTTACAAAAATACAGTAACCAAACTCAACATTTCTTCGCATTTCTCTAAGATATCTGAATCTGAAAGTTTTCTCTGTTGGCTAATAGTAGTTGTAGCGGACGATCCGTATATGGCAGTCGACAAATTAAACACTCATTATCTGCGAAAACTTTGGTGTGTTTTATGTCTACCCTACGTACATGGCCTCAATACTTGTTTTTCAAATTCATCAAGCCTTATCTAATTTACCCACTGACATCAAAATGTCTATGTACTCTACATACGATAAGTGTATTTAATTTGCAGACAACACAACCGTTTCCTCGCTAATCAATGTTTTCTCATTGTATTAGCATTTTGCACATGCTAGGTATATCGCTCAACAAAATTCAATACCATTTCAATAGTTAGTACCACAAACGTGGCGAGTTTTATCGTCGAGTACACTGGCGCTCGATCAATCTGCAAGCAAGTGTGACGAACTGCCGCTAACGAGATCCGGCTTTGACTGGTGCTGTTTTATAACAGGGACTCTTCTAATTGAAGGTCGGAGCGCCCACGCGAACCACCACGGAACAAGATCTCATCAATCCAGCTATTTATAGTCCTTGCTCTAATTATAACATCAGACAAATCAGCCCAGACCACTTTTAGCCACTCCACGCCGATGCCTAAGTGCATATCTTGAGTCACCACCTCATGAATATCACCAGAACGTTGATCTTTAAAAATTGTTTTCATTGCTCAGTTTTTGCGAGTCGACAGAATTGGCGGCACTGTGAAAATTGCAAATTCTTTAGATATTTACTCAGCCTACAAATATTGGTTACAGATTTTATACATATAGAACTAAAACATACAGCCTGTTTATTCTTATTGGCATTTGTAGCTGCACTGTCCGCATTCTCATCATACATTATCATAAAACTTAATACATTATTATTATCATCCATCATCCATGATTGGTATCTAATGTTTGTTTCTGTGTCGTTTCAATTCTTTTAATTTTTATTACCATACTCGAGACAAGAGCAGTAAACTGGTATTTGTTGGGATATTTCGTTCGGCCTCAATGCTTCTTCATTTATTAAACAAAGATAGATTTGCTATATTTTTATAATTATAAGTTATTTGAAAACTGTTTTCGCATAGTTCGGCCACTAAACCCCAGCTAGTAAGTATTGCGATTTGCTATGTTGCAAAATTCGGTTTAACATTAGTTATCTTATTTGTGTAAAGAAATTAAACATTTTTAAAAGTCTTAATGTTGAACTGGATAAACACTTCGTTTATATTGAAAATCGGATAGAGTTTGCAGTCCTGTTCTATGCCAATTTAATGAATGATCAAGGAATCTCTGCTGTCTGCTTCTTGGAACACTTTATTTGCTCCAATATATTGTGCAGGTACCGTGAATTACTGTACGCATAATACATCCGCTTGCTTTGTGTTACTTCTACCAATTATTCGTATGGTAGGTACTTACCTTTCGTTGACGTTATTGCCAATAGTTGTCTTGTCATCCGGAGTTGTGGGTTTTAGTACATCATTGCAAAAGCAAAATTTAAGGGCTGCTCGATATCGATGTAGGTTGTGTCGAGTTCAGGGTGCACGGGCGTATCGCGTGGTCGGTGACGTGTTCGGTGTTCGCCGCCATTTTATATAATATGGTGAGCGCGCGCGCAGACCATCAGTCGCCTGCTAGGACGCGCAAGAGCAACTTGTCACTGTTCGCGTAATATACTTTATCGCTAGTCGTTCTTGTGGCACTGTCCGCGGCGCATATACATTCAGTGACCCTGAAACTCGGTTCATCGGTTTTTAAATCAGCAAGATGCTCGATATTGTGCAAAGACCCAAAGATGCCTGCCTCTACGAGATCAGACAAAAGGGACAGAAAGATCCTTGTTACGTGGTCGTGCCAAATCCAAAAGTACGTTTTCTACTCTGATTTTATTTTTATTAAAACGTTTCGAATGAGAAACGGACGGCTTTAGACCGGTTCATTTTAAACCTTTCATCTTGCATTTCTGGTTTTCGTGTTTTAAATAATGTAGTGAATTTTCCTTGTATTTTTTTTCTGTAGACGTGTTTCCTTGTGTATATTTAGATTCGATATCAGTTGGCAACTGATAAAATATCAGAGCTCAAACATTGTTCTTTTTTAATACCGCTTACTTGTCTGTTAGTTTATTTCATTCATAATAACTTTGTGTTGAGTGATGTGGACTCAATCGTTGTGGCTCACTAGATACAACGGCATCTGTGAATGTCAACAGTATCTACTGCAATGCCACCTGACCTACTTTATAATTGCTTCGTGTCCTTATTTTATGTTTTGTTATTTCGGAACGTTGAATATTATTTATTCAACGTAAGCCTACTGCTTCATCTCGAACTGTGTATTTTTTTTGTATTATCACAAAATTTCTACGCCCTACCCTTATGAGGTATGTCAAGGATCCAGAGTATCAAGGGGAGTCCTATCGTGCATGGGCCAATTTAGTGTCCATGTTCTCATTTGTTGTTACAGCATTCCTAACATAAGCTCTCTGTTTGTTTCAGGATCTGGTTAAAAGCCACTTGATGTTCGCGGTGCGCGAGGAGGTAGAAGTCCTCAAAGAGCGCATCGCGGAGCTGATGGAGCGCATCAACCAGCTGGAGGTGGAGAACACGTATCTGCGAGCACACGCCAGCCAGGACACGCTGGCGCAGCTGCCGGCCGCCAACAGCCGCGCGCCCGCGCCGCCGCTGGGGCCGCAGCCGCCCGTCTCGTAGGCCTCATGCAGCGGCTGCTCTGCAGTGCACCACTCACTCCTCGTCCACCCTCGGCGCGCGACCACGCCATGGCTGTGCTATGTTAGTTCGTAGGCTACCGGACGAGTACTCCGGTCCCGCGCCGAGGGTTCGGCCATCGTAGCGACGCGGTGGCCCCAACGCGCTTCCTTCTCATAATATAGACACAATATACTATTCCTGTTACGATACGGTTTAGGGTGCAGATTCACGTGCTAAACTGCCATGCTTTTGCTGCGTATCTCGGCGACGGCGACGGCGACGAGTCTTTTTAGTGTTTGATTAAATATCATAGCAACTCTTCTTTCCGTTTTAAAGTTAGATACCGCTATCCACGTAATGTATTCCATTTAAGGTAACTTTAAGACGTGTGTTTATGGTAAATATGTAATGAAATAGTTGGATATTCCTACGCATTGAACAAGGACTGTGTGTTAATTTATTTTCTAAATATTATTATTTCTATTTTAAGTTATTTATCGAAGTTTATTTTAACTTACAATAAATTACAAGTGTTCTTTCTTGTCGTGAGAATAATGATCTGACGATAAAATAGCTGGATGAGTCGTGTGCAGTTTTCGTTTAGTGATTAATAATAATTGTAACAGAAGTTTGAATGTATGTTATACGCAGTCGGTAGCTCGGTAGGTAGATAGAGACCACATCCTTAGAAAAGAATCGCCTCGAGAGTGACCTCGGGCGATCGCTGGCTTTAGTGAAATTTGCACGCTGAAAAAAAATCTATTATAATTCCAAACCTATATAAAAAATAGAGGTTTATAGCAATTTAACACCGTATTTTTGAAATATACATAAAAAAAATTGTTTGTATATAGTACAAGTTGTAATAGAATTGTGAGTCGGAATGATGTACATAATAGAGATTGTGATGGTAGAACCCGATTCCGCAGGCTGCCTCAGGCCGGTCCGCGCTCGGCGCTCGGCGACGTCCGAGAGCTGATATTACAAATGTATAAGTTAAAATGCTGTATTTAATACTAGCTTCATTGTTGAACGTAAAACGGGCGAACAAAGTAGCTGGGTTAGTCCAAGAAGGAGGAGAAGGGAAGGCTCTGATATGTTATGCCGAGGCGGGAAGCTCCCAGCGACTGATGAAGTGACTATTTAATTAGAATAGTATTTTGTACAACGCTACAGCATATGATGTGTATAGTTGATTTCCGTTAGGTCTTCGTAATTATTGTGAATACAGTAATACTACTCGCGAAGAGCATTACCCTAGACCTTAGATAGGATTATGATACTGAATTTGTAAATATACTGTATACAGAGAATGTCCGTCGTAGCTTATGTTGACCAGAAAGGTTCCTCGTACATACCCAATAAATGCAAAACTATACTCAAATTATGTTTTTGATTTATTTTCCTCGTTTACCTCTCATGAAGTCGCCTCGCCACCCACATGACCGCAACCATCCAGCTAAACTGGAGCCTTATAATCAATAACAAAACATGAAAACAACAAGCTTTGGCGCTGCGCTGATCAAAATGAACCTGAACGCAACAGCCACTCTGCTATTTGTAAATGGAATTCCACTTCTAATAATATTCTACTGGCTCCATGATCAGATCAGTACGTTGCTGTCACCCATTGGATTAAGTACCTACTTTAGAATCTGTAATGATTTATAAGAATATATTATATGAATCTCGGCCTAAGTGAATTGAAATTGATTTGAATAATGCTCAGGCCCCTGTTTAATAAAGCTGAAAATTCGACATAATTATAATTGTCAAAAAGCGACAAAATTGTGGAATTGTCGCGCTTTTGTGACATATTTGTCGATTTGTCAGCTTACAGGGCCCAGATGCTGCTATTATTACTATTAGCCTGAATCATCCCATTGTAAAGGCCTCCCCCCAATCCCGCCACTCTCCACGATCTTGTGCCACCAGTTGCCAGTCCCTCTCAAAGGCGTCCAGCTCTCAGATAGGGGTACTTGATTTTTAAAACGATCGAATACCTATTTTGAAACCCTGGGTCCATCCATACCTACCACACAAAGTCTGATAATATCTGGGTTCATAAAGGGGTGGGATAGCGTTCAAGGTGCATATCAATGCACATTTAAAAGAAAACGCAAGTTTAAAAAACTTTTTCTACAGAGTTAGTTTATCTAGTTCGTCAATATTATTTTCATGAGTCTAAGAGTCGGACCTTACCTACTGAAATCTGGTGAAAGAATAATGTAGGCCCTAGTTATTAAAATGGTAGACTGTTCCAAAAACAGAAAAAAAATATAATTACTGCAGAAGAAAACAAAAGATAGCGCTAAACACTCCATAAGCTAGAAAACCTAAATTAAATACTATTCGTGGCTAGATGGCGCTTATCTTATGTCGCCTTGTGTGCTAAGTTTCGTTTCATAAACAACTTGTACAGATTATAGACATAAAAATAAGTGCACGTCTTTGTCTTACTCGTGTACCTTTCTATCGCTATCCTGCTGTCTAATTCAAACGTCGAGTGGTCAGGCACCCGTCATTTCATTTTGACAGGTCAGAGTAAAACAGAAAAATAGAGAATTTCTACAGAAAAATAGATGGCGCTAAACACAATTCCTATTCTAGCAACCCTTAATCCAATGCTACTTGTCGCTAGATGGCGCTTAACTTAATTCACCTTAGGTGTAATCATGGATTTACTGGTGTAATATTTCGTTACTAGACAACCTACAAATTGGTACAGATTTTATACATAAAAATAGGTGCACGTCTTTGTCTTACTCGTGTACCTTCCAATCGCTATCCTGCTGTCAAATGCAAACGTCGAGTGGTCAGCCACCCGTCATTTAATTTTGACGGGTCAGAGAAAAACAGAAAAATGAGAGAATTACTTGGGCTTAAAATTACTACAGAGAAAATAGATGGCGCTATACACAATCCTTTTTCTAGAAAACGTAAATCCAATACTACTCGTCGCTAGGTGGCGCTTAAATTATTTCGCCCTGTGTTGAATGTTCCGTTTCAATTTTCATAGACAACTTGTACAGATTTTATGCATAGCAAAAGGCCCACGTCCTTGTTTTACTCGTGTATCTTCCTATCGCTATCCTGCTGTCAAATTCAATCGTCGAGTGGTCAGGCATCCGTCATTTCATTTTGACAAATAAGCTATTGATCGGGCGAGGGCAGCGTTGCCAGATCATACCGCTTTTCCACTTTTTACACCGCCTTTTTGACAATGGATCCACCATCCGCTTTTAGCCAGCGGGATTCCACTTTTTTCGACTTTGATAGGATATGAGGATTAAAATATTATCTTCCCACTAAAGACATTTTTATGGGCACCGATCCGTTTACCCTCTCAAATGGAAGAACCTATATTGACACGAACTTTGACAGGTCCAAACGTCCGAGAAAAATCATGGCACTACAGTGCCACGGACGCTTGGCGGCCGTAACAAACGTGAAAAAATGTCTGTAGCGGGCTCTACATTCCTGCCAAAACTACACCAAATGGGAGACAGCGCTATACGAGAAAGCAAGACAGAAATACTTATATCTCTTTTCTTAGTATAGCGCTGTTATTGTTGGCCAACATAATAGTCTGTGAAATTTATGTTGTCAAATCACTATTGTCATGTTGGTACACAGTGTTAGGCTGCGCTCACTTTGGATCCGTTTTCGTACGATAACGTACGAACATTCCCGACCTTCTGAGTACTATGAAAGCGCTCACACTGCGCGCGAGTTAGTCGTACGTATACGTATACGTACCTGCACGTCCGACGTCCGAAATCAATCCCAACTTGTTGGGATTTTATTACACGTTCGTGCGTTCATCATCAATAATGGATGCGCTAACACCGGTACTCTGTCTATTTGACAGAGAAAAACGTATTCAGTGTGCGCACTCAATTCGTACGAACAGTGTTCGTACGTTTACGTGCGATGTAATTCGTATCCAAAGTTCTTCTTCTTATCGTGTCACCGATTCTTTCGAACCAAGTGTGGTGAATGGATTTTAAGTGCGCCTCAGAGAGACTCCTTTCATGCACTTGACACATATTTTCAAACCTTTTAGGCTCTACGATATGCCGGTTTCCTCACGATGTTTTCCTTCACCGTTTGAGAGCACTGGCATAGTGTACATATACAGGGTTATTCATTATTAGCTGCAAATACTCAGGAATTAGGTTCAACAAATAAAATAAAAAATATTTATGAAATGATTTTTTTCAGTTTTGTTATGAAAATCCCGAGAAAATCGATAAAGAAATCATTGGCACCTGACCTATTTTGACCTTTGATCTGCGCCCGCGCGCCGTGAGTGACACTCTGCGTTCAGTCACCGCCTGGGTGGGTCATCGTCCTGTTCTCCATGGCAATCATTATGCAATAGCCGTAAAGAAATTAATAAAAAAAAAATTGATACAAAAACTGAAATCAAAATTTTAAAAAAATCATTAGGTACATAAATATTTTTATTTTATTTGTTGAACCTAATTCCTGAGTATTTGCAGCTAATAATGAATAACCCTGTATTTTTGGGCAGAAAAACTCATTGGTACACGACTGGATTTGAACCCACGACCTTAGGATCGGAAGGCGGGGCTGCTACCACTAGACCACCAGTGCTCTCGAGTTGTATCCAAAGTGAGCGTAGCCTTATGAAGTTGCACACGCACAAGTTCAGATCGAGATAAAAGGCCTACAAGTGTTTCACTGACTGTGAGAATGTGGATTGAACTTGAGTGATATCTTTTGTGCCTCCCCGAGCCACCTTCTGTTTCTGTTCTGTGAAGTAATAGTACATTGTTACCTGAGGATTGAAAGTCACGTTTTTGAGTCCCAAGACGGTAAACACTGTGCTTTTCATTACGAATACAAGGAAAGTAAAAATAAAAACATGATAGCAAAATTAGTGAAAATCATGACGTAGTACTTATATCTCGATGGTGAAAATGTTGATTGAATTGCCGCCTTCCAGCTTTTTTTTTCTCTCTGGCAGGCCTTCGGCTGGCCA
This sequence comes from Thera obeliscata, assembly GCA_947578465.1. NCBI lineage: Eukaryota > Metazoa > Arthropoda > Insecta > Lepidoptera > Geometridae > Thera > Thera obeliscata. The sequence goes on from OX387916.1 coordinate 13,144,385, forward strand.
GCATTATTCAGCCATTATTTTCATTTTCATAATTTAAAAAATGGAAAATTTTTGCTCAAATCTATGTTATTTAAAGAAATAGTTGAAGCTAAATAATAATAAAGTCATTTAGAAAATTATTTTTTATTTAATACTATCTTTATGTTATTTAAATTTAAATTTCACATCGCGCTCTTATTAGACTTTTTAAACTGCTTACCGTTGTAATGGGCTTCCAACCTCCTTGCTGAATAAAAAGTTGGAATTTGGTTTAATAACCTCCTTGCCAGACTTGGTCATTGACTGAGTTACAGAAGTCTAGACTGCAGATTTGCCAGAGGGCAATGGAACGCAGCATTCTCGGCCTTAAACGCATCGACCGGGTGCGAAATACAATGCTACATTCAATGACTGGCATTACCGATGTAGAGAGCAAAAATCCAAGCTCAAGTGAGAGTGGGCGGGCCACGTCAGCAGGATGGACCCTTAAAAGTGGGCAAACATAACGACTCATTGGGTGCCGGAGGACGGAAGGCGATGGCGGCGTGGCCACCCAAAAAGACGATGACGAGACGATCTGGAAGCTCTGGAGAAGGATTGGTGGAAAGTCGCCAAAGATCGTGATAGTTGGAAAATTTTGGGGGAGACCTTTGCCCAGCAGTGGGACAGTGCAGGTTAAAAAAAAAACCTCCTTGCAGTTAGAAAGACTTTAGAAAGTTGGAACATGGTTGAATAAAATAGAACTTATTTTTTTTATAATTTGACAGCTGTCAGTAGAAAGCGATTCTCCCTAGGGCTGAAAGTGTTACTTTGCAATTAGGCCCCTCAGGCAACTTCAGACCTACTTTCCGAGTATGAGCAATGAAAAGGAAGCTTACTTCACATAACTCTTTGATTTGTAATATGATTATGAATTGATTGAAAAATCGATCTGACGTTAAAACAGGAAATTCCGCTTTTTTTGTTGAAAATCCGCGTTTTTGGAGTACCGTTACCGCATTTTCAACTTTCGCATCTGGCAACACTGGGCGAGGGCGAGGCGAGCTACTGCAAAATAAAAATACTGCAATGCAGCAGATGCAGCAGCGCGCGCACTGAGATTGTGAACCTAAGAACATAAATCTGAGAGCTCGGACCGCGATCCGCGTTATTTCAAGTGATTCTAAAAAGGAAATTGTAAAGAATGGATATGAGTCTAAAAGAAATACAAAGCAAGTTATTGCTATGGGAATCTTCAGAGAATCCATTGGCCCCTCTCACGTCCAGTCAGAGAGAGGCGATACTTGATTTGGAGTCCATCATCCTTGGGGTCTCAAGTGAAGTAGAAGATGTACGTGTTTTTTATGTAGAAGAAAAATTACAAGACTTCCTTTTCTTCTTGATAGTGATTCTATAGGTATATAATAACTCACTTTTTCTCTATTTAAGGATTTTTCCAAGGAGAACACAAGTGAAGAGACTGAGAAAATTATGCCTTGTGGGGACACCACATACGACTTTCTTGAGTGGTATGAAAGTTTATGCGATAACAATGTGAAGGCCGATGATGGCCCTTACGAAGCATATTACAAGCAGCTGGAAGACAGGCGTAACGAATGTGTATCTTTAACTGATCAGGTAAGATCCTTAAAGTTGGGTAGGTACATAGTTATTGGTTCAAATGAACTTTTTCTTATCGTGTCATTGGTTCGAACCAATTGTGGTGAAAGGATTTTAAGTGCGCCTCAAAGAGGCTCCTTTCGTGCACTTGACACATATTTTCGAACTAGCAAAGACGTTCAGCTCTCAATTCATTTGAAATACGTAAAAGCCAGCACTGCAAGGGCTACTGGGCCTCTGTAGCAAATGAGTGGTACCTTTTTTGCGGTAATTTAATTTGAACTCGCTACCTAGCTTTGTGCCCAGAGCAGTGTTTTAGATAAATTCTTCTAGAAACTATACTTATGTCTTTTTTCATTCACAGATTGGAGCCACCATGTCTGATTTGGATAAGTTATCCGAGCAATACAACTTTGTATCAAACAAAACTAATGCCTTGCACATGATGAGTGAGCAATTATTGGCTGATCAGACCAAACTCTCTAATATTGGTAAGAATCTTGAATATTAAAACAAACTTTATTGACTATTTTTATGAACAACAGGATATTTACCATGATTAAATTCAAAACTCACAAAATTTCATAATGATAAATATCCCATTGTTATAAATCATGATAATAAATAATGCGGACAACCCACACAGCACTATCTAGCCCCAAACTAAGCAGAGCTTGTACCATGGGAACCAGGTAGCTGATATAATACTTAAATACTTTTTTTTTTGTAAATACATACATAGAATACAATATAACACCCAGACAGAGAACAAATATCTGTGTTCACCACACAAATATTTGTTCTCAGTGGGGATCGAACCCACGCCCTCCAGCGCAGATGGCAGAGCTACTACCAACTGAGCTGGGAAGGCAGTCAAATGATAATTTCAAAAGTTATAAAATTCATTGATTTTCAAACCACATCCATAAACACTCATTAAATCCATACAATTATGATATAATCCATGATAATTATGTATATGGATCAGTTGAGCTATCTCTAGATCGTTTGTAACAGTCTGCAGATAGCTCAACTGTTTCTTGTGTATTTTGTACATTTTGTACATATTTGTTTAATTGTAAGTTTCTTTGTGTAAATAAATGTTTTTGTATTCACGATCAACATTATGGTTTCTAGGTGATGATATAAAACAGAAGCTTCATTACTTCACACAAGTGGAGCACCTATCCCAGAGGCTTAACTCTCCGACCATGTCGGTGAACAGCGAAGCATTCTTCACAGTCGTAGCTAAAATAGACGAGTGCTTAGATTATATGCGAGCAAATGTAAGTATTATAGAAATTATTGTTATTTTGATATAGGTTTTAAGCTTGTAATTCTACGGCAGGAATAGGCATGGTACTAAGTTGAGTAACCTACCGCAACGAGCTCATATCCTGGTCAACAGATTGCTAATTCTGTGGCTAGATGGCGCTTTTTGAAATTTCCTCTAATATTATTTATTTCATTTTCAGAGCAATTTCAAAGAGTCCCACACATACCTAGTCAAATACCGTCACCTACAAGGCCGCGCTATATCTCTCATTCGGTCATACGCCAACCATGTGCTGGACTCTGCCTGTGATGTTATTGCAAACGATATTGAGGACCAAGACAGCGCAGATACAGCGTATGCTGTGTACTTTGGCAAGTTCCAAGCTGTAGCACCTAAGCTCAGTTTGGTGATAAAGGAAGTGGAGGCGAGGGCTGAGACGAATAATGAGTAAGTTGACACTTTTTTTAACCAACTTAATTTTTTTTATCGCATGACTTCGTTATTTAAGGGCCATTTTTTTTGGCCAAAGAGAGCAACACAACGCACCCAAAACATGGCGGACCTACATGACATTAACATGACGACAAGTAGTAGCAATGTCATTGTGACAACTAACACTGTCAATTAACATGATACTGACACTTATTTGTGTCAGTCACTGCGGTTAAACTGTCATAGCGGCGTGTTTAGGGTTCCGTAGCCAAATGGCAAAAACGGAACCCTTATAGATTCGTCATGTCTGTCTGTCCGTCCGTCCGTATGTCACAGCCATTTTTCTCCGAAACCGTAAGAGCTAGACTGATGAAACTTGGCGAGTAGATGTTCAAATCCCGCTCGGCTCTTAACTTTTGGGACATTATAAAAAACACTATTGAACATTTTTTTATTTTTCATTTCATTTCATATCTTCTTCTCTTTCAATTTCCAGTTACGCCACTCTCCTCTGGGAGCTTCAGAAGGAGTACGCAACTCGTCGCGGTCGCGTTTCTGGCGGCGCGACGTGGACGGCTCTACGCGCGGCGGCGACTCGCCTGGCGCGGGATCACTGCGCCCTCACGCGCTGCGCCTGCTCGCTGCTCGCGCACGCCTTAAGGGACGAGTGCGCGCTATACCGACATCTGTTCACTATGCAGCCGCCGGTTGAGGGAGCGCCGCCTTCGCCGCTAGAGTGAGTATTCACTACGCGCGGCGGCGACTCGCCTGGCGCGGGATCACTGCGCCCTCACGCGCTGCGCCTGCTCGCTGCTCGCGCACGCCTTAAGGGACGAGTGCGCGCTATACCGACATCTGTTCACTATGCAGCCGCCGGTTGAGGGAGCGCCGCCTTCGCCGCTAGAGTGAGTATTCACTACGCGCGGCGGCGACTCGCCTGGCGCGGGATCACTGCGCCCTCACGCGCTAAATTTATTCAATACGATACAAGAATCACTTTGAAACGTCCTAAAGCTAGGTGAGTCTAGGTGCCAGTTCCACGCGAAGTGAGTATCTAAATCTACTTCCAGCCCTCTGTAACTTGCTAAAGTTATAAGAATGTCCAGAACTTCAGCCCGAGCTGTTCACTTCTTTCTTTTAAGTTGTTAAAGTTCAAATGTATTTTTCAGTGAATACCTGCAATCTCTATGCAACGTGTTGTACGAGACCCTGCGTCCTCAGATCATCCACATCAACCATCTGGAGACGCTCGCGGAGCTGTGCGTTATACTGCGGGTAGAGGTCATCGACGAACAGGTCAATAATGATCGTAAGTCTACTATTCTTTGACTGGCCCCTCAGCTCAGTTGGTAGTAGCTCTGCCTTCTGCGCTGTAGGTCGTGGGTTCGATCCCCACTGAGAACAAATATTTGTGTGGTGAACATAGATGTCTGTTCTCTGTCTGGGTGTTATATTGTATTCTAAGTATGTATTTACAAAAAAAATGTATTTAAGGATTATATCAGCTATCTGGTTCCCATAGTAAAAGCTCTGCTTAATTTAGGGCTAGATAGTGTTGTGTGGATTGTCCAGAATATTTATTTATTTATTCTTTATTAGGTTCTTATTCTTTCAGTTAAAAGAACATAATACAGAATACAGTAACACCCAGACAGAGAGCAAGCATCTGTGTTCACCACACAATTATTTGTATACACTCGGCGCGGGGATCGAACCCACTATAACTAGCGGCACATAACTTTAGCGGTGAGCGCTACGCATGCGTCGTAATGTGCCATGTCGCGCACACTGGATGTGTGGATGTGTGCAGAGTGTCCTATTTTTATTGGTACGGAGAGCGGAGTGCGACCGGAGAGCTTGACTTCTGCGCAATAACGGTCAGCGCTAGAGTTATGTGCCGCTGCCTATACCTACATCCCAGAAGGCAGAGCTACTACCAACTGAGACACCCGTCAAAATATTAGTAAAGTGTTCAATTTCCAGCGGAGTCGCTGGGCGCGCTCGGGCTGGCTGCGCGCGCGCTGCTGCAGGACGCGCAGGAGCGGCTCGTGTTCCGCGCGCACGTGCACCTGCGGGCCGACGTGCTGCACTACCGCCCCGGCGCAGGAGACCTGGCCTACCCGCACAAGCTGCTGATGATGGAGGTAACACTTATATAAATCCTACTAGAGTCTGTTCAAGAAGAGAACCGTCGTGGGATTTGGGCGCAGCTGTGCTTAATTACCTTTTTTGTTTAGTGGGCAATATAATAGCGCGTCTGTTGCGTTTTGATCCTATCACAACTAGTGTACTATTCCTTATTTTATTTTTATGAAGCAAAATGCTGACAGAAAGAAAGGGATGAGGTGCCATATAAAAATCAAAACTTTAGTTTACAATTTGGTCACGACGGCTCTCGTTCTGAACAGACTCTAACATTATAAACGTGAAAGTTTGTAAGTATGGATGGATGTTTGATAATCTTTCACGTAAAAACTACTGAATGGATGTTAATTAAACTTTACAATAATATAGCTTATACATCAGAATAACACATAGGCTACAATTTAAAAAGATATTGTAACGGTGAACGGATGTAAGAAGCGGGAAAGGGGCGTAACGGGAACGGGGCTAGCAAAGCCGCGGGCGACCGCTAGTACATACATGAGGGTAGGTATAGTATACTTAAATTTAATCCTATGGCTAGAATGATGGCGATAAAAACAAGTCGCAAGCTGCTAGTATAATTAAATATATAAATATTATGGACAATCCATACAGCAGTATCTAACCCCAAACTAAGCATAGCTTATACTATGGGAATCAGAAAGCTGATAAATTGTTAAAATACAATATAATACCCAGACAGAAAACAAACATCTGCATTCACCAACCAAATATTTGTTCACGGTGGAGAACCAACCCACGCCACGCAATTAAAATAATTATTTCTGTTTCAGCAAATAGCCATGTCGATCCAACAAGAGCAGCTACGCCGCAGTGATTCACGCAACTCAATGATATCAGACATCTCTGCAACCTCTGCGGAGGTCGCGAGCTTTAACACGGAGGCCCAGAGGCGGCCTCAGGCCTCGCCAGCGGACCTACACGGCATGTGGTACCCTGGGGTAAGACGTACCCTAGCCGCACTCTCCAGGCTATATCGCTGCCTGGAGAAAAAGGTATTCCAAGGTAACTATAGTTGAAACACTACGGGTGTTATTAATAATCCTGGCGCAACGCCGGAGTAGTTAAATCGTGTTTTGTCACATTTGTTCGAGTTGACAATTGCAATTTTATTTTTATTTATTTAAAACACGGATCAACCAGTCCAACGCCACGCCAGGATTATTAATAAGACCCTACGGGTAAAACAGTGGTTTAAATTTAAAAGGTAATTCATTTATATCAAAGGTATCGGTAAATCTAAATCAAAAGGTAACTCGATCATATGATGGTTCAAAGGTAAAACAATGGTAACTCATTAATATCAAAGGTAAAAGAGTTGTTTGAAAGGTAACTAAATAATATCAAAGCTATTGGTCAAAGGTAAAACAGTGGTTTGAAAGGTAATTTCATTTTAGCATAAATATAAATAAAAAGTCTTCCTTCTTCGCCGAGCAAATCGATCATAATATGATGGTTCAAAGGTAAAACCATTTTAAAATGGTAACTCAATAATATCAAAGCTATTGGTCAAAGGTAAAACAGTGGTTTGAAAGGTAACTTCATTTTAGCATAAATAAAAAAAGTCTTCCTTCTTCGCCGAGCAAAACAGGCAGCGCTATCACCACTGCCGGGCAAGCTTGACACACGGTCCGCGGACAAAACAAGAGGCGAGGGAAGCGGCTAGGCAATAACACTTGGACTTTCGCCTGTCGCCTGCGAGGGTCTGAAGACTGAGAAGAGAAGAGAAGATTGGTCATCACGACACATCATCGAGCTCTCGGACTTTCTTCTGATGCACATAATCTATAATGATTGGACCATATATTATTTAAAGGGCTTGGATAGCCAGACCAAATTATTTATTATCATCATCATCATCAACCTATTGCAGTCCACTGCTGGACATAGGTCTCTCCCATGGCGCGCCACTGAGCCCGGCAAAGCCGCAAATTATTTATAGCTAGTATTATTTTTGCTTAAGTAGTAGTAGAGCTTTTTGTGAAAGGTTCGCCCGGGGAAGTACTACCACCATGCCTATTTCTGCCGCCAAGCAGCATCGCTGTGTTTCGGTTTGAAGGGTGTGGTTGCCGGTGAATTTCCATGCACATGAGGTTTAAAACAATGCCTTGTTGGCAATGGTTACCAGGTTACATCAGATGGGCCATACGCTTGTAACATCAGCAAGTTTGTATAAAGGTTTCTGTCTGGTTTAGCTACATTCGGTCCAGTTGCAGCATTGCAACTGAAGGAATTGTACCCGGTCTAGTCCTTCGGGTTGACTGATATTATCTGGTCCAGTTCCTGGAACTGTAGGGATAAAAAAGTCCTGTAGGGTCAATTAAGACCGGGCCAGGTTTTGTGCAGATCTTCATCAACATCATCGTCCAACGCTGCGAATGGATCAAGCAATCGAAGCACATTGTTTATGGAAGTGTTTTACTTCTGAAAAGCAAATATAGACCGTCCTAAACGATTTTGTGAAATTGAAATTCAAAAGTGTTGTAATTATGTGAATGTCAAAAATTGATGAATGATCATTTCAACTTAATCACTTGGAAACTTCTTAAAGCTAGGTGAGTCCTGTGCCAGTTCCACGCGTTCAAGACTAAAAGAACAAGCAAGTATCTACGCCTTTTCATACTGTTTTTTGTATAATCCTTTTACAAATGAACAAACATTAACCTATGGCTATTTTCAGATTAACTTGCTGTAAGCCTCAGTGTACAAGGTCGTACTGACGTCAGTATGGTCGTCACAATGCCTCCGGGCGCTCACAGGAGCGCAGCGGTATATATGCAACGCCACCATCCAGCGGGACCTTAAAGCGAGGCCTTAAATGTTCATCCGAACGAGAGACGCCACGTTACTGCACCTGCACGGACTGACGTCAAACCACGAGCGAGCACCGGGCAGCAAAGTCTACCCTCAAGAGCTACAACAACCAGAAGTCAGACAAAGAAGCAGAAAATGAACTCAGCAGCCTAAAAGGCCCTACAGACGGCCTTCCGACTCTTCCTGCACAGGGTGGACTTAGCCGGTTGACCCCGGACCAATAAGCATCTCCACAGATTCAGACGGCGCCACGACCCCTCGGTAGTCACCGAGGGCGGAATGAGCACCGCAGTCCGGGGTGAAAGCCCGATACTGCGTCCACCACTCCGCGCGTGAGAGGACCTAGGATACGGCCAGGCAGTTCATCATCATCATCATCATCATCATCAGCCTGAAGAAATCCACTGCTGGACATAGGCCTCCACTACACATTTCCAGGAAGAACGATTCTGAGCCCTTTCCATCCACCGACTTCCTGCGATCTTAACAATGTCGTCAGTCCATCTGGTGGGTGGGCGCCCTACTTTTCGTCTTCCGGTTCGTGGTCGCCATTCGAGAACCTTTACACACAAGCAGTTACACTCAGACTTTCGTCCAATGCACATGATCTGTAATAAATGGAACACGTATTATTATTTGAAGAAGGTTAGGTAAGACCTTACCTAACCTTTGGTTGGGTTCGGTTGGTCTAGTCTTCAGCAAAAGTAGGGAATAAAAAAACCTGTAGGGTCTAATATGACCTGGCCAGGCTTTCTGTATCTCTTCTTCAACTTTAATATCGTCTAATGCTGCGAAAGAAAACGGGAGCAATTGAAGATACAACGTTCATTGAAGTGTTCTACATCTGAAGTTGGGTAAGTCTAGGTTCACGTTCCACGAGTTCAAGCCTAGAAAAACAGGTAAGTAGCTACGGATTGGTTCCTACAAATTTTGTATGATCCGTTTACAAATGAACACACATTAACCTAAGTTGCTTTTCAGATAACTCGCAATATGCCTCACCGCGCGAAGTACCGACAAATAAAACACGCAACGCGTGGCATACAGATGGCGCGCTAACCTCACCCCTTCACTACAGGGCGAGCTTGACAACGCACAGCTCGTGGTGTCTCGAGGAGTTTAATAAGAGCAAGCGAATTGGCCAAGCAGCTTCATTCGGACTTTCGTATTACGTCACTACTGGGAAAGCTCTCAACTCGTGGCGTCTCGAGGAGTTTATAAGAGCGAGCGGATTGGCCAAGCAGTTTCATTCGGATTTTCGTATTAAGTTTATTTTTTCATATTTATACTGTACCCGAAGTCGGAGTTTTGCTACCACATTTCGTTATCAAATGTTGTTTTCGTTTCGCCTATTTGTCTCTCTCTATTGTATGGAGAAAATATGAGACGGCAAAAATACGTTACGTAGTTAGAGTTGTTGTCTTATCTTTTCTCCATACAATAGACAGAGACAAATTGGCAAAACGAAAACAACATTTGGTAACGAAATGTTGTAAATGCACTGGGACTTCGGGCTCTGTACCCTAAGATTCTTCTTCATAATATCTGTAACTTTATGGTGCTTATGTTAAAACAATGTATTCCAAGGCAACGTAATCTTATCAAAGCTATCGGTAAAATGTAAATCAGGTTAAATGTAAAAGGTACCTCGACAATGGTGCCAAAGTAAAAACAACGGCGCTCCACCTTGGGCTGCATTTTCACTTTCCATCAGGTGGGATGGCAGTCAAACGTTTAGCTATCAACAATAAAAAAAAATGGTTTGAAAGGTAACTCGATCATACGAAAGCTATTGGTCAAAGGTAAAACTGTGGTTTATAAGGTAACTCAATCGTATCAAAGGTATTGGTCAACGATAACAATGGTTTGAAAATTAACTTAATAAATGTTTTAGGTGTAACAAATCTATATATATGACGGTGCGACGGCGTCTGCTGATCTAAACAGGCAGCGTGTGAAGAGGCGGTAAAGCACGTGGCGTGATATCTTCACCTCCACCTCTACTGGACGAACTTGAGGATAAAAGAACAAGCGAGCCGATCAGCTAAGCACGATACGACTTTCATCCTTCGCCTGCAGAATTATGTATTTTATTTTTGTGTCGCTATAGGGATGCTTTTTTATTTATAACTAAGCAGTAGTAGGGCTACTTGCAATGGGCTGGCTAAACTCTTCTCAGGGTTAAGCTCGCCTTTGTACATGTCCTCTATTTCTGTTATTTTCCTGTTTTTGTATTGTGTGCAATAAAGAATTAAGAATGGGCTCGCCGGGGAAATACTGCCACCATGTCTATTTTTGCCGCCAAGCATCGTTGCTATGTTTCAGTTTGAAGAGAATGGTGTAATGCTAAAATTGTCCTCATGTTGTGTTGTCTCCAGAAGTCTTTCCCCTCAGCTATAACATGAATAGGTTCAGAAAAATATAAACAAGTTCCTTCAGGGTAGGCAACGCAACGGCAGCACCCCTGGTGTTGTTGGTGTCTATGGGCGACGGTGACCACTTACCATCAGGTGGGCTCATTTGCATAAAAATTTAGCATTGAATCTGAAGGAATTGTATCCGGTCTTCGGGACAGCGATATAATCCGGCACAGTTCCTGGAAGTGTGGGGATCAAAAAGTCCTATGGGGTCTATCGTGACTGGGCCAGGCTTTCTGCATCTCTTTCAGCTGTATCATCCAATGCTGCAAATGAGAAGGGGAGCATTGAAGACACAATGTCCATTGCAGTGGTCTACATCTGAAGAGTAAATATAGACCGGTCTAAACTAATTTGTAAAAATGACAAAGTGAAAAATCGTTTATTCATTTGAATTGAAAGGATCACTTGGAAACGTCATATAGCTAAGTGAGTGTATGTGCCAGTTCCAAGCGTTCAAGACTAGAAGAACAGGCAAGTAACTACAGCTTGTATCCTACTGATTTTGTATAAAAATGAACACACACAAACCTATGGTCTTTTTCAGATAACTTGCTGTAAGGTTCAGTGGGCAAAGCCAACAGCCGCATGGCCGTGACGGCGCCGGCGCGACGTCCACGCCGAATAAAACAAACCAGGCAGCGTGTGGCGAAAAGAAGATGCGCTACTAATTACGGTTCTTATGAGGAGAGGCGAGTGGAATGGCGAAGCAGTTTTACTCAGAATTTCATGTTTCCTGTTCTCTTATTTGAACGGGACATGAAGATACTTCACGATATTTGTAACTTCATGATGTTTAAGTTAAAACAATGATATTCCAAGGCAATGTAATCTTATGAAAGCTTAATAAAAGGTAAATCTGTGGTTTAAAGGTACCTCAATAATGGTACCAAAGGTAAAAGTACGGTTTGAAAGGTAACTCGACCAAAGCTATTGGTCAAAGGTAAAACTGGTTTGAAAGGTAACAGGTCATACAAAAACTATCGCTCAAAGGTAAAACTGGTTTGAATGGTATCGCAGTCATATCAAAGCTATGGTTGGTAACTTGCATGGTATCTGAGGTAAAATAATGGTTCGAAAGGTTCTTCACCATATCAATAGTTTCAAAGGTAACTCAATTCCATCGAAGCATCGTATGCTTGAAACTTCATAGCGTAAGTATAAGGTAAGCTAGTTAAAGCAACGGTTAAATGAATTAAATTGACATCTAAATGGAGTTCAAACTATAACAATGGGTTCAAAGGTAACAATCATATCGAAGTTATGTACTCGTAAGTACCTTTAAATTCTTTGCAACTCCATAGTAGCTTAATCGCGTTTGCTTTGGTTTTATTTTTTTAATTTATTATTTGTCCTACTTTTATTATAATTTGTATGCTGATTGGAATAAACGATTTTTTTCTTTCATACTTTTTTTAGTTTTTATTTGCAACTCCATGATTTCCAAGGTAATAATTATGGTTTTAAAGGTACAGCTCTACAGTGTCAAAGTTCGTGTTAATGGTATAAAAGATAACTCGACCATATTAGCAGCTCAATGGTGTCAAAGTTGTTCAAAAGTAACAACCAAAGATACCAACTTCTAGGTACCAGACATACCGATGTCTGGTATGGTGGTGTCAGTCACCGGACTGATGAGGTAGTTTCTTAAGGGCTAGTATTATTTTTAGGCCAAGTTTTGTTAAGGTTTCTCACCCTACATAATCATAAAATTATATCAATAAGATCTTGGTTGTAATAGAGAATTTCAAACCATTTCCATCTCGTGAAAGAAGTGGCGAAGAAATATTAATAATGTTTCGTTTCCTATTTACCTTTACCTTTGATCTCATGTGATTCTTTTATTTTCTTTGTAAATATGTACTTAATTTTAAATTGCTGTATACCTAGCTTTTCTTGAATATAATGGAATATTCTATTAATTGCATGATTAAAGTATTAAAAAAGTTATTTAAAATCATGACTTTTTCAGGCCTGGCCCAAGAAGCGATCTCCATATGCGTCCAAAGCGTAGACAGTGCTTCTCTACAGATATCAACCAACACAACGACGATAGACGGCGAGCTATTCCAAATCAAACATCTACTCATCCTTCGAGAACAGATAGCTCCATTCCAGGTGGACTTCATCGTCAAAGAGACCACCTTAGACTTTAGCAACATGAAGAATGCTGCATACGGTCTTATGCAGAAGCCAAGACAGATGTTCTTGTTGAATTCCAACAATGCGTTGTTGGAGTTTCTTCTGGATGGAACGCCGATGGTGAAGGAGCATCTGCTGGATTCTAGGAAGGAGGTAGATCGGCAATTGAAGGGATGCTGTGAGACGTTCATAAAGGATGCTACTGAGATTTTGGTGGGTCCGATGATCGCGTTTTTGGAGAAGGTTAGTACATTTATACTTTTTTACCGCTACCAAAAAAAAGTTTTACAATTATTTGGGGTTTTTAATGCCTGTACTTGCATAACTCCGTCATGTACATATAAACCGATTAATAAAAGTATTTTTTATACAAAAAATTATATTCTATAAATTTCAGCAAAATTATTTTTAGCAGTTTGGCTATGAAGTAGTTTCATGTTTTATAGCCTTGTTGTTTTATGTTTTCAGAATCAAGCTGCCACGGCCGAGCAGCCGAAACCGACGGCGGACGAGATGGCGAGCGTCGTGAAAGAAGCACAGCGCCGAATAAAGGCGAATCTGGCGCCATTGCAGCGGTCCATGCAGCTCTACCTGGCCAACAAGGAGACAGAGTTCATACTATTTCGACCAATCAGGGTATGCTTTACTTCCTCAGAGGTCTAGCTATAGCTATTATAGGCCTGCGCGCATCTATACTCGGATTTTTAATTAGACGAAGCTAGCTGACGTTTACTGTGTTGTCAGTTTTTGATGAAATAAAAATAGTGTTGTGACAAAGTGAATGATTGAAAAAACTCCTGAATGAATGAAATTGCCTCGTTTTTCTAGTGAATAGTTAGTGTGCCGAACTTGACTTGACGTGCTTGGTTGAGGATCCATATCGTTCGCGCGAAACAATATAGCAACAAAATACACAACAATTACCACAAACACAACGTAACGAAAAACTTTACAAAAACAATAACTAAACAGCGTGAGCGCAGAAAAACATTCGTGCTATCAGACCAGAGGTTAGAAGCCGAATTACAAACAAAATGGTGACCGACGCGCATGGCGTTCATCGGTTTTGGCACTAGTCGCCACGCCACACTTTGTAATAAACCGTCAAAAAACTGATTGTAGTTACATACTACAAGTAACTTATATCAGAGCACTTTTATACATTTTTATATACAAATTTCAATATTATTTTATAGTTTGAAATGATTAACTATTCACTCATTGTTCATTCATCTGATTGAACGAGAACTGAGCGCAGCACTATTACTTTAAATATGGCAACATTATTTTACAAAGTGACTTTAGCTACTGTCAGTCGGTATCTTCTAATTAAAAATCAGACTATAGGCGATGGTGTTGGCAATCAGCTAATCGCTGTCAAATATGACAGCGATATTTGACAGCGTTTCAGCTGTTCGCCATCGCCTAGGTGTGCGCAGGCCTTAAATTAGGCCGTAATAGTTAATGTGCCTGACCAGCGCCATTAAGTAACTTAAGTAACATTTTACGTTATTTTTGACCCTCTCATAATTTTTGTGTAATAAAGTATTATGTCGTTTTCCACAGATTTTTGGTAAGGTTACTTTTTGGGCTGTTCCATGGTACCTATATTTGACTTTTTGCCACTGGCAACACTGTGCCTGACAATCATGACCACTTAGTTCAAATTTAAAAACCTTAGGTGCTAGAGCTCCGTCTTAAACGTCTCTCTAGTAAATTAAAATCACGAACTTCTTTCATGCTAAATGTCCAAAGCAACAATACTAGTTTTTAATCAACTTAAAGGAGAAGGTTCTCATTCAAGTTCTCAATATTATGTTTTCATCTGAAAGGTAATTTTCAGATTAGTCCCATCGAAAATTCTTCAAAATCGATTCGGCAGTAGGTATATGAAAGCTTTTTATTTTTTTTCACAGAACTACGTCGTCGGCTACTTCATCCAGATCGAGCAACTGTTGGCTACCGGCGGTTACACCTACGAGGACGCGCTTATAGTAGCTTGTCCCACTGCGGAGCAAGTCTCCGTCTTCATATCCTCAGCCAGTCTGATCAGCCATAGCGAGGCGGTGCAACCGTACGGGGTCAAAGCCAAGAGTGTGGTGAGGAAGCCTAGTGTTAGCAGAGTTCAGGAGAAAGAAGAGACTAGTGTGGTTACGGTGTGATGCGGAATTTGAAACTACAGAGCTCATCATATTTATATGAACCCAACCCAAACCAACGGGCTGTATAACTGCTACTGACATACGCGGAAGCCCAGATTCATAATGGTACAGCACTCATTTAAGTCTGTTGCCATCTCTATTTATTGAAAGTGACAGAGTCGAGAGACATAAAGCGAGCAGTTAAAGTTTCCGGCATTATGAAGCAAAAGAAGAATATAACGTACCACAGTGAAACATTACAAAAAACAAAACAAGACTATTGAAGGGGTGTGCCAAAAAGTACTAGAACCGCTAAAAGTATCAGGCAATGAAGCAAAAGAAGAATATACTGCTTTATTGTAAGTACACCAAAGTGAAAGATTACAAAAAACAAAAACTAGTTTAGAAATGGAGAAATAGAGAAGGGATGTGCCAAAAAGTACTAGAAGCAAGTACACCAAATCCATAATTGGGGCTATACTCACACACTCGAGTATATCCCAGCACGTCAACAGAGTCCCTCGACAAATCTGCATAGCTGGAATGATGGCTGGATTCATGGAAAAAAATACAAGCCCAGTCATATAAGCAATTGAATCGCCAAGGATCACCTTGAAACGTCATAAACCTAGGCGAGACTAGATGCCCGTTCTACGCGACGGAACCTAGAAGAACAGACAAGAACATGTTACTGGAACCAGGGTTTCAGATTTAAGATTGGGTTCGTATAGAGGCGATTCATTTTGCACATAAAATCCTCCATGGTTCGAAGAGCTAAGCTACTGAAACAACAAGAAGATGAATCCATAGTATCTGAAAAAAATAACTTACGAGTGCGAGAGAAGCGCTGACAACTTTAATCTCATTCTCAAACTTAAAAAAAAAATATGGATCCAAAAGAGTTACGCCTCTTAGCCAACTTCTAAAATAAATATTCCCACTTACTGCAGTATTCAGCAGCATAAAGAAGTCTAAAGGCTGGCTGGGGTGAGGTTTGGCAGGGGGACAATTCACAATACACAAGGGCGGATCCAGCTTTGGCGCCAGGAGGGGGTCACATAGTCGTGGTCAAGTCAAGAACTTATAATTTAATTTTGATACCAATAGATACAAGTAAAAAGTAGGTATTTTATTAATGTACGCAAGTACTGTAATTAAAAATATGTATTCTTTATTGTCATCTTCTCTTGAAGACATCCAGAGAAGCACTATCACGCACGGAATGAGGCAGTCTATATTTTATCTAAATATACAGGGTGGCCGGAACATTGACGTCCAAAATAAAAATTTTGGTCCCTCGTATCGTGGGGTATCCGAATAATCCCCATGTATATTCCGCGATTTTGTATAGTTTTGGATTTATGAGTTTTTAGGGTTCCGTAGCCAAATGGCAAAAACGGAACCCTTATAGATTCGTCATGTCTGTCTGTCTGTCTGTCTGTCTGTCTGTCTGTCTGTCTGTCTGTCTGTCTGTCCGACCGTGTCACAGGCATTTTTCTCCGAAACCATAAGAGCTACACTGATGAAACTTGGCGAGTAGATGTATTCTGTAAACCGCATTAAGATTTTTACACAAAAATAGAAAAAAAACTAAATTTTGGGGGTCCCCATACTTCAAACTGAAACTCAAAAAATTTTTTTTCATCGAACCCATACGTGTGGGGTAT
Organism: Thera obeliscata; assembly: GCA_947578465.1. Classification (NCBI taxonomy): domain Eukaryota; kingdom Metazoa; phylum Arthropoda; class Insecta; order Lepidoptera; family Geometridae; genus Thera; species Thera obeliscata. The sequence continues at coordinate 13,161,018 of OX387916.1, forward strand.
CTATGAATAGGTCTTCAAAAATGATGTTGAGGTTTCTAATATCGTTTTTTTCTAAACTGAATAGTTTGCGCGAGAGACACTTCCAAAGTTGAAAAAAGTTGGTCCCCCCCCCTCTAACTTCTAAAATAAGGGAATGATAAAACTAAAAAAAATATATGTTGTACATTACTATGCAAACTTTCAACGATATTTGGTTTGAACGAGATCTAGCCAGTAGTTTTTTTTTTATACGTCCTATATCGTAAACCGCAATTTACCTTTCGACGAACTACAAGAACCTTTATATTATGTTACTTGATGCTACGGAACCCTTCATGGGCGAGTCCGACTCGCACTTGGCTGCTTTTTTTCTGAATTTATGAGAAATTTCGAAATGACCAACTTAAAAATTTCTAAAAAAAAAGTAGAAGACATTTTGGTTATTTTTTTTGCAACTGAATTCTTATAACGTACTTTTATGCATAAAACAATTAGTTTTGTTACTTTAAAGAAAGTTATGAAAATGATGACCCAAACTAAACAATTTACGTTTGGCAAATTGTGATACAAATTTTAAACTTTAAATTAAAAATCTAAAAAGGTAATTTCATGATTCCTAAGTAGCTTTAAACTTTGCGCCATACTTTCAGCTTCCATAATCATTAAAAAAAACAGTACTTAATTGGCTACTTTTGCTAAAATCGGGCTTCAAAGACAGCAAGATGGAACATTCTCCATCGGAAAAGGCTAATTTGATTTAAACAATTGTTTTGCCCATTTTATCATTCTTACGGTTAACTATTTATAGAAAATACTGGAAATTAACCAACAAATAGCTTCAGAGGTTTGGTAAGAAAAGTTTTAAATAAGAAGTGGTATTTTAAATAAACTATAAATGATAATGTGAAAAAATATTTACTCACAATTTACAGAAGATTTTCAAAGTGGCCACCTCCAGCAGCAATACACATTCTAAACCTACTTAAGAACTTGTCTTTCAATCGTCAAATTTTTACTTAAATGATTTTTTCACATTATCATTTGTGTTTAATTAACAATACCACTTCTTACTTAAAACTTTTTTTACCAAACTTCTGAAGCTATTTGTTGGTTAGATTCCAGTATTCTCTATCAATAGCCTTAAGAATGGAAAAATGGGCAAAAAAATAGTTTAAATCAAATTAGCCTTTCAGAAGAATGTTCCATCTTGCTGTGTTTGAAGCCCGATTATAGCAAAAGTAACCCCTTAAGTACTATTTTTTTTTAATGATTATGAAAGCTGAAAGATTGGCGCAATTTTTAAAGCTGCTTAGGAACCATGAAATCACCTGTTTACATTTTTAATTTAAAGTTGAAAATTTGAGTCATAATTCATTTTATTTAAGTCACCGAATGTAAATTGCTCACTATGGATCATCATTTTCATAACTTTCATGAAAGTAACAAAAATGCTTTATGGATAAAAGTACAGCTCATGAGGATTCAATTGAAAAAAAATTACTGAGACGTCTTCTACTTTTTTTTTTGAAATATTTAAGTTGGTCGTGTCGAAATTTCCCGTAAATTCAGATATAAATTCATAACTCGAAAACTATACAAAATCGCGTTACATACATGGGGGTGATTCAGATACCCCACGATACGAGGGACCAAATTTTTTTTTTTGGACGTGAATGTTCCGGCTACCCTGTATAACTAGTCTAAATATTATACAAAACTCTTACGTTACTCACTGTCGACTGACTGACTGACAATCAACGCACAAGCATAACGCATAAGCCGTTAGTCCTAGAAGCATGAAATTTGAAGGGTGTGTTCCTCTCAAACGAAATTAACTAAGGTAACTAGCAGTTGGTCATGTTAAACCAAAAAAAACAGATTCGATTGTACACAACGCATACAAAACCGCGATTTGTCTTAGTGGTTTACATAGGTTTTTTTTAAACCTTTGTATGTATTTAAATCTGGTGGCAGATGCTGCGGTAGCAGATTTTTTTTACAGTTTTTTTGCGTAGGTATTTTTAAACCTTTTTTTCGTGATTTTGTCTTAGTGGCTAAGTTGGGTTTGTGTATGCGTTGGTGTATAATCGAATCTGGTTTGTTTAGTTTGACATGACCAACTGTAAGAATTTCCTGATATTTTTCACACTGTGCTCCTACATATAATTATGTATTATTGTCCAAGTTTCATGCTTCTAACTTTGCTTTGATTTTTACAATCATCATTTTTCTTAAAACCATTTTTCAAACATCAATTTTTCATTTTTTTTTTTTTAATTCTGTACCTACCTAGCCATTAAGATCTTCTCTGTGCAACAGTTATGCAATAAATATTTCTGATTTCTGATTTCTGATTTCCTTTTTCTCCTTTTAGCGAAATAATTTTCCAGTTTCCTTTCTTAGTGAACCTCTAAACTATAAAAGGAACACACCCTCCAAGTTTCATGCTTTAAGGACTAACGGCCTAGGCTGTGCGTTGATTGTCAGTCAGTCAGTAGCGTAAGAGTTTTATATATTTTGATTAAAATAATTAAATATTGAAGGTTAGTAGTTACATAAAATCTGTATAGTGACAAAATATACATACTATAATACAAAATCATTATGTATAATTTGTGGTCCACCTAAGTCCTGGAACCAGCTCAGGGGGGGGTCATGACCCCCATGACCCCCCCCCTGGATCCGCCCTTGACAATACACCCTATCGCGGGACGTCAGTCCAGGTCTTATTCCCCCAACTCAATTAGAATTAGAAGCCTACTGCTAGACAGGAGCCCTATATATTTCCAGGAAGAAAATTTTTAGCCTTCTCTATCCAGACTTCCATCGAACGAGTCCTACAGTTCTTCCAGTTATTAGCTATTCATACTGCAGTATTGCTGACCTAATGTTAATGTAACCCCCAAATGAAATCTGTCTTGTTTGCAATATGTAATAGGTATAAAAAATGTATGTTGTGCAATATATTTTATGTAAATAAAAAAATATTAAAAAAACGAATGATTTATTATTTTATGTACATTTAATTACTTATTTTACTATAATAAATACAGTTTCACCAAAGATAAGTGTTTTAACAATAAAACAACAGACATGGGAGCGATTGTTTAATGCATCTCTCAACAACTGATTTAAATTACAATACCGTTTCTAGATGTTATGCTACAATTTAAGCCCTAAGCCAGTAGTGGCCAGCACGGATCCTAGTGTAGTCAGGAAGACCCTCCGTGGGTCCGACGGCTGCGACAACTGGGCAACGGTCATACAAGTATTTGTAACAAACATCACGGACATTCTGCACAGATACAGAGTCGATACGAGCATCCAGCTCATGGATAGGGATGCGACGGTTGTAGCACAACATCTGACGACCAATATCTTCGCACACAGGGGTAGTTCCATCAAGCTGGAGGAGCATGTTGGTCTTTAGAAGGTTCTTTGCACGTTCAACCTCTCCTTCAGTGACTGACAGACACAGCTTCATCCATTCTTTGTGGACATTGCTCAAAAAGTCATCCAACTGAAGAGACTCCCCAACAAAGTAGATTCCCCACAGGCCAGTATCTTTGTAGCATGTGTTGAAGGATTGGAAGCTGTGAGCAATACCGGCACAAGATGCAGCACGAGCCAAGAAGGAAGCATTGTTGGCACCTCCACCTTGAGAGCGATCCCAAGCTCCAATAAGGGTGTTGGCCACCATCAGTGGAATGTTGTCAGCATTGGTCCATCCGGCACCCTCAACAGCAATTGCAACATGGGCCAGCGGCATTGAGTCATCGCGAACTCTAATTTCTGAACCAGTGTAACGACAAGGGGCCAACTCAGGAACTTCTCCAATAGTATTCTTGAGCCCACTGAAGTGTTTGTTGGCCAGAGTAACTAGTTTGTCATGGTCCACTCCACCAGCACCAGACAGCACTATGCGAGCAGGCTGGTAGTGGGTCTTGATGTAGTTCTGTAGGTCAGCCTTGGATATTTTCTTGATGTTCTTGGTGGGTCCGAGGATGGTCTGGCCGAGAGGGGTTCCTTGGAAGGCCGTGGCGTGCAGGTGGTCGAACACAACCTCTTGCAGGTTACTCTCGACGTCTTGCATCTCGCGGAGGATCACGCCGCGTTCGCGTTCGATTTCGGGTTCAGCGAGGGAGGAGTTCTGGATGATGTCAGCAAGGATCTCTACAGCGACTGGCACATCATTGGCAAGGCACTTAGCGTAGAACACTGTTTGCTCCCGGGATGTATAAGCATTCAAATGCGCTCCCATGTTTTCTACGAGCAGTTCTAAGTCGGTCTGAGATCTTTTGCTGGTGCCTTTGAATGCCATGTGTTCGAGGAAGTGAGCGACTCCATTATTCTTGGAGTTTTCGTACCTGGAGCCAGCGTCGATCCAAAGGCCTACAGTGGCGGTTGCAGCACCAGAGTCTTCAGTGGCTACTCGTAAGCCATTGTCGAGGACTGTGAGCCTCGTCGGAGGTACGTTGACTAGCGCTTGTTTGTAGCCGACAGCAGTCGCTAAACAGCGCACCTGGTTGCCTTGGTTTGAGACCAATCTCAACGTGCTTGCAACTTTCAGCATTTTCGCTGTGATCCTTGCAAAATGTTACAAAACTTCCTCGTTGATTTACGTAATATTAAAATGGGCAAAGGCAAAAAGCTCCTTGCAAAAGCCGTCTGTCAAACTAGTGTCGTGCATGTCATGTCAACTCAATGTTGTCACATCAAGGTTGTCACTGTCAGGTCAGGCTTCTGTCATGTCCAGTGAAGGACAGAGTGCTGCCAGTTAAAATGTTTAGAGACCGTTTACGTCCGGTAAAAATACCTGAAGAAGAATAACGAACGACAAGAAAGAGCTGACAGATAAATCCTCAACCCGACTTTACTCACTGCTGTGCTTAAGTCTCTTTCTGTTTACCACTGTTGACGGTCTAGTACAGTAGGTTTTAGGTTGCAATCAAAACGTCATCATCATCATCATCCGGTCTTCTACAACTCGCTCTTCGCTTCATGGGAGTTGCAGGTAAGGGCCTCGGGTGTGTGACCCATCGCCCTGGCTGCTACTCGCAGGGACAACGATCCCTGGGTCGCGGGGCTCAGCCATTTGTGCCTTCCTTTGCAGGCGGCTCCCTAGGCTTTTCGTTGGCCAAGACAGTGGTGTGTGCTGATCTACCTCGTCTTGGCTGTACGTGGGTATTCTTATTTTTTTTTTTTTTTTTTTTCCCTCTTTCCTCACTCTTCTTCGCCATCGGCGATCTGTAAGGTCGGGGCGTCAAGTGTTAGCTCACGAGGTAGTGGTCGCCATGGTCCTGCGTGTTCCGGAGGACGAGTGTGGAGTGGAGCAAGTCCACGAAGATGTTCATGCCGACCGTTATCAGCGCGGTCGTACATTCGACGTGCTAGCATGCTAACAAATTGTTCGATTTCCTGGACCTGCACGTCTCGAGCAATAACGTCGTTTCGAACGTAGCGCCCGGCTCCCGTGCACATCCGAAGCACGATGTGTTGTTGTGCTTGCATTCTTCGCTTGTTTGTAGCTGAACAGAGGGAATACCAAGCAGGGGCAGCGTATGTAAGCCGCGTGCGTATATAGGTCTTATATACTCCTATTTTCGTCCGCAGTGGTAGTTTGGATTGGAGAACTGGACGGAGCATTGCTCTGGCAGCCCGTGTCTGTTGGATCACGTGCTCTACCTGAGGTGCCATGCGTAGTGATCGGTCGATGGTCACTCCAAGATATCGGATTGCTGTTTGCCACTCGATATCTTGGCCTTTAAGAGTGAGCGATGGTAGCACAGTACGCCGACGTGTGACGAGTATCGCCGCTGTCTTACCCACGTTAACGGCCATACGCCACTTTGCTAGCCATATCGGAAGGGAGTCTAGAATCAGCTGCATGCGTCGTGAAGCTTTTTCTGGGCATTGCGAGGAAGTAAAGTATGCGCTGTCGTCAGCAAATAGCGCAAGCATATTTTTCTGTGGTTTGTGGTGGCACTTCATGGTCGGGATGTCATCAGTGAAATTGGCAATCAAAACGTAGTCGCATCTGTCGGTTTTGACATTACTTTGAACTTCGATCTAGGATGCCGTACGTATACTTGGTTTTTAGAATATTCATCACTGTATTTTTATGGGTAGCAACATTTTAACGATATCTTGCATCATCCGTACCGCTTCATTTCACGCATCTTTATGCCAATTAAAAAAAAACAGATTTTACAAGGAAGAGTAACCCTTGAGTAACATATAGAACTGAGTATGATTATACAAATATGCATAATTTATTATAACTATCACTTTTAATAAAATATGTATATTACTCTGGTCTAGTAGCTAGAAAAAGCTGTACCAAATTAAAGTTTTATAGGATTGACGTCTTTTGAAATTATGTACGTACAACGAAACGTATCAGATCCGACTCGACTCGCGAAATCTTTCATTTTTCATCGCACGTAATTTTGCGGAAATTATTACGAGAGCATAATGTTTAGTGAAGATTGCTACAAATTAAGTTTTGTCAAAGATTTCTGGGACTGTGTGTGCCGTTAGGATAAAGTGCTGGTAGGGTCCCCGCAAGATGCTATTTAAAATTTATCTGTGATCTAGTAAAATTCGTCATGACTACAATGAAGAATCCTAATTCGCCGTCCACCAAGCTCGCACTGCTCAACCACATTAAATACGAACACCTGGTAGCTGGTATATCAGGTGGCGTCACTTCAACATTGATTCTGCACCCTTTGGACTTGCTTAAAATTCGATTTGCTGGTGAGTAGAACGTTCTATGTGCAGCAGCCATGTGAGAGTTGTCTTGTAATGATGCAAAGGTTATCGTAATTTAAGTAAATTGCGAGTGTGAGTGAACATAATTGATAATTAAATACAGAGGTGCTTCATTTCCTGTTTCTGTTAAATGCTGACCTTGATCTTCATTAGTGAAAGTGTTCAGGAATGCTTTGTTTGAAGATTTAAAAATAAGGAACATAGGTGACAGCCTTGCATATAATGCACCTTGTTTATAAAGTAAGCATTACAATGAATTCAATTGCAATGTAACAAAGGAACTAGACTTCTATGTTTCTCAAACAAATCATACATTGTGTTACTGATTTTAAGTTTATAGCTTAGGTAATAATAACACTTTGTTTTTCTATGTTGCTGTTTTTTGTTTTGGAAGATTTAGGCCCGTATTCCGAAACAGCGCTTGAGTCTGAGTCGAGCCTCAAGCATAGATTTTTTGCCAGTTCTCTATTGAAAAATGTCAAAAATCTGTGCTTGAGGCTCGACTCAGACCTAAGCACTGTTTCGGAATACGGGCCTAAGGCTGGCTACTGTTATAGCCAGCACATCCTGATGCTAAATGGACCCCTTTAGTGTCTAATTGTGGAAACAGGAGTCCTGTACAAGATACAAGACAAGATACAAGAGTCCTCTGTTTAATAGAAAAAGTATTGAAAGCTATATTTTTTACAATGTGCAGCACACACTACTATTTTTACTTGGAGAATTCAAATAGATCTTTGTTACCAACAAAGATCTGGTAATATAAATAAAAAACATTTATTTATAGTACCAGATTTTTGTTCCTGTATCTGCAATCAGGCTACAGACTATGAGCATGTTGTAGGTTAATAAGTAAATAAATCGAGGGTGCAGTGTTAAAACCCGATAAATGCAAAAAATATCGAAAATTTGTTTTCGACAAAACATAATAAATTAAACCCACAACCTACAGCGCAGAAGGCAGAACTACCACCAAACTGAGAGGCCGGACAATATATAGAAAAGTGATTGTTGTTTCAGTAAATGACGGCAGGACCGCAACAGTACCCAGATATGATGGACTTGGCAGTGCATTCGTTACAATTGTGAAGAAGGAAGGTGTCAAAGGCCTGTACCGAGGCGTCACACCTAACGTTTGGGGCTCCGGCTCAGCTTGGGGATTTTATTTCCTGTTGTGAGTTGCTTTATCATTATTACTTTGGATTTCCCAGATCCCGTTTTGATTGCCGAGACGTACAGTAATTTTTTTCCTGCTTGTACATTCAGCGGCATTTTATTTTAATTACTAGCACCAAAATGGGGGATGTTTATTAGTTTTAATATAAATAAGGCACCTCGCGCACTAGACGGCCACGACCACGACCAGTGGCCGCAATGATCAGATTTACTAAAGAAACCGCACGATGACAGTGCGCGTCGTTTATATGGTTTCTGTAGTAAATCTGATCGTTGCGGCCACTGGTCGTGGTCGTGGCCGTCTAGTGCGCGAGGTGCCTTATAGTTTAAAAAACTTCACACCTTTATTACATTTTCTATAAAAGGGTGGCTAATAAAAATTTCAATACATTATTGAAAATTAAAAACAGATTTTAGAAATTAAACAGATTATTTTTGGCTTTAGTTTATTAGGCTTGATCTGATAGCATGCCTGTTTACCCATCCTGGAGTCCTTATTAAATTTAATGAATTGAGGATTTTGTTCCGCAAAACTCATGACCTACACACTGGTGGAATTGCCCGTCTTATTTTGGTTAAATTCAGATTGAGAACTTATCTGTATCTGTATAAATGTTTTGTATGCTTATCTTAATGATAAAAGACTTGCTTTTGTTTTGACATAAGTATTATCTTTTTCATCCATAAAACATTGTAAAATAAACTAAAAATAAAATACCAGAATTTATTCCGCGGTCGCTACGAGCGTATAACGCAAGTATAGTTAGTAGGCAACAAATATTGCACATCGGCTATTTTCGGCTTCATATAGCGTAGTGTACGTCAGAATACAATTATAACACCCAGACAGAGAACAAACATCAACACCACAAAAATATTTGTTCTCGCTGGGGATCGAACCCACGACCTACAGCGCAGAAGGCAGAGGTTCAACAAACTGAGCTGAGAGGCCAGTCAAAATACTTTTTGTCTTTGACACAGTTTTTGCGTTCCAAGCACTTCATAAATAAGTCGTTATGGGCTCGTCATATGTGTTTTTATCTCTATCCAAGAGGTAGAGATCGTCCAATCTTAAACTGCACATCCCACTACTTCAGTCAGTTAAAGTAAATTGTTCTTTAGTACCTACATCACAAAGATCATTTTGAAGTACTTTGCTGTGAGCCAACTTCAAGAAAACGTGGTGGAGGGGCGTGCATTTTTAGACTGGTTTATCTATACACACAATCATGCTTACTTTTATTTTTTGTGTTGTTATTAACTAATTAATTTATGTAAACAGGCTACACTTTCGTATAGATAATCCTGTAAAGATAGGGTAATAAATAAATACTAAGCTCAAACTTCTTCTCAGCTACAACGCGATAAAGACATGGATCCAAGGCGGCAACGCTCGCACGCCCCTAGGGCCTGGTCTGCACATGCTCGCGGCTGCCGAAGCAGGCATCCTATCCCTCGTGATGACCAACCCCATCTGGGTCGTGAAGACTCGCCTTTGCCTACAGTACGATGATCTGAAGGAAAGCAACCGGTACAAAGGCATGGTTGATGGACTCTCCAAGATCTATAAGGCTGAAGGCATCCGGGGATTGTACAGGGTGAGTTTTTAAATGTTTTATTGATTTAGATTTATGTTATTTATTTATTTCCAACATCCAAAAATAAATAAAATAAAAAATAAATAAAAAAATAAAATAAATAAATCCACATGCATTATTTACATAGCTTAGGTCTATAGTAGCTATGAGGCGAGTACATGTACCATGTAGGGCGCTGTAAACTAAACTTGTACCAAGCATTTTTATTGATTTTTGCGCAATGTTGTACATATTAATCTCCAATTACTTGCAACAATTCATATAATAGTAAAAAAAAGTTATGCCATTCATTACAGTAACCATTGTGAAAAAATTGAGCATTTTTTTTAAGAATGAGCATCTTTTTTCTTGCTTGATTTTTATAAGTATTTTTTTGTTACGGAAGTCAAAACAATGTTACAACTCTCAGTATCACTGTGGTAACATTCAACATCAGTATAGTTTTGCCGGCGTAAGTTGACAGGTTTGAAGTGAGTTGTTTGTGGGAAAATGGCCAATGACTGCCGAAAAAATAGCAAAACGGCTAACTTCAGGCTTGCCAAGTTACCCTGGCCGTATTATAAAAGCTCTTCATCAACCTAGTGACCTTGCCATACTGACCTTTGTCTCAGTATTGATTCGAACGTGGGTTAGCACGGGCGTCACGGATTAGAAATAAGTACTAACTGGTACCTATTAAAGGTGTGACGTCGCCAGTGTCAGCTGACAGCTGACTGTTGCCACAGAAAATAAATTAGATCTACTTCCCACGGCCTTTCTATATCCATTTGTGGATATTAGTTTTAGCTCCCAGATCCTCTATTTTCGTTGTGCTTCTTGAGGTTGTTGCTTTTATTATGTCTTGTTGTTTTATAATAGAAAGTACATAATATAACGTCGTAGTTACCGGTTTAGTTAGGGACATCTATCTACTCCTCGCAAGCAAAACTACGGGCAGTAAGCTATTAGCTAGCTTATTCAAATCATACAAACGCACGTGTTCCAACGTATGTTTTGTTATATAACAAGCTACCGCATGACGTTATCATTGCTATGATTGATTTTGTGATTATTTCATTTACCTACCGGCTGTAAATAGCCATATTTGGTTTCTTAGGTCTTTACAAAACAAAAACTTAGATGCTTGTTACATAATTTTAATGATACTTAGTTTACCTAGGTATATGTATAAAGGAAATCTATATATATATAACTCAAAGGTGACTGACTGACTGACATAGTGATCTATCAACGCACAGCCCAAACCACTGGACAGATCGGGCTAAAATTTGGCATGCAGGTAGATGTTATGACGTAGGCATCCGCTAAGAAAGGAAAATGGAAAATTATTTTCCGAAGAGGAGAAAAAAGGGAAAAATGGTTTAAAGAAAAATCAACGCACAGCCTAAACCGTTAGCCCTAGAAGCATGAAACTTAGAATGTGTGTTCCTCTAATAGAGCAAAGGTGTACTAAAAAAGAAAATAGGAAAATTAATACCCTAAAAGAAGAAAAAACGGAAAATGATTTTAAGAAAAATCTCAAAAAATAGCTTTACAAAATACGCAAAAAAACATTTAAAAAAATCTGCTACCGCAGCATCTGGCACCAGGTTCGATTACACACAAAGGTTCACAAACAAACCAACACCAACACGCATACGAAACCCCAAATTAGTTACTAATATAACATAAAACTACAAAAAATAGCTTTACAGAATACGAAAAAAAAACATTAAAAAATTTTCAGCTACCGCAGCATTTGTCACCAGGTTTTAATACAAACAAATGTTTACAAAAAAACCGATGATAACCACTAAGACAAAATCGCGGGAAACATCTATCATACTTAAACTAAACACTGCTGAAAAAAATCGGTTCCAACAGCACTCGCCTTCAAATTCAAATACACTATAAAGTACAAGCTCAAATCTATAGTAACCAGCAGTTGGTCATGTCAAATTAAAAAAATCTGATTCGATTATACACCAACACGCATACGAAACCCCAAATTAGCCACTAATATAACATAAAATCACAAAAAATAGCTTTACAAAATACTAAAAAAAAACATTAAAAAATTTCCAGCTACCGCAGCATTTGTCACCAGGTTTTAATACACACAAATGTTTACAAAAAAACCGATGATAACCACTTAGACAAAATCGCGGGAAACATATAACATAAAATCACAAGAAATAGCTTTACAAAATACGAAAAAAAAACATTAAAAAAATTTCAGCTACCGCAGCATTTGTCACCAGGTTTTAATACACACAAATGTTTACAAAAAAACCGATGATAACCACTTAGACAAAATCGCGGGAAACATCTATCATACTTAAACTAAACACTGCTGAAAAAAATCAGCTCCAACAGCACTCACCTTTAAATTCAAATACATTCTAAAGTACAAGCTCAAAACAATGGTAACTAGCAGTTGGTCATATCAAACTAAAACAAACGAACTCAAATATCCACGCGGACGAAGTCGCGGGTATCAGCTAGTTTCAATATAAATAATCAATATAAGCAAATGTGTGTACGTATGTCCAGGGTTTTCTCTATCACTGCCGCACCTCTCGGTTTGGACGGAATCTTGACTTCCATCAGGAAGTGGGTGGTTGTGGGAGGCAGTTTCGAAATCTATGACTATCCTTTTCTAACACGTAGGGACTTTTCTATGTCAATCCTTGGTATTTATAAAAGTTTTTCTAAAATTTCCAGATTTTGCCAAAATGTTCTAAAATTCTCTAGAAGGATCTAATAATCATCAGGCCACAATGTATTTAATAGTCAGGCAACGCCGGGATTCGCTGCTTGTATTGCATATAATATCAAAACACTTTATAAATTTCATAATCAAAAGTGAATCTATCTGGCTAATAATTTATTAAAAACAAAACAGTTCAAAGGTCGTACAGATAACTTCTGTTTTGGTTCGCATGTGATTTATTCTGCCGGCTATCGGGCAAATGAGGAATGCTATAATTTTGTGTTCTAATTATAAGTCTAATTAGTAATTACTGATGGAAATATTTGTGCTAATAGTTTTGACTGGTCTCTCAGCTCAGTTGGTAGTAGCTCTGCCTTCTGCGCAGTAGGTCGTGGGTTCGATCCCATCCGAGAACAAAAACTTGTGTGTTGAATGTAGATGTTTGTTCTCTGCCTGGGTCTTATATTGTATGCTTAGAAAATATAGTTACAAAAAAAATATGTAAATGTATAAGTACTTTATCAGCTATCTGGTTCCCAAGGTACCAGCTCTGCTTAGTTTGGGGCTAGATAGTGTTGTGTGGATTGTCCAGAATAATTATTATTTATTTACCTTATAGTTTACTAGAAACAATAAGAGAATTATAGATATTCGCTTGACGACTATGTTTTAAGCATCTTTGGTATGTGTGGAGCAGAGCCAACTGGTTTGTTTTAGTTGACGCAATCAATAGCTGAGTCATTATATTGTAGACAAAATCTAAGAACCCAACGAAACTTTATGGCTTTTGGGAAAACGATTTTATAGCGTTAAAGATTTATTTTATGTTCTATGAATTTATATTTTTGAATGGATTATTATTATTATTTTTCTGACATACCGATTTCCTTTCATTCAACTTTTATTCTTTACTTTTGTGTTCGTTTCTGTATGTCTGTCTCCGACGAAGTATGTGAGTCAGTTTTTTACATAATACTTACCATAATTAATTGACCTTTACTTTGCACATAAATATTTCAAGTATTGTAAAAAGGTCGTGAAAATGCGTTAGTTTGTTGTTGACATATTAGCAGCGCGTTTTTAACCGACTGCAAATAAAAGGAGTGGAGGTTCTCAATTCGGTTGTATTTTTTCTTAATGTTTGTTATTGCATACTTTTGTCATATTATGAGCTGATTTAAAAAAAATATATTTGGAAGTCATACCCATTCGAAGCTGGGGATCGCTTGTAGTAAATAAGTAGAGAGACAAAATGAATAGTTCTTCGATACAAAAGTCGAGAGATCTATTACTTTATTGTTCTAAAAGCATTGATTTAAAAATTATATTACCGTATCTTAAATAATACAATAAACATAATCTAATCTAATCAATGACATCATACCCAGATTACATGGAGCAGTCTTAAAATCTATCAAAGATTCAATTTCAATTTAAACGCATTATCGGTATAAAGTTTTACTTCCTACAGCCCTATCTAGAAACGTCATCGAGTCACGAGACTTGTCACTTTCGCTAAGCACCAGGTCGTTGTGACCCGGGTATTTTATGGCCTACTCCGCGTTAGATTAGGTCAATAAATACCTAAAATAGCAATAAGTTGTTAAATTAGTAACCGATAGAAGGACTTTATTTATGACTGACTAGCGACCGCCCGTGGCTTCGTTTGCCCCGTTCCCGTTACTTTTCGGGATAAAAAGTATCCTATGCCCGTCTCCTGGTTTTTTAGGCTGCCTCCTCACCAATTTTCAGCCAAATCGGTCTAGCCGTTCACGCGTGATGGCGTGACCTAGGGAAATAAGGATTCGGAGGAGTTTATTATTTTCTCACTTTTTTCCAAGATAATTTATCATATCACAAAATCGTCAGGTGACTTTACTTTGAGAAGCGTATAGTTAATCTGCACTTCTGACTTAAATCTCAATAAAAGCTTTTTTTTCTATATTACACGCGTGCGAAGCCGGGGTGGGTCGCTAGGACTAAATATAGCCTATACTCTATACTCAAGCACAATGTGGCATTATAATGGTAAAACAATTTTTGAGTTTATGCGTGACTTTTACTTTATAATATTAGTGACCTTCAAATAAATATTTTATTGTAATGGTTCCAGGGCTTCGTTCCCGGCATGTTCGGAGTATCTCACGGTGCGCTGCAGTTCATGACCTACGAGGAAATGAAGAACCGATACAACCAGTATAGGAACCTGCCGATTGACATCAAACTGGTGAGCTATCCTACATTCTTAGCGTTAGTAGTAGTAGAGCTCTTTGTGAAGGGCTCGTCCGGGGAAGTACTAACACCATAGCCTTTGCCTGCCGTGAAGCAGCATTGCTGTTTCCGTTTGAAGGGTGTGGGTGCTGATGAAATTACTGGCACGTGAGGCTGATCATCTGTATGCCTCAAGTTGATGGACGCAGGGCAGTGCATCGTAGGGCACGTTCCTGACTTGCATGACCTACGAGGCAATACTTTATTATAAGCGGTGGGCAACATGCTACAAGTAACATAAAAAAAATCGAAGGCACTTGTCCGACCGCCACCGGCGCGTAAGCGATAGCCATTAATTATTTTCTCGCTCAAGAAATAAGTCAAATAATGCTTTGAATTGAGAACCTTTTTATTTATTTGAAGTCGGTTAAAAATAACTCCTTAGGCACTTAACTTACTAGGACATTACATTACATTATCATAAATTCATATAAATAATAAATACAATTCAATAAAATAAAATGTCACAAATGATAAATAAAATAAAATTAGTGATTATTCTATTAAATTATATCGAAGCTCATTGTAATTTTCACTTACGTGTCTTCAAATTTTGTAAAGATGGTTGAATGAGTTTCATAACATGTCTTCTTTTGTCTCTGATGGTTGAATGAGTTTCAATGTGAAGTCTTTGTTATGGTGTCATACGACAACGTATGGCTGTCTGCGTTGCCAAGAATAATGTAATAGGTACATTTCCAGGAACACGATGTAGGTAGGTGTCATTCGTGATGACGTCATATCCTTGGTTTTCTTTGTAATCTTGAAAATGTATCAAACTTACAAAATATATTATGTACTTATTTGTTTTATTGCTTTGAAAAGTTTTACGAGTCTGAAGGGCATGTAATTAAATTATAAATACATTTCGTATCAAAATTAGGATTTTTAAAATCTATTAAAATCTTTTAAAATCATCATAATCAGCTTAAAGAAGTCCAATGCTGGAAATAGCCTCCCCTAAATATTTCCAAAAATAAAATTATATTTTTTAAATTCAGAGTTATTTTTGCTACATATTGTTATTAAGACTACACTGTTTAGGTCTTATTAATAAACGTAGACTAAACTAAGATTATGTTTACTCCAAGTTTTAGAGCAGAAGTAGATAATTTTGATATTAATAAACAAAGAGTAAGGAGGAAGTAAGCTAATCCAAATCTACTCGCGGACTACAAGTTAATCCCAGATGGCACCTAGTTTAGAGACAGAATAAGCATAGAGTAATATGACAATGCATGAATGTTGTAAATTTATGTTTTGACATGTTTTTATAACTAAGGCCAATATTCTTTAAATTCCAGACATCGGTTGAGTACCTCACCTTCGCAGCCATCTCGAAGTTGATCGCCGCCGGAGCCACTTACCCCTACCAGGTGGTCCGAACTCGTCTCCAGGACCACCACAGCAGTTACAATGGCGCCTGGCATTGCATCCAGGAGACCTGGAGGTACGAACGAATAAGGGGCTTCTACAAAGGCCTAACGCCGTACCTATTACATGTAACTCCGAATATATGTCTTGTTATGCTCATTTGGGAGAAGTTCACGAATAATGATTGAGTTTTCACGTTGATCTGATGGGAATTGCTAATTGTGGTAGGGTTTTTTTGTTTGGGTGCGGGCGAGCTAGCATAATTGGACGTTGTTTAACTAAAATGTTCCAGTCCACATGAAACGTCATATGGATTGGAACGTTTTAGTTACACAACGTCCAATTTTGGTCTATCATTAGGTTGAGGGTTAATCTTTCAATCTACGGATTATTTTTTTCTGTCAGAAGAAATGTCCATCTCTTGTTTAGGCTTGTATTCTAAAGGCTCGAGCACACCTAGTTCGCTGGCGGTAGCGATCAGTGAAACGCTGTCAAATATCGCTGTCAGATTTGAGATTTGACAGCGATATTTGACAGCGTTTCACTGATCGCTACCGCCAGCGAACTAGATGTGCGCAGGCCTTTAGGCCCTTATTCCGAAACAGTGCTTGAGTCTGACACAGTCTCAAGCACAGATTTTTAAAAAAATTTAATAGAGATCAGTCAAAAAATCTGTGCTTGAGGTTCGACTCAGACTCAAGCATTGTTTCGGAATACGGACCTAAGTATGTATTTACAAATATATATATAAATATAGGTATTATATCAGCTATCTGGTTCCCATGTACAAGCTCTGCTTAGTTTGGTGCTAGATAATGTTGTGTTAATTGTCTATAATAATTATTTGTTTATTTGTCAAAAACAAGGACCGACATTTATTTATTCAACAAAATACGTTATTCTGTAGATGGAAAAAATAGCCCTAAATTGCATTAAATTCTAAATGTCTTCTTGTAAATGTCTTTCTCTTTCTTCAACTTTACACATGTGAAATATTTGTAAAGCCGCAGAGAAGATTTGAATGCCCTATTGAAAAAAACTTGCTTATGTGAAGAAAAACATCGTGAGTAAGACGGTGTCTCGCTTGCAAGTACTACAGGGTCCCGTAAATAGGGGCATGAAGAACTTCTCTGAAAAAATTCTCTGTGCGAGAATTTTCTGTTCGGCTTAATTATGTCTAAAACTGGTTTCAGAAGTTCTTATATTTCTTAAATTCTTTCTACGAACAAAACATATTTATTATAAGTACATATTATTACAACAAGAAGTGTGGCAAGAAATTGTCTAGTTTTCATGTAAATTGTTTTAATTTAAAATATAGAGAATCTTGCAGCCTAGTATTTATATGATATTATGTTATAATTATTTAATAGTATTTTCATCATAGTAAACCAATACATTAAATAATAATTAGACGGCCCGCACCCCCTCCAGTGTGTACAGTAACGTAGAATAAGCAAGGGACTAATTTATTGTTTGTTATAATTTATTTTTCTTGCATTTTGATCCGTATTGTATAACTGACTTGGAATTTGATACTTATTATTTTATAGTTACGACAGGTTTTCGCATACCGCATCAGTAGGTAAGTAGCACGACATTTTGGTAAGATTTGTGTAAATTTACATGTATTTGACCTCTTTTATCAAATTTTGACATAAAATGAAATGTTGCTAATATTTAAATAAATAAATCAGTAAAGTTGTCGTAGCAAACTTTTTGTCTAAGGGGACCCTACACTTTAGCACACACAAAAAGAAATCGACGTGAAACTAAAATTATGCTTCGTTTCAATAAATTTGACTTGTGAATAAATGTTTGCTAAATTTTTAGATTTTTTGGGGCCATAAGTTTGCAACGACATCTTTGCTTTGTAATATTATTATAGGTAAAAAAAAGTTTGTAAAACCTGTCTCACGACATATGTTGTGTTTTTGTTAATTAAATCGTTGAATTAATAGTTTTAGTGATTCCCATCAGATCGCGAACGCTCTCCTTAGCACAATATAGTTTTTAAATCGAGAGTTTTGTGATAATAGTTACGTGATAAGTTTTATTTTCTAAAGTGTCCATTTGTAAAAGACACATCAGTTACATCTGTGGTGAGACGACGTTAGGTTCTTTGTATAAGTTAAGTTAAAATTATATAGCAATTTTATTGTTCTTTTCAATCATTATACGAGATGATTTAAAGAAAAAATCCAGAGTAACAATATATTTTCTTTCTAGAAACTCATTCTAAAATCCACTGTTTTTTTTCTTAAACCATCTCGTGTATAAGGAGTAAAATATAAAAGCAGGTTTTAAGCTATTTTAGCTTCTTAGAATGTAAATCCCGCCTTGAAAAGTAGTTTCCCCTAAAAAATATTAAAACCAAAAAAAAACTAATTTCATTACCCTAGTACAATCACAGTAGATCGAGCCCTATCATTAGAATATGAAATTTTAAAGTAAGTAGGAATTTAATTAAAACTAATTTATTTTCAAATCACGCCACCATTAAAACTTGATAAACCTATGTCTGTCTCGTTCTTTTGTTCCGACAAACGAATAGGATAGATATAGATTCCAGTTTTGGCTGCGTAATACGATTCACACAAAATCATTGGCGTAATGTTTAACTAGTTTAGTCAAGAGAAGCTCTTACTGTCGTTGTTATAGAGTCGAAAATCACATCACTAAATTGTTGAAAATGTTGCCATGCACAAAATAATCGTGCAACTTTAGATGTTCGGTAGAAAATAGTCAAAATTCGTGAATTAATGTTAAATTGTGTGCATTGACGTGTGAATCTTGAGAGACACCAAATAAAATGTTATGATAGGTGATTATCGAAAGCATTGTTTGAGGCCCATCACTGCAGAATGTTTTTTGCGACTTGTGCCTAATTCACTCCCATAAAAAAGTTTACGCATGTCAAACTGACAGATTCATTTGAATTATAAAAAAATGCGTGTGTTAAAAATTAATAAATGTGGGTGTAATAGGCATTTCTCAAACATATCATCGATTACAAATATCCTTTGCTCAAAGATTTAAATGAACTAGTTATGTTAATTATGTACTTACATTTTACAGGCATGGTATTGAAAATGTGTCAGTCTTCGAAAGTTGAAACGATAAAATTAAAAAACTTCTCGTTAAATACTCAAGGTACATGTTACCGTAGAAAATGATACGAAATGAATACAAGTGTAGGTAATTGATACAAATAATGGGTGGATACAAAAAGTGTCGTTGAAAAAGTAAACTGAAATGTGACTTACTTTTCATCAAAATCAATATGAAAGCTATGGGTGACTAGTAATCTAAAGAAAATATTTGAAATAAATTGTAATATGCAATGTCTTTGCCCCAATATGACGATAAAAAGATGTGACTTCAATGTTGAGATGAGAATGTAGCTTATGCCTTACACTCAATTACTTACTCAGTTCTAGTATACTGTACATATCTCTGGGTTGGAATTTTGAAACAGTCGCTTGATCTTTCTTGCAGTGATAGCGGCATTAGTATAATTTATTAGATACTGTCTTATCCGGTGGCTGGCCACAATATTAAACTAAGACATTATTATTATATTTTTATATTATAAATAACTTTTGCTGAATGTTCACAGTTTCAAATCGCCTATGCAATTTGTTTAATCAATAAATTATAACAAATTGGTGAAATCGTATTTTTTATTAGTTATAATTTCTCAAACTTAAACCAATATAAAAAACCTATCTTTAACCGACTTCAAATAAAAAAGAGGAGTTCTCAATTCGGTTGTATTTTTTTGAATGTTATCGCATGATTTTGTCATCTAAGAGCCGATTTTAACTTTTTTTTTTATCTGAAAGTAATACTCCCAGATTGGTCCCATAGAAATTCCATCAAAAAGCGGTTCAGGAGTTTGGCGCATGAAGTCGGTTGCTCATGATTTTAAACTTATGTGAAAGAACTTATTAAATATTTTAGTTTTGTAAAGATTCATTGTGCCACTTAAATTATAGTAGTTTAGATCAAATTCACAAAATATTTAGATCTCTTTGAAGTTTAAAAAAAAAACGTGTTTTATGTGACAAAAGTTATAGTTATTACTAATTTAAAGGGTGAGTAAGCTTACACTGCCTGGGTCCATGGAAAAAATCTTTGATCAAGCACTCTTACTTCCATGTTTTACTTGGGTTTTACGTATAGCTAAAATTTAGCCGGGTCACTGTTTGTCATTATCCAGTGGTAAGAGATGGAAACTTTTTAAACAATGAGTATCTTTTGAGGAAGTGTTGGTAAGTTTACATAGATGGTAATAAACGCCAGTTTCCGGGTTAATATCGACAGCCAATCGCGCTATTTTCATAGCCTTATCAGTATTAATTCTTATTTTCACAGTATTATTTAGTCACATTTGACACCTATAATTTGTGATAAAAAAAATTAAAAAATAAACGTGATAGGTCCCAGTTTTTTTTCTAAAAGATTGATGATTGTATATTCTTTCAGGCACGAAGGATGGCGCGGGTTCTACAAGGGGCTCAAACCGAACCTACTCCGAGTGGTGCCCGCTACAATGGTCACATTCCTCACTTACGAGAACGTATCGCATTATATGCTGCAGCGCTCGAAGGAACGGAGCTTGAAGTTAGCTTGATAGGCAATTGCGTCGTTGTACTTTTATAAACTAACTTATTTTGACAGCACTTTTTTGTTTTACATCAGTCTCTCGAAACATCATAGGGTAGTCATTTAGCTTAGAAGGCCGCTAAGTCTATTGTCTTTCTTGACATGAAAGTGACAGTGACAAGGGACTTAGCGAGCCGCTAAACTCTGTCAGGCATGATGATATGAATGAGGAGAGTGTTTTTAAACTATTGCTATCTCTTGCCACTATGTAATGACAGGGCTAACTGAGCAATGGCTCAAAGTTTTTTTTTTTTTTTTTTTTTATGTAACTTGCTGTTGGAACAAGCATATGGCCCACCTGGTGTTAAGTGGTAACCATCGCCTATAACAAAGCCATGCCTCGTAGGTCACGCACGTCAGGAACGTGCCCTACGATGCACTGTTCTGCTTAGTAACGCTTGTAAGAAAGAGGAGGTAAATGTCGCTTTATTTTAAAACTGAATGAATAAAAACCTATAGTTTTAGAGCTGTCAAATTAGGCTGGTTAAGATAAGAATAATGCGACAAGTATCGACATAGATTTGTAATATAACAAAGACCGAACGTCTTGTTGTCTTTTTAAAAATATTAGAATTTTGGCTGATAATTTGAGTGCTCGTTTCTTCTAGGTAGACGCTTTTGGCGCAGCTGATGCTGATACCTCAGATGCGAGTTCGATTCCCGTCACGCACAGTCATAAACTATTGTAGGGTCGACTACTATCGTGAAAAACTATAACCACTTGACATCGGCGGCGGTCAACAAAAAGTGTTCAAGTATAGTATAAACAGTGATTAACAATAACAAAAGTGCAGTGCGCGTTTAAGTATCTTTGTTCTAAAAAGAGACCTTTTGTTTATCAAAACATTAGCCACAGTGTACGCTATAATTACCATGAACTCTATATCACTTTAAGTATTAATATAATTAGTAGGAATCTTTTTATGAGATATTTTTTTTTAATGTTTAACTATAATCAAGTTAGTTTGTATTTGTAACAAGTTTACAAACTTTAAATTTTTATTTTATATACCTACTTTTAAAATTATGTTATAATTTTTTTTTTTATGTGGGATGTATATGTAGCGTTACCATTGTACACATAGCTAGCTACATGCATATTGTTTATGTTTTAAAGCTTATAAATACGTGACCGCGCGACAAATTTGATACTCTACCGTAAGACACTCTACTGTAACACTCGCTCCTAGCGCGGTCACGCTAACTAACTGTAAATTATTCATTTTATGTTTAATTAAAAGAACACATTCAAAAATAAATCTTATTATTTAGCAAACATCTTCCACACAAAATATACGGAGATTAAAAAGCTAAAGCGGGTTGTAAGTATTGTCATTATGAGGCAGCGACTATATTGTTTTATGCAATGGTACAAGCATAATCCCACCTGATGTTAAGTGGTAACCGTCGCCTATAACTAAGTATTGACTCGCACGTTACGCACGACAGGAACGTGCCCTACGATATACTGTCCTGCGTTCATTAACTTGAGGCATAGATGTTTAGCGTAGAACGGTTACCGAGTTGGCGAAGAGTGTAACTTAACATGACAAAGCGAATACCTATAGTTTTTCATAGTTGACCTATATAGGACTATGTTTGTATGAGACTGTTGGCGCATCATTAACTTTTGAACCCCTGATGTTGAACTGTTACCACCTCTTCCTATACTATAACTATTGCACTACCTCACAGCATGCGTCCACCGAGACTCTTGAGACGTAAAAGTCTCATGCGCCGTCAAACTGGGA
This sequence comes from Thera obeliscata, assembly GCA_947578465.1. Taxonomy (NCBI): domain Eukaryota; kingdom Metazoa; phylum Arthropoda; class Insecta; order Lepidoptera; family Geometridae; genus Thera; species Thera obeliscata. The sequence continues at coordinate 13,183,301 of OX387916.1, forward strand.
CATAGCAATGTGAGGAACGTAAATTTGAGTTCTGTTCTGCCGTTGGTCTGAAAAAAGTATTAGGTACTTACTTTTAAGTAGCTTTCGAACCAGTGTAGCATTTTTTTGATTGTATCGTATCGTAGGTAGTATAGGTTCGTAAATATGAAATGACAAAACAAATTATGAAGTAGGTATTATTCTGATAATCGAATCCTCATAAATCCAATAATATGTTGATTTAGTGTGTGTGTTTCTGAATGTGTATTGTTGGTGCAACTTTCACAACCTCAAAATCAAACTTAGTAAGATTGACACGTGGTTCGCACGTACGAAGCACCCTGCAGCGTTGACATTGCTGCGCACTGAAATTAGTTTAGCGTCTTAGAGCTTAGGTGAATCTAGGTGCCCCGGTCCACGCGACCAAGCCTAGAAGAACAGACAACAAATTTACGTCTTTGTATTACTAAAAGTTTTTCTGCTCAACTGTAACTTAGGTCTTTGTTCCTACCGTTCATTTGTATGATCCTTGTTAACCAGTACCATGTTTATTTATTTAAGTTTTGTCGTATTTGTACGTTTGAATATTAATAAGCAAATTTGAAGATTTCGCGCTCGTGTAGAATTCGGTGCGTTGTGTTTGAGTTATAAAAGTTGAAGGTCACAATTTTAGGTATGTTTTTTTATTTTTAGTTCAAGTAGGCTGTGTTGTTAGTTCCTCCATTGAATTAATATACCTATGATAATATAATTGTAAGTTATCTTCTTTAAAAGTAATCCAGATGAATATGTAGATAAATCGATGATAGGTACTTTAATATACACAAGAAAACATCATAGTACTTAGTTTATGCTATTGGAAGATATTCAGTTGTCCAAAGTAGATATAATTAGTTATACTTAGATACATATCACACAAAAACACGTTTTCTCATTGCTTAGATCAGAATCCAACTTAGATTTTTAAAATACACCGTTTTCAATATACCTAATAATTATTTCATCCAGTATATTGTTTTATTTACGTTTACATACAAACTCATTTTCAATTCGGTAGTGCTTATTTACACGAAGAAACAAATAAATAAACAAATATGTACAAAATTAACAAAATACACAAGAAACAGTTGAGCTATCTGCAGACCGTGACAAACGATCTGGAGATAGCTCAACTGATCCAAATCAGTACCAGACGGAAGCGTCCCCAAGACGCTGGCGGCAGTGCCACGCTGAACAGCAATGCTAATGCGCTGCGCCAGATACCCAACTGCAAGTTACTTTTCGAAAATTATTATTGTAGTAAAAATGGTACTAGAGTCTAATCAGAAAGAGAGCCGTTCGTGGCCAAATTGTGAACTAACGTTTCGACTTTTATATGGTGGCAGCTCATCCCTTTCTTTCTGTCAGCATTTTGCATCATAAAAAATAAATAAAGGAATAGTACACTAGTTGTGATAGGATCAAAACGCAACAGACGCGCTATTGTATTGCCCACTAAACAAAAATAGTACATTGTTACCTGAGTGTTGAAAGTCACGTTTTTTGAGTCCCGAGACGGGTTTGGCGCCAGAGCGTTAGCGAGGGCGCCAATGGAGCTTGAGGGACTTAAAAGACTTTCACCCGAGGTAAACACTGTGCTTTTCATTACGAATACAAGGAAAGTAAAAATAAAAACATGAAAGAAAAATTTGTGAAAATGAAGATTGAATTGCCTCCTTCCCGGTTTTTTTTTTTCTTTTTCTCTGGCGGGCCTTCGGTTTCGGCTCGCCAGCATTATTCAGCCATTATTTTCATTCTCATAATTTAAAAAATGGTAAGTGTCAAATCTATGTTATTTTAAATAAATAGTTGAAGCTATATATTAATCAAGTAATTTAGAAGATATATTATTTATTTAATACTATCTTTATGTTATTTAAATTTAAATTTTACATTGCGCTATCTTATTAGACTTTTTAAACTTCTTACTAATGGGTTTCCAACCTACTTGCTGAATAAAAAGTTGGAATTTGGTTCAACGACCTCCTTGCAGTTAGAAAGACTTTAGAAAGTTGGAACATAGTTGAATAAAATAGAACTTGTTTTTTTTTATAATTTGACAGCTGTCAGTAGAAAGCGATTCTCCCTAGGGCTGAAAGTTTTACTTTCAATTAGGCCCCTCAGGCAACTTCAGACCTACTTTCAGAGTATGAGTAATGAAATAGTACATTGTTACCCGAGTGTTGAAAGTCACGTTTTTTGAGTCCCGAGACGGGTTTGGCGCCAGAGCGTAGCGAAGGCGCCAATGGAGCTTGAGGGACTTAAAAGACTTTCATCCGAGGTAAACACTGTGCTTTTCATTACGAATACAAGGAAAGTAAAAATAAAAACATGAAAGAAAAATTTGTGAAAATGAAGATTGAATTGCCGCCCTCCCGGTTTTTTTTTATTTTTCTCTGGCGGGCCTTCGGCTTCGGTTCGCCAGCATTATTCAGCCAAAATTTTCATTTTCATAATTTAAAAAATGGTAGGTAAATTGTTTGCTCAAATCTATGTTATTTTAAAGAAATAGTTGAACGTACGAGTACGAATATAATAATTAAGCCGTATAAGGGATCAACACACGAGGATAGTAAGCAGTGCTAATTTTTATCATATTTTTTATAAATATTGTTGACATGGATGATATATTAATAAAGTAATTTAGAAGATATATTATTTATTTAATACTATCTTTATGATATTTAAATTTTACATTGCGCTCTAATTAGACTTTTTAAACTTCATACCGTTGTAATGGGTTTCCAACCTACTTGCTGAATAAAAAGTTGGAATTTGGTTGAACAACCTCCTTGCAGTTGGAAAGACTTTAGAAAGTTGGAACATGGTTGAATAAAATAGAACTTCTTTTTTTTTTATAATTTGACAGCTGTCAGTAGAAAGCGATTCTCCCTAGGGCTGAAAGTTTTACTTTCAGTTAGGCCCCTCAGGCAACTTCAGACCTACTTTCAGAGTATGAGCAATGAAAAGGTAATTAAATACAGCTGCGCCCTCCAATCCCACGACCGACGCCGACGGTTCTCTTTCTGAACAGGCTCTACTACCATTCTCAGTAGTAGAAGTAGTTGAAAGGTAACTGGTCCATCTCTAGTGAGACGGCCCAGTTATCTTTCAACCGACATTGAATGCAGTTCCTTTCATCCATACACCGTAATGAAGTAATTGTTCAAGAAAATGCAGCGAGCCCCGCAACTTGTCAAGCGAAAAACATCCCTGTGCTGTATGGAAAAAAGTGTAATTACCCTTGCAGTTAAACGTCGGTTTATGAAATATCTAGATATCTAGCTGTATGTGGGCACGTAGGTTATCTATAGCTACAGGATGTCCTATTAGATCTGAACTTGTCCTCAAACTTTCAAAATGTTACCAACTTCGAACAGAAGCCAGAATTCGGTAAAAAAGATGTGATCGACAAAGAAAATCCGAGAAAGGCAAGTAATAGAAAAAAAACCGCAAATTAAGTGCCGTGCACTGTTTGGGGAGGATTTTAGCATAATATAGCAACGTTATATAACTGTAATGTAACTACTTCTACGCCCGCGGCTTCGCTCGTCCCGTTCCCGTTACGCCCCGCTCCTGTTATTTTTTCGGGATAAAAAGTATCATATTTGCTATTCCAGATTATAGTCTATCTTAGGGCCAAATTTCATCCAGATTAGCTGTTCTGGCGTTATTGAGTAACACATCCATCCATATTAGTGGGATATAAGTATGATAAAAATATTACCCAATTTACTTCAAACAAAAACATTTATATCTCAATGTCGGCATTACGAGATGGTATGTATGCATGATCCACCCAGTAGGTATAATGAAATCAGGTTTTTTTTCTTATTTAACAAACACTGTAGGCACAAAGAGGAAATGAGAGTTAGTTTCATTATATGGAACAAACGGGTACCTATTTATCGCGATTACCTTTATTAATTCCCGACGTTAATAAATAAAGAAAAAAGGAATAAATATAGGTAATCGCGATAAATCCCGTATGTTCCATATAGTGCATAACGATCGCGTTAATTTAAAAAAATGAGAGTTAGTTGTCTAGGGTGACCAATTCACCCTATTACATTACTCCGGAACACCTTGTATCAGCCTTCATATTATTTTCACGTGAGTTCCTTCGCCCGCATGACCGCAGTACGCGCGATACTCGCTGTAGAGATGATGTGAGATGTTTGTGCTTAAAACCTACGAGAACATTACACGGTGTTCGAAATTGGAATAATGGTGAGTTTACCTTTGTAATAATTAGGACAATTAGGGAGTGCTCGAAGCGGTGGATAGATGGCGCTAGTTTTTCCATTGAAACTAGGTAACTGAAGTAAGTAGCTACCTACCCATAGGTAATTAGTGCTGCGCTACTTTAGCTGCCTAGGTAAATTATACGTCTAGTGTTATATTTTCTACTGACACTAAGGCTTACAAAGTCGTCGATCCATTGGGGGGAGGGCCGTCCTATACTTCGTCTTCCGGTTCGTGGTATATAAGTATACCTACAGTACCTACTATAACTTATTCTTTGGTTTAAGGTCAAATAATAACCATTGACCTACAAATAGGTGCTTATAATCAATTAAAGCAGTTTATCGTAAGAAAAGATGGAAAATAACATACCTACTCGTAGTCTTCAGGGGATCAACTGATAGCAACATTGTTGCTTTATCAAACGGGTCGATTGCCTACACTACAAATGCCGTTGCTATCCCGAGTTCTTCTTCTTACCGTGACACTGATTCTTTCGAACCAAGTAAGGTGAAAGGATTTTAAGTGCGCCTCAAAGAGGCTCCTTTCATGCACTTGACACATATTTTCGAACTTTTTAGGTTCTACGATATGCCGGTTTTCTCACGATGTTTTCCTTCACCGTTTGAGAGCACTGGCATAGTGTACACACATTTTGGGCAGAAAAACTCATTGGTACACGACTGGATTTGAACTAACGACCTTAGGATCGGACGGCGGGGCCGCTACCACTAAGCCACCAGCGCTCAAAGTATCCCTATAGTTAAAACTAACCATACCTTGTGGCTTTGTCCGTGTGTCCTCAGTTTTCCATCGGTATTTACCATTTGCAGAAAATCACTATTATTTCGATTCTGTTTCGATTTTCGCCGTAGGTCGTGGGCTCGATTCCCACTGAGAAATATTTGTGCGGTGAACACAGATGTTTGTTCTCCTACTGGGTGTTACATTGTATTTTAAGTATGTATTTACAAAAAAAAGTATGTAAGTATTACCAGATATCTGGTGCTCATAATACAAGCTCTGCTTAATTTGGGGCTAGATTAGTGTTGTGTGGATTGTCTACAATATTTATTTATTACTAGCTGTGCCCGCGACTTCGTCCGCGTGGTATAGTGTCTATGGGTAGCATTTTTAATTTGCAGCGGAAGAAAACAGTAATTAAATAACAACGTCATATTCGTGTGCACGTGACACAGTCGTCTGCCCTCTTACTAAACTTAGACATTATGGCGTCGTACTACGCCACACTTTCATCCCCCCCGCATTCCTCTCCGAACTCCCCCCACTCTCCTCAACACCCTCCCACATTCCCCCCGCACTCCCCCCAGACTCCCCTCAACAATCCCCCTGTACTCCCCCCGCACCTCCCCTCGACACTCCCCCTGTACACCCCCGCATCCCCCTCGCTCCTCCCCTCCACACTCCCCCCCAGCACAAACTTTGAATGTCATATTTTTTTATATCAAATCAACAGACTAAAAAATAAGTTTTTCATTACTCATACTATGAAAGTAGGTCTGAAGTTGCCTGAGGGGCCTAATAGAAAGTAAAACTTTCAGCCCTAGGGAGAATCGCTTTCTACTGACAGCTGTCAAATTATAAAAAAAAACAAGTTCTATTTTATTCAACCATGTTCCAACTTTCTAAAGTCTTTCTAACTGCAAGGAGGTCGTACCACATTCCAACTTTTTATTCAGCAAGTAGGTTGGAAACCCATTACAATGGTAAGAAGTTTATAAAGTCTAATTAGAGCGCAATGTCAAATTTAAATTTAAATAACGTAAAGATCTTCTAAATTACTTGATTAATATATGTATAGCTTCAACTTTTTATTTATAATAACATAGATTTGAGCAAACAATTTACCATTTTTTAAATTATGAGAATGAAAATAATGGCTGAATAATGCTGGCGAGCCGAAGCCGAAGGCCCGCCAGAGAAAAAGAAAAAAAAAACCGGGAAGGCGGCAATTCAATCTTCATTTTCACAAATTTTTCTTTCATGTTTTTATTTTTACTTTCCTTGTATTCGTAATGAAAAGCACAGTGTTTACCTCGGGTGAAAGTCTTTTAAGTCCCTCAAGCTCCATCATTCCTCCATCTCCATCATTGGCGCCCTCGCTACGCTCTGGCGCCAAACCCGTCTCGGGACTCAAAAAACGTGACTTTCAACACTCAGGTAACAATGTACTATTAAGTTTCTAGCTCTAAAAATGACGATACTTCCATACAACTTTCAACCCCTATTTTCAACCCCTTACAACCCTTTTTTCGCAATAAAAAGTAGCCTATATCTTTCCTCAGGCCCTCAACTATCTGTGTACCAAATTTCATTTCAATCGGTTCAGTAGTTTTGGCGTGAAAGACAGACAGACAGAGTTACAAACGCATTTATAATATTAATAAGGATTTATTTCCAAATATTTTTTTTTTTAAATTTGTGAGCGACGAGAGCATTATTTTACACTGAAATAACTGTGGTTGGCTTTTATATTGATCTGTAGTAATGCAAAACTATATTCATCATTATCATCAGCCTAGAAGTCCACTGCTGGACATAGGCCTAGACCTTTCCAGGAAGAAGCGATTCTGAGCTCTATTTCCATCCACCGACTTCCCGCAATCTTAACCATGTCGTCGGTCCATCTGGTGGGTGGGCGCCCTATGTTTCCTCTTCCGGTTCGTGGTCGCCATTCGAAATAGAAAACTATATTACCTATACTAATATAATATTATTATTCAACAGTCATTGTCCTCATCATCTTCCTGCCCTTGTCCCACACTACGTAGGGTCGGCACAACAGGTTTTCTTCCACTCACCTCTTTCATTCGTCATCTCAGTGCTCACTTCATCTCTTGCTCATGTCATTTTTGACTGTGGATTAACAGTACCTATTACTATAAATAAACTAAAAAAATACATTGAAATAAATAACTCAATGAATTTTAAATACTTTGCCCTCATTAAGCAAGGCCTTCCTCACACCCACTAAATTTCAAATCTCTAGGACAAGGGCTTAGACTTGGCGTTGCTTGTTTTTTGGTCAGTCAAGGGTTCTGATTAAAATATTACTAGGTAATTAATTCTTTATAGGTCAATTAAGATGGTGAAAGACTAAAAAGTCGTGATAAAGACCTTGTGAGGTTACACGGGGCGACAAAAATGCTTGCATGATTTAGAAATATTTATTTCGGGTTTGTTGGTGATAAAATAGAGGAAGGTTTTTGTTCAAATAGCCTACCTAACTTGGAGGGTCTCGGCTAACAATTCCTAGATTCTTTGGAGAAACAACTGAGACAAAATACTTTAAAAATTGCACAATTACCAAGGGCGATTAAAATGTTTCTCTTACCTACTTGTTTCGTCATTTAAAAGCCAATTTTAAAAATTACTTTTCTATCTGAAAAAAATATTTCCAGATTAATCCCATAGTAAATGTTATCAAAATGAGTTGAGCCGTTTGATTTTAATGTTTGTTACTGCGTACCTCCGTCATTTATGAACTGATTTAGTAAATTATTTTTTTTATCTCAAAGGTAACTTCTAAATTGATCCTATTGAAATCTCATCAAAATCGGTTTAACCCTTTGTTTGGCAAGACATACAACTCCGTGTTTTTTTGGAAAATACTTTATAAACGTTTCATATAGGGCCCTAGGTAAGCTACAAAAATTAAAAAAAAAATCTAGGTTTAGTCCTTTTGCGAAAAACCTATGAGACTTTTTTACAACATTGCCAAATAAGGGTACAAAAATTAAAAAAATATTTATTATAAAAAAATTTATTTAATAATTATTTTTTTACATGAAAATCATAAAAACAGCTTCAGTTTTTGGTAATACACAGCCACACGTTGCACTTTGTGCATACCATAAGCAAATATCCTGTCTGACACAAACGGCAACGACCACTTTCTCCACTGCTGGGCAGGTGACTATCATCCAGCAGGTTCATCCAATCTGATAATGAGGGAATCGAAGGTGTTGGCGAGCTGGTATAATTGTCTTCATCTTTCTCCAAGTAGCTAATGTGGCGTGACGACCTTCTTCTTGCTCAGAGTCATCACTGTCGTCGGATCTCGCATTAGCTATCGGAATAAGAACTAGAATGCGGTTGGATCTAGCGCGTTGAAGCACCTGTGAACAATCATAAGCACCGCATGCAACCAAAAACAAAACCGAGCAAAAAAAACATACGAAATTGCGCAAATCTATCGCATAAAAACAATTTACATAAACCCTAGGCAATTGGCAACGTTACTTTTTTTACAACAAATACAGAATGTACTAAAATGACGGGCCTTTGGCAAGGTTGCTTTTATACAACAACTAGGTTAAAAAGCTTGTTATAACCTAAAAAACGTATCTATCAGTAGGATTATGGTAAATAACGTTAGTTTGTTTCAATGTTAGTAGTATTCAAGCAAAAAACCAGGACCATGACTAGAAAAAATAAATAAATTCGAAAAACTTACGGCTCGGTTGCTTAGGTTGCGCGCGACACCTCAGCTGACTGACGTAAATAGTGATGTAAAACCGCAAAATAATAGAGTCAAATATTTTTTTAGTGTTGTACCTGAACGATACCTTATGACTAAATCGATAAATAAAAAAAATAAAAAAAGCCTTTGGCTGTATATTTTTACAAAGTAATTGTTGTAAAATAGTTGCATCGCCAAACAAAGGGTTAAAAGTCGGTTTCTCAAGTTTTTTTAACTATCATGTACCTACCTAGTCTGGTCATCCATTCTTCGAATGAATCTTTCACATTATTTAGACCTACACTTACTAACGCATACACTTACAATTGGTTAAGTGCCTTCTTGGACACACATACTCGTACCTATTCAAAAGACAAGAAAATGGGACCAATGACACGTAGGTACTTTATACAGCGTAGCTATAAAAAAAACCGACAGTTTACTATCTAAAGCTCATTAAAACTAAATTAGGTTCATTACTACGATATGTACAATACTTACTTAATTGATTAATAAACTTGGCATTGTTAATTTTATCCGCCCAATGACCGTTGCTATCTCGTACGCTACTTCCAATTTGAATTGTTTAAGACAGAAGATATAAATAAAGTTCCTTGTACTATCTTCTACGAGGGCAAATAATCATGTACAAATACTAAGAATTTACTTCGTTACGTTCAGCTGATAAAGTAACTAGTGTCGTGAAGTTAAATTAATACAATTGAATTTAAAGAACGCGCCATATTGTGTGACCTTGAGCAGTGAAAAGTGTTTTTAGATCCCAAAATATAAATGCCAGTGTTATTAATAAATTGGCATTAATTTCTATGCATATTTAGTTATTATGTGGTGGTCGTAATGATAAAACAGCTGGATATCCATAAAGTTCAAGAACATTTATTGGAACAAGAAAAACAATCTGCGATCAAACCCAAATCGGAATACAGCGGCATGGCTGCGAACAAGAACGGAAAGTGGCTTAACCAGGTATGTACCTAATCTACAAAACTATCATCTTTACCTCTCAGCATATACCTAAGAAGAATTCTGATTTTTTAATACCTAAAACTAGCTGATTGAACTAGCATATTGCCCACATTATGTTATTTGTAACCATCGCCTATAACATTGCGATAACAGTAAAACTACGCAACTAAAACCTTCTCTGTAAATTGTAAATAACCTGAAAAATAATTTATAAAGTAGGTACTTAGTAGTAAAGTACCTACTTATCTTGAGTCTGAGTCGAGTCAAGCACTCTCAAGCATAGGTTTTCGACAGTTCTCCATTGAAAAATGTCAAATAACTATGCTTGAGTCTGAGTCGAATACGGGCCGTAGAGTTCTTTGTGAAGGGCTCGTCCGGGGAAGTATACTATAGCACCATGCCTATTTCTGCCGTGAAGCAGCATTGCCGTTTCGGTTTGAAGGATGCGGGGGAAATTACTGGAACGTGAGGCTGAATATCTGTATGCCTCAAGTTATTGGACGCAGGTCAGTGCATGGTAGGGCACGTTGTAGACGTGCGTGACCTACGAGACAATGCATTGTTATAGGCGATGGTTAGGTACCATTTAACATCACGAGGGCCATAATATATGCTTGTTCCGTCAGTTTGTTCAAAATAGTAAATATGATGAAATAGTATTTACAATAAACCATGCGTCAGAAAATAGTCGGCTATCGTGGGGTAAAAGTTCTGGAACTATTAGCCAGGTGGATATTCACCACGCATTTACGGGCATCTTATCAATTTGCTATAAACACTATTCTGTATTCTATGCTTGATAAGGGCATACGTACAGATTACCTGAGCGTGTCATAATGTAGTATACGAATACATCCTGTTTGATTGAACAGACCTAGCAAAAACAACTGTTCATAAAACCGTATTTGCAATGTTCCTTCGTCACAGTGATAAGAAGCAATTATAAGGACAATAGCCTGGAGATTAAAATGCTTATTAAGAGCATGTCAAAACATATTGAAGTACCCAAGTGAAGTGCCGTAGTTATGCTGTAAAACAAAGTGAAAGGGGCAAAGGTCTTTGTGTTGTTCTACCTTATTTTGGATTTAAGTTAAGTGGTGATCAGTATGCATGCTGAAGAGGCATACGAGGCTGATCGGAATGGTCGCCTATGGGTGAGTTCATTTTACAAATAACCTTTTTTATGTGCTTCAAAAATGACTGGTGTTGCCGACGCGACGTAGGAAATAAAACAGCGAAGCAAAGCTCAAGTGGGAGTAGGCAGACCAAGTTGCAACCTGAAAAGTGGGCAAATTTCACAACTCCTTGGGTTCCTTGCTTAAAGTTTAACCCTGTCACTGTTTGACATTATCCAGTGGTAAGAGATGGCAATAATTTAAGAACTATTTATATTTTGATATGTTTTTATAAATGAGGTAATATTTGGCCTTATATACTTACAAACGTTACTTAGGTGTGTGTGACGCACTGCTTAAAGTTCGCCCTGTCAATATTTGACATTACCGGATGTTAGGAGATGACATATCTTTGGCAAACGCTTTTATGTAATGGAGTAAATGTTTAAAGTGTAATAGCCCCTTCCCACCGGTGTGTGATATATCGCGCACGGAGGCGGACCAGCTCGCACGAAACGACGATGTGAAAGTTGCCCAAGACCGTGATAGTTGGTAGATTTTGAGGGAGAGCTTTGCTCAACAGTGAGACAGTGCAGATAAAAAAAAATATGCTCCAAAATCAGTGTGATTGTTAGATTCTGTTCAGAAAGAGAACCGTCGTGGGATTGGAGGGCGCTGCGTTTTGATCCTATCACAACTAGTGTACTATTCCTTTATTTAATTTTTATGATGCAAAATGCTGACAGAAAGAAAGGGATGAGCTGCCATATAAAAATCGAAACGTTAGTTCTCAATTTGGCCACGACGGTTCTCTTTCTGAACAGACTCTACTGAATTATTGGTATTTCAAATCCAGTTTCGATACCTTGAACAAATTATCACTCGAACTAAATTGGGTTTAGAATACAGTGAGTGTAAGTAACTCTACAGAGGATAGATTTCAATTCATACATAGATTTTTTCACAGATACCTACTCTCATAAAACCTCTCAAAATCTCTGATCTCTTAAAGCCTGCGCACATCTAGGCGATGGCGATGGCGACGGCGATCAGCTGAAACGCTGTCAAATATGACAGCGATGTTTGTCAGCGTTTCAGCTGATCGCCATCGCCTAGATCTGCGCAGGCCTTCAAGCAAAGAATGATTTTGAGAAGGTCCATATTTTTGATTTTTTGATTTTAATATTGCGTGCATTTGTGGTAGATATAACAAAATTCCTAGAGTCGGTCGTAGAGACTCGTAGCATGCTTGTAGACAGTATAAAATAAAATACATGTTTATTTTTCAATAAAACTTGTTATTTTGTAATATCTTGCTACTCACCTAATATTTGACTAATCAACTTAAATATATATTATACAATTTCACATATATGCAAAGAAGGCTTCCTCTGCATAAATTCCTAACTATTTTTTGTGACATCGCCTTGACCGGAGCTGAATATAATCACAAAATATTCCTACGTCTATTCATTGATATATCCGTCCATAATTTCATAGTATATGACCTTAGTGTTAAGGCCGTTGAGTCGGTCAATCAGTTAGTTTCAGAAGCAGTTTGACCAAATAAGCGTTGTATTTTCCAAGTTGTGTAGTTTAAATTTTTACGTGCGGCCTTTAAGTTTTTACCAACATCTAGAAAAAAATGAAAATCTTCTCTCACCGTGTTTATTCTCCATTCGAGCCATTTTCTCGTGTTTGTATCTTGTGGCTGTCGTAAGCTCCTTCTGTTCTTTCAATGCTGCTATTTTGAAGTCACAATCAAAAATTTCATGTACCTATGCTTTTTGTGGTTTATTTTGCAGCATTAGCCGCCTTAATATACTTACGATATTGATGCCCATTAGACGATGTGAACGTTGATTGGTACTTCCTGCTCGTCCTAGTACGTCTTACTATTCATGATCTCGTTTCTCTCGTCATCTGGGTCCTGTACAATTTTAGGAAGACAGTACAGAGAAATTGTATAACTTATGAACCAACAAAAGTAACAAAGTATAACAAATATCTTAGCAACGAAAACAAATAATAAAAGATTTTTCTTATATCTCAAAATGTATCCTAGAAATTAGGTAGTTTGTATTTCAACTATACGAAACAAATGAATAATCGTTGAATTTATTTGTTTCACAATTATTTTTTATTTATAATTAACTGTTGAAACAAACATATATGGCCCACCTGATGTTAAGGGGTAACCATCATCTATAACAAAGCATTTCCTACTAGGTCACGCAAGCCTGGAAAATGCCATACGATGCACTGCCCTGCGTCCATACTTGAGGCATGCTGATGGCCTACCCCAAGCTTTGTCTGGCTCTGTCTATGGCTCTGGTTTTGAGTCTTACAGATGTTCAGCCTCTCAATTAAATTCAATATTAGTTGCCTCGAAAAGTAGTATTATTACTGGTTGATAAGTAAAAAAAATAGACAACAAATTTAGAAATGAAATGTAGCATATTATTTTTTGAGGTTTATTTTGCAGCATTAGCCGCCTTAACTTCAATATTGATGCCCATTAGCCGATGTGAACGTTGATTATGGTCGGAGGAGATTTCCACAATCTTACGCAACCATACATCGATATCAAAAGACAGGCCTTGACAGGTTTCCCTAGTTTTCCGAGGATTCCATACAAATGCACGCTGAGCAGGCATGGTTCATCAACTCTTGCTGGGTCATTTAACGTAAACCTTGCCGAGGATTTGGGGATTTAGGATAAGCATGGTCGATAGCTAAATATACCATGCCACGCTGGTCAGCATTTTATTCGGTAGGTTAAGCGATTTCGGGACGGTGACGATTTACAATATTTTCAAAATCTTTACTTTAAGGGGCCAGCGGAGGGAAAATTTTCATACAAACGGAATACCAAAACGATTTCTAATTTAGACAGATTTACACTATATTATTGTTATAATTGTATTTGTATACCTAGTATTTATCTAGGTTCCCCAACAGTTTTTATTTCAAATTACTTATCTAAAATGAAATAAACACCAATCGCATTTTACACATTTTTTTTCATTGTAAAATGTGATTGGCGTTAATTTCATTTGAGGTAAGTAATTTAAAATAAAAACTGCCCAGGAACCTAGATAAATACAATAAAAATACAATTATTACAATAATATAGTGAAAATCTGCTTAAATTAGTAATCATTTTGGTATTACGTTTGTATGAAAATTTGCCCTCCGCTGGCCCCTTAAGGCATCATCAGGATCATACAAAATAATGGTAGGAACCAAGCCGTAGTTTATTGTTTGGTGGCTTCTAGGCTTGGTCGCGTGAAACTGGCACCTATATAGATTCACCTAGCTTTCAGACGTTTCAAAGTGATCCTTGTGATACAACTGAATTACATATTATATGTTTTTGATTTGATTTGACATCTTTTCATACTCATTTTGCCCGCAAGTTTGCGCTATTAAATTTATACTCGTGATTCAAAGCATTGCAAATATTATGATAACTTTGGGAAAAAATATTACTATGCGCTGAATGTAATGTTTGGACGTCGCTTCGATCAACTGCTTCGTTCCATGTTTTTATTGTCCCTTTATTTTTTAATTTTTAGTTTAGTGGCAAAAAATACGTTTACGCGTAAATGCTCTCCCAGTTATTCATCTAAAACTAATAGGATAACGTAAAGTAGCACCAAAAATGTAGCACCAGATGGTATCGACTTTCAATAAGGTGTCAGTATCAATTTACCTATTAGTGAATTTATTGTAATGGTGCCTTCGTGCATTAGTTTTTTTTATTTTTCTGGAGTGAACTCCGACAAGGTACAAGGGATCCGTATTCTAGTTTGTTACCGTTACTGCGTTTACTGGCCAAAGTGGCTACGCACGTTCTACGAGTATATCTGTAAGTCTCTTGCATGCAACGCAATAGTCGTTTCTGTAGACACAAATTATCTCATTACCTACTAAAATTGGAGATTATATTGACAGTATTATAATTTAAGTAACAAGCTGAAGATAAGGAATGGTAACTTGCGAGTAACTACCTAGTACAAGCAATAGATAGTGTAAGCAGAAACATTAAGTAGGTTTACATTAATTTACTGGTTATCGCCAGTTGGCCGGTGTAGGAAATCTTATTTTAGTATCTCACGGGTTCAATTAATAAAATAGGTCCGATCTAGTAAAATGCGAAACCTTAATAGGATATAATCCTGACATTCGAAGGTGAGTGGAAGGGCCTTGTCAAAAGTTTATCCGAGATTTGGTCGGGTGGTCAAGGGGCGCAAGGTCGCGGCGGCTGTGCAGCCGGCGGGACCATTCGGCCGGCAGTCGCGGCGCCGCGCTCGCAGGCAGCATGCGGGAGCACGAGAGCCCGAGCCTGGAGCCCGAGCCCCCCCTCCCGCCGCCGTCGCCGCGCCCGCCCTCGCGCCTCCGCCGCACGCTGCACTCGCTCCGAGAGCCGTTCCGCGCCGGCTCGCCCTTCCACCTGCGCTCGCTCGCGCGCTCCCCGCCCGCCAACTCCTCCGCGTCAGACGGCGATCTCGCGCGCGACGAACGCACGATGCGTAAACGCAACAAGAAAAACCGCGACCAGCAGCCCGCGAGCGACGCCTCGCGCAGCACCGACAGCTCGCCGAGCGTCGACCCCAAGAAGAAGGAGGGCTTCATGCGCCGCATGGGCAGCATTGGCAAGAAACGTGCGGAGGGGGCCGCGACGACGCCTGCCTTGCAGCCGGGCACCAACGAGTCGACGATCGACAGCCCCACGCCGCCGCCGGAGTCGCTCGAGTCCATATCCACCACTCCGGAGACGGCATCTCCTAGGCCGCCGACTCCCGACGCGGTGACGACTCCGGCCGCGGTGACTCCCGAGCCGACAGCATCGACGTCCGAGCTTCCGAAGCCCACGCTAGAGGCGGAGCGGCCGACCTCCGAGCCGGTGAGTCCCATCGCCGTGGAGCATCCGGTCGCCACGCGGCCGTTCACGAAGGCCGCCTGGAAGCGGCAAAGCGAGCCCTCCATGGAGCGGCCCGTCGAGGACCCGAGTCCCGAAAGCGCGCTGCGGCGCCGCATCGCGTTCGTCGCACAGGCATCCGCCTGCTTCTCGGAAGATCACGACGACGGTGTCGGGATGGAGAGGGGCGCGCGCGGTGAGGTGGGGTCGTTGGAGGAGGCGGTGGCGTTGGCGCGCGTGCGGCTCGGCGCTTCGAGCGCGGCCGGCGCGGCACACGAGCGCGGGAACGACACGGAAGAGGAGGGGTACGCGGACGCCATGCCCGCCTACGGAGACCTCATCGAGCCGGTCACCAAGCCCGGGGACGAGCCGGTGAGTGCAGCGGAACGCCGCCCGCACGCCGCGCTCTCACCTCTAGGTCCCTCGCTCAGTGGCGGCAAGCACTCCGGTCGATGCGCGCGCGCCATGAGATATGACCTTCGAGGAGGCGGGTGACGACGCTTACCTGACGGTGTGCGAGTGCTGCGGCTTCAGCGCGGAGACGACGGTGGTGTCCTCAGTACGTTATTTTACACGATAGTTTTCAGCGGCAGTCAGCGCGATGCCTTTCGTGAGTAACAGAGCCTGCTTGCTGTGTGCTTTACGCTTTAGTATATCTCATTTGATTATGTTTACTCAAGTGCACATACCGGCTGCGTACTACTGTACCTAGTACCTACTTACGTACAGTAATTATTCTAAAAAAATATTATCTCTCAGGTATACAACTGGTTTTGATTATCAATGTTATCTCTTACCTTTCATGAAAAGGTGTGATTCAGTTCTCTCAATGTTAGTAGTGATAGTATATTCGGTTTCGGTATAATAAGTTATTCTCACGATGCAGACGGTAACTTTCTAAAACACATTAAGTATTTGAATTTCAACATGTTTTGAATTGTTGCGTCGACTTAGAACTGGTTTTTGATTGATCAATTTAAAGTCCAGTCTTTATATTCGAATCAGTGATCGTTAAATCGATAGTTAGTATAAGTTTTCAAAGCACGTCCTTTTCGACTACTTAATTTAGAATTGTTCTTTGTTACGTAATATCGAAATCGAGCTGGTTCTACGCATTACTATTTAAACACACGGCTGTAGCACTAAAATTAGTAAACACGAGACATTTTAAAACGTGGGCACGTAACATTGGGACGTGTCTCTGACTACCTCAGAGAGAATGCGCCTGCCTTTACTGACTGCGTTAGCATGGACGAACCAAATCCCCTGGATTGGTTATTATTTGTATATTTTTTTAGGTGTGGAATACATGTTTATATATCGCATATATTGCATGTTTTATATCCGTTCTCTGTCAAAAATGCAACTATCCCAACTAAAACTGTCCCGTCAACTTAATTGCCGAAAAAGTTGAATCCGTTACAGATTAGTCAGGCACTTATTCGTCACATTTAAAAACATTAGGTTAAAAAGAGATTCGAAATCAGATTTGGACTAGTGCTGCCCAAATGCAAGAACAAGACGAGACTTAGCCAGTCTTGGTCTTGGTCTTGCGCCAATACACCTGGTCTTGGTCTTGGTCTTGGTCTTGCGCTCCCAGTCTTGGTCTTGGTCTTGGTCTTGCAGCAAGAGTCTTGCAAGTCTTGCAATTACCTATTAGTCTATTACTATTTATTAAAGTTTACTTTAAATCTTAGAAAAACGTATTAGAATTGGAACATTGTGAGCTTGAATTAACATAGCCATAGTAAAGATCAAGCAGATTAATAAATAACTGAAGATTTGATAAGAAATTCGAAAAATCAACTGACCTATATGTCGTTTTCTATGGAAGTAACTGTTTCTTAATAAACATTTATGATTTATAAGCTTACATTTGCTAAAACATGTAAAAAAACAAATTAATTACAATAACTTGACTTTTTTGCGTCTCATAGAATCCCTAAGCGTACCTACCTATACACCGAACTGTTACACCTAACTACTCAGTGAAATAGTGCTAAGTCCTAGCTGCAAGACGCAAGAGTCTTGCAGGCTATGTCTTGTTCTTGCTCAAGTCTTGCACGGTCAGTCTTGGTCTTGGTCTTGCTAAAAATACGCGGTCTTGTTCTTGGTCTTGGTCTTGCAAAAACGCAAGAACAAGACCAAGACTGCAAGACCAAGACTGATTTTGGGCAACACTAATTTGGACATATCTTGATCTTCTATCGATAAGCATATTTTTTTATTATCAAACTTGTTGGTAAAACAAGCCTATGGCCTCCCTGATGTTGTTAAAAACGCAAATATAGCATTGCCGCGTAGGTCATACATACATAATTCAACAGGTATTTAGTAATATGTATGAGTAGAGTTCTTCGTGTGTGGCTCATCCGGGTGCGTACTACCACCATGCCTAATTCTGCCGTGAAGCAGCATTGGTGTGTTTCGGTTTGAAGGGTGTGGATGCCGGTAAAATTACTGGTACATGAGGCTAAACATATGTTTCCAGTTGATGAACGCAAGGCAGTACACTGTACATCGCAGGGCAAGTTCTTGACGTGCGTGATCTACGCGACAATGCTTTGTTTTAGGTTATGGTTACCACTTAACATTAGGTGGGCATATACTTTTTCGACCAGTTTGTATAAAAAAAAGTTTTTTATCCAGAAATTCCGTGCCTAATTATTTTTTATGGAGCGTCTAAGTTGTATAAAAAAATTCAGATCCAAAAATAAGTTTCCGAGTCAAATTATTTTTTTAAGAAGATAAAAAAATAAATTTAAATATTCTAATAAAAATCTTATCTTTATAGTATAGGATCCCTAGAAGAAGGACCTTCACCGAGCTGGTTATTTAATGAAACGTATTTTATATTTAATTAAACATGCCAATAATATATTCTGTATAAATCAAATTTCAGTCCAGGATATGATTAATTAATAATTTAAAAAAAAAAAATGTTTTTTTAACTTTCCACCGGTTTGTTTATTAGACAAATTCTATACGAATCGAAAGTATAGACCCCATAGAATATGCAAACGTTAGGTTGCCTATTTTTTTCCGGTCACAACTCTCGGGTAGCCAGGTATAAACAGGAAAATCGATACTAGCATTTTGCACCGGTATGTTTATTGAATAAAAATACTGGGGTCTATACTTTCGATTGGTATAGAATTTGTTTAATATACAAACCAGTGGAAAGTTTTTTTTTTTTTTATTATTATTAATTAATCATAATTATCCTGGACTGAAATTTGATAGGCAACCCATATAGAATATATTTATTGGCATGTTTAATTAAATATAAAATACGTTTCATTAAATAACCAGCTCGGTGAAGGTCCTTCTTCTAGGGATCTTAGACTATTATATCAAGATCTACATTTTAATCTTATAAATATTTTAGCTGATATCATCTCTAGGATAGATAACCCACTCGTTGTTTTGCATAGAGAATATACCTAGTATAGTACCTATATACATATATAGGTATGTAGGTATGTAGGTATGTATAATGTATCCTTAACATTAGCATTCCTTTAGTTTAAAAGTTCATTAATTCCATTTTTATGTGTCAGTCAGTCGTTTATTAGTTTTCTGGGGCGAAGGTTGTTTTATCAATAGTTTGAATAAAAACCATGAATAGCTGTTGTGCGCTTTTAAAAAAATTCTTATCAATGTTTAGAAGTGATACTAATGTGAGTACCTTACCTTTAGTAGGAGAGGAGGAATATTATTACTGCAGTAGAATAGAATATAGAAACTTGATTGTACACCAACGGGAAAGTTTACAAATAACAGTAATAAAAAAACTGGAGGTACAATGGGCGGTCTTATGGCTAAGAGCGATAACAAGTAACTTTTTGTGTTTGATATTAACAAGGGAAGTTTGAAAACTTGAGAAACCGACTTCATGGTTTCGTGTATGGTTTACAATGTTGTGTACTTACTAATGTTATTATTTTCGATGCAATTTTTTGTAATAGTTTATTTTTATAAAAAAAAATGACATGTCCAAGTGCACATGTTATCTTACTTGAATAAAATAAAATGAAATGAAATTGCGGTCAAGCAAAAAAATTGAGAACCTCCTTTTTTATTTGCAGTAGGTTAAAAATGAATTACATCACGGGCAATCTACAAATAAATATCGTAAACAGTCCACAATATTATATATTTCTTAATTCTAAATAATATAATATTAAGATAATATTTTTGCCCTACCTTGGTAATTATGCGATTTTATAAGCATAGAATATCAAATTACAAGAATGGCAGCCGTCGCTCAAAGGCAATATATAAAATTACTGACATAATCCTCGTAATATCATAGGTATTGATTGTGCGAAGCAGCGAAGCGTGATGGCACCACAAACAGCCACCCAGATACATTACAGTGTCAAAACTAGAACTAAGGAGGTTCCCAACCTTTTTTTCTCATAGACCACTTTCAAAATTTTGCTGGTTTAGGTGGACCCCCTGGGGCTCAATTCTAGACCAGTGACTTTTTTGTCACGGTAGATACCTATACAAGAACTGTCAGTTTCTTTTATGAATTTGACAGTTCTTGTGATATATATCTACCGTGACAAAAAAGTCACTGGCCTAGAATTGAGCCCCTGCCCTGCTGCATCATTTTTACTATATTCCCAGTATACATAAAATAAGAAGATTCGATCTATTTATGGATATTTGCGTTGCAGCTGAGTTCGAATTAACAGTTTTCGAAAAAAGTTTTTAGAAATGACCGTCGCTATAAGATTCTTAAAATATTATCTGCCTACATTGATAGGTGAAGTCAAGCCAACATTTTAGTTCTTCACTATCTTTCGTGGACCCCCGCTTACGAATGGTGAACGCCCATTTTTTTGTTATGCCATCGTAGACCCCCGTCGAGTCTACCGTGGACCCCTGGGGGTCCAACTGGATCATGTTAGGAATCAATGATTTAAATGATCAAACTAACTTACCAAGTGACGTTTGATTTTTATTGTTCTGTCTTCGGCAAAGAGATTTAAAATATTCACTTGTAGTAATTCCTCTACGGATCAAGTCACTAAAAAAAAATTGTTGTGGACAATTCACACAATACTATCTAGCCCCAAACTAAGCAGAGCGTGTACTATGGGAACTAGATTGTTGATATAATACCATATTATATATATTGTAAATACATACTTAGAATACAATATAACACCCACAGAGAACAAACATCTACGTTCGCCACACAAATATTTTGTTCTCGGTGGGGATCGAGCCCACGACCTACGGCGCAGAAGGCAGAGCTACTACCAACTGAGCTGAGAGGCCAGTCGTCAGGTTGATTGATAATACAGCTAGGTTTATATCTAGATTAGTTTTTTTATAACTTGCCGATGCAACAAGCATTAGGCCCACGTTTGTTAAGTGGTAACCATCGCCTATGTATATTGACCAGACTAAAAAAACTAAAACCGATCCAATTTTATTAGGCAAGCTATTTAGGGTTATGAAATTACTGGCACGTGAGGACGTGAGGACGTCAGGTGGGGTTGATGCAAGGTTGATGTTAATTGGTAACCATCACCTATAATGAAGCATTGTCTCGTAGGTCACCCACGTCAGGAACGTGCCCTACAATGCACTGCCCTGCGTCCATCGCGGCACACAGATGTTCAGCCTTACGTGTCAGTAATTCCACCGGCACGCACACTCTTCGAACCGAAACAGCAATGCTGATTCACGGTAGAAATATGCATGGTGGTAGTACTTCCCCGGACGAGCCCTTCACAAAGATCTCTACTACTACAAAGTATTTGGCAATCGACCCCCATACATCTGACGTATAAAAAACGAATTAAAATCCCCTCCTCGTGTGTGTATCTGCGGGATTGTTCGCGCCGGAATGAATGGAACCTTCATGGTAGGCATATCGCATTCCTTTTTCGAATTTTAACGAACCTTATTTATGTCTCAACGTTTCCTCCCACAAACTTTTAAGAAAAAGAAAGAACCTTTGTTTAAGTTTTCACTCCTGTTGGCATTCTCGGATGCCACGGTTTTTTTGTATAAAGGTATTACTTGTTATTCTACAGTTTTCTTCAAATTGATATAGTTTGCCGTAATATAAAGGCCAATATCAAAGCTAACCATAGTCAAATTGACAAAAAAAAGCGGCCAAGTGCGAGTCGGACTCGCCCATGAAGGGTTCCGTAGCAACAAGTAACATAATATAAAAGTTTTTGTAGTTCGTCGCAAGCTAAATTGAGGTTTACGATTTATGACGTATAAAAAAAAACCACTTACTAGATCTCGTTCAAACCAAATATCGTTGGAAGTTTGCACAGTAATGTACATCAAGGTTCACAAAATACATCTACTCGCCAAGTTTCATCAGTCTAGCTTTTACAGTTTCAGAGAAAAATGGCTGTGACATACGGACGGACAGACAGACAGACATGACGAATCTAATATGGAATAAGGGTTCCGTTTTTGCCATTTGGCTACGGAACCCTAAAAACCACAGTGTACAAATTGTATAAATTCTTAAGAGTATTCTTATCGCCCATGAATGGTAAAAATAAGTTTGCATGTAAATGGAACCACTTTATGAGATGAATTTATAATTTTATAAAAAGGAAAAGTTTTGATTTGCACTTAATTAAAAGTGGTTCTTCATTTGTTTATTTGTTCTCAGTACTGTGACTCCATTAGCAATAGTGTTGGAATGTATCGATAGTTTTATTAGGCCTAAAACATACACAAGCGACGTGGCGTGGAACAGGCGTGGCGCAGGTTTATTATAGAACGTTTTCAACAGCAGGTGATCGAAGACACGCCGCCCGTTTCGTTGCCTGCGCCGCGTCGCTTCAGTATAATTCAAAAACGTCGCCTGCATACATTTTGTATAAAATCGTTTTGAAGCGGCGCACGCCTGCGCCACGCCTGTTCCACGCCTTAGTTTTAGGCCTTAAATATAGCATTGTTCGGTATCGGTCGTAGGTTACCGCCGATGCGTGGTGGTAACTCGATAGGTCGACTAGGCTTACCGCAGTGTCGCGGTTCCAACGGTTGTGCAATGTGCATACGCGTCCCGTTCTCTATGATTGTGGTCTTGAAATGACATTGTTGTCGATGGTTTCTTAGCTTGCAACAGGATCTTGATTGAGTCTCCAGTTTCTAATTTAGTAGGTTATGGTTTAGCAACTCGTTATTCGCACAGTTATTAACTTATCGAAACCGTTACAACACTTTACAGTTTGCTACAGAAAATTTGAAATAGGTACTTCTTCTTGTTATGTCACTAGTTCTTTCAAATCAGTGCGGTGAAAGGATTTGAGCGTCTAGGAAGCTCACTTTAAAATTAAAAATAAAGTTAAGAGAAATTATTTTTTCGAATTGATTTTGCTAAAGCAGCTATAACTTCTGTATCATCGTGTAAATACTTCTATTTGTAATAATTTAATGTCAAACTTGTCAAAGGTCATGAGAAAACTGGAGGCACAATTTATTATTCCTATAGATAAGGAGTTGAACTATAGATGCGGTACAAAATTACACATATTAGATCATTGGTTGCCAGCCAAGGAGTGCAAATGACAAATAAGTATTATCGTGTCCGATAAGACAGCTCACTCAAATCACTTCATAAATGGACGTCCATCGGCCGAGAGCAATAGTCTATCGATAAATACCGGCCAAACACACCGTTGCCCCTCACTTTTAAAAATAATAAAACTTATTTTGAAACTCGAACAACTTGTTCTGAATTCAATTTTTTTAACGTGTTCGGTTCGGCCAGTGAGATAAGAGGTTTATTTCAATGTGCATTGAGTATCGCAAGTGATAGACCGGTGCGGTGTACCCAAAAATATACAATAATCGTCTGTGATTGGATAAGCTGATAAGTTACGCTTATTGTGTTTGTGAGTAAGGCATGGCACCTAACCCAAAGAAAAAAGGCAGTGTGAGTAAATACCATAGACATTTTACTTATGTTTAAAAAAATAGTCATTTCATTGGCAAAACTTATTATTATTTTAACAAAGCACAATTTATTTTGGCAAGTGTTAAAGAAATTAGTGAAATCATACTTTATTGACTGGTTTATTTTAAAAACGAATTAACCATTCGTATATTAAAAAAAAAACTTTAGGTACCTACGTCTTGTCCGTCCATATTTAAAAAATCAAATGTTAATGCATGTGTTTATGAAAATAATTGATTATTAAAAAAAAA
This sequence comes from Thera obeliscata, assembly GCA_947578465.1. Classification (NCBI taxonomy): domain Eukaryota; kingdom Metazoa; phylum Arthropoda; class Insecta; order Lepidoptera; family Geometridae; genus Thera; species Thera obeliscata. Next base: position 13,207,272 of record OX387916.1, read on the forward strand.
AAATAACACATAGTGTAACTTGAATATCATAATAAAGGTATACATAACAGACAATAAAGTTATAAAATATATTTGTGTACTCAAAATAACCAACCTACAAAATATTGCGCAATAAGAGCATGTACTTGCCTGAATTATTTTTAATATACATATTATAGACTAGTCTCTAATCTAATAATTTTCTGATGCATATCAAATTATTCTCTGCCAATAATGCCAGATTGAAGTAGGTAATTTTATTTTGATATCCTTGACCTTTCTGTTAGAAGTATGTATTTTTTGTCTCTAAGACACTTCTTAAGATTCTACAAAAATTATGTAAACATTTACTCAACTCATAATAATTAATACTTAGCTTCAACATTTTTGAGAAATATTTTTATGTTGTTTTTGTTTCTTTTTTGATCTGTTTATTATAATGTATATTGCATAGTTTAAGTATGTATTCCTTTAAATAATGATTATTATAGTATTCTACACCTTTCGTTCGGGTTTATTTATTTATTATTTTATTTTTTCTGTGTGACGCGCCCTTTCTAAATCTCTGCCTGAAAGCCAGCACTGCTTGGCTTTATGCCTTGTCAAGCAGCAAAAAGCCGAGTCAGTGCCTATTTGGTATATTTTATCTAGCATTATCTATTGTTCTTTCTTGTTTATTATATTATAAATGCATTTACTATTTTGAAAAAATATTTAAGATAAAATAATGAAGTATTATTTTTGTTAAGTTTGTAGTTTGTGAAGTCAAAAGAAGGTGTTTGTTCACGTTTTTTTACATGTGCGGTAAAGAAACAAACATTTGGTTTTATCGTTTCCAAAAAATATCGTGTCATGTTTTGTTTCTTAAATAAAGCCATTAGATTTTATGTTACGTATCTACATAATAGCTGTAATTTAGATATTGTTATGGTCGCTTTATACTACAAGCTCTGTCAGGCTCTCTCTCTGGTTTTGAGTCTGTGAGTGTTGACTAAATAAATCCTACGTCGAAACGTCACACACATAGCACACTGGTGAGCACTCACTCAGACTCAAAACCAGAGCCATAGACAGAGCCAAGCAGAGCTTGTGGTAGGCCTACTGACGAGGAACTACTAATATCAGTAGATCAATTGATGCGAATTGACAGTATTCATTAAGCGTGCGTAATGATTAATGAATATGACCGCAGTAATTACTGTTGCGGGTGTATTCCTGGAACACGGTTAATTCCGATGATCGGCTGAAGACGCCTTCGATTTACACATTTTGATGTGACAACGTCTTATAATTCGATGGAGCCGGCTGCACGCTCGAAAAACATGACTCATGCAGCGTTACCTCGCTCTGAGGCGTTCCATTTAAGGCTTGAAGTGCAAGCGAGAGCGCGGAACGAGCGACAAAGAGGCACAATGGGCCTCCGCGTTCGGCAGCATTCGACATCTGTCTCTCTCCTACTTGAGTGAGCGATGCGTCCACGAGGACCGCTGTATGACGTTGTCACGTTCAACTATCGTCAGTAAACCGACTTTACAAACAACCGAACTTAAATTTAAAAAGTTAAAAAATTTCTTTTTTAACTTTTTAAATCAATAATGTACTAATTTATAAAATTTAAAAAACTTGAGAAACCGACTTCATGGCAAAACTGCTGAACCGATTTTGATTCTATGGGAGAATGAAAATTGAGGAGAATTTATCTAGAACCTTCCAGAAAAAAAAGAATTGACTAAATCGGTTCATAGTGACGGAGGTATGCAGTAACAAACATTTAAAATACACTAGAAACAAAACTGTTATGGGACCTAACTGAAAGTACCTTTCAGATAAAGATATTTTTTAAAATCGGCTCATTAATGATGAAGTTATGCGATAACAAACAGAAAATAAAACAACCAAATTGAGGATTTCCTCCTTTTTATTGTTATGATAAAATACTATTGCGATAATGTTAAAACCAAAAAGTGTTTATTCTTTTGAAACATAGGGGTTTCACCATCTGAGTACCGAGAGAGTACCGAGAGAGTACCTACTGATTTCACCATCGTCGTCGCTGCGTCACCATAAAATGATTTTCTAATAATTTTCAAAAGCTATCAATTAAACGAGATCGTCTCCTTTCAGTCCCAAGGATCATCGAGTTCGGAGCGACGCGAACACCTTTACAAGATCCTGGTGATCGGAGAACTAGGCACGGGCAAGACTTCCATCATCAAGCGATATGTCCACCAGTTCTTCAGTCAGCACTACCGAGCGACTATTGGAGTGGACTTCGCACTGAAAGTCCTCAACTGGGATGCAAATACGGTTATTCGGCTGCAGCTATGGGATATTGCAGGTAAAAACATTAAAAATCTCTTCTTACTTAAGAGCAATGCTCTTGTCGGCGTAATGTATGTATTATTATCCAGGTATTTCTTTTGAGGGCAACCTCCTTGACCTCCATAAACGACATGACGGCGATCTTCGCTTTTATTTTGCTCATGTAGCTTATCCTTGGTCTTTCCCTTCCTCTTTTACCTTCTACTAAATAACATTAGCTATTTTTTAACATTAGCTATTAAAAAATAGCTAATGTTATTTTGCATCCTTGTATGAGTTCCAAATTCTGGGTTATTACCACATTATTATAATATATGTTTTCCAACTTCTGTATAATAATGTACTAAAAAATATAAAAAAGTTGAGACGGCCCCAACCTTTCGTCAATAGAAGAACTAACGTCGTTGATATAAAAAACCTATACAACCTCATTGTTTTAGAAAGTTAATGTTCTTTTTTCGAAAGTTCTCAACATTTAATTTCGCAAGGAGTTTTACATTCTGGATTGTTCATAGTCAAACTCCTTGCTGCGCAGTAAAGAGTTTCGAACCTTCTTGTGCTTGTTGACGATATTGGCTTGTCATAAAAACAATCAAATAAAAATGGATGATAGTGGAAATTTCGCCTACATTTTTTTGCTTGTGATTCTTGTATTTTCACTAGTATTTTTATTTCTACCTATAATGGTACCACAATAAAACGTAAGTTCTAAAGAGTTTGACCAAGTTTTGCCATGTTGTTTTCGCGTAACCTAAAGAGAGAAAATATTTTCACATAAGTAGTCTTGGGCCAAAGACTATACCTACTTACTACTAAAGTATTATATCAGCTATCTGGTTCCCATAGTATGTACAAGCTTTGCTTAGTTTGCGGCTAGATAGTATGGGTTGTCTGCATTATTTATTTATTTATTTATTACTGGAATATTTTTTGGCCAGTTCTTGGCCGAATGGTGGCTACAGAAACGTAGAACATCTAATGGGGCGGAAATGGGTTAGACTGGCACGTGATCGTGGTACAAACTAAGAGAGGCCAATGCCACAGCGGCTTTGCTTTGCTGCGGGTTTTATATGGGATTTAGTCGAGTGATTATACCCACCAGTGGGTGCAATCGGGCGGGTGGGTGTAATGAGGACAATTTGTAGACAATTCACACAACACTATCAAGCCCCAAACTAAGCAGAGCTTGTACTATAGGAACCAGATAGCTGATATAATAGAAAAGAAGAAAGAAAGAAAGAAAGAAAATACATTTATTTATACTTATTATTATTATATATTCTTTTTGTAAATACATGATACTTGAATACAATATCGTTGCGGATCGAACCGACGACCTACCCTAAGAAGAAGCGTTCCAATAAAGGTTGTCTTTCTCCAGGCCAAGAGCGTTTCGGCAACATGACTCGGGTGTACTACAAGGAAGCAGTAGGCGCCTTTATAGTTTTCGACGTGTCGCGAGTCGCAACCTTTGACGCCGTCGTGAAATGGAAGAACGACTTGGACGCGAAGGTTCAGCTACCGGACGGCTCGCCTATACCTTGTATACTGCTGGCCAATAAGGTAAGATAATTAAGATTAGTACAATACCGTCAACAGTTTCGGAGATGACACCTTGTGCGAACCGGTGTTTTTTTTTTCATTATTCTACTTGGAATATGTATAACTCGTGAAAATAACACACAAGCTCCTTTTTATCTAAGTTCCATCCAGGGGAGTTGTGGGCGGATGCTAATTAGTATACTTTATACGCGTGATAATCTTATACCTTCACCATCATCATCATTCACAGCCTGACTTCACCCACAGCTGTGTATAGGCCTCTCAATGTCAAAAACAAAAATGTGACAAAGAGACCAAAATTAGTATAAAATGACATTGAAAGTTGCAAAGTTCCATGAAGGAATGCATCTTCTTTTTCTTCTTAAATTTGAGAGCTTAGCTCTTGTCGGGGTTTTGATGCAGCTTTCTCCAGTTGAGTCTTTCGAATGCGGCCTCCTTGACTTCCTTATACGACATGACAGCGACTTTTTCATTTATCTAGGCACACTTAACTTAATTAACATTTACATAGGAATGTATAGCGTTCTTTTATTTATTTTATGCCGTCATAATTGTCAGACGGACTGACGGGCCACCTGATGGAATGTGGGCTTTCTTATTCATCTTTTTTTCTTGGTGTTTGGCTACGTATCCCACATCACATCGTATCGTATTTATAGCATATGCTGAGCGATGGCCGATTTTAATGTCATTATTATTTGTACATCATCCTTGTAATACCATTCTTGTTGAAAAAAAAGAACTACTACTGTGCCGATTTCAAAAAATATTTCATCATTGGAAAGCTACGTTAACCTTGAGTTTAATAGGTTATATTTTTGTGTTTAAAAAAAAAATGTCCAACCGTGCGAAGCCGGGACAGGCCACTAGTGTGGCGTAAAATAAATAACTTTTTATTTGATTTGTCCTCAGTGTGACCAACAGAAAGAAGGCATAGTGAATTCTCCCGGCAAGATGGACGAGTATTGCCGTGAAAAGGGATTCGCGGGCTGGTTTGAAACATCGGCCAAGGAGAATATCAATATCGAAGAAGCAGCCAGGTCCTTAGTCAATAAGGTGAGAATCCACTTTTTTTTTTACAGTTTTGTATGGATCACTTTGAACAGTCATAAATCTAGGTGATTCTGTTCCACGCGACAAAGCCTAGAAGAACAGGCAACAAACTACGGTTTGGTTCTTACCGTTTTTTTATATGATTACAAATCAAACATAATCTAAATTAATAGCAGTGAAGTTCTAGTGTGGTGCCACTTCACTTAGTAAGACGTATGCAATAATATAAACGCAAAAGTTTCAAAGATAAATATGGTGCCGTTGGATTTCCTTGGATCACGATAGTGACAAGCTATTAAAAAAATCAAACTGTTCACACACACTGTTGCTGGTTTTTTTATTTTATTTCTCAATTATATTGTAGAACGCGCCTACGCCTTCTCAGCCGCTCCGGTTATCACCTAAATGTATAAATTTGAATTTGATTTGCTTATTATGAGAGTGACTCAAACAAAAATGAAATTGCACCACATTGTATAATGGAACTTTCCGCTAGTTAATTCAGAAAATATAAAAACTTCTACTTTGAATAAACTAATCTGAATTCCTACAAACCGGTTCCTATCCTACCTTAAGGCTATGCGTGTGACGCACACTGTGTTGTCAGGCGACCATTGAACTTCCGGCGACTCTTTCCATTCCAAAAATAAAACTACCGTAGGTCTAGTGAGAGTTACCCCGTCTTACTAAGAGGGCATCACACAGGCGACTTATCAATAAGTTTCTGAAAAAAAGAAAAACATACGAGCACGTATATAGCAGATCTGGATTTTATGAGAAAAAATGGTAACTCTAGAGGCATTATCCAGTGAGGAAATAGGGGACTACGTTTGTATGGAGAGTCGCCTGTGTGATTCCCTCCTAAGGTCGTGAGTTAAAACCCGCGGGGTCTATCGTCTAAGGTCCAATTTCACCGTTGAAATTGAACGCGTTCTACTGACGTTTAAACTCGCTTATGCATTCAGTTGGTACATTTTTCTCTAAACGCGCTTAAAGACCTGTCAATGTCGTTGCATTTCTTTTGTGTACGTACATATAAACGAGTTTAGTTAAACGCGTTTAACGGTGAAATTGGACATAAGGCCGCGCTCATTTTAGATACGTTTTCGTACGAATTCCATTCGTGCAGAAACGTACGAACACGCACGAACATTCCCAACCTTCTGAGTACTATGAAAGCGCTCACACTGCGCGCGAGTTAGTCGTACGTATACGTACGTGCAAGTCCGACGTCCGAAATCAATCCGAACTTTTTGGGATTTTATTACAAGTTCGTGCGTTAATCATCAATAATGGATACGCTAACACCGGTACTCTGTCTATTTGACGGAGAAAAACGTATTCAGTTTGCGCACTCAATTCGTACGAACAGTGTTCATACGTTTACGTACGATATAATTCGCATCCAAAGTGAGCGCGGCCTAAATAAACTCGTAATCGACATCGTCTTCATTTTTCGACTTCAACTGTCACTTTCGTATTGTCTTACTATCTGCATAAGCCACCACCACCGAAATTCAAACCTAGTGAATTCATTCAAGTTCAGACGTTTGAAATCGTGGTGGTGTCTGTTGTCTCGGGAGTAAAAGCCTGCGCACACCGAGGCCGCTGGCGAACGCAATCAGTGAAACGCTGTCAAATTTGACAGCGATATTTGACAGCGTTTCATTGATCGCGGTCGCCAGAGTTTTTTTAAGACCAATGCATTGGAAACACTTTTATTTCGGATTTATTTTATGACAACTGACATGCTACGGCGCCGTAGCGGTTGCTACGAGATGCTACGAAGTGTAAAAAGCTTTCATGCATGTTTTTACTTATAAGTATTGAAAAAGTTAGTTTTTAGCTATAGTTTTAGAATAATAGGACTCATTTCAGGCTATGGACAAAATTCGTTCTAAATCTCATCCAAGTCCGCTAAGGTAAAAGAGAACAGATAGCACTGGTGCACCTAGAGCACCTTGGGTTCAAATCCAATCGTGTTTACCAATGAGTTTTTCTGACAAAAAATGAACAAGGTCATACGAGTGGTTTGTTCTTCGCGACGAAAGATTATGAAAGGCAAAAACTTACTGTTTGGTTATTAATGTTTTTTGTAGGTTCTTGCAACAATGGTACATATTCGTACAAAATACCAAACTCAATTACTCTCTGAGCACCTAAGTTCCTAGTTCTAAGTGCTTATTTTTTAATATTCTGTTGGCAAGTTTTATCATCCGCACTTGATGTGAGGGCAGGTTTTTTTGCAAGTTGGCCGCTAGTGGGCCCTTTTTGCGTGAGCCTTGACACGTATTGCTCGAACTTTTTGAGGTTCTACAACACGCCGGTTTCCTCACGATGTTTTCCTTCACCGTTTTGAGAATACTGGCATAGTGCACATACATTTTTCGACAGAAAAACTCATTGGTACACGAGTGGATTTGAACCCACGACCTTCGGATCGGTAGGCGGGGCCACTACCACTAGACCACCTGCTCTCCAGCTGTATTCTGTTTTCCTATAGTTTTTTGTTTAACTGACGCCACACCTCGTGTTGTAATTGTGTAGTAAAGTTCTTGTTTGTGTTTCTATACTTAGTTGCGTGGAAATGTCGCCTAGATTCACTCAGCTTTAATACTTTTCAAAGTGATCCTAGTGATTAAATTCAATACTTTGCTTTTCACTTAGACCATGTTTTTTGTAGCCACAAATTAAGCAGAGTTTGTACTTTGGGAACTAGATAGCTGATATAATACTTGTTTAATTTTTTTTTGTAAATACATAAGTATAGATAGTGTAATTCACGAAGACGTGCCCCTCGCGGGGTGCGGGGAGTTTGCTCCGAGCGGCAGTCGCGAACCGCAGTCTATTCATTGTAGTGTGCGTGTACACTCATAGGTAATTAGTGTGTACCGATAACACTCAAACATTGACGGAAGCTTGCACACATTTACTATAAACGGTTAGGAGGAATAGTAGGGCGCGCCTTCGTGGATTGCACTATCTATACATTACAATATAACACCCAGATAGAGAACAAACATCTTCGTGCATCACACAAATATTTGTTCTCGGTGGGGATTGAACCCACGAACTGCAGCACAGAAGGTGGAGCTAGGCGGGTCGTAGAGGGCCATATTTTCACTGCAATTTGTGGCCGGCAACTATTGGTGTCCCTCTCTTACTCACATGTTAGACAGGGACACCAATAGTTGCCGGCCCGTCTACGAGCCGCTCAAAGCTAAGTCAAAAACTTTGTAGGATCACGACTGAACTGAATGTTGGATGATACATTCTTTAGACATTTTTTTAATTAATTGTTTTCTTCTTTACAGATTCTTCTAAACGACAAACTACTTCACAGCAACGACAAGGACGGTGAAAAATTTGCACTGGAGCACAAGATAGCCAATGGCGAGAACAGCAGGGATTCCAGCGGGAAAAGCTGCAATTGCTGACCAATCACAGCGCTCTATTATCACGACGGACCAATTAGAATTCGTCATTTCAAATAAATCACAGAAGCGAGACAGTGAGCTTTTGATATACATTACAGGGGGTCGATTCCAGTAACACAAATGACTCAAACGATCGCGTAAATCGATGCGAGTTGTAAAGTTTGGTTTGAAAAATTTGAAAATAGAACGCAAATTCACCGATCACTCAATCGAACCGTTTTGCCAGAATCGACGCCCTGGTTTAATGCAAAAGATGAATTCGATTTTATACAAAACACGCAGCGTATATCGTTCAAAAAGTTTCACTACTTGAGTGTGATTCAAATCCAATGGACTATATTAACCATTTGTTACTTTGAATGTTGTGTCGTGGATCGAATTCTGTTGAAAAATCCTAGGATATTTTGTAAATTCTGTATTATTCGACCGAAGTGCCTATTTTGTTCGAATTTACACTACGAATAAGTTATTCTGATGTACAGCTATATTCACAAACAATAAGCTAAAGCCGCCTAAAGCTATTTGATAAACACTAAAAAAAATCCTTGTTTGTTACTAATTGGCACTTCAACCACTTACTTATCTGTTCATTGACCAAGGAACTAGAGTCTGCGCAAGATAACTTTGCGCGTGACAGGTGACTTGTAATCTCCCAATTTATGGACTCGCATCATACGTAATGCAATTTCGATTTCCCCATTAATGTTTGTGAACGGAAGATATATTTCCAGTCCACTTTATTCATGTTTTCCGTCATTTGTCACGCGCAGACTTATCTTGCGCGGGATCTAATTGTGTCATTTTGTTTCGCTTCCCTGAAAGCCTGCGCACACCTAGTTCGCTGGCGGTAGCGATCAGTGAAACGCTGTCAAATATCGCTGTCAAATCTCAAATCTGACAGCGATAATTGACAGCGTTTCACTGATCGCTACCGCAAGCGAACTAGGTGTGCGCAGGCCTTGACAGTTCCAAAATTTTTCGCATTTTTGTGTGGCGCCCTTTTAAGCATGAACAGTTATTATGTTGGTAGCGCTGTACTGTATATTGTTTGTGAATAAGGGTGTTTATTCTCACTTAGCGAGTCGTTTAGTGCCATCTATGGCGGAAGTCATAATGTTTTATGTACCTAATAATATACCTAATAGTATGATTTACAAATAATTATTATTGTCATAAGTATTATCTACTTATTGAATGAATGTTTGAGGTGTTGTTGTAAATTTAATAAAATATTTAGTGACAATAATTTGTTTTATTATAGTTTTAATAATATTGTAGAAGTAATTCAAATTCAAAATTCCTTTATTCAGTTGTATAACAAGAATCACTTTGAAACGTTATTAAGCTCGACACAAAAAGCTATTATATGCTGAATATAATAGCTTTTTGCTGCTATGCTATTATGAAGCTGGGGTCTACATGTCAGTTCCACGCGACCATGCCTAGAAGAACAGGCGACAAACTCGACTTGATTCCTACCGTTTTTTGTATGATACTTTTACAAAACAAAAGTAAAAATAGCAGTGAAGTTCCAGTGTGGTGCCACTCCGACTTAGTGCCTCCAACTAGATACACATAGTTCAATACAATAGACTTAAACGCGCTCTTTTGCAAGATACCTACCTAAAAGAGGAGCAAAATAGCGATAAAGATTCACACCCGCGGATCAATTTATTAAAGCTATTATTATTGCCAGCAGCGAACTACAATTACATTAAACTGTACCCGAAGTCCGAGTTTTGCTACCACATTTCGTTACTAAATGTTGTTTTCGTTTCGCCTACGTGTCTCTGTCTTTTGTATGGAGAAAAGATGAGACAGCAAAAATACGTTACGTAGTTAAAGTTGTTGTCTCATCATTTTTCCATGCAAAAGAGAGAGACACGTAGGCGAAACGAAAACAACATTTGGTAACGAAATGTTGTAAATGCACTGAGACTTTGGGTACTGTACCCGAAGTCGGAGTTTTGCTACCACATTTCGTAACTAAATGTTGTTTTCGTTTCGCCTATTTGTCTCTCTCTATTGTATGGAGAAAATATGAGACGGCAAAAATACGTTACGTAGTTAGAGTTGTTGTCTCATCTTTTCGCCATACAATAGACAGAGACAAATAGGCAAAACGAAAACAACATTTGGTAACGAAATGTTGTAAATGCACTGGGACTTCGGGCTCTGAAGACAAATTTATACAATTTCTGTCTAATGAAGTAGGGATTGTGGTAATTTGAAAAGTAATTTTTCACTTGAAAACTAGCGCAAATTACCGTTCAAATTATACACCATAATTCTACATAGTAACTGCACATAAATCTATACTATAGTATATTGAAAGAAAGAAAGAAAGAAAGAAAGAAAACATATTTATTCACAGACACTTAGCAATTTAAAGTACGATATCTATGCTATACCTACTTACATACATACAAGAAATATAAAGAGCCAAGAGCTGCAAAACGTCAAACGTATTGCTGCAGAGTCTGTTCGGTTGAACGCGCTAATCACGGGAACTGCGAATTCGAATTGAAAAAATATTTTTGTGTTGGATAGTCCATTTATCGAGGAAGGCTATAAGTATAACATCACGCTGACTAATAGAACAGCATCAATGAAAAATGATGCAAAAATCTATGTCTATCCTTTTCTAACACGTAGGGACTGTTATATGTCCATCCTTTTCAATCACAAGGATTTTTCTAAAATTTTCGATTTTGTCAAAATGTTCCAGAATAGAATGCTCCTAGACGTTCTAGAATAATGTTTGACATTCTGGATAAATAAAGTTCAACAATCCGCCCTGAATTCCAGTGAAAGCTGGCAAGTGTGGTTCGCAGGTTGCGGCAGTTATTTTTTATTCGACAAGCTGATGGAACAAGCATAACCCACCTGTTCAGAAGTAACCATCGCCTTTAGCAAAGCAAGTTCGTGTTAGTGTAAACTATGTTGCATTGCACTAAGTCTACGTGTCTGTAATTGCACCAGCACTCCTATGTACTCTTAAATCGGAACACAGTAATTCTAGCATCACTGCTTAGAGATAAATATTGACGGCGGTACCTTCCTTGAAAAAGCTGCAAAACCTCTTTCACGCGTTTTGCTCCTTGTAAGTAAGTACTATCAGGGGTCTAATTCTAGCAACACAAATCACTCAAGCGATTGCTTAATTCGATGTTGTCAATTTTTTTTTGAAAAATTTGAAAATGGAACGCAGATTCAGAGTTCACTCAATGGAGCCGTGTTGCCCGGAATAGCAGCGCAGTTTGTAACGAAGTACCAACCTAGGGTTCGAAATTCTAAATACGGCAATTTTCATAAGTAACAGAACAACCTTGGAACGTTATGTTGCCACGCACCGTCCCACCAAAAGAAAAATACAGGTTTTCAAAATCATTGCACAATGTTTAGTCATCTTGTGACGTCAATGATCGTAATTGTTTTAAACGTAGAAGTTCCAAGCTTTAAGGTCTTGTCCATTCGTCGGCGAGTAAAACCTTCCGCACATCTATATTATAATACCTCGATTGCATTTAGACATTCCCGCTACCACTCGCGTTGCCGGAAATGTTGGTGGATGCTCTGAGCGAGCGTGCTCGTTGGAAATGGGAGTTAAGATTGGTTTAGATTATGCCCGGACACTTTTTTCGCGGACGTCGATATGATTATAATTGCAAAACTCGCTCGTGTTCCCTTCGCTTGAAGTTCGCACGGAAAACCGCCAATTTAGGGAGCAATGGGCAACGTGAATGACAATGCGAGCGGCCAGAGATAGTATAGGATCCCTTTTAATTTTCCTACGACTTCCTTTTAATTTTGTTTTATTTTGTTTGATTTATTTTGTTGTTGCTAGTTATAGTTTGTAGGTGTGTATTTATTATGTTATGCTTAGGTAGTTATTAATATGAATGTTTTCACTGTATTTTTATTATTGATGTGTTGCAAATAAATTCATTTTCATTTCATTTCATCCCGCTATATAAGGACCTTCACCGAGCTGGTTATTTAATGAAACGTATTTTATATTTAATTAAACATGCCTATAAATATATTCTTTAGGGGTTGTCTATCAAATTTCAGTCCAAGATATGATTAATTAATAATTAAAAAACTAAATTGTTTTTTTAACTTTCCACCGGTTTGTTTATTAGACAAATTGTATACCAATCGAAAGTATAGACCCCATAGAATATGCAAACTAAATAGGCAACCTAACGTTGCCTATTTTTTTCCGGTCACAACTCTCGGGTAGCCAGGTATAAACAGGTAAATCGATACTAGCATTTTGCACCGGTATGTTTATTGAATAAAAATACTAGGGTCTATACTTTCGATTGGTATAGAATTTGTTTAATAAACAAACCAGCGGAAAGTTTAATTTTTTTTTTTTTTAATTATTAATTAATCATAATTATCCTGGACTGAAATTTGATAGGCAACCCATATAGAATATATGTATTGGCATGTTTAATTATATATAAAATACGTTTCATTAAATAACCAGCTCCGTGAAGGTCCTTCTATAGCGGGATCTTAGACTAAGAAGTGTGTTTTTAGATTCTTGCATTCCCCACGTGTAAAGCATGTATGAGTTAAGTATAAACGTAACGAGACACATATTAGATAATAACTGATCGCTGACCGTTCACACTGCCGCTGGCGAGAACTTTGTCTCAATATTTATAGCTCAGCAACAAAATACAGCTATTAGCGAACTCGCTTCTCGCTCATCGCCGGCGGTCAGGCAAGAGCCTTATGCAATTACACACATGATATTATAAGAAAAAAATAACAAGGCGTTAAAGACCCGTTTGCGGTCATAATGCGTGTCTGTATCTATATCGGATCTTATTTAAAGATGGGTTTGGATAAGTAATGGGCGTTCGCATGGATTCGACGATGCAAGCACGCTATAACTTGATGTATTACTTGACTTGATTACGAGTATAATAAATTAATTCTCACTTTTCTTGGCTGGCTTGGTGAGCTCAGTTGGTAGTAGCTCTGCCTTCTGCGCCGTAGGTTGTGGTGCGATCCCTACCGAGAACAATTTTTTATGTGGTGAACACAGATGTTTGTTCTCTATCTGGATGTTTTATTGTATTCTAAGTATGCATTTACAAAAAAAAATGCACGGAAGTATATCAGCTATCTAATTCCCATCGTACAAGGTCTGCTTGATTTGGGGCTAGTGTTGCGAAAATTGTCCACGATATTTATTTATTTTTCATTGCTCATACTCGGAAAGTAGGTCTGAAGTTGCCTGAGGGGCCTTTCAGCCCTAGGGAGAATCGCTTTCTACTGACAGCTGTCAAATTATAAAACAAACAAGTTCTATTTTATTCAACCATGTTCCAACTTTCTAAAGTCTTTCTAACTGCAAGGAGGTCGTTGAACCAAATTCCAACTTTTTATTCAGCAAGAAAACTTCTTACCATTACAATGGTAAGAAGTTTAAAAAGTCTAATTAGAGCGCGATGTAAAATTTATATTTAAATAACATGAAGATAGTATTAAAAAAATGATTTTATTATTATTTAGCTTCAACTATTTCTTTAAAATAACATAGATTTGAGCAAAACATTTACCATTTTTTAAATTATGAAAATGAAAATAATGGTTGAATAATGCTGGCCAGCCGAAGGCTCGCCAGAGAAAAAAAAGGCGGCAATTCAATCTTCATTTTCACTAATTTTTCTATCATGTTTTTATTTCTACTTTCCTTGTATTCGTAATGAAAAGCACAGTGTTTTACCTCGGGTGAAAGACTTATTAAGTCCCTCGAGCTCCATTCATTTCACCCGTCTCGGGACTCAAAAACGTGACTCAATCCTCAGGTAACAATGTACTATTGTCACACTTTATTTGGGCTTGGCATAACAAATTCCTTTCTATAAGCAGTCATTTAACTTCTGTCTCAGGTAAGGTTTTGGTATGTGTCAATTTTTATGATGTGGATTAGAGACGTATCACCTTAAAGCAGCTATAAAAAGTCAGAGTGTGTAACCGCTCATAGACCAAGTTCATTGCTCTAAAGTAATAAAGTGGTGTATCTCCTTGATAAATAAACACGCGTACGAGGTCACGCGTGGGAATGAATCTACTCCATTAGATTGTTAAAAAAAAAGTACTGAGGAAGGTCATTGTAAATTAAATTACAAACTAAAATTAACGAATTATATTAACTAAAGTAGACATGAAGTAATTTTTAGGCTATGCTCAAATGATGTATTTTATAGTTAATTTATTTTGCTTTGTCTTACGTGACAGATCTCTAAGGCCCGTAGCCTCAAGCTCAGATTTTTGACAATTTTCAATGGAGAACTGTCATAAAATCTATGCTTGAGACTCGACTCAAACTCAAGCACTGTTTCGGAATAGGGGCCTTACTCTCCTGTCTAAAACACAGCCTTACCAACAACAGTTTTGAATCTTTTACAACTAAAACTAACAGTGACAGAGCTAACTTTAGGTATTTAAGCAATGTTCAAACTTAAGCCATCAAGGGCTGGTTTCACGCATTGCTAATCGACAAATTAAACACAGACAGCTGTTTAAATTAGATTTTTTCGTTGCAAAAATTTTAGCGTTTAATTTGTCGATTAGCAATCTCTGAAGCGAGCCCTTTGGCCCCGAAGGCTTTGGACACAAAAAATCAAGCAATAGACAAGAGCGTTCCCGTAACATTTATACCTGGATCTACCCACAAAGTAGTTCGTTCTCGGAAGGTTTGTTTCGTCGAAGTCAAAACTAAAGCCCATCAAAGCAACCTTGAAAATAGCTTTTATCTGTTTGATGGTGTAACACGTTTTGTGTTGGAAGCATTAACTTTGGCGCCGGTAGTAAAGACAAGGTTTTATCAGCTTAGCGCGACGGATGAAATATTACTGTTTACTTAATGCCTGCACACATCTATGCGATGGTGATAGCGTTTAGTGAAACGCTATTAAATATCGCGGTCATATTTGATAGTGTGACACTGATCGCCATCGCAGATCGTTTAGATGTGCGCAAGCCTTTACTAAACAGTATTTTGAATCAGTTGCCAACACTAAACTGCTAGTTATATTTTTCTGTTGATAAGGCGATGATTTGATTGTACATAAAACTTGCAGTGAGTGGGAAATTAAATATTTATGAAAATAGGTTACACGAGTTGTTGTATGTTTGTCAAATAGTTTTGTCTCGTGTATGTAATCTTCAACGGTTTTAGCGTGCCGACAAAAATTGGAAATAAGTTTTCAGAAAATGATAGAGCGTATGCCGTTGTCCCTTTTCTCAAAGCTTCTTACTCACTATAACTGACGAAGAATCCTGGTTCCTCATCAATGATATATCTCATATCTTCTCTCACCGCTGCTTTTCTAGCGTATTCGTTAAGAGGGACATAAATGTCCTTGATTTAGTCCGTCCATTTCATGGGGGACCTGCCACGAGCTCTGTTACCCTCAAATTTTCCCAGCAACACCAGGCGTTCTATGAAGACAACTTTACGACGCAACACGTTCCCAAAGAAGGTGAGAATGCGTGACTGCACAATGGATGTTAGCCGCTGCTTGGTGCAGAGTTCTAGCATGGAAATGTTGGCGTGGAAGTCACTCCAGGATACTCCAAGCATTCTTCTCCAGCACCACATTTTGAGAGCGTTTATTATTCGTTTTTCACTTTCCTATAGAGTCCACGCACGTCTCTACTTGATTCTTGGTGAGCGGACTGGTTTTCGCAAGTAGGCCGCAGGCGGCCCCTTTTTTGCGTGACTGGTGGATGCCACTCCAGCTACCTGATGTCCTCCAGAACAGCCAGCAGCTCATGGTAGCCAGGGCTCAGGTAAAAAAAAATCGATAAATTCATCATCCGCACTTGATGTGCGGTCTGGTTTTTCCGCAAGTAGGCCGCTGGCGGGCCCTTTTTACGTGACACTTGACACGTGTTGCTCGAACTGTTTTAGGTTTAGGTTCTACGACACGTCGGTTTCCTCACGATGTTTTCCTTTGTACCGTTTTGAGAGTACTGGCATAGTGCACATACATTTTTCGACAGAAAAACTCATTGGTGCACGACTGGATTTGAACCCACGACCTTCGGATCGGAAGGCGGGGCCGCTACCACTAGACCACCAGTGCTCTTCTTTCTTTTTTCGGGCGCAGGACTCCCTTGACGTAGTTGGTGCTCCTAGATGTCTACTCTAAATACTACTCGGAAACACTATTGCTCTGACTTAAATAGTTCTGTTTTTGGATACCCACCATATAAATAAAAGCATGACCTTGTGTTGAATATCATCTACATTAGGATAATTATTTCCAGTAGGTATCATCATGTTTGAGTTTCTTATCTATAGTAAAATGTCAAAACTATTAACTGCAGTGATTTTAGATCAGTCAGATTAGTATGTTTATCGAAGATAAAATTTCCATTTGCATCATCTGCTTTTAGTTTGATGGTTTTATAAAAAATCAAATGTCAATATAATTAAACGCATTGATTTTAGACCTGTTAATCTATATACTGAAAACCGGATATACACTTTCTAGCCAAAATAAAGTTTTTTTTTTTTTGTGTTTTTATCTTCTTCCTGCCATGTCACTAGTTGTTTCAAACCAGTGAGGAAGGATTTTAAGAAGCTGTTCTATAATCAAAAATTCAAATGTTCACTTGTTTTTGGTTCTAGAACATGCCGATTTCTTCACGATATTTCTTTACACCGTTTGAGAGCATTAAGCCTAAAGATAATTTTTCGAAAACTTGGTGCAGAACAGGATTTGAAACCACGACCATATTACGAAGATGGCCGAGAACCACTTCCACTAGACCTTAGGTGTTCTATTGAGTTAATTATGTTAATTAAATATTATGACCATAGATATCATCTAGTTTTATTGTAATCTAAAATCTGCAATTATTTTAAATCTAAACATGAAGTTTTATAGAGTCATCTGGTGGAATTTTTATAAACAGCTTTAGTAAAGCTAAGAACAAAAACAATTAAATAAAAATATTTAAATATTATTTTCGTAAAACATCAAATCTTTTGCAAATTATGTTAAAATGGTGGTCAACATCACCACTATAGATGCTAAATCATGAATAGCAGGACTGATGGTTCTACTCCTTACTAAATATTTGGAGAGTGAACGTTACTCAACCTTTGACCGTCCGGGACGTCTTAAAGTAGGCCTGTTTTCAGTGTTTGTTCCCGCCTTTTAAACCAGTTGTTAGTTTGCAGGTTTACAAGTCTGTGTGTGTGTCCTTACCACTGCAGTATAGACTTGCAAATATTGAATATGGAACAAAGCAAGCATCATTTGTGTGCGATTGCGTACGCCTGCATCTATTTTGATTTTCATTTCGAGAAGATGCCGCCCGTAACATTGTTGTGACTAATATTTGATACAAGTTTAGTATAAAAGTAAAATGCTACGTGTAAGAAAACAAACATGACTATGTACACAAAATGTAGGACTCTGTTTGAAGAACGATAGCATTGTGTCCTCTGCCGCAATGTATAACTGTAGATTTGGTTAGCCTCGTTTAAAAATTCTTTATTTAGTTATTACGTGTTAATTGTGTGAATGTGTTGTGTTTTTGAGAAATGGAAATTGGTGGGGTAATACTTTTTTTTCTTGATAGAAAGCTAAACGTTTGACCGCCATCACACCTGTCAAAATGTAGATGAAACCGGTGACTCTCGCATCCATTTTTTATTATTTATTTTAAATCTTAATATATGCTAAATTAGGAAGCTTTTGCGTAGGTGAAAAAGCTTTGATTCGATTGGTATCATTTCTTATCAAATATTTAATCTTTTAACGTTAAAAGCATTATACACTAAGAGCTCATTTCCATTATTAAATGTTAGATGTCTGGGACTGATATCTGTCATCATCATGGGTCTACCTTCTAACCTACAGGGCGTGGGTTCAATTCCCACTGAAAAGAAGTTACTCTGTTGGCTCTCAAAACAGATTCGACTCTGTCACCATGGCCTAATTTTGTAACAGAAGGTCCATAAAAAGATCTCTTTTCTTTATGTGTTTTTGTATTGTTTTTTTAATTGCTATTTCCGTTTTTTCTGCTTCATGTTATTTCTTTGTTTTTAAATCCCGCTACTTACTTATTTTTTTTTCTGGTTCGGCTACCACCTACAACGTCGAACATTGGAGTATGCTGAAAACCAGCCCTGTGCATCATTCTATGTATGTTGCACAGAATTAGTGCTGAGCCTACTCCTATTGTCAAACTGTAAAATTTATATAATGTGTTTTCTTTTTATGTGTTGTGTCTTATTTGGCAATAAACTTTTTTGTATTTGTATTTGAAAAAAAGCTCAAGCCTTGTTCCAGTGAAATCGTTCCCGGTATATTGATTAATTATAAAGTCATGTATTTGATTCTTTTAGCGCGCGCCGCCTTATTTCTCTCGTGAGTCGCTTTTTATCATTTTGCGAATGTTTTGCCAGTGGCGCCTTCGTGTGTGATAAAAATTTGGGACTACTGAGCCTTTATTTACTTCTCACTTTTAAGCTAAAAACATGGTCAAAAATAAGATCTAGAACATATTTTTTACAACTGTTATTTCACTTAACTTAAGTTTAGAACTGGTGCCCAATAAAGTTATAACTTTAAACCTGTAAAGTGGGTCACTTCCGGCTTACACCAATACGTCACAATATATTCAGACAGGTACCCAATGCATATGATTAATAATGATATCTGGACCTGTAGTAATCACGATTGACAGGCGGATTGGGGCCGTGGTAATTGGTGTTTAGTGCTCGGGACTACCGGCCTATTCTCTGGTGCTCTCACTTTCGCCTTTTGTTTTTTAACACCCATGAAAGGTAATTTAGAGGTTTTATTCTATGCTTGGATAACAATCCATAGACAATTCAGTAGATTTATTGAATTAGTACCTCTAATAATGGGAAATTTAATATATTTATTGAATAGTAGTAATAGGTTTAGGCAAACGTAGAGACGCTTGATGGAGAGACAAATTGCACAGAGTTGCAAGGAGAATCTGGTCAGTAGGAGCCTATGAGCAGGGCTATTACCTAAATACAATAGCAACATGTTTAAAGGGAACAGCTAAGAGCAATTTCTAGAGCTAGACCCAAAGGGCTCTTTCTCTTCTTCTGAGCTGGACACTCAGTGGCGCAGCAAGAAGCAGTGATGGACTGCACTAATGAGTTGATGATGAGGGTGATGATGGTTGAAAAGTTTAGTGACCTATTTCAGAAAACAAACGCGTGTGATAAAATAATGATAAGCGTACAAGGATTGAAGGTATGGACTCCTGAGGAAAAGTCTTGGTGGAGGAAAAAGCCTACTAAAGAGAAGATGGTTATTTTGAACAATGGTGAGTGGTGAGTAGGTAAGTTTATGAACCAAACTGTAAATTTGTTACCATGCAGTTTATTTTTTGATCACTTGAATCCTGTTCGCTTATTGAGAAACTGTACGCAGCCAGCATATTATACTTGTCTTACGAAGCCTTTTTAAAAAGGAAGAGGTTTTTGTAGTACCAACTCATTAAGACCTGAAACTCGAGTAATGGTTGCTTATTTAATTTTGTCACGTTTCAAATTTCATAGATAAAGATAGTTTTTGACTTTGTTAGTAATCTTTTTTAAAATTAAAGTTTCAGTGAGAATAAAACAAGGTGAATTTGCTGCTGTCTTAGGTCCAAGGTAATATTTCTTGTGATAAGTACATCTAAATCCATTTCGTGCTAGTTCTTTGACGTGAGCCATAACTGAATGATTAAAATTCGGACTTATAGGGATAATTACATGTATACGGGAAACAAATTCCAGTAGTTCTGTCAACAGAACAGGTGGGAGTGAACGATTCAGTCAGAAAAAATAAAACGTCGTATAACCTAAAAAGGCACGCCCCTCCACCACGTTTACTTGACGTTGACTCACAGCAAAGTACTTAAAATTGATCCTTGTGATGTAAGTAATAGGGAACAATTTACTTTGACTGACTGAAGTAGTGGGACGTGCGGCTTAAGATTGGTTGATCTCTACGTCACTATTGAATCAAACGTTTCGTTCAAACGTCAAAACCATTTTAAAACAGCTTGACCTAATAAGGAAGACAGCTCAGAACATCTTCCTGGAAACGTATAGAGGAGTCCTATGTCAAGCAGTGGACTTCTTCAGGCTGATGATGATGATGATGAAGTACCAAAAGAATAAACAGAGATATAAGAGGGGTGATAAGTTTTCAAACCCTTGCACAAAGCTAAAACTTTAATATTTTCAGCGGCGCTGGTAAAACCACATTTCTGGTATCACTAGCGGGTAAATGTGCCCTGCCTTCCGAAGGCTCTGTGCTAATAAACGGTGCAAATGCCAAGGACTTGCATGCCGTGGAAATAGTGCCCCAGTTCGAAGCGTTCGTGGAAGGGCTGACAGTCACGGAGCATTTGGTTTTCATGGTGAGCGGGTTTATTTCCTATAGCTGGGAAGAAGTCGTCTTCAAATATCATGAGATGCTACTAATTTAGTCGTTACGTCACGGTTTAGGCACACCGCTTTTTACTAGGGTTTTATGACGTAAAAGGGCGCCCACCCACCAGATGGACCGACATTGTTAAGATCGCAGGAAGTCGATGGATGGAAAGGGCTCAGGATCGTTCTTCCTGGAAATGTGTAGGGGAGGCCTATGTCTAGTAGTGGACTTCTCAGGCTGATGATGATGATGATTGGTAAAGTGACTAACCTGAATTTGAATTTCCCCTGTTTATGATAATTTATACTCCGCCCTACCAAATCAAAACAAAACCAGTTAAAACTTTCACTTGTGAGTCTAGTTGCCAGGTCCACTCGACCAGTACCCAGCAAAAAGACCCTTCAAATCAGAGCCCATCGATGAAATAGTACATATAAAACAGTCTTTTAGACAGAAATGAAGCTAGGCAGCAGTACCAGCTCGATAAACCAGATGATCCTGAGCTCGCTGCTCCATGACCTGAAACTGACTACACTCGCCAATTCCCGGATCTGCGAGCTATCAGGTGGAGAGCGGCGGCTGCTGTCTTTGGCTACATGTGTGAGTATTGAAAAATGACTTCACTTTTAAAGACTGCCTTCCTGACTACCTAAGTTCAGGCCTGAAAAAGCCGTTAGAGCATACCGGAACACTGATCTTTAAGTCCTGGGTCCAAATCCAGACGGGCACCAATATGTTTTCGATTGAAATGATGCAGTCTTCGACTCTCTCCAACTGTGTAGTTACCGCACGCCATCGAACTATAGGAACCAGAAAGCAGTTGTTACAAAAAAATTACATTTGCAATTATACAGAAAAACCTGGGGGGAACATGACTTGCCTTCACGCCTTTTTTCAAACAAGTTACCAGTTTGCAGATTTTCAACTCTGTGGTTATTTTGAATTTGGAACACATCTTATAAGGCATAGGCCATTATGATTGTGTAGGTATATATACATTACATGTGTGCGTTTCGAAATTTAAAATGCATGCGTTCGCCCGCATTTTAAATTCCAATTTTGAAGAGATACCGGTTGGCCCCCTTTGACTTACCTTTCATACTAATTGGATCAACGGTTCGAAAGTTATTCTTGGACAAACCTACTTATTAAATATACAGTACATAGGTAGGTACACAATATGCGAGCCAAGTCTGATCTTCGTTCCCTTTGTTCACTTTCGTATAGCTCCAAGATGGATAATTCTTACGATCCTCGGGCCAACAACCAACAGAACAGAATGCAAAGCAATAGTACATTGTTACCCGAGTGTTGAAAGTCACGTTTTTTGAGTCCCGAGACGGGTTTGGCGCCAGAGCGTAGTGAGGGCGCCAATGCAGCTTGAGGGACTTAAAAGACTTTCATCCGAGGTAAACACTGTGCTTTTCATTACGAATACAAGGAAAGTAAAAATAAAAACATGAAAGAAAAATTTGTGAAAATGAAGATTGAATTGCCGCCTTCCCGGTTTTTTTTTATTTTTCTCTGGCGGGCCTTCGGCTTCGGTTCGCCAGCATTATTCAGCCAAAATTTTCATTTTCATAATTTAAAAAATTGTAAATTGTTTGCTCAAATCTATGATAATTTAAAGAAATAGTTGAACGTACGAGTACGAATATAATAATTAAGCCGTATAAGGGATCAACACACGAGGATAGTAGGCAGTGCTAATATTTATCATATTTTTTATAAATATTGTTGACATGGATGATAATATATTAATAAAGTAATTTAGAAGATATATTATTTATTTAATACTATCTTAATGTTATTTTAATTTTACATTGCGCTCTAATTAGACTTTTTAAACTTCATACCGTTGTAATGGGTTTCCAACCTACTTGCTGAATAAAAAGTTGGAATTTGGTTGAACAACCTCCTTGCAGTTAGAAAGACTTTAGAAAGTTGGAACATGGTTGAATAAAATAGAACTTGTTTTTTTTTATAATTTGACAGCTGTCAGTAGAAAGCGATTCTCCCTAGGGCTGAAAGTTTTACTTTCAATTAGGCCCCTCAGGCAACTTCAGACCTACTTTCAGAGTATGAGCAATGAAAAATATATTTCCATGTTTCAGTTACTATCAAGCCCTCAAATCCTTATCAGTGATGAGCCTACCACGGGGCTAGACAGCTACAACGCTCTACTAGTCATACTTGCATTGAAAAAACTAGCCAAATCTGGTCAAATTGTCATTTGCTCCATCCACCAGCCGTCTTGTGACATCTTCAAAGAGTTCAACTCTTTGATGCTGATGGGAGACGGAAAAATGGTGTTTCACGGGACACTGGACGAATGCAAATCTGTGTTTGAAAGGTCAGTAATTTTTTTTTTTGCAACTAGCTGATCTCTATCTTCTCTTCTTGTCGCGTCACTGATTCTTTCGAACCAAGTGTGGTGAAAAGATTTTAAGTGCGCATCAAAGAGGCTCCTTTCGTGCACTTGACACATATTTTTGAACTTTTTAGTTTCTACGATACGACGTTTCCTCATGATGGAGGATGGACGCTAATGGAGCACACTATTACAAAACATTGCCTCGTAGGTCACTTAAGTCAGGAACGTGCCCTAGGATGCACTGCCCTGCTTCCATCAACTTGAGGCATAGTACAGATGTTCAATTGTTCAGCCTTACTTACCAGTAATTTCACCGGCATCCACACCGTTGAAACCAAAACAGCAATGCTGCTTCACGGCAGAAAAAGGCAGCTCAATTGCAGCTCTGTTGCTACACTGTACCCTGATGTGATATGGCTGTATGGTGACCTACCTAGGGTATCTTAGTACGAATGACTAAAGAGCGCTGGTGGCCTAGTGGTAGCGGCCCTGCCTTCCGAGCCTAAGGTAGTGGGTTCAAATCCAGTCGTGTACCAGTTGTGTAATGAGTTTTTCTGCCCAATAATTTATATACACTATGCCACCACTCACAAACGGTGAAGGAAAACATCTTGAGGAAACCGGCATGTCGTAGAACCTAAAAAGTTCGAAAGAACGTGTGCGAATGAAGCCGCGTTGAGGCGCACTCAAAATCCTTTCACCACACTTGGTTCGAAAGAATCAGTGACACGATAAGAAGAAGAAGAATGAGGACGCTTCCATCTGGCACTGATTTGGATCAGTTGAGCTATCTCTAGATCGTTTGTAACGATCTGCAGATAGCTCAACTGTTTCTTGTGTATTTTATACATTTTGTAAATATTTGTTTAATTGTAAGTTTCTCTGTGTAAATAAAGAAGGTATAAGAAATATAAAAAAAAAAAATACGGGTTGCACTCCGGGAGTGCCGGCAGAAGTGAAAACTTGATTATTAACGTAGGAACCCTAAAAGTTGTTTATTTTATCAAGTTCCTCAATGTAGTAAAACCCCAATCAAAGTCCTAAGGAACCCTAAAAATTTTAGCATTATCAAGCTCCTAAGTGTAGTTGAAATTCCAATCAAAGTGCTAAGGAACCCTAAAATTGTTTACATAATCAAGGTCCTAAGTGTAGTTGAAAGTCTAATTAAAGGCCTAAGGAACCCTAAAAGTTGTTTATTTTATCAAGTTCCTCAATGTAGTAAAACCCCAATCAAAGTCCTAAAGAACCCTAAAAATTTTAGCATTATCAAGCTCCTAAGTGTAGTTGAAATTCCAATCAAAGTCCTAAGGAACCCTAAAAATGTTAACATTATCAAGCTCCTAAGTGTAGTTGAAACTCCAATCAAAGTCCTAAGGAACCCTAAAAGTTGACCACTTAATCAAATTCCTCAATGTAGTAAAACCCCAATCAAAGTCCTAAGGAACCCTAAAAATTTTAACATTATCAAGCTTCTAAGTGTAGTTGAAACTCCAATCAAAGTCCTAAGGAACCCTAAAAGTCGACCATTTAATCAAATTCCTCAATATAGTATAACCCCAATCAAAACCCTATACGGAACCCTAAATTTTACGTAAAGCCAAATCCTCAACGGGTCGGAACCGCTAGAAGGGACCTTGTCGCGCGACCTACAAGTAGGTCCTAAATGAAGTAAAACGGCAGACATAGGAGGAGGGGGTTCTGGGGGGCTAAGGGGGGTCACAGCACGGCTCGCTTCGCTCGCCGCGCTGTTCCCCGTGGTCGCGTGGCGGCTCGCTTCGCTCGCCGCGACGCTCCCCCCGGGTTCAGGAAGAGGGGGTTCTGGGGGGCTTAGGGGGGTAACAGCACGGCTCGCTTCACTCGCCACGCTGTTCCCCGTGATCGCGTGGCGGCTCGCTTCGCTCGCCGCGACGCTCCCCCCGGGTTTCGGAGGAGGGGGTTCTGGGGGGCTTAGGGGGGGTCACAGCACGGCTCGCTTCGCTCGCCGCGCTGTTCCCCGTGGTCACGTGGCGGCTCGCTTCGCTCGCCGCAATGCTCCACTCGAAAAATAAATACAGTAGATCTATAAAATCATGTACCAATGACCACTACTACCTGCCGCGGGCGGCCGCTAGTTCATAAAATCTATAATAGGTATGTACCTATACCTACTACAGTCACGAAAAACGCCTTGGTATGCTTGCTACTAACTATTATCTATTCTGTGACGTTACCGTGTCATAGTAACTACTAGCGTATCTGTAGCGTCGCTTTTTCGATTTTTATTATGAACTCTACGTTGTAGTCTTAGGGTACATTTCTGCAAAAAATCCGTCCTACGCTTTTTCGATCAGGGTCACGTGATCCTGACGCGAGTTTAAGATTTTATCCCCATTCAGAAAGTGCTCAACGCCGCTAAAGAAGTTTTCACTTCAAAAAAAAAGAAGAAGAAGAATGATTTAAGTTTATAACGAGCTTACAGATAAGGGCCACATCACTATCTTCCTGCCCTTATTCTACGCTGCATGTGGTCGCAACCGGTTTTCGTTTTCCCCTCACCTCGATCATTAGTCATCTTATTGCTCACTTTCTTGCTCGTGTCATCTTCGACACTGTCCATCCATCTTTATTTTGATCTACCTTTTCTATAGCCAGTAGCCACCATCAAATCCATACCTAACAATTTTTTTTTTTAGGACTGGTAAAAAAATATTTTTGTAATTTTATTATATTTATATATATATAATATATATATTATACAAATATATATATTTGTACAATCAGTTGAATAAACAGTTGTACAAATAATTCTATAATCAATTTTTAAAATTAAATAAGAGTTGTTGAAGTAGCAATGGGCAGGTCATATAGCTCAAAGATCCGACAACCGCTGGGGAATAAAGGTTCTCAAAATTAAATGGCGACCACGAACTCACGAACCGGACGAGCGACGAAACGTTGGGCGCCCACCCACCAGATGGACCGACGATATTGTTAAGATCGGTGAAGTCGGTGGATGAAAAGGGCTCAGAATCGTTCTTCCTGGAAATGTGTAGGGGAGGCCTATAGGTATGTCCAGCAGAGGATTTCTCAGGCTGATGATGATGATGAATTGAAATTCCAAGATATTTCGTATCTGTCCAGTTTATTAAGTAATTAAATAAAAACATGCAAATATGTATCGCTTGCCAATATAAAACACTCTAAAAAACAATGCATAGGCGGTCTTTCAACTAAAAGGTAACCGCGCAAACCTTAAATGGACCAAATTGCAGGGTGCAGGCAATTATGCATATTTTACTACTCTTAAAGTTATTTTTTTATTTACCTATCAAAACGGTATTACGACGTCCCTCGGCTTTATCAGTACCCGAAGTCGGAGTTATGCTAGCACATTTCGTCTACCAAATGTTGTTTTCGTGTGAGCACGTGTCTCTCTCTTTTGTATGGAAAATTGATGAGACAAAAACTCGTTTCGATCGTTTCTAGGTAACGTATTTTTGCTGTCCTTTCTTTTCTCCATACAATAGAGAGAGACAAATAGGCGAAACGAAAACCAGATTTGGTAGACGAAATGTGGTACCAAAACTCCAACTTTGGGTACAGAGACCTTTTTTTTGACCAACTTTGATCAAGGTTGCCGGGTAGAGATCGCTGATAGCGATAAAGCCACCTATTGTATTATTTTGACTGTTTAGTTTTAGGCTAAAAACTGTATCGTATTTACTTAGTGTGTCATGGTAATCAATAAAGAGTTATCTATATACCTACCTATCTATATATCTGTCTATATATCTATCTTTCTACCTATCTATTTTTTTAACTTCAATGATGTTCAAAACAATTCTGTTACAAAAAAAAATAAGAAGCAAGAAGTCTTTCACTATAACAGGTTTATTTAAAAAAGTATCTACTTTCTACTCCTACCTACTCTCTACTACTAACCTACTTCTACTTATTCTCTACTACGACTACTACAAAGTAATGAATGTACTGGCGAGTAATGATTTAAGGATTTAAATAACCTAAAAAAAGAAGCTAACTACTTAAAACACAAATGACTTCATCTATGATAGAAATTACCTTTGAAATGTGTTTATTTGACTACCAAAGCTACTTATCAACCCTGTCTCCATCATAAATGTGATCATCTCGAGCATAAATTTAAATACATTTCTATAAAATTACCATATTTTATTGTTTTCTATCAGAATTTAAAATCTCCAACAACTTAAATCCTTAAAGATCATCACGATAACAAATCGATTAAATAACAACAATAAATAAGTTCTAAGCATCTTGTACGGTAACCCAACACTTCGTGTTACATAATATTTGTTAATAACCACTGGACCCCAATAACTCATAACTTATTATTGAACGACAACAAATAAATCTTCAAAGCTCTATAGATTTGTATGTAAAGATACAGTCATATAAATCAATTTAATAACCAAATGATATGTTTATTAGCATAAACCTACACTGCCCGCTTAACTACAATCCCGCCGAGTTCTACATACGGGCCGTCTCCAGTGGAAACCACTACGTTGAAGAAGTCATGGAAAAGTACCAAGACCGGTCGCTAGGGCGCGAAGAAACTAGTTTGGGCACAAGTTTTGGACACATCCAATTGTGAGTAAGAATTCCGATTCCGGAAGCCGATAACGTAGGGTGAGGAACCTCAAGCAGCTAAGTTACTGTTTTAACCTGATTCCTGCAGCACAATATTTGTTTAGGCAATCGCTGAATCAGTTGTTAGTTTTAAATTTTTCATAAGCCAATTTGAAAATCGAACACTCGAACCGCGATCGCCCGAACGAGCACCGCTGAGTTTTAACCAAAGAGGTTGGAAACTCATTACCGCAGCAATGTGCAATCACTCGTCTAGATGACAGATAATTAGTGTCAATTCTGATGTTCCATTTTCAAAAAGTTGTGTGTAGCAAAAAGATTATGGAGGCGACTTTAAATTATCGCATGTACAGTCAGTATCAAAAGTAGATTGGCTATTGCAGTTAGGGCTGATTTTTCTATCTACGGAATCACGCTATTCGTTGAATTAAAATATTCAGTGTTTTTGACAAGCATAAAAAGGGATGGATGTATTTTTATCTGATGGATCTGACATTGAAAAATTTGCCAAAATTTGCCTTTGGAAAGTTATTGTCTGAATTTGCAAAAAGTTGTGCTACTCAAAACGGATCTTCAAATAAAGTTCAAAACTTTGTTTAAAGGGAGCGATTTAAGAAATATTTGAACATTTCAAACCAAAAATACCAATCTTTTTTGACACTGACACACGTATAAGTACGGATGTATTGCAATATTAATTAAATTAGAAAAAACCAAAACCAGCTACTTTATTTTTACTGTGCCTTTGTAATAAAGTTAATATATTCATTTCATTTCATTTCATTTCATTTATTTATTGCTTGCATGTACACAAAATATATAGCACTTGTTCTTAAATTAGCATAGTCAGTACATGCACCCTGTTGGGCTGTTGTTGTTGATATATTCAACGTTATCGATTGTGATTTGGTCATAGGAAGATGTAGGTGTATCTAGTGAGATACACCTACATCTTCCTATGACCAAATCACAGAGTACAGAATAGGAATTAAAATGCGGCCGAAAAAGTGTCGCCTATTTTACGACTTTCATCGTAAAATCGCCTTCATGAGTGAATAATTTCTACCAAACAAGAAGTATAGCAAAAAACAAAGATATAAGTACTTTATTTCGTTATAAATTTAAGTCTGATAACCCTTAGATGGCATCTGTCTATTTTGAAAAAAATTTCCTGTGTCAAGTTATTATTAAATAAAATATTTTTTAGTCAAATCAGTCAATAGACAAGTCGACTGTCACTGGCTTTAAAGAAAGTGATGGAGGTTTTTTTGAAAAAAATCTAAAATATTTTCGATCAAACCAGGATATCACTTATTAGGTAAACTTCCATTCCAACTGGCCTCGCTTTGTGCTAATACCTCAAGTAATACCACCGAAATTACACCGCACAACTCAAAATAACACCAGAGAAACTATCAGAAAAAGCTATGTGATTTCCTAAAATGACAGAAAACAAATCCACCCGTTCAATTTAATACACCTAGGTGTGCGCAGGCCTTTAGTTATAATCGTTATTGAAACAGTGAAAATGTGGTTGGCATGGCAACAGCGGTTCCCGCCATTGCTAGCGGCGAATGCCTAATGAAGAGAGTTTTACTCATCTGTATTCTGTGGATCCAATTTAATGCTTTTTGTCAGATAAGTTGGACGTTTAAATTGGTCGACGTTGATAAAAAGATTTTGACAGGTGGACGGACATGCGATAAGTTAAGCCCGTCCGTAGCTATAATATATATTGACAAGCGGCCGCCCGCGGCTTCGCTCGCACTCGTTCCCGTTAATTTTTAGGATAAAAAGTATCCAATGTCCGTCTTCTGGTTTTAAGCAGCCTCTCCACCAATTTTCAGTCAAATCTGTTCATCCAATCCGTTCAGTCGTTCTTGTGTTATTGATTAACAAACACCCATCCATCCATACTTACAAACTTTCGCATATAATATTAGTAGGATATGCCGTGTGATCATATAAATTACGGTATAAGTGCGTGACGTCATCTATGACGTCACGCACTTATACCTATAATTATTGAGAAATATACACTACTATTTTGTAACTACCAAAAAAAAATAAAAAAAAATAAAAAAAAAAAAAATAATCAGTTATTAAATGTTAAAATTTTCAGTAATCCTGCATAAAATTATGGACATATTAGTTACGTAGTACCTACTAGAGAGAAAAAAAATTAAACTGTTCGGTTACGCTTGGTATTTAGCGTTTATGAATGAAATGATTTTTGCTTGTTGAATCATTTCTCAATATTTGACTAAAAATTGTGGTTAATGAAAGATATTTTTTTAATGACTTAATTTTTTTTTTCGTAGATGTGTTCAGTATCAGCAGCCACTATCGGCATTTTTTTTTTGGTAATTACAAAATAGTGGTGTAAATTATAACTGCGTGTGCGGTCACTCGATTATTTGTTTAGAAAATATATCGCCTTGCTACAATATAATTATTATGGATACGTGTGAGACGGGCTTTAATTGTGCACGTATGTGCATAATAATATCTAGACAGTTTTCTTAATATAAAATAACAAGGTTGCAATTTATCGTAAGTGACAGGCCTTTGCATCTATTATAGATGATTTATGTAGCGTTAAGGGGCCGGCGGAGGGCGAGTTTTCATACAAGTGTAATACAAATACAAATAATTTATTTCAGTAAACTTAATCTATGGTACATTTCTTGGGTTTGAGACTCTCTTTTAAGTATGGAAATACCTGTGTTAGAGAGTCTCGTAATACCAAAATGATTACTAATTTAAGCAGATTTTCACTATGTTATTGTAATAATTGTATTTGTATAGTATTTATCTAGGTTCCTGAACAGTTTTTATTTTAAATTACTCACCTCAAATGAAATTAACGCCAATCACATTTTGCAATGAAAAAAATGTGTAAAATGCGATTTGTGTTTATTTCATTTGAGGTAAGTAATTTAAAATCAAAATTATTCAGGAACCTTGATAAATACTATACGAATACAGTTATTACAATAATATAGTGAAAATCTGCCTAAACTAGTAATAATTTTGGTATTACGTTTGTAAGAAAATTCACCCTCCGCCGGCCCCTTAAGGGCAACTGGTGATTACTCAAACCTTTGCACGACACTATAATTCCTGGGACAGAATTTAAGATGGAATAGGCTTGCCCAACACCATCCTATAACATTATCGATATAATTGGCCTTTTCAGTTTGCTTTTGATTTTTGAGATTTCAAAATATAAAATCATGAGTACATTTTGTATTTTTACCAGAATTTATTTCCAGATCACAAAGAAATTGGTTAAAGCAAGTACATCTATTATTATGGAGGCAGTCACTCACTTTGAAGAGGGATGTAAAAAAACACTTGGTGCAGTTGTTTATTTCGGTGGTAAGTAACACACCATGATAAGTTAATAGCAGTTTTTATTTCGGTGGTAAGTAAAATAAGTTATCATTAATAGACCTTACGCGCATCTAGGCAATCTGCGATGACAATATCTAGGCCTATTCTCACTTAAAATATTATTTTGTCATTAGCATAACGCAAAATGACATATCGTAGCGTAGTCGTTATAGGCGATGCTTTGTTATAGGCGATGGTTACCCCTTAACATCATAATTTGTCCCATCAGCGAATTGTATTAATAAAAACTCTTTTCATCTCACTGGTTCAAGAACTAGTGAAACGACAAAGCAGAGCGTAGCATAAGTAATCTATACAAACATAATAAAGCTGAAGAGTTTGTTTGGTTGAACGCACTAATCTCGGAAACTGCTCGAAAAATTATTTTTGCGTTGGATAGTCCATTTATCGAGGAAGGCTACGACCTAAAGGAACGAGTAGCTGACGTTTCGGACAAATTTCGCTGGGACAAAGTGTCCCAAATGACACTTTTGATTTTAATATTATTTTTACTGACGTTTCGGACACCATCAAAGAGTAAAGGAACAGCATCAATGCAAAATAATGCAAAAATCTATGTCTATCCTTTTCTATTTTTCTAATTCTATTTCATTTTGCCAAATTTTTCTAGGACAAAATGTTTTTAAATATTCCAGAATGATCTAAAATACACCTACAGGCAACGCCGGGACTCACGTTTAGTATGATATACTTACAGATAGTGACAGCATTGGTGATAGGTACGTGCTATATCGGCATCACTGGCACCACTCAGCGAGGAGTGCAAGACATCCGCGGCTTCCTCTGGTTGATCACCAGCGAGATCTGCTTCAGCCTCGCTTACAACGCCCTTTACGTGTTCGAGAATGAGATGCCACTCTTCAAACGAGAAGTGGGCATCTATAAATGCTCCGCGTATTTTGTAGCGAGGTTTTTGAGCTTCGTAAGTATCAAGATTTTTTAATTTCAATTTTATCATGAAATTCTCTTTTTTGAACAACTAGCTGATGGAACAAGCATATGGCCAATCTTAAGTTACCTAGTTAGGAGTATTAAAGACAAGAGTGAACAGGTGAATTAAAGCTTAGCTTAGCTTTAATTCACCTGTTCACTAAGTTTTAATAGTAGGCTACAATTATTGCACATTGGCCAATTTCGGCTTCATAGTGTGCATTAGAAAACGATAGCGCTCTACAAAGCCGAAAAGCCGATGTGCAATATTTATTGCCTACAACCGTATTATAGGTCCATCTTAGGCTGCAACCTCACTTTCCACCCAGGTGTAGTAGCCAAATGCTTAGCTATCTTTAATAAAATATAAAAAAAAACTAGAAAATATTATAAAACAAAAATCATCAGTGCCATTTCACAGTACAGTCGTAGTACTTGCTTATTTATATTCTGTGGCAAATATTCATTTTGAGCATTCTTTTTTTTCATATATATTGTTCCACTTTTGAAATTTGGATTCAACCAAGAAAAACTAAAAAAAAAAATTGTAAAAAAAACAAAATTTTCAAATTGGATTTGCGAGCTCTTCCAATACATTTAAAAAAAATATTGCTAACATAATTTGATATGTTTTGTTTTTTGTCAGATACCAAGATGCATAATCTGGACGGTGACCCTGGTGACCGTTGCAACGTTTGCTGTGGAGTTACCCAACCACATTGTAACTGCAATGGAGTTCATTGTGGCCTTGACTGCAGCAAGCGTTGGGGCTTTGGCTTATGGTAAGTTATTTACATTGAATAGTCTTGACTGTCAATGGAAGTCAAGACAGTAATGTAATAAAATGAAAAAAATAGAATATTTTTAAATAATATATTTTTTCCATGGCTTTTTCTTATTTGTTTTATTGTTTTATTTTTATTTTTATTTGTCAGAAATATCTGACAGTTTTCTGTTTATGTATTAATGTAATTGGTTTGCTACCGTTTAAGCTTACTAAAACACCACGGCACTGTAGCGTCCGGTAGTAGGGGCATGAGTAATCACCAGTTGCCCCTGATGCTTTATAAATCATCTAAATTAGATGCAAAGGCCTGTTTACTTACCTACTAAGAGAATGTTGAGTATGATATTGGATATGTGGGTAGAGGTAGGCTAAAGAAAAGATGGATGAACAGTGTAAAAGATGACATGAATAAGAAATAATTGAATACAGAGATGACGGATGATATAGGAGAATGACACATGTTGTGCCAACCCCACATAAAGTGGAATAAGGGCAAGAAGAAGAAGATTTGTTATTGTTAAAACGTCTAAAATCTTAAAGGATACTAAGCGACGACGTAACCGACGTTGAAATAGAATGATCTGGAAGATTCTTATGCACTTGCCTTGAAGAGATTCAGATTCTAGTTGTGTACCAGTAGTAAGTTGGAGAAATGAGCCTGATTTCTATCTACATTTCTGTTTTACGTGCTGTCATCTTTTTGCTAGGCCATTTGTGATATTCTGTTGCAATCATAAGTTTGATACTACTACGAACAAAGAAAGCGATCACAATCTTGTTGCCATTATTTTTCGACCACTATCTTTTTTTTTTAACACTTTTTGACACGTAACCCACTGTGGCATCTATCCTGGGTTTAATCTATGCAGAAAACATCCTTATTCTTACAGGTCTTGGTATGGCAGCTCTTTTCACATCCACGGGCATCATGGGCGATGTGATGCCTTGCGCCGACCTTCCTCTCTTCCTCATGTCGGGAGCCTTCCTCCGAATATCCTCCTTGCCAGTCTGGTTGTATCCTGTCAAGTTTCTATCGCACTTCTACTACGCCATGGACGCGATCAGCAATATTTACTGGAGACAGATTGATGCTATAGGTTAGTTATAGAAATTATAAAAAAATGTTTTCTTACCGACGAGCATGTATGAAGAATGTTATGAGAGTGAATGAAGCGAAAGAGGTGTGTCAGGATCGTAGCAAGTGGAAAGCCGTGATCTCTGCCTACCCCCATGGGAATAAGGCGTGATTTTATGTATGTACCTATGTTTTTTTATAAAAAATACAAGTTTCTCAAAACGTCTGTAAAAATTACAGGAAGTTTACAGCTTTATAGACTTCCTTAAAAATATATCTATGGCTGGCTGAGACAAACAGTGGCCGGACTGCATAAACGAGAGTTTGGATCAAACGGCACGACAATAACCATTTTTAGGGTTCCGTTCCCAAAAGAGAAGGAAATAGGAGCCTATTACAAAGACAAGTGATATTTAGGCAGTTGAAATTTTCACAGATTATGTATTTCTGTTGCCCTCATTTGCGCGTATATAACGGGGCTGAATACACTCTAAGAACTACTTAGTACCTTCTATTTTTTTGTAATATGTGAGTGCAATTATTTGTTGTCGTAAATAAAAACTATACTTAAAGCTATCACAGCATATCCTAAAAAACTGAATAAAATAAATATTTAAGGAGCTCCCAAGCTCCCATACACAACAAACATAATTTTTTTGCCGTTTTTATAGATACCCTACCCTCTCCCTTACGGGTATGGAACCCTTTGTGCACGAGACCGACTCGCACTTCGCTGGTTTATAATTATTTTAAAACTTTTGGTATCTGTTTGTGCCTACAAAAGATTTATTATAGCAAGCTACTTTTATTGATTTGATATTGAGTAGGCGCTAAATCAATAACATTTATTATTGTATGAATACTCAATCATCACGCCTGTCATTTTGTGTTTCCAAATTTACATAAACTATTCGGGTTATAGTAAAAACATTTGTAACACGACCATGGTTTCCATACAGTAGGCGCATAGTAGGCGGCAAAACTCTCTCTCGATGACACAATAAAATCTACATAGTAATTTGGAGTCAGTTTGGAAACTAGTTACGAATCTATCGTCGAAATATTTCCTTCTAATTGAATGGACGCATTAAGTTATTTGAGTAAACGTGAAATACGGCTTTTTAATGTCGGTGAATGGTTGGTTCATTATCATGAAATTTCTATACCTATCTACCTTTATTTATTGATGATGCGGTCGATGGAACAAATCTAGACGACAGGTTACGCTTAGGTACCCTTCAATAGATGTGTTATTTTTATTCATTAATTATGACTGATCTCTCAGCTTATTGAGTAGAAGCTCTGCTTTCTGCGCCGTAGGTCGGGGGTTCGATCCCCACCGAGGAAATATATTTGTGTCGCGAAAATAAATGTTCATTTATTGTCTGGGTATTATATATTGTATTGCAAGTATATATTGACAATAACAAAAAACAAGTATTTCCTAAATCAGCCACCAGAGCCCGAAGTCCCAGTGCATTTACAACATTTCGTTACCAAATGTTGTTTTCG
Organism: Thera obeliscata; assembly: GCA_947578465.1. Taxonomy (NCBI): domain Eukaryota; kingdom Metazoa; phylum Arthropoda; class Insecta; order Lepidoptera; family Geometridae; genus Thera; species Thera obeliscata. The sequence goes on from OX387916.1 coordinate 13,242,784, forward strand.
TTTTGCCAATTTGTCTCTGTCTATTGTATGGAGAAAAGATGAGACAACAACTCTAACTACGTAACGTATTTTTGCCGTCTCACATTTTCTCCATACAATAGAGAGAGACAAATAGGCGAAACGAAAACAACATTTGGTAACGAAATGTGGTAGGAAAACTCAGACTCCGGGTACTGGTTCCCAGCTCTGCTTAGTTTGGGGCTAACTCATGTATTACATAAAATGCATAATGTTCTTAGATTTCTTTAAGCGGATGATATGTATGTTACAGATTGCCCGTGGAATTCAACAGGATCTTGCGTGAAGGATGGACCTTCAGTGCTTATAGAAAACGGGTACTCGGAAGACTTTGTATTTCAGGATAGTTTGGGGCTGTTCTGCGTCACATTGCTCTGGGGGCTTCTGGGGTATTATGGACTGAAGAGGGAGGAAAGGAAGGGGTATGCTTATTGATAGTTTGTACGTTATCAATGATTTTTGTAAGCGTTGCATTCTTTGTACAGTCAGTATTAATAACTATTTCAGAATTATTAATTTTATATAATTTATTACTATTTACGAGTAAGTTTACTTCTCAGTCGTAGTTAAAGACGCTACAGTATATTCAATGTTATTTGAAGTTAATTACTTTTTCAGAATTTTGAAATACTTAATAGTTTGTTTGTGTATTAAATGTTTTTCAATTTAAAGTACTACTTTTAAGTGAGAGACAGAGAACAAACAACTGTGTTTACCACACAAATATTTGTTTGGGGGATGGGACCCACGACTTACGTCATAGAAGGCAGAGCTAATACCAACTGAGCCTAGAGGATAGTAGAATAATATATATTATATGACTTATTGACTTTTCTAATTATAATCAGATCTTTGAGCATTTATTATCAAGTAGTTAGAAAAAGTCCGAAAAGCCTTTGTAAGTATAGACTTACATAATATATCAAGAACAATAATCCGATAATCCTTGTCACCTGTAAACTTTTTAAATAAATATTAATGTATTTAGATATAAAGTAGGTTGGTAACTTTAGTTGAAATAATAAGTGCCTCTCAACAAGTTGGTTATAACGCTCATTATTCTCTGACAAATAATTATACAAAAACTAAGCTACATAGCTGCCTACACGCCGTTATGAAGATAATACGTTATTTTGTTTTTAGGGTACCGATACCAAAGTAAAAAGCACGTATTATATTTTACAATATAGTTTGTTAATTGTTTTATTTTCTCTCCTAAACGTATATTAGTTTTTTGAGATTATGTAATTAGTATACTTGGCTTAAAAAGCAGTCTTTATTTTACCAAAACTGCTAATTGTTACATTTGCATTTTGGTTAACTGTATGTACTGCTGTAACTGCCAGTGTCAAAAATAGATTGGTATTTCTGGCTTATAAATAGTTCGAATACGTCTTTATATTGAAGTTCCACTTTGAGCCTTTGATCTTTGACATTTCCTTTTGACAAATCCAGAGAAAAAGGCAATTTAATTACTGATATCTTCATTCTGCTAAATCTAAAATAAGCACTCTTGCATACGGAACCTTTTCAATAATAATGTATCGCTCATTAGGTAAGTGAGTTTTTTGACACACCGCAATTATTCAAGCTGGGTAGTCGTCCCATACTATGATTGATGAGTGATGGAATTTTAGGTGTCAACATGTTTTTGTCGTACCAGACAATACAGGCACGATTACTAGACAACTAAACGTTGCATAAAACATATCAAAACATGTACTCGTACGAAATAACTACTACTACTAATACTGCAAGAAATTTAAAACGCTGTATTAAAAATTATATCGATAACGAGACTGGATGGCATGATTTACGATGAACATCTCGTCCGGTCCCGTCTAAAGTTTTATCCCTTTAGAATACAGACCTTTCGTTGTACATTTATTAAAATCAAATTAGCCATATTGATTTTTTATTGCCTTGATCATTATTGTAACTATGTTTGATTACCAACGTTATTATAGGAAGGTAGCGTTTATTAGGTTTTTACATCATAATAAAAATTGTTGCGTGTAGGTGTATATTTCTTTAATGAATAGTTAGATGATTCAAGATTTATCTATATTCAATATAATGGAATGCATCATCGAATTTAATGATAATAAGCATCTAATGTAGATGATTTACTTATTATAGAGTCAGAGGCAATTTTACACTCATGCCCCCTACTTAAAAGGACACTAGAGTACTTACCAGTTATAGCGTTTTTATTTGATACAAGTATACCAACCCACTAAACCTACTCATTTCTAGATCTAGGAGGTTTATTTTTGCATAGAGATTAATTGTGCCTCCTTACGTTGAATCAGCAACTTGCGATAAAGATCACAGCATGTTTTTGAAGATCTAAAATACCACAAGCTATGATAATCCCTCAATATACAGGCGTACCCCTACTTCTCCTTACAACCATCACAAAGGCAAATATATTAAACATAAAGTACATAGCGATCAAACACGCACAGTTCCTCCAAAAGTTCACTTCATCGAAACCGAACCTCGTCAAAACTCCTGGTCCAGTCCTGACACATGGTATTCCAGGAGTATTCTCACATTGTATGTCTTCTACCAAGTCCCATTGAAGAATTGATAAGCACTCGGTGCCGTAGTAGAACCCAGAGATGAATTTAATCCATGCCAAGTAGGGTTTGATACTGGCTAGGTTCAGGTAGATCCCGGAAAACATGATGCCAATGAGCTCAAACGGCACGGTCACTAGTGCAGCTGTTTCCATTCTATCGAAGGTCGCTGATAGGAGTGAACCTGGAAAGAAAATGATGATAATGGTGATATTGTGATGACTGTTGATAAAAATTCCAAACCTACGATATGTATAACCAAAGAAAATCTAGGATATAAAGTCTACGATATAGTTTGTTAACGAATAGGTTTCAAATATAGCGTGGGAGTTTACTTACCATTGTTATTTTTGGAACAAGGAGATACATCGGTGGTACACACAGTTAACAATAGGAAATACCATGCTGGAAAGGAAGCTACACAATTTACTGGTAGGTGTTTTAATAGCTTTTAATGTAGACCGTTACATCTAGTATGGTGACTTAGTATTAGTAGTTGGTACAAATGGCAGTTAGGACATATATTATCTATAATAGTTAGAAATTAGACAGTACAATTATTATGGGGCACATATTTGGGGCAGTTAGCAACATAGTAGATGAACATTTCGGGGTCAAAAGTTTTAAAATTCAGAGATAATGGGAACTGAATACTTAATGGAAATTCTTCATCTACTTTGCTTCCAGCTGGCGTGAGAATTAAACACGAATAATAGCTGTGATAGGTTATTAACAAATTTACATGACGCTTTAATGTAGGTAACGTACAGATAAAGGAAAGGGGAATAGGAATAAAAAAGAAGAAAGGCACGTGGAATAATTTATTATTGTAGACAAAAAATCCAATATAAAAGTCCAAAACATTACAAATTTGAGATTCACTCCAAACAACTTATAAATTTTGAATGTTGAACGAGGCCAATTACCCGTAAATTGCAAAGATGGCTAAATATAAATTATCTTAATATACTGGCGTACCTTTACTTCTCTTGATGACCATAAGAAAGGCCACAGTGTGCGCAATACAGTACATAATAGCTAAACAAGCACAATTTCTCCAGAAGTGAACTTCTGCAAAACCGAATCTATCCAAAACCTCCGCACCAGTAGACAAGCAAGGCATACCGGGAATATTTACACATTCTACACTTTCAATAGAGTCCCACTGGAGAATTGAAATGGACTCGACTCCATAGTAGAAGGGCGAGATAAACCTAAGCCATGAGACGTAGTGGTTGAGACTGCCCAGGTTTAGATAGAGTCCGGAAAACATGGTGCCGATCAGCTCAAACGGGACGGAGAAGAGTGCTGCGGTCTCCATCCGGTCAAACACAGCTGAGAGGAAGGAGCCTGGAAGGAAGTGTGTTGCCAAGTCAGTACGATCATCATTGAACATGGACGACTACATTTAAACGGTGATAAATATACCTAGCAATAGCAGTCTCGCATTTAGTTACAACAACGTCGTCAAGTTGCGTTTTGTATGTTGTTGGGTTTTGATTGGAATAAATAACTTGCGTAATGAGCTGGAGGTCATCTTTAACGACGGAATTTGCAGGCTGAACTTCCATTGACTATTAAGGTTTGGTTATGGAGAGGGAAAAAAATCTTGGTAAATTACATTGTAACTATGCAGGTATGGGTATGTTTAGTTGAGTATGGGTAGCAAATACAAAGGCTTATACTTCCTTATCTTAAAACTTATACCCCTTACCTAAGAGTGTTTCTTCAAAAATAATCAGTGTTTATGCAACTGTAATTTTTTTTATCTACTCCTCTCGTTTTTCTTCCATATTTCTTCAAATGGCACCCTGCGTGAAAGGCTGATTTAATGTTGTGTGTACTTACCATAGGCATTGGCATAGTTGGCGCAAAGCACGCAAATGAAACAGAACCACATCCAGCCAACGAAGCCGCCTCGCAGACCAGCCACTCCAAACACCAGGGAAGCGAATAGAATCGGCTCAATCACTGCGCGAGGGATCTGGGAAGTTCATATAATTATAGTAGGTCATATAAAGTTTTAGGAAAGAAGGAAGCCACAGAATAGTGGCTCACGGATGATCAAATACCAAGTGGCAAACCCCTTGGGCCGAACGACACTGTGAGTGCTGGGAATGAATAGATGAGACTCTAAAATGCCTTATAATGAGGAGGCCTATAGCAGACGGGCTGAAATGATGATGGTGAAAACTAAATAATGAATACAAAGCTTTTAATGGAAAAAAATGATGAAGGATATAATAAGCTATCATAATAGTATTTAGCTCTCTCGGATCAAAACAATAAAGAAAATAAAGCTCAATGACCTAGGTACCCTAGACAAAAATACAAATCAATCATAATTAAAGTGATTATAGTTTGCTGACCGCTAAATAAAACCAAGCATTAAGTTTTTTTTAATACAGACAACTTGTTTGTGGTGTCGAAACGTTTTTCTAATAAGATACTGAATGGATTAGTTTATGAATAACATTAAATTCATAAATGTTTTTCTATCTGTCGCAGAATAATTTTATTAATTTTCATAAGTTGAATTAAATTTATAAATATAATGCGGGAAGCGTCCAATCTTAACAAACAACAAAGTGGCCAAGTGCGAGTCGGACTCGCCCATGAAGGGTTCCGTAGCAACATGTAACATAATATAAAAGTTCTTGTAGTTCGTCGAAAGGTAAATTGCGGTTTACGGTTTATGACGTATAAAAAAAAAACTACTGGCTGGATCTCGTTCAAATTAAATATCGTTGAAAGTTTACATAGTAATGTACAACATATATTTTTTTTAGTTTTATCATTCTCTTATTTTAGAAGTTAGAGGGGGGGGGACCAACTTTTTTCCACTTTGGAAGTGTCTCTCGCGTAAACTATTCAGCTTAGAAAAAAACGATATTAGAAACCTCAACATCATTTTTAAAGACCTATTCATAGATACCCCACACGTAAGGGTTCGATGAAAAAAAAAATTTTGAGTTTCAGTTTCAAGTATGGGGACCCCCCAAATTTATAGTTTTTTTTCTATTTTTGTAAAAAAATCTTAATGCGGTTCACAGAATACATCTACTAGCCAAGTTTCATTAGTCTAGCTCTTATAGTTTCGGAGAAAAATGGCTGTGACATACGGACGGACAGACAGACAGACATGACGAATCTATAAGGGTTCCGTTTTTGCCATTTGGCTACGGAACCCTAAAAACGATAAAAACTAAAATTAATTAAGAAAATTAAAACATTTTTGGAGTAAGAATTTACAATGTTTAATTAAGGATTTAAGCACTGTAAACCAGATCTCCGACGAGTATATAAAAACGGTAAAACTTTATTTAAATTAAAGAAAAATATATAATTTTGTGTTAATTTAATTTATTTTTTTTGTGACATAGAACTTTAGAAGGTGCAAATGTACAATTATTTTTATAGAAAAACATTACAGACAGTAGAGTAAGTATGTTTACCTAATATAATATATGACGACTCCGCTCTGACAAGATTTAAATGATTATTGAAGAAGAAGAAGCTTGCCCATTGCTTTGGATACACATCCTAAATTGATTTTAGCTACCTATTTTTAGGAAAATTGCTACTTAATACCACCTACCTAGATATCTCTACCCACTAGTAGGTAGTTAATTAATGCAGTTTTTATCAATTGCACAAATCTTTACATTAAGAACATCAATAAAACATGCCAAAAAAACAACTTTGTAAAAAATCTCTCTAATTCTTTGGTTTTATTCTAAAATGACATTATTTAAATTTAATTTCATATTATAATACTCACAAAATATGAATACAACTATATCACCAACTGAGTCACTAACTATACATAATAAAACGATATCTGATATCCTTCATCCTTCTTCTTCTTCTCCTTCTTTTTCATGTCCTTATCCCACTGTATGTGGGGTCAGCACAACATGTTCTCTTCTTCCATTCTCCTCTATCGGCTGATAGAGGGTCATCTCTGTTAATTGCGTCAATCACTTCTTTCTTATCCATATCATCTTTCACACTGTTCATCCATCTTTTCTTTGGTCTAACTCTACCCACATATCTATCTACATTCATACTTATCACTGTCCTAGTCACATTCAAATTTTAAGCGGGAGTCTCACTCGTACTGCTCTGTTTTGTGACAAACATACACACAGTAAATATATAAAGCTATATATATTTAATTTTTTTGAAGGGTGTATATTATATATAGACCTAAATAAACACTAAAAACATATAAATAATGCATACAAACTACACAAAAGGTTAATAAAAAATTAAGAAAAACTTACCCAAAATATCATCTTTGATAAATAATATGGCATCGGCGAGTAAAGTCCACTAGCTGTCTCTCGAAGCAGTATCGGCATCTCGCTGGGAAACGTTATGAAGACTGCATAGATGAACAGGAATATAGTCTCTGTGATGGTCAGGTAGAGCAGTCCTTCCACGTTTTGTATGTCTCGCTGGTCCAACTCTTCGAAGTGGCCGTGGTAGGGTACAGAGATTATTACGCCAACGAACTAGGGGCAAACATATTTCAATGAAATGACATGTATTTCTATGTGTATAATCTATTATACAGGAATACTGGAATATTGTAATGCCACCTGGAGGGAAAGTACTCTTAATACTGCAGATAGAAAATTTTACTCAAAGGAAACATTCCTTTATTTTTGAATAGAAAGCAAACTGCATTCAAAGCTCTTCTCCCACACCCGGGAATCGAACCGGCTAAAATCTGAAAAAATACACCCTGTACTTTTATTGCATCGATCGTTAGGGTCAATTATAAGGATGAAATCTCTCTAACAAACATGATAAATTAAATGAAAGAAAAACCAGGAAATCTTAAATTAATTTAATTATTTACAAAAAATTAAAAAAAACCTGGTTTTCCTTTCATTTAATTTATCATGTTTGTTAGAGAGATTTCATCCTTATAATTGACCCTAACGATCGATGCAATAAAAGTACAGGGTATATTTTTTTCAGAATTTAGCCGGTTCGATTCCCGGGTGTGGGAGAAGAGAATTTTCGAAAATCTTTGAATGCAGTTTGCTTTCTATTCAAAAATAAAGGAATGTTTCCTTTGTGTAATATTTTCTATCTGCAGTATTAAGAGTACTTTCCCTCCAGGTGGCATTACAAAATTCCACCCTTATATGTACATATATAACAGAAAGTCGTGTTAGTTACACTATTATTAATTCAAGAACGGTTGAACCGATTTGGCTGAAAATTGGTGTGGAGGTAGCTTAAAACCAGGAGACGGACACAGGATACTTGTTATTCCAAAAAAGTAACGGAAACGGGGCGAGCGAAGCCGCGTGCAGTCGCTTGTAAAGAATAAAGAAAGAAAGATAGGAGCAATCAGTGGCTAACACTGGTGATGGAGTTCCAGAGAATCTTATCTACCAGGGACGTCTTAAAGCAGATCTTTAAACTGTTAAAGCAGATTGGTAGTAACATACGACAGTTTGCAGATCTGCTATAAGTATAGGTAATCCAATCCAATATTGACCTGAGGCTGAAAAATAAGCCTAAAAAACTAAAGGATAATAAGAAGACAAGAAGTCGGTGATCAATGAAACGCTGCCAAATGTGTCACCAATATTTAACAGCGTTACACTGATCGCTACCGAAGAAAGCTTGGATGTGCGAAAGGCTAAGGAGAGCTTGAAGAAGCCAACTTAGAACAAATAAAACTGAGCCCGCCATAATTCTCCATCGATTAAGATAAGGCCCGAAAATAACTTGTCTTAGAAAAAAAAGATATATAACGTCAATGCTTATATTAAAATAAAATTATAATGTTGCTATATTAACTGACCTTGGAAAGAAAGAACTGTAACCAAAATCAATCCTATGAAGTTTGTGAGTGACTCATCTCCAAAATGAACAGATTTTGTTGAAATTTTCTGAGAATAAGATTAAAATGGTATAAGCTAGTTTAGTTTTTACGCCGGAAAAAACCATGGCATCATAAAACTACATAATTCATTTCGGTGAGTGTGCCCAGGAACTTTACAACTTGGTTCTTTACAACATCCCCATTCCATCCCCCTCGACCACTGGACGTACGGAGATGAGGCATTCATTCGTTAATATACTTTCTTCCCTCACTAAGCGCTTCGCCTCCACTTTTATAATGCGGACAGCCAAAGACAGAAACTCGTTGCCGGCGTCTGTTTTTCCGAATACCTTAGATTTGGTCGTTTTAAAAAAAGAGTGAATAAACATCTTCTAGTAGTCGACTGCATCATCTAAATGATGATGCAGTCGACTACTAGAAGATGTTATAACGTTATACATCACTACCATGAGCTCTGTCTCTGGCTCTGGTTTTGAGTCTGAGTGCTCACCAGTGCATAATATATACTGTGTGTTTGACATTTTTGACGTAGGATTTATTTAGTCAACACTCACATTGACTCAAAACCAGAACCAGAGACAGAGCTCATAGTACCTACAGATGAGATTGCGGTCAAGTGTTAGCATATAAATTGTATAAAAAAAATGCGAGTGTAATCGTGGGGCGCGCCTAGTAGCCAATAAATAAATATGGTAAACTTAACAATCGTTTAATATCATGTTATATTCATATTTACTTACACATTTGAATAATAAAATAATTTACATCGCTTTTGGTCGATTCGTCACGCACACAGCTAAATGGACCTCGGAAATTATACTGAGAAATTAATAACTTAAACTATTTTATTACTCAATCTCTACGGTCATGCATAGCTGTCAACAACTTTTTAAACTTAATCATCATCATTAATATCCTGACAATGTGTAACCTAATACCTCTATTAAGAATCAAACTCAAACTCGATAAAATTTTATTCATTTCAAATTTGAAACGTCTTAAAGCTAGGTGAGTCTAGTTGCCAGTTCCACGCGACCAAGCCCAGAAGAACAGGCAACAAACTACGGCTCGGTTCCTACCGTTTTTTATATGATCCTTTTACAAATCAAAAATAATAGCAGTGAAGTTCCAGTGTGGTGCCACTTCACTTATTCAGACATATGCAATGCGATAATACAAAAGCAATAGTTTCAAAGACAGTTAATAATTAATAAGTCTTGCGCACATCTAGCGCGATGGCGATGGCGATCAGTGAAACGCTGTCAAATATGACAGCGATATTTGATAGCGTTTACGTGAGCCAGATAAAAGAAAAGGTCGCTGTCATGTCGTATAAGGAAGTCAAGGAGGCCGCATTCGAGGCGAAAACTAAATCAAAACCCCGACAAAATAATGAATTTAAGAAGAAGCAGAGAGATGTCCGTGTCTGTGCTAGCAAAACACGAATTTTACAGAATTTACCACCAACTTGACATATAAAATGTATTAATTAATGTTATTACATTTTGTTTAAATTAACTCTGTTTGACAAGGCCTCTTTACAGCCGCTATTTTTTTTATAAATCTCTTATTATTTACTTTTTACTCAACTTTCCTACTATTCTGACAAGGCCTATGAACAGCCGTTAAAGTACAATGTAATTACAAAACCAAGTGTTCCTTGAGTTCCAAATGGTGAATAAATAATATGACTATGACTATGACTATAACAAATAATGGCCTTGTACACATCTAAGCGTTCTGCTGTGGAAATCAGTGAAACACTGTCAAATATGAAAGCAATATTTGAGAGCGTTTCACTCGTCGTTACCGCAGAACGCTGTAATTTACTCATAAATTATGTCAAAATATAAACAGTGCAAACTATTGCCATCTCTTACCACTGGGTAATGACAAACAGTGAGAGGGCTCTAACTTTAAGCAATGTTTAAATTTAAAATAGGTATGGCTTATTTTTACGGTCTATGGACGATAAAGACATAACTTACCATAAGAAGTAGAAATTCTGCTATCCATATTGTGCTGTTATGTTTCACTGATAGTATATTTCTCCACATAAGCCAGTAGAACTGCACGAAGTAATTTACTTTGACTCTGGAAATTTATTATCCTCTAAAATACCAATTTAAACTCCTGTTCCTCGTCAAATCTCCATAGAAAATTATATGTTCCTACATCTCTGCTATTTTACAAATTGGCACATTATATTCCCAAAAACTAAAAAACATAAATTGCATTTCAAAAACACTTCAGTTAAAAAACGAATTGGAAATTCTGTTCCTCTTTTAGTATTTAACAGTCTCGGTTCTATAAGTATCATAAGTATCTGTACAATGTTTTATTCAACAGATTATATTTCATATTAAATTTCTTTAGTTCTATAATATTTTTATAAAAAACACATTAGAAGCATATCATATTACATAATTATAGATATTACATGTTAAATATATGTAATAAGCTATCAGCACACACCTACTCAGGCACGCCGGAATCAGGTTTTTTATATAAATACTTACAGAGTTAGGTATCTTTCGAAGTAATCATTCTGAAACAATACAAGCCTTTGTTGAAAGTACCTATTTCTTTATTCCTATCTTTTCTATCATCCTCATTACTTTGTTTATCTTAATCTATAACCATCCATAGTTGGAAAGACTTTTTAGACCGTTGTCTAAAAAAACTACTCTTGAAGGTTTATTTGCTTTCCCGTTGGTTCCTCATCTAGATTAAGGGTTCACTCAACAACGTTGTTCTTTTTCAGTGTCACTAAATTTTGATTGTTTTTTACGAACACATACTTTTTACTAGATTCTAGCTGCTGATTAATTTGCTTGACATTCGGATTAAGAAGAGCCTGTATAAAATTTAAAGTTTCAAGTATTCTTGAATCGCTCGTATCTTGTTGAGTCATGAATGAGCATTAAACATCTAGACATCTTTTGAATTTTGAATATTATTAACGTATGATTTTACCTTTCCATCTAGATCCCCATTGAAGTACTCCATTTCATCCTGAACATCACCGACTCTGGAATCGATGTTGCTAGCTATGTCTGACCGTTGATACTCATCGCAGATCCTCCTGATTCGGTCGCGACTGTCTGCCTCCTTGTCTAACTGTATGCCGAGGAGAGAGACGTAGTATTCTGCCGCGTTGAAGCCGAGAGGGCATTTGAAATTCAGCCTATTAATGCGAGAAATAATAGAAATAAAACAAGACAGCAAAAACCACTTTAAAGAATGATAAAAATAATCTAAATTAAAACTAAATGGGGCGGAGTTTACAATTTCAATAAACAACTGGATGCTTAAATTTATTCATAAACAAGCTAAAAACATACCTACAACAATTATAAACACTAATTTATTCAAAAACACTTGACCAACTCAAAATTAGCACATTACAAGACTCTCAGCAATAAGAATAAAACGAAAAATACAAAAGTAATCACGGAAGGGAAACAGAGGCAAATAATTACTTGTTACCTATATTAAGATACACTATCAAAACTTAGAACAACGTAGCAACCATTGGAGGTAATTTAAACATCCGCATTTTAACAAACTTAGTTTATTTTAAACGGCATAAGCCATTTTTATAATTATCATCATTTTCCTGTAGGCTTCTATTAGTCATGAGTTGCTGACTAGATTTGGTATCTCTTTTTTTTTCGTTTTCATGCTAGAGCAAGGCATGGGAAGCTTTTGGTAATCCCGACCGAATAGGAAAACATAGATCTACAAAATAAAGCTGAAGAATTTAACAAAGATGGCTCTAATAACATAACCATGTTTTGTCTGAATCCGTCATATGTTTTTACACCGAACCCAGATTGTGGGTGTACCTACCATTAAAATGGAGAAACAATAAAGATTACGATCTAGCTATTTTGTGAGATTGTCATCGGCCTTGAATGTTTATGCTTTTTAAAGTTCAACCCATAATCAACTTTTATAAAAAGTTGAAATACTTGCCGTAAACTAAGCATTTTGTCAAATAGATCAATAAATCAACTAATTAGATAGGAACTTAATGTCGTTATTTCCTTTTATTTTGTTATGCTTGTGGCTCAAGATGAGAATTTATAGTGATCTTATGGATGGCTGGACCACAGCGATATCAGATTCAAAATACGGTTGCTAATTTGCTCTGCGTGCAGATCGAAATAAATTGCCTGGAGCCCGCACTATTTCAAATATTTTGACGTTCTAAATGTTTTTTTTTGCTACCATTGCATTGCTTTTTTACACCACATTCAAACGTGATGCGTCGTTCGTAAAAACTGATAAATCACTACCGAGGTAGATAAATATGTATAAGCTTATTCTGTGTCACTATTGTTTTGAGAGAATTACATTGGAAGCATTGATCTTAAATTGAGCAAAGTCATGAAGCTTGAATTTAATGTAATGTTAGGTGTACTGCAAAAACTATAATTTTAATTTGAAACGTGGTTCCGGACCACCTATTTTTTGTGCCTTGAGTAAACAGTACTGCAAATATATTACAGACGTACTTTAGCCAACTCTAAGGCCCGTATTCTGAAACAGTGCTTAGGTCTGAGTCGAGCCTCAAGCACAGATTTTTGACACTTTTCAATGGAGAACTGTCATAAAATCTATGCTTGAGGCTCGACTCAGACTCAAGCGCTGTTTCGGAATACGGGCCTAAGAACTGTAGAGTGGGTTCATTGGAATGTTGTCATCAGTAAATATAATCGATCGATTTTTTATCGCTCCGTGATAAATTGATAATAAATATGAAATTAATAAATTTCATATGCACAACTTCCAACTCAACTTTATTCAACTTTTTTTTTTCTTGGTAATTAACAATAGAGTTAATTACCAAGATGGGAAACCACGAACCGAGACGTACAAGCAGATCTGCAAACTTGTCTTAATTGCAGATTTGTCATTAAATTTAACAGTTTGAAGAACCGACCAAGAACATAAATCTAAAGATTTATTCTAAAGGACATTCAAGGTAAGTATCTGAAAAAATTGTCTTTGCAATTCGATTTTTATGTAAAATTTGACTAGTTGTTGCTGAGAGCGTGAAAACAGAACGGATATGAGTTGGCTTGACGTCCCGGTAAGAACCCAGATATTTAGCTTCCCCTAAAATCTTACATTTCAAAAGTACTTACGAAGCGAAAAAATGGTCAGCTTGCTCAATAGTCCCATGAAACGCGGTCCTTCCATTGGCTAATAGCACCACTTGATGGAACAGCTCGAACACGCCGGAAGCCGGTTGGTGGACAGAGCAGATCACCAACTTTCCACCAATAGCAAGCTTTCGAAGACGTGCCACGACAGCCGCAGCTCCTGAACTGTCCAATCCGGTGGTAGGCTCATCGCAAAAAAGAATTGGAGGGTCATTTAGAAGCTAGAAAGGAAAATATTGTTAATTTGAATGTTTCAAATAGTACCTGGAATATTCCAATATGCTCAATCAAACATACCTGTACAGCTAAAGCAACTCTCTTTCTCTCTCCCCCCGACAGTGCCTTTAGTTTTGTTCGTGTGCAATTTGTGATTCCGAGGTCAGATAAAAGGTAATTTATTCGTCGGTTCCTGGCTTGTTTTAGACAGCGTCGGTCCATCATTAGTCTTGCCTGTTTGGGAAAAAATTGAATAACATTCTATCACAAACATTGTTACTTCTTAGCCATAATACCCCGCAAATGACTGACTCTCAGCTCAGTTGGTAGTAGCTTTGCCTTCTGCGGTCGTGGGCACGATCCTCATCGGGAACAAATATTTGTGTAGTGAACGCAGGTGTTTGTTCTCTGTCTGGGTGTTATATTGTATTCAAAGTATGTATTTAAAAAAAAGATGCATAAATTAAAGTATTTACCAGCTATCTGGTTCCCAAGCTCCACGCTCTGCCTAATTTGGGGCTATAGGTAGTGTTGTGTGGGTTGTCAATAAAAAAAAGCAGCCAAGTGCGAGTCGGACTCGCCCATGAAGGGTTCCGTAGCATCAAGTAACATAATATACAGAAAATAAACAGGAAACAGGTTCTTGTAGTTCGTCGAAAGGTAAATTGCGGTTTACGATTTATGACTTATAAAAAAAAACTACTGGCTAGATCTCGTTCAAACCAAATATCGTTGAAAGTTTGCATAGTAATGTACAACATATATTTTTTTTAGTTTTATCATTTCCTCATTTTAGAAGTTAGAGGGGGGGGGACCAACTTTTTTCAACTTTGGAAGTGTCTCTCGCGCAAACTATTCAGTTTAGAAAAAAACGATATTAAAAACCTCAACATCATTTTTAAAGACCTATTCATAGATACCCGACACGTATGGGTTCGACGAAAAAAAAATTTTTGAGTTGCAGTTTGAAGTATGGGGACCCCCAAAATTTATAGTTTTTTTTCTATTTTTGTGTAAAAATCTTAATGCGGTTTACAGAATACATCTACTCGCCAAGTTTCATCAATGTAGCTCTTATGGTTTCGGAGAAAAATGGCTGTGACACGGTCGGACAGACAGACAGACAGACAGACAGACAGACAGACAAACACACAGACAGACATGACGAATCTATAAGGGTTCCGTTTTTGCCATTTGGCTACGGAACCCTAAGGGCGCTTGTACACGCTAAGAAAAAACGCCGGGTCTACCCAAGAATTCGTGTCGTAACTAGAAAATAACTGTGTACACTGCTCGCAGCGGTGCACGAAAAAAATCTTATCTGCGCAAGACACGACGCGGCGAACGTTGTTGCGTTTTCGTGTGTGGAAAAGACAAAATTCTTGTCGTCTACACGAAGAATTTGTCTTGTCTGCCGCAGGAACGGCAAATTTTCTTAGCGTGTACAAGCGCCCTAAAAAACTCTTGGTGAGAGCAAACTTGACAGCTTGTTCTTTGTCTTAGCGCTTAGCGTTGATTTTTACTAATTGCGTACATTCAAAAACAGAGATTTTAAAATGACCACGATTTATTTTATAAATGATGAGATGTTTCATCAACAGTGGCAATATTAACGATTCGAATGAAAATGACCATAATTATACAACGTGTATCAAAATATGTGTACTATCCCGAAGGGGGGTGAATTTCCACCCCCCGGGGAACAACTTTTGTTCAACGACTTTTCGAACTTCGATTGGTATCTCTGAAAAAAACTGCAACGAAGTTTCAACATGAACAGCTGACTTTATACAAAGTGACAACCCTAAACTCAGCTACAGAGGTAGTAGGTAGTTGTAGTAGACCTACAGAGGTAGTAGGTCAAGGGGTCAAGGGGTTACAAGGATAGGGTTGTCAATTTATTTAGGCATTATGAAATTAAATATTTTTGTATGGGAAACTGAAAATAGGAATTTTTAATTTTCTCCCCCCCACAACTGATCACCATTGTGGTCTGAAACCCCCCACCTTCGCATAGTACACATATTTAGATACACCTTGTATATTACAAACAGTTTTTTTTGCATCCGTTTTTGTTTTAAGCGTGTTTTAATCATCAAACTTTTTTACCTATCTATGGGTGGGTGTGTTGTCTGTATGTGTGTATGTGTATTCTAATGCCAATTTAATAAGTACCAATTTTGTATATTACGTTACCAATATTGTAACTTAATACTCATTTTTGACGTATGTGTCATTAGCTGACCTCAGCACATGGCAAATTGACAAAAACTGATAAATTAACTACATTGAAGTTGCTTGTTTTTTTAACGGCAAGAACTTGTCGTCAATTAGTCTTTCTTCATTAAAAGTTCTGTTGCTCGTTGAAGTTTGATTGTTTTTTTTTACAAAAAGTTATTACAAAACGTCGCGTATAACGTTGCGTTTTTTATAATGAACTTCGAAATATCTATTCACACACAGCGTTTTACTATTTAGTTTTATTAGACATATATAAATATGCCAAAAACGTTTAGTGTTACACCAAAAAAAGAAACCAATGTATAATAAATTATCTACAATAATTTATACAGAGGAATAGTTCGTTTGTAGCGAATAAACTAGTACTGTACCGATTTAAAAAATATGTCATCTTTAGAAAGCTACATTATCCCTGCATAGGTATTTACTAGCGAGCGACCTTCGCACGGATGCCAATTTTCACCTAATAGAAGCTGGGGCGGGTCGCTATAGCTTATTATAATTAAATTATTTAAATATTTCTGACATGGTTTGCGGACAAACCTGTCTACCTGATTATTATGTTCGACTATCTCAACATAATTTCTAATAGTGAAACTAGTTTAATCCCAGTTGTCGCTCTACTCATACAAAATAACATTAATCATAATTATGTGCCTTTAATGCGTCACCTTTTTTTTAATAGACTACGTGTAAATGCCACCTAGACTCACCTAGCTTTAAGTCGTTTCGAAGTGATCCTTTCGATTTTTGAAAATGCTGGTGAAGGTCGCACTTTTTTTAATGGGCTAAATGCTGGTGATCGTCTCACGATTTTTACAGCACTACCGGACAATAAGATAACCAAAGGGCTGGTGAGTATCTGGCACAGGGCATCAGCATTGGCGTGGCAATGCCGCCAGCATCTTGGGGACGCTTACGTCTTAGGGTCGCACTGATTTGGATCGGTTGAGCTATCTCTAGATCTTTAATAACGAACTGCAAATAGCTTAACTGTTTTTTGTGTATTTTGTACATTTTCTTAATACTTGTAAGTTTATCTATGTAAATAAATATGGTACTTATATGAATTTAACAAAATAACAACTTGTATTGTCGGTAGAACTGGCACATGGACTCGCATATCATGTTAAAACGATTCAAAGTGATCCTTGCTATACAAATGAATAAAATTCAAGACTTTGACTTTATCTTTCTCTTTTTCTTCTTTTTTGTATATCAGAGGAAGTTTGAAAGTAGCACATTAGTGACAATAATAATTGAAGAGCAATAGACTGGCGTGGTACGGGTATGTCATGAAGAGGGATGAAAGTCATGTGACTAGGAGAGTGATCAGTGGCGTCTTTACCTATTGTGCAGGGTGTGCGGTGCACACGGGCGCAGCGTCCTAGGGGGCGCCGAGCGCAGCGCTCGGCGCCCCCTAGGACGCTGCGGCCACCCTATACCACCACGGGGCCCCACTTGGCGGGTGCGTTGGCCAGGCACCGCACTTTCAATGACCATCGTAAAAAGCACTCCGCTCTGCATAGATTTTGAATAGCATCTTGAGCTCTTCTAATATTTGATAAATTACAGCATAGGGAGCGCCAAGCGCCGCCGCGGCGCTCGGCGCTCCCTAGCCACTCGGCCATTCGGCGGGTGCGTTGGGCGGGCGCCGCACTTTCAATGACCATCGTAAAAAGCGCTCCGCTCTTCATAGATTTTGAGTAGCATCTTGAGCTCTTCTAATATTTGATGAATAACATCAAAGCGGGCGAGCGCCGTGGCGCTCAAAAGGGGGGCGCCGAGCACCGTGGCCTTTGGCGCCCCCCTTCCTCTCAGGGAAATAATTTTCGAATCTTCTTTCTAAATGCATTTCTAAGCTATAAAATAAACACACCCTTCAAGTTTCGTGCTTCTAGAACTAACGGCTTAGGCTGTGCGTTGATTTTTCTTAAAACCATTTTCCCCCTTTTTCTCCTCTTAAGGAAAGAATTTTCCGATTTATTTTCTTAATGCACCTCTACGCTATAAAAGGAACACACCCTCCAAGTTTCATGCTTCTAGGACTAACTAAGGCTGTGCGTTGATTGTCAGTCAGTCAGTCAGTCAGTAACTTAAGAGTTTTATTTATTTAGAAGAAAGAGGAAGATAGTCATGTCAACATCATAATCATGGATACGTTTTGGCTTGTTATAGAAAACACCAGAACACCTTGTACAATTCTAAATACATTCAACAGCACATCGTGGTAACCAAACTGAAAAATTTCTTCCTAAAAATCTCAAAACAAGTTTATTACCCATTGGGGAAATTTGTCAGTTTGTGGTAACTTGATGTGCTGTTACTTGTACTTTGTATCTATTCCATTTTGAACGCGCGCTTACTAGCTTACTTGCTTGGGCGCTTGGGTAATGTTTGCACACGGGCGCTACATGGGCTAGAGACGCCTCTGAGAGTGATGAGTATGGATGTGAATGGATATGTGACCAGAGGTAGACAAAAGAAAACATGGATGAACTGTGTGAATGATGACATGGATAAGAGAGGAGTGAATGTAGAGATGACGGCTGACAGAGGAGAATGGAGGAGAAAGACATGTTGTGCCGACCTCACATAAAGTACAGGAAGAAGAAGAAACTTTGGCTTTGAAATAAATGCAGTTCAATAAATTGCAACTAATGAGGATATTTAACATGTTAGACTAGAGCTAGACTATGCAAAAAATATGTAAAATACCATATTGCATTAATTTTAGAAGCCAAGGCTACTCATAAATTAATTGAATACGTATTCTTAGTTTCTGTCTACTAAATACAGCGTCAACAATTGCTAGTACTGCATACCTTCTTCTTGTCTTATAGTCGATTGTTATACAAAGATCTAAAGTGACTCATTGCATTATATACGAGAAAGGAGGGAGTAAATAGAACCCATTATAATAATACGTATAAACGTTGGGAGGACGAGCAAACAAAAAGAGCCGGCCTAGAATGGACTCGGACCGCAAAAGGCAGACAACAATGGAAAACCTTAGAGGAGGCCTTTATTAGAAGACAAACTGATATTTATACAAACGCAGTTGCCGATTGATAAGAAAATTAGAGGATACGTAGATATAATATAAACTTTAGTTCGGCGATATGTTAGCAAGATACAAATATTTTGATACAGCAAAAAAAATACTTGTTTTATTTATTTTATTTTAATACTTATTATAAAAGCTATGTATCAGGCTTGGTCCATATTATGATTAGTAACATTGTAACTTAAAAATGTACTTACACCGAAATATACCTAAAAAAAATAAAAAAAAAATGTTTCGGCATGTCTAGTTGTCTACCTACTGTGATCGAATAAAGTAAGATGTAGGTAATCTAGTTTTGTTTTTTTATAGAAAGTTTTCAGAATGCAAGCAACCGCTGTGAAACTATTCCTAACTTACAAAACAACCTACAAAATAAATGAATGATCAAAAACATAAACACATTTTTTACAGAAGCTTGTTTGTAACACCTAGAAGCTACAAAATGTTTCAAATAAGTGCTTCATCATATCTTTACATTATAATTAGTTTGTCAAAATGTTTTCAAGGCTATGAACATAAAAACAAACTCGTTTTTTGTTTTGAATTCTCGCGCATTCGCATACCAAGTTGCATTTAACACATCTATTGATCGGACGTTTGCTCAAAAAATCTCTTTAAATTTTCGACGGTGGGTTTCTCAATTTAAATTTTAGAAGGAGATGACGTTACAATCAACAACCACTGGGGGCTAATTCTCGGGCCGATCTCGATCATTTTGCAATTTTATTTTATTGCTTCTTTTCACAACCCCGTACTTTTTCTACGTTTTCCGTATATCGTAGCTGTTGAGGCTTTTATGATGAGGTTGTTGATGAATTACTCAAGGAAATCTGGGATTCTCTCTTCGAAAAGAAGCAATAAAATAAAATAGCAAAATGATCGAGATCGGCCCGAGAATTAGCCCCCTGGGCTCATTGATCTCGAAGAAGGTTTTGTTTAGTAGGCTGGATAAACTGGGCCACTCATTTGACAGCTAATTTTGTGTGCCAGTTTGAAACGCCGCTGATGAGTGACGAGTGTAAGAACAAAAAAAAAAGTGGGAACTAAGAACATCTTATTTAAGTCGGGCGGACATCACTCATTTTAGTTCTTTGAACTCTCGTGAAGATAGTCGTGAGAACGCAATAATGATTTTGTATTACTGCATCATCATCTTCCTGCCCTTAACCTTAACAACAGGTTTTCTTCTTCCAATCTCCTGCTCATGCTCATCTTACTCTTGTTATCTTTGACACAATCCATGCATGATGCATCTATTCATGGACCTCTCGTTTTGTCTCACTGCATAAGGTCAATTATCTGCCGCGCAGTTAAGGCCCGCACACCTAGGTTGCTGGCGCCAGCGATCAGTGAAACGCTGTCAAACTTGACAGCGATATTTGATGGTGTGCGCAGGTCTATAAGCGACTGAATTCAAGTTTGTCTAGATCTGCCAACCGAGTTGTATGCCTAAGCAATGTATGAAAAAGTTCGGTCGGTATAACAAAACATTTCCGACTCATTGATTGATCAGACAGTGAGTCCAATCAAATTATTATGGCTCATTCATTTCATTACTTACGTACTAATAAATCTAATTTACGATAGCACAGTGGTGTTTGTTTTTTACACGAATATGAACGGAAGCAACGGAAGGTTTAGGTCAGGTCGAGTATAGTTATTAAAATAAAGCCTTGTGCACATCTAATATGACAGCGATATTTGACAGCGTTTCACTGATTGCCACCGTAGAACGCTTAGATGAGCGTACTCGTAAGGCTTAATAGTCACGACTGAATGACAGAATTCGTATATTCGTGTATAGTATTCCTAAAATGTTGAGGCAACTTTGAGGTTTACGCTGCTTTTGAAAAAAGTGTTTCTTATCTTTTTCACTTAATTATTTATTCTGTGGTTTGGGGCTCGATATACGTTGCGGGAAACGCAAAAAATATAACACCATGAGTTGTCAATGTTGGAAGCTCGAGACAGAAAGCGAATCTCATTCAGTAGCCAATGGGTGTATTTTTATGGTAGAGTTTTTTAAACATATTGGTAATTGTTTATGACTTAGTGCAGGCTCTGTCCTATACTTAGGTACTATAATGTAATACGAGCTGGTATGCCCGAGCTTTACGATCGGTTTTTCGATCTTACTAACAGTGCCATCTCCTGGAATAGCTAAAATAAGCTTATGTATAAGTTGATTAATAGATAAAGTTAATTATTAAAAACGATAAAAAAAGATTTTCTACAATTTTATCCCAGCTATATTAATCGATTAATCGCCCCCGAAACTTTCTGTATACTAATTTTCATGAAAATTTCCGGAACTTTTGTGTTGAGTGTTTACGTAGAAGTTCAATAGATGGCGTTCTCCGTGACACTAATTCGTGATTTCGTTCATAATAAAGCATTATTATTATTATTATTATTATATACAAAATTTTCTCGTTTAAAGGTATAAGATACAAGCCATGACAGCGTCAGACATCTTCTGCATTGTTTTTGCAATATAAGTGTGTACTTGAATGAAATAAACAATCTAATTATTATCTTATTTGTGAATATCCGCTACTTTTTTTGATTAAATCATATCAACAGTATTCTCTCTACAAAATTCACAGAAATGACTTTATCGCCCTGCTTGATCATAGTACACACAGATGTTCGATCCACAGTGAGAGACAAGTCTTTTGGATCAATGTCGGATTGTTGGGAGAAATAAAGAATGAATATCTCAATATATTTTACTTACCATAAATTCCATGTGTTCCTCCACGGTCAGGTCTTCGATAGCCAAGTCCTCCTGCGGCACGAAGCCAGATATCCTGGCGATGAGGTCCGCACCAGCCAGTCTTCCATTGAGCATCAGGTAGCCTGTCATTGCACTTTTATCTCTTCGGCTGATGGCTGCTAGAAGTGTAGTCTTTCCAGCACCACTAAAAATACCAACATGAAGTTTAGTATTTTTACGTATGGTTTAATGGTAAAACGGGTCAAAACGTATCTACCCGAGAAATAATTTTCGATGTTTAAAATGTTGATGGGTTTCATTGTACGACTTGTAGTTTTGAAAATTACAATAAATAGATGATATTAATATTTATATTAATAAAAAAAAATATAATAGCTGTGTGTCAATGTGTTGTGTGTGTTGTTTGAGGGCACATTCTTAAATATATATTTAAAACAGCTATTATTTATATATCTATTATTTATAAACAAAATATATAGCTATTATTTATAAACAAAAATTAGACACACAATTTAACCATTTTCAACAAATTAAGAGAAGTCTTGGAGGCATACGTGTTGCGGCCATCATAAAATGCTAAAGTTTTATATTTGTTTGTTTTGAAATCGGTATAATTTAAATTAAAGGTCTGAGTCGGCCCTTCACCAAACGCATCGGAAGTCGGCAATGAGAACAACAAGTCCCTTGACCTCTTTATGTTACTTATTCGTATAATATTACAGTTGGTTGTGTAACTGTGTATTTTTTTATGATTTTTTTCGGTTCCAATGTTTTTGGTAGCTTTTTCCATCTTGGACGATGACAATCAATGTGTACTCGTAATTATACAAAAATTAAAAATCGGTTCAAACTTGGGAAATTCCCAGGCTTTGGAAAACCAAGATAACTCATCATATCTGGAGAGCGCTGGTGGCCTAGTAGTAGCGGCTCCGCCTTCCGATCCTAAGGTCATGGGTCTCAATCCAGTCGTGTATCAATAAGTAATTCTAACCAAAAAATTATGTACCAAAAAATTATGTACACTATGCCAATGCTTGCAAACGGTGAAAGAAAACAGCATGTCGTAGAACCTAAAAAGTTCGAAAATATGTATCAAGTGCACGAAAGGAGCTTCGTTGAGGCGCACTTAAAATCCTTTCACCGCACTTGGTTCGAAGGAATCAGTGACGCGATAACAAGATCATATCTAGGGCATAGATACATGTTTTAATTTGAGTAGATCTTACCTAGATCCCATTAGTGCTACTAAGTTGCCTGATGTTACATAGCCGCTTACTGAAAACAAGATGAAAACATAGATAAACACAAGAACACATTACTAAGTCGTTTTTCAATCTACTTCCACCGCTCTTCTCGACATCGAGACCGAGCTCATACATTTTGGATCCATGGGTTTCTCAGCTCGCTTCTCAAGATCGTTTCTCCATGTTAAATTGTAGAATGAGTTACCACCAGAGGTTTTCCCCCTTAGGTACAATATGAATTATGAATAGCTTCAAAAAAAAACATTAGAAATCTCCTCCAGGGCAATGACAGCATCCTTGGTGTTGTTGGTGTCTCTGGGCGACGGTGACCGCGCTTACCATCAGGTGGGCCGTAAGCTCGTTTGTCAAGTTTTACATCAAAAAAATACTCGAGGTCGTCCTATGTTGTGCAATCCAGTGCATTGTCTCGCCTCGTAACCTTCCTCCTCATGATATCGTTTCTTAAAGTACACCCACAGTAGGAGTGGCAATAAAATAAATTATAGTTTAAAAAACTAAAAAAAACGCTGTTTTATTTTTAACTTTTTAGTTCAATTAGTTATAAAAGCGTTTTTTTTAGTTTTTTAAACTATAATTTATTTTTCACTTTTTAGTTTTTTTTTTTTTTCATTTTTTTTTTCATATTATTGCATTGTCATCGACCTTTGACAAGTGTGCAAAGTTTGAATCAAATCTGATCGTTCAAAGTAGGAGAAAATCGAGCTCAAAGAGGTCGGTTACATACATACATATACAGGTGAAGCTAATATATAGCTAATATAGCTAATATATAGCTAATATATATATAAAGCGTTATAAAAAAGTAGTTATGTAGGCAAACATACCTACCTACGTATTTTTTATACGTTGGTTGACATCTTGCCACAAGTGGCGAAACTTGATTGAGTTAAAATTTAATTTGATTATAATCACTATTAAAACGAAACCAAATCTTGGTGGAACCAGTAGAAAAGTATGGCATACCACAGATACCGGTTCCCTTTTATGGTTACGCAACCATTAAATTTGATGGCCGTTGGTTACACGTGGAAAAATAACTTTGTAGGCCGCTGTTCACCTACCATTCATAAATTAGTACCCACTTAGCGTAGTAGGTAGAGCTTTTTTGTAGAAGTTTGTTACTACCGTATCCTATTATTATCCAGCGGCGATGATTGCATTGTGTTCTGATTTGAAGAGTTTTTTCATACAACAAATTAAACAAACAAGCATACCCACCTGATGGAAAGTGGTTACCGATGGGTGCCTACAATACCAGAGGCATCATAAGCGCGTTGCAGACCCTTTAACGCTCTTTTAAAAGAACCCATGCTAAGATGAGTTCTTTTAAAATATGCTATGCTAAGGTGCGTGACCACCCCGGCTCCAAGGTGTAAGGATGAACTCTATAACTATGAGTATGGCTTATCATCAGCCCGAAAAAGGATACCTAGACATTGGGTATGGTTACCCGTGGTGTAATAAGTAAAGGCACGCAAGTAAGCGATCTGCGATGGTGAAACGCTGTTAAATATCGCTGTTATAGACAGCGTTTGATCGCCATCACCATCGCCTAGCTGTGCGCAGGCCTGTAGAGTTCGTAGAACCGGTCACTGAGGCTCAAAATTGTTCTTCCTGGAAAATATTTCACTATCCCTTAAACGAAAGGGCTTGATATGTGTTCACCATTTTTAACTCATATTGCTAATAAGAAAATTAGAGAAAATTAGTTGGACAGAATAAGTTACGAACAACGAGGTCTTAGAGCGAGTAAAGGAGAAGAGAGTTATACTTGAGACAATACAAAATCGAAGAGGAAAAATGTTTGGACATCTTCTACGACATGACAGCTACATAAAGAACATCATTGAAGGAAAGGTTGAAGGGAAACGGGGAAGAGGAAGGCCAAGAATTAGTTACATGAGCCAGATAAAAGAAAAAGTCGCTGTCGTATAAGGAAGTCAAGGAGGCCGCATTCGAAAGACTTAATTGGAGAAAACTGCATCAAAACCCCGACAAGAGCTAAGCTCTTAAATTTAAGAAGAAGATTGCTAATAAATTATATGAGCATGAGTATGAAATGGTGGTGGGAGCTGACGATGATAAATGCTTGGAATTCCTTACCTCCATTCAGAACTCTGACTTCCTCATAGGTCGGCGACCTCCATATGCTAGTTTGTGTCTTCTTTTTCCTGTAGACTGACAGGTCCTTCCACGATAAGGTGAGGTTCTCAGGCCCGTCTCCTAAGATGCCCATTTCATCATCTTCCCAGTTGACAACGGCTCCGGTGAGCACGTTCCTAGTAGGTAACTTCAGGCCGACGTCGTCCTTCATGGTGCGTTACGTCATTGGTACTGCGGATAGACGCGTATTGCATTAATTATATTGGACGCTAAGCCACGCGCCCTGCGCACATCTAAGCGATGGCGATCAAAGCTACATGGCAGCTTAGACTGCAGTTTCATTAATTTTTAGCAGACTTCAAATAAAAATGGAGGAGGTTCTCAATTCATTTGTTTTATTTTTACATATATATTTCTTGTAACATAACTTCGTCATTTATGGACCGATTTTAAATTCCAGATTGGTCCCATTCCCATTGAAATTTTATAAAAATAACAACAGCAAACCCAGCTCGAGTTGTGAGACCAGTGTTATAGAAATAGACGACAGTTTTTAGTAGGCCTGCCACAAGCTCTGTCTGGCTCTGTCTCTGGCTCTAGTTTTGTGCCTGTGTGAGTGCACCAGTGAATTAGGCAGCACTCACACAGACTCAAAACCAGAGCCAGAAATGTATAGCTTGTGGGACGCCTACCACCTACAGTTTATTAGTTTGGCCAAGAAGTCGGTTTCTCAAAATTTTCAAACCTATAATATAAGCAGTGATATTTGACATTGATACCTGTCGCCGTACTTAATTGTCCCTGCATATACTCTATCGTCATCTTTTACTAATTGATATAATTACTTTTAATGACACTTGTGTCATGGTTCATTTTGAGCAATGTTATGCAATATTATGCAAATTTCGTAAGTATGGGTACAAATTCGTAAGTATGGTTGTTGGTTATACTTTAATCATTAGTTTTTGCTTCTTAACTTTATTGTATTACACAATGTATAACTGTTTGCTATCCCGAATATTTAAAAAAAAGATGACTGCCCGCAGTGCCCACGCATTTTATTTTGAAGCCTTACACCACAGTGGTTTTTTCACCATAGTTTTTATAAGTAATCATCTCTGTTGTCGGCAACAAAAAAGTATGGTAAACAACGAAAGTTCATTAACATTTCTGAGCAGGCTCAATTTGTCAAAGTCTCTGTAAACTCTGAAGACACGCCTTCAGCTATCACTTGCAAGTCGAAGTTTATTATTTTTAGAAAAATAAAAATAATAATTGGCTGATGGCAATTTTGGTTTAATATCTGAATGAACTAAAGGCAGGCTCAATTTGTCAAAGTCTCTGTAAACTCGGAAGATACGCCTTGAGCCATAACTGCAGCAAACCGAAGATTATTTATTTAGAAAAAAAAAAAAATATATATATTGGCTGCCAATTCTGCTGTAATGTCTGAATGAAATAAATTGTACTAATTTTTAAAGTTCCTGTTCTTTAACGCTAACATATTATAATATTATACTAGCGGCCTTTCCCGGCTTCGCACGGGCGGACATTTATTTTTCAAACACATACATATATATATTAAATATACATAATAGCCTTTGTTACGCAAGGTGAATGCAGCTTTCCAATGGTAAAATAATTTTTGAAATCGGCACAGTAGTTTTTGAGTTTATTCATTACAAACATACACACAAAAACACATTTTTCCTCTTTATAATATGTATTAGTATATAGATGATGGTGGTAAGTACCTATGATATACATAATTATGCTATAGTAGCATACTACTCATACCTTAAAATGTTATTTCTATTCGAGTTTTATTGTTATTAGTGTATTTTAAGGTATCTTAGGTTAAATAAGCGTGACTACTAAACCCGCGTAATCGTAACAAATAAATTGAACTGACTCTACTTTTGTAACTGACAGTATACACATGAAATGTTACAGTCGCTAACTCTGCGTCAATTGGTCGATTTGTGAATGGTTTCGTAATAGCGAGTCTTGTAGGTACCTTGTACTTGTAGATATTATCGTCTCAAATAAACCCACACTTCCCGTCTCAGGACTCCAGACTCTGACCAATTGATAGGTACAGATGAACTCTAATCGACATTCATCGAATATACAGACATATAAAATACTAGTGATCCGCCCCAGCTTTGCACGGATCACTAGTAGAAAATAGCGTTATGCTACTAAATACTGATAAATGGACTATCCAACACAAAAAAATGTTTTTCAATTCGGGCCAGCAGTTCCCGAGATTAGCGCGTTCAACCAAACAAACAATGAAACTCTTCAGCTTGATAATGTTAAGTATAGATTCTTTAATTTTCTTTCATCAATGCCTACGTCCCACTAAGTTCGAGTGGCACCATGGAACTTCAGTGCTATTATTATTTATGTTTTGTAAAAGGATCATACAAAAAAACGGTAGGAGCCGTAGCCGTAGTTTGTTGCCTGTTCTACTTGGGTTTGTCGCGGGGAACTGGCACCGAACCTCACCTAGCTTTAAGACGTTTTAAAGAGAAGTGAAAAATAATGTTTGAATGAATTTTAGTAGTTTTTAGGAATAAAACAATGTATTAAGTACTGTAACTGTATTTTTTTAATTTTATACTCCATCTTCACTGTTTACAAAACAGCCCCACAAAAATTTACATTCATGAGACATTTAAAAATTCTAGCTTTTATTTTTTTATCGTAGCTTGGCCTACGCGGTACGCGGTACGGTTCTTCGTACACATGCTACGAAAAACCATAGACGGTTAAAGATGGCTGAATAGTGAATACGCATGTACTGTTCAATGCTGTGCTCTTATGTATTTCCCTGCTTTTATGTTCAGTTTTTATATTATGTAGTTTAAGGATATGTAGTTGTTATCGTAGATTTTAGGTCACTAATTGTAAAACCCTAGCCATAGTTTTTCTTTTGTTTATTTTTATAATTGTATTTTCATGTTTGAAAGAGGCGTTACTTCCTGCAACACAGCGCAAGCTAAAGCAGGAAGGCGCGTTGCACCTTGCACCTAACATTATGCATACTTTTATGGAAATAAATATTTTTACATATTTTACATATTTTACATATTTTGACTTAGACATAGGATAAACTGTTTATCAGACCTGCATCTTGACCATTCTCTTGTACGGAGCCGAGGCAGACGTCGTATGCCAAGCAGGAGCGGACTAAACAATTTTCAAATGCGCTGCCTCAGGAGTATTTATAAATTTCATGGAGAGATAAGGTGTAAATCGAGAGGGTTCTTGAAATCCAGTTGATCTCCAGTTGATGGACGCAGGGCAGTGCATCGTAGGGCGTGTTCCTGACGTGCGTGACCTACGAGGCATTGCTTTGTTATAGGCGATGGTTACCACTTAACATCAGGTGGGCCATATGCTTGTTCCATCAGCTAGTTACGTTAGTTATGCTTGGTCCATCCATTGGTATCTAAGAAATTCCACCGAACGCATTCAACTAACCACAAAGAGTGATGAGGAAGTCTATCTTGACCTGTCAAAGTAAATCTATTTCTTGGTTATTGCTCACTGGATCATGGTGAAAATCTGAATTAAACCGTTATGACTGGTGACCACTAATCAACCACAAAAATTAGTATAGTGTTGCCATCGATACTCGATAAATCTAAAAAGTTTAAAAGAAATCTGACTGTTTTTACTAGGTCTTGCCCAAAAGAGCCGGTTACAAATATACAGGTGAAGCTTATAATATAATAATTTTGCTACATAATATAATAATAATAATATAAATAATAAAAATTTTCGAAAATTACAAGCAAATATGTTTTGATCCTTACAAGTTTTCCTTACTTAAAAGGTACTTAAGCATAAAGATCAGAAAGCAAACTTTTTCGTTTCAAAAGTCTGGTTTTGAGTCTGTGTGAGTGCTCACCAGTGCATTATACTGTGTGTGTGTGACGTTTTGACGTAGGATTTATTTAGTCAACACTCACCAGACTCAAAACCAGAACCAAAAACAGAGCCAGACAAAGCTCATGGTATGCCTACTGGATCAATCGAAAAGGAAACTATAGTTTTCGAACAACTCCATCTAGGAATCAATTGGGTATTTATTTTAATTTTCCTCAATAATTCAGAACTGTAAAATAAGGGCGTTGTTGCGGTCTACGAGGCCATCGACTTTCCATGTAACGTTACCGCCTCGGCAAGGTGTTGGGTTACCGACACGACAGCTGATCGGTAGGTATGCGTATGGGGGTAATCTATTTGGATGCAATCATGAGAACTAATGTACAATACCTACATCTATTCTTTCATATATCTCTACCTTGGTTCTATAGGTTATGCCGTTTTTATGTAGGTAGGTATCATGTTGCGGTTGTGCACGTGAATCATAATATTAGGTCTTGAATTCATTCGCTTTGTATTTATCATTTTTATCTGTGTATTTATAGCAGTTTATTTTATACTGCTTATAATATTAATGTTATATACTCTTTTGTCGGAATTTTTTAATTGTTTTAGAAAGTACATCTTAATTCGTATGCATTTTTGTCTAGCTGTTGTACCTAGTGGCAGAGTCCGTGACATCGCCGAACCGGCTCTGTCGGAAGACCAGCGTTGGTTGCTAGCCAACCAACATATGCTGAGCCAGAGTCCGTTTTGCGAAGCACAAAGCTCACCTCTGTAGTTTGATAAGTTGTTAAGTCTATATTGTTAGTGTGAGTTTTCTTTGCTTTGCAAATAAATATTTTTTCTTTCTTACTTTCTTTCTTTCTATATTTAATACTTCAAAGAGGATTGATTTGCATGTAATAAAAAAAAAACAAATCAAATATAATAAATGGAGTTGTGATCTCTTCAGTTATGTCATAATAACCTGTGTTTGAAGAGTTCTGTCTATTCCGTAGTCTTGGTAGGTACTCAAGTATGGAGGTAAATAAAATGTAGGTTATGGGTAGTTTGTAATGAATAAACTGAAAAACTACTGTGCCGGTTTCAAAAATTCTTTCACCGTTGGAAAGCTACATTCACCCTGAGTAACAAAGGGTGTGTTTGGTTTGTGTTTAAAAAATAAATGTCCACCCGTGCGAGGTCGCGACAGGCCGTTAGTAATTTAAAAACTAAGAATTAAAATCAAGTTACTCAGTTTAAAGCTGGACTCCAAGCTCAGTTGGTATGTAACTCTGCCTTCTGTGCCGGAGGTCGTGGGTTCGATCCCCACCACATTTCTGTGTTCACCACACAAGTATTTGTGTGGTGAACACAGAAATAACTAAAGAATACTAAAGATTAGGCATATTTTTAGAAAATTATAAGTTCAATTTTTTTTAATTTTCACGTACATGGAATAACGCTATTCGTCAATATGTCAGTACTTGTTATTGACAAGTCTAAAAAGAAATGTATATTTTTATTTATCAGACAGATTATTTTTTCTGTCGATTGAATTAGCCCTTTTACTTATTTGGAATTATCAACTTGTTAAACTGTGATGCCACATTTTGTAAAGGTTACGACTCAAACCCAAAACCCATGGACAACAAACACTCAAATTGGTACTCTACCATCTATAAACTCTCTTTAGTGGGGTAGTTGGAACTAGGTAAGTCAAAATAAAAGAATTCCCTTTACACTAAATCACCGACCTTGCTAAATAAAAAATACTAATAATATACAAAAAATATATGTAATCTGATCCGTTTGTGAAATATTTTCGGGTCCAATTTTTAGCACGCCACGGTCTCAGGCCCTATTTTACTATAAATAGTGAAACGAAATTTTCTAAAATAGAAATAATCTCTAAGTTCAGAATTCATCAATTTTTATGTTCACAAAATTCACACATTATCAATCTAATCTAGATGCACGTATCTACATTGCACCATATACCTATACCTAGTATCCAGAACCTACAAGGATGGAAATAGAATAATTTAACCTAATCTGTCATACGGAAAATGTAGGCTTATACGTAGTAAAAGGTTAATTTCATTCAAAGGACTTATCATGAAAAGGCATGTTATTTTTTCAAAACCGGGATTGCGCAACTGCTATAAACACCTTAACTTAGAGATGTAGGCTCTGACTGTGGGCAGTTATAGAATAAGATTTATTCATAAGCTACCTACCAACAGCAAGCTTTTGAAACTAGGTAACATGGCGAATAAACTCTACTAATATTATAAACGCGAAAGTTTGTAAGCATGGATGGATGTTTGTTACTCTTTCGCATAAAAACTACCGAATGGATTTTAATGAAACTGCACAATAGTATAGCTTATACATTAGAATCATACTAGGCTACAATTTATAAAGATATTGTTACGGAGAACGGATGTAAGTAACGGGAACGGGGCGGACGAAGCTGCGAGCGGCCGCTAGTTTTAATATAAAGCTCAAAGGCAGATAGATCGTAAAAAATAGTTATTACTGTTATTAATAACAACGTGAAAAGTCATGAAAACCGTACCAAATAATACCTTTAATTATTTATGGCGTAACAATAACGGTGAAAAAAAAACATCATAAGGAAACCAGCATGTCGTAGAACCTAAAAAGATCGGAAACGTGTGTCAAGTGCAAGGACCCCTTTGAGGCGCACTTAAAATCCTTTCACCACGCCGCGCCGGCGGCGCCGGTTCAAAAGAACCAATCACACGAAGAAGAAGAAGAATCAAATAATCAGTACGATTGTCTTATTTGATAGTGTGACTAAACAAATATAAACAACGAATATAACCTACACACTTTTCACTATCTGAGATCAGACGATTTTGCAACTTGTTACTCGACCGATAAGTTACTTTTTAAACGAACTCTTTTAACAGGTGCCACAGATTTTTTTTATCTTTTTAAATATAGAACACTCACCTAAAACACCGGTAAAAAAATCCTCCAGCAATCCCTTTGCGCACTCAAATCACAAGTTTTTTCGGAATATCGTTTATCAAGGCTACGAGCGTGTGCCTCCATGAAGCCCCTACTCTCAACTGACTGGCTCTTCACAATGAAGAACTAGTTTGGCTTAGGTACGTACAATACCTACCTATTTAGAGTAATAGTTTTATTGCCGGTCTAATCATATATTTAAGGTCCTGAAAATAATGGAACTGTTTAATTTTGTTAGGATTTCCGCAACTTATTTAAGTTGCGCAGGCGGATACCTGTTTTTTTATTACAAGGCAGTGCCTCGTAGGTCACGTACATCAGGAACGTGCCCTAGGATGCACTGCCATGCGATGCGTCCATCAACTAGAGGCATACAGATGTTCAGCCTCACGTGCCAGTAATTTCATCGGCACCCACACCCTTCAAACCGAAACACAGCAATGCTGCTTCACGGCAGACAAAAGGCATGGCGGCAGTCCTGCCCTGGACGAGCCCTTTACAAAGAGGTTTACTAGCACAACTCTACTTGTCAACAATCATGTTGTACTTGTCCTAAACATTACTTTCCTAGCGTTGATATTTTCACAGATTTTTTTTTAATAACCTCGACACCAGGCACAGAATTTAATGTTTTTGTTGTGGTTTTTTGCAAACAATCCACATCAAATTTAGCTGCAGCCAAATAACAAAATAATAGATACTTGGCAATAAATCGATGTATTAGGTTATTTTCTTACTGCTGGCCTACCATGAGCTTCATATGGTTATGGTTATGGCTGTCAAATATGTGTCAACAGTATCAACACATTCAAACCCAAGAAGAAAATGAATGTGTGGGTCAGCCTATCTATATGTCATGGACCAAGTGATAAGTTGGGCATTATACATAATGACCGGACAATAAGTATAATGCCCAATGGGAGAGGGCAATATGATAATAACTATTCAATTAATCAAATTGGCCGGGCATTATATGCATATTGTCCATCACCTTTTGGGCAGAGTAATACAAACATATTTAATTACTATTTTTTTATTGTTATTGGCTAGCTCCGCTCAGGGACGACTTGAGTTGGTTAGGTTGTTAGGTTTTTTTTTTATATCCTTTAGGAAATCAAACACGGGTACCCCGACTTGAGTATGGTAGGTTGTTAGGCTTTTTTTTTGTATCCTGGGAGACAAACACGGGGCACCCCGACTTGCGTAGGTTAGTTTGTTAGGTTTTTTTTATGCCTTTGGGAAATGGAGTTTAAGGGAAGCTACTACTGTTGCTACTACTGTTGCTTTCAAAAGGAGGGGCTTTCTACGTCTTTTACGCGACTTTAAAGTGTTTATTTTCAAATTGCCCAATTGTCATGTAGCAATATAATAATGACCGGGCAATGTGATAAATAATGAAGAATTTATCACTTAGCCCAATAGAGCTAGACATTATGGGCATATACATATGTGATAAATAATGACTGGCCTCTAGCTCAGTTGGTAGTAGCTCTGCCTTCTGCGCCGTAGGTCGTGGGTTCGATCCCCACCGAGAACAAATATTTGGGTGGTGAAATTAAATGTTTGTTCTCTGTCTGGGTGTTATATTGTATTCCAAGTATGTATTTACAAAAAAAAAATGTATTCAAGTATTATATCAGCTATCTGGTTCCCATATTACAAGCTCTGCTTAGTTTGGGGCTCGGTGGTGTTGAGTGAATTGTCCACAATATTTATTTATTCATTTATTTATATTATGCATAACATATACACAATTTGACAGCCATAGCCATAACCATATGGAGCTCGTGGTAGCCATGCAGCAGGGCTGATTGGCTAATTTAAAAGTGTGAAGGTGTCAAATTAGTGACCAAAGCAATCTCAATTTTATATAATTATGCTATTTTTATTTGGACGTAAGAAATAACTACTTAATTTTTTGTCTTAGAAATTTACATATTGCGATTTTATCTATAACATTTCGATTGGCTATTCAGCAGCAACATTTAGCTAGCTGTCTAGTGTAGAGATAATGTAAGAAATGAAAACTTGTTCCTGCCTTTAATAGACATTATTATTATTGAAATTAAATAAATAAGTATAGTAGACATTTATCATCAACACTATTAAGGTCTGCTTATAGATAGATAGAAAGATAGATAGAAAATTCTTTATTGCACAAATTAAAAGAACTGTACACAGGCGAACTTAATGCTAGATAGCATTATCTACCAGCTAACCTTTGGGTATAAGATGAGGGCTTATGTAGATACTAAACAAAACCACTAATACACGTAATCAGAGAATTCCTACATAGCAACTGAAAATAGAAGGAAATATACAAATATAATTAAGACTATATATATACGAGTATATACGTAATACTTATAATACGAGTATAACCTAACTTAATAGGCTACGTGAACAAGATAACTGTTAAAGTAGTTTTACACTTACATTTTTTTCTGTAATTATACATATACTTAGAATACAATATAACACCCAGACAGAGAACAAACATCTGCGTTCACCACACAAATATTTGTTCTCGGTGGGGATCGTACCCACGATCTACGGCTCCGAAGGCAGAGCTACTACCAACTGAGCTGAGAGGCCAGTCAAGATAGATTGGTAAGATAAGTACATCGTAATATTCAATTAATAAAGTAGGTAGGTACATGCCCCTACTACCGAGAGACCTCAAAGCGTCGGTAGTAAGTAGCACCACCTTCGGCGCCGTAGGCCGTGGGTTCGATCCCCATCGAGGAAACATTTATGTGATAAACTTATTTGTTTGTTCAGTGAGGTTCTGTGTCTGGGTTTTATATTGAAAGTGTGTAACTGTGACCTCTGTAGGTACCTACTTATTAGTAAAAAATAATGCGTTCCACATTTATGTGGAAAATAAGAGAGTGCAGTAGAGGGCCCTTTATGTCTGAGGCGTAAATGTTTTGCTTAAATCTGATGTACCTACCTACATAGTAGTACATTTATGAGCAAAACCATCCTACCTAGTAGTCTGGTAGACGTAGTAGAAAAGTCTACCAGACTTTACCTTCTACTATGGCTTGTAGGTAATTTCAGTGGCACCCACAGTAGGTACCCTGTAAAAATCAAATTAGAACAAAGCTATGCGAGTCCTCGAATAGACAATAGGTACGACGGTAGACAGTAGGTAGTACCTACCTCTTCTCAGGTCTTCCCAGAACGAACTCATTCACAAAGAACTGAACTCTACTAATTTATTTGGTACCTAGCTTACGACAGATAGGTATTTAAATGTAAGTAGGCTATCAGTTAGACAGATGAAGGGAGTTTTATCTAGTATCTAACATCTTGCACCACTTTACCTAGGTACAGACAGGTGTATTATCTTTTTTTGAGATTTTTAAGCTAAAGCCATTATTCCATTATTAGCCATTATTCGCAAAAATATTTGTTCTGAGCCTGGCCCCGCCTAGGCTCAAAACAAATATTTTTGCGAATAATGTTGTGAAGTTTGTTATTTCAAGCTGTTCAAGGCCGAAAGACCAATAGCTTCAAGGTCATTGAACTCACTTCCGGATGTTTAAAAACTTTTAATTGATTGACGTGGCAAGACTGCGTTGCAAATAATTCCTGAATGATGAACCCAACGGAAATATAAAACATAAAAAAGCATTTAATTTTTTTCACTAAGAATGTCCTTGCTTGCTTTAATCAACTTAATTATTTTTCCTAAATGCAAACTTTTTAGGCAATGCGCGCCGTTCTTTTGATTTCGTCTTCCGGATGTCAAGCTTTCTTTCGATTTTCGTGGTTCGTTTGTTTTTGTTTGGATTTTGATGTGGAAACCAATAATTTTCGACGTTGAGTGCATCGTTTGTAATAAATCTTTGCAAAAGCTCAGGCACGACCCAAAAGAATCGTCGAAAGACATGGGAAAAGTGAATAACATTAAAAATCGCCGTTTGAGAACACCAAATTGGTCTCTTGAGGAAAAGCAAGCTCTTCTCGAGTTGATCAAGGCCCGTAAAAAAGTGGTTGTTACTAAAAGCAACAACGGTCCTAACTTTTCTGAGGAAAAAGGCACGGCGTGGTACGAGATTTTGTTGGAATTAGAAACGAGATTCGGCGCGAAGTTCAACTGTAGCTCCATCAAGAAAGTAAAGACTCAATGGCAAAACATGAAGCGGCTAGCTCGTGAAGAGATAGCCCAGACCGGACCAGTGATAAGCAAACTAACCAAGCAGACTGTCGAAGTTTGCCAAATTCTTGACATGGTGAAAGATGGTGAGGTGATAATGGAATCTCAAAACTTGAATGAATCAGCATTATCTACTAATGTTGAGATCAAAACTGAACGCATTGATGAGTAAGTAAAGCTATGATTAAGAGGTTCCTAACCTGTGCTGGGCAAATTCTAGTTGGCGATGCACTCTTTAGGTAGGTAGGTTAGGTACATTACATAGTACTAACTATTGTCCTCAAAGTAGGTAAGTACCTGGATTTGTTGTTGTAAATAAATATTGTACTAAATAAATAAATATGGATATAGCTATACAAGAAGGGCACATGCACTATGAATTGTTTACACTTGCACGCACACCCAAACACCCACATACTCAATAAACAATTAAGTACCTTTATAAAATATTCAATTTTAATTTAAAATGAATTATTTGCAGGGAAATGCCTGGCTGCAGTGGAATAAAGAACCTGACTATAGTTATTGATAATGGGGAACATGATAAAGAAAATTTGAATTTAAATCGGCTGGAATCCTCTGCTTCTGAACAAGTTTCAATCACCGAGTCTGATGTGTCTGAGGAGGCAATCCTGAGCACCAGCTGTTCTACTAAGAATGCTTCAGCAATGACCGAGGAAGTTTTTGCAAAGGAATCTAGTGTTGGAGTCAATCCGTTCCATCGGGAAATGCAAGACTATTTCAAGTTAGTGTTTTCTAATATGAAATAAATATTCGGGACAACCCTCACAACACTATTAGGAATATGCAAAGCTTGTACTTTGGGAACCATAGCTAATATAATACTTAAACACATTTCTTTTTTGTAAATCTAGCTTAAAAGACTTAGTTCTAGTTTTAAAGATAAGAGAACAAACATTCACCACACAAATATTAGTTCACATCTGAAGAATTTCTGGTTTACCTAATAAGTCAATATGTCGGCAAGGTCACCGACATAGCTCTTAGAATTAGTACGTTGAAATGGAAATGGGCAATTGGCAAATTCATATAGCTCGAAGAACTGATAACCGTTGGGGATTAAAGGTTCTCGAATGGCGACCACGAACGGGAAGACGAAAAGTAGGGCGCCCACCCACCAGATGGACTGACGACATTGTTAAGATCACAGGAAGTTGGTGAATGGAAAGGGCTCCAAGGGCCTATGTCCAGCAGTGGACTTCTTCAGGCTGATGATGATGATGATGACCTAATACCTGACTCAGTAGGTAGTAGCTCTGCCTTCTGCGCCGTAGGTCGTGGGTTCGATCCCCACCGAGAACAAATATTTGTGTGGTGAACATAAATGTTTGTTCTCTGTCTGGGTGTTATAATTGTATTCTAAGTATGTATTTACAAAAAAATTATGTATTCAAGTATTATATCAGCTATCTGGTTCCCATATTACAAGGTCTGCTTTGTTTGGGGCTGGGTAGTGTTGTGTGAATTGTCCACAATATTTATTTATTTATTTAATATGTACTACTAGTGTGTTTTAGCCATGTAGAATTTACTATGAAAATTGAAAAGGTTTCTAAAAGCGACATCTACATTTTACTATCAAGGCTATCTTAGAAAAGACATTTCATTTTCTCAGGTTCATTTCTGCTGAAAAACTAATGAAGATGGAATCTATAAAAGAAGAACGCCAAGTCATACGAGCTATGAGAGAAACTGCTGAGCTCAACAAAATAATTGCAGAGCAAAAACTCAAGCATGTGTTGTGGGTGAAAAAAACAGAGATGGCGTGAGTATTGATTGGAGCGAATCTTTAGTCGAATTTTTAATTAGACGATACCCACTGACAGTAGCTAATGTCACTTTGTAAAATAATGTTGCCATATTTAAAGTAATAGTGCTGCGTTCAGTTCTCGTTCAATCAGATGAATGAACAATGAGTGAATAGTTAATCATTTCAAACTATAAAATAATATTGAAATTTGAATAAAAAAATGTATAAAAGTGCTCTGATATAAGTTAGGTACTTGTAGTATGTAATTACAATAGTTTTTTGACGGTTTATTACAAAGCGCGGCGTGGCGACTAGTGCCAACACCGATGAACGCCATGCGCGTCGGTCACCATTTTGTTTGAAATTCGGCTTCTAACCTCTGATCTGATAGCACGAATGTTTTTCTGCGCTCACGCTGTTTAGTTATTGTTTTTGTAAAGTTTTTCGTTACGTTGTGTTTGTGGTAACTGTTGTGTATTTTGTTGCTATATTGTTTCACGCGAACGATATGGATCCTCAACCGG
The DNA here is from genome assembly GCA_947578465.1 of Thera obeliscata. Taxonomy (NCBI): domain Eukaryota; kingdom Metazoa; phylum Arthropoda; class Insecta; order Lepidoptera; family Geometridae; genus Thera; species Thera obeliscata. The sequence continues at coordinate 13,281,392 of OX387916.1, forward strand.
GCACGTCAAGTCAAAATCGGCACACTAACTATTCGCTTGAAAAATGAGGCAATTTCATTCATTCAGGAGTTTTTTCAATCATTCACTTTGTCACAACACTATTTTTATTTCATCAAAAACTGACAACACAGTAAACGTCAGCTAGCTTCGTCTAAATATAAATCCGAGTATCGTAGACAGAAAATCTAAAAGACGGCGCGATATATTTTCCTTCACTCATTCAGCAAAGGATGCATATATCATAATAGCCCTTGTAAGATAGAGATGTAGCTACTTTATTGTTGGCCTTTTCTCCGTACAACCTTTTTTTTGCCTGTCCTCTATTTTGAGGGCAAATAATGCGACTGTCACGGAGTGTTTTATTGATTTTCATTAGTTTACGCTATTAAAATTCGGTAATATTTTGCAGTTTATGCTAGAAAACTGTTTGATTTTATATTATAACATGGTGTCGTGCAGTGTTAATAGATGTAAAAGCCGAGGTGAACGAAAAATTGAAGGCATTACATTTCACGCGTAAGTAAACATAATTCTTGACTAAGTATTGGAATTCCTGAACTACTCATGATATACATGGATACTTATTATAAGTATTATTAGGTTCACGGTCATTTATTTCAAATTAAAAAACTTTTGCTTAAATGATAACCTCAAAACTGTGTTGCCAGCAAAGTCTCATAATTACTCGAGGCCCGACCTCCCTTACAAATTATTATAGCAGGATTTGTAAGGTGTATTGTTTACAATAGATAAATATTATAATATGTTGAATTGTTTTCGTATACTAGTGGCTATACGACTATGTAACATACATTTTTTTTTATTTTCAGGTTAAATATGATTTTCCTTAAGAAAACCTAACCCTTCGCCTGCACACTTCGCCCGGAATATTTTTTCACAAATATAAAGGAACCATGTCACCTGAAGCATAAATAAGACCACCCTCATCTTTTTTAAAAATATAAATGTCATATTTATCATCAGCATGCAATGCAAGCAAGCATTCTTCTTATTTATGGCTGTATGTCCATTTTTTTGCTACAAAACCTGTTATGTATCTCACTCTTTCGGTTTATCTTATTTTTATATGCTGTGTAGGTACTTTTATATACTTTGAAGCGAAACTTTTGCTTTTGTATTATTGCATACGTCTCACTAAGTGAAGTGGCACTACACTGGAACTTCACGACTATCATTTTAGATTATTTTTGATTTGTAAAAAGATAATTATAAAAAACGGTAGAAACCGAGCCGTATTTTGTTGTCTGTTCTTCTAGGCTTGGTCGCGTGGAACTGGCACCTAGACTCACCTAGCTTTAAGACGTTTCAAAGCGATTATTGTAATCCTACTGAATAAATACACTTTTGATTTGAATTGATTTGATTGAAACAATCTCTTTTCTTACAAAATGATAATTATGAAAACTTAAGTCTGATAAAAAAATTGCAGATTCACACAGTGTGCCGTTTACCGTTATACGCGTTTGCGCCTATTTTAGCAGATATACCGTTGCAAATATTTTACAATTAATTTTTAATAAATAATTGTTTTTCCATAATAAATTTTTTGTTATACCTATTTGAATGTTTTATTTACCTCGCATGAATTATGAAAAGCAGAATGCTTACCTCGGGTGTAAGTAGCTATTGCACCCTCGAACTATAAATGCCTTTTCTCGCTTCGCTCGCTCAGGCGTCTAAATATCTTGGGTGCACTCGATCCGTTAGCCAAACAGGATCTTGTTCGCAATAGCTCACTTACTGCCCTTGTGTAACAATCTACTATTACAGAAACAAATAGGTAAATGCTTGCACTGCGATTTGATTTCTCCCACTAGGCTACCACCGCCTACTAATACCAATACTAAATAGAATTTTTTGACTGGCCTCTCAGCTCAGTGGGTACTTGGTAGTAGCTCTGACTTCTGCGTCGTAGGTCATGGGTTCGATCAACAACAAGCAAATAAGTCCAATTATTGACGTACGCTTCACATACAAGAACCTTCCCTTTTTGTGGGTGATAGCCCACAGTGGAAACACTGCTGTGAGAGAGTGAAAGGGACTATAGTGGTTACGCGACCCCAGCGTCTATTAGATTTTCTGTCTACGCCGAGTATAGTTAGATTTTTTTTTAACGAGAGTTTTGCGGCAACTGCGGCTAGCCGGCAACCCAGGAAAAAAATATCTATGGTTTGGAGGCCCATTCACTGTACTGCCAAACAGTTTACTGCTTACTGCAGTCTTTCTGCCGATTGGTAGGAATCAGGAGTTGTCTATGCTCGGTAATTTGAGATGGTGCTTATAATATCTAATGCTAACGTAGACAATCTAGGTTAGATTGTCTAAGGCCCGTATTCTGAAACAGTGCTTAGGTCTGAGTCGAGCCTCAAGCACAGATTTTTGACACTTTTCAATGGAGAACTGTCATAAAATCTATGCTTGAGGCTTGACTCAGACTCAAGCGCTGTTTCGGAATACGGGCCTTATACAATCTAACCTAATAAATGCTAATAATTAATTGTAAAGTACACTAAATACTTAAATTTTATAGTTCCTTTTTAGTTGGTTTTTGTATCTAATGTAATAATGTTCAAAAAAATAGAGTAACACGACGCTCTTACGTGCAGTGAAGTTAGATGCCTTCAATGGTTGAAAAACATTCAAACGGGCGGCGCGGCGGCGGCGACGCGACCATTATGCTAGGCAGGCAGGATTATGAATGGGCTCCTTCCTTTATGGAAATAACAAAATGAGGTGTCAATGTCAAAATTAATCTGTCAAACTTCATTTTGAAACAAGAAATTTATTCGATTTACATCAGTTTGAAAAGAACTGGGGTTATTGTTTTCCGAGGGTTTATTTTGTAAAATCAATCATGAGTTTTATTCCTAGTACTAGGGCTTCGGTCGTCAAAGGGGCAAAAGCTCTTATCAATGTGAGGTAAGTAGTCCACCTGCTGCTCTGCCGGCCGCCAGCGACGATGGCGGTGTAGGTTACGCAACTCTCGGGCCGGGAAAACACATTTATTTTCGACAAATGTCTGCCAAAAGGAATCAAGTTTATAGGACACATACTTATCCGGCATGGTGCGTTATCGTTAGCTTTGCAAATAGCTGACATACAATCTTCTGTGCTGTGCAGTCATGTGTTCAAGCCACAGAGTAGGTACAAATTTTATCGTCCCAAGTCAAAGCTTGATGTCATAATTTTATCTTATTTTCGATGACATTTTGTTTGGCACTTCTTGTTTACTTGCTAATAGCTCATCTCTTCAAATAGAAGATTACTTGGCTCATAACTGAAAAATCTGCCCACCCTTTTTCTAGAATTGACAATGTAAGTTTTTGTAACTGTAACTGGGTAAATTCACTCTTGTATGGTACCTACCTACTTTTTTATCACATAGTAATTTAATTATAGTGGATGTGTCTTAAAAAGAAATTGTGTAAATCTTGCTAGCGTTGTGCAAACAATGACTCACATGTTTACACCAAAAATAAAGTCTATTTTTAGCTGAAGGTACAAGATAGGTCACAACATTGAGTTTCATGCATTGATCTCTCAATCACAACTGTTTGGACATAATAATGTAAATACCTGTCTACTTTGATAAGAAAAGCAATTCAAACTTTAGTGTCTGATTGCTTTTGTCAGTTTCTTAGAACTTAAACATCTGTAAATATTTTATCTTCAGGATGTGCTCCGGAGAACCGGGGTCTGGTGCCGGCAAAGGAGGCGGAGGTGGTGGCTCCATCCGCGAGGCTGGGGGCGCCTTCGGGAAGATGGAGGCTGCTAGGGAAGAGGAATACTTTTACAAGAAGGTATATTTCATGACCAAGTCTTGTTTTATTAACAATCTACAAAGGTAGTTTCGGTGGTCAGGCTTGTATAATATGCAATCCAAAAATGCTTCTTAAGTTCAAGTTTGTCTGCATTGCCTTTATCTTTGTTCTAAGTTTTCATTTGTCTACCTTTTCATCTAGTTGCACAGCAAAGAAAAGATCATAATAATTCTCTTGTTAGAACTTTTTAGAAAGATGGTTCAACTTACCATACTCATTCATGATTCAATCAAAGTCAAAGTCAATAATTTTTTATTCAGTACGATGCAAGAATCACTTTGAAATGTCTTAAAGCTAGGTGAGTCTAGGTGCCAGTTCCACGCGACCAAGCGTAGAAGAACAGGCAACAAACTACGTCTCGGTTCCTACCGTTTTTTTATATGATCCTTTTACAAATCAAAAATAGTCTAAAATAATAGCAGTGAAGTTTCCAAATCCCAATTATCTACTCTGTAATGGATAGAATAGAATAGAATAGAATATAACTTTATTGTACACCATAAATCATCAGATAAACATGGTCTAAAAGAATACTTAAAAACTAGAGGTACAATGGTAATGGATAAATTTGGATGAATATTTAAATACTATCCTTTACGAATAGCATATAAAACACTACTTTAACCAGGTACAACATAAGCTGGAAACTAGTTCAGAATAACATTTAAGGCAATTAATGATGCGGCTATTGAGCATGGAAAATAATAAATGTATATTCTCCAAAATTAAATAATGATCATTGTGTGGTGAGCAGACTAATTACATTTTAGTTTATTATAATGCTTTTATTGTCTCCACAGCAAAAACAACAGCTTCAAACCATGAAGGGTCAGTCCCCATATTGAAATAAATACATACTTTGTTGCATGCAATCTAACTAAATTTCACATGTGTTGTGTGCTAATAACCTTTGCTGGCCATTTTTACAACATAAAACGATCTACCTTAACTAAAAACTATACAAGCAATGCAGTAGTCACTAAAGATTTTCGAGGCTCAGAATTCTACTACTTTTTGTGGCTCTACAGATCATATTGAGCCAAAATTCGTGGTATAAATTACTCTCCTTATTTTGTCTGTTTCTGTATCTACCAAATCAACAGGTCTGTTTGATTTAGTTAGTACAGAGTTATATATTTCAATGATTTTCCTTCGCTGTTCTAAATAGTGTGGGTATTAGGTAATTTATTGATTGATAAAAAAAAAGACTTTCAGTGTCGTCACTTGGCCAGCTATTCTGCCTCTCTCCTTTCTTGCTGCCATTTTGTCAGCCATAACATCCCCACAAAAATCCTTAGTGACTGACAACTATGCTAGGATGCAATACAGTATCAATAATTTTGCTAGAGATGCCTTTGAAGCATGCTGATGTAATACTTAGAATACAAAATAACACCCAGACAGAGAACAAACATCTATTTTCTCGGCGGGGATCTAACCCACGACCTACGGCGCAGAAGGCAGAGCTACTACAAGCTGAGCTGAGAGGCGAGTCAAAAAAATAGAACCAATAATAATTGTTATTTTGTTTTGCAGCAAAAGGAACAGCTTTCCACCCTGAAGGGTCATCTCGACAAGGAGATATCCTTTCATCAGGAACAAATCAAACGGCACGAGGATGCGATCAGGCGCCACCAAACGCAACTCACTGACATGGACAAGAAACAATGAATGTAGTCAAGCCACACAGATACGACTCAACAGTAATGTCTCTGTTTGAGCGAAATTTTTACTTCTATTAAGGTTGCAGTGATTGTTTTAAGGGTGTTACTCTGCTTTTATTTTGATTAGAGATTAGTCTGGATGTTAAAATTATATCTATTATAGGCATCAAACTATTGGTTTTCTTAGAAGAAAGAGGTGGCATAAATTTTTAAGAAACTTCCAGAAACAATACCTATATAAATTTCTAAAAAGCAATGTTCTCTGCAGAAAAGAGGCTTAAGGTACCCTTCTAGTTCAGGGGTTACCAAAGTTATTGATTTTCCCTCTTGTCTAAAATTAAAATTTACTTTTTACGTGTTTGTATAGCAAACTTTTTCAAAAAAGAAACTATATTCGTTCTTAGTTGCTATAATTTTTCCGAAATTTAGTGGAAATACTATGATACATAATCTGTTAAGTATAGTTTTCGGGCTAACCACATTTAATTTTATGATAGTAAAAATGAAGAAAGCAATTTATAGAGTTTTTAATAGAACATTTGATAAAAGAAGCAATAAAGCTCAGTCAGCATGTTTCTTCGGCACTTTGTGAAAAATGTATAAAAATCAATTTTTTAATACAGTTGCTCAAAAAGTGGCGTATTGCAGGGACGTATAGCGTTCGGGATGTGGGCTATTACACACGCGTGCTTTTTTTTCCCATTCCCGCACTAGTGCTTTTTCTTTCCCAACTGTCAAAATAATGTCTAAAAAGAAAAACCAACCATGAAGTTTTTACTAAAAAAATTCATCGAAGTTTTTATGATTCATGCAAATACGTATTATTTCTAAAAAGAAGCTACTAATTTGTTTCATTAACAGATTTAATGATTTCATTGAATGAGTTATGTTAGGTTTCATTTCATTTCATCTCATTAAATTTCATTTTCAATTCATATCAATAAAAAAAAATTACTGAAGACTTGGCTGTATGGGTATAGTTCCCTTTGCCTTCTAGAATGGGTGAAGAAAAAAAAAAAATCTCTGCTTATATTTTACGGTTGGCGTTGGCGCCATTTTTCAGAAATTTTCTTTGCGAGTTTATTTGTTTGTTGCACAAAATGAGTAATTTCGACCCTAGTTTTTTTTTAATTAACACCACCGGAACTCAGTATAAATGCACAAAATGCTTCGGAGAACATTTTACCGGAAAAGTCAAAAAGTCGCTACATGCATACATACGACGAACTTATTGCGTGGAGAGAAGAGAAAAAAGCAAATGGTATTTTTATTATTTTATTAAATTGCTTAATTTTTTCGCAACTGTATTAAAAATAGTCGTTCAGTACACGTGCGGAACCGTCATTGCAACTTGTTCCGACTGTCAACCCTCGCCTTCGGCTCGGGTAGACATTTGTCGGAACGCTTTGCAATGACAGCCTTCCCGCACTTGTAATGAAATATACTATTTACTACTAACTTTTAATGGCTTAATCTCGGTTACGCGCATGTATTACATGCGCGTAATATTCGCCTATTATTTAATGTAAGAGTAAAGTAAAAAGCTTGTTTATTCAGGTGTACTTAGTAGCTAGATACATAATACCGTATTCATAACAAATAAGTATTGTATATAAATATTATGGTAGGTAGGTCGACTATAATTGACGAGTCTTATTACCCCCCAGGGAGGTGCGCCCCTCAGTTTGGTAACTCCTGCTCTAGTTAAATAAATGTTAGGGTAAAGTTCAAAATATTAATTGGTCATACAATAGGTAGGTACATAATAATCATGACCTCTAGACATTGCTTGAACCTATCATGAGGTTTGTTATATCATGTGAATCTGTGACATACTGATAAAACCTCTGTCAGGAATATTTAGGTTTTAGCTGTCTAATACCTATTGTTGAAGGTTTCAGTCAATCTGATTGTTTTGGCACTTTGTGAAGCTGCCATCTGTTGGATTATAAATGAACTACTGAATAAAAAAATATATAGTTGAGCGCCAATAAGCAAGATGTAAAGTAGTTCGTCGAAACGCCAGCAGATGGCAGGCTTTTAAGTTCTGTTGCAACTTCTTTTAAAGTTTTTGGATCAAAGTTAGTGCTTGACTAAGGTATTTGTTAAGTTTAAAATGTAATTGCTGGTTACTAAAATTACTGTTTGCTTAATTCTACTAACTTATTACAACTTAGGTAAGGTACTCTCCTAGATAAAGATTTATTTAGGACTAATAGTGTATCATCTTATTTTGTTTGAGTTAGTTTTAGCTAACGCAACTTTAGAGCTAGTGTTAAGTACCACTTAATTAGGTACCTAACTTTAGGTATGTAGTGTTAAATGCCAATGAAGCATACCTTGTGCTATACTGAGAAATTTGAATATTATTGGCTCATTGGACGCATTTAGACAGCAGGTACCTATCGCTTTGTTTGTTTTGATCGGTCGTCGCCCTAGCCCAACAAATAATATTTCTGGCCGGCGGCGCTTAACCAGATTTAGACATTCCATTGTGGAATGGTTTTAGACTGCGGAGCGGGCTAAGGGCTTGTTTCTATAATTCCGTGTATTAAATAGGAGTGCGTGACGAAAAACTTAGCTCCATCGACCATCATTGGCGTGCGGCGTCCGCGGGCGACGACCGAGCCTCACGTAGCGAAGTTAGCCACGAGCTAGCGAGGCGAACTCCGAATCCGAGGCTCCGAGCCAAAGGAACGAAACGAGCGCCAGTTTACCACAATCGCAGTAGGGAGCCGCATGTCGACTCGCGACTCGTCCGCCGAGTGCATGGTGTTTGTGAAATAACACAACAGTTCTGTGCTGTGTCATTATTGTGTGATTGTGATATAGAGCTGGTGCCTCCGGTTCCATTTTACTGTTGTGATGCATTTAAGGATTTACCTATGGCTGTCTTGTGTGCTCTTCGCAGGATACGTTCGCGCGACAGAGGTAAGGGGGACCGTCTTAAATGCGGCATTCGCCCGGCTTTTTGTTGTAGGGACAGGGGACGTGAGCCCGACGACTGACGAGACTTGCTCCACGCCACTCAGACAGACTTGCGTAACTTGCAATTCAATGTCACACAAACAATGAGTTGTTGAACCAAACTTTGTGCAGCATGCCGACGTTGGCGAGTCACGTACGATTAGAGCGGATTGCTTACCTTGAATGTGGTAATCGCAGGTAAACATTCTTATCGGTTGGTTCCCAACGATCTCGTATTTGTTTATCACTAGCGTGGAGTATCGTGGTCTCGTCGCGATGTAAACATAGCCACAGACAGATGTGAAGTTGGTACACGTTCGAGAAATGAATGGGAGCGAGTATCGCCCACCTCTGGGAGAAAGCTGAGGTCGTACACGCGGCTACCTACCAACGCACCCATTGCACATCTTAACACGACTAGGCTCGTTTTAACCACAAACTGTGTTTTAAGTCTAATTCCGAAAGATTAAACTCTATATTCTCTATAATAAATTTTCCTCCAATTAAGGTTTTCTTCAGATTCTAAATTTTCCAATCCATAACCAGTCGTTTGTGTTCACTTGTTTTTCACGATCCTTTTTGCCGCGCACGAGTAAGTTGTGGTATGAGCTGCCTTCTGCGGTTTTCCCTCGGAGCTTCGACATGGGGTCCTTCAAAGGGCGGGTCTATTATTTCTTAAAAGGCCGGCAGCGCATTAACACCACCTCTGGTGTTGCAGGTGTCTATGGGCGACGGTGACTACTTTCCATCAGGTGGCCCGTCTGCTCGTCTGCCTGCTATGGTATAAAAAAAAACTTCCTTCTTACTCTTGACCATCCATCTTCCATTCATCTTTTGATACACCATTTCTATAACAAGTGTCCTAACTATCCACATTATTAAGTACCTACCTACATCAATTATTCATCATCATACCTAATTCAATCATTCTTAAAAGCTGCAAACATAAAGTTTAATTCGTTGGTGAACTACACCCACAAGTCTTTATCCCACCCACCTCAAGGCTCCTATCAATTTTGTCGGGTAATTAGATTTTTTGCGATAACTTAATTTCCTCAAGGGGCACTCATAACGCTTATGATGAGTAAAAGTGTAACGTTCATTGGCAGTTACTGTGAAGCTTGAATTAGGTTACATCAACCATAAGGATGGCGCTTTAAAGTATTTTTTGCGGTATACCTAGGTAAAAATACAAATTAATGAGTTTTGCCTTTGACTTCGAATACCTTCATTGATAGGTAGGTACTATATTGGATGGAAGAAAAAACCCTGACCCTGAGAGACCTTACAAAGTTAATTATCATCATTTTCACCCCTCATCCACCAGCTGCTGGGTATATGCCTCCATTCAATATGCCTAACTACATGAACTGTATGTTTATTTAATGGAATTATCATCGAAAAAAAACCCTGTCTTTCTAATACCTCAATTAATCATGAAATCTCACAAATTTGCTCACAAGACGAGAACAAACATGTCTCTTCTTCTTGAATCGCCTGATAGCGCGCACGAAACTTTTATATTACACTACGGCTAAACTCTCCATTAAATATAGCTAGAACTCTGTTTTACTTTATCTTCTTATTTTTAACCGACTTCCAATCAAAAAGGAGGAGGTTCTCAATTCGGTTGTATGTTTTTTTTTTTTTTTTTTTTTTTTTTAATGTTTGTTACCGCATAACTTCGTCATTTGTGAGCCGATTTGAAAAATTATTTTTTTATCTGAAAGGTACTGCTTCCAGATTGGTCCCATTTTAATTTTATTAAAATCGGTGTTGCCATTTTTTTTTAAATATTTTTTTTAATGTTTGTAACTGCATGCCTTCGTCATTTATGAACCGATTTAGAAAATTATTTTTTTATTTGGAAGGTTATTTTTACGTCCAGACTGTCCCAAACAAATTTCATTAAAATTTGTTTAGCCGTTTGGCAATGAAGTCGGTTTCTCAAGTTTTTTAAACTTATAATTATTCTTAGTGATATCTCCCGTCGCGTCGGTCCGACTAGGGATGTCCTATTCCCAAAACCTAACACATGACAAATGACATAGGTACCTTCAGTGTATACCTACCTATAATAGAGTAACTTAACTAATTAAAATAGCAACTTAATAATGTGTTTTACAATAGGTAGGTAGCTATATGTATAGTTAGCAAGTTCATAATAGTGTTCACACTCATGTCGTCAGCGTTTGAATTTCGACGGAAGTCTGATATTATGTCTGGAGATGGATGAGTAATGAAGCTAGCAGACGTTGCAGTAAATATTTGTGGCAGTTCCATTCTGCAATTATGGAAAATAGACTAGCTCCTTCAAAATGACCTATATTTAGGTCAACACGACCTAAAGAGAGGTCATATTGAAGTAGCGTGACATGATCATGCAACTGGGCTGCTCTACCTTCTGAGCCGTAGGTCGTGGGTTCGATCCCCCTGAGAACAAATATTTGTGTGATGAACGCAGATGTTTGTTCTTTGTCTGGGTGTTATATTATGGTTTTCTAAGTATGTATTTACAACAACAAATGAAAATGTACAAGGTCTGCTTAGTTTGGGGCTAGATAGTGTTGCGTGGATTGTCTATAATATTTATTTATTTCATCATCATCATCTTCCTGCCCTTATCCCACGCTGCATGGGGTCGGCACAACAGGTTTTCTTCTTCCACTCACCTCTCAAACTCAAACTCAAAATTTTTTTATTCAGTACGATGCAAGAATCACTTTGAAACGTCTTATAGCTAGGTGAGTCTAGGTGCCAGTTCCACGCGACCAAGCGTAGAAGAACAGGCAACAAACTACGTCTCGGTTCCTACCGTTTTTTTATATGATCCTTTTACAAATCAAAAATAGTCTAAAATAATAGCAGAAAAATAATAGCTCTATCATTCGTCATCTCAGTGCTCACTCCTTTCCTGCTCATGTCATCCCTGACGCATTCCATCCATCTTTTCTTTAATATTTATTTACATAAATTAAAACACTACAGTGTTTATGAATGCCAGGTAGGTCTACTCTTGGCACTAGGTGTCTTTATCAATCTAGGTTGGTCATATTTTTATCAACGCAAATAATTTTCCTGTACACACGACACGTGTGTAAACAAAACAAGCAGTGAAACTGTAGGCTTATCACATTGGTCTCTTATCTTATCACTAACACGGTGATCTTTACGTTTTGAAATATTCATAGGACACCAGTTACAACTGGGACATTCAGCGTTCACACACAATACTAATTATCACTACGCTGAGCTAAGTTACCTTTACGCGAAAGTAAACACTTTTATGTAAAATAAGTTTTAAAACATCTAACACAAGTTGAAAGTCTTTTATTGAATTCAGTACAAGAATCCCTGAAATGTTTGAATCGTGTTATGAGCTGTAGTTGTTCCACAAGAATTTACAAGAATACACGTCACGTCATGTATAGTGCGCGATTGGATTGCGAACCACTAGTCCACGACCTTAGAATGCAGGGCACTATAGGTACCTACCAATAAATCGCAACAGCTCATCCATGATCTTCCATGACCTAACAAATACCTACGGCTCTATCACGTGTCGACCACTATCCTGCCACCCTCCCCATTATCCAATTTACTAGGAGTCATATAACGCGCAGTTCATACGCAGTATCTTCAAATGCTCTAAGGATATGGAAAAAGGAAGTTTCCATCCCACTAACTGGTCGTAAAGTGAAGGCGATTAAATTGTTAATACGCTTTCATTGCCATCTTATCAATGGAATAGACCTTTGCCATCGGAATGTGGCCTAGCGTAAGGTCAATGTCAGAGGGCATTTATTCAATCAAATCTCGAACGAACTATAGAACGCCGTATGAACTAGCTGAATCTAAGCAGTTACACACTCACGACCAAGTTGGAAACATCTAGAAAAAGCATGAATCTTAACTCGAACCCTCGTCAATTATTGTTCAGTCATGATGCTGGACGAACTCTTCTTAAATTTAAGAGCTTAGCTCTTGTCGAGGTTTTGATGCAGTTTTCTCCAACTAAGTCTTTCGAATGCGGCCTCCTTGACTTCCTTATACTTACGACATGACAGCGACATTGTCTTTTATCTGGCTCATGTAACTGGACGAACTAAGCGAACTAAATACCTAAACTCTAGAAAGTATTTCTTTACGTTCTTCTTTGAGGCGTACCTACGTTTTTACATATTATGCCTCAAAAATGCTCCTAACAAAAAAAGGAAAAAAGCTATAAGGATTTTTCCTTTCACTATACGTTGAAAAGAACCAGTGACAGGTAGGATAAAATAAGTTATTTTAACCTGGACTCCTTTACTTTATGCTCCTGAAAAACTAGCACGTTCTATGGAGAATCTTTACTTCTCTTGTGCATATTATCACGTTTTATAGATAATTGGCTTCTCAGAACGCCTACAGTGTGCATGATTGCTTGAGAAGCCATTCACACAATCATTGGTTCAAATATGTTGCGTCAGACTACTTCTCTAGACAGATTCTCATTCAAAGTCAGCTCTGCCTAGTTGGGGCGAACGATTGCAATAATTTTAAACGTCTACCGGCCTGTAGGCCATGCTCTGCCTGGCTCTGTCTCTGGCTCTGGTTTTGAGTCTGTGAGTGCTCACCAGTGTATTGGGAAACTGTGTGTGTGACTTTTCGATGTAGGAATTATTTAGTCAACACTCGCAAATCAAATCAAATCAAAAGTTTTTTTATTCAGTTCAGTTCAATTCCAGGAATACTTTGAAGCGTTTTAAAAGCTAGGTGAGTTTAGGTGCCAGTTCCACGCGATCAAGCCTAGAAGAACAGGCAACAAACTACGGCTCGGTTCCTACCGTTTTTTATATGATCCTTTTACACATCCACACATACTCAAAATCAGAACCAGACAGAGCTTGTGATAGGCCTACTGGTGTGCTCAGTATGCTCTCATGTGTGCCCGTTTGGCGAGAGCTAACAATCGATGGAGTGTTGGTTGTGTCTCATTCACGATTCAAGGAATTAGCTGAACTCGCAATGTGTATGTTTTGAACGTCGCCTATAATGACCCACTCACTTCATTGCCTGTGGTTAAGTCACTAACAAAACTATGGGCTTACCTTTAAACTATTTCATAAACTTGTAGAGCACTGGCCTAGTGTAGCCGCCTTCCAAACCTAAGGTTCAAATCCAGTCTTATTACCAATGAGTTTTTAACCGAATACAACCGAATTGAGGATCTCAATTCGGTAGTATCTTTTTTTTTTTTTAATGTTTGTTACCGCATAACTTCGTCATTTGTAAGCCGATTTGAAAAAATATTTTTTTATATGAAAGGTACTGCTTCCAGATTAGTCCCATTTTAATTTTATTAAAATCGGTGTTGCCATATTTTTTTAAATAATTTTCTTAATGCATGTAACTGCGTGCCTCCGTCATTTATGAACTGATTTAGATTTTTTTTTTATTTGGAAGGTTATTCTTACGTCCAGATTGTCCCAAACAAATTTCATTAAAATCGGTTTAGCCGTTTGGCAATGAAGTCGGTTTCTCAAGTTTTTTAAACTTATAATTATTCTGTCCAAATTGCGCACTATGCTAGTGCTCTCAAACAGTGAAGGAAAACATCGTGAGGAAAATAACCTAAAAAGTTCGAAAGCGAAAGTGTAACAAAGGAGTCTCTTTGAGACGCACTTAAAATCCTTTCACCACACTTGGCTCGAAATAAACAGTAACACGATATGGAGAGAATAACTTTTGGAACAAGTACTTAGGCATAAAGGTGTAAAAATGGCCACTAAGGTGAGCGAAAGAGGAAAACACAAGTCAGATAGACATAGTCAGATAATTGCCCAATGAATTAAACTCTCCTCATTAGTAGTCAATTGAATGGTCGCAAACACCTTTGCTATCTATTAAATTCTATAATTGTCAATCAATAGGGCTACCATGAGCTCTGTCTGGCTCTGTATTTGGTTCTGGTTTTGAGTATGTGTGAGTGTTGACTAAATTAGTCCTACGTCAAAACGTCACACACACAGTATAATGCACTGGTGAGCACTCACACAGGCTCAAAACCAGAGACAGAGCTCATGGTAGGCCTACTGGTAGTTCTTTAATTGTTGTCAGCCTGTTACGCTTAACAGGCTAGCTAGATGATAACCCCGAATCAGGAAACAATAATACAATTTGTCGAGAAGCGAGCTTCGGAGCAACAAAAAGAATTCTCTGCCGATAGGTATACAAGAGAGTGCACGCGATGCAGCCCAGCTAGGCGCATTGTGGTAGGTAGCTGGCATGAATAAATAAATAATATCAGTTACCACACACAACGCTGGCCAAGTGAACGATGCAGTCCAGGGGTGCTCACACTTATAGTGTCGGCGATCGACCAGATAGTATTTTGAAAGCAAGGGATCGACTAAACTAATATGTAGGTAGGTCATCAGCAATGCTATTTGGCGTGGCAATGCCGCCAGCGTTTCGGGGACGCTTCCGTCTGGCACTGAATTGGATCAGTTGAGCTATCTCTAGGTGAGCATGCATGCTAAAACGTTATTATCCGCGTATTTTCAGAAATTCTACTGGATGCCTATATTAAGCATATTGCCGGCGATCGACTCGAAAAGCTTTCGCGATCGACCGGTCGATCGTGATCGACCGTTTGAGCACCCCTGGTGTAGTCTGTTCGTTCGTTTGTTCCAAGTCTCTACCTCATTATTTCAACTCATCATTATTTTTCTCGAAAATAAATTAGGACCTACTTACCTAAACCATCCATCTGCCTATTATAAAGCTTATTATGGCCATCGAATGAGGCGGCATCGGCAGCGGCATTTCGTTTGACTGAACATTTAATAATATCTGATGAACAAATTACACATTTCCAGCCGCAAGAATGTCCTAATTACATTAATTAAAACCTAGTTCGTAAATTATAAATGATATGCTTGAAATGGAAACTTGTTTGCATTTCTGAGATTACTGCACTAGTTGGTTCCATCTTATAAATAACCAAATGTTTGCGCTTTTTATTGTTGGATCAATCTTTTAGGTACCTTTAGACTCAGGTAGTCTGGGTTTTTATCAAGACTTTTAAAGCTATTCCCGCTCATAAACTACTAATTGAAGATACGAGAAAATTCTATGTTCCGATTTATGTGGAAAAAGTACTGCTGAATGGAAGACTAAAAGGAGAAAAGTAAAAGAAAATTTTAGACTTTATTACATAAGGTGGTAGAGCTACTTTACATCCTCAGTAATAAATAAATCGCTAACGTTGTTCGTGATAACGAACACTTTCGCACTTCGAAGGGTGCGTTAAACTATCGGCCCTGATTTAACCAGTCCAGGGTGGCCTAAGCCCAGAATTTGCCACTAGCTCAAACAAACTTACCCACTCACACACTTAGCAACAGCATGTAAAAGTAGCAGTATGTCCCAGTAATATACCACACAGCGTCCAGGTTGGGAGACGTGTTAAAACAGGGTCGGACCCACCCTATTGTGTTGAGTTTTTGTTTCCAGTTTTGACCAGACATTTTATGGGTAGGTAAGTCCCACTGTCGGGACGGGACGAGATAAAATACCTTGTGTATACACTCTCATTATTGACACCGGGGATAGTAATATTTTGTTGCAATCAAAAGTTGATACTAACAAATAAATGATACCAATATGGAACAACGGTCGTATGTTGTTGCCATCATTTCTCAACCATCTGTTGTCATGTTAGTAGTATTACAAAGTGAAATTTCTATTCGCTATCCCTTGCCATGACAACCGAGATGGTTATTATGAGATATAATAACCACGCCCAACGTTGCCACTATTGGGGTATTAAGTTTGACCTAAAAATAATGAAAACAGCTTGTTATCACTCAAAAGGGCGTTCACGCTCTGTCTAGCATCTAGTGTCTAGGTAGTTACAAAGGCTCTTTTAATTGGGGTCTGAAGGCCGCCAGCAAATATTTGAACTTTATGGTAAATAAATATTGAAATACTTCGCGGTCCCGGGAATCGCGAAATAAATGTTCAAAAGTCCCGGGAGTCGCGAAATGAATGGCTGATACTCTTTAGAAGCAAAGTATGGTATACTTAGCTTAATTTGACTACTGCTTGGACATCCTCCTCGCGTTGTGCTCCTCTGTTGACGTTCATGACCCCCTCCATGGATCACTTTATTCTTGACAATATTCCGCCACTTGGATCTATTACCGGCAACCTGTATGGCTTCATGGACCTTCATAGAGAGTGGAGCGGATTTGGTCGGACCAACGTATCGGGGCTTCGGCCTCGTGGTCTCTTGCCTGTTATGTTATGACAAATTGACTGACTGCGTAAAGATTATAGATGTTATGAGATAAGATGTCTATCTTATTAAATACCTTACATACCCAATTATTGAGACCGGGCGACGAGACACATCACTGGTCGGGGGAAAAGAAAGATGGCGTCGGAATGCGAAAAAATGTATATTCTTTTTATTTTATAGGTTTAATTATTATACACAATGTGAAGACGTTTAAAAAAAGTTGTCACAAATGTTAAGTTCTTACAGCACTAGTAAAGTTCTTTCTTCGTAACAATAAATCATACTTACAAATTGTCAGGATCGCCATCTGCTGAACAGCTGTTCTGAGTAGGTAAGTACTTCGGCACTTATGGTGATTCAGTGCTCAGTGTTCACTGTTCACTATTCGGCTTATTTTTAACCGACTACAACAAAAAAGACTTTTCTTTTTTTTGTTATCGCGTTTAAAAATTCGATTGATTGATTCGATCCACACACACGGCCATGAACTTTGACAGTGCGATATTTGACAACGATACACTGATCGCCATCGCAGGCGATCTAAATATGAGCAAGGCTTTAGAGGCCCTATACCTAGGTAGGCAAACTAGTTTTCGCTACTAAACGGCATTCGTTAACTCTACACTCGCCCTCACTTATAAAGTTAGTTTCTGTCACTGTCCGTATCGTTAGAGCAAACGAATACTAGAGTGGAGAACGCGCTTAGGTCAGTACTTACCTAAGCGTAGTGTTAGGACGCTCTCCGGCAAGGTAGAGCGTCGATCTGCGAAATATAGTTGGCAAGTACGGGAAGAACTAAATACCGGGCTCAGTGGTGTGTCTTTGCAGAGACCTACGTCCAGCAGTGGACTGATGTAGATTGATGATGACTGTCCGTTAGTACCTATAACTGTCGATTCTGCTATTGCCTAATTTGACTAAGCTAAAATTATAGCCGTCTTGGTCGTTTCAGTTTCAAAAAAATAGGAAAGCTTGGTCTTCCTCGTAGCAACGATATTTTAGCTTGTCAAAATATATTTGTGTTGGAAAATCAAACAACAGAATGGACACTGTTTTATCTATCTAGGCTAGGTTATCCAAGTTTATGAGGTAGTAACGTATACGATACGGCCTTGAGCGTGTTTACAAAGCAGCTGATACCGGTCTAGTTTCGTCATAGATTGATGGATCTATTATGTGTCTAGCTTTATCGATCCTTCTCATGCCCGCCATATTTCGATTATTTAATGTGGCGTGTACCTATTTCTCTTTCAATTACAGTCTTTTATACCACAAAACCCATAGAAGATAGGTAGATACATCAGTTCCAATCTGGCTTAACTTTCTATCGATAACTTTTATCCAGAGCTTCCCACAGCTGTGGATAAAAGACAGCTAGTAATATTTGTACATCGTGAGTCGTAGGAAACTATGATTTAACAGAATAGTAGATAATTTATAGCTAGGATTAAACTGTCATCTGAAATTAATTTCCCTGTCATTTTGGTTCATTTGTTAATGGAGGGATTTACTCTTCAACCGTAAATAGAACAAACTAACTCGTATTTCTAATGGCACTAATCGCCCACTCACTCGAATGGCGAAACGATCGATAACTACGGTATTCTATGTCGAGGAAATTCCTCAATTTAAACTTTGTCGTTTGAAAATGGAACGTCTCATAGCAGGCATATGTTTTCACGCCTGTTTTTCAAACCGAGTTCCGTTTTCAGTTTGGAGGTTAACAAATCTGTGTGTGTGCCACCAATCATACAATTGTAATTTACTTAAAAGAGAATTTTGAATTAAGAACATTCTCGCAGGCTCCTACTGTTTGCGTTTGCGTGCGCTTACGCATGTCAACTGTCCCACATATCGTGTGTTGTAGGTAGATAGATAGATAGATAGAAAATACTTTATTGCTCACAAATACTTAAGAACAAACAATGGTATATAAAAACTTAACAACTATTTGTAAAAACAATAGGCGGTCTTATCGCTAAGCAGCGATCTCTACCAGACAACCGTTGGATGGATAGGACTAATGATAGGATATGGATAGGTAAGTAGAGTTGAGTTGAGGATGAACTACGAATAGGAGTGCCAGGCACGGAAATCGGTTAAGTGTGATCGCCATTAAAATTCAAGTTTTTGCTCTACTTAGCTCAGAGCTACGCCTAAGTCC
The DNA here is from genome assembly GCA_947578465.1 of Thera obeliscata. Taxonomy (NCBI): domain Eukaryota; kingdom Metazoa; phylum Arthropoda; class Insecta; order Lepidoptera; family Geometridae; genus Thera; species Thera obeliscata. Next base: position 13,300,313 of record OX387916.1, read on the forward strand.
GGATCAGTTCAGGTTTACAGGTACTGGCAGTGGATATCTCACTGCAAAGTGGAATATTTTATGAGCTTTTAGCCTCACTTGCCTGTGTAATTGGAATATATTTAGCTGTTTCAAATGGTACACTCAACGGCTCTTTAGATGCCGTCACATGCTGTGCACATTTTTACTATGTAGAAATAAATACCTATTTTAACTATTACACGGGTATTTATCGGGTATATTACCTTATTTTATTTATTTTCCCGGCGTTTCGGCTATGTTCGGCTTGTATGTTTTATGATCGCGAAAGTTTAAAAAGAGAAATACCTACCATATCGGATGATAAAACAGAAAAATTACCTTATTTTTTTTTACCCGACGTTTTGGTAAAGAAAAAAGCTAAATGAGGTAATTTACGCGACTTATACCCGTGTAATAGATTCGCGAATGTTTAAAAAGTACTCAAACAGAATTTCCACAAAAACATGTTTTTCTGGAAAAATGTCTTTACAAAGAAAAAGCTTTATCTACCTACTTACAATAATGTAGCTTTTCATAACATTTTGCCATATACAAATAAGATGATTCGATATTTACCTATCCATTATTATGATATGATTTTATTCATTTGATAACTCAGTATTTCGGGAAATCAATTTTTTATGAATATTTATCATTTATGTCGTACCATGGTATATAACACTACACATAAAGGGTACTTTAAATACGGGTACTACGCGAGCAAAGCCCCGGGCCCACACTTATGTGGGTATTATGGTAGGACATTATTGAATCAGAGAACACCTACCTAATCAGACGCATCTTCGAAGCAAGACTACCTACCGATTCTATTAAATTTAATTTATCGTTCACGCGAAGCTTTTTATTATTTTATGACCAGTTTCTTAAGGCACTGGGAACTGTCAAACAACTTCTCGCTCGAAAAATTAAATAAGGAAACATTCAAATCACTGAACTTATGAAAAATCACGTGCACACAACAATTTTGTGTGCTACGACCATCACATTGCACATAATTAAAAAAAAAAAATTGATCGTAATAAGTTTTCCCTTTAAAAAGTTTCCATAGGCACGAAAACAAACAAACTTTTTGGTAGAAAAACTTGTTTCGAATCGTTTTTTTTTACAATTTCTTCTGGCTGGTTGCAATTTTTCATAAATAAGTCCAGAAGTTTTATATTATCCTTCAAAATGTCAGGATAAGCAAGCGGAGAATCATCGTCGGTAATCAGGCCCTTAATGAAGTTGAAGATCGATTTGATGTCACCATTTTACAGTCATTCATTATGCATGCGCCCGTGTTGAGTGCCATTGAGTTGGTAAAACAAAACAGGACCATTGTTCAGTTTTTATACTGATTGGCCTTGGTGCTTGCTTATCTGGCCCTTTGTGGTGCTGCAGGCTTAGTAACAATAGAAAACCAGACGTTACGCTTACATTATTATGGTCAATAGTTTAGGTGAGGAGGTTACATTACACATTGGCTTTTTTTATAACGTTATAACGCTTTTATTAGCTTCACCTGTATGTAAGTTTGTAAGTTTGTATATGTAACCGACCCCTTTGAGCTCGATTTTGTCCTACTTTGAACGATCAGATTTGATTCAAACTTTGCACACCTGTCAAAGGTCGATGAAAATGCAATAATATGAAAAAAAAACATGAAAAAAAAAAAACTACTTTGAACGATCAGATTTGATTCAAACTTTGCACGCACCTGTCAAAGGTATGACAATGCAATAATATGAAAAAAAAAAAACTAAAAAGCAAAAAAAAAATATAGTTTAAAAAACTAAAAAAAAACGCTTTTATGAACTAAAAAGTTAAAAATAAAACTGTAATATTAATCAATTGAAAAATTTATATTATTGTACAAAAAGCGTGGGGGGCTTGATTTTGATTAATGTAAATATTTTATCAATAGTTTATTATACCTGATGTTATTATAAAAAGCACCCCACGCTTTTTCGTACAATAATATAAATTTTTCAATTGATTATTACAGTTTTATTTTTAACTTTTTAGTTCAATTAGTTATAATAGTGTTTTTTTTTCGTTTTTTAAACTATAATTTATTTTATGCCATAGCTGGCAGACGAGCAGACGGGCCACCTGATGAAAAGTAGTCACCGTCGCACATAGCCATAGACACCTGCAAAACCAGAGGTGGTACAGCGCTGCCGGCCTTTCAAGAAATGATAGACCCGCCTTTTGAAGGACCCCATGTCGAAGCTCCGAGGGAAAATCGCAGAAGCCAGTCCATTCCACAACTTACATGTGCTTAAAAATTACTTGCGACTACTACTACTACTATTAGCCCAAATCATCCCCTACTGTTGGGCATAGGCCTACCCCTGATCCTGCCACTTTAAACGATCTTGTGCCACCAGTTGCCAGTCCCTCATAAAGGCGTCCAGCTCGTTCTGCCATCGCCTGCGTGGTCTACCGTAAAAAGTACTTATTGAGGCTAAACATCTGTATGCCTCAAGTTTAGGACGTAAGGCAGTGCATAGTAGGGCAAATTCCTCTCTATCTCTCTCTCTCTCTCTAACTTAGCTTAGAATAGTTTCCAAGCAAGTTGCCAACAGTAGTCTGTTGGTGACTTGGCGTGTCCAATAGATTGATTTATAAATCAATTGTGTCTTCTAGCAATTTATAAACGTGACTCTCATACATAAATTGTTATAGTGCGCAGTTTATAAATTATTTAATCGTTTATGAATAGTAAATACTTACCTGCTTATTATTATTAATTTGTCACTATCATGCAAGCCATTTTCTCACGTTATCTAGACTAGAATAGGTTTAGAACTGAATACTATTACTAGTTACTATTTACTAGTTTTTTTTGCGAATCCTAGGTACTGGCTAGACGTGGTGATGGCCGGTGGAGTAAAGCCTTGACCGAATGGTGGCCGAAGTCAGGCCGAAGAAATTTGGGGCGTCCAAAAGCGCGATGGGTCGACGACATCGTAAGGGTCACAGGAAACACCTGGACAAGAGACGCACAGGACAGAGGAGGCTGGCAGAAAATGAGGGAGGCCTATACCCAGCAGTGGGTGATACTGGGCTGAAATGATGAATGATGAGGTACTATGGATGTTGGATCCTACGACGACGGATGAATGTTTGTTACTCTTTCACGTAAAAACTACTGTATGGATTTTAATGAAACTTACAATAATACTTTTGACTGGCCTCTCAGTTCGGTTGGTAGTACCTCTGCCTTCTGCGCCGTAGGTCGTAGGTTCGATGCACACCGAAAAAAAATATTTGAGTGGTGAACACAGATGTTTGTTCTCTGTCTGCGTGTTATATTGTATTCTAAGTAAAAAAAGATGTATGTAAGTATTATATAAGCTGCCTGGTTCCCATAACACAAGCTCTGCTTAATTTGGGGCTAGATAGTGTTGTGTGTAGCTTATACATAGGCTAAAATTTATAAAGATATTGTAACGGAGAACGGATGTAAGTAACGGGAACGGGGCGAGCGAAGCCGCGGGCTGCCGCTAGTAATATTCTATGTATAAGTCACCAACTTATACCGTAATTTATATTATCGCATATTATAGCTATGTATGTGTGAGACGAGCTTTATGAGGGTTATTCTAGAGTCAAGTAAAACAGTTTCTGTTCTTTTCTGTTTCTGTATAAAAACTTTTAGCAGAGCTCTATCAGTTGTATATAGGCAAGTTATATTATATTTTTACCAAGTTTCATTAACAACTCATTGGTTTTTGCTCAAGGACTGACCAATGACTCTAAATCAATTGACAGCATAACGAGGTGACCTAAATATTTGTTCAATAGCTAAATCATTACATATTTAGCTATTGAGCATCAATACTATACGGTCGATACTTGGAACATAAATTATTTATTATATTCTGTGTTATATTAAAGTTTCTTCGCTGAATTCAGCCGAGCTTGTACTATGGGAACCATGATAGCTGATATAATACTTACATATTTTTTTTTGTGAATACATACTTAGAATACGCGCAAAGGCAGGTACCTGTAAGAAAACGGAGAAAATGTGAAGTAATCGGCTAGCGTGGTATGGACATGATTGTTATGAGGAGAGAAGAATGTCATGTAACGAAAGAAATGTTAGGCATGAATGTAGATGGATATAAAAGTAGAGGTAGGCCTAAGAAAAGACGTATGGATTGTGTGAGAGATGATATGTCCAAGAAAGGAGTGAGTACTGAGATGGCGAGTGATAGGGGAGAATGGAAGAAAAAGACATGTTGTGCTTACCACACCTAGTGGGATAAGGGCAGGAAGAAGAAGAGATACTTAGAATACAATATAACACCCAGATGGAGAACAAACATCTGTGTTCACCCCACGAATATTTGTTTTCGGTGTGGAACGAACCTACGACCTACGGCGAAGAAGACAGAGCTACTACCAACTCAACTGAAGGCCAGTCAGGTACTTCATAACACAATTTAAAAAGAGAACAAATAAATAGGAGTATTGGTAAATCAAAAATAATGAATAATGCGCCTTTAAACAAGCTTTGAACAGACCACCACAAACGATTGAATATTGATGCACCAAAACTTAATCAGTCGTAAAACATTGATTGAAACATTTATTCATTAACCGCGGGCATTAGGTATACGTGCTCGTTTCATCAAAAACCCCTTTAACCCTGCAAAATCTGTCTGTACTAAAATGACACCGGTGTGCTAGGGTTGGCATACCGACACAAACATGTACAAATAAATAAGTAATGGAACATTTGTCGCTTTACCTACTTAGTACTTAGGTACCTATGTTGTGAAATTGAAATCGCAGTATATTCTTAGAAATTTATTATTTTATACCAACTCAACTTCATAGGTTTTAGCTCATTATTCGCCTGGGCTTTCAAAGACTCGACATTTATTTACCTAATTAAAACGTAACGAACAGCTTTTATTTATATTAAAAAAACATTTTTGACCGATTTTGGGAGCTGTTTTTTTTCGTATCTTGCTCGTCACCTTTACATTCGGTAAAGATATCGATGGTATTTATTATAAGGCCCACCATTTTTCTATTAAGTATTATATTAATTAATTAAATTATATTATAAAATTATTTCATACTTAAGTGATACCAATCACAAATTATGAAGTTTGCGGATACGCGACAGAGCTTTGATAAGTTTGTAACATCCCTACCGTCAAGTGTCACTGTCAACAGAGACAACCTTAATGTGAAAGAGAATATTTTTAGGCATTCGCAACGTTTGTTTTCAGGCCACGGCGAAATTAAATGGCGCAAGGCGAGCGTGTAAGGACACGTTGAATATTTTTCCCCTCATATCATCGTAAATTGGAAAGAGTTCCTAATTTGGAGATGTTTATAAATAAACCCACGGTTGTGTGGCTTACTAACAGTTACTGGGCAAAAACTTAAAGCTTAAACATTTCAAAGTCAAAGTCAAAAATATGTTTATTCAGTTGTATCACACAAGGATCCACATGCCCAAGTTTGTCAAGAACTTACCTTACGTAATCTAAATAAATCGTCATGAATAAAAATCTCTTGCCAATAACATCAATACTAATAAACGCAATTCAAATTTAACAATTAAATAAAATTAGCCCTGTCACTGTTTGTCATTATCCAGTGGTAAGAGATGGCAATAGTTTATGCACTGTTTATCTTTTGACATAAAGTAAGGACAGTGTGCAAAAAACATGCTGCATTTTAAACCACGGATTGTCTTTTGTTTCTTTATCACTATCATTACCGGTAGAATAGTTTTACAGAATTTACGATGACGTAAAGTATCGAATGCAGTTTTTTGCATACTCAACGCCACCGTGAAAGATGTCACGTGTCAGCCCTACCTGTATTGCACTGCGTCCGTAATTTGTCAATGTCGAGCGCTTCACTGATATTAAAGGAAATTTAGTGTCAACTGAATACGCTGGCTGCCTTAATTACTGGTGATTGTTAAACTATTGATTTTGTATCTACGGGTTTGATGGCGTTTTTGATCGTTTGAATTGAAAGAAAGAAGAAAGAAAGAAAGAAAACATATTTTCATTACTCATACTCTGAAAGTAGGTCTGAAGTTGCCTGAGGGGCCTAATTGAAAGTAAAACTTTCAGCCCTAGGGAGAATCGCTTTCTACTGACAGCTGTCAAATTATAAAAAAAAACAAGTTCTATTTTATTCAACCATGTTCCAACTTTCTAAACTGCAAGGAGGTTGAACCAAATTCCAACTTTTTATTCAGCAAGTAGGTTGGAAACCCATTACAACGGTAAGAAGTTTAAAAACTCTAATTAGAGCGCAATGTAAAATTTAAATATCATAAAGATAGTATTAAATAAATAATGTATCTTCTAAATTACTTGATTAATATATAACTTCAACTATTTATTTAAAATAACATAGATTTGAGCAAACAATTTACCATTTTTTAAATTATGAAAATGAAAATAATGGCTGAATAATGCTGGTGAGCCGTAGCCGAAGGCCCGCCAGAGAAAAAGAAAAAAAAAACCGGGAAGGCGGCAATTCAATCTTCATTTTCACAAATTTTTCATTCATGTTTTTATTTTTACTTTCCTTGTATTCGTAATGAAAAGCACAGTGTTTACCTCGGGTGAAAGTCTTTTAAGTCCCTCAAGCTCCATTGGCGCCCTCGCTAACGCTCTGGCGCCAAACCCGTCTCGGGACTCAAAAAACGTGACTTTCAACACTCGGGTAACAATGTACTATTATTCACAGACACTTAGCAATTTAAAGTACGATATCTACGCTATACTTACATACATACAAGAAATATAAAGAGCCAAGAGCTGCAAAACGGTCCCTGACTCAGCGTGAAGTTAGTTGGCTAGCAACTAACGCTAACTAATTGATTGATATTTGTGATTTTTTTCACGAAGTATGTTGTTATGACGTTTTGTTTTATCGATTTTTATGCGCTTTACTGCGCTGCGTGATAACGGAGCGTTAATTTAATGATACCTTGGACATAATCTGTCATTTATTTCTAGTTCAAAATGACAGCATCAGACACTGATTCATTAGAATCCCACTTCCCATTCATATTATAAATATGAAAGTTTGGATGGATGGATGTATGAATGTTTGTTATACTCAATAACGCAGAACGACTGAACGGAACTGGATGAAATTTGGCACAGATGTCTGGAATAGCAAATAAGCTAGAGCTATTTTTCTCGAAAAACCTCTCCGGTAAGGTGGGGCGGCGACTTGAGATATGTAGCTGGCAAGCACTGGAGAAGAACCGAAGACCGGGTTCAGTGGTGCGTCTTGGGAGTGTCGGGATATTTTGTCTGTCGTCAAAATATGATTTTGAAAATAGAGTACCCATCTATGTAAAATTACCTAATTAAATACATTAAGGGGGTACGATTTCCATACAAACTTAATTTACACAACTATGGGCGAATAAACGAATAAACGAATTCCCCCCTCCCTTGTTTATGTTCAGTTCTGTCCGTCCCAACGTTGCCTGGTAGAGATATGGCCTACGCCCTACATTTAATGTTTATTTGGAAGCTAAAAACTGTATCCTACTAGTGTGGATAGTAATCAATAGAGAATTCTCTATTTATCTAATACTAGCGGCCGCCCGCGGCTTCGCTCGCCCCGTTGCCGTTACGCCCCGTTTCCATAACTTTTTCGAGATAATAAGTTACAAGTCCGTCTCTGGGTACTAAGCTACCTCCCCACCAATTTTCATACAGGTAGTTATTTGTGAGCATAGGCTGTGTTTTGATTTTTCTTTTAAAAGTTTTTCGTTTTTTTCTCCGCCTAGGTAAATAATTTTCCAATTTCCTTTCTTAGTGCACACCTATGCTATTAAAGGAAAATACCCTCCAAGTTTCATGCTTCTAGGACTTACGGTTGATTGTCAGTCAGTCAGTAACGTAAGAGTTTTATATATTTAGAAGATACGTTATGAAAATGATGACTGAAGTAGATGGTTAATACAAACCTTACTACCCATTCATAGTGGCATAGATAGGTGGTGGAATAGCTCGCATGACCTCATCTAATCAGCGTGATTCCGCAGAGCACTGAGGCAATTGTAAATATTATTGTTCATTCGTGTGCTATCCGTATAACGCAGGTGTTTGGTGGCACAATTGATGTGGTTTTCTAAATCACAGGTCAAAGGTTGATCTTTTTAAGCCTTGAACACATGTAGACTGTCTGCTGCGTTCCGCGATGCCGATTGGTTTTGTCAGCTATGACAGACGTTTTAAAAGTTTTAAAGGGTCGGCAACGCGCTTGTTTTCTTCAAAGTCAATGACGGTTGACTTGACTAAATTTTTTTTATCAAGGTACATAATACACCTATCCTCGCTTGACATGCAACATAATATGGAACAAACGGGTATTTATCTTACCTGTTGGTATAATTATTTACAACGATCGCGTTAATTTAAAAAGTGATACTACCTACTTCTTTCTATCTAACTAGTAAACCACTATCGCACAAACAAATGTTTTTACAACCACTTTGTGCTGAGTAGATAGTTCAACAGCATGCGTCGTATAGATTAGGTGACATCATTAAGATACTTCTTACAGAAGGTACATGTGGAATCTCCATGAACACTATGTCGAGATTGTATAATGTCTGAGTGAGATCAAACGTTTGGTTTGAGAATAGCGCTAGAACAATTTAACAAAAACAACTACCATACACAAAACAGATCATCCATAGGTACTTGGCTGAGCAGATTATGAACTTCTTGTTACGTCATTAAGTTCTTTCGAAGCAATGTGGTGGAATGTTTGAAAACGCTTTCCATGGTGGCTCTTATGCTTGTTTGTTATAACAAGCGGCACATAACTTTAGCGCTGAGCAATACGCGAGGGGATATCTGCGCATGCGTTTTAGTGTGCGCAAGTCGCGCACACTGGATGTGTGGATGTGTGCAGAGTGTCCTATTGGTACAGAGAGCGGAGTGCGACTGGAGAGCCAATCAGCGCTACGCACGCCCGCCCTTCATTCCGCTAGCCCCCCTCAGGTACCTTATTTTTGACTTCTGCGCAATTACGGTCAGCGCTAAAGTTATGTACCCGCTAGAGTCTGTTCAGAAAGAGAACCGTCGTGGCCAAATTGAGAACTAACGTTTCAATTTTTATATGGCAGCTCATCCCTTTCTTTCTGTCAGCATTTTGCATCATAAAAATTAAATAAAGGAATAGTACACTAGTTGTGATAGAATCAAAACGCAACAGACGCGCTATTGTATTGCCCACTAAACAAAAAAGGCGATTAAGCACAGCAGCGCCCTCCGATCCCACGACGGTTCTCTTTCTGAACAGACTCTACCTATAATTATGGCATAAAAAATCGTGGCACTCCCAGAATGCTGACAGAAGTGAAAATTTGAACAATTACCTTCCCCCGACTTTTATCGAAGTTTATCGACGAGATTTGGTGACGGCGACTGAGTGATGGTGACGCGTGTTCATTGCTTTCTCTGCAAAAATAATGCTCAAAAAGTTAAAGCCTAAATTAGTTTCTAGTTCTAACAAGTAAAGTTTTGAGAACTTGAGAATCTGACTCCATGACGGAAGAGCGAGACTCTCTAACACAGGTATTTCCATACTTAAAAGAGAGTCTCAAACCCATGAAATGTACCGTGGATTATAAACAAACTTGTAGTAAACTTTTACTGAAATAATTTTTTTGGGTTTGTATTGTATTGTTTTGACCAAAACTGTTTACTTATTTATACTTTATTTATTTTCATTTTTCTGTCTGTCTATTACCTATTTCTTTAATTATAGTAATTGGTGTTAACCGTTATAATTAAAGTAAAACAATAAATATAAATACAAATACAAATTGTATGGCTGCTAAACCGATTTTGATAAAAAATCTTATGAGTTTGATTTGGAGATTTCTGTTAAAAAAATCGATTCATAAATGACGAAATATTCGATAACAAACATAAAAAAATTGTGCCTCCAATATTTACTGCTGGGTATTCCTCGCCACCTGACGACTTTGCTCAGATCGCTAGAAGTCGTTGGAGGAAGAGGGCTCAGAATCGTTCTTCCTGGAAATAGGGGAGGCCTGTCCAGCAGTGGACGTCTTCAGGCTGATATTGATGATTCTCTGCTACCAGGAACACTCAGTTCATTGTCGAAGACAGATGGATCGTAACGTGCCAGGGTTAAGTACTGACGCGAAGAGCTTTTTAATTAGGCCGGTCAGGGTCCTTTATTTAATAAGGGGGGTGAGGGGTGAAGTGCAGCCTGTCCGTAATAAAACTGAACCCTATGTTAATATCCTGAAGGGTGGCCGTTAAACGGAATGGATTTATGCGTGTCAGAAATTTTGTTCGTAAATCGGGTAAGAGCGGGAAACCACTCAAGTTAAGAGTTTTTTTGTCATCTCCTTCTTCTAATCGTGTCAATGTTTCTTTCGAACGAAGTGTGGTGAAAGGATTTTAAGTGCGCCTCAAAGAGGCTCCTTTCGTGCACTTGACACATGTTTTCAAACTTTTTAGGTTCTACGATATGCCGGTTTCCTCACGATGTTTTCTTTTACCGTTTGAGACTGATATAGTGTGTTTTTTGTCATGGATGAAAGTCATGTGACTAGGAGAGTGATGAGTATGAATGTAGATAGATATTTGGGTAGAGGTAGGCCAAAGAAAAGATGGATGAACAGTGTGAAGGATGACATGGATTAAAAAGTGAATACAGAGATGACGGCTGATAGAGGAGAATGGAGGAGAACATGTTATGCCGACCCCACATAAGGTGGGATAAGGGCAGGAAGAAGAAGACGAAGATAAGGAGCACTTTGAAACGTCATATTACGCACACTCCAAACCCACAACCTACAGCGTAGAAAACAGATCTACTACCAACTAGAATTCTATCACAGCCAATTTAATATTAAAAACTATTCATAGCTTTGTATCAAACCTTACTGATACATAAAAATATCTATCTCATTCATAAATCCAACCGTATTTGTATTTAAATAATCAGCAAATAAAAGCCATTAGCTAACCAAAGCGCATAAGTTATGTGACACTGATCGTGGTAAATAAGCGATATATCAGCAAACTATCGTTTATTGTAGAGCTCAGCTAGTTAAATAAATAATAAAGTTGCCGGTTCAAAATCAGAAGGAAAATAGCCGGATAAATGCCGGACATTCTTTGAAAATGGCTCCTATCATGACTGAATACCCCCAACCCAATAAATATTGTGGTCAATCCACACATCCACACAATATCTAGCCCCAAATTAAATAGAGCTTGATGGGAACCAGGCACAATTTTTTTGTAAATACATACGACTAGAATATTACGAGTAGAATATAATATAACAGAAACACAAATAACAACAGAGAACAAACATCTGCGTTCACCAAACAAATATTTGTTTTAGGATGGGGATCACAAAAAACAAAAAAATACGAACAAAGCGAACATCTGCTAGAAAAAGTCGGATTCCTTTCGACTTGTACGGTACAGCACAACCCTAATATTATGTAGAATAACGTTGTTTGCGGCAAATATTGTTCGTAAAAAAATCCAACACCACCAAGCATTGTATTTGCATGACCTATTTCTCATGTTTCATAACAACGCTTATTGCATGAAAGAATCGATACTGCTTGCTTTGCTTTGTATCCACTCTTTTTTTTCTATATTTTTGACAGATGCCTGCGTTGGGAGGACGTGCCATTGCACTGCGGCATTGCACCTCGTTCATCATGTTCTTCTTCTTTATTAATGGCATCTGCCCATTTTATAACGCTTTTATTAGCTTCACCTATAAGTATGTAACCGACCTCTTTGAGCTCGATTTTGTCCTACTTTGAACGATCAGATTTGATTCAAACTTTGCACACCTGTCAAAGGTCGATGACAATGCAATAATATGAAAAAAAAAACTAAAAAGTAAAAAATAAATTATAGTTTAAAAAACTAAAAAAAAAACGCTTTTATAACTATAATTGAACTAAAAAGTTAAAAATAAAACTGTAATAATCAATTGAAAAACTTTTTAGTTCAATTAGTTATAAAAGCGTTTTTTTTAGTTTTTTAAACTATAATTTATTTGATCAATTTTGTCAGTTACATAAATAAAATAGTTTTTAGTAAAGACAAGTCGGCCCTAATTGGCTTTGAAAACAAATTATGGTGGCTGTTTTTTTCCAAAACCATCAGAAACATTTTCGATCAAATCAAAATATCACATAACACGCTGTCTGGGTGTATTATTGTATTATAGGTACAGGAGGACTTAACTTTTCTGAATCAACATCAGAGCCACTTTCTTGTTCAAACATTTTCTCAAAAACTTATTTTTGTCATGTCATTAGTTCTGTCAAACCAGTGTGGTGGAAGGATAAGAGCCACGCTTCAATGAATTGTGCTCATTCATGTTAATGATGAAGGAAGTTATATCGTAGCGGGTAATTGTTGGTTTCTGAACATAAATTGCTTGCTTACACGTTGGATTAATTTTAATACGTCTCGGACTAAGAAAGCGTAAATGATGACGGTCTCTTGGTTTAATTAAATAATATAAAAGAACACATTTTTACCGACTACTGCGATGCAAGGCTGGTAGAGATCGCTGTTAGCGATAAGGCCGCACATTGTATTATTATGACTGTTGATTTTTAAGCTAAAAACTGTATTCTACTTCCCTTAGTAGTTTGTCATAGTTATCAATAAAGAGTTATCTACATATATATATTGTATAATATCAAAGGATTGTTTTAGGATTTTGTGACGTTTAAGCTATGCTCACATTTAATATGACAGTGATATTTGACAGCACTATCGCCTAGATGTGCGCAGGCTCTTATAAACATCTTATTTTTTCATGCAATCTTATGAAATGGTTAATCAAAGCAGTACTAGACTTAAAAGAGACAGTAGGTACAACAAAAGATCGCGTTTCAGTCGTGCGTGTGAGTTGCTTATTCACGGTAAACGCACATCTAACATAATTGATTTAATATGACGTGATCGCACTTCAACGCGCTTGGGTATAATGACAGTTGAAAGTGAAACAGGGGCAATGAGCTATAAGACAATGTGTGTGTTGACCTCTATTTTGTGAATGAGCTGCAAAAATACTATTTTATTTTTCTATTTCGATTCTGAATTTGCTGATAAAATTCCGATTGAAGTGTCAATAGAACTTATTGAGTAGGTACTTATATTATTAGAAATAAATCATCATTATAATAATTGAGCTGAACTGCTGTGATTTAATACATACGGTAATTCAATCAATTTTATTTCTTACATAATATTATTCGGATTTTTTCTCATTATACATGGGTCTAGGTTTAAACAATAACGTAGCACTCTGGGAATGCCGACAGATGTGAAAACTTAAACAATCATGCCCCCCCCCCGATTTCCTCTCAACCTCAACCCCCCACTTTTTGATATACATTTTATACTAACTGAAATTACTTAAGCTCCGCTCACCTTGGCCTACAGTTTGTATCGATTGATAGTAATTTCGTTATTTTTATCGCTTTTGTGGATTATATTTATTGTTTTCTTCATTATGCCGAGACATAATGGGTTGTAAGCACGATCATAATATATTTTGTTATCTTTAGAATGTACAGTTAGTAGGTCATCATCATCAGTCTGAATGAGGACACTGCTACATAATAAAATGAAACCAGCTTCGTCCCGTGGTCGTCAGAAAACTTAATAAAACTTAACTTGGTAGGTACCTTAATGTTTGTCACCCAAGTAATAGGATAACCTCCAGAAGAACCGACAATCATTGGTGAATAAAGGTTCTCGAATGGCGACCACGAATCGGAAGACGAAAAGTAGGGCGCCCACCCACCAGATGGACTGACGACATTGTTAAGATCGCGGGAAGTCGGTGGATGGAAAGAGCTAAGAATCGTTTTTCCTGGAAATGTGTAGGGGAGGCCTATATCCAAATATCCAGCGTCCAGCTATATTCATCATCATCATCATCGAAGTCCACTACTTCGATGATGATGATGATGAATAAGATAAACAATTTATAGCCATAAACATTTAGTCTTGACCTCAAACTTCATTTCCTTGTGTTGTCGAGAGTACTTAGAGTTTTTATCTATATTCTATTAGCTAATATACCTATTACCTACGGCGTGATTTTATGTATGTATGTATGTATGTAATATAATAAACTGCAATATGAATAATACACTAAATAATTCCTACTTTCAAAACTAAGAGTGCGTCTAACTTTGTATTCACGTCCTATAAAGTTGGCTCTACATAGTATAGTATTAAAACTATTATAAGACATTTTTGACTAAAACATTGAATTCACAGATATAATAAAATAAACACAAAAACTTTTCCTCCTGTTTTTTGAAGGAAAGAAAAATAATAAGGTTTGCCTATCTACTATACTAACTAGGTATAGCTAAAAATTTCAAAATGTCTCCATTAAAAAAAAAACCCTGTCTCAAAAATACACTTCGTTTTCGTTGGCCAGAATTGAAACCAAACATGTTTTGTTCCCCGAATGACGCACTGTTGTCATTCATTATGAACGAAACGCCCACCTTCATAAACACACATCCTATACGTTCTATAAACACTACAGTACAAATCGATCCACAAAAAGCTCTCACACATCCAACCTCATCATAAATACATAAGTGTACTCCATTACACCCATTACCCATATAGATACGGTCGCCATTTCCGTGCGACAAGTCGCAGTTTATTAATAGTAGCATCGCGAAGCCTTTAATCGTCGTGGATCCCGTCTAACAATAGTTATTATAATAATAAAATGAATAAAATAAAAAGCTTTTTATTTCTTGCCAGTTACAAAATAAATTTTTAGTTTCTGCTTATTCTCAATTTCCTTAATGTATATATAGTTAGTTACGTAAGTATAAATGTAGTAAGTAGGTATTTATTTGTTTTTATTCTTCCCTTACTCCACATTTAGCAAGAACCCTTTCACAGGTGAAGGCCTCCTCCAAAGATAGTTATTATAATACAAGAGTGTAAAGTTAGTAAATTTAAATAAATGTAGCACACCAAGAAGGTTCCTAGTCTGAGTTTTAACAAATTTAAAAAAAGGTTGTACGATAAATTCGGCACCATGGAGGTAAAGTAATTAGGTTTAATGATAAAAACATCATTAAACATATTAACTTTACCTCCATGGTGAATTCACAGACTTAGTGCACACGATATTCTTTATTCAAATTTATTTTATCCTCGAACGGATAAAAACGGCTTTTGAAATCGAAGAGCAAAAATACGTTTTCCGAGATGGTAGGATGAAAATTAAGTTTTTTGTATTTTTTTACGGCGCTCACACATGGCGTCGGGCGCAGACATGGCACGGGCGGACAAAATGAATGATGATAAAGCGCAATTTAGTAATAATTGTACCAAACATAGTCTTATAGAAGGATAGTTCGAACAAAAGAGAACACACACAATGTACCCGAAAATCATTTATGTGCAATCTTAAAAGCTTTTATTTAGTTCATGAAAGTAAATAAAAGTTGGTATCTGGAAATTCATTCTGTTGCGCCCAAAACTTCTAGTTCTAAAGTCAACCCAATAAGGCACACTTTAGATTGCGATAAGTTCGTAGTGAGGCAGACGGGTAACTTGACAATACCCAAGTCTCCACAATGGAGTGAAGTGTCTAATCACTTTTCTTTGCGACTACACCTAACCGATTGTGGAGGGCGCCGGCTATTGTGGACGAAAGTGTTTGAACTCGGGGAAAAACGATAGCGACGTCCAATTTATTGTACGGAAACATTTTGAAATGAAATGAAATGTACCAAATTCGCAAATTCGCGGTCAATATCGAATATCTTTTTATTAATAATTATGTAAGTACCATAGTTCTTTGATATATTTTTTTAGTTGATGATACATAATACAATATTAGAATCTATATCCCACATCACTATCTGTGTTAGATAAAAGTAAAAATAATATCAAAGTCAAAGTTAAACATATATTTATTCAGTATTAGAATCGCAAGGATCACTTTGTAATGTCCAGTTCCACGCGAACAAGCCTATACAGGGTTATTCATAATTAGCTGCAAATACTCAGGAATTAGGTTCAACAAATATAATAAAAAATATTTATGAAATGATTTTTTTTAGTTTTGATTTAAGTTTTTGTATCAAAATTTTATTTTTATTAATTTTTTTACGGCTATTGCATAATGATTGCCATGGAGAACAGGACGATGACCCACCCAGGCAGTGACTGAACGCGCAGAGTGTCGCTCACGGCGCGCGGGCGCGGATCAAAGGTGAAAATAGGTCAGGCGCCAATGATTCCAAAGGATATTCTTTATCGATTTTCTCGGGATTTTCATAACAAAACTTAAAAAAAATCATTTCATAAATATTTTTTATTTTATTAGTTGAACCTAATTCCTGAGTATTTGCAGCTAATTATGAATAACCCTGTATAGAAGAACAGGCAAACTATGGCTTGGTTCCGTTTTTTGTATGATATGAAATTTTACCAAAGTACCTAGAACTAGTTAACGATAAGAATTGATTATTTTGCGTTCTTAATTAGTAAAAATGGGTTTTATGTATTTTAGATCGTCAAATTATATAAAAACTTATCTGTCATGAAAAAAACCGCTCCAAGTTGGGAATATTTGATAACCCAGTCTTGTGAAGTGGCCAAGTTAACTTGAAACTTCGCTAAGGAAGTGTTTCAACGGTATCGAGTATCATATTATAATGGCATAGTTTTGATATCAAGGAAACGAGAACTAGTATAAAAATAAGTTAAATTAGTATCAGCTTGCTTAGTTATATGGTTTCTTATTAAAGTTTTGAAGTGAAGACTTTTATAGGCGGGCTTGAGCATATGAGGTGGGAAAAAACCAATGAACTCGTGACAATGTCACGTAACTGACACGTCTTCGGCAAAGATCGTCAATGTTCGCTAAAATAAGGGGGGGGGGGGGGGGAAGGTCGAGGCAGGGTCAAAAATACATTTGTGTGTGTATTTTTCAATGTTCACTTCCATCGGCACTCATACAGTGCCTCTGTTTTTTTCTCTATAAACATACTCGAGACTGAAGAAAGTGATATAAATAACATATAAATAACAATAGCAAAGTGAAAACAATAACCGTAAAAATAAGCTGTTGCTTGTATATTTAACAAAAACCAAGAAGAAGATAATATTTAAAATGATTTTCACATTACTTGCGTGATATCAAAGGCTTACTGATAAAACATAATATACGACTTTAACTCAATAATGTATTAGGTTAATGTTATACAATTTACCATAAAATACTAAACGGAAATTGCAGTCTACTCAAATAATTTCAAGTCAAATAAATCGTGTAAATACAAAAAACGCCTGCTTATGAAAAATTACAAGTTGGGAACACTGTAAATATTATTGTTTACGACTTTAGTACACGCTTAGTCGCAACTTTCTTCATGAATAATCAAAAGTATTGCACACGACAGCAGAAATATTGCTGCTATGCTATGTTATGGGCATTCTTCTACGACAAGACAGCTACATATAGAACATCATTGATGGAATGGTTGAAGAAAAACGGGGAAGAGGAAGGCCAAGAATAAGTTACGTGAGCCATATTAAAGAAAAGGTTGCTGTCATGTCGTATAAGGAAGTCAAGGAAATTTGAAAGACTCATTTGGAGAAATATGCATCAAATCCCCGACAAGAGGTAAGCTCTTAAATTTAAGAAGAAGAAGAGCTATGTTATGATTATACCGGCGTGTAAAAAATAAACAAAAAGTAAATAACATGTTGTTCATATTGTGATACGCATATAATGTGAGCAAGAAGAATTAACTAGCTCGATTTACTTAGTTTTATTGTATACGTTTCACTCAGTTGGAGTGGCACCACACTGGAACTTCAATGCTATATTTATTTTTGTTCTGAAAAAGGATCATACAAAAAACGGTAGTAACAATACGTAGTTGGCACGTAGACTCACCTAGCTTTAAGACGTTTCAAAGTGATCCTTGTGATACAACTGAAGAATGATTTGACTTTAGTTTACCGTGTTTTACTCTGGTATTAGTGGACCTTGACTTTATTCTATTTTCTGTGACTTACTTCACGGAAACTACTTGCTTGGCATTGTAGTAAATGTCTGTTTCACCAATCAGCACTGCTGATATATCACAGGCGCATTCAGGCGTATCATGAAATTCACTTTCCCGCGTTTCAGCATTTTTTAACCAGAATTATTTAATCTTTTTTTGGATTATAGACGCGTGTCAATGTCGTGTAGGCATTGCTGCGAATTTGTGATGTTTTTTTTGCTGTATACTTTATAATCGTACGTGTTGTCACGCAATGTTTGTACTCAATATATCAGTGATTTCATGCATCGCAGTTCTTCAACATCTTACTTATAAAAATCTGTCAATTGATAAATCAGTGTTTTAGTTATTGCAATCTCTTACTAATGAGAAATAAGAATGAACAAACCCTGTTTTAGTACAGGGTTAACTTTGAGCCATATTTCAACTTAAAAAAGATAAATTGTATTAGAATTTGTAAATCACACAATTCAAAATTTCAAAATTTTGTAATCACAGGTCCAAACCTGTGTGAGTGTTGACAAAATAAATCTCTTTCTGGCTCTGTCTCTGGCTCTGATTCCAAAAGCAGAGCCAGGAAGAGCTTGTGGTAGGTCTACTGTTTTAGAAAAGTTGACAGAACAAACAATGATCCACCATCTGTTGCATTATGCTTAATTTGACATAATACATAACCCTTCTCTCTGTCATGTTTCATCTCAGTTCACATGCAATAGCAAAACGCGCAACAAACTGAAATCAAATTGTTGAAATGTCAGAATATCGTTTATTCTTGGAACGAACAGCAGAATAACAAACGAGGGTCGTCAAAGGACGGAGGCGTTAATTGCTAAAAGCCCGATTCTATGAAATGTTCTTCAGCGGCGTAATTAAGGAGAAAAATTGCACCCATTTCGCTGTCTTGAAAGATAGTAGCGTTTGTGTAGCGTGATTGCTTTTTGTGTAAATCACCATTCAACATCAAGACAGAATTTGAATTGAGAAGTCATGTTTACGTAATAATTGTGTTCCAAAATCAAACTTTTTAAAATTAAATGATGGGCAGGAATATCACAAGTTTTCATTGACCTTATATTGACTTTATCAATAGCTCGCATGCGTCTGACTAAGTAAAGTGGCTGGAACTTCACTGCTATTATTCTTGATAATTATTGATTTGTAAAAGAATCATATAAAAAAACGGTAGGAACCGAGCCGTAGTTTGTTGCCTGTTCTTTTAGGCTTGGTCGCGTGGAACTGGCACTTATACTCACCTAACTTTAAAACGTTTCAAAGTGATTCAAAGACAATTTTAATTTTGCTCTAAAAAATATATACAAAGAAATTGAGACATTGGATGGAAGCGCACGACACGTTATGGAAACAATGTCAAAAATGACAGCGATATTTGACAGTGTTTCACTGATCGCCATCGCTATCATCTAGATGTGCACAGGCCTTTAGTGTCAGTTACTCAAAAGTGTGTGGTGTGTGTCAGAGTTTGTGTGTACGAGTTTTTTTTTATTTATATAGCTGATAAAACAAGCACCAACCCACATGATGTTAAGTGGTAACCATCGCCTATAACAAAGCATAACCTCGTAGGTCACGCACGTCAGGAACGTGCCCTACGATGCACTCCCCTAAGATACACGAGTAGTTGGTCAGCGTTCAATTAATATTGAAAAGTGAAGTAGGAACTGCGCTAAGTATTAATGAGACTTAGAACTCAACGCACGCGCATCCTGTGCCCGACTTGGATTGCATCTCAAAGGATGTAGCCACGTGATTTGAATGTATTACTTTTAGCTAACATTCTTAATTAAAATTACTCTAGGTATCTATCTTCTTCTTCTTCTTCTAAATATATAAAACTCTTACGTTACTGACTGACTGACAATCAACGCACAGCCTAAACCATAAGTCCTAGAAGCATGGAACTTGGAGGGTATGTTCCTTTTATAGCATAAGGGTGCACTAAGAAAGGAAATTGGAAAATGATTTCCCTAAGCGGAGAAAAAGAGGAAAAACTTTTAAAAGAAAAATCAACGGGGCGTAACGGCAAAAGGGCGAACGAAGCCGCGGGCGGCCGCTAGTCTATCTATAAAATCTATAAAAATAGATCCTTATTTTGCTTGGTCACGCGTGAACGACTGTACCAATATGCTGAAAATTGGTGGGGAGGTAGCTTAGAACCAGTAACGGGAACAGAGCGAGCGAAGCCGAGGGCGGCCAATAGAAATATTACTAAATAAAAAAATATTAAGGGCAATCTACACAACTAGCCCCAAACTAAGCAGAGCTTGTACCATGGGAACCAGATAGCTGATATAATACTAGATAATTTTTTTTTGTAGCTGACTCGGAGCCTAGTTGGCATATTTATTTTATGTACACATTGTTATTGTCTTTCTATGTTTTGTCAAATAAATATACATATGTATTTTCTTTCTTTCTTTCTTTCAGTGGACTTCTTCTGGATGATGATTATGATGTTGTTGATTTTTATAAATAACAAGGTATTTCCATAGCTGCAAAAAAGAGATACCATTGCCACATTATTTAAAAACAACACCAGCCTTTATTGAAGCCTCTAATAGGGATGATGAAAAGCGGACTTTTTATCAGGCCCGGACAGCCTACCCGTCATACGTCACGGATTAGCTAAAGCTGTGCTATATTTTATGCGATTCAAATATACTTATGTTAAGAGGGAATCACACAGGCGACTCTCCATACAAACGTAGCCCCTATTTCCTCCCTGGATAATGCCTCTAGAGTAACCATTTTGTCTCATAAAATCCAGATCTGCTATATACGTGCTCGTATGTTTTTCTTTTTTTCAGAAACTTATTGATAAAGAAAATATGACCCTTATAATTATGATTTATATGAAATATGAATTGGAGGTGATATTTTCTTTATCAATAAGTTTTTGAAAAAAAGGAAATCATACGAGCACGTATATAGCAGATCTGGATTTTATGAGACAAAATGGTTACTCTAGAGGCATTATCCAGGGAGGAAATAGGGGACTACGTATGTATGGAGAGTGGCCTGTGTGATTCCCTCTTAACCCAGTAATTACAGTAGGTACTAAAAATTTGTCCATTGGCACTTTTTTTATTCTATAAAACGAATTTAAAGCAAAATTGAGTATTATCCTACTTGCCTATATTATACTGAATACTAATGTTATTAGGGTACCGCATAGATGTGGTACACTAATTTAGTAAAAATAAAAATACCCAGTCTATTCTTACTTCAACTTTGGCCTGCCTAAACAAATTATTTATTTAGGTACATACAGCTAAAGAATTTATAATTTTCTGTCCCTCGGCCAGCACTTATCTGAATTTTTTTGATGGCGTCGCCTTCACACAAAGCCTCCGAGTAATTTAATTATTAACTTTAATATTTTTCGCAAACTTTCTCCGTCTTCGCGCTGAGGTCAGCGGGGACACTGAAAAGTTCTATTTCTAATTAAATTAAATGGAATTTTCATATCCAGGTGGAAATCTTTATATAAGCTTTCTTTGGAATTTTTGTTTTTGTCACGTTGGTTGTATTCCGAGAAAAGAAATGAAATATTATTTGCACGGATGGGATTTAGGTGTTTTTGAAATTAACATTGGTAATATTTAACAACCAATAAAGTATCTATTCATTGAGTATTTCATCTTGTGTATTCTGATATTTATTTTATAATTTGATGAATGTATTTAAATGTTTTAAATATTCCATTTTGTAGCATGTTAGGTTATGAACATTCAAACACGATTCGTGAAAGAATTGTTACTGAATAAATGAAATGAAAAAATTAAATTAGTACATTTTGTTAATATTTATTCGGTAAGTAGTACTGACAATTAAATATTGTATATTTATAAATCCATTTGTGAAAATTTGAGACAATCATTGCTATCTCACACTTTTTAACCGGCTTCAAAAAAGGTGGAGGTTTCTCAATTTGACCGTAGGTATGCATATGCTTTTTTTAGTTCAAAGTGTGATGATTGTCGCAACGGTCACCCCTAAGAATTGTATTAGGGAGGATTAAAACCCAAATGATTCCATAAGGTTGTTCGATTTCCATACAAACTGCTCAGCTCTAGGAAAAGTACAATACAAATACAGTCGTGATGGAAGATCCGCTAACAGTTCCGAAAAGAAAAGATTTATTGTCGCAAAACAGAAGAATTCCAAAAACTACAAATAAAAATTCAAGAGCCATTCAAACGACATGCATTTCTATGAAACCAGACGAAAATGTGCGTCCCCCACATTTACTTGGCAAGCGGCCGAGAGTGAAGTCAACTGCTAAATTGTATCTAATTGCACGGTGTTAAGGCGCATTTTCTTTTAAAGATAGTTATGGCCGCAATGTCCTGATGCTTCGCTTGCTTTTTTGCCATTTTCAGGCTTTCCTTATCAAATAAGTTCTTATGGCGTGCATACTGCATGCCTAGAAACGACCTAATATTGTTTTCAGTTGTTGTTTCGACTTTATGTTTGCGATTAATAACCCGGTTATGAACTAAGAATTGAATGTATAATATAATTCTAAGCATATAATATATTTACAAAAAAAAATGTGTGCCATCTGGTTCCCATCACACAAGCTCTGCTTAGTTTAGGGCTTGATAATGTTGTGTGAATTGTCCACAATGTTTATTTATTTGTTAGTATTATACACACATAATTAAGTATTATATCAGCTATCTGGATCACATAGTACAAGCTTTGCTTAATTCGGGGCTAGATAATGTTGTGTGAATTGTCCACAATATTTACAGAGTTTTTTGCTTAGATCGTAACCCGGTAAATCCTTCTACGTAGCTGGTAACGAAACTTGGTTAGATACAAGCACTAAAAGATGAATTCCCAGAATCGTTTCTGAATATAATGGGGTGATTAAAAACATAGCCGCATTTGTCAGTTTTGACATAATTTTGAGCTGCGTTTGCAATAAAATACAAATAGGAACTTCGCTTTGTAAAACTAGTATGGCAACAGATACATAGCGGACAAAAAATGATAGTAACAATATACGTGATCGATCACTGTTCAAACCGAAAAACAGCAATGATGCTTCACAGCGGAAATAGGCTTCACAAAAGACACAAAAAGTTCTACTACTACTAAAATTAGTAGTATAAGCAGTTTAAATGAACTTACAGGTACATGGTTATGTCATGTTTGACAGCGTTTCACTGATTGCCATCACCATCGCGCTAGATGTGCTAGATGTGATGTTAAATGAAAGTGGATAAAATCTTGTTACATCATATTTCTTACCAGACATAAAATTAAAAGCTTTTAAACGAACTTCACAAAGTTAATGTTCCACGACCAATCGAAGACTCACAAAGCTAATCTGCCGTTAAAACCTATCTTGAAATCGCAATTGCATTAATAACTTCGACTATTTCGCTAAAATGTCAATTTCCAGTGAATTTTCAATTTCATTAGCATTCGAATAAGCCGCTCCGATTAATAAAACATCGATAAAGGCAGAGCTGGGGCTCGGCTAATCTCGAGTCTCGAATGCGATTACAATCAGTAATCGAATCATCTGTTTCATGAATTTCACCAATGGCTTTTTCATTTTATGACTATTCACTTACATTTTTGATTATTTCCATTCTTTGGGGATTGTTGTCTACACTCGAGAGCGTCGCGATGGCTCTTCAACTGAAGTATTGTTATAAAAAGTCACCTAAACTTTTGTTAGGTACCAAAAACCGACGGCAAGTGTAATTTGTTGCATTTTTAGGGTTCCGTAGCCAAATGGCAAAAACGGAACCCATTATAGATTCGTCATGTCTGTCTGTCTGTCTGTCTGTCCGTCCGTATGTCACAGCCATTTTTCTCCGAAACCGTAAGAGCTAGACTGATGAAACTTGGCGAGTAGATGTATTCTGTGAACCGCATTAAGATTTTAACATAAAAATAAAAAAAAAACTATAAATTTCGGGGGTCCCCATACTTGAAACTGAAACTCAAAATTTTTTTTTTCATCGAACTCATACGTGTGGGGTATCTATGAATAGGTCTTCAAAAATGATGTTTAGGTTTCTAATATCGTTTTTTTCTAAACTGAATAGTTTGCGCGAGAGACACTTCCAAAGTGGAAAAAAGTTGGTCCCCCCCCCTCTAACTTCTAAAGTAAGAGAATGATAATACTAAAAAAAATATATGTTGTACATTACTATGTAAACTTCCAACGATTTTTGGTTTGAACGAGATCTAGTCAGTAGTTTTTTTTTATACGTCATAAACCGTAAGCCGCAATTTACCTTTCGACGAACTACAAGAACCTTAATAAGTTACATCAAGTAACATAATATACAGGTTCTTGTAGTTCGTCGTGCTACGGAACCCTTCATGGGCGAGTCCGACTCGCACTTGGCTGCTTTTTTTATGACTGTGACGCTATTATGTACACAGGTGCTGAAGTGTTCTGTTTATGTGTGTTGGAATTTATTATTCTTCTCGTCGATACGACAAGTAAATCTTTCAAAACAGTGTGGATTTTAAGTGTGCCTCAAAACGGCTCCTTTCGGACACATGGTTTTTTCAATTTAACAATGGAAATCGTTCACTGTTACATAGTACAGGTTTTGCATTACACCCCTGCGTTATGACTACACATCAATCTGATTATACCCCCCTTTTACCATCCCCATAACTCCCCCTCCCCAAAACGTGACTAGATTCAGTTCTGGGACGATTTATTGAAATTGCCCGCGGACATACAGTGTCTAATCCAATCAATCGATCTACGTCTTGTATGATGCTCGAGCCAGAATTTGGGCCAAGTGTGTCAGTGTAGATTGTATGAAAACAGTGTGTGCTGAAGATATCCACATTGTTAGAAGTTGATCGATCTGAAGCCTAGACTTCAGATACTTTCACTTTCGAACTTAATCTTAACTTAATGAATCCATAAGTAGTAACCCCCGAATACTGAAACGCAACTCAGATTTAAGCACGTCTCAAGCGACGAATATTTGACAGATTTTCATTGAAAACTGTCAAATATTCGTCGCTTGAGACGTGCTTAAATCTGAGTTGCGTTTCAGTATTCGGGGGTTAGTCTTTCTTATTTAAGAGCTCTCTTCTCCGCGGAATTTGTGCATTTTCATCTTTTGAGAGACCTTCCTTGATCTCCTTGTAAGTCAGTCGTGTACCAATGAGTTTTTCTGTCAAAAATTTATGTGCACTCTACCAGTACTCTAAAAACGGTGAAAGAAAACATCGTGAGGAAACCGGCGTGTCGTAGAACCTAAAAAAGTTCGAGCAACACGTGTCAAGGGTCACGCAAAAAGGGCCTGCCAGCGGCCTACTTGCGGAAAAACCAGCCCGCACATCAAGTGCGGATGATAAAAAATTGTCGAAATTTGCCGATCTCCCTATACGAAATGACGGTGATCGTTGCTTTTATTTGGCTCTTGTTAGCTTATCCTTGGTCTTTTTCTTCCTTTCTTTCCTTCGATGATATTTCTGATACAATTGTCGTGTTGTACAAGATGGCCAATCACCTTTACTCTTCTGTTCTCAACAACTTTTATGAGGGCTCTATCCTCGTCGACTCTACTTAATACTTTTACGTTCGTTACTCTTTCTGTCCAGCTGATTCTTTCCAATCTTCAGCAGATCCATTTCGAAACCTCTAGGGCCTGAGATTTGAAAGGCATACGCACTTGACGGGTTAGGCGTTCACATTTTTTTTATAATTTGTAGCGGCCTCCACGTAAACAAAGCCACACGGTATTCCACTGGTATATAATATAGATGTAAGTAAGAACAGTCTAAAACTAGACCCCTTCTAGGCCCCAGTGTGTGCAGCAAAAACGTTCCGTCCAATACTATTGTGTACTTTGTGAAATAATAATGTTAGATAGCTCCAGTCATCGACCAGTGACATTTACGAGTGGGCGAGGTTGACCAACGAATGCCAAGGTCAATATCTGCTTAAAAATTCATGTCTCAGTGGTCGTAGGTCGGAAGACGAGCTTTGGGGTTCCCTTGTACATTTGTTTTAAAGCTAGGATACTTATTTAGTAAAACCTGCAGAATTTTTACGCTTTGCCTTGCGCTGTTTCACTGATAAGTCAGTTGCTTTCAAATGTCACAGCGATGTTTGCTAGCGTTTCACTGATTGCAACCGCAAAATGCTTAAATTTGCACAAAGCTTTATACAAACACACACAAAAATTATATTTGTCTTGCTTAAATTTGTTGAGTCGGCTACAGGGCGTACCCTGCAGCAAGATGGATGGACGACATAGTCAAAGTCGCGGGCGGAAATGGGTTTGACTGGCACAGGATCGAGGTATATGGCACAAAACGGGTGAAGTCTGGCTGTGGATGATGATGATGATCTGCTTAAAGAAGTTTGCACTTTAAAAAATGCAGAAAGCCACACAAAAAATAAATAGTGGCAAAAAAATATAACAACAGCTTTCCACGATAGCATGACAAAGTTCCACTGGATAAACAGTACACAAAGGAACACACCAGCAATATAATAATTAATTCTAGCATACAAACCGTGCTTGTCCTATTTATTTTGTACTCCTAGCTTTGTATGCCTCGGTTTGATGTTCAAGTCTGAACTACCCTTTGTAGCTAGTTCAGCGAAAATGAATATGTCTGTTCGTTTGCTCAAACCCACCGTAACTCAACTTATTGAAATACAAAACGCGCTGGAATGATTACAGACAGACCCCATTAGGAAAAAGCGGCCAAGTGCGAGTCGGACTCGCCCATGAAGGGTTCCGTAGCAGTAAGTAATATAACATAGAGTTCTAGATGATCTAGTAGTTCGTCGAAAGGTAAATTGCGGTTTACGATTTATGACGTATAAAAAAAAAACTACTGACCAGAACTCAATCAAACCAAATATCGTTGGAAGTTTCCATAGTAATGTACAACATATATTTTTTTTAGCTTTATCAGTCACTTATTTTAAAAGTTAGAGGGGGGGGGACCAACTTTTTTCCACTTTGGAAGCGTCTCTCGCGCAAACTATTCAGTTTAGAAAAAAACGATATTAGAAACCTCAATATCATTTTTGAAGACCTATTCATAGATACCCCACACGTATGGGTTTGATGAAAAATTTTTTTTTGAGTTTTAGTTTCAAGTATGGGGACCCCCAAAATTTATAGTTTTTTTTCTATTTATGTGTAAAAATCTTAATGCGGTTCACAGAATACATCTACTTGCCAAGTTTCATCAGTCTAGCTTTTACGGTTTAGGAGAAAAATGGCTGTGACATACGGACGGACAGACAGACAGACAGACAGACAGACAGACAGACAGACAGACAGACAGACATGACGAATCTATAAGGGTTCCGTTTTTTCCATTTGGCTACGGAACCCTAAAAATGAGTGAAAAAGGTGCCAGTGAAAGAACCAGGCTCACACTTAACACATGTATTTGCCTCATGGTCAGGGCAAGGTATCCTTAACCAACTTACGTACACGACCTACGAAGCAATGCTTTGTTATAGGTAATAGTTACCGCTTAACATCAGGTGAACCACCTGCTTATTCTATTGGCTTGTTTTTAAGAAAAGTAGCATAAAAACTTAGTGTGATTAGATTTTTTTCAGACTACCTATCTCATTGGCCATTTAATTCAATTCGAAAATACTCTTATTAAGTATTTGCTTCTTGGTAAAGCTGCAAAGGAGAAATAATTAAAATGCAACCTACTTTTAATGTTTCCACAATAATCTTTCCGGGAACAACTGAAGTCGCAGACTATTAATTATTCTGTGTCGAAAGTCGGAATAATTTCACCTGCGATCACCTTGGCAAACTCTTGGACAGTTCTCGACCTTATCACAAGGGAATAAAAGTGAGCGAGTTGTGCTGTGATCCATTCAAATTGGTCTCAGCAAGCGTGCACTTAACAGGCCTGTTTTTCACATTTAATATTCAAATTAATGGAATAATTAGATACTATACCAACGTCATCATCATCATTATTAGTCTGAAAAAGTCCACTGCTAGACATAGGCCTCCCCTACACATTTCCAGGAAGAACGTTTCTGAGCCTTTTCCATCCATCGACTTCCCACAATCTTAACAAAGTCGTCGGTCAATCTGGTATAACAACGTACAATGATATTTTAAACCTAAAACGAGTTTGTAATTATGGGAAAGTTTCATTACAAAAAACGTTCTTGGTGAAGATCGAACCTGTAACCTACAGCTCAGAAGACAGAGCTCATACCAACTGAGCGAGATGAGTAAATTGAAACCAAATTCTACGATTCCATTTTATCTAAAGCGAAAGCAATGCCACTGACGACTCTAATTTCAGCGCGCTATAAACAATTGAATTAAATTGAATCAAGGAAGACATTGGTTAGCATTGATTTAATAAGGTTGCCAATAATAGAACCGGGCTTTGATGTCAATTATTACCCTGGGGCGTAAACCTTCTTCTTCTTGTTAAGACTTCTGTAGTCATAGACAATCTGAGTTTTCTTAAGTTACGCGCGATCATGATGTTTTATTTGATACGTCGAGAAAATAAACACACGCAAAATTACATCTATCTATCTATCTTCTATTTTAAAAGGAAGTCGTGTAGTTACACAATTTATAACTCAAGAGCGGTTGAACGATTTGGCTGAAATTTGTGGAGATTTATCTTAAAACCAAGAGGCGGACATGGGATTTTTTTTATCTGGAAAAAGCAACGGGAACGGGACGAGGATAGCCGCGGGCGGCCGCTAGTGTGTAATAAATGTAATATTTTCAATCTTGCTCACATCTAGCTATATTCAAGGAGTAAACATTTTTTTTTATTCTGTGGTCAATTCACATACTATATACTGACAGTAAATTAATCTGAATCGACGCTGAGTTTTGTTAATTTCAATATTTAGAGAATATAACATGAATGTGACTATTGATAAAAAACATAACATCGGATAGGAAAAACGCCCTAAGTTTAGATGTAAGTAATCACCGCTACCGCAGGCCAAACTGCGGGCGTCCGCTAGTGCATACTAAACTGTCAATAAAGTAGATCTCGTGTGACAACCCTAAAAGCCGGATTGAGCCGATTAACGTGCCTAATCTAAAATGGAGTGGCCTGCCCCGATCGCGCTCATTGTTGCAATCGGAATACGCTGGTTCGATGTCAAAGTGAATAATCCAGCATTTGGAAGCGCTACGTGAATTTCTGAAGCGGTCTTTGCTGCTGGGTACCTCCATCTATTTATTGCAAGGCTGCATAGAATACTTGACGACTTCGAATTGAATTTAGTAGTTTTCTTCTTCTCATCGTGTTAATTATTTGAACCAAGTGTGGTGAAAGGGTTATAAGTGCGCCTCAAAGAGGCTCTTTTGAATAATTATATAGAATAAACAGGTATTTATCGCGATTACCTTTATTATTTTCCGACGTTTCGACCGTGTTACAACAGCCGTGGTCGCGGGCAGACTGACTTATGACAGGGGCTTGACAGACTCTTTTGTATATCTATCTTGGTCATATCTGCTGATTAGAAAACAATACGTGAACAAAACGGTTGACAGAATGGATTCCCAATGGAAGGGAAACGAATACGTGGATAAGGGCAGGAAGATGATTTGGCCTTGTATGTCTATGTCTGTAGTTTGAGGAAACTAAATGTTTCAAAAACTAATGTCTGCTTCCTCAGTTATGAGATGCAAAGCACTGACGCATCACTAAGTTTCTCTGTTCCAAAATGTATGTGCACTATCTCCTTCTCAAACAGCGAAGGAAAACATCATGAGAAAAAATTCGAAGTTGGATGTCAAAAGGGCAGTTTTAGATGAGACCTAGAACATTTCCTGACCTGGAATCTCTAGCTACAGGGTACTTTTCATCCGGTTACAAGTCCAAAAGCCAGCTTTATTATTTGGTACATGGCGAAGGGTGTGCCATAACTGATGGCCTCGGTAACACAAGGGTGCAAACCCGGGAGGGCGACAAACTCCACCGTCGCGTCGGGTAGAGGGTTAGACTAAAAACTTATTATTGCAATCCCTCACCCTTCGCCAGGGGATGCGATTTTAATAAGAAATTATTGAACCATTAGTTGGTTATTTTGGCGAGTTAATTTAAAAAAAATTAATCATTTCCCTGACGTTTACGACCTTTAATTCTTGTGCCACGATAAGAAATAAATAGCTCAGATTGTTACAAACGAACAAGAGATATCTCAAATGATCCAATTATGTGTTTTAATTTTAAAATACTATACAACTTTGTTATTGATGCATTTTACTGCAGGCAATAAGAAATTGGTAATAATTAATTATTTAATATTTGTTTCAGGTATGTGAATTTTAATATCATCATGACGACTCGATTGGATGGTAAGAAAATATAAAAGCGACACTATACACTAGTAAGTAGACTCAGAACGCAGCTGTCCAGTTGCTAATCTGTCCAGCTGCTAATATTTCCAGCTGTTAATATGTCCAGCTGAGAATCTGTCCAGCTGTTAATATGTCCAGCTGAGAATTTGTCCAGCTACTAATATGTTCAGCTGAGAATCTGTCCAGTTGCGAATCAGTCCAATTGAGAATCTGTCCAGCTGCTAATATGTCCAGCTGCTAATATGTTCAGCTGAGAATCTGTCCAGTTGCGAATCTGTCCAGCTGAGAATCTGTCCAGCTGCTAATATAATTAGCTGAGAATTTGTCTAGCTGCTAATATTTCCAGCTTAGAATCTGTCCAGTTGCGAATCAGTCCATCTGAGAATCTGTCCAGCTGCTAAATGTCCAGCTGAGAATCTGTCCAGCTGCTAATATGTCCAGCTGAGAATCTGTCCAGCTGCTAGTAATGTCCAGCTGAGAATCTGTCCAGCTGCTAATATGTCCAGCTGAGAACTGTCCAGTTGCGAATCAGTCCAGCTGTGAATCTGTCCAGTTGTGAATCTGTCCAGCTGCTAATATGTCCAGCTGAGAAACTATCCAGTTGCTAATCAGTCCAGCTGAGAATCTGTCCAGTTGCTAATCTATCCAACTCAGAATCTGTCTAGTTGCGAATCTGTCCAGCTGAGAATCTGTCCAGTTGCGAATCTGTCCAGCTCAGAATATTTCCAGCTGCTAATATGTCCAGCTGAGCATCTGTCCAGCTGCTAGTAATGTCCAGCTGAGAATCTGTCCAGCTGCTAATATGTCCAGCTCAGAATCTGTCCAGTTGCGAACCTGTCCAGCTGAGAATATGTCCAGCTGCTAATATGCCCAGCTGAGAAACTGTCCAGTTGCGAATCTGTCCAGCTCAGAATCTGTCTGTCTGTGTGTCTGTCCAGTTGTTCCGGAAGCACCTGAATAATACTTTACAAGAGTTTATATCTAAAATTCCTGAACGTTGAAAAAAAAATATAAATTCGTAGCTCAATAATATCTGCGATTTATTAGGTCATCGCTCCATCTATCGGTAACCAATAAAACGTTCTGGATTTAGTTTCACCATATCTAGCTCGTAAAATATGGCCTGAGGTTTATATTTCAGTCGTTTATGGATCGGTTATCGTATCAGTCGCTGAAGATAGTGACTAGAGTTATTTGTAACTGAAAATGTTTAGAACTTAGTAATTGTCGCCATAAAAACATTTTTAGAATTATATGTTCTAAAAAAAAAACTTTCCCGCAAGCTCACCTGATGTAAAGTGATGATACTATAGCTCTTCACCGGTTACCTATTGAGACGAAATCCTTTCTTTCTTTTATCAAGCTCATGCGGTTTACATTTTTGGAAAAAGATACAACATTTTGTAAATCTGTCATAAGCGTTTCGGCAAGTGAAACAAAACATAAACTGTCAAGTGGTGTATTGACTTGATAATGAAGTAGTTGGTTCTCGTAGTTTCTATCAACAGTGTGGTGGATGTAAAAATTTGGATATCAATTATTTGGATATTAATCGGTCTTTACCAAAAGTGTTTAAGGTTGCGATAAAAATTTGAAATGTACCTACCAAATGCAGTTATTTCAAACGTATAGAGTTACTCATACTCCTAATATTTATTGCAATTATTATGTTACATGGTCTTAAAGTTAAAAATGGTGAATACATAATAGGCCCTAATGTACAGGGCATAGCAATATTTGAAATGGAAGTGGGCCGAAGTCTGAAAAAATATAAAAATTAAAAGCCAGCTGGCCTACCATGAGCTTCATAATGGTTATGGCTGTCAAAATTGTGTCAACACATTCAAGCCCAAGAAGAAAATGTGTGGGTCAGCCTATCTATACACAATTTGACAGCCAAAGCCATAACGATATGGAGCTCGTGGTAGCCCTGCAGTTGTTAGTTTTCTATTGTGAAGTCAGTTTTCTTTGGCAAGACCCTTTTCCCAAAAGAGAGCATGAAAATATCACGCAGAGACAATTGCGAGTATTTCTCTAAAACCAGCAATTTTGTAGGTACACTATTATCGTATTCGGCCGCAAACGTTCCTATAATCGTGTTCTGGACGGTATAGGCGACGAGTTTTCCAGCCCATAGAGCTTCTCGACTGGTGATTCTAATGTTTAAATGCATTGGGGTTGATAGCTAGACTTTAAGGCTCCATCGTAAAAGGCCCCTTGAGTTACTTATATCATAAAATGTGGTCGTAATATTTGACCAGATTTTGACCGCGACCGACGAGGTTTCGTCGTCGTTAACGCGGGCTTTATTTTTTTGTTGGACTGTATTTTACGGAAAAAAGTTTTAGTAAGTAAAACACGCCTTTAGTATGTCAAATATCAATGCCAATTGAATGATAGTGGCTAATTATGCTGTAAAAATGTGCTATTGATCAGACAAACATATTTTCGCATTTTTAGTGTGGATGGACACGAAAAACAGAAACTGAAAGTTCATTAGTTAACCTTGCTTGGTTTTTATCCAGAGATCTTCCTAACCCACAGAATAAAGAATGTTCTGAGTGCTAACCTTTATTAAATAATCATCATAATCAGCCTGAAGAAGTCCACTGCTGGACATAGGCCTCCCCTACACATTTCCAGGAAGAACGATTCTGATCTCTTTCCATCCACCGACTTCGCGTGATCTTAACAATGTCGTCGGTACATCTGGTGGGTGGGCGCTCTGCTTTTCGTCTTCCAGTAATTTTCTTCCTATACAATAATATAAGTTTCAAAACCTTGAGAAACCGACTTCATGGCCAAACGGCCGAACCGATTTTGATTAAATTTCTATGAGACCAATTTGGAAGTAAAAACTTTCAGATTTTTTTTTTCTAATCTGCTGTTAAATTATGAAGTTAAGCTATAACCAAAATAATTAAAAAATACAGCCGAATTGAGGTTTCGACACAGCTCACAGCTCGAGCAGCAGCACACTCTCTAGAACCGAGAACCTCTTCCTTTTTTATTTGAAGTCGGTTAAAAAGAACGTCTTTCTTACCTCTCTCATCACATACAAAATCATCGTCAAATTTAAAATGCTACAGTATCTAATTAGTCTACGCTTCTTTCGGTTCACCAGCACTTTTATTTAGATTTCAAGAATCTGAATAAAGAGTAATAGAGCCTCGTTAGAATGTTGCAAACATTATTAAATAGGTACTACAATGATACTACCAATTTCAGCGCACCACAGGAATAACCGATGAAATTCTGGTGTTCCTGCCGACCGGCGGCAGTCCAATTTGAGCATCGTCTGTTCTAGGAATGCTGCAGCCCGATAATAATTAAATTTTCCAGCGTACAAGTAGCCTAGCGTGGTAAAATGGAATCTTGTAATGGAAATATGTTTAGAATTACCACCCCGCCTTCTAAACGTCGTGGGTTCGAATCGAGTCGTGAGTTTTTCTGTCGAAAAATGTATGTACATCATGCTAGTGCTCTCAAACAGTGAAGGCCTGCGCACATCTAGGTCACTGGCGATGGCGATCAGTGAAACGCTGTCAAATTTGACAGCGATATTTGACAGCGTTTCATTGATCGCCATCGCCAGCGGCCTAGGTGTGCGAAGACCTTGAAAAAAAACATTGAAAAAAAAAATCGGTTGTCTGTAAAGTCGGTTTACTGACGGTAGTTGAACGTGATAACGTCATAAGAAAATACTGATGGAATGGTTGCATTTTTCAAAAGAATTTTAATTAATATTTGTGACTCGCGGACTCGGACTCGGACTCGGACTCGAACTCTCGGACCCGGACCTGGAACCCGACCGAACCCTTACCCTTACCCTCATTTACCCTTACCCTCATTTACCCTTACCCTCATTTACCCTTACCCATTACCCGACCCGGGCTCGGGCTCAGGTAAATGGAACGACGAAACGACGTAACGACGCATGAGTCATGTTTTTTCGTGCGTGCAGCCGGCTCCATCGATTTATAAGACGTTATCACGTCAAAAACTTTATAATAACAAAAAATGATACATTATTTGACGCACAAAAAATTACGACGCGGGGTTGTCCTTTAAAAAATAAACTATTTATCCTTTGTTTTTTTGGTGTAGTACACAAAATAAACGCTTTTATAATATAATACTAGCCCATATTTTGTTCCACGATAGAACTAACGGGATTTATGAGACGAAAAGGACTCATCAAAACAAAAATAATGAAGCAGACATCAAACATTATGATTGTTAATGATACTTGAAGGTTAAAGATCGAAAAATCAAGTTTTGAATGTCAGTGAATGATGCATTGATTGTTGAGCTAAAAACTTAACATAAGAAATGTAATTTGACGTTCTTATCTTGATGTTAATAATATTAAAAATAAAGTAAAAGCAAACAATACCTACGTTTCTAGGAAAAAAATTAACCAACTTCAATTACATGTTTTTCATTATATTTAAAAAGTATAACTGCTTGGCAAACATGAATATCATATGCAGCCAGTAAAAGCCCACGGATGAGCATACGCCTCCTTCTGACGACTCTTGTCGATTTTGGGTCTTTTGCATCTCTGTACGGCAAAGATGTAACCTACCCGGCTGTTGGTCTAACTATGCCTCTTTTTTACGTCCTCTAGGCCACCTTTCTGTCGCATAATTATAAAAGTATGGATTATTCAATGAAATCTGGTTATTCTGAGTAAATTTTCACACATTAACTATAGGCACAGACATGGACATGGGGGCCTTCAAAAGGCGGGTCTATCTTTTCTTAAAAGACCGGCAGCGCATCAGAAAGCTGGTGTTGCAGGTGTCTATGGGCGAAGGTGACTGCTCCCCATCAGGTGGCCTGACTGCTAGTCTGCCAGCTATGGCAATAAAACAAGTTTTTTTACTTAAATAACATTACTTACTTACTTTTACTTAGCTGCTTTATCAGAAATGAGGATATCCGTAGAAGAACCAAGGTCACCGACATAGCTCTTAGATTTAGTAAGTTGAAATGGCAATGGGCAGGTCATATAGCTCGAAGAACTGACAACCGTTGGGGAATAAAGGTTAAAGAATAGCGACCACGAACCGGAAGACGAAAAGTATGGCGCCCACCCACCAGATGGACCGACGACATTGTTATGATCGCAGGAAGTCCGTGGATGGAAAGGGCTCAGAATCGTTCTTCCTGGAAATGTGTAGGGGAGGCCTATGTCCAGCAGTGGACTTCTTCAGGCTGATGATGATGATGACTTAGCTGCGCAAACGTTCCACTGAAAGAAAGCCCAGCTGATCGTCAGAATAATGTAATCGGCTAATACTGATTAGAATCGGTCACTGCCACCGAATCATAAAGAAATACTAGTTCTTGCGTTCCTAACCGTGAAATCACTTGCGCTTCGATGTCACTGAATACGATTTAGCAAACGCAAACGAGCACGCATGCGCATCACTCTTGCTAGAGATGTGAAAGAATTCTGGATAAATATTTAAACGGTCAAATAAAAGCCGGACATAATCGATTTGACGGATGACTAATCAACTAATCAAATATATGAAAAAACATTTAAATTTGTAAAAAAAAAAAAAGTGTAGACGACAAATAACACTGCTCGCTCATTTCATGTCATTTTTCTAACAAGAACTGTTCCTTGTGTACAGGAATTATATTTAAACCTACAGTAAAGTATATATTTTAAAAACAAAAAAGTTCCCATAATTTGTCTTGACTTAGTGCAAGTTTTGCTTAGTTTAGAGCTAGGTGACTGTAAAAAATCTGTCTGAAAAGCCGACTAGAGCAGACCGCAAGCACAACACAACACCACATAATCGATTCAGCAGGCAATCATTGGTAACTAATTACTTATACCGAGGCGTTAAAATTACTACTATAGTATTACCACATTAATCATAGAATCGCGTGCGTCGTTCGATGACTTATGCTGTATCACTATACTACCTCAATTGAAAACATGAGAAAATCTGATTATTTAAAAACAGGAGTAACATTAATTTGTTGAGTGATGATGAGCGTGAATGGATGATGTTGAAATCAAATCAAATCAAATGTGTATTTATTCCGTAGGATTACAAGAATCACTTTAAAACGTCTTATAGCTAGGTGAGGCTAGGTGCCAGTTCCACGCGACCAAGCCTTGAAGAACAGGCAACAAACTACGGCTCGGTTCCTACCGATTTATTATATGATCCTTTAATAAATCAAAAATAATAGCAGTGAAGTTCCAGTGTGGTGCCACTTCACTTAGTGAGACGTTTGTTGGTGGAGGTAGGCCAGAGAAAAGATGGATGAGTTGTGTGAAAGACGGCATTGATAAAAAAAAATATTAAATATTGTGGACAATCCACACAACACTATCCAGCCCCAAATTAAGCAGAGCTTGTACACACAGAAAAAAATGGGTCAACAAAGTCACAATAAATGCGTTGTCAGAAATTTCCTGTCGGAGCAACTAAATACTCTGTTACTTTAGCAGAAAGAGCTTTGTTGAGTTCAGCAACTTTTTTATTGTCCGCTGATTTTCCTTCGTTTAATGTGCAAGGAACAATTTAGCTTTGTCCTTACATCAAAGTTAATAAAAAAATTGATTATATAACAATAAAACGTTTTAGGTGTGTCAATGTGAACATTGTTAATAAATCTAACAAAGTAACTATAGTCGTAGCATTTAACTACCATTTGACATGCAATAGATACGTTGCTGTAGTGAAAATGGAACTTTGCTAGCGTGTCAATGTGAACATTGTTAAAAAACGTAGCAAAGTAACTACAGTTGTGGCATTTGAGTACTTTTTGTCATACAATAAGTATGTTGCTGAGATAAAAATGGAACTGGCATGTGTGTCAATGCGAACATTTTTAATAAATATAACAAAAGACCTATAGTCAGAGCATGTGACTACTCAAACTCATACTCATATTCTTTATTGCAATTATTATGTTACATGGTGAAGTTTTAAAGTTAAAAATGGTGAATACATAATAAGCCCTTAAGTTAAGGGCATAGCAATATTTGGCGTAAAAGTGGGCCAGTGTTATACAACAAATATATTACTGTGATGACAATGGATCGTTGCAAATGTGTAAATGTAAACATTGTAAATCAATTTAGCGAAATAACTAAAGCGTAAAGTTCAACTACGTTTTGTCATGCAATAAGTAAGTCGTTGTGGTGACAATAGAACGTTGCTAGTGTAACAATGTGAACATTGTAAAACAACCTAGCAAAATAACTACAGTCGTAGTATTCAACTACCTTTTGTCATACAATAAATATGTCGCTGAGGTGACAATGGAACGTTGCAAGTGTGTCAATGTGAACATTGTTAGTAAAGTAAACTAACAAAAAGCTGCTTACTAAATTTAGAACTAGATGGCGTGACTAAAATTGACGATCTAACGATCCTAGAACGCGCTGACGAAAACGCACGGCGTTTCCTTATATAGTAGAAGTGGTTTTATGAAATTGTATTCAACGGATTAATGAATCCGTTGAAGATTTGATATGACTGGAGTTGATCCGATGAATGCATCGGATTAACTTCGGTCTTATCAAATCTTCTTTTTTTACCCCTCACACTTGGGGTCTTTCGTATCTACTAGTTGTACATTTTTAGTTCTTCGTTTTCGAATTTAGTTCCGCTGACAAAAGATACATTGTTGTAGTATCAAAACACGCCTTATTGATTAAATAGAACATTGTTGCAATGACAATTAATTCTTGACAATAGAAACATTGTTGCAATGACAATTTACTTCTTGACAATAGAAATATTGTTGTACTGACAACTTGATCCATGACAATAAAAACATTGACGCACGGACTATACACCATGGTGGGCTCTCCCCTGTTAAAGTTTTATTGTTGGAACCAACAATATTTTTTTCTGAGTGTACCATGGGAACCAGATAGCTGATATAATACTGAAATATCTTTTATTTGTTAATACATACTTAGAATGTAATATAACACCCAGACACAGAATAAGTTACGTGAGCCAGATACAAGAAAAGCTTGATGTCATGTCATATAAGGAGGTCCCTTGACCTAGGTCGCATTCGAAAGACTTAATTGGAGAAAACTGCATCAAAACCCCGACAAGAGCTAAGCTTTTAAATTTAAGAAGAGAGACAGAGAACAAACATCTACGTTCCCCACACAAATATTTGCTCTCGGTGGGGATCGAACCCACGGCCTACGGCAATCCTGCCATCAAAGCATCAAAACAGGCGAAAGTGTGAGTATAATCTTCCGCATAACGAGCGATCGGCCACGCATGCCCTTCAATTAATCAATGCAACTGTCTGCGGCGTGTCTAATCCATTAGGCTCACCATATGCGTGATCTCGCACAACGTTCACACTTCGTGTTGCTGCCGAACGACATTGATTTCGTCACTCGTGTTGCACCCTCCGCCAGTGAAGTGAATAAGCCTAAACCTATTGTGTTGCGTATGTTGGCTCGTTGCAGGAAAGATGATTTTTTGTATGCTCTTAGGCAACTTAACCGGCCTAGAGCGGCAGACCTGGGTTTCGCTGGGAAAGATTTACCCGTATACTTTAACGACCACCTGACTAAATACAATAAGTCTCTCCTGCAGCGAGTAAAAAAGCTTGCTTTGGAAAAAAAAAATATAAATACGTGTGGGTAAAGCATTGTACCATTATGGCTCGTTTATCGGACATCAGTCCTGTTTTACACATCGGTTGTGAGGAAGATTTAAAAAAAATTGTATAAGGGCAATGCTTGCTTACTTTGTGATTTTGCACGTATACTCGGCTTTTTCTATTAATGATTCCGATTTTTCTGTTGTTTGGTTTATTTATATGATGTTATTTAGTAATTTTCGTCTCGGCAATGTTTTTATAACCTATTTGGCAAGTTATTTTCTATTTTTATTTGTGAACCTGCATGGCTCGCTTTATTATGTTGTTTTAGTTATTATTGAGCATCTTTTACATGTCATACGCAATTTATTCAATGTAGATTTGTTTGTATTACGTCATAAATTACAATGTATTCTATAAAAAAATTGAACATTTACTATCAAAATGTGCAAGGTCTGCGGACCAAAACAAATGTATTTTATAAAAGTGTGTTGAACTCAGACTATGATATTATATTGATAAGTGAATCATGGCTTCTGGATGGTATATTTAGTTCAGAATGTTTTGACACGCGATACAGTGTATATAGGTGCGATCGAAACTATCAGTTACGAGGTGACTCTCTGGGTGGTGGTGTAATTATTGCGGTTCGTCGTGATTTATCTGTTTCCTCAGTTACATGTATCCCTTTTGATAACTCGTACGCAGAAGGTATTGAGATGGTTATTGATCTGAATAGCAGTATGAAAATGCGCATATACTGTTGTTATTTTCCTCATGGCTCGGAACACCTGATCATGGAAAAATACTTCTTTGATTTGTTGTCACAGAATTACATTGATCATCCGGATGATTTATTTTTTATAGCTGGTGATTTTAACATTTCCAAGTCCCAGTGGGACCTAACTAGTAAAATTCCAAAGCTTGTTAACTCGCATACTGACCCTTTTGCTTCTGAACTAGAGAGATTCCTTGCTTTTACTGGCTTTCAGCAATATAACAATATCCTCAATCAAAACAGTAGGTTACTTGACCTATTAATAAGTAATCGCTCTTGTGATTTGATTCACTGCTCCACACCCCTAGTTCCAGAAAATGTTCACCATCCTGCCCTTAATATAACGCTATTGGAACTTAAGTTCAACGCAATTTGCCCGGCTCCTCGAACAATCTATCTATTTAAGTCTGCTGACCACGAAGCTATCAATAATGCACTAAATGAAATCGATTGGTGCTATTGTCTGGATTTGAATAATATTGAAAAAGCAACGGAATCTTTCTATAGTATAATTAATGGCATTATTGATAATCATGTTCCTGGAAAGAGTATTAAATACAATGGAAAATATCCTGTCTGGTATACTAAGCCACTTATCAAGATCATTAAAGAAAAACGCAAATATCACACTAAATGGAAAATCTATGGTAGTCAACGTGATTATGATACATTTAAAAAGCTAAGAGAAAGACAGAAAAATGTTGAGACTGAATGTTATGCATTTTTCATTGAAAACTCTGAGCTGAAAATCAACTTAGATAGTAAGAACTTCTGGTCATTCGTTAAATCCAAAAAGAAATCAGATGAGCTTCCCGATACGATGACTTATAATGACTGCTCTAGCTCAGACGCAAATGTAATTTCAAACATGTTTAATAATTATTTTCAGTCAGTGTTTGAACCATCTAGTAGTTCTTATATAAATAATAGCTCTGTTGGAGAAGTTGGCGATCACATTTCAGTTACTACCCTTGATACTATAAAAATCTCGATACCCATCGTTAAAAAATATTTGAAAAACTTAAATGTAAACAAAGGATGTGGGCCTGATGGTATCCCCCCCATTTTTCTGCGGCAGTACTGTGAGGCGCTATGTGTTCCAATTTTCCTCCTCTTCAGTTTATCGCTACGTACGGGCTGTATTCCAAAGCTATGGAAGCAATCTTATGTTGTCCCAGTCTTTAAGTCTGGGAATAAGCACGATATTCAAAACTATCGACCAATTTCTAAACTTTGTACTATTGCGAAGATGTTTGAAAAAATAGTTTACGATACCCTATTTCCAGTAATGCGACCTATCATTGTCAGAGAACAGCATGGTTTCATTAGCAAGCGCTCTACTGAGACTAACCTGTGCGAATTGACTCACTTAGTTTCGGACACAATGGACCATGGCTTTCAGATGGATGTCGTTTATACAGATTATTCTAAGGCATTTGATAAAGTATCACATTCACTACTTATACACAAGCTTTCGGAGGTTGGGATTCACGGAGATCTTTTGAGATGGCTTGAATCTTACCTTCGTGCTCGAAGTCAAGCTGTTACAATCAAGGGTTACTGCTCTTCATTTGTACCTATTTCTTCCGGTGTGCCTCAAGGTTCTCATTTAGGTCCTTTATTGTTTCTTATCTTTATTAATGACGTCACGAAGAATTTCCTTCATTCTAATTGTTTAATTTATGCCGATGACACAAAAATTCTAATGAAAATTGATTCATATTCTGATTGTCTTTTACTTCAAAGTGATCTGTGTAGACTTGTAAATTATTGTAAATCCAATTCTTTGTTCCTAAACACTAAAAAATGTTGTGTTATTACTTTTACTCGTAAGATCAAACCAATCATGTTTGACTATAAATTAAATGAAACAATAATATCAAGGGAATCTGTTGTACGAGACCTGGAGTTTATCTCGATAGTAAACTTACTTTTAATCATCATTTTAATACCATATCAACTAAGGCATATCGGATGCTTGGCTTCATTCTAAGAGTAGGTAGAGAGTTTCATAACCCAAACACATTTCTTTTGCTTTATAACAGTTTTGTCAGGCCTATTCTTGAGTATGCATCCACAGTCTGGAATCCGCAATATAACATCCACATTCAAGAGATTGAAAGAATTCAAAATAAATTTCTTAAGCATTGTAAATACCGTTACCCATCAATTTCTACTGATAGTTTACCTAGCCTCCAAGTTCGTCGCCTTATCAGAGATCAAATGTTTTTGTATAAAATTTTGTCAAATGTAGTTGAGTCACCTTTCTTGTTAGAAAGCACCTATTTCCACTGTCCCCGTTTATCTTCTCGCAAAAAAAAAACGTTTTGGACGCCTATTTCAAGTACGAACTATAGAAAGAACATGTTCTTAAGTAGAGCATGCGAGGTTTACAATGATACTTTTTCAGATATTGATATTTTCAATGTATCATTGCCCAAATATCGCCGAGACGTTATGTTTTGCATTGCCAGTAAATAAATAAATAGGTAATTTTTAATAATTGTTTAAAGTAAATTAGTTCTTTATTTAAACTTCTTACTATGTTTTTTTTTTTTTTTGTTATTAGTATTAGTTCTGTTCACAGCTATTTTGTATCACCTAATTGAGGAAACTTCATTGGTTTATGTGTTTTTATATCATATTTCTTATAATGCTATTGTACTGTTTGTTTCCCAAATAAAATAAAATAAAATAAAAATAAAATAAAATAATCGCTGTCAGGTTAATTTGCGCTAGTATTATCTACATTACACAAATACTAATACAAAGTAGCTTTATTGACAAAAGCAAGATACAATACATATAATTGAATCCATAGGTCCCCGAATTAGGGAGGGAATTGGGGAGTGCTCTGAGGAACTGTTTGCTCTGGTGCCCGCGGCTGATTTTTATCATCGCACCACGCGCCGCAGAACCAGATTCCATCCTCACCACCTGGATGGCTGGTTTTCCACAACTGCTCGTTTTTCGCGATCCTTTTTGCCGCGCACGAGTAAGTTGTGGAATGAGCTGCCTTCTGCGGTTTTTCCTCGGAGCTTCGACATGGGGTCCTTCAAAAGGCGGGTATATCGTTACTTAAAAGGCCGGCAGCGCATTAGCACCACCTCTGGTGTTGAAGGTGTCTATGGGCGACGGTGACTACTTTCCATCAGGTGGCCCGTCTGCTCGTCTGCCTGCTATGGCATACAAAAAAAAAAAATTGCGAAAACTGTGTTTCAGGAACCAGTTACTTAATGCTTAAAGAGGCTAGAACATACCTGCTATAATAAGATACCTGGCAAGTCTTGGTGTTCTTATTTTAAAACCTTGGAATAAAAGTCGCTTAGTGATAATTTTAGTAAAAACCTTTTCACAAATTGTATTTGTGCCACACCAAAAAAAATGTATACCTCTACAAAGTTTCATTCAAATCTATACAACCGCCTAGCCGCCTCTCTGAGGCGCACTTCAAATCCTTTCATCACACTATGGTTTGAAAGAATTAGTGACACAATAAGAAGAAGCCGGAGATGAGTGGAAACAAAAATACACACTCATTCATTCACTCCAAGAGAGTATTATATTCCTTGTTTCACTCACTAAATTTTGCATTCGCACTCGTCTAAAGGGGCAAAAAATAAAGTTGGTTATTTTTCATTTTTGACATACTGGTATTTTTTTTTAAATAGCCAAACTCTATTAGAATACTAACTGGATTCCTTTCCTTAAAAAATAAAGTGAAACGTCTGAATTGTTGCTTGTTGTAAAACAATAGCAATTTGGTTGTTTGATGTTTTCTTGAACTGTTTACTAGCGTAGTTCCTAGACTGTGCCGAATCGTGTTTGCTTTCGGTGAAAACTTCATTTGTGTAAGATTTGGCACCCATGAGCAAAGTTCGTGTTTACTCCTTTGGCACGTATTATTCATAACAATTTTTGTGTGATAAATATCTGACGCATACTGACGCATTGGTCATTCTGTCAAAAAAATGAGTAGAAGTGGCCGGAACACTTAAACGCATAAAAACATACATCTATTAAAAACTGAGAGAGAGAGTGCCCGTGGTCCGCTCATCTGGACTGGCCTCTTACAATAAAACACCCAAACAGAGAACAAACATCTATGTTCACCACACAAATATTTGTTCTCGGTGGGGATCGAACCCACGCCCTCCAGTGCAGAAGGCAGAGCTACTACCAACTGAGCTGTGAAGGCAGTCAAAAATATTTTTTCGTTTTTGTAGGCTAATTGTCACTAAGAGAGACAAAAATCAAACTAAGGAAGACTTTCTATTTGTTATTCGCTCTGGTTGCGTTTTTGCGGCGCTACCTATGTACGTTTCAAGCTGACAAACTTCTAGTGAAGCCGTACGTACTTTATCAATGAAATGCTTAGGGCCGTATACAGAAACAATGCTTGAGTCGAATCTTAAGACTTTTAACACTTTTCAATGGAGAACTGTGGGGTTTTGACATTATTTTGAGTTTCGATTGCAATTTAAAATGAATTGATCAAAACATAATATCTTTGACAAGGAACGATTGCAACAAGATTGAATATTGTCGTAATAAACATAGCGAATAGCATTTACGCTTTGTAAAACTAGCATAGCAATTATATAATAAATAAATAAATATTGTGGACAATTCACACAACACTACCCAGCCCCAAACTAAGCAGAGCTTGT
The DNA here is from genome assembly GCA_947578465.1 of Thera obeliscata. Classification (NCBI taxonomy): domain Eukaryota; kingdom Metazoa; phylum Arthropoda; class Insecta; order Lepidoptera; family Geometridae; genus Thera; species Thera obeliscata. The sequence continues at coordinate 13,344,836 of OX387916.1, forward strand.
AATATGGGAACCAGATAGCTGATATAATACTTGAATACATTTTTTTTTGTAAATACATACTTAGAATACAATACAATACCCAGACAGAGAACAAACATTTATGATTACCACACAAATATTTGTTCTCGGTGGGGATCGAACCCACGACCTACGGCAAAAGAAAGATAGTGGTCGAAAATTGATGGCAACAAGATATACGATCCCTGTTCCTTGTTAGTATCAAACTTTAGATTTCAACAGAATTGCACAATCGCCCAGTGGTTAAAAAACTTATGCTTGAGTCTCGAATCAGACTCAAGCATTGTGAGAGTTGCGGGTTCATGAACGAGAGCACTACAACAGTTCAAATATTGAGTTTTGTTTCTCCGCTAAGCAATGTACATAATTCGCCTTGAATGCACTTCTCTCAAATAAACATGAATTCTCTCAAACACAGCAAGTTGAAGTCTGCCAAACACAATGTTTCTAGAAAATTCATGAAAACACTTTGCATGAAGGGATCGACTTTTAGATCTAAATATTTCATTTTCACTGTTTATGCAAAACATACCTATAAATAAAAGTTTTAAAAACCGTAACCAGTTGAAACCGGAAGACGAAACGTAGGGCGCCCACCCGCCAGATGAACCGACGCCGTCGCCATTGTTAAGGTCGCGGAAAGTCGGTGGATGGAAAGTGCTCAGAATCGTTCTTCTGAAAATGTGTAGGGAAAGCCTATGTCCAGCAGTGGACTTCTTCAGACTGATAATGATTATGATAAAAGTTTTTAACAGACAACTTCATGGTTTGATTTAAGGGCCTTTTTACACTGCTTGCCGATATAATAAGCAGGCCAAAAGAAAATGAACGTGCCTAAGCCCTACGTTTATCAACTTGACGCATACGTTCATGTGCCTGACCGGAGTTGGCTGCGTTTTCTCTTGCTAATTTTTGACGCACGCACGAAAAAACATGACTCATACGGCGTTCCATTTAAGGCTTGAAGTGCAAGCGAGAGCGCAGAACGAGCGACAAAGAGGCACAATCGGCCTCCGCGTTCGGCAACGTTCGACATCTGTCTGTCTCCTACTTGAGTGAGCGATGCGTCCGCGTGGACAGCTGTATGACGTGGTCACGTTCAACTTCGTCAGTAAACCAACTTTCCAGACAACCAATTTTTTTTTATTGTGCGGTTCAGTGGGGTTGTCACGGGTCAGGCAATTCTCTATTAGACGACTTTTGAATGCCAATCGTAGGCGATCAAGCATGATGATCAAAAGTGGGTAACTTTTAAAACATGAGACGCATGTTTTCGGTTCCCAACCATAGCGCGACTACAAAGCGTGGTTATTATTAAAGAAAAAGATTGTATGAAGTATGTATCTTTTTCAGATCAATTATATGTAATACACAGATTAATGTATATTCTGTTATAAATAAATTCCTAAATTATATGTATAAAAAGTACAGGAGCCTAATTCTCGGCTCTCATCTCGGATCATTTTGCAATTTTATTTTATTGCCTTGTTTTCGAAGAGAGAATGGCAGATTTCCTTGAGTAATTTATCGACAACTTCATCGTAGAAGCCTCGACAGCTACGATATACGGAAAACGTAGAAAAAGTGCGGGGTTGTGCAATGCCAATGTGTATTTATGGGACATTGAAAATCTCGGTCGGCCCGAGAATTAGACTCCAGATGTCAATCTTTTCATTTCCTTTTCAGCGAATAGAACAATGTTACTGTTAAAATTTTAATAAGACTTCTCATTTTAAGTCCAGGTCTTTAGAGCGCCAACAACAAAGTGGGTATTCTCCTCAACAAGTCAAATAGCCACTTGCTCCCTTCAAGATAATAGAAAATAGCGTTTATTCTGCAGAAACTACAATCTCACTATTCATTATTAGTTCGTCGCCATTCGAGGTTACATTCACAGGAAAAACCGGTAAAATCGTAGCCCCACTGGCACAAGCAGATATTTTGATTGATTGATTGATTGATATCGTGTTGATTGACCAGATAAATTACATACGAAGCTCATATTATCGAGTAATTAAAAAATAAAAAGCAGCCAAGTGCGAGTCGGACTCGCCCATGAAGGGTTCCGTAGCATCAAATAACATAATATAAAGGTTTTTGTAGTTCGTCGAAAAGGTAAATTGCGGTTTACGATTTATGACGTATAAAAAAAAAACTACTGACTAGATCTCGTTCAAACCAAATATCGTTGGAAGTTTGCATAGTAATGTACAACATGTTTTTTTTTTAGTTTTATCATTCTCTTATTTTAGAAGTTAGAGGGGGGGGACCAACTTTTTTCCACTTTGGAAGTGTCTCTCGCGCAAACTATTCAGTTTAGAAAAAAACAATATTAGAAACCTCAACATCATTTTTGAAGACCTATCCATAGATACCCCACACGTATGGGTTCGATGAAAAAAAAAAATTTTTGAGTTTCAGTTTCAAGTATGGGGACCCCCAAAATTTATAGTTTTTTTTCTATTTTTGTGTAAAATCCTTAATGCAGTTCACAGAATACATCTACTCACCAAGTTTCATCAGTCTAGCTTTTATGGTTTCGGAGAAAAATGGCTGTGACACGGCCGGACAGACAGACAGACATGACGAATCTATAAGGGTTCCGTTTTTGCCATTTGGCTACGGAACCCTAAAAATGGAACGTTCTTTTACTCCAAAACATGGCTACCAAGAAGGTAACTTATCAAAGGTTTTATTTAAATTTAAAACTGGTTTGCAAAACTAATTCTGTTTATTGAAAAAAAAACACTTCAACGCAAAAAACTTGTGTTGTTCGTTGTTTGTCGTAAATTTATTGAGTATTGACAAAATGAGATCAAGTAGTACTACTTAGTTTTAATTTCCTCGCATTATTTGTGAAAAGTACTATACAAGCCTTGGCCATCAAACTAGGCATTGATGGACTCACGTACATACACGTTCGTTCGTCAACGCCTCTTGGCTGGCCGCTGCAGCAATGTACTATAAAAGTACCTACCTAGTAAAATGTCACTTCTGAAAGGGTCACCTTAAAAAGCCCTAAGTTGCACGTGGATAAACTAAAGTGTTTTTTAAAGGTCCGCCCGTAGGCTAAGCGCTACTTACGGCCTGTTTTTTTTGTAAATGCGTCTTCAGCGCTTCACCATTTGCAGAACAGAAATAACAAAGTGCTAAGAGATTCAAGAGCGCTCCCAATAGTAAAGAGTTTAATATTCATAAGGCAAATAATGTAAGAGCTGAGCGAACTACGAGTCTGGGGATTCGTACCTACGTAGGTTCTTGTACTGGGGTGTTGAAATAAATAGAATTTATGAATAATTTTAGTGAATTTAGTTTGAAATGGAAAAAAATCTTGTAGTAACCGTTTAAATTTAATTTCTAGTTGAAATTTAAAGGATGTTTTAGACAAGATCAAATTCTTCTTCCTATAGTGTCATTGGTTCTTTCGAACCAAGTGTGGTGATAGGATTTTAAGTGCGCCTCAAAGAGGCTCCTTTCGTGCACTTGACACATATTTTCGAACTTTTTAGGTTCTACAACATGCCGGTTTCCTCACGATGATTTCCTTTACCGTTTGAGAGCACTGGCATTGTGTAGGTACATACATTATTAGGCAGAAAAACTCATTGGTACACTACTGGATTTGAACCCACGACCTTAGGATCGGAAGACAGGGCCGCTACCAGTAGGCCACCAGTGCAAACAAAATAAATGAAAAACTATCTCTATGAGTACGTGATTTGCTTAAATTGAGGCCTTGTTCGTGTAGATGCCCAGAATATTAGTTGGCTTCTAGTAAAGTTATCATCAAGACTTATAAAAAAACTAGCTGACCCGGCAAACGTTATTTTGCCTAATAAATTAATTCTAGAAAAAAAAATAGATAGTAGCCACTTCTCAGACCTACTGAATACGTATATAAAATTTGGTAAAAATCGGTAAAGCCGTTTCGGAGGAGTACAGTAACTAACATTGTGACATGGAAATTTTATATATTAGATAGTGGGCACTGAGTGCTGGAAGAGCAGCTTTAGTGTGTAGATTTCCTATGCGAATATCTCAACAAAATAGCACTTCCGATCTACCATAGCCCCTAACTCATCCTTATCATACATCAGGCTATATCATTCCTTACTTAGCTGGCTAACATGTAATCCTGGGTGGGCCATAACGGTTGGACTTGGACTCCTGCCAGTTACGTGGCAAAAACTCTGTGCCAATTGCCAGACCAATGTGTTTTGGCTGTATAATATGCTATTATTCTTGCTGGGTGAGACTTCCGAAGTTGTTAGGGTGTTAGCATCGCTCCTCCCTGGCGATTTCGGGCGATTTTGTAATTCTGTTGCAATCAATACTCAATATTTTATTGTCATCAGTCATCACACAACATACTGGTAGTTATAACAATTTAGTATCTCAATGTGTAAGTGCATAACAATACATGGGAGGCAGACCGAGGTTCCGAACAAAAAATAAGAATAATATTTTATTTGGTAGATTAATTCATGTCATATTTTATCATTATTATTATATTCGCACATTTTATCGGTCAAAAATTCATTTCATTCATAGTTACATTGTTTTAAATAAATAAAATAAAATAAGTATCTTGTAACTTGTAACTTACTTACTTTATAACTTATTTTATTTTATTTTTATATATTTAACATTGTTTTAGGAGAAACAATTTTGTTTTGTATAAATAAGGAATTTGACTGAGAATCTGACAGAATCAAGAGTTTGATGCTAACAAATAAAATATACTAAAAAGAAACAGCGATCACATATCTTGTTGCCATTATTTTTCGACCATCACTTTCTGTTACCATACTAGTTTTACAAAGCGAAGTTCCTATTCGCTATCTCTTGTTTATTACGTCATCGGTCAGTCTTGTTGCAATCGTTCCTTGTCAAAGATGCGTTTTGTTTCAACTCGAAGTTCAAAATCATGTCGAAACTGACAGATGCGACTAGATTTTGATTGCAAATTGCAACGCAATCACTTTACTGGTGACAACGGTCAACGTCAATTTGAAACTTGTCATTGTCTTTGATTTGAACTTGTCATTGGCTTTAGAGCCTGCTCTTCCTTTTCGACTTGCAAATTCTAAGAGTACTTAGGCCTTGGTTCTTCAATTTTTTTTTCATTTTATACTTTTCGCAGTGAAACTCCCAGCGCCTGTTCACGATATTGAACTTATTTGTGACATTGTGAAGCATTGGAGACGGCCTAAAAACCTCACTTGATCTCTCAAAGACAGTTTTTCTAGGACATTTACGAAATACCTAGCATTTTCTGTGACACGACAGTTCTAATACATCAAAAAGAAAAAAAGTAAGCGCAATCAGAAGCTCTAGCCAAAATGAGATCGATAAATCAGATTTGCGTGAATAAAGCTGCGTATACACTTGGGTGGCGCACGTCAGCGTCTGGTGATTGATAACCTATATGAGTATATGCCCCTAGATGTGCCCTTATCTACCCCACATGTCAACATGACACAGATAAAAAGTACTTCACAGATTGGCTCATTGATCGACAGTTTAAAAAAATAATTGTATACAATCTGAGTTTATCAAATACTAGCTGCCTGTCCCGGCTTCGCACGGATGGACATTTATTTTTGCAGCCCGACTTAACCCACTGCTGGGTATAGGCCTTTCGTTGCTCTTTCCATTCACCTCGATCTTGGGCTACCCTCTCCTGCGGCCCACGACGCTGAGTCGTCAACCCATCGTGCTAATGGACGTCCAACGCCTCTCTTCCCATGTCTTCGGCCACCACTCCGTCAATCTTTTGCACCACCTGTCGTTACCACGCCTTACCACCACCACCACTGAGATAATCCACTAAGATATTACAGTAAAAAATTGTTTAAAGTCTACAATATTTTCAAACTAAGATTGTTAATAGTTACATGGGTTATTTCATTCTCGAAAGCGTATGGTCGCTGGTAATTCCCAAGTTCTGTATGTCTGGAGTAGTAACAAGCTAAGTTTCTTCAATACCTTTGAATAAGTTAGATAAGAAGCGAGGTTATGTTGTGAAAATGGATGTTCTTTTATGAATATAGTTACTCGCGACTTCGTTCGTGAAGACTGGGTTTTTCTTTGACACTTTCGGACACAGGAGATGCGTGGTTTAAACGTTAAACACACCAAAACTATGTCTTTGTTAAGGACGGACAGGGTATCAGGACGTCTTATAAATAGCAGATCAGTTTTTACGCCTGTTTTCAAACCTATCAGTTTGGCGGTTTATAAGTCTGTGTGTTTTTTTGTTGAGTAAGGAATTACTTAGTTCGGTTTAGTTATAGTCGTCTTCTCTTATTTTTTTACACGAAAAACTTATATTTGTTATTTGCTAATTTATAAGCTATTTTTAGGGTTCCGTAGCCAAATGGCAAAAACGAAACCCTTTTAGATTCGTCATGTCTGTCTGTCTGTCTGTCTGTCCGTATGTCACAGCCATTTTTCTCCGAAACCGTAAGAGCTAGACTGATGAAACATGGCGCGTTGATGTATAACCGCATTAAGATTTTGACACAAAAATACTTGAAACTGAAACTCAAAAAAAATTTTTCATCGGACCCATAACGTGTGGGGTATCTATGAATAGGTCTTTAAAAATGATGTTGAGGTTTCTAATATCGTTTTTTTTCTAAACTGAATAGTTTGCGCGAGAGACACGGCGAAAGGCGTAGTAAAGTTAAAATTTGGGTTGGCTTTAGTATTGTTAGGGAGGAGGAGGGACGGGGGAGGGGTCCTCTTTGCACTGACATGCACCATTCTTGAAATTAAGTAGGTATAAAAAAAAAAAAACCTAACAACCTACTGTTACTTTTGTGACTTAAGTCGGGGTGCCCCGAGTTTGAATAATATCCGTATGAATATACTCATTATAAAATTGAATAAATGTACGAATAAATATAATTTATTCATCCAGCACCCGTACAAATAGTCACTTCCTTTTTTTTATACGTCATAAATCGTAAACCGCAATTTACCTTTCGACGAACTACAAAAACCTTTATATTATGTTATTTGATGCTACGGAACCCTTCATGGGCGAGTCCGACTCGCACTTGGCTGCTTTTTTTATTTCAAATTATTTTGTTAACCTCAAGAGCTGTGGATTTTGTTTATTAATAAAATAAATAAAAGTGTGTGTGCTATCCTTAGACAATTTAGATCAAATTGTCTAAGGTGCTATCAATGCATTATAATTATAAGCTAACTAATTTTGAATTTGGAACACAATCTGCATGAACAAAGCTTGCATTGTGTGTATGTGTCTTAGACAATTTAGATTTAAATTGTCTAAGGTATGTGTGCGTTTGGCAGGCAAACCCTGTCCATTCGAACGTCTGCATCGATTTGGATGTAGATTTCAAACAAATGCCGGTTGGTCCTCAGTTTCAAAATAAAATGTCTTTCCACCCTGAATCGAACCAGAGTATTAGCCTTTTCAAAGCCATGTTCAACTACTTCAAGCATTCCTGTAACGATGCTGGTATTTCAATAATTGAATCAAAATAAAAAAAGGCCCGAAGCGGTACTACCTCTTACGGTTTTCTCAACTCGTACCCAATTACCATTTTCTTTGTAAATTCAAATCAGAAGGAATTTTTGCAGTTATTTTCTATAGAAGGCATTCGTTCATTTTCTTATTTCGTATTTTTAAGGTTTTTTTTGTTGTGTTCAAATACCTATGAAAAACACAAGGTTCCTTTCCTGCTCAATAAAAAGAAACTTTTGTCACCATTACCTTGAGACAACATAGGGTGGTCTAGAAGTAGCCTTGTTTCCAATCCTAAGGTCGTGTGTTCAAATCCACAATACACCCGCGGCTTTGTTTCCTAATCCTGTATAAGGTCACGGCACGGGTTAAATCAGTTGATACACCCAATATTTTTGACGTGATAACGTCTTATAAATCGATGGAGCCGGCTGCACGCACGAAAAAACATGACTCATGCGTCGTTACGTCGTTTCGTCGTTCCATTTACCTGTGCCCGAGCCTGGGTCGGGTAATGGGTAGGTAAGGGTAAATGAGGGTAAGGGTAAGGGTTCGGTCGGGTTCTGGGTCCGGGTCCGAGAGTTCGAGTCCGAGTCCGAGTCCGAGTCCGAGTCCGAGTCCGAGTCCGAGTCCGAGTCCGAGTCCGAGTCCGAGTCCGAGTCCGAGTCCGAGTCCGAGTCCGAGTCCGAGTCCGAGTCCGAGTCCGAGTCCGAGTCCGAGTCCGAGTCCGAGTCCGAGTCCGAGTCCGAGTCCGAGTCCGAGTCCGAGTCCGAGTCCGAGTCCGAGTCCGAGTCCGAGTCCGAGTCCGAGTCCGAGTCCGAGTCCGAGTCCGAGTCCGAGTCCGAGTCCGAGTCCGAGTCCGAGTCCGAGTCCGAGTCCGAGTCCGAGTCCGAGTCCGAGTCCGAGTCCGAGTCCGAGTCCGAGTCCGAGTCCGAGTCCGCGAGTCCGCGAGTATTTTCTTATGACGTTATCACGTTCAACTATCGTCAGTAAACCGACTTTACAGACAACCGATTTTTTTCTGTTCGAAAATGGGTATTATGTCGAATTTTGATTCGACATAATACGGTGCAATTTTAGTTAAGTTTTCAGAGATTACGACGTCATTTTCTTTTTTTTAATATAGATAGCTATATAAGCATTTGACTGCCACACACACCTCACCTGATGCAGCCTAAGATGGAGCATGTTTAGCCATAATCTACCTATTCACTCTTGTCTTAAAAAATAATATATACTAAATACTAAATTCGGTCGGCGTCGTAGAGGAAGACCCCGGTGAAGATAGCGGGACGATCTCGATTCTCATATGAACGACTGGCGCATTGTAGCCAAGGATCGAGAGGTGTGGAAGAAGGGGAGGGAGGCCTTTGCCCTGCAGTGGGACGACCCGGGCTAAAAATAAAATAAAAATAACTTCGGAAGAGAGTTCCACTACAATTTCAAGTTTTCTTGCTTAAAAGCTTTCATGCTCATCACTTGACTGTTGTCAAAGACGTGATTCTCTCTCTTCATGCTATCTACAAAATGTTCAGTCTCAGAGAGCCAGAGTAAGCCAATTTGCATCGATAAGGAGTCTGATACAAGCGTCGCAAGTTATACAAATGAGGTTGTGTACCTAGATTTAGTTGAAAGCCAAGTTATTCAGTTTGCAGATTTTATATAATATTTTAAGGCTTGTATGTAAGCAGTTGTTAATTTTTAAAAAGGTTTTCTAGATTTTGCATTTTTATAATTAGTTCCATCATAGAACTAAAAGGATAAAAAAGTTTTAAAAAATCTATGACGTCACAGAAATTCTATAGTAAATGGTAGTTACCGGTATTTACTGGTTTGACTGACAGACTTTGATTGTAAACTGTCAAAACAAAATAGGAACCAAATGCTTCGAAACTAATTTACAAAAAAAAAGCAGCCAAGTGCGAGTCGGCCTCGCCCATGAAGGGTTCCGTAGCATCAATTAACATAATATAAAGGTTTTTGTAGTTCGTCGAAAGGTAAATTTCGGTTTACGATTTATGACGTATAAAAAAAAACTACTGACTTGATCTCATTCAAACCAAATATCGTTGAAAGTTTGCATAGTAATGTACAACATATATTTTTTTTAGTTTTATCATTCCCTTATTTTAGAAGTTAGAGGGGGGGGACCAACTTTTTTCAACTTTGGAAGTGTCTCTCGCGCAAACTATTCAGTTTAGAAAAAAACTATATTTGAAACCTCAACATCATTTTTGAAGACCTATTCATAGATACCCCACACGTATGGGTTCGATGAAAAAAATTTTTTTGAGTTTCAGTTTGAAGTATGGGGACCCCCAAAATTTATAGTTTTTTTTCTATTTTTGTGTAAAAATCTTAATGCGGTTTACAGAATACATCTACTCGCCAAGTTTCTTCAGCCTAGCTCTTACGGTTTCGGAGAAAAATGGCTGTGACATACCGACGGACAGACAGACAGACAGACATGACGAATCTATAAGGGTTCCGTTTTTGCCATTTGGCTACGGAACCCTAAAAAGCAAAGTCGTGCCTCGTAAAGTGAGATTCCCTCAAGTAGAGGTTGTTTTATCATCTGTGGTTTCAGTTTAGTTTACAACAAACTTCATTTAGAGCTCGTAAGCCTTATCAATATTAAGTAGACGCTTTATAAACGAAGCCACAAGATGTAGTCTAAATTCTGCGGAGATTGCATCTTGCTTGATTGGTTTTAGTGTAGACATTTGCTTGTGTATAAGTCGGGCTTAACCAAGCAATTTAGGCTATAATATAATACTATGCTTTTAGATTAGTGAAAGCTCTATATAGCTTTTGTTTTACGTAATCATCATCATCAGCCTGAAAATGTCCTCTGCTGGACATCCTCCCTTACAAATTTCCAGGAAGAACGATTCTGAGCCCTTTCCATCCACCGACTTCCCGCGATCTTAACAATGTCGTCGGTTCTTCTGGTGGGTGGCCCTACGTTTCGTCTTCCGGTTCGTGATCGCCATTCGAGAACCTTTATTGTCAAACGGTTCTCGGTTCTTCGAGCTATATGACCTGCCCATTGCCACTTCAACTTACTAACTCTACGAGCTATGTCGGTGACCTTGGTTCTTCTACGGATATCCTTATTTCTGATTTAATCACGTAAGCAACGTATTTACGTAATGATACAGTGATAATGCTGAATTAGTGGTTCTGTTGTTATTATTTGCCTGTGTTGGGCTTCACGGAGTTGGTTCAGTCAGTCTGAGCTCGTGACCCAAATTTGAAAGACGTGTCGTGCCTAATTTAATCATATTTAAAACAAATACTTGTGTGGTGAACGCAGATGTTTGTTCTCTGTCTGGGTGTTGAATTGTTTTCTAAGTATGTATTATAAAAAAAGTATTCAGCTATCTGGTTCCCATAGTACAAGCTCTGCTTAGTTTGGAGCAAGACAGTATTGTGTGGATTGTCTATAAAATTTATTATTTATTATTATTACTTATACCCCTTTTGTCCTTCGTGGAAATCGAACCAACAACCTACAGCAGACCTACCAACTAAGCTATGATACCAGTTAGGTGCCAACAAACTGCGTTCGATTTATGCGCGCCCACAGATGTGCAACCTGCGACCGAAACCATACTACCGACACGTGGCTGGTTATCAATTTATTAGTCTGGCTGAGGGTAGACAAAATTATAGCCAGTTCGGCAGTTTTAGCGGTCGATATTCCAAAATATTTCTTGTCCATTAAAATATTGTCTGGAAGTAGATAATATTTCGCGATAACAGCTTATATTATTTCTTTTGATTTGAATTTGAAATTTAGGCACAAAATTAATATTATATTTACGCATTGTGGGCCTAAAACAGATTAATAAAATAATCATTGCTTTTACTTTGTTCCAGGTAAGCTTTCAAAACTTCGCAATTATGCGTATTTGGTTGAGAAGTTTGTGAATTAACGCAAGACGTAAGTATAATTATGTAATTTCTGGGACTGAATGAACCTGGTTGATAAAAGAAGAAATTAAATGTTTATTTGCGAAAAACATGGTAAGTTTTTAGAGTAAGTAGTCTTAAGAGTTTCACATTATTTCGCCAAAACATGCAAGTATAGAAAAAGGAAATTTTGGATCTAATCAAATCACCATTTATTAAAATACCTTTGAATGAAAGCCTAATAAGCCTCATTAGTTATAGTGATCCTATAATTGTCATCCATCTCTATTAGTTGACATGAAAGTGACAGAGAAAAGAGACTTTTAGCGAGTGTCAGCCATGTTGAAGAAGATGATGACACATCAACGTCTTCTTATAATAATATTCTCATGTATTCACTAGAACTCGCTGAAAATAATGTCAGTGCATTTCTCGTAGAACCTTTATGGGGTAGATTCGTAGATGTTTGCTACGAGACGACTGCTACGCTGCTGTGATCGCTACGGATCGTAGACTCGCTGTCTACGAAATAGTTAAGTAATGGCCCGAACACACCGAGTTCGCTGGCGGTAGCGAACAGTGAAACGCTGTCAAATATCGCTGTCAAATCTCAAATCTGACAGCGATATTTGACAGCGTTTCACTGATCGCTACCGCCAGCGAACTAGGTGTGTTCGAGCCTTAAATAGAGGCTTCAATTCTCTATTCATGTAAAGGTAAAATTCTGATCTTGACAGCAGGCAGCAGTGTGACACTACTGGTTCCCAAGTCGGACTTATTCAAAGACAAATGAAGTTTCAATAACTTGAGAAACTAACTTCATGGCCAAACTGATGAACCGATTTTGATAAAATTTCTGTAGGATCCATAAAAGTAGTACTTTTAAGATGAAACATTTTTATTTTTTTCGAAAAAATATTATGTGTGTGATGTGTTTATGTTTGTTGCGATAAAAAACAACTGAATTGAGAATCTCCTCCTTTTTTATTTGAAGACGGTTAGAAAAGACGCGCAAATGGTGAAGGAAAACACCGCAAGGAAACCACAGCTCAGCCATATAACAACAGTTTTACGCCAACCCAGTAAACACGTCACAATATTGGTTTATATTACGCGTAAACCCTTGTCCGTTGTAAAAGGACGGCCATAAAATAGATAAAATATACGAGCACTAAGGAAACCATCTTGTGCACCTGTTCTTAGAAAACTGTATTGATATCGTTTGATAAAGCGGAGGTTAGTTCACGCCTGAGGGCTTAGCAACGTTGTATTTTATTTGTATACATAGTAAAGTAATAGTATAAAAGAAAAATGTGTTGCACAATATTCGCTGTTGATTTATTTAGGACTGATTTTTTCTTATTTATTTAGGACTGATTTTTTAATCTACGGAATAACGCTATTCGTCAAATAAAAATGTAAGTCCTTGCTTTTGCTAAACCTAAAAATAAAAATGGACATATTTTTTTATTTATAGGTGTAAAAAAAATATCACTCAGTCATTTGATTTTTTATTTTATTTATTAACAAAAACGCTCTTGAGGTTGTTAGGTGCCTGCCTGCAAATGTCTTGTGTGAGAAAGTGTGTAAATAATATTTAGTTGATATGTCATTTGTATAGCGTCGTCAAAGCTTGATTGAATGATTACAAAATCTTTGCATTAATAATAGTTTTAATTGCTCTTAGCGATTAGGCAGCCCATTCTACGTATATTTGTAACTAGCGGCCTGTCCCGGCTTCGCACTGGTGGAAATTTTTTTTTTTAAATGAGTATAGCCTATGTTACTCAAGGAGGTTTTAGCAGTAGTAGAGCTCTTTGTGATGGGCTCGTCCGGGGAAGTACTACCACCACGCCTATTTCTGCCGTGAAGCAGCATTGTTGTGTTCCAGTTTGAAGGGTGTGGGTGCCGGTGAAATTACTGGCACGTGAGGCTGAATATCTGTATGCCTCCAGCTGATGGACGCAGGGCAGTGCATCGTAGGGCGCGTTCCTGACGTGCGTGACCTACGAGGCATTGCTTTGTTATAGGCGATGGTTACCACTTAACATCAGGTGGGCCATATGCTTGTTCCATCAGCTAGTTACATTAAAAAAAAAAAAAAAAAAAAAAAAAAGGAGAATAAACCTTTCCAATGGTGTAAGAAGTTTTGAAATCGGCACAGTAGTTTTTGAGTTTATTCATTACAGACATACAAAAATACAAACCTTTCCGCTTTATAATATTAGTATTAATAGATGTTTCTTTTGTGTACATTATGTATAAATAAGTATTAACGAATCTTTCGATCTAGGATTGAATAGAATTCGCAACTATAGCGCAGAAGGAAATACCGTTCAAACCGAGCTATGACGAGGTAAAGTCAGTATAGCCCCGGGCGGCATACATCACTGCGCCGTATTGGCTCGTGAAATGGATATTTTATGCAAGATGGCCCCGAATGCAAGTCAAAACAGCTCTGTTTGTGTATCGTTGGTTGAACGGCCAACGGTAGCCGCTATATAACAGCTGTAGAATTGTACGGCCCTGTATAACAATTAATTTACTTGGCTTAGTAAGTTTTCGAAGATCGGTTGTCGAAGAACAGACAACCGTTGGGGAATGAAGCTCGAATGGCGACCACGAACCGGAAAACGGGAAGTAGGCCGCCCACCCACCAGTTGGACCGACGACATTGTAAAGATCGCGGAAAGTCGGTGAATGGAAATTGCTCAGAATCGTTCTTCCTGGAAATGTGTAGGCCTATGTCCAGCAGTGGACTTCTTCAGGCTGCTGATGATGATGATGAGTTTGTTCTCGGTGGGGATCGAACTCACGACCTACGGTGCGGAAAGCAGAGCTGCCAACTGAGCTGAGAGGCCAGTCACCATAATTAGTTATTAATAGTCATCATGGCAGACCATCACAATAACGGTCGCCGCTTTAGTGTGAAGCTAAGACGGCGTTTTATTTGTTTTTCATTCCTGCGCTCGCCGACGTTGCTATTGGTTTTGGTCTGTAAACTTATACTTTTATTCGTTATACTAACCTTTACCCATCTGAAATACCAACTAATAGGTATGTTGACCTGGAAATTTTTAAGGTAGAAAGCTATTAGATATTGATATAAGTAATCACTTCTTTTTAGATGGAACGAGCAAATGGCCCAACTAATGTTTACCAAACCATCGCCTTTAACAAAACAATGTCTCTTAGGTCACGCACGCCAAAAAGCCCTACGATGCACTGCCCTGCGTCCATCAACTAGAGGCATACAGATGTTCAGGCTCACGTGTCAGTAACTTCACCGGCACCCACACCCTTCAAACCGAACCACAGCAATGCTGCTTCACGGCAGATAAATGCATGGTGGTAGTACTTCCCGGACGAGCCCTTGACAAAGAGCTCTACTACTACGCTTGTGAAGCCGCGGGTGGTTGTTTGTTGAGAATATAAACACTGAATTTAGGCTTATCATCTTGTCACCAGAATATATAATTCTGAGCCGGATTTATCAACTTATCTACAATGGATAAGAGATAACAAAGTGTACAGGAGATGGGGAACAATGAGCGGTCGGTTGGATTAGTTTTGGCTAGATCTTATTTATACTAATACCCAAACTCAGTAAGACACTGATGAATACTCAATCTCAGTAAAGCTTTGCCCACATCAAAGCGTTTCGCGATGGCGATCAGTGAATATCGCTGTCAAATATGACAAACAGGCAACAAGAATCTTGAAAACCGGTTTTATAATTTATTTAGAGAAAATTTTGTGACCCTGAGGCAAGGAATATAATACTCTCTACGAGCCCTGAGGCACTAATAAATATAATAATACCCTAAAACTACAATCGTCGCTACTATTAATAGTTTAATCATCAAAGGCTATGCATTAAGTATGTTATGTATGCCATGTGTGTGTGTGCTCAGCTATGTATGCCAGTCTATCAGGACAAAGATTCTTAAAATGATTTATTTGAAATAATCACTTAAACAAAAAAAAATCAACGGATTCATGAAGAATTATTAAGAAAACGTGGCACCCTGTAATGTCGATAGATGTCAAAACTTCGCAATTTTCCTCCTCCCAACTTTGTGCGAAGTTAAACGATCTTTGCCGAAGAGGTGTCGGTTACATGTCAGGTTATATATGACAGGTTACGTCACAAGTTACAAGACAGATTACGTGACAGGTGACGTGACAATGTCGCGGGTTCATTGGTTTTTTTCCACCTCGAAAATGCTCAAGCCTATACAAGTTCCCACTTCAAAAATGAAAAAAAAAAAAAAACTGAAATAAACAGACTGTTTGGCTCACTGCTATATAGGGTATCTACGACCTAAGAGTTATCTAAGACTTCGGTGACAAATAGGAATAACTTGTCGCCGCTCTCTTCAAACCCAGACTGAAATGTCTACATAAGTAAGCTACGTATAGACTTGAGGATGTTCTTGAACGTATTTGTCGTGAGTTATTCAATCCAATCTCGAATGCGACTTGGATGTGTTTTACTAAAACTTGCACGCTGAAGTTCTCGTAGACTGTAGAAATTACCGAAATGCTTTGCTGCACATGCACTGGGGTGCCGACTAAACGGTGGTATGTTTTGTTATCCTCCGCGATTGCATACTTATACAATATGCGCGCCGGATTTTTATCTCTTTTAGCTAGTCTTTTAGACTCGTAGAGTTAGTAAGTTGAGGTGGCAATGAAGAATCGACAACCGTTGGGGAATAAAGGTTCTCGAATGGCGACCACGAACCGGAAGACGAAACGTAAGGCGCCCACCCACCAGATGGACCAACGACATTGTTAAGATCGCGGGAAGTCGATGGATGGAAAGGGCTCAGAATCGTTCTTCCTGGAAATGTGTAGGGGACGTCTATTATGTTCAGCAGTGGACTTCTCAGGCTTTTAAAGATGATGATGATGATGAGCTAGCCTAATAGCTGCGTAGTTCCTATTTCTGGTTCTGACAGCCGCTTGTCATTTTTCCGCACAACAGAGCACCACGCGTTATCGCATAGGCATTAGCAGCCTAACTTCAAAGGGACAAAGATCCGATGCGCGTACTGTTGTATAGTGGCGGTATGAAAATGTTCGTCGATTTTAAACTTGATTTGTTCAACGTATCACGATCACATACTACCTTTTGAAACGGAATAGACAGAATACACCGATAAGTTAACGTCACAAATTATGTCAAAATGTGTTCATGATCAAGGCACTACTGGGGCAACCGAAAACCGACTCTAAGGTGACGAACATTTTCATACCGCGACTAGTGTTCATGCTCATCAGCTTGTGGTTCTATTCCTTCTGGATAGAATAAAGTTTGCGTAAAAAGGCTTACTAGCTCGCACCTTTATCTGCTTAGTTTTATCATAAAAACTTCAACACCGTCCTTGCCACCCCAGAAATAGGTGCTGAAATTGTGTGTTTTTTTTTCGTAAGCTATTTATAAGCAAGATCACAAATTTGTGGCGCCCTCTGAGCCAGTTAAGATCTGCAACTTTTGCCAATTTCGTAATTGAACATCAAAACTTCTCGGAAAAATACTTCGAATTGATTCGAGTTTTTCGTAGAAATTACGAAAAGTTAAAGAATAAATTGGAAGCTTTTATTGTTGAGCTATTGAACAATTTTACTCATTGGGTACTTTAAGCTATTTTACATAAAGTGGTCTTGTTTTTTTAAAAAAATTGTCAATGATATTACCCATCCGTCAGGTTTCATCAGGCGACTGAGATAGCAATCAAACAAACGATCAGCAATGAGTAATGAAAAAAAAAACACTTTAGGTGACCTATGCTTGTTTCATAATGGTTGTTTAAAAAATCATAATTTGCAAGCATTTTCCTTCATATCGTAAAGCTAAATTTATAAAGAACCTCTAATAAACGTAAACACGCGCTTATCTGATGGTTAAAACATAATCTTTATGAGGTCAAAGGGTGTGAAAATAATAAAGTTATTTTATTTCACGTAAAATACGGTAAGATGGGCGTGGTATATTTGCCCCAGTAAGCCGATGCTATCACGCTTAGGATAAATATTACAGTAATGTATTTGACTCTGCAATTCTCCCTTGATCTCCTGTAGATGGAGCCACGGTCGTACGGTCGTAGGTAATGTCAAGTAACGATAAGCCAGATAGATCGACGGCCTAGAGACGACACGAGAAGCTACTAAGGATTCAGAGATTAACTCCCGAGTGAAACAAGCATTCATCTGCTAATAGAAAAAGTTTAATATTCGAATAAGATCTCGTTTGTGTTGAACTGCATGGTAAAAGTTTTTTTACGTTTTTTTTCTTTTAGAGCAGTATGTAACCTCTTTTTCAAATAATATAAATGAGGTCAGTCGCCTCCCCAGTTCTATTTTCGAATAAATTCTCATTGGCGTTGGTCTCTATGGTAAGTTTTCAAGAATATTGTAGTTCTAAATTCAAATCTCATAACCGGTAGGATATTATAGAATAATGAAATTCGGTACATATGATATGAACGTAAAATCATAATTTCCCTTGGGCTTAATGATTTGCTTTGGGTTAGGTTTGAGGTAAATGAGGTCTATGTGATTTTACAGGGCCAAATAACATCGTTTTTATGAAAAGATGTTCATAAAAATGTTACAGTAATGTGTTAAAACCATAATAGTTTCAAAAGTTATAAAATAGTATTGAGCGTTGAAATTGGTTCAAATAATTATTTTTGTTTAATACCTCGCATACCATAGTTATCTTTTTAAATCATCAATTAGATTATAAATGTACTGTTTGTTTTCCTAAGAAATAAAAATAAAATAAATATGACGGCGCGTTACTAGTTTGTCAACATCACGAGTGACGAGTGACTGTCACTAGCGGAGCGTCGTGTTGGCGGTAGCGGGGCAACCGTTTGGTTATTTGACTTTGGAAATACAGGAACGAGCCAGCGCACCACATCTGCGACCAATCGCTATAAATCTGGACAATCTAAGTTAATCTGGACCAAATTAATGTTGAATAACGTACTAGTGTTTCATAAGAGGCTTTATTCTTGTTAATTAAAATCAGTGGAGTAAAATTAACTGTTATTTTGAGTGTTCGGTTTTGGTGCCCTGCCATAGGGCCCCTGTGGTAAACAATAAGTTCTGATGAAGGCCCTCAAGGCCCTCCTGCGCCTTCATCAGAAGTGGGATCGAACGAGCGGCAAAATGAAAGGCTCTGGATATCACATTTATGCTGTTCAACAAACGCCCACATGGAGTAGTATTACAACCAACAGCTAAGTTGAAGTTTGATTCGGATGAGCCGGATTCGGATATCGATATTGGTGTGACGTAACGGAAGTAATAGTGTAGAATAAAGGTCTGGACGGACTTATTTACTTGTGGCTTTAACGAGTGCACTAAAAACTCGTGCAGCTTCAGCTTCATGTCTCTGAGCTGAATTTGAATGATATTATATGGAGCTCAGTTAACCCAGCGGGCGTAATGTTTTTGAAGCTCATGTTTATTCAGGACTACCTTGATGGCATTTTACGATTCAAATCAGGAACTAAAGATACGGCATCGGAATCTGCTCTTCGATTGGGAATATAATCGAATGAATACCAACATGCCTAATGAAAATCATAACTGGGTTTGCTATATCAGCATTGTATCAGAAGGCCAATCACATTCGTCGTAAACTAAATGCATAGACTGCCACGAGTCGAGCTCAAATCTTTGGAATAACTTGTGACAGTTGTTTGGATGCTGAAGCATAAACACCTTAAGCCAAGCGCTTTCGCGCGTAAGAGAAATTTGACTGAAAAATATCACTAATGTGCATTGACTGGATATCGTACAGCTGAGTGTCAAAAGCAACGAAATGATGTCGTAATCATATCCTTAGAAACTCTAGTTCATCGCACGCCATGGAACAAGACTAACGGTGATAACATTAAGCTTCACAGCAAGTAACCACGCTTCTTAATCAAGTAAGCGAATGGATTTGCTAGAGTTGAACTGATGACAATAGACTTGGATGCAAAATCATCAGAGACTGGAATCGAAATATGGAAAATGTAGTAGGGCGTGGGGCTTGTCCAAACGATTTTGAGACGACAAGCAGATTATTCGACATTGACATAAGCAGCAGTTCGCCATTCAGTGCAGGAGTGGTGGCAGCCATACGGGGGGCAGTGGCAACAGCAACGATGGCTGTTCCGGTGCGGTGCAGCGCACAGCGAGTGCATGCAATTGCTTTCAGAGACAGTTTACATAAAGGTTAGCTGTATTGTTTTTCCTTTTCTGATTCGAGTACTAGCTAGTCGGTAGAAGCCCATAGACTTATTGATTCAGCTAAATTATTAGCGGATGACTCGAGACTACTTTCTCGCTCAATAAAATGTTTTCTTGGTTATCCTAAGGAGCGTTGAGATAAGTCGTTGGAGCGACAGTATGTTTTACTGTTATTTTGCAGTAGTGGGTGAGATGAGTCATGAGTCCCGACGATGTGTTCCAAAGGATGTATTTTCTAATAGAAGTTTGTACTTGTTTAATTAATGAGTCGTTCATAAATTGCACGCAGGCGTATATTTTCTTGATGATGATAAGGATGAGCCAACAGACTAGATTCTGGCTTCCGCTTCCGAATGTTGTCATAATAGCCGAACAGAATACTGTGTCGAGATTTTCTTTACAGAGATTGCACTCGAGGTCAGCGATGCAACAATGATTCGATAGCGATGCGACAATAAAGTTACAGCGATACGACGTGACAGCGATGCAACAGCAATGCAAAAACAATGCGACTGTGAGGCGTCTGCCTCACAGTCCGCGATAACAACACTACTAGTAACATCGAACTCAAGTGGTGGCAAGTCATGCTTGGATGAATCCTACAGTACTCATATTAAAGAAGTGAATAAAGGTGGAATCCACGAGAATATTCCTATGTATGAAGAAACATGTAGAACGATGTAGAGAAGTCATGACTTTAACACGCCCTTGATGATGTCCTTCGTGGACTATCATAAAGCCTTTGATTGTGTGAGATGGCCACAGCTATGGGCTGTTCTGCGTAAATTGGGAGTGCCGGACCACCTGGTGCTCATAATTAGAAAGTTGTATGAAACTAGTTGTGGTACTGTCAAGCTTGGAAGCCTGGACACTCAAAGCCGCTGACAGGCAGAGAGTGGATGCGTTTTAGAATTCCATGGGTTGCACACCGTACTAATGCATCTGTACTAGATGAACATCAGCTGGAAAACCAGCAGCACTGGTCCTCTGTCTGCCTAATTCGAGTACAACAATAATTTGACCACATTGCACGCAGAGGTGCATAAATCTCGCAAGGCTCATCATAACGGGCAAGATAGAAAGCCAAAGACTAAAAGGACGAACCCCAAAGAGATGGTCGGACCAGGTGTCAGACAACCTGGATATTGATGAAATAAAAAGCCCGAGAACCACTTTACTTCGTATATTAGGATAATAACTATTGATTTACAAAGCACAAGATATTTGATGAGACCTACGACCATTACGGGGAGGCAAGTAGTGACGTAGTGAGTAGTCACAGTCATTTTGGCGGCAGTGCCCAGAGAGCTGTCATCTGTCATGATCCATTGACGTTGACATAATTACGCATTCTTCGGGTATGGTGTGGCTTTGATATGCCCGTTAACGTTGCACTCCACCAAGCCGAAAAGAGAGTCAAGTCGAGGAAAACCGTACGAAAGGTTCTTGCACAAAGTCACGATCCTCAGCAGTGAGGGTCCGACGAATAAGGAGGATGAATAAACAGCTCCAATGAATCTACAACTACCATCAAATGCTACGAATGCAGTTACAAATGCCGGCAGATGGTTCAAAAAGTTCAAACCTATTCCATGAATCAAAAACAAGGTTGAACCTGAAAGACAGCAACAAGGCTGTCATCTGCTACTGCTGCGGAAAGAGAGGCCACTTTGCAAAGCACTCCACAACAACAGGCAGCGCCATGGCATCTTGTGCACCTGGATGCGCTTCTGGTGGCGGTGGCAGCGCTGCTGCCTAATGCGGGGATTACTTCTGCAAAATTGATGGCATTTTGCAAGAATCAGGTCAGTCGTACCCATTTTGTTCTCTTGAACGTTATCAACGTCATCTGGTTGGAAAGTGCAGTTAATAAGTTTACGGGCAAGCTTAGCGAGCGTGACCGAAAGGAATACTGCTTAGTGGTAATCGATGGCTTAATCAAAATTACGACTAGTCTTTTAAATTATGATGAGGCCGAGACGGCGCCAGATGATGATGTAGAGCATGAGGATGTAACAATGACTGAACGAGATGACACATTGCCTCATAATGACAATGACACTTTGACCGTATGCTCGGATGCTTTATCCACGAACTCCCGTAATATAACAGTTGCTGACAGTCTCAGTGTGTACTTGCTTCAGACACTCTCATTGTGTACTCAGATCCCGAGCCATGGGATATATGATCATAGACACCATTAGTAAATTATTGTGTATTGTGTTTGTCAAAGTCGATCCTGGTCTAAATAGTGACATCCTGCATTGCTGGAAGGATTCACTGATTCAGTCCAGATGGTTTCCAAAGTCTTGCCGCCAAAGTCGATCCTGGGTCAGAATGGTGACATCCTGCATTGCTGGAAGGATTCATTGATTCAGTCCAGATGGTTTCCGAAGTCGAGCCTGGTCGAGAAGTGTCGATCCGGGCCACACCTGGAAAGGTTGGTTGAAGGGATGCACTTGCTTGGTCCAGATGCAGTCGAGCCTGGGTCAGAATGGTGACATCCTGCATTGCTGGAAGGATTCATTGATTCAGTCCAGATGGTTTCTGAAGTCTAGCCGTCAAAGTCGATCCTGGGTCAGAATGGTGACATCCTGCATAGCTGGAAGGATTCATTGATTCAGTCCAGATGGTTTCCGAAGTCGAGCCTGGTCGAGAAGTGTCGATCCGGGCCACACCTGGAAAGGTTGGTTGAAGGGATGCACTTGCTTGGTCCAGATGCATTGCGTTGGTTTATCTGGTTGAAGGGACAGAATCGGGCCATACCGGTGGGTTGGTTGGAGGGATGCTCTCGTCCGGGCCTAGGTTCTGTAGTAATGTTCTTAATCCCAGAGATACAGCGAAAGATGTTGAAGATGGAGTCAGTCTTGTTTATGCAGGATGGACGAGCGGATGTCCTGTTGATTGAGACCCCTTTGTTCCAGAAACAAATTATCGCCCGAGGACGGTCGTATGTCAGTCCGGCCGTGACGGCGCGTTACTAGTTTGTCAACATCACGAGTGACGAGTGACTGTCACTAGCGGAGCGTCGTGTTGGCGGTAGCGGGGCAACCGTTTGGTTATTTGACTTTGGAAATACAGGAACGAGCCAGCGCACCACATCTGCGACCAATCGCTATAAATCTGGACAATCTAAGTTAATCTGGACCAAATTAATGTTGAATAACGTACTAGTGTTTCATAAGAGGCTTTATTCTTGTTAATTAAAATCAGTGGAGTAAAATTAACTGTTATTTTGAGTGTTCGGTTTTGGTGCCCTGCCATAGGGCCCCTGTGGTAAACAATAAGTTCTGATGAAGGCCCTCAAGGCCCTCCTGCGCCTTCAAATATATAATAAATACCTACATTATGCGTATTTTTGGATAGCAAAATATGAACGTTAAATTTGATATTATAGAGACATCACACATCACATACCAACCTTAGAACGTAACTTATCTCCGTCAATAACAGTTTGAACATGAACACGCTACTAAAATATTCGCAAAAACACAAGATTTACGAGCTGTCTCTTTTACAACCCGCTGCTATCAGTTCCCCATCACATATTCCACATACTAAAAGATTGATGATGTTAAACCGTTGACAACTAAAGTTGGAAGCTCTCAAACTCTTGCAAACTGCCGGATTAGATTAGATTATAGAAGAAGCAGATTTGCGCTAAAAGGCGCACCTTGTCGTCCATTAATGATGCACGTTGCATCTGAGACTAGGGCTCGTATTCAGAAACAGTGCTTGAGTCTGAGTCAATCGACTCAAGCATAGGTTTTTGACACTTTTCAACCTATAAGCAACCCTTATGTCTTGTGGTTGGGTTATCAAAAGCTTTTCAGTCTGAACATGTCTATTTAGCCTAATGTGTTTTTAAGCTTAAAGTGTTTTTGCGTAGTTTGGTCCCTTCTAAACGACAAAAAATACCCAAAACACGAAAATAGACAAAATACTGACGCAAATTGTGCATTTTCCATCACCATAAAACTAATGGAATAAAGAACTCTCTCTCCAGAAAATAAAAACAATGATGAGACTAGCAAACCCTTGGATCTTTCTACCCTGTCACTCCAACTGATTTCTTGCTTAGTGCGAGTGAGATAGAGGTTTCAGTCGTGAGCTACTGAACTCGTAAAAAACGCAATTCCCGAGGACGTCAGATGGATTGATTTACGATACAACCCCTACTTGTGTATCTTGGTTAGACAATGTTTGTATTAAAGGGTAAACCTTGGAGCAAGTAAGACAAGAAAGAGATTGGAAGAATTAGCGGTGATGGTATCATTTTTGAAGTGAAAACCTCTTTAGGCGGGCTCGAGCATTTTTGAGGTGAGAAAAACCCAATGTACATGCGACACGTCACCTGTCACGTAACCACAGCCTATAACTAACAAAGTATTGCCACGCAGGCCACACAGGTTAGAAACATGCCCTATAATGCACTGTCCTACGTCCATCAATTGAGGCATTCAGCTGTTCAAGTCTCACGCAGTTTCACTTTTTTAGTCAGATTTTTATTGTACATAGCAAAAACTAAAATCTTTTTAATAAATCCATTTCCACATGTGCGAACCAAAAAGTAATTGAAAACAATCGGATTTTTCACAATCTTTATGTTACTCTAAAAGCAATATCTCGAAAAGTTCCAATATTTGTAGTGAGCAATATTGAACATTTCAAGATCTTATCTGTATCTTATATCCTGTGGAATAAAACCTAATTTTGAAAAGCTAATTATGATCCAGTCTTTAACTGTAGATATTGTTGTGGATTGTTAACATCCAAGTGAGCTATTGAAGACATCCATGAACGTATCAATTTATTGCTCTATCAGTCTCTGGAAGTTTCCTTAAAGTGAAAAAGCTGAGCCAATATCCTTGAAACTGGGTAACAGATAATTTATGACCGGAAAGAAGCTACCTTTGCCTTAAAACGAACCAAACCAACATACTTTAAACCTCAAAACTTTACCTTCGTTTATCCAAGCGACAAAACTAAATGCAATGTATTTTTAAACTAAGAAAACACATAATTATTCAGAGATACAGAGAAAATAGGCGTCGAGTAGTTCTAAAAAATGTTATTAAAAAATATGTTTTTCGTCTACTATCTGTTTTTTTACTTTACTCGGAAAAACGAAATGCATAGATTTTTTAAACAGAAATCATAAATATTCAGATATACCGAGAAAATAAATTAAAAAAACATGTTTTTTTATCGAATAACTGTTTTTTTAATGCTCTTACTCAGAAGTGGATATTTTTTTAACTGAGTATTAGGTACCATTTAAAACAGGAAGCGATAAAAGAGTCCGCTCATTCAAATTTTGATTCATTGAACCAACAAGCTAAGTACTATTTTTTAAAACTATTACTTATGGCGATTACGATTTTACGATTTAAGATTTTTTGTCGATTCATTTTTACATCACAAAAAAGAGGATAATATCTATATGGTAGTCTTTTTTTTTAATGCTGAAACTGATCATTGCCATCGGCATCGTAGATCGCAGCTCATTGTTATTTTGCTTGTATTAGCCGTCAGTTACAAAAAGAAACCACATGCGCTTTGTAAAGAACCATGAGTCTGACTGACCATAGACGGGCTGCAGACCAGTTCGCCATAGACTGTCTAACACGTCATGTGTCTGTCATCTGTCATCATGACATAACATTAGCCTTGATGCGCGCAGAACTTTTCAGTATATCATAAAACAACCATCGATACCAACTCTCACATAAAATTTACGGCTTCTAGCACAACAGATATCCCTCGCGCCATAGAATCTCGATCAAAACCTCGTCAGCTCGTGATTGATAGAACGCTTCGAAATGCTATTGCACTGGCATGAGAGCTGTTGCCGCCACTTGCAAGAACTGATATTGGATTTTCTTGGGTGATAGACGACGAGATGATGGGTATTGTTTTACCATTGGAATTGATAAGACGAAACTGAGTTCAGTTTAGAATATGTTGAGTCTGGAGCCTAATTCTCGGGCCGACCGAGATTTTCAATGTCCTTTAAATACACTTTTTCTACGTTTTCCGTATATCGTAGCTGTCGAGGCTTCTACGATGAGATCGTTGATGAATTACTCAAGGAAATCTGCCATTCTCTCTTCGAAAAGAAGCAATAAAATAAAATTGCAAAATGATCCGAGATGAGCCGAGAATTAGGCTCCTGTTGCGGGATTAAAATGTTGATTAGGCCAAAACTGTTTCTTTATTATATTATTGCTCTTCAGAACACCGTCTCTCTAATATATATATTATATACTTCTTTCAAACCAATTAAAAAAAAAATATCAGAAAGGTAAATACTTTCTGAAATGTAGATTGGTCTAATAGAAGATTCATCAAAATTAGTTCAGCAGCTTGGTCAGGAAGCTTACGATCGCCTAGTAACAAAGCATTGCCTTTCAAGCGTTGGGAACGTGCCTTATGCTTTTCTCTGCTGGCAGTCCTTTTTGCTTTAGAGGTACTGTCATTTTTTTTCGACGCAGCGTCGAGCACGTAATCTCTATCAGTCTACAGTAGACACGTCTGTCCGGGGGATTCCTCAATGAAATTGCATCCGCTAAATGCACCGCAACGCTCACTGAATCACAATAAAGGCACTCGGTTATGGCACCCTGGGGTAGAATCAGGCTGCTTCCGCGTTCACACTCACGCGATAAATGGAACTTGCAGTTGGACTTTTGAATCCACTTTCAGACAAATTGGAACATACTCGTAGTGTGTACGAGGATTCATTTTGTTGTACGTGCTAATGGTGTAAATGCTGAAGTTTGAATGTGGAATGTTTTTAACTCAAAAATTGTAGGAACGGCATAAAACTTGAAATGCCTACTTATATATAATTATTTTTTGAAAATACGGATAGCTTTTCCAGATACGTCGCATATAACAGACACCAGAACCAAAAGTGATACTACTAAATAAACGAATTATAACTTTTATAATGCGTGGGAAAACTAGACTCTTATTATTTTGATACTTGTTATAAAAATTATTGAACAAAGTTTCAAAAAATCGTAATTTTATTGAGGTAGTCCAAAGTGAGTAGTTGGGTGCACTGGTGGCCTAGTGGTGGCTTGTGTAATCACCAGTTGACCCAGACGCTACATAAATCATCTACAATAGATGCAAAGGCCATTTTTCTTAGTCCAAAGTAATGATGTCTGAATTTTTGAAAATTGGTTTAAGTATGATGAATGTATATTATTTTTGGGGAAATATTGTCATTACTTTTGAATATAGAACACGCGAAGTATCATATTTACGTAGACTGAAAAACCAAAATCACTTCCCGGCGCGTTCTCGCTCCGGCAATGTTGTATGAAACGGTGTGCTGCTTGAATTTAGAACTCTTTCATCTATCGTACACATTGCGTTCTCGTGGCTGTATAGCCACAGAAACGTTTACCTTTCGGCACAAACTGTAAAAAAAAAAAAATTGGCGGTAAAGCGGAGTTCGTTGTTATTTGGTAATTTGGTTAATAAAAATTAACCTCTTACACCACCACCTGTGATTATTTCCTTGCATTTTTTTAAGAAAAGCACTATATATGCCTCGGCCGAAATGGCAATTGCCTGCCTCGTATCATTGAAGTCCTCGCCTGCGGCTCGGCCTTCAAACTCATACTCGACCTGCAATTGCCTATTTCGCTGCCTTTGCAATAATGTACTATTACCCAATGCTATTTTAAATTCCCAGACTGTGTATCTAGTTTTGCACAATTTACTTTGGGACGTCTGCTGATCGTTTGGTTTCCTTTTGCTCCACCAGTCTGTTTGCCTGGCATGTTGACCTATTTGCTGGACAACTTGGGATTGGTTGGTTGGCCGAGTGTATTGCAATCGTTCTTTTGACCAATAGTGTTTGTATTCTAATTGAATTCACAGGAATTCAATTTGTTGATTAGATTTTGTATAGGTGACATGGATAAGAGAGGAGTGAATGCAGAGATGACGGCTGACAGGGGAATGGAGGAGAAAGACATGTTGTGCTGACCCACATAAAGTGGGATAAGGGCAGGAAGAACAAGAAATTTTGTAAAAAAATGATGGTGATTTGGGTATAGGGGTAGAAAGATAACAATAATGGATATTTTTATTTATAATTTAATTCTTTTCCCCACTCAAATTGAACGTGATTGCGCCAATCATTTTTCTAGAATATCCAAAAATCTAAAGTTTCGAAATCTTCTTGCGTGTCATTAGTTCTTTTGAACCAGTATGCTGTGATAATTTATACAGTAGAATCAAAGCAAATTCTATATTATTTTTGTATTTATAATTCATAGGACTTCTGGGCAAATCTCTCCCAAAATCCCTCAAAGTAGGTCCTTTGAAGTTTAATTTGTCTATAGCTTATTTAAACGAAAAGTTCTTATTCGTGTTAATATTCTCTTTGACGTGAGTTCTTGGAAATAATCCACTAACATGTTGACTCCAAAAACGATTTATTTTTGTCACGGACGTATCAATGAATAGGTATTGCTTGTTCTAGAAACCTCAATCAAATATTATATTTTGCACAGTGACATTGCTGTCTTCTTCTTAAATCATGTAGATAAATAGGTCAGCTCGATAACCTGTCGGCATCTAAAAGTACTTGCAAACTGATTAAAATAATCTAAGGCTACGTTTCAACTGATGCGATTCAACGCCTGCCAAGCTGTATACCTTTTTTTTTAAAAATTGACTAAACTAAGACTAGGTAGGTAAACTAGGTGCATAATTAATTTTAAAGTAGGTACTTTGCAACAAATTCTTTGTAATAGTCTATGACGTTGACTCCTCGCTCTAACTAAGTAAGAACTTGTATGTAGACGCAAGGGATCTCTGCTTGGGCGCATTAATTGACTGGCCTCTAGCTCAGTTGGTAGTAGCTCTGCCTTCTGCGCCGTAGGTCGTGGGTTCGATCCCCACCGAGAACAAATATTTGTGTGGTTAACATAAATGTTTGTTCTCTGTCTGGGTGTTATATTGTATTCTAAGTACATACTTAGAATACAATATAACACCCAGACAGAAATACATATTTACAAACAAAAAATGTATTCAAGTATTATATCAGCTATCCGGTTCCCATATTACAAGCTCTGCTTAGTTTGGGGCTGGGTAGTGTTGTGTGAATTGTCCACAATATTTATTATTATTATTATTATTTAATTGCGTACTTTTTTATACGTTGGGGACGTATGCAAAAACACAAAATGGAAAATCAACTTCTTCTTCTTCCTGCTCCTATCCTGCTAAGTGGGTTCGGCACTAATGGTTATGAAAATAATTATATTTTCTCAAATTAAAATCACATTATGTAACCACATCTGAGATTCTGAAAGCTGTGGAGTAGATCTATCACGATCTTGCCTTACACCTCACTTAATTCTACTAACTTTGTGACTCGCATTTGTTGAAGTAAGTTTGGCTGAAGTCTTTTGATAAAAATCCCAGTTTTAGTTAAAAACTGAAAAGCCCAGAGAAGAACAAAAATTCCATTTCAAGTTTCAAGTAAAAGCTTCTAGAATTATGCCATAAACCACTTTTATTGCATCATACATTTCTTCAAGCTTGCCAACTACTTGCAACTTGTACCTGAACTGTAACTAGGGTTTCTTAAGATTTGCTACCGTCATAATAATCAGTACCCGTAGTCTAAGTTTTACGCGATCAGTTTGAACATTTGGTTTTGCCTGCGTGTCCCTTTCTTCTGTATGGAGAAATAATGAGACAACGACTCATTTCGATCGTTTCTACTAAGTTTCTATGTTACGTATTGTTGTTGTCTCATCTTTTCTACTTACAAAAGAGAGAGACACGTAGGAGAAACGAAATGTTCAAACTGATCAAGTAAAACTCAGACTGCGGGTACAGAAGTAGTTTTCGTAAATTGGAAACTTTAGTCGCAAAAACAAGTTAATTAAAGAATTGAACAATACTGCCTGAAGGCCTGCGCGCACCTAGTTCGCTGGCGGTAGCGATCAGTGAAACGCTGTCAAATATTGCTGTCAGATTTGAGATTTGACAGCGATATTTGAAGGCGTTTCACTGATCGCTACCGCCAGCGAACTAGGTGTGCGCAGGCCTTTATAGAAAAAAGCTATATGATATGACGGCTGCTTTTTCTATGTTAGGGTTAAACACTCTAAATTTCTTTTTCTTTCTTTCTTTCTTCAATTAAGTTACCAGGCAAAGAAAAAACGAAGTTTCTCAAAAACTTTACGAGCGTCTTTTGGCGGCCGTATTTCTAAGAACCTTCACTAAGCAGTGCACTGGGATCTGTCGCCCTCGGGACAAATTACAAGGTACAAACTTGTACGCTAAGTACGATCCCGTGCCTCGTTATATTTCTGCTGTTCGTATTTCTATTTACGAAACTAAAATACTAGTAGTACCTACTACTAGCTTAATATAGTGGGCTCTTTTTTCAAGTTTATTTATACTCTTTAATTGTTTTTTTAATTTATTAGATCTTTAACGTCAGTCCCGTCAGGGACAGTGTTTCACCCACGCTGAATGTGTCAAATTAGCAACTGTATTCATTATTTTGCTGGCTAGGAAACTCCGTCAAAATTTCTCGTTGCCTTATTCCTTGCTGTTAATTCGTCACTCATTATATTATTATGCTCCCAAAATGTAACCAGTAGGCCACTAATAGTAGGGTTGGTCCTCTGAGAGTCGCTTGTCGGGATATGTAGGGAGCAATGCTCGGCCTTCCTCTGAAAACAGTTCTCAGTGGTAGGTTTTGGGAGACGTAAATAATTTTTGATGATAATTTAATCAAATTACACTCACAGTCTAGGGCTGGTTTTTCACCAGAGGTATGCTACATTTCTAAACTAAGGATGAGTGTCAAGCTCACGCTAAGAAGTGAAAATGAAGCAATCCCATTGGTGCGTTTAGCTAAGCAACTTAGCACGATTCTGATGGGGCGACACTCGATGTCCGAACTGAAGGGCAAGTCCCACTTCATCTACAACATTTCGTCTTCGAAATGTTGTTTTCGTTTCGCCTATTTGTCTCTCTCTCTATTGTATGGAGAAAAGATGAGAAAACACGTTACGTAGTAAGAGTTGTTATCTCATCAATTTTCCATATAGAAGAGAGAGACACGTGCTCACACGAAAACAACATTTAGTAGACGAAATGCGGTATCGAAACTCCGACTTCGGGTACTGATGCTAGACTCTAACCAACTTCCTACGCAACTTCAGCCATTCATGTTAGTAAGTGGCTGCCATCACCCAACTCACCAACTATTGTGTCATCAAATCAAAGTTTAAAGTACCCCCACGCGCGCAAGTCTCGCACAATTCCATTGCCTTCCAGCTGATTGTATTTCCAACTCATTAGGGAAGTTGTAAATCGATGCCCGGCCTGATGGACGGGTCGTTAGTAAGGACTAATAGGTGCATTAGACAAACTTGAGACGGTGTTTGGAGCAAGTGTGACATTGACCTAAGGTGACCCATATGATTTTGATCGGGTTACTTCTCTCACTGCGTTTACTTCAAAGATTTTAAAATATAATTAGGAGATCATATTTTGTAACTGTATTGATGTTAATTCAAAAACCTACTTTTTCCTTAGATATTTTCACGTGTCTCTTTTTTGTGTCATAATCGTTCTTTGCTCTGTGTTTTCTATTTTAAATGATTACCAACACGAACATTTTTCTTTATTTCTAAACACAAAGCTGTTTTTTTTGTATTTTTCGATAGCTCATGCTTCGAAGAAAGCTTTCACAAAGGACCTCGATCATTTAACCTGTGGGGTATTTCAGTGAAAATATCGTTGAAATTTCTTATAGAATAGAAAGTCATCATTCCATTTGAAAAGCATCGCCAAAGAGCGTCGTCACAAGACAATAAAGGTGGGGCACAAAGGGCGACAGGAGGGTTTGGGTACGTCACGAAATAAGGGTGAGATTGTGCGAATTTTTATACCAAAATTGTGTGTTGTACTAACGGAAAAGAAGCGAATGTTCAAAACAAGTAATAGGTCAAAAAAACTCAGGCATCACTTGTTTCGAAAATAAAAAAACAATCTTCTCACCAATCTGTATGAAATTTATACGGGATCAATCTAAAAATTTGAATCTTTTAGAATATGTTTTTTCAAATCGTTTTATGAACGACGGAGGTTTGAAGTAACAAAAATTGAAGAATTGAGAATTTCTTTTATTTTGAAAAATTATGATGATGACCTATAAGGCACTGGTGAACTAAGTATCAAAGGCTATTTTTAGAACTTTGATGCAAGTTACTTAATATTTTTATTTTTAAGTTGGTACCCCTCTAGGCACATCACGCAAACACCTTCACGCAAACGAAGTCATGTAGAATTATATTAAATCATAATCTTAGGTATAGTCAAAGCGACTGTTTTTATCATAATTATCGAATTTGCGTTAAGGAAAAACCAGCAGAAATATTGTGTTAAAAGTTGATTTCTGGGAATCATGCTATCGCATCGACACTGAGAGAAATAAGCAAGATAATTTTGTTTTTAGCTCATTAGTATTATATGATCTCACTAATTGTTATTCATTTTATAAGCAATAATTTTAAGAATCTGTAGCAAACATTTGATAGCCTTTCGGCCCGACTACTGCTGTGATAACTTTGATTTTATTTATACTTGAATGTCAAGTTTGACCTCTTTTGTTAAGATAGTAAAGACGAAAACAATAACGGTTATAAACATGTCTTTTAGGTACTACAACGTCCCATTAAGAAATATATTATAGGTATTAAACTTACTACAGTTAAAACTAGATGGCGCTAGTAAAAATGTAACGCTAGAACGCGCTGACGAAAACGCAATACGTTTCTATATATTGCAAGCGTATTTTTCATCGGCATTTTTTAAACTAGCTTGTTACAGTTTTTACAATCTTTTACTTACCAACCATATAAAACAAATAAATTCATCTGAAATCATAGGTCGAACCATTGAGAAGAATACTAGTTATTATAAACATGAAAAACATAGTGTTTACTTAAATTACTAATCAAGTAGTATCTACAAAAACGATAGGCTATATACACACGAAGCGTAGTCGTAGTGCCTTACATAGCGTAGTACCTACAAATACGATGTGCTACGCGCTACGCCAGTGTAGCAGAAAAACACCTACGTCGTAGCAAAAGTAGTGTTTTTTTTTTTTTCTGATACGATTCTATTTTAATTGGGTAATACAATGTACTTGAAGTAACAGGATTGGACGGCCTTGTTGGATTTGTTAGGCTTCTAGATATCACGTTACGATAATACTTCTTGCAGTACTTAGCAGTTGGACTGCGCTGTAAAAACAAACACTTTAAAGCGAGTAAAACATGAATAATTACTTACAGTGCCACCAACTTTGTAATGAAGACGGGGGCCATTTAAAAATTGAGAAACGAAGTAACAGGCAACAAGCTGAAATAAGATGACGATAATGGTCAACTGACTGCGGGCCGCTAGGATGGACCACAACCGCTGGAAAGAACTATTGAGGAAGCCTTAACCCGAGAAGGCTCCTAATTATGAAATAATGTAAAAAATACAATGAATATGTAATATATAACTGAATGGATAATTAATAACTAGAAATTAATTTAAACTGTAAAGATACAAATTTTAGAAATGCATGTCATGTCAACTACTGAACTACTATGTGAATATTGGAATAAGTATGCTTTTTTATTTTTATTATTATTTATGTAATTTTATGGTTATAAGTTATTTTTAATTGCGGTAAATCGGTGGATGAAGAAGGCGTTTGAAAACTTTAATATTATTTGAGACAGTTTTAGACAGAATTTATTTTTATAAAATGTAAAATGTGCTTACTTTGTAAAATACCCATCGTTAATGCATATTTATGAATGGGGAAAAAATCTCGACACACAGTCATTAGTAAAGCATTACTTACCGCCTTGTCCAAATTGTGAGCGTTAGCGATTAATTCAGTAGCACAACGCTTTTGCTAAAACAACCTTATTATTTGTCACCACCAGAACACAGGTCTAAGGCTCTTTTGACGTGACAACGTCTTATCTCTCTCGTCTTATCTCAACGACGCACGAAAAAACATGATTCATGCGGCGTTACCTCGCTTTGAGGCGTTCCATTTAAGGCTTGAAGCGAGAGCGCGGAACGAGCGACAAAGAGGCACTCGGCGCAAATCGGCCTCTGCGATCATACAATAATACATTTACATGTTTTCGTCAAGTATGAAGTGCAGTGAAAAGTGAATGCGGTGTCAATTGTTTATAGCAACGATAATTGCGGCTTATGACGTTGTCAGGTTCAACTATCGTCAGTAAACCGACTTTACATACAACCGATTTTTTTTTTAAAGATATTTTCTGGGAGTTATTATGAGATTTTATCACTGCTATACAACCATGTCCACAACGTTCGTATGGTTATTATGTTTTGGTATGGACTTTATTTGATACTAGCGGCCTGTCGCGGCTTCGCACGGGTGGATATTTATTTTTTAAACTCATAAATATAACCTATATTATTCAGGGTGAATGTAGCTTTCCAATGGTGTAACAATTTTTGAAATCAGCAAAGTAGTTTTTGAGTATATTCATTACAAACATACACACAAAAATACAAATCTTTCCTCTTTATAATATTAGTATAGAAGTATAGACTTGCAAGATTGTTCCTCGAAAAACGAGTGCCGTGAATCCGTCAGGATAATAATGTTCCGTGGCCATAAATGCCACTCGTAGGTTTTAAAGAAAACTTCTTTATCTTTATAATTGGAAATCTTTTTCTTCAAAAAAAATGCCAGCTGAATTTACTAATTTTAAATGAAGGTGCTAATAAAGATACGATATTTTCTCACGGGCAAGATGTCCGTCAAAAGACAGACAAGAGCTATAAATAAAGCTGGTTTTCATTATCGACGACCCGTGTGTTGTGACGCCGACTGACCCTCTCATTTATTAAGGGGCAGACAAAGACGGGGATATAATGCGTAGACCCGTACGCACTGCACTAGTGTCATCACTTTCATATAAAATGTATGGGACCGATTGGTTTCTGACGCACCGCAAATACACGGGTTGTATATAGTGAAAATTCGGCTTAAAAGGCGCTAATAAAGAAGTGACATCTTGCCTGTGCCAAAATGTCAAAAAAGACAGGAGATATGGGGGATATAAATAAAAGAAGACAAACAAAGGTTCGGTGCTCCATAACAACTCAAAGGCTACAGTATCTAATATCTTGCGCCCTCATCCAGGGCCGTAATGGGCGCGTGGGCTTGACAAGGGCACGCCCAGACTTACTTTGTTCTAAATGTATTGTGTACGCTTCCTCTGGTATCAGTGCGCTGCTCATTTAACCTGATGTTAAGTGTCGTTAACCGCATTTTTGTTCGCGGCTTCAGATTCACTGACGCTCGATGTCGGTTTATGTCTCGATGTCAAACTTGACAGCGTTTCACTGATCGCTACCGCCAACGAATTAGGTGTGCGCAGGCCTTAAGTAGATGGTCAAGTAATGTATTTTGGCCTTTATTAATTAAAAATTAAAGCTTTCTTTTGTGTAAGTATAGCTTATATAGAAAACGAATAGGCTACGGTAGCACAAGACCGTCAACATTGGCTCATACAGAGCGAGTCCTATACCATTGTCAATATTGGTTTGCGTTTTCCTAAAATAATTAATTTTGTATGAATTTAACGTGTTATTGTTTTGTTTCAGGTAAAATTTCATGAAAGGTTTCATCCGGGCGAGAGTGTTTCGGATAGTAGAGTAAGTTTTAATTGAGTTTCAGCAAACTTTAAACAATTAGAAGGCAATTATATACAGGCGGTGTTAGAAGCGATAATGACGCATTTCTTCTTCTTCCTGACCTTATCTTACATTAATAAAAAAAAAATCAAAATTCAAAACTTCTTTATTTGGATCTTATTACAAATGGAACAGAAACAGATGGAAAACGATGAAATTAGCAGGAGTCAAAAACTGTGTCGCGAACATCAACGCCCTCCTCCGCAATACCTATTCAATTTCAAGGTTTCAAATGCTTAATATAAAAAGATCTCTCGATCCTTGGCCAGAATGCGCCAGTCGTCCATATGAGAATCGAGATCGTCCCGCCATCTTCTCCGGGGTCTTCCTCTACGACGTCGACCTTGTTGATCTTGTCTTTGTTGTCGACGTTGATCATGGTAGTTAATACTGAAACAAAAAGGTACCTAATACTAGAATGAATAGAAGTGTAGGATAGGTATCTATCTGCAAGAATTAGCCTAGCCACGCGTCAACATTTCCGTAACTATAGTTACTCGTATAACTGATTTCTACTGGGAAAATAGTTTTCTTTAACTTGTTTAAACACTAGACCACAATATTGTCAAATTCAAATTTAAAAATATGTTCATACAGTTGTATCACAAGAATTAGTTTGAAACGACTTAAAGTAAGTCCAGGTGTCAGTTCCTCGCGACTAAACCTAGAAGAATAAGCAACTAACTACGTTCCTACCGTTTTTATATGATCCTTTTACAAAATGAGTACTTTAGTGCTGAGTAATAATGCGTTGAAAACCTCCAAAAAATAGGTACTTATTCGGAAAAACAGGCGCAGATACGAAATATTCAGAATCGCAAATGAAAAGGTATTCCACGTGATATATCGAAGCTATCGAAAGCACCGCAGACTTTAATGCAACTTGACCACAAACAGCGGCCAGCGGGAATGTGCGATAACTAATAGCTCGTATTAATTAAGCCGTATTTTCACGAGCGAATATTGTATCGCTATTTCAAGATTCGTTCACTTTCGTTCGTGTGTTCCGAGCCCGTTTTTTCAGTGGGTGGAGTAACGAGAGAAACGTCCGCTAGGGGCGCTTATTGTGATTCGTTCAAAACCCGCTAGAAATGGGCACATACTGCTGTGAACGTGTGAACGTGAGTAAGGAACTCAGAATAGGCAATAAATAATAAATAAATAAATATTGTGGACAATTCACACAACACTATCTAGCCCCAAATTAAGCAGAGCTTGTACTATGGGAACCAGATAGCTGATATAATACTAATATACATTTTTTTTGTAAATACATACTTAATATACAATATAACACCCAGACAGAGAACAAACATCTATATGTTCACTACACAAATATTTGTTCTTGGTGGGGATCGAACCCACGACCTACGACGCAGAAGGCAGAGCTACAACCAACTGAACTGAGAGGCCAGTCAAATGGTGTCAATGGCAATGGTGGTAGTACGCTTGTTGCGGGCTCAAGTTTGGTTTTGTGATTTTTTTTGGAAATAAATCAATTGGTTTTTTATCATTCTTTCAGTAGATACCTTTAAATGTATTTTTGCAATATCTTAAAGTTATGAACTGAGTGGGATTCGATCGGACTCACGACCAGCCTCAGTATTCATACGGAAACGCGTTTATTATAAGCCTAGCGATAAATCGAAATAATATGTCAAAAATTAAAACTAAGTATAGCGGAAAAACGGAGATTTCATGACTGAAAGCAATTAATCAAAAGCGCAAACCATTTTACGGTTGCTACATTAAAACAAAACGTCGTAAATATTATATTAATGACTCCTTCCCACGTCTTTATGAATACTTGGGAACAAAAATAGTTACTTTCTTCCATAAATAATATTTGTTACGAACCAGTTTTATGATTGAACTACTTTTTGTGTTTACTTCCGCATTTATTAAAGATTTTTAGTAGTAACATTGAACAACAAAGGGCCAATAAAACTCAAGAGGTTACCATTGAATCGTCTTTCTAAATATGCACATTTAGACGCTCGAATAATAATTGCTTTTTGCAAACGTTGTTTTGGAATGTGCCAATGATGTAACAGCCTTTTATTATTTTTGTTACAGTTACTGTCATTGATGTATACAACGATGCTTAATGATAATTACAGACAACCCTTGTGTCCCTTTAGGGCTCGTTCACACGAGCGTGATACGAACGCGATTTTAGTCGCATAAGCTAATGCGCTTATGCGACTCACGTGCGGTGTCAACGTGCGCTTAATTTTTAAACGGAGTGGGCTTGTAGCACCTATCCCATCATCTCAGCCTAGTCGGCCTTATCCACTGGGGAATAATGATCAATACGTGCGTAGTTGACTAAGCTGCATATTTCTTTATGATCTCTACCCTTCGAAACATTTTCATGACAAATTATGTCTAAAAAAGTCTATTTCACGGTCCGGCCAGCTGGAGTAAGCTTACTTCGAGATGCGGGTATAAACTAGGTGTTTCAATAGGGTTATTTGACTATTGAATGTGCTTTTAAGTCGCTGTAAACGAAACACAATATCCATAAATTTCCATTAGTACCGACTAGTGGGAATTTACGTATTTTTTTATGTCATATCTGGCGGGCGGGCGGCGGGACAAGCAGACGGGCCATCTGATGGAGAGTAGTCACCGTCGCCCATAGACACCTGCAACACCAGAGGTGGGGCTGATGCGTTGCTGACCCTTTTGAGAACTATATGTCTTTTTGACGTGACAATGTCTTATAATTCGATGGAGCCGGCTGCACGCACAAAAAAAACATGACTCATGCGGCGTTACCTCGCTCAGAGGCGTTCCATTTAAGGCTTGAAGTTGAAGTGCAAGTGAGAGCGCGGAACGAGCGACAAAGAGGCACAATCGGCCTCCGCGTTCGGCATCGTTCGACATCTGTCTCTCTCCTACTTGAGTGAGCGATGCGTCCGCGTGGACAGCTGTATAACGTTGTCACGTTCAACTATCGTCAGTAAACCGACTTTACAGACATCCGATTTTTTCAAAAATACCTATCAGTTTGTTCACTTTATCCATTTTCACTTTAAATTCCGTCAAGCTGATGGTAAGTCATCAACAAATCTAAATATTAGATCAGGTTGTATACCCGAAAACATTACCTACCCTGTGTTGGGGAAATTGGGTAAAAAGCACACAAAACAAGCGCTTGGTCACCCGAGTGTCGCATAATTAATTATAGCGCTATGATGCGGATTAATTGTACTTCTAAAGTATGTTTATTAATCGTTAATTACTTTTGTGATTTGCAGTTTAAGAACAGTACCCAAAGTCCGAGTTTTGCTACCACATTTCGTTACCAAATGTTGTTTTCGTTTCGCCTACGTGTCTCTGTCTTTTGTATGGAGAAAAGAAGAGACAGCAAAAATACGTTACGTAGTTAGAGTTGTTGTCTCATCATTTTTCCATGCAAAAGAGAGAGACAAATAGGCGAAACGAAAACAACATTTGGTAACGAAATGTTGTAAATGCACTGGGACTTGGGGTACAGGGCAGATTTGTTTTCATACAATTGCTGTTGGGACAAGCATAAGGCTCACCTGATGTTCAGTGCTAACCATCGCCTATAAAAAGCAGATTATAGACTATGGTTATTATTGGCAGAGCTGACTCTAAAATAACACACCGTCAAGTATTTACGAAAGGCGCTTAATAAGGGTGTTTTCAGACGAAGGCGTCGCTCGACAAGCCATTTTTATCGCCTTTCGCTCCGTCAAGCAGGATAAGCGAGATCCTAGGTAAATAGGGTTATCAAGTAATCTTTATTGAGTGGATAAAATAAATATAATCCAGTGGTTATTGCATCAGAGGGATATTAGTTTTTTTATAGCAAAAGATAAGATATTTGTTTTTTTTTTTATTTTCATATTTATGTTTTTATTTGTCTTTGACTACTCATCATCATCATCATCATCAAAAAAACTTTAAAAAAATATTAAATATTGAGTATTACACGGGCATTTATCGTACCACCATATTTATATTGTAATAAAGTCGAAACGTCGAGAATAATATGCAAATAAGTTACTCGCAAAAGCACAAGATGGTAAAAAATCTTTTAGGGAACGTCTACCATATATACCATCTTGATCACATTTTTTTGTATATTTTTTGTGACACCCCTGACTTCCATATACGTATTTCACGTGAGATACGTCGCGCGTGTATTTTTAGCGAAATTCGACTATTACTTACCTGCTCGCCTTATATCATGCGGCGACGCTTAAAGGTGTGCCTACACTGTCGTACAAATCGAATCTTGGGCATCCAAATAGGAACAAAGAGTTAGGTATATCATGGGATGTCAACCTTGACTCACAGACGTATTAATAAAAATCTTGCGTCCTTTTCTTTTTCAACAAGCGTTCAAGCGTTTTAGATGATATCATGTACATTTTATTCTAAGTTAAAATTGAAACTAGTCGTGAAAAAATCATCACTGCCTTTATTAGACAAGCTACATTTTAAAGGTGACGTAGTTTAGAAAAATTATCAATCGCTTAAGATATAAAATATAGACAGTGTGTACTTCGATATTGAAATAAACCAAGTGTTTACAAATGCGTAAACCAGTCAAGTTTCGCTTTTACAAGCACCTGAATTATTTTCAATTATCACTTGTCAAAACTTTGCCTTTTGATTGTGAATATAACTTGGGACTTCGGAAAGTTATTTAAAACAAAGTATTCTCGAACCACATCTCACATATTTGTTCCAACCGAGAATTTTCACAAGCTCACCTGTCCCAGTGTTGTGTCGCAAATGGAATTTCATTTTACAGTGTATCACTGGCTTTAGGGACTGGGTATTGAAGCATTATGTTCTCAATTTACGCCTTCCCTTATCTTTATGTTGGTATACACCTGTTTTATGAACTTTCACGATGTATTTATTGAGATGTGCCGGTGATAAAGTACTTTTGGTGATGTGAGGTTTTGCTTGATAAAGTACTTTATGGAAATAAGAATGCCATCAAAAATAAATCAAATCTTAAGTGGCAGTGGTAATCATTAGCTCTCATACATACATCATTTGTTGATCAATGTCTATTCTTATATTTTTACTATGTAAACTATGAGTATTATGTATCTTTTTTTCATCACTTAATTTCATATGTTATGTTATATGTGTATTAACAACCGTGTTTTTGGTTCGTTGAGTATCTAAAATATTGTTTCTTTTATCTACCATAAGCCTTCATAAATAAAAACTATTTCTTTCATTCTCGCTATGTTTTGTATAATGTCGCAGCCAAATAGTTAAATCAGGCAGTTCATTAAACGTAGGTACTTATTATATATAGAGCATCCACTCATCTATAAACGCTGTAAAAACTGAATAAATATAAAGCTTTGAATCCAAATCATTCTTCTGCTAACATGTCACGTTTCCTACGATTATTTCTCTCGAACACGCCGTCTTTCCCGTCTATTGGACACATTTCTTAGCAAACGAAACCAATTTAGTGTATCGGTTTCAAACTTTATCCTCGGGACGCGTGTCACGTATCTACGGATATTGCTTGCTTGTACCCGCGAATGGGAATTTTGTAAGGATCATGCAACTAAGCCGCGAGTTTGTGTCAGTTCTTTGTCTGGTCTGCCTACCATAACCACCTACCTTAATAGTTTTTTTATATGAGAATAATTGACAAAACTGTTTCTAAGCGCGCTAAGCGTTATCCTCATATGAATAGTTTGACTTACAATTGGATACAGTTATGCATAGTGAGTCCAAGCGCCATTTTCAGTTTTTTGGGAAATTACATAAACGCGTTTTTATTGGTAGAAGATTTGCATTTGCATCGTCAGAAAGTAAATCTATGTACATCGAAGCTTATATTTGTAATTTAACATGTTACAAGAAAAAAACACAAAAAAAGTTTTTATTTTGAAATATATCGTTAAAAATGCACTTGGACTCCTAATAAATATGATGTTCTCATTTTGCAAAACGAGTCCAAGAGACAAAATAATTATTTATTCAGGAAGATTAGCTTTAAGTGCACGTGGAAACGAATTAATATGATGTACTCATTTTGCAAAATGAGTATAAGTATAACATAAAAATGTTTCCTGGACTATTTTCCTATCGTTTAATAAAAAACCCTTGAATTTCCGTATTTACTCAGCATCTTATATTAGATGTTACAGAGAATTGATAAAAATAAATAAAAAACTATTAAAATGGCACTGATAGTATGTCCAGAAAATAAAACAATATAATTATCTAAAAAATATATTAATTTAAAACAAGATAAGGACTATCTCAGATATATCTTCAGCTTTCAGACAGACAGAAAAATTATTGATGATATTATTGGTCAACACCAACCCCAAACCCAGAACATATCGGGTAGGATGTAGGATGGAGTAGGTAAATAATATATAAATCTACTCTTCTTCAATAAGTTCCGGATCAAAAACCTAAATGGCCATCAACACCTTCAACAACAATATCATCTTCAATCGTGTCATCAGAAATCAAATCTTTGTCAAATGCTATAGCGTCGTTTGGGATATTATGAAACAGTGATGTTAAATCTTTTAGTTTTTTCTCTGAAACATTTTGTCCTTTCCTACCCTTTCTTTTCTTTACATCAATTTCTAAGCTTTCTTCCTCTTCTACTGCTCCTGCCTTGACATAATGAGGCAATGGATGATTTTAGGTTTCCTTTATCTGGTTTATTCTTAACCAATTATTATTGACCTTCTCGCCCACTGTTATCTTTTTTCTGTTGACAATAGCTTTTTCCTTTTCTTCAGTATTTGTGATTCTTTGTTCTGCAGCTTGCCATAACTTTCTTGTTGTCTTGTGGAGTATAAAGTATTAATTGCAGTTTCAGAAATATAGGGTGCTTTTCGAGGAGAAATCATCAGGTCTATTTTTATACTTTTTTGCTATATTGTACGCCCGAAATAGGTAAGCTGTTGGAACATAATTACTTTTAAGATCTTTTATACACAGTTTTACAATAAAATATTTTAATCTTTATCTTTATACGTGTATTCTGGCCTTTATTATTTTTATTCTGTTCTCCGCAACAATTAAGTTGACCAAAGAATTAAGTTTTTGACTTTGGTAAACTAGTATAATATGTGCTTCCTTAATCATGACTTGGGTTCTTCTGCCAGCCTCTCCTTCCACCCAAACAAAGATTACGTTCAGAAGTTACAAACAACTGTCGCGTAGACTACTGATGCGTAACACTACGTCGTTTGGACTAGTAATGTTTAATGGAAATGTGCTTTTTCATCATAAAATTTGGTTGTTAGTTTTAAATTGGTTGTTGGACTTGTATTGCATTTCAAAATACTTAGTTTGCTATAGAAGGCGCTTGGACTGGGTATCAAAAAATACCACTTAGAGTGAAGCTGGCTGCAAGAGTGTTTTTTCTATGGCTTAATTATGCCCTAGTGATTACGAAAATGCGAAAAAATCAAAAAATGAAATTTGGCGCTTGGACTCCTTATGCATAACTGTATCCAATTGCATACAATGTTGCTATATGCAAGGCGAGTAAAAATAAGAAAAAAAACAGTGTCTACTGTTTGTGAAACGGGCACCTAGAATTAACGTTTCAAAGTGATTTAATTGAATAAATGCCTTTTACTTCGAGTTTGGCTACATAATATTAAATAGCAACATTGTTGTCAGTAATGTTTTAGGGCATGTTCACACGAGCGTATTTCAAACACGATTTTTGTCGGCTCGAAACCGTGTGCGAGTCACGTAAGCGCCGCTTGCTGTTCAGATACTTTTAAATCTACAGTTTATGTCATCCGTATAATTTTATCCGTACACGCGCAGCGCCCGCGCTGCCTTTTCTGGGGAGCAAATGGCGCTTACGCGACTTACGTGTCGCTCTGAAAAAATCACACTCGTGCTAACCTGAGCTAAGTATTTTTGGTTTCACGTTTACAATTTTCGAATAATATAATTTAAAACCAGAGAGTGTTTGGAGAAAATTGGATCTTACCGTTTGTGGGTCGACCGTTTGTGGGCCTTAAAATAATATAATATTCTTTGAAAACGGAAAATGTTCTGAACATTATTTCATTGAAATGTTTTTTGTACTTTTTATAAGCCAGTCGTCAGTCGTGGCAAAAATAAAAGACTTCTTTTTCTGCCGTCAAACAGCGTTGCTATGTTTCGGTACAGAATAAAAATATGAAGGGGGAGAACTGGTAAAATACAAGCATAATGCTTCGAGTTGATGGACGAAGGCAGTCCATACGTTCTTTTCGTGCGCGACTTTCCATCTATTAAATACAACTCTAACCCCCGAATACTGAAACGCAACTCAGATTAAAGCACGTCTCAAGCGACGAATATTTGACAGATTTTCATTGAAAACTGTCAAATATTCGTCGCTTGAGACGTGCTTAAATCTGAGTTG
Source organism: Thera obeliscata (assembly GCA_947578465.1). NCBI lineage: Eukaryota > Metazoa > Arthropoda > Insecta > Lepidoptera > Geometridae > Thera > Thera obeliscata. Next base: position 13,388,731 of record OX387916.1, read on the forward strand.
CGTTTCAGTATTCGGGGGTTAGGCCCATATTCATCTAAGCCGAGCCTTAAGGTTTTTGACATTTCAATGGAGAATTGTCAAAAAATCTTCTTATGCTTGAGGTTCGACTCAGACTCAAGCACTAATTCTGAATACGGGCCTAAGAAAGAGTCCAGTTTGAGAGGACTAGTAAAAAACCTGCGCAGCAAAGAGTTAAATGGCCTTACAAGCGTTACTTAGGTTTGACGCACTGCTTATAGTTCGCCCTGTCACTGTTTGACATTACCGGATGGCTTACCATCCGGTTATGTCAATAATCAGTGTTAAAGAAACTGTCATCCCTTAGGATGACAATTGCTAAAACACTGATTATCTTTTGAAAAACGCTTGTAAGAAATGGGGTGATTCGTTTTCTGTGATATTGGGAAGTCACATAGCTTTTTGATTTTCATTGTTTTTCTGGTGTTATTTTGAGTTCTGTTGTGTAATTTCGGTGGTATTTTAACCAACATTACTTATGGTCTTAGCCCAAAGTGTTAGCAATTGGAATTAAAGTGTATTATGTGATATTCTTATTTGATCGAAAATGCTTCGGATGGTTTTGGAAAAAACGGCCATCTTTTGTTCCAAAGCCAATATTAGGGTAGGGCCGACCTGTACTATGACTGACGACTTGACGAAAAAGTATTTTATCTATGTAATATATCATCATTAAACTCATTATTATACTACTCGACACTGGCAAAATTGATCCGAAATGGACAGATGCCATTCATTAAGAATAAGAAGTAATGGGGTAAAAGTTCAAGAGTTTGAGGTAGGTATGAAAACAACCACGTACGTGGTAAGTTGCGGGTATTACACTATCTATGTATGCATAGTGGACTCTCTCGCCATGACTCCAGAAAGTTGAAAGTGGGTCAATGCGTGACACCCCGACAGGCTTATCACGATCCCAGTGAGCCAGATCTGCCTCCTTAAGGCCTACCATGAGCTCTATCTGGCTCTGTCTCTGGTTCTGGTTTTGAGTCTGTGTGAGTGATCACCAGTGTATTATACTGTGTTTGTGACGTTTCGAGGTATGATTTATTTAGTAAACACTCACACAGTCTCAAAACCAGAGCTAGAGACAGAGCCAGACAGAGCTCATGGTAGGCCTACAGCTTCTATAAATATAGTAATTATGGTGACGCATATTTTATATCCTTGAGCGTGGATGAGTTGGTTTGCTGTCTAGTTTATGTACTAGACCATTTGTGGCCTATTGATAGTAACCTATCTAAATAGGCTAATAAATATCAATAGGCCAACAATGGTCTAGAACATAAACTAAATTACAGTACACACACACGGTTACAGTATTTTTTACGTGACAACGTCTTATGTATACGTAACGACTCATGCGGGGTAACCTCGCTCTGAGGCGTTCCATTTAAGGCTTGAAGTGCAAGCGAGAGTGCGGAACGAGAAACATAGAGGCACAACCGGCCTCCGCGTTCGGCAGCATTCGACATCTGTCTCTCTCCTACTTGAGTGAGTGATGCGTCCGCGTGGACAGCTGTATGACGTTGTCACGTTCAACTATCGTCAGTAAATCGACTTTACAGAGAACCGATTTTTACCTAAGTCCGCGGGTTTTTGCTCGCAACAGCATTCCAATAAAAAATTGTAAATCATACATCGTCAGATCTTTAATAGGTAACATTTCTATAACTTGGTAGGTTGCCCGGAGCTTGACCAAAAATCACCTGAAGTATTTTACTCTTGTCAGTATTTTTATCGATTTAATTTTTCGGAAAAATATCATTTTTATTAAAACTTGGCTATAAATGATAAACTCCTGTTGCCGCCAGATTTGTGTAAAGCTTTGTTAATATCATACTTTACATCTGTTTTTTGGTGTGATGAACTCCATTAATGTTTTAATCACTCATGTTTCGATAAAGCAATGTCTCAATTTGAATCGATCATGTAGGTCCGTATGACGCTCGCTTCATAACGGCACATTTATTCGATTTCTGTTTTTCAGTTAAATACGTGTTAATTGCCATAATGTGTCTGCTTTGTGGGAGATATACAGGGTTATTCATTATTAGCTGCAAATACTCAGGAATTAGGTTCAAAAAATAGAATAAAAAATATTTATGATTTTTTTTTTTAAATTTGATCAAAAAAAAATTCAAGTTTTTGTATTAAAATTTTATTTTTATTAATTTCTTTATGGCTATTGCATAATGATTGCCATGGAGAACCGGACGAAGACCCACCCAGGCGGTGACTGAACGCAGAGTGTCACTCACGGCGCGCGGGCGCGGATCAAAGGTCAAAATAGGTCAGGCGCCAATGATTCCTTTATCGATTTTCTCGGGATTTTCATAACAAAACTTAAAAAAAATCATTTCATAAATATTTTTTATTTTATTTGTTGAACCTAATTCCTGAGTATTTGCAGCTAATAATGAATAACCCTGTATAAATGAAAGTGGTTATTTAACAAGTCACTATTTAGCCCCAAATTAAGAATGGTTTGTTCAACACCCGGAAACAAAAAAACTTTAGAGAAAAACGAGGGATCGAACCTACGTCGCCGAAAAACTCTTCTTCTTCTGATCGTGTCACTAATTCTTTCGAACCAAGTGTGGCGAAAGGATTTTAAGTGCTATTCTTATTTATTATAAATTATGTGCACTATGCCAGTTCTTTCAAACGATGTAGAAAAACAACGTGAGGAAACCGCTATATCGTAGAACCTAAAAAGTTCCAAGACATGTGTCAAGTACACGAAAGGAGCTTTGAGGGACATTTAAAATCCTTTCACCACACTTGGTTAAAAAAACTAGTGGCACGATAAGAATAAGAAGACTAAGAAGATCATCAACATGTAATGTAATCCGTAAATTTTGAAGTCACATGTTATTTGCAGTTCTAGATCAAAGCAGATCTTGCGAACCACGTCACGGTATCGATAGGGTATTAGCACTACTATCGGCTTCGTTAGGAATTTATATGAGGACTAGTGACGTGATTCGAATGTAAAGGGGGATTTCCGACCGAAATGCTGTTATTTGTGTGCTATCTCATCTTCAAAATCAACCACTGTTGGATATGCCTACTATATACATTTCCAGGAAGAATTTTTCCGAATTCTTTACATCCACTGACTTTCCACCATCTTTACCATAATTATTTGATTAACCCTTAATTCGACGGATAATTTTTTCAATTAAATTTGTTAAATCGCTACAGTTTTTGGATGTTAGCTGGAAGGAGACTCTATAAAAAATACCTAAAAAAATCCACCTGTTTCAGTTTCCTGAAAAACCTACGTTCATTATACTGGACATTATCAAGTATCTAAAAAACTGATGTTCTCAAACTATGTGCAGTATAGTTCCCATTATCGAGGAGAAAGAATAAAAACAACAAGTGGTTCTGTAGGAAATTATTTATAGAATTTGACTCATAATAACATTGGCTTACGCTTAAAACACTAATAGGAACTCCAAAAACATACAACTAAAAAGAACTCACCTAAATTATGAACAAATGAATAAAGCATCTATAAAATTCTCATAATAATCAATATTTAGCTTATGCAAATCACAGTCATAATTACAATAATTAATGTTTCAATGGCATGACGTCAGCTACTTGGCCATACCTGAATTCTGAACGCCATTAGTCTAGATAGGAAGGCATGACCACTATAATACACATGATGAGAAGAATCATGAGAAAATCTTTAAACTCATCAATGGTCAACTGTATACATTTGCCAGTTCTTTGAGTTGGGTACAAGTTCGTGTTGTTAACGATGTTATCGATTATATCCGGGGTAAGATAAAAAAAGTCCAACGGGGAGTCAGTATCTGGTAATTCAAACACAAAATCATCTGATGGAACATATGCCTTATGTCGGAATTGCCCTTTCTTCCATTTGTAGCTTATAATGAGTCTTTTCTTTGTCTTTTTTTGCCCAGACGTTTTGCACAGGTCGTACTGGTAGATTTTTCTTACGCCTGGTCGTTTTTGATGTTGATGGGCTAACAAGGGACGAAGCATTTGGTGACGGAATCGACAATAATGAGCTACACTTGGTATAGCATTATAATTTACTTCACCAGTTGGTGGTAACGTGTGTTGTCTTTGAACCTTATGCTTTTGTATTATTGCATTGCATACGTCTGACTAAGTGAAGTGGCACCACACTGGAACTTCACTGCTATTATTTTAGACTATTTTTGATTTGTAAAAGGATCATATAAAAAAACGGTAGGAACCGAGCCGTAGTTTGTTGCCTGTTCTTCTAGGCTTGGTCGCGTGGAACTGGCACCTAGACTCACCTAGCTTTAAGACGTTTCAAGGAGATTCTTGTATCGTATTGAATAATTTTTTTATTGATTGATTGATTGTTAAAAGTAGGGGTCAACGGAGGTCGATCATGGTTTAATTTTTTTCTACTTCTAATACAGGGTTGTTCTCACTATCATTGATGCTAGGGCAGACCTCTGTATCAAGATTTTCTTTGACCACCTCCAATACAGTATCAACGTCAACATAAGTCTCATCACTGTCGATTAAAGAATGGACTTTTGTGTCATTTTTGGAGCTATCTAATAAATTCATGCGCTCTAAAGATGAATCTATTGAAGGGCACGGTGAAGAGGACAATTCTTCAGTGGTATGTGCAATTTCCTCTTCATCGTCAGGTTCAGAACCACTAGTATCTATATCCAAAAGAGCATGTTCAGGCGGCACCAATGCTACTAAGCGATGTCTTCTGATTTGAAGTTCTGAAAAACAAAAATTAATCAGTTAGTAGTAAGCAACGAAACATAAGATTTGTGGATCCCTAAAATATTATTAAAAGAAACTACAAAAGTTTATTTTCTAAATATACGGCAACGGGAAATATACTAGACGCATGATTTTTTATTTAGTTCTCTACTACTACGACAAGGGGAAGAATACTAGACATAGCATTTAGCTGTTTCTTTACTAATAATTCGACGACGGGAAGTATGCTGGACAAACATATTGTGGGCTTCACAAAAACTAAACCAAACACAATAAAACAATCACAGCATTACCAGTAGCTTACCGGGTATTTTATTTTTAGAGTTCAATGATATCACAAAGAAATAAGCCGTAAAACAAGGAATAAAATGCAACTTACCGAACTCCCGCGCAGTGCGTCCTTCCTTCCCGCCATCTAGCCGGCGACTACTCACGTATCATCGATGTGCACGCGTTGCTGTTTTTAGGGTTCCGTAGCCAAATGGCAAAAACGGAACCCTTATAGATTCGTCATGTCTGTCTGTCTGTCTGTCTGTCTGTCCGGAAGTGTCACAGGCATTTTTCTCCGAAACCATAAGAGCTAGACTGACTAAACTTGGTGAGTAGATGTATTCTGTAAACCGCATTAAGGTTTTTACACAAAAATAGAAAAAAAACTATAAATATTGGGGGTCCTCATACTTGAAACTGAAACTCAAAAAAATTTTTTTCATCGAACCCATACGTGTGGGGTATCTATGGATAGGTCTTCAAAAATTATGTTGAGGTTTCTAATATCGTTTTTTTCTAAAACTATAAATTTTGGGGGTCCCCATACTTGAAACTGAAACTCAAAAAAATTTTTTTCATCGAACCCATACGTGTGGGGTATCTATGGATAGGTCTTCAAAAATGATGTTGAGGTTTCTAATATCGTTTTTTTCTAAACTGAATAGTTTGCGCGAGAGACACTTCCAAAGTGAAAAAAAGTTGGTCCCCCCCCCTCTAACTTCTAAAATAAGTGACTGATAAAGCTAAAAAAAATATATGTTGTACATTACTATGGAAACTTTCAACGATATTTGGTTTGAACAAGATCTAGTCAGTAGTTTTTTTTTTATACGTCATAAATCGTAAACCGCAATTTACCTTTCGACGAACTACTAGAACTTCTAGAACTCTATGTTATATTACTTACTGCTACGGAACCCTTCATGGGCGAGTCCGACTCGCACTTGGCCGCTTTTATTTTGCAAGGTACTTGGATAGTTTAGGAAGCAATATAGCACGTAAAACTCTAGTTATACGGTCTTTTTTTGTATGTAGATTTTTTTTCATTCAACGTGAAGTATACTGCACGGCGTCGAATTAAGGGTTAATCAGGCGTGAAAAAAACACTTATTTTACCTTTTTAATTGTAGCCATCCATGCTTATTTTATTTTGAATATTGTTTAGGGCATTACATAAAGAAAGCACAAATAGGGTAGGAATTCTTTAATAAATCAGCTAACAACTAGCTTAACAGCTAGCCCTGTCAATCATAATGCCAGACACTTCTTAGCAGTACCCGAAGTCCGAGTTTTGCTACCACATTTCGTTACCAAATGTTGTTTTCGTTTCGCTTAAGTGTCTCTGTCTTTTGTATGGAGAAAAGATGAGACAGCAAAAATACGTTACGTAGTCAGAGTTGTTGTCTCATAATTTTTCCATGCAAAAGATAGAGACACGTAGGCGAAACGAAAACAACATTTGGTAACGAAATGTTGTAAATGCACTGGGACTTTGGGTACAGCTCGCTAAAAGTCTCTTGAATTCGAGGTATAGATAAGGTGTTCGAGTCTTCTTTCTTGCTATTGTATTGAATTTTATTGAGTCCGGTCATCATAATTTTCAATATGTCGTTATTAGTTCCGACGTCTGAACTAGATGTCGCTGCTAAATTTGTAACAATTCTAGAACGCGTTTAGTTGCGTTTTGGGCATTATGGTATAAGACAGCTATTACGTTTACGTTCAATGAAGTGCCTTTGAATGACTATATTTACATTTGAGACCTACTTGGGAACACAACCCTTTTGGACAAAGGCATTCAATGAAAGTATAATAATTTATTTTATAATAAAACATTCAGATTTTTCTCGTAAGCACATTTATACTCAGTTCCCATCGTTTTTCTGAAATACTAGGAGAAGCTTGAAGCGGCTGCTTTAGAAATAAAATGAATCAAGAATACTTAGAAGAAATACAAATAATTTGCGCGCAGTAAAGGTATGAACTTTGAACTCAACTGTGAACAATTAATAAAATACACTGTTCAAAACAGTACCTACACATAACATAACCGCATTTTATAATAGGTATATTTTGGTTAAAAAATTCTTAGTTGTGTTCTACATGGTAGTTTTTTAAGAAGGGCGGTGAAGGCCAAGCCCGAAACCATGAGGATTAGGGAAATGTAGTTTTTTATTATTTTCTTCAAAATCAAGGGCATGACTCTTGTCCCTAACTCTCGTGGTTTTGGACTTGGCCATCACTGCTCTACTCAAAATACCATTCTGTATATCAGCATTTATTTTCACCTTTTATAAATTGCTTAGTATTAACAAAAACGCTCTCAGCTCTATAGCTAGATTTCTGCTTCTCCAAGCATGGCTTCGTTTTTTTATAGATTTGTAGATCGTAGCGTTCTAGCCACAGTCAGGTTCAATATCTACGCTTTCGTAATCAGTATCCACTGGCAATAAAGTGGAAAAGATTTTGCTTTTAAACACGTTTTACAGAACATTTTAATACTGCATACTGCATAAATCTTTTAGTGAGAAAACACTATTTGTAATTTTCGATTGGACCATGGAATACGATTTTTTTTGGGCTTGTACTTGAAAACCTGATAACCATATTTTTTTTCTAATCATATACTTTGGTACAATACGTCTTATCACACAAACATACTGAACAAACATTTGTTCATTATTACTAAGTATCAATCGGCGAATGTTTGTCCTTGGAGGGAATTGAACCCACGACTTACGTGCGAGACGAAGAACCGACACTGAGCTATGAGGTAGCTTTTCACCAAAATGTTAAAATGGCAAGAGATTTTACGATGCTTAAAAATATGCAGAAATCTTAAATAAAGTACAAAATAAGTAAATATTTCATGATGAAACTGTGACAACGCTCAGCGCCGGAAGCGAGCGCGAGTGTGACGTGTTAACGAGTACTTCCTGTGGCACCTTCCGCGCCGGAAGTGACGTGTGCTGGAGTCACATTATTTTACCCACTCGTGACGTACTTCGTTCTTAATTAACACCAACAGTTACATAGTTATGACTAGGATTATTTGAGGCGTGAGTATCAGAAACTAGATACCTTCCTGTCAAAGTGAAATGTTCTTTATAATTGACTATATAAAGTTTATTTTGTTTTACCTTCCTGTACTTCTGCGTCGAATTTATAATATTCGTAAGTGAGAACAGCTATTGCGTAGACTCAGCAAAGGTTTCGAAGCGTAGCGAAGTAAGACGTAGCATGTAGCACTAAGCTACGAACGTACGTTGCTACGAGCGACTTGCTCGCTACTCTCGCTTAGTTAATAAACTCCCGGCTCGATTCCCACGTCTATAATTATTATGTTTTATCTGCCACTATGCTCGCTTGTTTTAGTGATATTTTGCTCTTTAAGTAGATTCTGTATTTTGAATAAAGTAAACATAATAGGTTATATTAATCCTAGCTACGAACTTTTCCCAAATTGGCTCAGTAGTTAAGTCGTGTTTGAGCTATAAGCCGTTTTAAAATGGTATCTTTGACACTACGCAATTTGTAACCTGTTACTTATTTTTTAAAGCCCTTCGAATGACTGCATTCTTTTAGAATAGAATATAATAATAACTATTTATTTTTTAAGTATTATTTACACAAATTCATAATATTTCCTTATTAATTAATAATAATAATAATGCGGACAATTCACACAACACTATCTAGTCCCAAACTAAGCAGAGCTTGTACTCTGGGAACCAGACAGCTTATTTTTTTTTTGTAAATAATTTTCACAAAAAAGTGAATTTTTTCATTACCGGCTATGCTGAGAGGATTTTACTACATAATTAAAGTGAGTATAATGAGATCATGCCCCCATTTCGATACGAAAACTCTTCTGAAATTCTCGATTACATTAATTAAACTTATATAATGCACGGAGCATTAATGAACAATGTTATGGGTAAAAAATACTTCCAAGATCATTTTCACATTAAAAAAAACATAGGAAGTCTGAATTATGAACATTGAATTGAAAAAAAAATAGTAGTACAATTATGTAGGTATCGCATTAACTGCATACTACGCATAAAATAATAAATTTTCGTATAATACCAGTACTTTTATATATACTGGACTAAATATATAATCAGAGATTAAATTAAAAAATGAGTACTTCATTATTATTTGATCGAAAAATTAGCAACAAAATAAAATTCGTTTTTTTTATATTTATCTATTACGAAAATCAAAAAGCATTATGCAATGCCAAACCAAGGGCAAATTTTTGCTAATGTTATGCGTTTCGTATTAATTACTTCTGCTTTGGAATATGCATCATTAATCCATGACGAAAGTCAAGCGCTACGCAAACCCACCCACACGTAATTCCCTAAGCGGCGGTTATTCACAGAAATTATTGTTTTTAAACTGCTGCCATTTATAACTCAGACATTAAAGGCCACGAACTCACAACAGCTGTTACAAATGTGCTGTTAAGGCAAGTAATTTGCCGTCTCTTGCTCGTAAAGAACTAAGCAGATTGTATACTTAAATAATGTTTTTGTAAGAACTCCAAGGCGTTTACTTATCTATTGAAGAAAGAATAACTTAAAGAGGTATGTCTGGGTCGTAGCAAGTGGAAATCCGTGATCTCTGGCTACCCCCATGGGAACGAGGCGTGATTTTATGTATGTATGTAGAATAGCTTTTCAACATTAGACCAAACATTTAATTAGATTTAGAAAGTTGATTTATAGCTTTGATACAAGCTAAGTGGTACTTCAAACAAAATACGCTAGAATATAAATACAAATTCGGTGATTAAAAGAAAATAATGTAGCTAACTCCACGACGTAGACTTAAACCTACTAGAATACTAGTCTATTAGAATGATACTAGAAGATACAATTTAGAGGGAACCGGAAAAAGCATTATTTATTACGAGTAGAATTATTACCATTATGCAATTCTGAGTGTTTATATTTTGGCAACCTTCACAGCTCAGTTGGTAGTAACTCTGCCTTCTGCGCTGGAGAGCGTGGGTTCGACCCTCACTGAAAACAAATAATTCTTCTTCTTCCTGCCAGTAGGGTAATATTGGGAGATTTGAATCAACCTTCGGTTGATACAAATCTCCCAATATCAACCTTCGGTTGATACAAATCTCCCAATATTTTAAATCGATTCAGAATTTACATCCCAGTTTTACCCTACTGACCGAGGTAGGTTTGCAAACGCTGCAGTTTGTAATACCTTCTAGTCTGAGCGAGCTATTTGTTTACGCAACATTTTGTTATCAGCACACCTGCTCGATCGAATTACATCATTGTAGTCTAACATTGAGTCAGTTCTCCCAATATCCTAGAACTGATACAGTACTCTCATATTTTTAAATCGCTCTAGTATCTACTGCCCGATCTAGAATTCTCAATTTATTATATCGTTCTAACACTGATGAAAAAGTTTTTTCAAATGATTTTACTCTCATTAAAAATCGATCATTATTTATTTTCCAAGTACCTCCTCGATCTTCTTCATGACCAGGAACATTGAAATATGTTATAATGTTGCTGAATGTTACTTTCTTTCTAAACGATGACATTGTTTTAGAGGCAGACAACTTTAATCAAGCCCTAAGTACTTATGACATTTATATCTTAGGGTTATATCTTATATCGAGTGATTTAGTATTCTCATATAATCTACTCGCCTCGACAAACCTTTGTTTATGTTAAGAGTGGTCTAACCATGTCGGATGGAATGATAACTTATTCTTATCGAATATTTATAGTGCGCGGTAGAAATTAAAGTACTAACATCGGCGGGCTGAACACTTTGCATTGGATGGCATCATAACAAGCCAGTTAAAGTATGAGTAAAAAATAATTATAAAAAGTTTAGAAAAATATTTTTATTGACTTAATATAAACCTTCCGACAAATAGGACATATATTATTATTTAAAGATAAAGCACATTTAGTACAAGCGATAGCATGACCACAGGGTATAAAAACATAGTTCAACTTATTTTCGAAACATGTTTTACAGATTAAATTCGGATAATTTATTGTTTCTTCTGGCTCTTCAATATGTGTATTTTTAGCAGATCTCGACGTTTCACAGCATTCTGTTGATTTTGTTTCCCCGTTAACTATTTTGCTGACATATTCTTCGCCCATCATTGATAGCACATAAGGACAAGTTTGAAAAAAGCGAGCGTGTTCTTCCCAGGGGATGTCGCCGGGAGACCAGTCTTTCATCCCGCCCCCGCAAAAATAACAATGAACTCTATCGCTTTGTTTCGTATAAAAAAAACCTGCTTCAGCCATATCTGCAGGTTTTTGAGTCATAGATTTAGGCCAAGACTCAAAGCTTTTTAAACGATTTATTTCAATTGAGTAATGACTGTAATATGGTTTAACACATTGTTCTATCATTTTATTTTATTGTACTGGCCCCTACTTTAAAGAGACATTCGTTTATAAAGGCGAGTAGAACAAGTATGATAAAAATTAATAGCAATGACCCACTCAGACCCCGTTTACAGAGAAAGGCTGTTTTTTTAATTTATCGAGAATATATTTTGGCGTTTTAGCATTTACGGCCAACTCACGCCATCTATCAGTTTTCTACAGAAGTTTCAGACAAGTCAATAGAGTTAGCAATAATTAAAATGGTTGCATATTTAAGGTTCGCACTTTGCATCACATTTAAGTTTGAAATAAAATTCATAGATGGCGCTCCGCAAATATCTTTCTCAAGTTATTTGTCTTATGCATAATAATATGGCAATCGATTAATTCAACGTGTAATTTGTAAGCGTTGCTGGCCTGTTGAATTAAGTCACACCTTGTAAGCTGCGAGGCGCGGGTTCAAATCTTCAGGGATTAGCAAAACTTGTTGTATTTTTTTATATTTTTTGTAATGTTTAGAATATTTTTATTTTAATATTTTCTATTGCTTGTTGCAGTGGCTTTTAATATGATTGAATTTTTAGATCAGCTGTCTATTCAAATGTTAAATTTTGTTAATAATACTACCTAATGGTTTTCTAATATTCAATGCGAATAAAGTATTTTTTTTTTTAAGTAGAACAATTTATTTACACAAAGAAACTTGCAATTAAACAAAATATTTACAAAATGTACCTAATACATAAGAAACAGTTGAGCTATCTGCAGATCGTTACAAACGATCTAGAGATAGCTCAACTAATCCAAATCAGGGCCAGAAGGAAGCATGAGTAATAAGTTTTTATTTTAACGATTGAACTGCACAAGTACCAAGCATTACCTTATTAAAATTTCGTATCCGATATCTGCGACATGCTGGCGCCAACACTCAGAGCAATCCTATATGGACAGTTATAAAGGTGTTATCATAACGGAGTAGGAAAAATTGATAAATCGCGAGCGATAATGAACTCTTTGATTAGGCATTATTCGTACTAAAATCGTCTGCGGTTAACAAATGAATATTTTCTAGTTTATGATGCTGGATCGAAAATACTTACATATGAATCCGGCTTTAGTTAAAGAGGCGCTGTGAAAAAATTCACATTGCTTGCAGTCTTATTTTATTGCTGAATTTCGATTGAAGTAGTCCTGTGTGTTTTTGCGGGTGCGAGATAAGGATTTTATCAACAAGTATGTAAGTACCTCATTATTTTAATATCTAGGACTAAGCTTTTGCGGGCGATTAATTTAAGGCGAGTCATGAGAATGGAGGACATTTTTTATGAATTTTAACAAAAAGTGATTAATCATTAGACGCGGTGGTAGAAAATACTCTCCCTAAGTACCTGGTTATTTCTATTATCTAGCAGGTACAAAGCTTTTTTTTTATTGTAAACTTTAATAATTTTAACAAAAAAAAGTGATTAATTGCGTAGACATAGCGATAGTAATACTCTTCTAATCAGCCTTATGAAGAGTTTTAGAGAGGTTTGCCTTCTTATGAAATTAAAGCTTATTTTTTTGTTCTAGGCCAGGCGGGTCGCAAAATCCATTTTGGGCAGAAGATGTCGAGGAGTTAGAGAAAGCGGGACTTTCATCAGTTCCGGCCAAAAGAGCGGCTGCACCGAAAAACAAAAAGCGAGCGACAGCGAGCAGTAGTACATCCGCTCCAAAGGGAAAGAAAAATAAAAAAACCCCTCCATTGCTCTTTTTATCAGACAGCGAAGATGAAGTTGTTCCCCTAACACAGCCTTTTCTGGTGAGTTTATTTTAATTTCTTTGATATTCACAAGAGAGTCATTGAAGCAGGCTTTCCTATACAAAAAGTTTTGACGGTTTTCTACCTCATAATATAGCCCCCCACATGACACATGATTTACTAGACTTAGTCTTCTTTTTTTTTCCGTTTCCTATTTTTAAAACGATAAAAAATATACATGGTATAATAGTGTTTGGTGTAGAAATTTATGGTACATACTATGTCCATAATACATGAATAACAATTGTAATTGTCTAAAGTTAGCAGACTAGACTTTTTTTTTATAAAATCATGTTTAGGATGCTTAAGATAATGGTCTCGAGCAATAAGATCGTCTATTGCAAGACACTGTCATTTTTAGCAAGCTTGAGAAAAAATATTATTTATTGTTATGATTTTTTCAGGACGATGGAGAAGAAAGCATTGAGCCGGGAGAACCACTGCAGCCGCTGCCGGCCTCATTGCTGAGAAGTTTCTTCTCCCAGAGGGGGTCTAATGCATACACAACGCAACGCGACCCCACTCGCAAGGGGGAGTATTATATTGAATTGAGGGTGTATAATTCAAAGGAAGCCGAAGCCGTTGCAAACGACGAGCGTTGGAAGTTGGCGCTCATTACTCTAAAAACAAGCTTCGATAATGACACCGCTATCTGGCGCTCTCTAGCCAATCTCGTGAAAGTAGCGCGTGAAGATTTTAAGAAGATCCAGCCGATCACGTACCCTATAAACTTTCAATAAACTGATTGAAACTTTATTGGGTATATTTCCTGCCTTATCCAAACCTTAACCTATCCTTGCCCAACTCCTGTCCTAAATTGGAAAATTGGAAATTGGAAATTGGAAATTGGAAATTGGAATCAGATATCAGAAATATTAAAAAATAGGAATTTGGCTAATGGCATAAATAATAAACTTGAATTATGAAAACTTTGCATCAACAAACAAATAATACAATGAGGTTAGTAATTGGTTAAATAGCTGTGCTGATGTTTTGGTATAATGACATAAATACAAAACTTGAATTTTGAAAAAAATAATGACAGTAAACAAATAATACAAACGAGGTCAGAAATTAGTTAAATAGTTTTAATGATGTTTTGTCAAGAATGCTGTATTTTTGTTTCAAATTTTTCCGCTCATAAAAAGACAAACACTCATAAATCAAATTGCTTAATTCAGTCTACATTTCAGAATGTGCAGATTATAGCAAGCGCATTTAAAAGTAGAATTATTAGTTATAGAATAAACTCTAGTAAAACGGTATTAGTTCCTGAACAGTTTTTGAATGTTGTTTCCTCAATAGTGATTCAACTTATAAAAAAGTCACTTGCTCAACACGCCGTGTTAAAAGTCAATGTGGAAGTTTTTGTTTTATATTATTTGCCTAAAGATGAGCAAAAATCTTTAAAATCATTTAAAACTCGATTTGAAGCAATTTTTCATAATACTGATTTAGCAAAGTTTTACCAAGACTGTGTCGAGAAACTCGCTCAAAAATGTTCAGAATTTGAGTTGTCTGAATCTGGCTGGTCTATTGATTCTGTAAGTCATTTAGAGTTGAATATTAACAAATATAATCCACTGCGAGCTGGCTCGTATGTCAAACTACCGCTAGAAATTCGAAACACAAAATCTTGTCTTAATATCCAGAATAGAGACGATCGATGTTTTTTGCATTGTATTATTGCTCATATGTACCCTGCGAAAAGTAACCCCGGCAGAGTAACATCATATCCATGCTATAAAAATATTCTCAATATTGCTGGTATGACATTTCCACCGAGTTTACATGACATAAAAAAATTTGAAATGAATAATCCTCTTATTTCTGTTAATGTGTATGGCTTAGAAAAAAATAGCACGGTAATGGGCCCTCTTTATAAAACTATTCGCCGTAAATTGACGCATGTGAATTTGCTCTTAATTGAAAATAATGATAAAAATCATTTCTGTTTGATTATAAACTTTGAAAGACTTGTTCGCAAACAGTTAACAAAACATAATGGCAGAATATTTCTTTGCGAAGAATGTTTCATTTATTTTGAATCAGAAGATAAACTAAATGCTCATAATTGCGCGAGAGTCAAAACAATTTTACCTCAGCCAGATAGTAAGCTAACATTTTCTCATGTCGAAAGAACGCAAAAAGTTCCAATTGTTATCTATGGTGATTTTGAAAGTTTGCTTAAAGAATATTCTGATAAAGGCAAGTCAAAACATATTGAAAATGTTCAAATACATGAAGCAACCTGTTTTGCTTATTATATATGCTGTCAAGCCGAGCCGCGGTTTAATAAATTTGTATCCTATCGAGGCCCTCATTGTGCGAAGAAGTTCATCGAAACTATTTGCAATGATGTGACAAAGTTATACCATTTGTTATCAGTAAGTCATGCTATGTTACCTCTCACTAATGCTGAACAAGATTCTTTTAATAACGCAACTGTTTGTCATATGTGTAGAACAGAGTTTGCTAAAGATGAGCAAATTGTTGTTGATCATGATCACTTTACAGGAAAATATAGAGGCCCTGCACATAATATATGTAATTTAAATGCAAAGCCTTGTAAGTTCATTCCAATAATATTTCACAATCTCTCCGGCTATGACTGTCATTTATTCATCAACGAACTATCTAATGTAGCGGGACGCATTCGCCTAATTCCAAAAACAAAGGAAAAGTATATATCTATCACAAAGTTCTTACCAATAGACTCTAAAAACATAAGTCAGTTAAAATTTATCGACTCTTTTAATTTTCTAAGTTGCGGGTTAGATAAGCTTGCCAAAACATTACATCCTGATGATTTTATGAACCTTAAAAAATACTATCCTGAAAAAAAATTATTTGAATTATTACGCACAAAAGGAATTTACTGCTATGATTATATAGATTCAGTTGAGCGATATCAAGAAATCAGTTTACCTGAAAAAAGCGCTTTCTTCAATAAATTAACTTCTGAAGAAATAACAGAAAATGATTACAAACATGCTCAAACTATTTGGAATGAGTTCCAAATTAAAAATTTAGGAGAGTATACCGATTTATACTTAACGAGCGATGTGTTGCTGCTGGCAGATGTTTTTGAAAAATTCAGGAACATGAGTCTAATCTATTACAATTTAGATCCTTGTCATTACGTATCTTCGCCTTCTTTAAGTTGGGATGCTATGTTATTGTATACAAAAATTGAATTAGATTTAATATCTGATGTGGAAATGTATCAAATGCTGGAAAAAGGCATTAGAGGCGGGCTTGCTCAATGCTCTCTTAGAAATGCAAAAGCAAATAATAAATATTTAGAAAGTCATAAAACCGATGAACCAAATTCATATCTAATCTATCTAGATTGTGTGAACTTATATGGGTTTGCCATGATGAAGCCTCTTCCAGCCAAAAACTTTTGTTTCTTGAATGACGATGAAATAATGGATATAAAAAACATCGCAGCAATATCAGATAACAATGATCGCGGTTATATACTTGAGGTTGATTTAGAATATCCGATAGATATCCACAATGAACATTCTGATTTACCATTTGCGCCTGAAAAATATGTTACGCCTACTGGTAAAAACAAAAAACTTGTTGCGAATTTGCACAATAAATATAAATATGTAATTCATTACGTTCATTTAAAAGAATGTTTATTAAACGGGCTTCGCCTTTTAAAAATACATAGAGTTTTAGCTTTTGATCAAAAACCATTCCTTAAACCTTACATCATGCTGAATACAATGCTTAGACAAAAAGCAAAATCAGATTTTGAGAGAGATTTTTTCAAAAAACAAAACAATTGTATTTTTGGCAAAACTATTGAAAACAAAAGAAATCAGATTGATGTCAAGCTAGTCAGTGTTTGGAAAGATGTTTTCAACAAAACCAATAAGTTTTGTGGCGCTGAAAAATATATAAGTGCTCCAAATTTTAAAAACTTAGCAATTTTTTCTGAAAACTTGGTCGCTATTCAGTTACAACAAACTAAAATCATCTTAGATAGACCAATATACATAGGATTTTCAGTACTAGAACTATCTAAAACCCATTTATACAAATTTCATTACTCTGTTATGAAAAACATGTACAAAAAAAATATTCAACTTTGCTATACCGATACAGACAGCCTTTTGTATTTAATAAAAACTGATGACTTCTATGAGGACATGAAAAATAATCTCCAATACTTTGACACAAGTAACTTTGGAGATAATAACGTTTATAAAATACCTCATGCCAATATGAAATTACCTGGCTATTTTAAGGATGAGATGGGCGGTCAAATAATATCTGAATTTACAGGGCTGCGAGCCAAATTATATTGCATCAATGCAGAATCAATTTCGATAAAAAAAGCAAAAGGCCCGAAAAAAAATGTGACCAAAAAGCTTGATATGGAAAAATATAAACAATGTCTCTTTCATAATAAAGAACTGAGAGATGACATGTTTATAATAAAATCTAAAAATCATAAACTTTATACGCAGAGACTAAATAAATTAGTTTTAAGTAAATCGGATGATAAAAGACAACTCTTCAAAAATACTGTGATGACTTTGCCATGGGGTCACTATGCTAATATGTTATGAAAAAATACTTGGAATCTTTATTTACTTATGAATTATAAAAAACTTAAGTTTTCTTTATTAGCCATAAGCCCAATATATAAGGGTTTATTTTGATTGTAGTATGCTTATAAATAAAATTACATTGATTGCTTATTTACTTAGTAGACTGTTATTTGTATTATGACAAATATATTTCTTTAAGGCAACTGGTTTAACTATAAGGTTTTTAGCATGCTTATGAATAAAAATGTTTTAATCTTTGTAAATATACTGTTTTATTTAAAAGTCCTGAGTCCTATAACAACAGAGGAGTAGGTAGATAGACAAGTAGGTAGGTAAGTAGCGCCTCCATTAGAGATATTTCGTTATCCTATACATTATAAAGTAATCCTAGAAAACAGTTTTTTAATCTATGCAGGCAGCCAAACCTTGCATTGTCATGCTCAGATTGAAGGCCGGTATGTGCCTTTTTTTTTTGTCATTGCTCGCAAACAAAGCTGGTTATGATAAATTCTAAGATTTAGTAACAGAGATGCGTCGCAGTGACGTTGCTCCCTAGTAAAAGATAGGCGTTATTGTTATGAGTAAAATAATAACATAATGACAATAGCGCTTGCTAGAGCGCAAATACAGGGCTATTCATAATTAGCTGCAAATACTCAGGAATTAGGTTCTAAGCATTAGCAGCTAATTATGAATAACCCTGTATAGAGCACCTAGCTATAAAATTAAGGAGAGGAATGAAACAACTGAAAATTATTAGGTGCAAACTATTTATTTATTAAATTATAACTAATCTATAAAGTTTTCAGCTGCCAAAATATGCCGGCGATGATGATGCTAGTCCTCTCATCACTTATTCAATTTACTTTATATTTTTTTTATTTAATGCAATACAATCTGCTACAATTTAAGTTACTCTAAGTCATGCAACTTTTCCCCTATTTTTTTCACTAGCTTATATGTAGTGTCCATTATATCATCATAATTATTGTTGTGTTCAACTATATATTGTAGACTTAAATTAGCACTTTCACTATCACTATAGTCATTTTCGTCTTCAAGTTCCTTTACTTCATAAATATTAATTTTTATAACACTGCGTCCTTTTTTGCTGAAATTGCGTCGAATAATGTATTCAGATGATGGTGTGTAAGCCGGCTTTCTTTTTCTTGATACAATCTTCTTTTGTTTCATTGTTTGCTGTCCTTTACTTAAATTTGACGGCATATCTTTCATAGGCGGCTGAGCATGCTGCTCTGTTTTTTCAAAATACTCCTCTGTATCTTGACCGAAGTAGATCGAGGGGATGAAGGGGCTAGTATCCTCATCGCGGGCATAGTTTGACATCTGAAAAAGAAGAACGCAATGTAAAATAACACACTAAAACTAAAAACTGCTAAAATTAAGAGATTGTTTCTAGTTTAATTTAAAATACTTACCATTAAGCAGATAAATTACGCGCGATGCTATTCAGGTCTCAGCGAGTTATGGCGTGAAAAATCATTTAGATTTGAAATGGAATAAATACTGAGAAATTGACTCAGCAGATCATGCGACGATACGTGTAAAATTACGCCCCAGGAGCGGACTGAGGTAAGTTAGTCTCGGAAATTAAAATAAGGAATACAATAAAAATACTTGTTAAATTTAACAACTTGACTAAAAACGAGTATTCATAAAGCAGTTTCATGTACAGCAATTTTTTTTACAATTTTTCCAATCAAGTTTTCAGTCAAATCTTTAATATCATCAAACTCATCCTCAACAACATATTGGCAACTTATTATATTATGAGACTCATCAATTGGGCTATTTTTCAAATTACTTGCAAAGTTTAAATCATATACATCAATATTTATTAAACGATGTCCTCTTATAACTTTTTTCTTCACGTAAGATGAAAGTCCTGACTCTTGTAAAACAATTGATTTTGTAGCATTTGTCAGCTTTTTAGAGGAACTTGATTTTGCAGCAAGTTTTTTTTCAATCTTTGAAGGTCTAATCTCATTTTCACTTTCACGAGTCATATGGCTTTGGTCTTTAAATTCTGCTTCCAAGGTTTTATCAAAATCTCGAGTATAATAAAATGGGTTAGTAATTTCTTTGAGCCCATTCGGGGTGATGAAAGTAGATTGAGTCGTCATTTTTTTCTGAAACAAAAACAAAGGAATGGATGATTAAGGTATTGAGATAAATTTAAAACAAAATTATTGATCGATCCGATTATTATCATCTTACATCATAAAATCAAAAACTTTTTAGGATTAAATATTTGCCCTGCACATTCGGTCTCTTAGAAGAAATTAAAATAAAAATTATTTATCTCTGAAACAAGATACAAATCCTCATTGAATGCCAGGTTAAAGAAATAGGGGTTTTATACTATTTAAGTGCATGAAGTTAGGAGCAGCTGTCAGATTTTAAAATGAAATTAACTAAACAAGCCGTGCGTTTGGAGGTTAGTAATATAAAAATAGAGCGACGTACGTCAGCACTTAGACATAGCAGGCTGTTACCTAATACTATACGGGCAATAATATGTGGACCATCGAACTGCGGTAAAACGAATGTGATGATTAGTTTATTACTTCACAAAAATGGTCTCAAGTTTAGAAATGTTTATCTTTATTCTAAAACAACGTTTCAGCCAAAGTATTGTTTCTTGAATGAAATTTTTAAGAGAGTATGTGGAGTTAATTTTCACATGTTCCGTGATAATAGAGATGTAATTTCTCCTGATAAAGTATTACCAAATTCAATTTTTATTTTCGATGATGTTGCGTGCGAAAAACAAGAACATATTCGAAATTATTACTGCATGGGCAGGCATAAGCAAGTTGATTGCTTTTACTTATCACAAACATATTCAAAAATCCCTAAACAGCTAATACGCGATAACACAAATTTTTTATTAGTCTTTAAACAAGATGATATTAATTTGAAACATATTTATGATGAACATGTAAACTCAGATATGGGATGGATCGATTTCAAGAAACTTTGTTGCAACATTTGGAAAGAACCTTACTCGTTTTTGCTGATAAATAAGGACTGCGAAATTGATAACGGAAGATACAGAAAAGGGTTTGATGTATATATTACTTTCTAATAGTTATAAGGGTCTATATTATATAAAAGCGCTTATTTCCCTATTGTTTGTTAATACAGATGAGTATTTTTTAAATAGCGGTTGTGTGCATCATGGAACAGCAAGTAAAAGAGCAGATAATTAAGTCAGTTAATTCAATCAAACAAAAACTAAGAGGAATGCGGGATGAGGCAGATGAAACTGATTTGAAATATCAGAAAGTTTTTAAGCCCGTTGCAGGACCTTTAAAAATTATCACTGATGTCTTAAATCCTACAAACAGTAGTATTTATGAAAAAAACGATGAGAAAACTTCTAATACTTCGGGTAATGAATATTTCCAAGACAGTATAGATAATACTGCTTCTGATCAAACCATAGGGCAAACTCTTAAAGAAGTTTGCTACGAATATAAAACGCCTGTAAAACAAGAAAACATAAATATTCAAACTGATGAAATAATTCCGTTATGGATGTTTAATGAAAAAATAGTGGACGAGAGTAACGTTTTGAATGTTCCTTTTGGCATACGATCGGCATCTAAAAAACTGATGATGGGAAATGAGCCTGTCACATTTACTGATATTGGGACTGGAAATAACAAAATTAATATAGCAATTATTGGTGATAAAAAATATGAAATCACTGAGGGAATCAAAGAACTATTGCTGAAAAAGAACCCTAATTGTAATATCATAGCAGAAACAGATATGTTGGTTTATAAAGATATTTTAAATAATACTCATGCTCACAGAAGACACTTTAATCCAGCAGGGCAGATAAAAGGAGATAGAAGCAAAAAATATAATATAATAAAACGATTATTTTCCGAGCCTGATAAGAAAGATACCATTGATAATTCAATAAAGTATGGAGGTAAATTGCCATCTTTGAAAAAATACAGACAAAATACAGATCTAGTGTACTGGGATGATCCTAATGAATTGATCGAAAGATTAAAATTGCTAATTGCATCACGCGATGCCGGAAATAATAATCATGACAACGAAATAATTTCAATAATAGAAGAGTTAAGAGAAGCTAAAATAATAAAAGAATAAACTTCATAAAAAAAGCGCAGTATTCTTCGATCATTCAATATGAATGTTGATAAATTTGGCAGCTATGTTTTATTTAAAAAAAATATATATGAACAGAAAATGCATGAATGCAGATGCATGTTGAAATATACAGATGATGGAAATATTGACTTGCAAAATAAATTAATTAAAAATGTTGGAGCACCAACAACAATTAATGACTGTGTTACAAAAAAATATGTGGATGATGCTGTAAGCACTTGTCGATTAGTTTTAAAAAACCTTGATAAAATCATAGCAGACGTCATAGACAAAATAAATAAGTTGGAGAAACATATTACCACCACGAGTAAACCAATGAAGCAAAAATGAGCAAAGCTGATGTGGTGAATGAAATACATAAAACCGCTAGAGTTAATTTTCGCCGACGGCGTGTTGTTATGAAAGATATAGATGATTTATGGCAAGCTGATTTGATGGATATGCAAAATATATCTAAACATAACTCTGATTATAAATATGTTTTTGTAATAATCGATACATTTTCAAAATATGCTTGGGCTTATCCACTCAAACGTAAAACTAAACTTCTCGTGTTTGGTATCTTAGAAAAACTGTTGAAGACGGGGCGGGTTCCGAAAAATTTTCAAACCGACAATGGTACAGAATTTTTTAATGAAAAAATAAAAAGACTAACTAATGATTTTAATATAAATCATTATGCTACGTTTACAACCAAAAAAGCTTCTATTGCTGAGAGATTAATTAGAACGTTAAAATCCAAAATGTATAAAGAATTTAGTTACAAAGGAAACTATAAATGGATTGATGGCACATTAGACAAAGTTGTCCTTACATATAACCATACGCGTCATAGAACTATAGGATTATGTCCTGCGCAAGTTAATCAAGATACTAAGCCATTTGTTTTGAATAGATATTCGAAATTAGCAACATCTGACATCCAAAGCAAAAGTAAAAAATTTAAAGTGGGCGACTTTGTTAGGATCAGTAAATATAAAAGTACATTCGAAAAAGGGTTTACGCCTAATTGGTCGACAGAAATATTTCAGATAGTAAAGGTTCAAGATACCATTCCAATTACTTACTTAATAAAAGATAATAATCAACAGCCTATACTAGGAGCATTCTATAGGGAAGAACTACAAAAAACCAAACATCCTCATATTTACCTTATCGAAAAGATATTGAAACGAAGAGGGCGTAAAATGTATGTAAAGTGGCTAGGCTTGCCCTTAACAGAAAATAGTTGGATTAATAAAACTGACATAGTTAAGTAATTATCGCTGAGAAATGTTACATATAAATCCAACTTTTCCGATAGTCAGCCATTGGCGAGTTAGGCATGAAAGAAGAAAGTCTTCTCAATTGTTTCATTAACTGCTTACCATTTGAGTTACATTTGCCAGGATATAACTACTGCGGTCCCGGAACAAAATTAAAGTCCAGATTATCTCGAAAAGATAAACCAATAAATCGTCTGGATGAATATTGTAAACACCACGACATTGCATACAATTCATCCACTTCTCTAAGCGATCGCCATAAAGCAGACATCATTCTAATGAAAATGGCAAAAAAACGATCATCTGCCTCAAACGCTAAACTTGGAGAAAAGCTTGCAGCAAATTTTGTAAATAAGGCAATGCTAGCAAAAATCAGCTCGGGTTCTGGATTAATTACAGAGCCCAAACAAATCAAATCTGGCTTAAAGAAACAATTTAAGAAAATGTTATATAAAACCAAAAAATGTATGCGTAAGGCTAAACCTAAATGCAAAAGAATGGCTATTGAAATTGCAGCAGCCGCGGCGAAAGAATTTGCTACAAACCTAAATATTAAACCTCCTCGAATGATACCTATTCCGAAAACAGGCGGAATTTTGCCATTAATACCTATATTCGCAGGATTATCTGCCGCTGGAAGTTTGGCTGGAGGCGCCGCTGGAATAGCTAAGGCGATAAGTGATTATAAAGAGGCTAAAAAGAAATTTGCAGAGCTAAAGAGACACAATGAAAAAATGGAAGCATTATGTATTGGGAGAGGGTTACGCCTTAAGCCCTATAGAGATGGTTTAGGCATTTATGTTTCTCAAGATAAAAAAAAAAACTAAAAATTAGGCTACCTGATAGAGCTTTGACAAATATTGATATTATGAGACGCGCTGATAATATACCATTCTTTAGAGGGGTTTTT
The DNA here is from genome assembly GCA_947578465.1 of Thera obeliscata. Taxonomy (NCBI): domain Eukaryota; kingdom Metazoa; phylum Arthropoda; class Insecta; order Lepidoptera; family Geometridae; genus Thera; species Thera obeliscata. Next base: position 13,412,883 of record OX387916.1, read on the forward strand.
ATGAGAGACGAGCTGCCTAAACGTCCTAAAAAAAAAGAATGCGGTATTATAAATTTAGATAGTTCGCAAAGTCTCGGGTCTCATTGGGTAGCCTATGCTAAATATAATAATTACATTGAATATTTTGATAGTTATGGAAACTTAAAGCCTCCGCAGGAGTTTGTAAAATATGTTGGAACTGGTTTTAATTATAACTATGTCAACATTCAGCGCGATCATCCTTACAACTGCGGGCACCTTTGTATCAAATTTCTACTATCTTTCTGGCAAAAACATGAATTTAAATAAAATGACTAAGCTATAAAATAGAAATACGCTAATATCATCCCAGCAGTTCTTAACAATGTCTTCAACTGTAACAATCACAGGCAATCGTTCGATATTAGAATCTCAATTTTATCCTCCTCTGAATTTAAATGATGAATGGGAATGCGGTTTGATGTATTTTTCAGCCTTTAACTCCATCCCTAATATAACGGCTAAAAACAATATATTTTCATACGGAACTAAAAATCATCAACTTATATTACCAGATGGTACATATGATTTTTACGATATAAGCAACTACTTACAAACGAAATTAAGCGGGTGTGAATTAATTCTAAAACCAAACTACAATACCTCAACATGTTCACTATTTTGCACAGAAGTAATAAATTTTGATCTCGATAATAGTATAGGATGCTTATTAGGTTTTCGAAAAGTGAAACTAGAGCCAAATGAATGGCATGAATCTGATACGCCAGTAAACATTCATGCAGTATCTTTTATTCGAATCGAATGTAACCTCATACAAGAATCATATATTAATGGAGTATCATCGCACATTATTCACGAGTTCGCCCCGAACGTTCCTCCTGGTCACCGGTTTATAGAAGTACCCGGAAATATTATTTATCTTCCTATTAACACAAAAAATATTTCCACAATTACAATTAAAATTCTTGATGAAAGTGGGAACTATATCGACTTCAGAGAAGAAAACATTCAGCTGCGTCTTCATTTGCGTCGATCAAAATGTTAGTCTTTAATAAAAATAGTAGCCGGATTAGAAAACCTGCTAATACTCTCCGCGCTTCAAGCGGATACAGACGTATTAAATCAGCGAAAAAAATTTCAAAAATAAACAAAGAATTCCTAAGGAATTTGGGGTTTAAAACATGACCCTTCTTGCCATAACAGATTTACCGCAATTCGATAGCTCTATAGAAAGTTATGAAATTCATAATTATAGCCCCTTTACAAACTCTTTTAAGGAAAACGATGAAATAAGAATACCTATTCATCAGCAGGATATATACATTTTACCATCTGCCAGTTTTATTTACATCGAAGGACATGCATCAGTTTTTTCAAAAGACGACTCTGGTAAAATTAGTAAAAAGAATGTGCAATTTACAAATAATTCGATTTTGTTTCTGTTTCAAGATATTAGATATGAAATTAATGGCGTTGAAATAGATCGTGTAAAAAATGTAGGAATCACTTCAACAATGAAATTTTATATTTCAATGAATGCTGGAGAAAGTAAATATGCTGCTCTGTGGGATTGGAATATTGATGGTAAAATAAGTGGCGATGGATGTTTTAACGCTGTTATACCTTTAAATAAGATATTAGGGTTTGCCGATGACTACAATAAAATTATTTTGAATTGTAAACATGAGCTGGTATTAACTAGAAGTAACACAAACGTAAATAGTGTTTCGATGACTAATCAAGACAACATTGATGTACATATAAATAAAATACAGTGGCGCATGCCGCATATTAAAGTTTCAGACCAAGTGAGAATATCTTTACTTAAATGCTTAGAAAAAGACAAGACGCTGCAAATAGCTTTTCGTAACTGGGATTTATATGAGTATCCTCTACTGCCTAAAACCACCAAACATACGTGGGCAGTCAAAACTTCTTCCCAGTTAGAAAAACCGAGATATGTTATTTTCGGCTTGCAAACTAATAGAAAAAATAGCAAGATATACGATTGCTCAATATTCGACCATTGTAATCTTACTAATGTGACATTGTTCTTGAATTCACAATATTATCCATACGACTCTTTAAATTTGAAGTTCAATGAAAACAAATACGCTATATTATACGAAACTTATGCTAAATTTCGCCAGTCTTATTACAATCTTCCCGTGGACCCCTTGCTTGACCAGCAAAGTTTTAAAAACAAAGCACCTTTTTTCATTATTGATTGCTCTAAACAAAATGACAATCTAAAAACTGGGCCAGTAGACGTTCGCTTGGAAATCGAAAGTCTTACAGATTTTCCTGATAACACGACTGCATACTGTCTCATTATCAACGATCGCCTTGTGGAGTATAAGCCGCTGAGTAATATAATAAGAAAACTATCATGAGCGCCATCGTCGATGTTCAAGGATTCAAATCTGAAGATAACATATTTATTGTGAAAGAAGTAGCTATCTTTAGCAACAATCAGCATCATGTTTTTTTAATCAAGGCACCGTTTCCATTTAATCATCTGACTGCGTCAGAAAAAAGACAAGTACGTTGGATAGAAAGAAATCGGAAAATATACTGGAATAGTGGCGATATACCCTATAAAAGTCGAAGAATGCTTGTAGCAGGGTATCTTGCAGATAAAACGGTATTTTGCAAGGGTCTTGAAAAAGCGTCGTGGATAAGAGATATAGTAGTTAGGTCAAAAGTTTATAATTTGGAAGATAAAGGCTGTCCTAATTTGTTTAATTTATATTATAAGTATAACTCATTTGAAAATGTGTTTTCTTGTATACACCATCCCACAGTGTGTGCTTTAAAAAATGTTTTATGTTTAAGAAATTGGTGTTTAGATAATAAGTTACATATAACAGAATAAAATATTTTTTGAGAGTTTTTTAGTTTTCTTTATTTAGTATATTACCCGCTTCTTTGAATTAGTAAGTTAAAATTATAAACAGGTAGGGGATGGCTGATACCATGAAGAACGATTTAATAATATGAGAATACTAGAGCAGTTTCATACAGTAGAATTGAGCATTCTGAATCGATTTAAAAATATAAGAAAACTGGATCAGCCCTAGGATATTGAGAAGACTACTTCAGCCTGAAAGGCCTGAAAGGCCTGAAAGGCTGAAGTAGTCTTCTCAATATCACACTACTCCTGCCCTTATCCCACTAGGTGGGGTCGGCTCAACAAATAATTATGTGTGCTGAACACAGATGTTTGTTCTTTCACTGTCTGGGCATTATACTGTATTCTAAATATGTGTTCACAAAGAAAAACATTTTTTAAAGTTTATCATCAAAATCAAAAGTGCTTTCACCCAGAGAAGGATACCGTAAACCATAACACTATGGAAGTAGCTGAAGTAAACTAGCCTAGCTGTAGCTTCATCAGTAAGCCATCTTATCATCACACCAGCTATCTGGTTCCGATAGTACAAGTTCTGCTTAGTTTAGGGCTAGATAGTATTGTGTGGGATGTCCAAAAATACTTATTTATATCTAAAAGTAACTGCCACTTCTATGTATATTCTGCTATCGTATACTCCAATTATCGAGTGCAATCACAGTTGCGGTCTGCGGTCGTCTGCAGACTCCGATCGTTCAATTATCTATTCGATATGAACGACTCTATTTGCAGAGAAATAACTTTTTTATTTATTGTTTCAGGTAATTCGCAGAGAGGAGAATAAAAAATACTTTGGACGCAGTAAAGCGAAAAATGGATGTCGCGAAAGATTAACTTTTTATATTATATAATGTAGTGGTCGTGAATCATTTTATATAGTGGATAATTGCTAAACATCACTGTTTTCCTGTAATTTTCGCCGACGATACAGAAAACATGATTATTAGGAACTAGTTGTGTCCCATTGCGGAGCAAAGGCCTCCCTTCTCTCTATTTGGTTCTGATTTGGGGTATTGTGGTAGGTACCCATCTATGTATTCCTCTATTTTCCCCATGGTCGGCGGCGAGGTCGTTTTCTGTTTTTTCGGCGTCCAGTTTTCTGTGGATTTAGCCATGCGACATGCGGCAGACGTGGCCTGCCCAGAATACTTGGATGTAGTAAAATTAAAAATACTAAAGACGTAGTCGCTGGGTCGTAAAATATAAAAAACAACTATAGAATTATATGAATACCCGACACAGCGAATTACTACTGTTTTGTAATCACATTTTCTATTTATTTGAGGCTATTAAAAAGCTTTTCATCATGAGCACCGTCTACAATGGCGGTCGACCAGAGAAACGCTGTTTTTTTTTTCAAATATCAAATGAGTAATTTCATTCAATATATTTGAAAAAATTCCTCAAAAACCAAACGGAGTTCGTATCCTTATTTGATGTCGATTGAAATAAAATGTTTTATTCCGTGACAAAAAACTAATTTATCATTAGAAGATACGAAAAGCTTTTTCAGATAAAACGGCTGCTTGAGTATGACAAATTGCGCTGCACAAATCAAACCGAAAGAAAATCACATTTTACTGTTATTCCTTTGAAGCATAAACGCGTGTCTAGATACGCTATCAACAAAGGACTTCTTAATTTTTTTCTCTTTTTTATTACAACAATGCTTTTTGTCCCTCCGAGATAAACGAAAAAGCTCCGTATTGTGTGTTACTATGAGCTATATTCCATGGAGAACGCAAAGTGAAATTTCCATTTGAACGAAGCTGCTTTTCCCGGAGATATATAGCTTTGAGAAGGCGACAATTGACACAATATTGTCTTTTGAGGCAGAACTCGAGTCCCTTCGTGAATACGCAACGTTACAGTGAAATTCTTCAGTGTCCATAAACTTGAGCAATTCTTGTTGAGGATAGCGTTTTATGGAGATCGTATATTCAGCCATTTATAAAAACAAGCGACTTATCAAAATCTATCAAATGATAAACAATCATTTAAACAAGCAACCTTTCATTTCTTTGTATTGTATTAAATAGCAGAACTAATACTCATAGGTTAAGGAGGTGGGCGTTGAGATTGCAACACAGTTGTATAACTTTCGCAGTTTCATCGTTTAGCTTTTAATTCGCACACAATGTAACATTGTTCTGAATAAAAACATTTCTATTTCAATTGCCATCTCTTACCAATTGGTAGTGTTAAACAGAGGCATGACTAATTTTATGAAATATTTTGGACACTAGTGTCCACTGGTGTGGACGCTGGTAGAATTGTGGTAGAAAGAAAAGTGAAGTATCTCAAACTTAGTCCCCCTTACTTAGAATTTTTCTAAAAAAATAAACAGTGTATTAGCAACTGCCATCTATAAAGGCCTGCGCACATGTAGGCGATGGCGATGGCGATGAGCTGAAACGCTGTTAAATATCGCTATTATATTTGACAGCGTTTTAGCTGATTGCCATCGCAATCGCTTAGATGTGCGCAGGCCTGTACCACTAGGATGACTTACAATGATACCTAAGACGCTTAAAAGTAAAACCAAGCATTTTTAGCTTTCTCCCTATTTTAATCACTCAGATGACAAAGGGACACAAAAATCTTTGAACCATTCCTTAAATATTCGTGTGATCAAAAAAACATAACGTTTCTTTTTAAACGGGATCACATTTACCAAATGACTCATGGGATAAACCGTTATTTATTTAGGACTTGTGTTAGAAACAGAATGGGAATTCCAAAGTTTTTTATTGTGATACACATTTTTAAAATTACTTGTAAGAGTATTTATTTTCAATCCAGTGACGTAATCATTTCATGTTTTATGCTGACCAAGAAATATAAAGCGTTAAAAATCATAAAAAGCGAACAAAAAAATATGTTGTAAACATATGAAAAAACTAGTGGGTCATAATATAAAAGAAATATTAAAAATATAGGTTCAATGGACCGGTACTCGAACTGGAAGACAAAATGTAGGGCGCCGACCCATCAGATAGACCTTGTTGACCATTGACATTGTTAAGATCGCGGGAAGTCGGTGGATGGAAAGGGCTCAGAATCGTTTTTTCTGGAAATGTGTAGGGGAAGCCTGTATGTCCAGCAGTGAACTTCTTCAGGCTTAAGATGATGATGATGATGAGGTACAATGGGCGGGCTAACCGCTATTTGTATGTATATCTAAACTACCAGCGAAGAACTGTGATACGGGATCGTATTCGTTTTCTAAGTAAAAGTGTGGGGAAGTCCACGCAATCTATGATTGCCGCCAATCAGTGATGCTCGCAAAATCTTTATTCCAATTATTATGGGGTTGACACATCGTAAAGTGGTGAACGTAATCCAATGTTACGCAGGAAACATCCTCAGTCAACTTCTTTGTAAGGTATTGTAATTAGACAGACAGGAATAGGTAGCTGCTCAATACTAGTTAAGGATCGGGCACACTGCGGTGAACAGCGATTTCGAAATGATCGTGTTGTGCTTGATCACGAATTTTCACTGACTAAGCTAATCGCGGCAGTGTGGCCGATCCCTTAGACCACATGCGAGTCACGTCGCGTTTTTTGAATAAAGATTTCCATAAAAGCATGAAATGATAAACCCCCTCCTAAACCCTTCCAATCATTTTTCAATCCAGCAAATCCTAGAAATGACAAATGCCCAGTGCGAAGGTCGCGCTCCACCGCCCGCGATCTATCATTAATTCGCACTGACAGGGGTCCATTTAACCGGCCGGCCGGTGATTTATTCCCGTGTCCGGCTTTGAAACCGGATAGTAGACACCAGATACATCCCTGCAATCCAACGGTTTTCCCGTCATTACGCTGAGCTTTGAAAACTCGATGCTGTGGTTTGAATCGAATGATTCATCATTCACTCAGCTATCTTATTTTCGTAGAGTCCACAAGACAACTTTGCACGCGGCTGATGGCGGGTAATGTAAAAAAAGTTTGGCTGGAGTTAATCAATGACAACGGCAAATATGAACTTGCATCTAAACGGAATTTAATTTCAATTTCCTCATTCATGTTTTTGATCGAAAGATGTATTTTTCACTCAAAAAACACTCTGAAAGTGAAGTTGTAGTTTGGCAGTAATTTTCTAAATCTTCTTCTAATTTTCTTTTATTACATGTGTACATTAGCCATGAGATTTTAATAGAGATTTTTATTATAATGAAGACCTCTCCGTCGAAAACGATGTAATTTTCAATGTAATTTCGTTGTTGTGACAGACAAAAGCTCATATCAATATTCACTTTTTTTTCATCTACCAATTGAATAACGGTATTATTTAAAAAATGACAGTCCTTATTTTTGACAAGCCTAAAAAGAGATGGAAATATTTTTTATCTGACGAATAAAATCTGGAGATTAAAAACTTTAGCTATCAATTGGATGTATTTATTTATTACACAAGCCATTTATTATACTTCAAGCCATGAAAATGGAAACGACATCGGTTCACACGTTTAGCAATCGTGCTAAATTGATACGAATCTCGAAGCGCCCAAATGTCTAAGTAAAAATAAACAAGAACCCGGATTTTCCCATGATTTGTTTGTTTTAGATTAGCATTTCTCGACCCTTTTAGATTTTGAAGAGCGTCTATAAGAGAAACCATTTGTAACACAATAAAGAAACAAATCTAAAATGGTGTCTTCAATCATAACCAATAATGCTAGTGCTCTCAAACGTTGAAGAAAAAACATCGTGAGGAAAAGCAAGGCTTAGTCAGCTCTGCACGTATTGACCATGTCCTTCTAGTGGATTAGGCCGACTAAGCTGTCAGGATGGTAATAGGTGCTGGGCAAGCCTATTTCATCTAAAAATCTGTCGTGAAAACGGCGCCAGATTAATGGCAGACATTTGCGTCTAATGTAGATGATTTATATAGCGTCAGGGACAACTGTTGTTTACCTATGCCCATCATTACGAGACGCTATAGTGCTTGAGACTAGAATTTTAGATGGAATAGGCTTGCCCAGCACCTATACTAATCTGATAGCTTGTCGGCCTTATGCACAGGAAAGACAGAATATACCTTTAAACGAGAAAATCTTGTATATATATATATATATTTAGGATCTCGGAAACTGAATTAATGATTTTCATGAAATTAAGTATACAGGGGTTTTCGGGGACGATAAAACGATCTAGCTAGGATTCATTTTAAGAAAATGATTATTTCTTTCCGAGTGCAATAATTAAACATAAACTGAATATGTGACTGCTCCTGCCATCTATTGACGATTGTGAGCAACTAACTGCAAGCATGTCCAGCAGGTGGCGTTGCTCAGTAAGAATAAACGTGTAAAGATAATAATATGACTTTTATGATTTCTTAAAAATACAAATTAACGAAAAAAAAATCCGAGCGAAGCTCGGTTACCAACTAGTTATCCTAATAAACGAAGTAGGCCGTCATGTTATGAGGAGGGATGAAAGTCATGTGACTAGGAGAGTGTTGAGTATGAATGTAGTTGGATATGTGGGTACAGGTAGGCCAAAGAAAATATCAATGAACAGTGTGAAAGATGACATAGATAAGAAAAAATTGAATACTGAGATGACCGCTGATAGAGGAGTATGAAAGAAGAGAACATGTAATGCCAACCCGATAAGGGAAAAAAGAAGAACAAGTAGAAACCAGGTAGGCTGTATCATTCGTAAGCATGAGCTTGTAACTAAGTACAAGCTTTTCGTGTGAAATGTCCAAATAATACAGAATAAGGAGCAGTGGAATAGTAGCGCACATTCCTAAACCGTTTAGTGCTCTTAAATCTTGTTACCGCACTCAGTAGAAGCTCACCAACTTTCTCCCTCGATTTAACAGCTGTTTATACGTCTAGTAATTAAACTCGTATAGTGACACAGTTCAAATAGAATAGCTAGAATTCTTCTATACACAGCTATGACACTGAATATTATGCTGAGGCACCTGATATATTTTGGCAAATGTGTATATCACTATAATGACTAAAAAACAATTTCAACCAAAATATTTATTATAAAAAATTTTAAGATGACATTATTGTATCATCAAATATTTACCGCCTCATTCATAATGCCGGATACTTTATCTTCTTCTTAAATAATGGCATCAGCCCATTCGGTCAATTTTGTCAATGTCAAGATTGGTAATTATTACTGTTTTATTCTTGAAATATTGCCTATATTGCAAGAATAAAACAGTTCTTAGTTCATTTTCATGAAAATGAAATTAAAATGAATTTATTTGCTACACATCAAAAATAAAAATACAGTGAAAACATTCATATTAATAACTACCTAAGCCATAACATAATAAATACACACCTACAAACTAAACATAACAACAACAAAAAAATCAAACAAAATAAATCAAAATTAGAAGGAAGTCAAGTCGGTCAATTGACAAGTCGGCCCTCATTGGCTTCTAAGAAAATGGTGGCTGTTTTAAAATAAACCGATGAACAATAGCCGAAGTATATGTTTTCTGGTGTTGCGTGTGCCGGACATTATACTCTACTGATAAATTGCCAGGATGAAAGATTTTGAGCTTTCTCCATCCACCGACTTACCTGTGGCTTTAAGGCTGAATGCTCATGCTAATTTAAGTGGAAGCTCACGAGTGGCTCGTTTGGACTCCTTCACGTGCCGAGACACAACTGGGACGTAAAACTGGGATTTAGGCCACGGACTGCTATCGGGTCATGATCGCGCTCGTTAGTATTGTTTGTTGGTTTAAATTCAATTCGACTGTAGTGCCTATTCGTATCTCTTCTTTTGATATAAGAATCAAAGTTAAATAAATATAAGTAAATATCGCGTCTTTATTTTTGTATTTTAGACAATTTCAATATAGATAACACTAAATTATTTCTTTAATACTCCGCACAAGCGTATGCCGAGGTTTTAAATGAAAATTCAAGAGAGTACCGCTTAGAGCATTCTAAATAAATATATTTTTATTTTGGACAATCAACACTATCTAGCCCCAAATTAAACAGAGCTTGTGCTATGGGAACTAGACAACTGATTAATACTTGTGTATATTTTTTTGTAAATACATTATACACCCAGACTGAGAACAAACATCTACGGTCACCACACAAATATTTGCTCTCGGTGGGGATCGAACCGACGACCTACGGCGCTGAAGGCAGCTACCACCAACTGAGCTGAAAGGCCAGTCAAGTTTAGTTCTGACTGACTTCAGTCTTGTTAGACGCGGAGTCCACGGAACTTTTCGTAGAGACTTGAAAGTTGCACATTACTTTCGAATGTTTTTACTTTTTAATTATCATTAAGTTTCACGGCTATCTAGTGTGAAGGGTTATGATATGGAGTCTATCATCATTATGATTGCACTGGTGGCCTGGTGGTAGAAACCTCGCCTTCTGATCCTAAGCTCGCGGGTTCCAATCCAATCGTGTGCATTTATCTATTCGTAAAAAATATGTACACAATTCTAGTGCTCTCAAACGGTGAAGGAAAACATTGTGAGGAAACCCGCTTCTTAGTCAGCTCTATTAACCATGTCTTTCCTGTGGATTAGGCCGAATAAGCTGTCAAGAGCTGGTGTTTCTAAATTCCGGTCTCAGGCACTATAGCATCCCGTGAGTATGGCTTGAGTAATCACTAGATGCCCCTGACGCTATATAAATCTACAATAGAGGCAAAGGCCTGTTTATTTTTTTTATCTTATTATGTATAATTATACAAAGCTGCGAGTAACTGCTTGATATGAAATAAAATCACATCTTTGCCTTGGGGATCTTGCTTGCTTGTATAAATATTTTATGCGATAAAAACCGAACAAATAAAACAATTACCCAATGTATATTATGTTTCGTTTACAAACAACTGTATTGAAATCATTTTGTCTCAATTTACCAAAAATACAAATTTGATACCAATTTGTATTTTTGGTAAATTGAGACAAAATCCCTTACAATATTTTGTGGGTTTATTTTATATGCAGGTAAAATAATACGTATTTTTATTTCATTATTGTTCGCAACTTTTATTTTTGAACCTTCAGTTCAACATTTCTATAATAACAAGAAAACAGAGTTTTTAACAGTTTACTTATTTGTTTCGCCGTTGGTTGCAGTAGGCAATTGTTGAATAACTGTTTTTTTGTTTATTATACTATAAGCTTTACAAAAGCATTCATTGAAACATACCAGACTCAACTTTCAAAGATTCAATAACAAAATCAGTCACCAACGCCTTCATATCATCAGCTGCTATAAAATCAACGTGTGTGAACGTTTTTCTGTCCACTTTCCTTGCATTAGTAAACGGCATAGCGGCAACCATATCTAAAACATCTCTTTCATCCAAGAGTTCGTCGCTTAGCGTGTAGTGCATTGTTGTATTTATTGTTATGAGGCTAAGGTCGTATTTTGGTGGGTTTCTGGTGCCATAGACGGCAAGGTTGCCTAGAACTCCGTACGACCATCTGGCAAACGATAGGTCTCGAATGTTCTGTCCGTAATGTGCTACTTGTTTTATTGCGGCTCCTGCTGGCTGGTACCCACTCAGTGCTGAAATGCTGTCTGCCTGAAATTAATAAAACCAAATACAAACTCTGTCTTGTCTTGGGTTAATAATTTTGAAGAGAATATAGGGGGCTAAACATCGTGCAAATTGATTGTATAATAATACTTTTTCTTTCGTCCAGGGAAATTTTATTGATAATGAAAAAACTCTTCATAAGTCAACATTTTTTTTCTAAACTCAGCAAAGGCCAACTTTGTATGCAGTCCATTTGAAAAGTTACTTACCAGCAAATATTTGATTCCAATTTCATCGCAAATATCTTTATACTGGACGTCTCCGAAGCAGCGGTCGGCTGTGCTCTGCGCCGACTGGCCAATACCACCGGGAATCGTGTAGTTAGGGGGAAACAATTCAACAAATCCAATGTTTACTGCTGCATTCTGAAAATTCATTGCACAATAAGTTCTTTGGTCAAGCCATAGGCTTTGCAACGCCCACCGCGAAGTAAAATGAAGCTAATTTAGGCTAGAACTCAGCTTCACTGATGGAATTTGGAGCTGTCAGCAGTTTTTCATTTTCACTATTTGATTTCAAATATCCTTTATTCTTCTTTATTCTTTATTCTTTATTGCACACACATATAGACAGTATTTATAAAACATAAAGTAAAGACATGTACAAAGGCGAGCTTAACCCTAAAAAGAGTTCTCTTCCAGCAAACCTTTAAGGATAGATATATGTGTAAATAGAGGTGGGTACGTGTACAAGAAGGGGATTTGACAATATTATTATAATGTAAGTAAAATGTATTAATAACACAATAAATAAACTAAATATACCTACACAATAATATCAATGAGGATACTAAGAAAAAGGAAGGAAGGACTTGATTATTGACTTGACTATATGTTGAAATAATTATTGCGCAACGAGTCATTTTTCATTTTACGACTTCTGAGACAAAAGTGTAAATGTGTTTAGGGAAAGGCACATGCTCAAGTATTTTGGTGCAACTTTTCAGGCTACATGGCCGTTCTAATATGTTCTGTGATCGAAACTTATCAGATAATTCACAAAATCGGAACTGCTCCTTGGCAGGCAAAACTACTCGTTATTTGTAGACTTTTGTGAACTTACGTGTATTAAGGTCGTATGTCTAGCAAGTAATCCAAGTGGAACTGACGGGAATCTACTCTGATACCCGACGCCAGCGAACAGATGAGCTGAAGCAATCTTCTCGTTATACTCCGGCAGTAAAGAGTTCAGGACCAAAAATGCTGTTCCGCCTTGAGAATGGCCTATGTAATGCAACTGGGGCTTCCCAGTGTGTGCCAATGCATAATCGATCATAGCTGGTAGGTCGTAGGTTGCTATTTGCTCGAATGTAAAGTCGAAGAATTCCAGCTTTTCTTGGCTGTCGTCAGGGTTCAGCGTGACGTGTCGGCGGGAATTTTTTGTTCCTTTCGCATTTCCCATCCACACGTCAAAGCCAGCATCCGCTAAGTTGTAAGCTGCAAAACAAAAATGTATTGCTACTTTTAATTGAGTTTTTTTTTAGTTTTTCTCATTGCTGTATTGCGATGGTGGTGGTAATTACATGAACATGATAAAAGTGCGTATACACACGCACGTACTAGATTTGGAAATTTCTTCGTGGACGTACTCCATGTGTTATTGCGTCTGCTACGGGTAGGGCTAACCACGTCAATTTTGAGATATCTGCTTATTCCATCGCGTTATCATAAAAAAGATGAAAATTAACTGAATCAAAACACAATAAATAAAGCACGTGAACTAGATAAAGTTAAACCTCTAGATTGGAATCCGACTAATGATTTGATTGTATATCTAAATGATAGTGCCGATTATCTTAGTGCTGATTTGCAACAACAGGAAGTCTAGATGGAGGTAGCCAAAACGGCAAGGCTGTTGCAACAACTGTGGCACCCTTTGATACGCATCATCATGTTTTGTGAAAATAGGAACCAATGCTTCAGTTTTTTGCCGGGATTTACTCGCGTAGAACTGGCGCCTAGGTATAAATATAAACGTTTCAAATTGGTTCTATTAAGAAATAAGAAGTTAAATTTAAATTGCGTTTATAAGTATGGCTATTAAGCCATACTTATAAACGCAATTTAAATTTAATCATTGCTTAAAGTTGGCCCTGTCACTGTTTGTCATTACCCAATGGTAAGAGATGGCAATAGTTTAACCACTGTTTATCTTTTGACATATTTTTTTAAGTAAGGCCATAAAAGTTTTGAATCAAAACCCTTTGACAGACCATAATTTTAGCACGCTTTTATATCAAAAGTAAACAGAGACCACAGGTTTTGTTACAACCTGACATTCACCTGCATTCAAGAATATTTTTACCTGGAGCAAGTTCCGGCCCTAGTACAAGCCAGGAGTTCGAAGCTGCTAGTAGTCCATGCATCAAGAACACCACAGGTCTGTCTGAGGAGTAGACCTGGCCTCTCCCGTGGGGTATCCTATGCATTTCCAGGATGTATCCATCGCTGGTCGTCACATGGTGCACTTCTGCTGGGAATCCATCTCTTTGTATGTTTTCTGGCTGGAATAACACCCACTTTATAGACCTCTCCTTAGATATAATTTCCTATGAAAGCTTTATAGTAGAAAATACTTTATAATAATAATAATATAGCCTCTTTTATTTCCTCAATTACATACATACATTTTCTTGAAGGTTAATTAATTTATGAATATAATTTATACAAAATAATGATTAACAATAATATTATGCAATTAAATTCAAATAAAATTATATAGTATTGAGGACCTCTCAACGAGTAAAGGCCTCCTCCCATTGGTTCCAATCATCTCTTTCTTTCGCTTTGATCATCCAGTCTTCACCTGCTAATTTCTTTATTTCGTCTATCCATCTCTCTTTCGGTCTTCCTCTGTTCCTTTTGTATGGTGGTCCTGGCCATGCTGTTACTTTTTTTGCCCATTTATCGTTGTTCATACGTGCGACGTGACCAGCCCATTTCCATTTGAGTTTCTTACAATGTTTTAAAGCATCAATAACCTTTGTAGTTTCTCTTATATCAGTGTTTCTTATTTTTAACCGACTTCCAATCAAAAAGGAGGAGGTTCTCAATTCGGTTGTATGTTTTTTTTATTTTTTTTTATTTTTTTTTTTATTTTTTTTTTTATTTTTTTTTTTAATGTTTGTTACCGCATAACTTTGCCATTTGTGAGCCGATTTGAAAAATTATTTTTTTATCTGAAAGGTACTGCTTCCAGATTGGTCCCATTTTATTTTTATTAAAATCGGTGTTGCCATTTTTTTTTAAATAATTTTTTTAATGTTTGTAACTGCATGCCTCCGTCATTTATGAACCGATTTAGAAAATTATTTTTTTATTTGGAAGGTTATTCTTACGTCCAGACTGTCCCAAACAAATTTCATTAAAATCGGTTTAGCCGTTTGGCAATGAAGTCGGTTTTTCAAGTTTTTTAAACTTATAATTATGTCTATTCTTTTTAAATTAAGTATACTTCGCTCCATTGCTCTTTGGCAAACTTGTATTTTATTTTGTGTGTATTTATTGAATATCCAGGTTTGGCAGCCATAGGACAGACATGGTAGTATACATGAATCCAGAACTTTTTTCTTAAGTTTTACAGGTAGTTTTGATTTGAGCAGTTCCTTGTTGTTCCAGAATTTATTCCAGGTTAAGTTAACCCGCCTGTTTATTTCATCGATGTGACGTGACTTATTAAATGATATTTTCTTTCCTAAATATATATATTCTTGAACATATTCTAATGCTGTATTGTTTACTGTTATAGGTATTTTTTCGTTATTTGTCATGACTTTTGTCTTTGTGGTATTCAGTTCCAAGCCGATTTCACGACTTACAGTGTCTAGTTCGTTGATCATTTTCTTCAGTTGCGCTGGTGTTTCCGAGAAAAGTATAATATCGTCGGCGAACCTGAGATTGCTTAGAAATTCACCATTTATGTTAATACCTTTGTTTTTCCAATTCAGGTTTTTCATTATGTTTTCAAGGACAGTTATAAAAATTCTTGGCGAAAGCGGGTCTCCCTGTCTGGCACCTCGGCAAATACTGATCGCGGGGCCTTTTGTCTCCATTTTCACATGGCTAATGCTCTTACTGTAAATGTCTTTTATTAATTCTATTATTTCTAGTTAGTATTAGAAAATACTTTATTGCTCACAAAAACTTAGGAACAATGGTACCTACATAAAAAACTTAAAAACTGGAACGCAAGGGTTTTTTTTTGATTATTTTGTGGCTGAAATTTCGTGAGTAGCTTCGTGTTGGTTATTGATCAAACTCTTCAGACCTTAGACAATTTGATATAGATGGTCTAAGCTTCAGACCCACATTCCAACAATATCGAAATAATATCGCTTTGGGAGTGTAAGTCTGAAGAGCTAGACCAAAAATTATGTAGTATTAATAACGTAGTACTAATAGTACCAATAAAAATGCCTAGGGGGAATCCCGTACCATGAGTACCTATTAGGTATTGCTCAAATAAACTTACAGTTAATACAAGTATAAGTATTGCTTCATATCACGTATACTTTTATTTGAGTAATTTTGTGATATTATATTTGGAAGAATTGCTGCCTGGATTAAATTTTCGAAAGCTTACTTGTCACAGCTTATTATTTTCTTAATTTATGTTATTTATTAACAAAATACACAGCACTTGAGGTTTAAAAAAATCATCTTATAATATATCTTATATTTTTTTTTAGTTTTTAATTTAACAATAATAAAAAAAGAATACTCACTGTTTCATAAATATTGTAGTCTGAGCCATTGCTACCCACTGTGAATACTGAACACGCCACTAATATAAGTAATCTTATCATATTAGTCAATTTGTTTTATTAAAGAAATTGTTTTATTAAAGTTCTTTTATACATATTTGCTATCTCTAATTTTCGTATCTTTTTTTTAAATCTGATCTAAAATTGGCGATAAATGAAAGAATCTTTAATAGAAACAGATAATGTGAAATGTAGTTGCCAAAAACTTTCCATGCTTAACTACCCGATCCCATCGTATCATCATCAACATCATCATTATCATCATCATCATCGTCATGTGCGAGGGTACGTCCCCGTACAGGTTTGTGACCCTTTTTATGGAAATCGAGACGTCTGTTCGCCGTCATTACAGGAATGGAGAATCGTAATCATTCTCCATTCCTGTCAGTTCGTGTTGTGCTATTTAGATTCCTAGTTTCATGCTATTAAAACCTGCGCACATCCGGGCGACGGCGATCAGTGTAACGCTGTCAAATTTATCTGTCATATTTGACAGCGTTTCACTAATTGACATCGCAGATCGCTTAGATGTGCACAATGCCTAATTGTACTAAATAGTAAATACTTTCATATTCATCATGGTCTTACAATCAGTCATTTAGTTGGGTCCGGTTAATGTACGGCCAGTTAATGTACACCCAGTTAAAACGAATCCACTGTTTTCCACCGTCAAATTATAAAAGCCCATGTACACTGTCGCATATGAATATTTCAATTACCACTTTTTTTATCGAGCGATGGTTTATTGTCCTAAACAGGACACCTTAAAGGGTATTGAAAAAAAAACATTTTATGGCATTGTGGCAGACGTTGTCGCGGCACGCTCGCTTTGCTCGCTCGCCTTGTGCGGAATTTTATGTTCTCACATACCAACCTATCCAAGTCGCATCCGCGCTATAAAGTTTCAAGGACAAGACATAAGTATCCAATGCCAGAAAAAAAAAGCAAATATCTATTTTTGAATTGCTCCGTTGTGCATGTGGCTTAACTGGCATCGTAATAACGGGGTGTACAATAACGTGATGTACATTATTGCCTCCCATTTAGTTTTGCAGACCGATCAGTCTTCTTCTTCTTCTTCTTCAAGTCTGTTGCCATCTATATTTGTTGACATGAAAGTGACAGTGACAAGAGACTTTTAGCGATCCGTCAAAAAGTGTCCGGCAGTATGAAGGATGTTAACCTTAGCCATTGGTATAAAAAAATCGGTTGTCTGTCAAGTCGGTTTACTGACGATAGTTGAACGTGACAACGTCATACAGCTGTCCGCGCGGACGCATCTGTCACTCAAGTAGGAGAGAGACAGATGTCAAACGCTGCGGAACGCGAAGGCCGATTGTGCCTCTTTGTCGCTCGTTCCGCGCTCTCGCTTGCACTTCAAGCCTTAATTGGAACGCGTCAGAGCAAGGTAACGCCGCATGAGTCATGTTTTTGCGTGCGTGTAGTCGGCTCCATCGAATTATAAGACGTTGTCACGTCAAAAATTGACAATTCTTTTCTTATTCAAATCTAATGCTATGTTTCCATGCGTGCCGGGCAGCCCGGCAGGCTGCCTGGCAGGCTGCCTGGCGGGCTGCGTGGCATGCAGCCCGTCCCGGGCCAGCGAACATTCAAGCTGTTTACATGCTTGCCGTGCAGCCCGGCGAGCTGCCTGGCGAGCTGCGCGGCATGCAACCAGTGTTACCAGGTACACGGTAATTACCGTAGATGCACGGTATTTTTGGCTTAAACACGGTATACGGTAATGTTTCACTACCGTGTCATTTTCTAGGGTATTTTTAATTATGAATTACCTTGACAGTCAATACGTAAATAATTACGAAGTATTCCCCGATCATCAAAATACGTCTAAATGTAAAAGTATGCCCTTTGCCCTGCCCACTAGTTAAACAATCAGTGTATATGAAAATTGGTTGTAGGTATAATATATGAATGAATGAATCGCTTTCTCGCAACTCGCACCGTACTCTTTTTTTCTTTGATAGTTTTGTTGGTGTTTGATGTTTGGCAAGTGCGCAGTGCATTATTCAGCGAAACAATACTTTTAATTTCGACCATGTTGTAATTATTACGATACTCTGTGATTACGACTTTGTTACCTAACTAAACATGAAGACATTTGTTAAACAATAATTGACTCGTTGTCTTAGCAACAGTCACAGAGGTTTTATTCTAACTGATGCAACCTCAACAGTAATCTCCGATCGTAGCGACTTTTTTTAGCAACGTCCACTCGTCACGAAAGCGTGAGAGAGACTGACTGACTGCCCGCCAGTTATGCCACGTGCCAAAGCAAAATATCTGGTGACAGACGGACAGATAGACAGACAGACAGTCAGACGGACTGACAGTGAAGTCTTAGTAACTATATTAACTATACTAATAGTATTATCGATTCTTTTTCTGTCATTTCGGGAAGGAACATAGCTTTTTGATTTTAATTGTTTTTCTGGTGTTATTTTGAGTTCTGTTGTGTAATTTTGGTGGTATTTTAACACAACTTGAGTATTTTAACATTACTTGAGGTCTTAGCTCAAAGTGTTAGCAATTAGAATTAAAGTGTATTATGTGATATTCTGATTTGATCGAAAATGTTTCAGATGGTTTTGGAATAAACGGCCATCTTTCTTCCAAAGCCAATTATGTAGGGCCGACTATGACAGAAGACTGACGATTTGACGGAAAAGTATTTTATCTATGTAATATATTATCATCATTCTCAAACTACTCGACACTGGCAAAATTGATCCGAAAAGGGCAGATGCCATTCATTAAGAAGAAGAAGAATAGTATTATCAAAAGTGGATCTAAATTAATATTTTTAGCCTTTATTAAGTATGTCTAAAGATGTTCATCTTAACATAGACTAAATCAGATTCCAAAAATCTGTATAAAAGTAGGGTAAAATCTGTAATCTGTAATACTACCCTAAATTCTGTATAAATACAGATAAATCTGTATGATTGGCAACACCAATTTGGCCCGCGCGCGTGTAAACAGTCACCGGGCGCCCGCACATTCATCAAAAAACCGACACTCGCCCGGTTCGCGGCATTCATGTTCAGCGGGCGCGTTTACGGGCTCGGGCGTACCGTTTCCACGCGCGTGAATGTGAATGTGCACGTTGAATGTCGAGTTGAACGCACGCGTGGAAACGAGGCATAATATTTCGGCTTGATAAACCAAAGATGTAGTTGATTATGATCATTTATAAAAACGTGTGCCAATAACGTCACGACGCACGGTAAAATCGTGAATGATTGATGAAGGGGTGATAAAATCAAATAGAATTAATATCAGAAATCGTCAGAACATAGCAGTACCGGTTTTAACCGCCGATATTAATTTTATTTGATTTTGATTTCGAAGCTTAGTGCCTACTTTTGCAGTATTCAGTAGGCAGAGTATTATATTCTTTGGCCACAACTGTCTCACAATGCACTCACACTGACTCAAAACCAGAGCCAGAGACAGACAGACAGAGCTTGTGGTTGGCCTAACAGGTAACTTTTGGATTTTTTAATGCAATTAATCGCTTATGTAATGACTCGCGGCTGTAATGACCCGAGCCATTATAGAAATGTATTTTAAATGCTGGTGCTTATCATTACCTCTTGCTCGCACACTACTGTTCTCTCGCTTTATTCGTGAAATATGTAAAAGAAACAGAGTAAGAATTTAAAAAAGCATTTATTTTTCTTTAACAAAGTAGGTAGCGAACACATGGTTAAGTCTTAATAGGAGTAGTAATTAGATGGGATGTGCCCACCCGCTTTGCAAGAGACTGGAGCTTGAGATAGGCTTAGAATTGGTTGACATATTAGTATTAATTGCAATGGTTATAAAACATGAGTCCAGTACCAAATCGCTGCGGAGTGTGACAGGGCGTCACCATTTTAGTCAAGCTTATGGCCGTTGTAGACGTGACAAAAATACTTGAATGAAAAACCTTGATACTCATATCAGTGCACTTGTCGCATTTGCGATTCGCTGACGACCTCATTTTTCTTACAGAGAGTTTGAAGATTTCCAGAAAATGTTAAGCCAACTGTGTGATGCGTTCTTGAGGAAAGGCTTAAATGTTTAAATGGGTTTGGAGTTAAATGTCCAAGATGAAGGTTTTATGGAACCTCTCTGGCTTCTATTTTTATGAAACAACGGGATATTTACCATGATTAAATTTTGATGAGTTGACTTCCGATATTTCGGCACAGTTGCATGCACCATTATCACGGTTGAACTGATATCCCGTTGTTTCATAAAATAGTGTTAAAAACCATGATAGTTTCAAAAGTTATATCTCTCTGGCTTCGTTTACTCTGTAGTCACAGTTGGCAATGAAAAATTGTTACCCATTACGTTTACCTAAGATATATTACATATAGTCATCGTGCTACTTGTTGAGGATATAGTCAGCGTCAAGGGCTGTTGACGGACGAATGAGGATAGCCCAAGATCGTTTGGATTGGCAATAGCAAAGAGAAGCCTATGCTGGGCATTATAACTGGGTTTAGTCTGGCTGTTGATGATGCTAATGGTAGTTGCAATACAGATTCCTGTGTGTTCTTAATAGCTTCAATAACATAGTCAGTCACGAGCTCCTTAGCATCAGGCGCTGCCACGAAGTCTTCGTGAAGGAAAGACTCTCGTGCTACCTTCCTTACTTCACAGTTAGGCATGTCGCTAGCCATAGCTAGAACATCTCTTTCATCTAAGAGTGTGTCACTCACTGTGTAGTGCATAGTCACTTTAGCAGTTATCAGACCAAGATCGTATTTAGGAGGGTCCCTAGAGCCATATACGAGTAAGTTTTGGATAAAGTTATAGGACCATCGAGCGAATGTCTTGTCTCTGATGTTTTGACCGTAGTGAGCGATTTGCTTGAGGGCTGCTCCGGCTACCTCGTAGCTGCCGAAGATGGAGTCCGCTTCGTCTCTCGTGGTGGTAGTATCACCCTGCAAATGCTTATAATATTAAAAAGAATTGCAAACTCCCGTTTTTTTAACCTTATGAAGTTTAACCCCTCCGTTCCTTGAACAGTTACTGCTAGGTACATATTCATCCATTGCAGACGCTCATTATCTTTAGGCAATCTCAAAGATAGGCGTGTGCTAAATATTAATAAAGAATATCTCTTTAACGTACAAATACCAGGAGGTTCTCAATTCGGTGGTATTTTTATGTTTGGTGCCTTAGAACTCCATCATACACCGGTAGTATTATAAACCGATTTAGTTTTTTTTTTCAATTTGAAAGGATACCTAATGTAGGTTACTACCGACTTAAGCCTTAGATGTGCGCAGGGCTTTACTTCAAAATTGATCCCATAGAAATTTCACCAAAATGGGTTTATTTGTGTTATGTTGATATAGATAATAATCGCGTATCAGCACTTGTGCGCGTACCCTCAGTCGTTAGTCTGGAAATAAATGACTTTACGATCACATCGTTGTTTCTCAAAACATCAAAAACGATTTTATTACCTACGTCTTATCATTTGCCTATTTACCTAGGCCAATAATAACTGATGATAACATTTTATTAGTAGGAAGTATCTTCATAAATAATCCTCAAATTAGAAATTTATTACGTGATAAGCAAGCTATTCCGAAATGAACGAATTCCTTCGTCAATCATATTTTAGTATAAGAGAGGCCTATGTGTAGCAGTGGGCTTCTGGCTGATATGATTATTATTACATTATAGTAAACTTATAGTTGTTGTCCGGATGCAGTAGTTTTCGCAATATTAACTATAAACATCTCAAACTCACACGTATTTCCAGACTTCTATTGATATCCTGATGCATTCTGGCTCAATACTCCTAGAAGGAAAGCCATGTACCGACTTAGACGGTTTAGAGCACTGGAGATCTACACAAATCTCGATTCGCTAGAACGCGCACAACCTTGCCAAGACAAGTCTTGTTCTTCTATTTTGTACCTAGCCATTATAAACTTCAAAAACACTTAAATGCTACTCGACTAACCACTGTGGTAGCAGTCTGGGACCAGTAAACCAGCCAGGTTTGAGCTTTTACCATGGTTTCATTTGGGTGGTTTAAGTGTATGCAAAAAGCTGGTAAGAACACTCTGCTGGCGAAGATCTGAGGTCTTGTGACTTAACTCCTGCGAGAATCAGGACCAGCAATTTGCAAGAAGACAACAGGAGCGCTTTATAATGGCTTACCATTAGATTGTTGACTCCTATAAGCTGGCACAAGTACTTCTGACTGTCATTCCCAACGCAGTCGCTGGCTTGTCGCCTGCTCTCCGCATCATTTTCGGGAGGGAATAATTCAACCATCCCACCGAGAACTGCGACACTCTAGAAAAGACAGGATCTTTTAAAATGAATAAATCTGGTTAAGAAGCAAGCCTTTGTGGAATAGTGTCCCAAACGATTAGGTTTGACGCTTCCAGTCTAAGCACTCACGTAAATAGTATCCGTGAACTGAGCAGCCAAAGAAAGATCAGGGTCGGGAAAGTTGTGCATATATCCAACGCCAGCCCAGAGGTGCACCGACTCGAACTTCTCGTTATACTCCGGCCTCATAGATGCCAAGACCAGAAACACAGTCCCTCCCTGAGAATGGCCGATGTAGTGGAGTTTTTGTCTGTTAGTACTGGCTAGGGTGTAGTCTATCATAGCAGGAAGGTCGTACGTCGCGATTTCTTCCCAGCTGAAGTCGAAGAAGTCCAGCTTCTCTCTGTTGTCATCCGGGTTAAGGGTCACGTGGTAGCGAGAGTTCTTGTTGCCGCGAGCATTGCCCATCCAGACGTCGAAGCCAGCATCCGCTAAATTGTATCCTGGGGAGAAAAATATGGTTTTCTCAGAAACAACGTGATCAAGTAAAATCCCGCATATTAAAACCAGCAAAAACTAAATTGCATAAATTTTGGAAAACATCATATTATTAGAAACAACATAGTGGGTAAGGGCAGGAAAATTCTATAAGTAAATAATACCTAAACAGTGAAGGGTAAGAATGAGCATTCATATTTACTCAAACTGATTGAACTTAAAGTACACATTATAATAAACTAGCGGATCACCCCAACTTTGCACGCCATTAAAGAAATTGAAGGCTTTTTTTACACCTTGTTTCATGATTAAAGTTTTAAGGATATTTTGATGTCACGAGGGTGGTGTATCTTCCCAACGGTGAAAAAAAACAAATCGGTCTAGTAGTCTCGGAGCCTATTCAATGGAAAAAATCAAATCTTTCCTCTTTAAAATATTAGTACAGATGAATAAAGTAATAAATTAATGATAAATAGGTGGTAGATAACAAATACCTGGTGCATGTTCTGGTCCAAGTATGAGGTAGCTGTTAGATGCAGCCAAGAGACCATGCATGAGGAACACCACTGGCCGGTCTGAAGAGTACACTTGGTCCTTTCCATGGGGGATCCTGTGCATTTCGAGGATGTACCCATCGCTTGTTGTCACATGGTGAGTTTCTGCGGGGTATCCGTGGTATTCTATGCTTTTTGCCTGTAAAATATGAAATTTATACTGGCTAACTTAGTATTATCTGTCATCTGATTTCAATAGAACAAAATAAATAAGCATATAAATAAACAGTAATGCCCTGATGTCTGTAATATTTCAGTTGAATTACAATTTATAATTTTGTCTCTCAAAATACTGCATGTAAGTAAAATCTGACTTCCCTAAAATCAGCCCCATAGCAAACTATATAGGTACTTTTGAGCAAAGATAAATTATACAGTAGACAATAAAAGGGCAAAAAAAAACTAATTCTAGAATGTTTTAATGGGGGACAAAGGAATAAGGGTTATCGCTCATCTCAAGTCTGATTTAATGTTGATTCTTGCGTTACGGGGCAGTGGTCCAACTGATCTGTCCAACTAGTTGGACTACGGGCCTTTACTAGGGGCCGTGGTCCAACTATCTTTGCAGTTGGACCACGGCACCATAGTAGAGTTCCCAGGTCCAATTAAAACAATTTCAAATAAAACAACTGCCATTGTAACCACTGCACATTTTTAATTGAATTAAAACATTTTGATTTTTTATTTTTTGATAAATTTTACATTTGCAATTAAAAAAAAAATTTTAAATGCAATTTGCTGCACAGTAAAATAAATTTGATAATAAGTAGTGGCTGTTAGCAAATTGCATAAAAAAAAATATAAATTAAAACTAAAAAAAAAACATCAAAGACGTTGTAAAAACTAATTATTTAATTTAAAATGTGCTGTGGTTACAATTGCAGTTGTTTTATTTGAAATTGTTATAATTGGACCTGGGAACTCTACTATGGTGCCGTGGTCCAACTGCAAAGATAGTTGGACCACGGCCCCTAGTAAAGGCCCGTAGTCCAACTAGTTGGACAGATCAGTTGGACCACTGCCCCGAAACGGATCCTTGTATCAATTTAAGAGATATTTTTGCCAAACTTACGGTTTCATAAATGCTAAAGGTCTGTGCACAGTATGCAAGCGCGTACACGCTTACAAAAACTACGAGAGAGAGTTTAAACATTATTTTCAGCAGTCACATTTAAATGCTTATACTCTACTGTGATCTCACCGCAGTCCTCCATCTATATATAACCGTTATCAGACTGTTATTTAGGGTTTAAATTACTACTAGTTTATTGTCATGCTCACTGGAGGTAATTTTTATTGGTGGGTTTGTTATTTATTGTTTTGGATTATTGACTCGCAATAGTTTATCAAATACAATAACATGGCGGATACCGCGCAGTGGAATAATGCTCATTGACCCAGCACAAAGTAAACTCTACTCAATGTCATGTCAAGATTCAAATTGTGCTTTGACTATTGTTTTTTTAAGCGTTTGTTTCTTGTATGACTATTTTATGAAGTGATAACTTCAGGCGCGTTGGGCATTCTTTTGATGGGAAAAACAATTGAACTCGCGAAACTGTGACCTTTGTATAGAGCGAAAACTTCTTTAAGTTCACTCCGAACTGAGATCCACAATGTCCGATAGCTAGTAACCAATCTTACCTGAACTACGAAGTCCATAGGCCTGTAACAAATGAGAGCTCTCGTTAAAGTTTTTGCCTTTACTTAAAAATCTTTTATTTTCTTCAGTCATATACTAATTTCATCATTTATATAGTATAACAATCCATTAATAACATTCCATTCAAGTATACGATTGGTACCTTCATTGTGGTTATTGTGGTTTTCAAGCAAACAATTATTGTAAAATAACCATTCGCCCAAAGAGGGTTACATAAGCCGATTACCTATCTATGGCTCTACATCGTTGTATCATATTCCTCGTTTGAAATTGTCACTCTATATAATAGGGTTGTCAAATTATTGTCGAAATTTGACAGTTATTTTATAAAATTATTCTGAAATAATATTTTTGTGTGTTTTTGATTCGAAGATCGCTTTGATATCATGCTTATCTGCATGATAATGTGAGATCAAGGGCCTCTAATACTGTATTTTAGATAAAACGGTATCTTAGATCCCAAACAAGGGTCCGTGTGTAAGCCGCTAAACCGACTCCGCACTCGAGTAGGCCGCTGCAGGGAAAATCTCTGTAAGTGGGGATTTAGGGACCCTGGTCTGGCTGCATGCGACTGTGGCGCTCCGTCACAGTCCATGCATGCACCACTTGCTTGCGTGCCCCTTGGGCCCGAACACCTGCACAAGGGAAGACCTTAATAAAGCCACAGCAAGTGCTATTAAGGTAGCCACCTATTTTGTAAAAGTTATTTAATGAAAAATCGACACGATCAGAAGAAGAAGAATAATAAATAATAATCGTTTGGTACTTGTACAATCCGCTGATTATTTGCCAATAATGGATCATAAACCTTTGCATGTATGAATATATAATACAAACACGCTTTTGTTATCGCACGATGATATTTCATGATGACGAAGGGAGGAAAAAGAAATGAAATTGAACTGTCAAGAAGCAATCATTATTGCTGGAGACATTTTGAAAATGTCATGGGGGAAATGACGGTACGTGTCGGATAAAAACAGATTCGGCGTGTCTGACGATACGCCGTCAGCTGGGGAGGGTTTTACCGTTTTCGCTCTTTTAATTTTTAACATGAATTGTTGAATATTTCAAAACTAACTAAATTTTTCAAGCATATAAAGCCGCCCGCGGCTTCGCTCGCCCCGTTCCCGCTACGCCCCGTTCCCGTTACTTACATCCGTTCTCCGTTACAATATCTCTATAAATTGTAGCCAACGTGTTATTCTGATGTATAAGCTATATTATTGTAAAGGTTACAAGTAAGAGTAACAACATCCATTCCAACCATACTTACAAACTTCATAATGTTAGTAGGATATGTTTATGTATTAACCTTGGCAAGATATAAATTGCTCAAGATGTAGTAGGTAAAACAAACTATATTTTTTAAAAAAGCTGAATCGTGCGGAACTGGCACCTACTCGCCTAACTTTAAGGACATTTTAAATTGATCCTTGAATCAATTCAATAAAGGAATTTCTGCTTTCATTTTATCTATGGCTATTCTAATGTTTCCAAGGGATTACGAGAGTTGTATTTTTTTCTGATGAGAACTAACCCTACCTCTAAAACGCGGGTTTTCGCCACGCACGAAGCTCAAAACTTAAAGCCCCAGTACCGACGTAATCAAGTTTTGCGGCATTGTTCCAAATAGGGGCTCTTTGTGTATAATGAAGATTATTATAAGGATACGTGCGCGAGGTCATTACCCTCACACCCTCAAATGTGTAATTCCCAGGCCTTACATTTACATTAGTAATGTTGTGTTGTTGGTTATAATTTGGCTTATTTAAGCTGAGGGAAATTACCTACGCATGTTTGGGTTACTTTTCAAATATTTTCTTAAGAAATGAGAAATGTTTATACGTACATATCGTAATTAGTCTCGAAATTTAGAGGGCACAAGAGGTAAATTATACAACTGCATATCTCAAAGAAGAACGCAGTGCAATGCCACGTTGGACGTGCTCTGATGCAATTAGTAGGTATAGGCAGAGGTAACAGCTTAACATTAGGTGGGCTACTTGATTGTTCCATAACATTGAACATTACAAAAAAATGGGGTGTAGCTGTGTTATGGACACGGCCTTTTGCTGTACGTGAATACGTATCGTAACTTCGGGGCTTCCCCCTCCGCCGCGCGTGATGCGTTACAGCCCTTGCTTAGCGTAGGTAATAGCGTACTTAAAATCCTTTCACCACACTTGGTTCGAAAGAATCAGTGACACGATAAGAAAAAGAAGCGTAGGTAATGAGTTATATATATAATATATAATGATAGGAATATTATATTATGATAGGGATGATAGACATTTAGCTGCAAGACTAAACTGATCCCCCGATTTTGTGATCATTCGTTTTTTGAATTGCGTCCCTATGGAAACAATTTTAAAGACGTATTCACGTCAAAACATTCCAGTGCCTTGCGCAAATCTAAGTGATCTGCGATGGAGATCAGTAAAATGCTGTGAAACATGACAGCGATATTTGACAGCGTTTCAATGATCGCCAACGCCTATATAGATGTGCGCAGCCCTTAATTCTACACTTCTAAAAGTAGTAAATCTTTGTTGAATAATTTTAACCTCGAAAATGGGAGTCATTTCATTAGAATCTGCGTTGGAAGTTCCCAAATCGGTAACATTAGTAAAGTTATTAAAAGACGTAATATTTCAACGGAATTTCCATTGAACGGCCAAGTCAACCCTTTAATTGAAGAAAGATAAGATTCGTAAGCTTCGTTCTAATGCCTTTGCTAAAATGCGGGGCAGTTCCAGCATGACAAAATAAAATTAAAAAATAAATAAAGCGTTACTTTTTAAAACTTAACAGGCGTCCGTAGGCTACGGTAACTGCTTCCCATCAGGTGAGCAGTATGCTTGTTTGACTACTTTTTTGCATAAAATGAAACAGGGATATTCAAATAGCGACTTTTGATCTGCGAAATGTAAGCAAAGCAAAGGCACCGATCCGATTTAAATGAATTAAAACTTTTAATGGTCTCTCAGGAAAGAAGTTCTACACGAGCGAAACAAATAAGTCAGCCTATGAGTAACGAGCTAAGTTTCTGATGAAGAAGTCATTGAACAAGCGGTTTTAAGGTTTATTTAAATGGTTTTTATTTGGTCCTTTGGCTTTTACAAGGTAATTTGCATGAGGTAATTTAGGCAAATTTTATGGTGGTGCTTCCCGATTTATTAGACTTTTGATGTGCGGCGTTTGAGTGTCTAAATGAAGCATGAATTCTTATTAAAAATCTTCAGGATCTTAGCGGTTCTTACAGCATCAAAATAATTAAACGAGATCAAAGAGCGAGACTAAAATATTCCAAGAACCGTGAGTATTTACTTATTTATTTGAAGAAATAGTATAAAATATTTCTTAGACAAAAATTATTCTAAAAGAGTCTAGAGACGCCTATTTGCGATATGGCCGTTCATTATGTTTGCGTTTATTTTGTAGTGAATCGGGTCGACAGTTTGCTCCTCTTGCCGCTCGCATACCGCAGGAAGAGACTAGCAGTTGAGCATACACTATAACTTATGTTTGTATCTAAAAGTTCCAGTTCTCGTGGTGATCAATTGAGTCAATTTTAGTTATCTATATAACTAAATAAGAGCTCCTATCCCAATTTCCATTTGGCACTATTCACCATTTCCCTATTCAGTTTCCAATGTACGAGTAAGTACGTAGTTACCTACTAGGGCTACTACGTATATCGGGTCACGTGCTTTCTCTCCACTGTCCTGCGCAAAAAGCAATTGAACGTCCTATTGAGAGTTGAGTGTGCCTGGGATTTTTAATTCTAGATAATGCTACGGTTTTAATTGAAATAAAGAATTGGTTGGCTTTTCGATAGGGAAGGGATCGATTAAACTTTCACAGTTAAAATTGTAAACGCAATTTCAGCGATTCTTCGTTTAATTCAGTTCAGTTTTTAAGAATACTTTTAGAAGTTAAATCTGAAATCTGAATTTATAATTTAATTATATATGGCAACAGAAAGGACCGTTTTCTCGTGGTCCTAATATTTTGTCCTGCTAGTAGGACCACGAAGGAGACGGGGGCTAATTCTCGGGCCGATCTCGATCATTTTGCAATTTTATTTTAATGCTTCTTTTCGAAGAGAGAATGGCAGATGTCTTTGATTAATTCATCAACGACCTCATCATAAAAGCCTCGACAGCTACGATATACGGAAAACGTAGAAAAAGTGCGGGGTTGTGAAAAGAAGCAATAAAATAAAATTGCAAAATGATCGAGATTGGCCCGAGAATTAGCCCCCGGTATCTCTTCGTCTACGTTGAGTAAACTTAAAATTAATTGCACAAAAAACACAAAAGCACTCGATCAGCTCTAAGTTTCCTTGACCCTAATTGCTTTTAAAAGCTATCTACTTTATCCATTTATACCTCGAGGCTGGCAATTTACTAGAAAATATATAGGTATATTAACTTTAATCTTAAATCCAAACAAAGACACAGAATCAAATTATAGATCAAAGAAATGGTTTCAGGCTGTGGATTGGATATTTATTAAATAGTATTTATACTATTTATTTATATATAATAGTATTTGTATTAAGTTTTGTTTTTTCAGTTATCCCGTGGAACGTATTCTCAGCTCACTAGCTTACCTACCGGTCAGCTGTTTCTGAATTCGACTGATTTCGAGATTATTCCTCAGAAGCCAATTAATATTTGAGCAGTACCTTACTACAATCGAAAAGTATAGATAGGTATTTAGCAAGGAGGTTGAAAAACCTTTTGATTCCTCTTCCCTGGGAAAACTATTACCATGGAGGGTAAATGTCATGGTGTGACTAGAATGCGCGCGTGCCTTTATTCGGTGGTTCCGGTTCATAAACTTGTGACACTAGTTCCAGCACTTTTTGTAAAATCTTATAGGGTTTTGACACTAAGTTTTGCGGCAACAAGGAGTTTAAATAGTATATGGTTTGTTTTGTTGAAAATACCTACGAGAAACTTTTCGAACTTGTCGAATCAGTAGATATATCACATATCTAGGTAAACTGGCAGTACGGTTTCATTACAACTGCTTATTCTTTATACTATAACCTCAAATATCACAGCAAAACAGCAAAACCACAAACAATGAATGAACGATTACTTTGCGACATGACAGAAAATAAAAGGAATCCTCTAGGCTAGTAGGTATTATCGCACTTTATTCTCAAACGCGTGTCATTTATAAACCACTTACGCAGACGTCAATACCGACACAAGCCTTCCCTTTTCTGAGAGATCGTAGAATGTTTGATGGATGATGTGTACTGAACCCTGAAAGCGCCTTCATAATAATGTTAGCAAACATGAAAGTGCTGATCTGTCGTCTGTAGTTTTAAATTTAGGCGCTTGTATTTTTTTTATCAAATAAAATTTTATCGCTTTTTATCGTCGGCACTACGGTTGGTAGTAGGTATGTCATCCAGAGGGGGTGATTCTCAACACTCACGGAAACATCAAAACGCTCTACGACTTTAGGTAGCAGTAGACACTATTTTTGCAGGTAACAACAGTAAAGTCTCTTGGGACTCCACGGGAGGCGATAATGTACATCATGTTATTGTACACACTGTTAAGCCACATGCACACTGGAGCAACTCAAACATGATCATTTACTTTTTTGTTCTGGCACTGGATACTTATACCTTGTCCTTGATACTTTATAGAGTGGATCCGACTTGGATAGGTTAGGTTGTGTTAGAACATAAAAATTACGCACAAGGCGAGCGAGCAGAGCGAGCCGCGGTAGCGGCCGCTGCAGTGCCAGAGAATGTTTTTTTTTCCCAATAACCGCAAAGGGCCTGCCTGTTTAGTGCAATTATTCATCGCTAGATAAAAATAATAATAATCGAAATATTAATCTGCGACAGTGTTCATGGGCCTTTACAATTTTCCAGTGGAAAAAAGTGGCATCGTTTTAACAGTGCGTACATTAACTGGCCGTACATTAACCGGACTCGACTCCACTAGTATCTTGTCTCACTGTCTGAAACTACTACTGAACTGCTACTATCTGAACTAGTATAAGATTAGATTCTAGAATAAGAATGCAGACAAGATGTGAACGATAAGCTCCAAAGTTGTGTTTTCATCATAATCACAATGAAGATAATATTTTTTAATGAATTTCTCTGTAATCCGACATCAAATACTGCGTAAAATTTAGGTAGGTATTTCTGCAGTAAATTTACTATAATGAGTGAAAAAATAAACGATGCTTCAGCAGAAGAAAAAAAATACAGCCTGTGATCAGAGCTACAAAAGTTCGCATTGTGAAACTGATCTGGGTTCAACTACCTAGTTAAAAATAATCTTGGCGAAGCAATTTTTTGGTTTTATTATACCTAGGAGTAAAATTTCTATGAAATGAACAGCACATCTCAGTTCTTCAGCCATCTGCAATAAACTCATTTTTATAGAGCTCTAAGGAGCACGTGCTCTATGGGATAAGTACTCACCCTTCACCCCCCTCCCATCTCCTAGAGGGGTACAAATTACTATCTTA
The DNA here is from genome assembly GCA_947578465.1 of Thera obeliscata. Lineage (NCBI taxonomy): Eukaryota > Metazoa > Arthropoda > Insecta > Lepidoptera > Geometridae > Thera > Thera obeliscata. The sequence goes on from OX387916.1 coordinate 13,444,636, forward strand.
GATTTTTATTCAATGTTTAATAGGCGCCGGCATACGTTCGGCAAGTTTATCATGCGCACTTGATGTGCGGGCCGGTTTTTCCGCAAGTAGGCCGCTGGTGGGCCCTTTTTGCGTGACCTTGACACGTGTTGCTCGAACTTGTTTAGATTCTACAAAATGCCGGTTTCCTCACGATGTTTTCCTTCACCGTTTTGAGAGTACTGGCATAGTGCACATACATTTTTCGATATAAAAACTCATTGGTACCTACACGAGTGGATTTGAACCCACCCTTCGGATCGGAGGGCCACTACCACTAGACCACCAGTGGTCTTTTTCGCCGGTATACGTTTATTTTCATGTATTTTGCACGGGTGCAAACTAAATGAAACATTATGCATTATTCCTCTTACACTATACTTAGGTTCTGCGTTACTTAGGTTTGAGACATTGCTCAAAGTTAGCCATGCCACTACGTCTCGCTAAGTGGAGTGGCACCACACTGGAACTTCACTGCTATTATTTTTATTTTTGTTTTGTAAAAGGATCATACAAAAACAGTACGAACCAAACCGTAGTTTGTTGCCTGTTCTTCTCAAGGGCGGATCCAGCTTTGGCGCCAGGAGGGGGTCACATAGTCGTGGTCAAGTCAAGAACTTATAATTTAATTTTGATACCAATAGATACAAGTAAAAAGTAGGTATTTTATTAATGTACGCAAGTACTGTAATTAAAAATATGTATTCTTTATTGTCATCTTCTCTTGAAGACATCCAGAGAAGCACTATCACGCACGGAATGAGGCAGTCTATATTTTATCTAAATATACAGGGTGGCCGGAACATTGACGTCCAAAATAAAAATTTTGGTCCCTCGTATCGTGGGGTATCCGAATAATCCCCATGTATATTCCGCGATTTTGTATAGTTTTGGATTTATGAGTTTTTAGGGTTCCGTAGCCAAATGGCAAAAACGGAACCCTTATAGATTCGTCATGTCTGTCTGTCTGTCTGTCTGTCTGTCTGTCTGTCTGTCTGTCTGTCTGTCTGTCCGACCGTGTCACAGGCATTTTTCTCCGAAACCATAAGAGCTACACTGATGAAACTTGGCGAGTAGATGTATTCTGTAAACCGCATTAAGATTTTTACACAAAAATAGAAAAAAAACTAAATTTTGGGGGTCCCCATACTTCAAACTGAAACTCAAAAAATTTTTTTTCATCGAACCCATACGTGTGGGGTATCTATGAATAGGTCTTCAAAAATGATGTTGAGGTTTCTAATATCGTTTTTTTCTAAACTGAATAGTTTGCGCGAGAGACACTTCCAAAGTTGAAAAAAGTTGGTCCCCCCCCCTCTAACTTCTAAAATAAGGGAATGATAAAACTAAAAAAAATATATGTTGTACATTACTATGCAAACTTTCAACGATATTTGGTTTGAACGAGATCTAGCCAGTAGTTTTTTTTTTATACGTCCTATATCGTAAACCGCAATTTACCTTTCGACGAACTACAAGAACCTTTATATTATGTTACTTGATGCTACGGAACCCTTCATGGGCGAGTCCGACTCGCACTTGGCTGCTTTTTTTCTGAATTTATGAGAAATTTCGAAATGACCAACTTAAAAATTTCTAAAAAAAAAGTAGAAGACATTTTGGTTATTTTTTTTGCAACTGAATTCTTATAACGTACTTTTATGCATAAAACAATTAGTTTTGTTACTTTAAAGAAAGTTATGAAAATGATGACCCAAACTAAACAATTTACGTTTGGCAAATTGTGATACAAATTTTAAACTTTAAATTAAAAATCTAAAAAGGTAATTTCATGATTCCTAAGTAGCTTTAAACTTTGCGCCATACTTTCAGCTTCCATAATCATTAAAAAAAACAGTACTTAATTGGCTACTTTTGCTAAAATCGGGCTTCAAAGACAGCAAGATGGAACATTCTCCATCGGAAAAGGCTAATTTGATTTAAACAATTGTTTTGCCCATTTTATCATTCTTACGGTTAACTATTTATAGAAAATACTGGAAATTAACCAACAAATAGCTTCAGAGGTTTGGTAAGAAAAGTTTTAAATAAGAAGTGGTATTTTAAATAAACTATAAATGATAATGTGAAAAAATATTTACTCACAATTTACAGAAGATTTTCAAAGTGGCCACCTCCAGCAGCAATACACATTCTAAACCTACTTAAGAACTTGTCTTTCAATCGTCAAATTTTTACTTAAATGATTTTTTCACATTATCATTTGTGTTTAATTAACAATACCACTTCTTACTTAAAACTTTTTTTACCAAACTTCTGAAGCTATTTGTTGGTTAGATTCCAGTATTCTCTATCAATAGCCTTAAGAATGGAAAAATGGGCAAAAAAATAGTTTAAATCAAATTAGCCTTTCAGAAGAATGTTCCATCTTGCTGTGTTTGAAGCCCGATTATAGCAAAAGTAACCCCTTAAGTACTATTTTTTTTTAATGATTATGAAAGCTGAAAGATTGGCGCAATTTTTAAAGCTGCTTAGGAACCATGAAATCACCTGTTTACATTTTTAATTTAAAGTTGAAAATTTGAGTCATAATTCATTTTATTTAAGTCACCGAATGTAAATTGCTCACTATGGATCATCATTTTCATAACTTTCATGAAAGTAACAAAAATGCTTTATGGATAAAAGTACAGCTCATGAGGATTCAATTGAAAAAAAATTACTGAGACGTCTTCTACTTTTTTTTTTGAAATATTTAAGTTGGTCGTGTCGAAATTTCCCGTAAATTCAGATATAAATTCATAACTCGAAAACTATACAAAATCGCGTTACATACATGGGGGTGATTCAGATACCCCACGATACGAGGGACCAAATTTTTTTTTTTGGACGTGAATGTTCCGGCTACCCTGTATAACTAGTCTAAATATTATACAAAACTCTTACGTTACTCACTGTCGACTGACTGACTGACAATCAACGCACAAGCATAACGCATAAGCCGTTAGTCCTAGAAGCATGAAATTTGAAGGGTGTGTTCCTCTCAAACGAAATTAACTAAGGTAACTAGCAGTTGGTCATGTTAAACCAAAAAAAACAGATTCGATTGTACACAACGCATACAAAACCGCGATTTGTCTTAGTGGTTTACATAGGTTTTTTTTAAACCTTTGTATGTATTTAAATCTGGTGGCAGATGCTGCGGTAGCAGATTTTTTTTACAGTTTTTTTGCGTAGGTATTTTTAAACCTTTTTTTCGTGATTTTGTCTTAGTGGCTAAGTTGGGTTTGTGTATGCGTTGGTGTATAATCGAATCTGGTTTGTTTAGTTTGACATGACCAACTGTAAGAATTTCCTGATATTTTTCACACTGTGCTCCTACATATAATTATGTATTATTGTCCAAGTTTCATGCTTCTAACTTTGCTTTGATTTTTACAATCATCATTTTTCTTAAAACCATTTTTCAAACATCAATTTTTCATTTTTTTTTTTTTAATTCTGTACCTACCTAGCCATTAAGATCTTCTCTGTGCAACAGTTATGCAATAAATATTTCTGATTTCTGATTTCTGATTTCCTTTTTCTCCTTTTAGCGAAATAATTTTCCAGTTTCCTTTCTTAGTGAACCTCTAAACTATAAAAGGAACACACCCTCCAAGTTTCATGCTTTAAGGACTAACGGCCTAGGCTGTGCGTTGATTGTCAGTCAGTCAGTAGCGTAAGAGTTTTATATATTTTGATTAAAATAATTAAATATTGAAGGTTAGTAGTTACATAAAATCTGTATAGTGACAAAATATACATACTATAATACAAAATCATTATGTATAATTTGTGGTCCACCTAAGTCCTGGAACCAGCTCAGGGGGGGGTCATGACCCCCATGACCCCCCCCCTGGATCCGCCCTTGGTTCTTCTAGGCTTGGTCGCGTGGAACTAGCATCTAGACTGACCTAGCTTTAGGACGTTTCAAAGTGATACTTGCGATACTATTGAATAAATACTACATAAAGGTTTTGATTTTGACTGTTTATTACCATAACCCAGTCACTGATCATCTTTTGAGAAACACTTATAAGTAAGAGGGTATAAGTATAACACTCAGACACAACAAACAACTATGTTCAACACAAATATTTGCCTCTGTAGGCCTACCATACGCTTTGTCTGGCTCTGTCTCTGGCTCTGGTTTTGAGTATGTGTGAGTGTTGACTAAATAAATCCTACGTCAAAACGTCACACAGACAGTATAATACACTGGTGAGCACTCACTTAAACACTTGCAATTATGGGGGTATAATATAACACTCAGACACAACAAACTTCTATGTTCATCACAAATGTTTGCCTCTGATCTCATTAAAACCAACAATAGTTGAACCACCGAGCTGTGAGGCCTGTCACTTATCACTATCACACAAGTTACTTATCTCTATGAAATAGCTATAAACCAGCGCTCGGGACATTATTAGCCCCTATTTAGTAGATAGCGGGACAATAGTGGCTCAGACACAACTGGTAACAAATGTCGACGCAGTAACGCCTGATGGATGAACGAGGAAGCAGTAGGATAAGCTTTGAATGATGCAGTAGGTACTATTAGTTACGAACCGTTGATAGCAGACTGATGTTATCTAGACTCATCGTTTTTATCTGCTAGGGTGCTCACAGGCCCTGGTTTTGTATATTTTTTATGGAAAATAACGCATTGCCCAGTTTTCTCAATGTAGGCAGAGATTAGTAGTACAGGGAACCGCTTAACATCAGTTTATATCAGTATTTGAAGGGAAGCTCTATTATTCTGAGATTTGTAGATAGCGACAAAGTTTTCTAGCAACAATTTGAAGACAACCTCTTTCTACCAAAGTAGAGAAGAGAAACAAAGAGTTTTTTCTGCGCAGTACTTTTTACGTCTTTGAGAAGACAGCTAAGGCTGTCAAATTACTGCGGTTGCTTGTCTCAAAAATTATTGAAATGAATTTTAGTTTGTATACATTTCTACGATTTAACTCTACTTTGTAATCATAAATAAAAACAATGTCTATTATCATCGAAGATTCTGAAGACATCCCATGTTCTCATTGCGATCTGCTCCGCAAATCCTTTGTCATGATCACAATATCCGCTGTCCTGCCCATGGTCATCTTTGCTGCTCTGCTTCTCCTTGCCACCACCACTTCCATGAACGCCTATATGGAGAACTCTACGACCATGCTCGTAGAGTTCGTTTTCGGACTACTCTACGTTCAGCTCTTCGTCGCCACTTCTATTCTGATCGTCAGTTACATGAAGAAAAGGCATCCGATTCTGAAATATCATTATTGGTACGTCCTATTCCATATTGTGGTTATGGCTTTGTTTATCTTCTCGTGCTTTGTAATGACTGCAGTGAACGAAGCGTATGCCCTAAGTGGACTGGTGTTCACTGGTGGAATACTGTATTTCTACGGGGTGAGCAAGTTTTTGGATAAGAATCGGTATGTTTGGGAAAACTTGAGAAGAGCTTATTAAACTCAAATGATGACAATATCAATAAATTAATTATCGTGTTTAGACCTATATTTTGCGTCATATTTTAATTAATTACGTTTGTGATGGTTACATGGTCTTAGATCTTTAGGATGTCTTCACACGTTCGTCTTACACGCGTTGGCCAAACAAGCTTGGCCCAACGTCAGCCCATCTCCGGGCTATAGGAAATGTTTCTAGTATGACTTAAAAACGTCCTATAATCCTATCCTATAAGTCTAGGCTCCAACGCGCCAATTGATATTAAATCTTAAAGGCACCGACCCTGCTCAATTGGAATTTGACTTTTGGCACACTTGAAATCCTTTCATCACACTGGTTTGGAAGAAACAGTGACATAAGGAGATGAGCGATAAGAAGATTAGAATTTTGATAGAATCGCTTAGAAGTAAAAATAGAAAGAAAAAGTTTCGACTGAAAAGTTGTAAGCTATTCCTTAGCATAGAGACTTGGTCTTATGACGCATTAGGGTTAAAAATGGTGTACGTTATTTTGTAAATTTATCAATAGCATGCGTCAATCCTGTACATTTTCACTTATCTTCTCCTTAAATCATATTTTTCACACTTTTTCATTGAAATTAGACTGGCTTAGCTACACAGGCAAGAAACATGCAGCCTGGCCGTTCCACGAAGACCCTCCCAAGATGCTGTAATCTGATCTAATTCCACTCCCTGATCTAGCATCGGCGTCACGTTTGAAATCCAATGCTCTTGATTAGAGGCCAATCTCGGCTATAGAATTAATTTAGCCAATTAGAAACAGACGCAACACAATTAGGGCTGCTTGGTTGAAGCGTACTGTTGTGTAGATAAGACTTTACATTATGCTGGTGGTCAGCTCTCGTGCAGGCTTTAGGCGATTCAAAAATCTTAATCTGACCGTCAAAACCACGAACATTACCAAATCTAATAACCACGAATCTACTTGCGAGCTTAAAATTGGAATGAATTTTGGTATATGTTTTGTAAGCTTTGAAGTAATATCAAGATTTAAAATTAATTTAATTTCCTTTCTAAAAGGGGATTAGGAGATTATTGCAAAAGGTCAAAGCTGTGGACGTGTAAATGAATAGGCAGTAATATGAAAAATTCCATTTTCAAACTGAAGCCGAGCTTTTCTGTGGGCAGGATATATCGTCGGTGAGAATCATTAGTGGAACATCTCAAAATTATACGTTTTGAGTAATTGAGGGTTAAAGTTTTTGAAAACGGAACGGAACGGTACTTTTCTTTAACGGAATAAGTAGTTTTCTGTCAACTAGAATCAAAATTTGAGTTATACCGTTAGTGATTTGGATAGAGTATTCAATTTCCAACCATTCTGCATATTTATCTCAAAAAACGTGATTTCGGAAATGTTCCGGTAATGAATCCGACCGACGATATTTTAGGTCGCATATGGCTGGTCGTTTTAGGGTCCAGTTCGCTTCTTTGAGTCTTCGTCTGAAGACCTGCGCACACCTAGGTCGCTGGCGATGGCGATCAGTGAAACGCTGTCAAATTTGACATAGATATTTGACAGCGTTTCATTGATCGCCATCGCCAGTGACCTAGGTGTGCGCAGGCCTTGACTGTCAACTCCTTCGTAGGCAGAGTTACCAACTGGGCCGTGATACGAGTTAAACCAGTGTATTATTATTTGCTATAATAGACGTGGTTGCGTGGTTTTTTCGGCACGCTTAAACTAATTTTGAACTGACTCGATTGAGCGCCTCGTGGTTCAAGGGACAAGTAGAGGGTACAAGACCACGTGGAAGATCTCCTATGCGCTGGACTGATCAGGTCAAATCAGCAGTGGGTGGAACCCTACAAGACTGCTCACGGATGACGACATGTAGGGAGAAGTGGCGAGATATCGTGAGGCGTGCCACAGCCCCTGATAAAAACAAATAATAAGATATTCATGATGACCACGACCGCTCTGACAAGAGTGAAGCGACTGAGAAGAAGAAACTAATTTTAAAGTCTTTTCAAAGTGATCCTTGTGATTCCACTGAATCTCTGAAAGTCTTTTGACTGTGATTATTAAGCAGTAGGCTGGTTGGCTGTGGATGATTATTATAAATGAGCCTATTTCATTTTAATAACGAATGAGTTCGCTTAGTAACCGGAATTAGTTGTCAACTGCTACGTCCCTAAGCAAATTAATCTTCATTCAGCAGCGAGACAAAAGATAATTTCACAAGCAAAACGAAAGCTGTAGCTTAAAGAGAACAGCTGGTGTATTACTTACTTAACTCGTTCTATTATGTTTCTTTCCATTCAAAGGTTGTCTGGAAGAAATCGCTACTAGCGATAAGACCGCCCATTGTGCCTCTAGTTTTTAATTTTCTTTTAGGCCATGTTTTTCCTTTTAAATTTATTTGTCGCGTGGAACAGGCACCTAGACTCACCTAGCTTTAAAACGTTTCAAAGTGATTCTTACAATCCTACTGAATAAATACACTTTTAATTTGATTTGACAAAACCTCGAAAGCTTGCCCTTGATAAAATGCTATCTAGTTAACCAGTTTTGGGAATAAGACATCTCTAATCGAATCAAACAACGGGACATCTCTACAGTATGGGAAGCGGAAGTAGGATAATATGGCGTCGTTATGTGTTGTTGTATTGTTTGTCGAGTATTATGTAAAATAGAGTTGTAGCTATATTCAATGAAGAGTTTTCGATCTATCACTAGCTATCTTCAATGAGCTAGGCACGTAATGAAACAGGTAGATAATTAAGTTAATTGTTATACAGAACGGGAGCAAATTGAAATCGTTGAGTGAGAAATGATTCGATAAAACCGAAATAAATCTACATATTAACGAATCTTATTATTCGGAACTCATGCCTCGCGGCGGTACAGTTAGCATTATCACTTAGATATAGCCCCGGTTTTAGGGTCCCATTATATTCTTTGGGACCCGCTGTCCGTCCGTCTGAAACCAAGCTGTATCTTACGAACCGTGGTAGTTAGGCAGAATAAATTTTCAGAAATGATGTATTTCTGTTGCCGCTGTAGAAACAAATAGGTACTAAAATAAATATTTAAAAAGGCTCCCATATACCAAACGTTTTTTTGCTCGTTTTTGCTTGGTATTAATAACAGCAACAGGCAGACGCTTGAAGTATATCCAGAAAATTTAGTTAATTATAATTATTCACTTTAAAAATAAATAATGAAATAAAATGTAACAAATCTTTAGGGGTCGCCCATTCAACAAACGTGTTTATTTGCCGTTTTTATAGATAATGGTTCGGAACCCTTCGTGGGCGAGTCCAACTCGCACTAGGCCGGATATATAATTATATATTATCCTGACTGACGAAAAAAGCTCATGCCTGCTGACTCGTAGGTCAGTTTATCGGGTGCCTCAGATGATATAAGAGTTTTATTATTTTATATAGTAATTGCTTAACAATTTATATCGCTGACTGTACCATTGTAGATGAGGGGCTGATTATAAGCATTCGGTGTTCAGTTTATCCTTTTCGAATGGTAATGAGTTTTACTTGTTTGATGAGAAGCGAAACAGAAAATACTGAAGAGAAATAACCGAACCCTGGATGAGGCTTATTTGTTAGAGGATATCTGCTTAAATACTAATCAAAAATGGCAATTTGAAATACATAGGGTAATGGAAGAGGAAGAAGACATGTTGTTCCGACCCCACATAAAGTGAGATAAGGGCAAGAAGAGAAGAAGACGAACACTCGTTCAACGAGATGAAACGTTGGTTAACGCCAAATTGTTTTCAAACTTGTTGTAGTTTTAAAAGCATTTTTAAATGTAATAGACTACGTTGAATAATAAAACTTGGTGAAACCCGTAACTTTCTAAAAGCGAAGTGTTTGCGCGTTCAACAAATTGGGGGAACTTTTTAACCTACCCTCATCAAATCATGTTTCGGAACAAGGGCTCCTTCACGGTTTTAAACAAAATGCTTTATGCGGTACTCTCTTGAATTTTTATTTAAAAACCACGGCCTACGCTTGTGCGGAAGAGTACTTATTGAAGAGGTAATTTAGTTCCATCTATATTGAAAGTCTTCCTTGGAGCCTGGGTGGTCGCCCACCGTTCGGTTTCAGAGCAACTTCTTACTGTAAACACTCAGGCTGTGGAATGATCTCCCTGCTGAGGTTTTCCTTAAAGGCTATTGCATGAGGTTCTTAAAAAAGGGTGTTTTAAAAGTTTAAGGTGTCGGCAATGCGCTTGTGTTGCCTCTGGTATTGCACTGCGTTCGTAGGCTACGGCAACCGCTTCCCATAAAATGGGCCGTATGTATGTTTGCCTACTATGCTGTAGGTGGCTAAAAAGTGCCTAAATAAAGCTTCGGATTTTTGTTGGCATTGAGCAAGTATTACTGTTCAAAAATGCAGTCGCCGTTTTTAGCTGACCTTATAGAACGTAAGAAAGGCTGCTTCGAGAATAGGTGTCATATAACATGGCACTCGGCATGGATTTTCTTAGCAACTTTAGAGCAACAGGACTAACTCAGATGAGTTATTCCTGTTACTCTAGACTTAGTTGCGCTGAACTGCGCTGAGATTCGCCATTTTAATTTCACTGAATATTTGCTTCAGAAATTGAACTAAGCCGTATTTTTTAATTTATTTTAGAACTAGTGGAAAACAACGAACAGAGACTGTTTGTTTTTGAAACAACACGTTGAAAAGTTACCAGATACATAATAAATCTTTTATTTGCGCGAATGAGCCGAAACTGTACAAAAAATAAACAATGTTTTATCTTGACCATCGGTCTTGACATGGTTTAGCCACGTGGTTTGTTCACCTTGGGACAGAAATACTCGTGTCAACAAGAACACAATAAAAATAACACAGGAATAAAACAAACCAGTTTAAAATTTTGACGAAAAGAATACAGGAATAAAGTCGGAAACACACCAATTCAACATTTTGAGGCAAGCCCTTACAACGCTTGATAAGGCAAGAGTGCAATTGTTTATATGAAGCCTGGAACAGCTATTGTCCGTGACCTGGAATAAAAAACAATTTTATCCCAAAGATTTACAGATTTTCAAGGTTCAAACGAACAAACTCTTGAAGAAAAGTGAATTAAATATTGATGAGCAATTAGGTATATACCATGAGTATCATCATCGAGCTAGAGACTGCGTGGGCGGCCAACTGCGGAAAGACCGCAGGCGTCAGCTAGTAAAGTAAAAATAATGTGCTAAGTTCTCTAATGATGATAACGAATCGGAAGATGAAGCGTAGGATTTAATTCTAATTCTGAGTTGGAGGAATAAGGTTTGCACTGACGTCCCGCGATGGGGTGTATTGTGCATTGCGTAGGATCTAATTGTAAACGATCTAGTTGTAAACTAATTGTACGTTGTAAAAAAAATCGGTTGTCTGTAAAGTCGGTTTACTGACGATAGTTGAACGTGACAACGTCATACAGCTGTCCACGCGGACGCATCGCTCACTCAAGTAGGAGAGAGACTTCGCTTCGCTTCCACTCCGAATATTGCTATGCCCTAAATATTAGGGCCTATTATGTATTCACCATTTTTAACTTTAAGACCATGGGGATCGATCATGTAACATAATAATTGCAATAAATAATATGAGTATGAGACAGATGTCGAACGCTGCCGAACGCGGAGGCAGATTGTGCCTCTTTGTCGCTCGTTCCGCGCTCTCGCTTGCACTTCAAGCCTTAAATGGAACGCTTAAGAGCGAGGTAACGCCGCATGAGTCATATTTTTTCGTGCGTGCAGCCAGCTCCATCGAGTTATAAGACGTTGTCACGTCAAAATGCTGGAAGTCAGTGCACAAGAACATACCTACAAACATGTTCATCCTGGAAAAGCTGAAAAAACTACTGATGATGATGCGTGTACTAGAGTTGTAATTTATTTATATTCCATCCATTTTGAAACAAAAGCTCGCAGCGAGACGATGCATGAAATAAAATCGAGTTCACACTATGCATGATAACGTTGATATCTTTTTCCTTTGATATTTTTAATCTCGTTATAACCTTTTGCTGCCGTGTATTTTTACGTTGAAATCAGCGTTTATGAATATTCACGTTTCGGCTCGATATGGATTCCGTGCTGCAATAATTGAACTGTAAACCTAGTTTACTCTTGTCATTGTGCGTTGAAGATTTTTACGCCACTTCTGTCTTTGGCAATTTTTTGTTTACATACCTATCCTGGATAAATAATTCAATTCCTCGATCCTGACTGACTGAAAATGATGAACCTCAACCGCTGTTCTCTTATTATAGGCTTAGAAGAGCCTGTGTTGCTACTCTTTCATAAATCACTTCTTTGTGTGCCGCGAGGGATTCTGAAAGCTCATATCCCAAGAGAGTACTTTTATGAATATAAGGAGTCGCGAGTAACTGCTTGGCTATGTATCTCTCCTATGGTGAAGTAAGGGAAATTGCTCTATGCAATTTGAGCCAGTGGTCATCCACCCCGTGTGAACACAGTGAAGACACACAATAACATAGGTACCTACATGGAACTATAAAAAAATGCGCGCCGAATTGAATAAATAAATATTGTACACTATCTAGCCCCAAACTAAGCAAGAGCTTGTACTATGGGGACCAGATAGCTGATATAACACTTATATACATTTTTGTTGTTGTTGTAAATACTCGTACATACTTAGAATACAATATAACACCCAGACAGTGAACAAACATCTGTGTTTACCACACAAATATTTGTTCTCAGTGGGGATCGAACCTACGACCTACGGCGCAGAAGGCAGAGCTACTATCATCTGAGCTGAGAGACCAGTAAATTGAATACCTTTTTCTTTTTTGGGACTCTATTATTCCCACTGGACGTCGACTGACATTCGACTAGTATTCGCAACTAAATTCGTTTGTTCCGATCGGGGCGACCACATCGATAGCTGTGTCGCTAAGCAATTAACCTGCCCTTAATCGCTTTTCAGTTTTCCTGCCGTCTGTTGCAAGCCGCTTTTGTGATATTTCTCGCTACGGGGAGTCTGCCACTCTGCTGTTTTGCCAACGTCAAAAGGCTTATTTTGTAATTTAAATGAAGGACAAGGATCTCTTTGAAATATCTTTTCAAATAGGCAGCGTCTACTCTAGTGTGATCAATGATCATCTTAATACACAAGTGAAGTTTAAAAAACTTGAGAAACCAACTTTATAGCCTAACTGATGAACCGAATTTGATCTAAAACCATTCAAATAAAAATCTTAATTCAAATCGGTTCATAAACAACAACAAATTCAACAAATATAAAAAAAAATACAACTGAATTGAGAACTCCCTTTTATTTTAAAACATAACATAACAAAATCACGCCTTATTCCCATGGGGGAATAAGGCGTGATTTTAAGCCGGTTAAAAATGTATGGAAATGAAACTCTGCCTTAAACTTAAAACTGTCCATTCCAGTAGGTTAGGACAAACCAAAACTAACAGTACAATTTGGCATGTTTCGGCACCCTTCGCAAGCCAATGGGTTTAGTTCCAAAGAAGTAAATTAATAAAGCTAGGCTATCGATCGGGGCGATACTTCAAGATTAGGTATTCCGCGCGCGCGGCTCAAATGACCGTAACAGGCAGTACGGCCGCACGCCCGTGCCACCAATTAACTTGCCGCGCCGTAAATACGTGTGTGGACTGCCTCATGTTGCATTTTATGTTGCCAGTAAATAAAGCTTTTCTTTAGCTTTTTTGTAAGGGGACTATTTCTCGCATTCACTTTGTTCCTTTCCCGGTAAACAAAGAATCAAATACTTGTAACATTGAATAAAATAAATATAACAAATACTTATTGTTCTTTACTCGCATCTGCAATAATAACTGTGTGTATTTGTAGTTTATTCTGATTCATTTTTTTATCCATAATTTTCCTGCCATCTCGACTATCTTTTTATCCTTTCTATGTTTGCCTAATAAGATTGGTGACATCAATTTATTCTCATCATTCCTTTTGTCAGCAATTTCCTTGAATCCACCTCACCTTTCAACTTCACTGGGCAAATCAATTCGTCAACATTCTACCTCCTGTCAGTTCATATCCGATTAACCTCAGTTCACCTAAGGCAGATCAAACAGGCTAAGACCCCAGACTTTGGAATGAAAAAACTCTGCTCCTTGCAAAGTTGAAAAACTTAAAAGCCTTGGTAACAATTCTGAGAGCTTTTCAGTCGATTGGTACTTTCGAGAACAGTACTTTGAACTTTTATTCTGATACGCATGATAATTATAAGTTTAAAAAACTAGAGAAACCGACTTCATTGCCAAACGGCAAAACCGATTTTAATGAAATTGGTTTGGGACAATCTGGACGTAAGAATAACCTTCCAAATAATAAAATATTTTTCTAAATCGGTTCATAAATGACGGAGGCATGCAGTTACAAACATATTTAAATTTAAAAAAATATTTAAAAAAAAAATGGCATCACAGATTTTAATAAAATGAAAATGGGACCATCTGGAAGCAGTACCTTTCAGTAAAAAAATATTTTTTCAAATCGGCTCACAAATGACGAAGTTATGCGGTAACAAACATTAAAAAAAAAACAAGTGAATTGCGAACCTCCTCCTTTTTGATTGGAAGTCTGTTAAAAAAATTTTGAGCTTCGTAAATATTATTGTTAAATTATATTATAATTAACAAAGCCTAAGCAATTCTTACGACTATGACGAAAAGTAGGGCACCAGATGGACTGACGACATTGTTAAGATCGCAGGGAGTCAGGAGATGGAAAGGGCTCAGAACCGTTCTTCCTGGAAATGTGTAGGGGAGGCCTATGTCTAGCAGTGGACTTCTTCAGGCTGATGATGACGAAGCAATTCTTACACAATAATACAGCGAGTTTGAACGTAAACCTTATATTGTTTCGGGCTTGTTCACTGAAAACACTATTTATTTAGGACGCTGTTTGAAGGAGCACTTGTATGTTCGGAATCGAATATGTCCCTATAGCAGAAATCTTATGAACCCTTTTGGAACTAATGGCAGTGGAATCAGCAGGTTGTATGAAAATAAACGTCTTCCTGGAAATATCCAGTTTATCTTGTGGACTTCTTCAGGCTTATAATTAAATAAATAAACTGCGAGTATATGCCGACTTCGGTATTTTTAGGTAATTTAATATTTTTGTAAATATATACTCAGAATACAATATAACACCCAGACAGAGAACAAACATCTGTGGTTCACCACACAAATATTGGTTCTTGGTGGGGATCGAACCCTCAACCTACGGCGCAGAAGGTAGAGCTGAACCAACTGAGCTGAGAGGTCAGTCAGTTATATTATCAGATTGTACGGAACCTAAACTCTAAACAAAACCTAACCTCTAGTAGTAGTAGAGCTCTTTGTGAAGGGCTCCTCCGGGGAAATACTACCACCATGCCTATTTCTGCCGTGAAGCAGCATTGCTGTGTTTCGGTTGGAAAGGTATGGGTGCCGCTGTAATTACTGGCACGTGAGGCTGAATATCTGTATGCCTCCAGTTGATGGACGCAGGGCAGTGCATCGTAGGGCACGTTCCTGACGTCCGTGACCTACGAGGCAGTGCTTTGTTATAGGCGATGGTTACCACTTAACATCAGGTGGGCCATATGCTTGTTCCAACAAGTTACATTAAAAAAAAAAACCATTCGTGCGCGAGTCCGACTCGCACTTATCATGTTTTTTTTTACATTCTCTTTTTCTCAAAACGTAATAATGATATATCGGCCGCATTATCACAAAGGTGAAACGTAAGTTAGTATATACAATCCTGCGAGGGCAGAGAATGAGCTCAATTAATTCCATCTAAGCCCACATTACCATTCTTATCTCCAGATAAGATCCCATCTTAGCTCGGGGAGAAAAATAAAATGTTGCACAAACCTATTCGAGCACAGCGTTCCCGAATTAGGGATCTTCAGATTCAGAGATTCAGCTAAACGCCTCTGAGAGATTATCAAGACTTGAAGGTGTTCAGAAAACATTTTTTTTACCCAGTGGAAGTAAGTGTCATAGTATTTGATTTGCGTACCTAAGATAGAAGGGTGAAAATACTTACCTATACCTAATAAAACATAATATTGAAGACTAGCCCCGAGCATTTTAATATTTATTCACCTTCAAAACCTTCTCTGAACTTTCCCAAATAATTGTAGACCAGAATTAGCCATATCGATCCAGCTGTTCTCAAGTTTAAGCGCGACTAACGAACAGCAATTCATTTTAATATATAAGACATGATTCAATAAGAGCTATATAATATCATAACTAATTGTACCACAGAGTAGAGTAACAAAAGACATATTTTTTGCATTGAAAATGATTTTGACAAAAACATTTATTTGGTTTTGAATCTGAATACAATCTTAATTTTATGTATGTAGATTTTTTCGAAATTGTTCTTTTTGAAACTTAGATCCAGATTGATAGCAATAATGTTTCTTATTTTGTATAATATACTATGATAGCTAATAACAATGAGGATCAAGTTTTCAAAGTAGATAAGTTGTAAAACTAAAATTAGCTTCGCCATAATAAAGAATCCGCTCGGTAGCAGTTGCAACTTCTCTATAATACAGTTTTTAACAAAGTTAGACAATGTAGATTGAAAGTCGTATGGGTAGAAGATTTTTTTTCATCAACTATCCATCAACTTGAGGCATACGGATGTTCAGCCTCAAGTGCCAGTAATTTCACCGGCACCCACACCCTTCAATCCGAAACACAGCGATGCTGCTTTTCGGCAAAAATAGGCATGGTGGCACTTTCCCGGACGAGCCCTTTACAAATAGCTCTGATACTACTAAAATAATTAAATTGTTCTGCAGTCATTTTTTGGCATTTTCATGGTCAATATATATGAATCCGATGCTGTTTCTAATACACTAATCAAACATGTACTAGGTAATTTACTTTTGCAAATATGATCCCCTTTTTTTATTAGTAAGTACCCTTGGGTCTTTCTTTCTCCATCACTACCCGAAATCACCACATTATATTACCCTCCATTCCCTCAATTACAAAGCTGTAAATTGCAAAACAAGTCTATGATCCCCACTGTATTTTATAATGTTGTGTAAGGACAATTGAGTTTAATTGCTTTTTGGCAGGTCAAATAGCAAATTACTCCGGGCTCGTCCTTGTTAACTTCTAAAGTTGCTTTGTTCGCCATTCGTGAGTAATTGAAAACCTTCTTGTAAGAGTAGAGCCTCATTAGTTGGTCCTAAGATTACTTTTGCCTGTGGTGGTCCCCAGTATCTTCCATCAAATTTTGATCTAGCATTCAAGCCCGGCATAGAATGGGAGTTCTTTATCATCCATCGGTATCGTTTTTCGAGTACTCAACCCCAACACTGGTGACCCCAACCCCCTCTAAATAGGGGGGAGCCTTGTCCAGCAGTGAGCTTATTAAAGCTCACGACATCATATAAAATAATTCTCCTCTATTATATGACCTTCTGTCAATCTTCTCATGAACTCCCCGTATTTGAAATTACTGACACTGTAAATAAATTATCCTGTCTTCAAACCCACGAACTTAATATTAATATTGAATGTAATATTGATGATGTCAAAGTGGTCTTGCCTTTGACGAAATCAATACAGAATTTCAATCCCAAGTTCGAAATTCAAACAAAATGGAGTTCGACCAAACATCGATTTCAATTACTGCATTCATTGCTGTTTCGATGGACGGCAGTATTGTAATCGATTCCACTCTATTACAGGATGCTACCGCGAGCCGATGATCGGTCACTAGCACTCGCTTCAGTAGAATCGTCGTGGATTATGCTCAAATATTGATCGAATGCGGCAACCTATTAGGTTAGTTCATCAAGCCCAGGTACCTAAAGAGCGATGACCTTATTTTTACGTTACATATTCTCTTGGGTCCGAGTTGTTCGCAGAGATCGAATCTCATCAGACTTGTGTGCCTCACATTACTTGCGTCTAGTAGAATTACTATTGCAAAATGTATGGTTCTTATCCTTAAACCATGGTAAAGAGCTGCGTAACCATGGTCTAAGTTCCTGCTTTACGTAAAAAATACATCTGCTGAATTTTTTGCGGCATGACCTGTAGGCACCTTGCTTTTCCGAATACCTATTATTACTGAATTGTTCCTGGTATCTTCTTGGTATAAGCGTGTTGCACTGTCAACTACATCTTTACTTCATATTTAATCTGTCATTAGCATGTTAAAAAAGCCTTTAGAAACCGCCGTCATTACGGCCACCATTTTACGGAGCAAAGCCTTACATAGACTTGAATAATCCCCCTAGTTCTAGAATCTAGATCATGCTATAGAATGTCTATTCAACTCTGTGTCGATTGTCGTTGTTGTATTGTAATTACTAGAATGGAGTTGTGGTGGGTTCAATTACTGGTAAACGCTTATTGTAACCAGGGTTCTGTTTGAAGTTATGGTTTAATCTATGAATAGAGTGGGAAGTTACTAAATGTTGTAACTTGTAATTACTTATCCAAATATTTACACATCAATATTTGATTTTGTACTAAAACATCTACTTGCCGACACGTCTCTTGTTCTATATTTCTATAATAATATGATCTATATTTTCAGTCATGCTCATACTTTATTAGACGTTTAGTATCTAGAACAGCAATTTAGATGGAGCAAGCTTGCCCAGTATATTTGCCATCGTCACAGTTTAACCTCCTTCCCCATGTTTGTATGTCCTTATATGTACCTTCATCTTATATGTGCACTACCCGACCAGTCTCCTCATTATCCAAAGCTTAGCTGAAAAGTATTGCTATCCAGCATTAAAGTCGCTTGTGTTCAGTACATGTTATTTGTGCATTAAAGAATTTTCGATCTATGTTTCCCCTTTCCCTTCCATATAGCCCCTATTTCATTGATATTCCATAAGACATCAGAAACGATACGAATTTTTGAAGCAGCAACTCCGACTTCTGTTATTCATTGCTTTTATTGCAGAACTTGTTGCCATAAAATGTTGAGTTAAAGATGTAATATGTCACGTATTTACGGCTGTTCCCTGCTTCGAAGCAGTGATGTTATTTGTTACGGATACGGATTTAACCAAGAAAATATCAATATTTATCGTTACCTTTTTTGTATTGTTTCATCATGCAAAACTTCCGTATGTATCAGTGTCTTTGAAGTGATTTATTACTTTTCTACATTTTTGTTTTTTTTTTGTATTTACAAGCTTTCTCTCTCTTCTTTTTTTTCACACACATGTATCCTAAAATCTGGAGGTCTGAACCATCTTCAACAATATTATTTTCATTTTTCGTGTAAAACTGTTAAAAAATATGTTTTGAAATCATAATTGAAATTTCTCAATGGTATAGTAGAAAACTTATACAAAGCCATAAATTTCAAATGCTGGATCTTTTTGTCAAGACTTTTGACAGATTGAATGGTTACGGTTTTAAGATAACCGGATATGATATTTTGACATTTTGGAATGCGGATGCGGAAGTTGCCCACCACTAGTGAATATAGAAAGTCTCAATAAGCGAGTCCGCAACATTCGATACTTACGATACACATGGCTCTTTGGCCTCTGATTTGGCATACTTTGGTCTTTGATTTGTTAGTACGACAGAAAGTTTTTTATTTCTCATACTTCTAAGTGGACTTTTACGTTTTACTACATTCCCGTACCATATTACTACTAATGGATGGAATGTGGTAGCAATTACAGGAGAAGGATGTAGATTATAAAAATATAGAATCGAATCATTGATAGTCATATTATTAAAAAGAATTCATTATAATTATAAACTCAGAATTATAATATTGATGAATTCTTTTTAATAAGATGTAAAGATCTGTTTTACTCACTCAAAGTGTGCTAATACCAGAGTAAATTTGGAAAAAAAAAATCTGTCGAGTACTTATCAAATATTAAAAAAATATGAATACCAGAGAAAAGGCAAGGTCGGGGTCGGCCAAGAAAGCGTGGGAGGGACGGTCTCGACGCTTTCGAGCGAGGATGGTGGGATAAAGCGATGAATAGAGACAGTTGGAAGAATTCTGGGGAGATCTTTGCCCAGCAGTGGGACGATATAGGTTAAAAAAAAAAGAACACAGTAGTATCACAATGATCTTTTTGAAACGTCTTAAAGCTAGATGAGTCTAGGTGCTAGTTCCACGCAACCAAGCTTAGAGAGGCAACAAACTAACGGCTTGGGTCCTACCGTTTTTAGTATAATTCTTTTACAAAACAAAAATAACTATAGCAGTGAAGTTCCAGTGAGAAGTTCCTTTAATAAACCATTTTTAGAACTCTTCTCTGATGAAAAGGCTACATGCCCAACATAACTTGTCTAGAACTTATTATCTCTAAACTCAATAATTATTCTAGGCACGGTTCACTTCGATTGAGCTTGGCCCTTCAATGAGAAGCACAATTAGGATGGGGCCACGTCCAATCCACTAAATTGGATCCTATTTTGATGTAGGATTCTGTTGATATATTGCTTTAGAAGTGAGAAAGACAAGCAAACTTTATAGAGTTTCCAATTCGCCTTTGAAATTCAATTTTCAAATCTCGTACAGGTAAAGGGTTATGTAGGCGGGTCTTCAAAGGTTAAATCTCAGGCACGGTAGATGTCCCCACAAACATGTTCCCTCTCTTTTTAAACTTGGATGGATGTGTCTCTAACTATTCTCCAGATAATCTCCGATTTTTCTACTTCAACAGGTGTTGATATTAATCTAATAAATAATGTTATTGTTTCAGGTATGCCTATTTTCAAGCAGAGACTGCTACACCCTTATCTTACGGCCTGCGCACACCTAGGTCGCTAGCGATGGCGAACAATGAAACGCTGTCAAATATCACTGTCAAATTTGACAGCGTTTCACTGATTGCCATCGCCAGCGACCTAGGTGTGCGCTGGCCTTTATACGATTTGAATGCCTGCGAGAAAAACTTCAAATAGGTAAGTAACTACCCATGGTTGCTCTACTAAATTACGAAAACACTGGACATATGAAAAAAATATCATCTGTACACTTAATTTCTAGGCAAAACCATAACCATAATCGATGTTTCAAACTAAAAACTTGATTGAACTATCGTTATGGAATTGGCTGAGCCCCAGCCCACTCATCAGTTTCAATTAGCTACAGTTACTATTTCTTCAAACGAACGGCCCCGTTTAAAAACAGCTAACCCTAAACATGTCTTGAAACGACGTGTTTGAACCAAGTCTATCATCCTGACGGACGTTATCGGACGGTTGCCTAGTTTTCAAGATCTGGTAACAGAATACCTGATAGTCACTG
The DNA here is from genome assembly GCA_947578465.1 of Thera obeliscata. Lineage (NCBI taxonomy): Eukaryota > Metazoa > Arthropoda > Insecta > Lepidoptera > Geometridae > Thera > Thera obeliscata. The sequence goes on from OX387916.1 coordinate 13,465,413, forward strand.
AACTCAGACTTGAGTATAGATAAACCCAGCTTTTAATGTAGCCTTAATGCGTTGGTTTTTTTTTTAAGGATTAGGAGATGTTGGAAATCTCGCCTGGTTTTAACTGGAAATACTAAGATAGGTAGTAATTCAGGTATTTATCTAGGTCGACGTCTGGCTGGCACTCGACGAATAACGCTTAAGGCCTGCGCACACGTAGGTCGCTGGCGATAGCGATCAGTGAAACTCTGTCAAATATCGCTGTCAAATTTGACAGTGTTTCACTGATCGCTATCGCCAGCGACCTAGGTGAGCGCAGGCCTTTAGCGACTGTTCGGCACTAACACTCCCTAAGAGTTATTCGTCGAGTGTGATTAGAATCCGATGGCACAGTGGTCAGCGCAGCCCCGTACCAAGGGGAAGGTCGCGGGTTCAAATCCCACTCGGCTCTTAACTTTTGGAACATTATAAAAATCTTCGTAATCTGTAGTTACAAAAAAATTCATGTCGTTGATCTGTTTTACCACAATCTCACAATTTCGTAGTTTCGTAGTTACATGATTTAATTATGTGTCTTTTACTACAATCGCTGGCGAGTATCATTGTTTGCGAGAACTCATAGTATGGTCGATCCACAGCTACGATCTCCCAGTCAATACAAATAGCAATTAAAACTGCAACCTCAATCAATCTATCCCGGCATTCCTGTAAAACTAACTAACAAACAATCCCGACATCAAAGCGCCGGTATTTATTAATCTGCGTTGGCTTTGTTCAATTCATGCCGTTTGAAGTTGGTAATCTGTTTCCAAGTTGGTGTTGAACAATCGCCATGCTTATTTTAGCCGGAAGAGATGTAACTACTGAAATGTTGTAGCTAACTGATGAAGGTCGGAGCTCGGTTACGCTGCGGTTATGCAAAGAATGTTAAACAGAAATACAATACAATAATAGTGCCTCTCCTTCATGGTAGATGTTCCACATTATCGTACAAAGCGCTTTGATTCCACTTTAAAAGTACGAACTGCCAAAGAGTGGAAGGAACTCTCTACCATCGTCAGTATTTCAAGATTACTGAGCATGCTTCATCATAGGCGGCATCCTCACTTACATCAGGCGTGATAGCAGTCAAATGCTTAGCTTTTATAAGTAATAAAAAAAAATACAGATCCATGTCGTTTGAATGAACGGATGTATTTTTTCCCCATAGCTATGGCTCGCTTCACTCACCGCTCTGGCACCGCAAAAATGAAATCAGATATGATTTTGAAGTCGTGCGCCGTAGAGTCTGTTCAGAAAGAGAACCGTCGTGGGATTGGAGGGCGCTGCTGTGCTTAATCACCTTATTTGTTTAGTAGGCAATACAATAGCGCGTCTGTTGCATTTTGATCCTATCACAACTAGTGTACTATTCCTTTATTTAATTTTTATGATGCAAAATTCTGACAGAAAGAAAGGGATGAGCTGCCATATAAAAATCGAAACGTTAGTTCTCAATTTGGCCACGACGGTTCTCTTTCTGAACAGACTCTAGACAAGCTCGCCACTGTAAAATAAAAACACGAGGTTAATAATGCGAATGAGTTTTCGTTCCGTTAGCAGTTAAAAAATTATAACATAAAATATTTTCAAATATTTACTTGCCTGGAATATTTTTCAACAGATCAACTGGTGGAAACAGGCACTCATGGTATTAACGTCTGAGCTGCCATGCTTCAAAAAGCTCTAATGGACTTTAATAGTTGCAATTCACTCGGATTAACTCTCTTTATTTAAGCCGTGAAAATCGAAAGCCGTTATGAAAAAGCTATCTGAAACAGAGCTACCGAGTGGATGTTTAAATTGACGATAAAAACAACGAGCTGGGAGAAAATATGAAAATGATTTGGAATGCTCGCCGGTGCTATCATTAAGCGAATTTATATTTTTTGCAACAAAACACAGTAATATTACAAACAGTAAGGCTGGATTTATATATTTACGTAAATACGGTCGGACTGATTTTCCTTCGCAGTACTTACCAACCATGCAAGAGAGACTGTCTGAATAGTGTGCTAAGTCCTTGTTTGAAACACAACATTTTACGCAGACGCTTATTTGAAGTAGACTTCAGTTGGCTATTGTCGTAAGATGCTCGCAAATATAGAATCTGAGAGGCTTTTATAATAGTAACCTCTATATTTTTAGAAAATTCAATCTTTTGTCTTAATATCGCGCACCTAATAGTATTCTCCTATAGCTGTGGTAAAATTAACGTTGACCACTTTTGCCAGTCTGCTTCTTCTTCTTCTTACCGTGTCACTGGTTTTTGTCTTCTCTGGTGAAAGGAGTGTGGTGATAGGATTTTAATTGTGCCTCAAAGAGGCTCCTTTCGTGCACTTGCCACATGTTTTCGAACTTTTTAGGTTCTACGACATGGTGGTTTCCTCACGATCATTTCGTTCACCGTTTGTGAGTAGTACTAGTTTAGTGTACATTTTCTCGACAGAAATAATAAAGTTGAACTTTTTTACTGTTTGCAATTTACTGTACTGTTCAGCAACTTATTGTGTCAGAAAAGTCGCGATCAGAGCTAGTCGCTAAGTGCCATTAAGAGTTCTCTCAAGCCTCACATTGTTGTGATGTTAACGATTGCAATTTCAAATGTGTTGAAGATACAATCTGGCCTTCTCGTTAGAACCCTTTTGGAATCAGCCGTTTGTTTTGGTTTATCAAGTCTTTGTAAGTCAAAAGTTATAGCTTAGACTTATCGCACATGTAGCGAAAAATTTAAATTTAGACATGCCTTTGCCTGAAACTGGGATACGATACGCGTTTATATCAATTAAGGGTACATATTTGTATTGGTTGATTGGGACTATAAGTAAGGTAAAGTCTTTTTCTACCTGCCCTTATCCCATTTTATGTGGGGTCGGCACAACATGTCTTCCCCTTCTGTCAGCCGCCATCTCTGTATTCACTCCTGTCTTATTTATGTCATCTTTCACACAATTCATCCATGTTTTATTTGGTCTACCTCTACTCACATATCCATCCACATCCATACTCATCACTCTCCTAGTCACATGACTTTCTTCCCTACATGCCCGTACCACGCCAGTCCTCTTCAATGTTTCTGTCACTATCGCTACTTTTAAACTTCTCCTAATATATTCTTTCCGAAGCTAGGTAAAGTCAAAGTCAATCTAATCTTAATTTTTATTTTTTAAATCAAGGTGAGTCTGTGCCAATTCCACGTGACTAAACCTAAAGAAGCAGTCACGAAAGTTATGGCTTTGTTCCTACCTTGAGTAAGCCAAAGAAGAGACAGAAATATTTTAATATATTTGTCTCTAATATAATTTTATCTGATGGATAGCGTTCCTCTAGATTGTGTAAAATACGCCCTAAGTCGTTTTAAAACGAGATACAAGTCTGGTACAGGAAATTCCTGTATTATAATGTTCTAATACACAAACGCTAATCCCGCTGAACAAACTCCAAGATTGCGAGGCGTTATGTAAATGGATTTACTGAATTTAATTATTCTGTTGAGACCCATACGCATTCATCTGAGGGCATTCAACAACTTTCAAACTCAATTTGGGTTCTCGAGAATTCTGAGGTAGCGTACGCTATAGGCAAGTCACACGCTATATACTCGTAGCTAAGACTGCGGATTATCACCCTTCCCTGTTGTTAATTTAATTCAGTGTATTTATTTTCAGATTTAAAAATATCCAATTTGGTTAAGCAATGCCCATTTTTTTTTTCGTCGTCTTAATCATCTATATATATTTATATATAGTATAATTATAAAAGAAAGTCGTGTTAGTTACACTATTTATAACTCAAGAACGGCGGAACCGATTTTGCAGAAAATTAGTGGGGAGGTAGCTTAGAACCGGGAGAAGGACATAGGATACTTTTTATCCCGAAAAAGCAACGGGAACGGGGTGTTACGGGAACGGGCGAGCAAAGCCGCGGGCGGCCACTAGTACGCATAAAAAATAAGTATTCTCCTACACTTTTGTCGTTGATTGTTGTAAGGTATTTCACTTTGTAGCATCACTGTGTATTTAAAAAAACTGCTCACTCCCAAAGTATTTAAATTGGAAGCAACAATTTGATTGGATTTATTCCGATGGGCATCAAAGGATTACCAAGTACTTAAAAAGCTTCCTTCCTTTTTCCATCCAGTTATTCCATAAAAACGCTTAACTTTCCTATAAACATGAAGTTAAAAGAAGTATCTAATCTTTCGTAGCATCTTCAAAGATATATTTCACGTAAGCACTGTATGGTAAGTTGCGACTTGCGAGGTAAGTTCTAAAGTTAAGGATAGAGAGAGATAGAGACAAAAGTATTCTTTAATTTATTGTTTGAGAAGAGATCTCGTTGATGTCGTAAAACTTCGCTTTTTCTTAGTTTTCGACGTGAACTTTCAGAGAAAGCTGATTAGGTAGATAAAATAGAGTTGTGCATGACCATACTTTTTGTTGTCGGTAAATAAAGCAAATAGACGAAGATATTGATTATATGCCGACGTATGTGTTTTTTTGCATTTTCTTGTTGCGATAAGGCCAAAAATATAGCAACCCTTTTCTAATTTCTAACGTACTCTTATTTCAGCTGCGTGTTTGTTACCTCAATCTACTAATGAAACATCTCAAGTGTTACCGCTTTTTTTTTCCAAAATACGTGTATCTGAAATATTTCACTTCTAATAAATGATTGAACAACCGTTTAGATTTTTCTTGCTCAATCGTGCCGTAAAGACCGATTTCAACCAAAAATGAAATGTGAACTGCAAAAACAAACTGTCAAACAAAAACAAACAGTCGTAGAAAAGTCTGTTTCAACATTACGCAGGTAAATAGGAGTTAAATTCCATTGAAACAGCAACACCATGGCATAAGCCCCAAAAGTTTTGTTTCATTTCCTGGTGGCACACGGCGCGGCTTTTCCGCTCAAATCTCTTTGGGCCACGAAACTTGCAGATTGCCTGTCTCCCTGCTACCTACGTTCACTGTCTACCTTCCTGCAGTTTTGTTTTCAAACGGTATTCTTTTTGACGTTTCGACGGAGATTAAACTGCCAATTCTGACAGCTATCGACTGAGTATTTAAAAAAAGGTCGTGGCCTTTTTTTAAATACTCAGTCGATAGCTGATAACATGTCATGAGGGATGAATGAAAAGAGATGTGGATGGATATGTGAGCAGAGGTAGACTAAAGAAAACATGGATGAACTGAGTAAAGATGACATGGATAAGGGAGGAGTGAATGCAGAGATGACAGCTGACAGAGAAGAATTTAGAAGAAAGACATGTTGTGCCGACCCCACATAAAGAAAAAGGGAAGGAAAATGAGAGTCGATAGCTGGTAACATATCAACTAAAGCTACATCTGCTAGCGTTCTGTGGTGGCGATTGGTGAAACGCTGTCAAAACATCGCTGTCATGTTTGACAGCATTTCACTGATCGCCACCTTAGACAATTTAACCTAATTGTCTAAGATCGCCACCCATTCGCCACCGGAAGTGTGCAAGTCGTAATACTGTGGTTTACGAACTGAACTAAAGAGATCCCAACCCGATATATTAGTTAATTGTAACAACAATACAAATATTTTTTGTTTTTATTTTATTTTGTGTATTTTTTTCGGACTAGTAATAAAAGTTTTGCCATTCTTGGCACTATCTTAAATGTCTTCTTGATATTGCAAACTAAATAAGAAACATTGAAATTGAGCCTCCAAAGCTCACATATACCCGAAATTACCCTTTTTGTTCACATGACAAAACGAAATAGGCTTTTTGTACCGAAGTTTTTGTATTTTTACGCAATACGAACTTTAACCGCAATAAATTTACCTGGATAGCGATATTTTACCGCACATGGTACCTGCTGACTACCCTAGCCAAGGAGTCAGAGTATTTATTCCGACGTCAGTTAGCGACAGAAGTCCACAATATTGTGAAATAATACTGACATGACTGAAGTGAGAAGTTTTGTATTGCAATAGTGTTTTTGTTACAATTGGAATCATCCTACAATTAGATGAGAACGTGGATGCTGTTGGAAAATCACAAAACTTAAATAATTTTACGCTGCAAGCATAGAATTATTTGGTTTGTCTAGAAACTAGTCAAAATTGTACATAATCAAAACATAGTAAAACAAAGCAGACCTGCTGGCCTACCATGAGCTTCATATTGTTATGGTTATGGCTGTCAAAATTGTGTCAACACATTCAAACCCAAGAAAAAAATGAATGTGTGGGTCAGCCTATCTATACACAATTTGACAGCCATAGCCATACATTGTTACAGTAAACTGTATGGTACTTTATACTCTTATGAATTCACTGATGTAAGAAATACACAACTGACTCCGGAACTTGGGCTACCCTAGTTTTATTCGGCGGCGTCAACTTTTTAATTTCGTTCGGAGTTGCAAAATTTTCGCAGTCGCAATATGCGGAGTTACAATTGTTATGGGATTTCTGTTTGTTTGTTCTTTTTTAAGTTTTCGGCTTCAGCCGGAATGATTTGGAAGTGTTTTGCGATTGCAGTGAGCCTCAAAGATACGTGATTGTATTTGGAATTTTAGGTAAAACTTTACAACAACTGAAAACTTCCATGATTTGATATTAGTTTTGGAATACGGAACCTCAATTCAATTTGATTCAGACTTGGAACTTGAACAAGTGCGTATAAGTAAAATAAATTTGAATATGCAAGAAAAGTCAAAATAACATTTATTGCCTTAGCCGTAATGTCTAGGCTACTTACTACCAGTTAGTAGAAGTTCTGAAATACTATAAGGCTCTAGAACAAAATACATAATTTCTCAAGTCCTGATCGCCGACAGATCTCAATAAACGGTAAAAAGCCAAGAATTTAACCTGCCCGATCATTAATTAGCAAACTTCGACCATCGCGCTGCCAACTGGAAAGGAATTTAGGAAGTTGCATCCGAACTGAATATTTGGACCCTCAGAATTAAGATAATTGGCGTTCCTGTGAAAGTATGAACGCTGAACAACTAACTGACTCAGCTCAGTTGGTAGTAGCTCTGCTTTTTGCGCCGTAGGTCGTGGGTTTGATCCACGCTGAGAGCAAATATTTGTGTGGTGAACATGTTTGTTCTCTGTCTGGGTGTTATACTTGGGGTCAAATTTTTAAACTGTACATAGTGAATGTTTTTAAAATATTTAATAGAAAAATCAGTTACGTAGTTGAAACAGTTTCAGGGAAAAAAATAAGGCTTTTAGTCATCGCTAGCAGTAGCCAAGTCGTAGTGGAGGTCAATTCATGCGAACTTATTTGCTTACCTAGCCATTGTGTCATGGTGAAATACAAGCGACTATCTGCTTACTGCCGAAAGAAACAAAGGCCATATCCCTTTGAACTCAGACAGCAGAGCTCAACCATAAAACATTTTTATATCCTTGACAGATTTCCTAAACTTCATCCATAACTTTTGCTCTTTATTTAAAACAACTCGCGGGTTTGCGGTAAACAAAAACTTGGGAGTTGAGCGCTTATCCCGTGGTTCCTAAGCTAGCGGTAGACGTCATATTACGCAGATTTTCTTTGATAGTAGTCATGACTAACAGAATTATTTGAATAAAAAGAAGTGGGACACAAAAAGTTAAATAATATATATAGCCTCTAGATTAGAGCCTCTAGATTATATATCTTGAAAAAATCTGGAGTAATTTTGTAGCCTTTTGCATTATTAATGGACACAATTCCATTTCTTCTCATCGGGTCTCTGGTTTCATTTCTTGCACTTGACACAGCGTAGTGCACATACATTTTGAATTTGAATTCTGGATTTGAACCCTCCTTAAGTGGAGTCTTAAGGAAGTCTCATTTTTTTAGGTCCTCCGTCGCCCTTAGGACCTTAGGGCGGGTCCACTACCACTAGGCCACCAGTGCTAGTACACGGTCACACTAAAATTCTCATACAAGTACATGAACGGTGATTTATCCAGGTTGCTACCAACTGATTATACACTCGATCCACAGTATTTGTATAACGGCTGTCATAAAACGTCAGCTACAGTTTAAAGAAGCCCTACCTTTCTTTCCCAATACCGCACCGATGCGTATTGATCGTAGAAGGCTGACAGCCAACTTTTCCCATTAGAACTTTGCACGTGGATATTATTTGGTTGGAGTGTTCGTATGCTTATGAGCTCGACAAAGGGTTTTATGACTTGATCTCAATCCAATGTTGATTGATGAAATAAGTTTTTGGAGATATCGTCTTTACCTTAGGAGCAGAATAAGTAATAGGAGATACTGCGTGCTTTTGGTTCTAGTTGATCTCAGCTGTGGGGTTGTAGATTGTGGGTTCCCGTCCCAACCAAGTAGGTCCATCTAAGTGCATGATGTCATCATCATGCACTTAGATGTACCTACTTGGTTGGGACATAGATATGATAAATAAATTTCGTGAATGGGATGCTAAAAATATTTAAAAAAAATATCAAAGGAACTATTTACACCTATTTTCATTAGAAAAAAAACTTTTATTAAAATCTTCTAGTTGATGTTACAATCATGGCCCACCTGATTTTAAGTGGTAACCATCGCCTAAAACAAGGCATTTACTCCCCCTCCTCCTCCTCCTCGTCCTCGCAAGTTACGCACGGTAAGAACGTATCCTACGATTTACTGCCCTGCGTCCATCAACTTGGGGTGTTCAGACGTTCAGCCTCACGTGCCTATAATTTCACCGGCACCCACACCCTCCAAACCGAAACAAGGGTAATGCTGCTTCACGGCAGAAATAGGCATGGTGGTAATATTTTCGGGCCCTTCACTATTGAGCTCCAATGCTACTAAACTCGTTAGTTGGTATTGTATTTTTTCTGACGCACGAACTGTAGGTACTCATAAACAAATCATCACCTATTAGCATAATTATGTTACTATTAAGTAAAAGCATAAAAATCGCCAGTTTTTATAAATAATTCCAAGGGTTCATCTAAGATCCGCCCTTGTATATGAATGAAGGCCATTTAACCTTTTTTAACGAAATTACTGGAATAAAGACGGAAAGGAAATAAATTGAATATTTATGACTGGCCTTACAGCTCAGTTGGTAGTAGCTCTGCCTTCTGCCGTAGGTCGTGGGATCGATCCCCATCGAGAACAAAATATTTGTGCGGTGAACACAGATGTTTGTTCTCTGTTTGGGTGTTATATTGTATTCTAAGTATGTATTTACAAAAAAAAGGATACAAGTATTATATCAGCTATCTAGCTCCCATAGTACAAGCTCTACTTCATTTGGGGCTAGATCCGATAGTGTTGTGTGTCCACAATATTTAATATTTAAATTTAATTACTGTCCATGAGAATTCTGGATCTCACTATACATTTTTTTCAGTATTATTTTTCGCAAAAGAATGAATGATTGAATGCAGAGATGACGGCTGACAGAGAGGAATGGAGAAAGAAGACATGTTGTGCCGACACTTAAAGTGGGATAAGGACGGAAGAAGATTATTTATTGGCGAATAAAACAAGCTTTAAAATACCATAATCTATTCTCGCTAATCTATTTTGGCTCTCAGCTGTGCTTAATCACCTTTTTAGGGTTCCGTAGCCAAATGGCAAAAACGGAACCCTTATAGATTCGTCATGTCTGTCTGTCTGTCCGTCCGTATGTCACAGCCATTTTTGTTTAGTGGGCAATACAATAGCGCGTCTGTTGCGTTTTGATCCTATCACAACTAGTGTACTATTCCTTTATTTAATTTTTATGATGCAAAATGCTGACAGTAAGAAAGGGATGAGCTGCCATATAAAAATCGAAACGTTAGTTCACAATTTGGCCACGACGGCTCTCTTTCTGAACAGACTCTAACCAGATAAGCTAAAATAAAAAGCTGGCCGTTTTCTAGGCTTGGTCGCGTGGAACTGGCGGTGTCTCAATCACATACCATACATTTCTGTGGCTTAAAGCCTTGCGGACGCCCAGGCGTTCTGCGGTGGCATCAGTGAAACGCTGTCAAATATCGATCGCCACCGCAGAATGTTGAGCGCAAGGCTGTAGTGAAAATGTCTTTTGACTCTGATTTCTGGTTCAAAATTATTATGAGAATATATTTTTAGGGTTCCGTAGCCAAATGGCAAAAACGGAACCCTTATAGATTCGTCATGTCTGTCTGTCTGTCTGTACGTCCGTATGTCATAGCCATTTTTCTCCGAAACCGTAAAAGCTAGACTGATGAAACTTGGCAAGTAGATGTATTCTGGGAACCGCATTAAGATTTTTACACAAAAATAGAAAAAAAACTATAAATTTTGGGGGTCCCCATACTTGAAACTGAAACTCAAAATTTTTTTTTTCATCAAACCCATACGTGTGGGGTATCTATGAGTAATAATAATAATAAGCCATTTATTTCCCAAAAAAACATACGCTTAAACATAATATTTACAAATCAATTAAAAGTTCAGTATACAAAATAATATTCGACTTTATGATGAAATTCGATGATAATTATATTCTTCTTGTTTTTAAATTCTATTTAATTATTCATTTATCATTTATCGTTCCATTTTTATTTTGTTAGGGCTACCCTATAAGGGCATAGGCCTCCTCCAACCCTTTCCTTTTTTGTTTCTCTTCTCGCGGACACTTCCATCATGCTATGATGTCCAGCCCATCTCCATAAAGTATTCAAGTTTTCACATTGCTAAGTATTTATGTATTTTTCCAGGTTGGAGGGTTTTAGTCTACTTCTCCCGTGGGGACCAGCCATATTGGGAGAGATTACTTTTCCATCTGTTTGCTTTTTCTTTGATTGGTTATTGCTTTTCATGTTTTTAACTGTTTCTAAGTTTTGATCTGCCTCCTCCTCGGTGACCAGACCGGTTGAAAGAGGACGAGGATTACAAATTAGTTTTTTTGAAGCTCTCTTATGTCACGGCTGGTCGAAGCTACTGTCAGGACGGCGTTTAATTGTGATGGCCGCAAGAATCCTGTGATGCTTTGTGACTTATTCTTATCTATGAATAGGTCTTCAAAAATGATGTTGAGGTTTCTAATATTGTTTTTTTCTAAACTGAATAGTTTGCGCGAGAGACACTTCCAAAGTGGAAAAAAGTTGGTCCCCCCCTCTAACTTCTAAAATAAGTGACTGATAAAGCTAAAAAAATATATACATTACTATGGAAACTTCCAACGATATTTGGTTTGAACGAGATCTAGTCAGTAGTTTTTTTTTTATACGTCATAAATCGTAAACCGTAATTTACCTTTCGACGAACTACTAGAACTTCTAGAACTCTATGTTATATTACTTACTGCTACGGAACCCTTCATGGGCGAGTCCGACTCGCACTTGGCCGCTTTTTTATTTTTCAGTTCTGAAATTTTGAATCATCAGATCAATAATGACCTCAAATAGAACAAAAGTAAACTTTTTTTATCAAAAAACGTGGACGCAGCGTCAAATTTATGACTCCTTGTTGAATTTGTACGCCATGATGGATTATTCAACACCGCTTTTCTTTTACTTTCATTTTGTTAAAAGGTTACGGAACTTTATTTGGAGAATTTAGGCTTTTTATCACAATGCTGTTCAACTCTTCAAATATTTTGAAACCTTTAAGTTTTATGAAAGCGTTTTTATAAAAAAAAATACGGAATATGCATCATATCGATTCTAAGTGCATTTCTTCTTGTGTTTTCTCTTCTATGTTATAGCAAGCAATTATTTAAATATTTTTAAGAGTAGAGTGAACAGGTATCTTCTACGTAAGCGTGCAACACTGTTGACTGAGATAACGGTCGAACGCAAGCCTATAAAAAAATATATAATACAAAAAAACGCACATAAGCGAACCTATTGCTTAAGCTTTCATCTTCTCAACCTTCTTTCTTCGAGCATGTATGAAGAATGACAGTGAATGAAGCGAAAGAGGTGTGTCAGGATCGTAGCAAGTGGAAATCCGTGATCTCTGCCTACCCCCATGAGAAAAAGGCGTGATTTTATGTAACATACATACATGTTCTCAACCTTAAATGACAGGTAGGTATCAACAGCGCTTGATATTTTTTTATACTTGCCACCACCAGACTTCGGAATTTCGAAAGCTGAATTTACCTACTTTTAGGTGCCGTCCTCAGATAAATGAAGTACATGCATGGTAGCCACATGGAGTTTAGCCAACTGTAAGGTCACGCCGCCGTGGGTATGTAGGCCGGAACTGGATGCTGCCAACTAACTGATACCTAACAAAAGCATGTTATAAGTGCTTACTTAGGAATATAATATGTACTTGATACTTGATGAGCGGACTGGTTTCCGCAAGTAGGCCGCAAGTGGGCCCATTTTGCGTGACAATATAATATGTATTAGAACGATACATTTTAAGTAGGCAAAATAACAAATCAAATCAAATGTTTATTCAGTAACTTAATCTATTGTAACATTACATGCGTTTGAGATCTCCTTTTAAGTATATAAATACCTGTGTTAGGAGATCCCGCTCTTTCATGACAATTTTTCTTTGAGACTAAGTACCAACATTATTAAACAAAAAAATGTAGGTACATACCTACAAAAAATTAGTTACAAAATTAACCTTAAGTTTAAAAGATTTAAAAATATGTTTAAGTGAGGCATGACATTATGCTTGCAAATATATATTGTTAAATTGTATTCTAAGTCTGTATTTGCAACAAAAAAATATATTTATGTCAGCTATCTGGTTCCCATAGTACAAGCTCTGATTTAATTGGTGCTAGGTAGTGTTGTGTGGGTTGTCTAACAGATCCATTTATTAAGTAATTAATTTAAAATCAAATAAAAGTACATTTAGCAAAAAAATAAACCCCGACCTAGAGAGCTGCAATTGAAGCATTCGTTTCTGAGCTACGAAGACACAAACAAACAAACATACAAACACCTTAAAGCATTACATTATAAACAACATTCTATTTGGTCGGGGTTGAAAACAACAAGTCACAAAAATGATTTCATAAAACCTTCTTATTTAATTTATGTTAAACCTATTTGTATAATATGTTTAGCAAAGAGTCGCTATAATGTTACAGAGCAATCTCCAAGAAGGATTTAATTAAATGTTCTCTAGAACAAGGCACGCGTTCTGTTATACGATTATGTTGAAATGCACTTTGTGTTGAAATAACAAAGCAAGTGAACCTTTGAAAATTTGATTAAAAAAATTATTATAGTCAATCCAGACAACACTATCTAGCCCCAAGCTAAGCAGAGCTTGCACATGGGTACCAGATGGAAGCTCTGCTTAGCTGGAGAGCTGATATAATACTTATGATACATTTTTTTGTAAATACATAGGTACTTAGAATACAGTATGACACCCAGACAGAGAACAAACATTTATGTTCACCACACAAATATTTGTTCTCGGTGGAAATCGAACCCACGACCTACGTCTCAGAAGGCAGAGCTACTATCCCACTTTATATGTGGCGACAACATATTCTCTCTCTTTATATCAGCCGTCATCTCTGTATTCAGTTCTTTCTTATCCATGTCATTTTTCACACTGTTCATCCATCTTCTATTTGGCTAACCTCTACCCAAATATCCATCTACATTCATACTCATCACTATGTCACATGTGACTAGGTCACATGACTTTTATCCCTCCTCGTGACATATCCTTACCACGCCAGCCTTACACCTTCTAACAAAACTCATTATAATTAAAAATTACATGATCTGTAATAGTCTTGGCTTTCCTTCATAACTTCATGGATGTCGTTGGAGGTGATTGAAGGAACGCATTAGGATATACCAGTGCTACTGCGTATCTTTGTTTGCAATCAAATCCTATTTGCAACTGTCAATTTTGATATTACTTTGAGCTTCGATTGCAATAAAAAACTACCTGAAACAAAACTTATCTTTGACAAGGAACGATTGCAACAAAACTGATTGCTGATTGCTATTCCTTGTTAGTATCAAAATTTTGATTGCAACAGAATTATTTAATCGTCGCGTCTGTCAAGCGAGTTGACTATAGCATAGCTCCTCAAAAATAATAGGTCTTTACCTATGAAATTGCCGTTCTTCAGTACTGGTCATTTCAAATAGAAAAAAAGTTTGGAATGGCTTTGTATTTTAAATTCAAATTAATTTTTTTTTTAAAACATGACATTCCTTTTACAAAATCAGTCTTTTGTTTATTGATTAGCGTTGTATTTTCATTACTTTTGAACATTTTTCGTCATAATGGATACTTTAAAAATTCGTGTAATTATGGAATATGAGTTCCGTCGTGGCACCAATGCGACACAAACGGCACGTAACATCAAAAACGTTTACAGAGAGAACTGTACAAACGAACGCACAACCCGTTATTGGTTTTCTCGGTTCCGTTATGGAAATTTTGACTTGAAAAATGAAGCTCGTGGTCGTCCGGAGACTTTGGTCAACAATGAGGAATTAAAGGCGATTGTGACTCACCACAGCTTTTTACAAAACGGCATGAGCATTACTGCAGATGTGTACTGTGAAGAACTGGAGACAATGATGGAGAAGCTTGCACATCGGCAACCAGCTTTGGTCAATCGGTCGTCCCCACTGCTCCTTCACGACAACGCGCGCCCCCATACTGCACATCAGACAGTCTCCAAGCTGCAAGAGCTGGGATTGGAAGCTCTCCCTCATCCGCCATACTCACCAGACCTTGCACCTACCGACTATTACCTTTTCCAAAATTTAGAGAACTTTGTAGTGGGTAAACAATTCAATTCCCGAGAGGCAGTACAAAGTGCCTTTGAAGAGTTTGTTGCCTCCCGTCCAGCTGAATTTTACAAGAAGGGCATTAATAAACTGCCAATGCGTTGCCAAAAATGCGTCGATTGCATGGGTGATAACTTTGAAAAAAAGAAATAAAAAAAGTTAAAAAAGAAAGTACTTTTACTTATTCCATACAAAACGGCAATTTCATAGGTAAAGACCTAATATTTTATTTGTGTTCTGGAATAGCACAAAAGTTACTTTTTGTCCGGTTATATGTTACGTTACCGAGCAAAACCGCGGGTAGAAGCTATTGCGACAATCTTCATCGCAAGTACAAGTACATGCAAATGACAGCCATAATTACGTAGTATACAAAATAGGGTGTAACGGGGTCGATGCTCGCATTAAGGGCCAGCCCTTACTACCCCATACCGCCTACCCTCTATCAACTTAGGGACGCTTCTGCCTGGCACTGATTTGGATCAGTTGAGCTATCCCTTGATCGTTTGTAACGGGCTTCAGGTAGCTCATCTTGTGGATTTAGTACATTTTGTAAATACTTGTATTAGTTGTAAGGTTATCATTTTACTCACGTTTTGCAGTTGTGAATACCTATTGTATATTCTTCTAAAATTACTGCTGAACCCGTATTTTTCTTTTTTTACCGACTTCAAATAAAAAAAGTTCTAAATTCGGTTGCATTTTTATCTTGTATGGGCTCTTAAAAATTGTCCTGCCAACTATAAGCTACGAATGTTTTCTCATGCTTTAAGTTTAGGCTCACTTTAGGTATCGTTCAAGTGATCCTTGTGATACAACTGAATGAACATAATTATTTTTGATTTTGACTTAACCGTATCTCGTGAAAGTTAGTCGTGCGCAAAAGCATATCCACATAATCTACTATTTTTAAACGACTTCAAATAGAAAAAGAGGACGTTTGAATTCGGTTGCTTTTTAACGGTCGTTATCGCATAACTTCGACATTTATAATCCGATTTGAAAAAATCTGTTTTTATCTGATGGGTTGTTCCAGATCATCAGAACCGGTGCTGCAGTTTGGCAATGAAGGTGGTTTCTCAAGTTTTTTAAACTTGTATTGTTAGCTTCAGAATCAAAATCGGACAGGGCGATTGGATGAGGGTATATAGGGTTGTAGTCAAGCGCTACTTTGTCATCTCTGAATATTACAGTGGCATGTTTTGAAGACGTATTTCTTGAGTGGATTCAGAACTTAAGTTAGAGTGCATAAAACTATGATTATCACGCCATCATTTAGACGTATCCGAAAGTAAATTAAATTGTGAGTCTAGCAATGGTAAAGCCAAGACGAAGGCTCTAAAAACGCTGGCATTAAAGTTGATCACATACTTATTATTGAGTAACTTGTGGGCTCAACTTTAAATGGTGGTTTTACTACTTGCAGATTTAACTTAAAGGCTGTTAAAACCGGCCAAGTGCGAGTCGGACTCTTTCACCGAGGGCTCTGTTCTTTGTGGGCACATAATTATTATTAACAAAAAAGTCAATGACATGATATTATGTAGGTATGTCTAACTATTATAATTTAAGTCACAAAAAATAATTTCAATCATAAAAGTCAAAAGTCCAGAAAAGTAAGGAAAGGAATAGCATATAATTATTCATAACCATGGAACGCAAAATGGAAGGTTGTAAACAAAATGGAATCCCAATCCTGGAGTACAGGTGCACTTCGGAGTTCCATGGTTAATATTTGCATAATCATACCGAATACGAGCACGTACAAGCACATCTAACGAGCTAAGCGACGCATTGTTGTCTCGAAAGTGTTATTCAAATTTACACGAGCAATAGAATCCTGGGTGCTCAAATTCTCAGGTGTGATATCTGATACGGGCGAGCACTATTTTAAATATTGAAATAACAAAGTCAAAGTATATTTAATAGCTTGAAATACATTTCGCAAAGATGTTCAATTATAATAGGATGCAATATTGAAATAAATAAACAGTGGTGAGAGAGATATAAATAAATTAGCGGCCGCCCGCGGCTTCGCTCGCCGTTACCGTTCCCGTTGAAAAAAAAAACCTTTTCATTACTCATACTCTGAAAGTAGGTCTGAAGTTGCCTGAGGGGCCTAATTGAAAGTAAAACTTTCAGCCCTAGGGAGAATCGCTTTCTACTGACAGCTGTCAAATTATAAAAAAAACAAGTTCTATTTTATTCAACTATGTTCCAACTTTCTAAAGTCTTTCTGACTGCAAGGAGGTCGTTGAACCAAATTCGAACTTTTTATTCAGCAAGTAGGTTGGAAACCCATTACAACGGTAAGAAGTTTAAAAAGTCTAATTAGAGCGCAATGTAAAATTTAAATAACATAAAGATAGTATTAAATGAATAATATATCTTCTAAATTACTTGACTATTATATAGCTTCAACTATTTATTTAAAATAACATAGATTTGAGCAAACAATTTACCATTTTTTAAATTATGAGAATGAAAATAATGGCTGAATAATGCTGGCGAGCCGAAGCCGAAGGCCCGCCAGAGAAAAAGAAAAAAAAAACCGGGAAGGCGGCAATTCAATCTTCATTTTCACTAATTTTTCTTTCATGTTTTTATTTTTACTTTCCTTGTATTCGTAATGAAAAGCACAGTGTTTACCTCGGGTGAAAGTCTTTTAAGTCCCTCAAGCTCCATTGGCACCCTCGCTTACGCTCTGGCGCCAAACCCGTCTCGGGACTCAAAAAACGTGACTTTCAACACTCAGGTAACAATGTACTATTTAAACCTTCTCAGGACCTCCACAAATCATTCAAGACCAAAATCAGCCAAGTCGGTCCAGCCGCTATCGAATTATAGCGTCAGGAAGAAAAACCCGACTTATTTTTATATAGTAGATAATGTGGGCAATTTACAAATCACTCTATAGCCCCAAACTAAGTAGCGCTTGAACGACGGGAACCAGTTAGGTGTATACTTACATACATTTTTTTCTGTAAGTACATACTTAGAATTCGATATAACACCCAGACAGAGAACAAACATTTGTGTTCACCACACAAATATTTGTCCTCGGTGGGGATCGAACCCACGGCCTACGGTGCTTACTAACAAAGCCGGGACGCCTGTCGATAACAGTGTGTTTATACTGTGAGAAATACTAAACTGTAGCTGTCCGTAAAACAGGATTTAACATATTTTTCAAAGCCTCAATGATTCTAGTTGAAAAAAAAACTATTTGTACAAAAGTATGATTTTATGTAGGTAGCTATAGTTAGCTACGAACAGCTACGCTGTGCTACGTAGCTATGGTACTACAAAGTTTTCAAAAAACAAAAGAAAAACGCAATAAAGTATGTCTGGATACTAAAACTAGCTTAGGGCCCTTCAGTCTGGCTAGTCAAAGGCACGTCCTAAAAAAAGAAAGTAGGTGCTACGAACAGCTACGCAGTTCTACGAAGCTGCTGTACTACGAAATGTTCAAAGGTTTTTTCACAAGAATTTATTAAACGTCCAACAGTTACGAACAAAGACATTTTCGAGTACGTCCTCAAATTCGTCGAATTAAGGTTCAGAAGCACGCACTGCCATGTTCACATTTTTTTATAAATCATCACCATCATTTCATCCCATTTGGACCCTCTAAGTCTGAGCTGAGTATATAGGCACATTAATATAAAAATTACAATTTAAAATCACGAGAATTACCTTAAAACGATTTTTTTAATACAACGCGATTCTAACCATTAGATTGTACCTTACAGTTTGACAATTTTATTTTAAGTAAAAATCTGCGACTTTACAAAAGTAGTATTTGCTCCAGTGAGTGTCTAGAATCAGCTCCTCCTTGGGACACAGTAGTTCAAGAATTCCCTGTAAACAGTATATCACCAAGGATCTTGAACTTTGGCTTTGCAATCTCCATACCAAACGCCATTGTCCTTAAACAACTTATTAAATTAAGCACGAGTCCGCGCTTCGGCCTCTTATCTCGGCCGGGACCATTAAAACTTGGACCACCCACTGGTTGTGACAACACTAATTGGTCCCACTGACTACTTTGAGATAAATTAAAAGTTATCAAACTTGCTGCCTTGACAGGGGATAGATTAGTTTGTTTAGCACCATGGACGCAGAATATAACATGGGCTTAAGAAGGATAGGATAGGAAGCTCACAGAATTGGTAAACTTATAACACTCCAAAGCTTATTTTTGTGAACAATGGGATATTTACCATGTTTTTTTTATTTTTGACGTGACAACGTCTTATAATTCTATGTAGCCGGCTGCACGCACGAAAAAACATGATGCATGTGGCGTTACCTCGCTCTGAGGCGTTCCATTTAAGGCTTGAAGTGCAAGCGAGAGCGCGGAACGAGCGACAAAGAGGCACAATCGGCCTCCGCGTTTGGCAGCGTTCGATAATGTCTCTCTCCTACTTGAGTGAGCGATGCGTCCGCGTGGACAGCTGTATGACGTTGGCACGGTCAACAATCGTCAGTAAACCGACTTTACCGACAACCGATTTTTTATTTACTCGTGGAATTCAGTTCAACCGTGGTCATGGTGCATGCAACTGTGCCGAAATATCGGAAGTGAAAACTCTCAAAATTTAATCATGGTAAATATCTCATTGTTCATATAAATAGTGTTAAAAACCATGTTAGTTTCAAAAGTTACTCCAAAACGTATTAGTATTCAACAGTTCTTTAATTAACCATATATTTGGATTTCCTGCTGACTACCTCCTCAGACACCCTCAATGATTTTGACCACCAATGTCAGTCAAGAGTGCGCCGTAGAATTACAATCCCATTTGTTTTTTGGTTTTATAATCAAAGTGACGGTCTAAAATTCTAAAATAATCCAATTTTGGGAATTCCCCGCGTGAAAAGTATTTCCAGATGCAAATTGGATGAAATAGTTTTTATTTTACATAAAATACTGACACTGTTGGCGAGCGGAGTTCGGAATACTCCGAACAGCCAATTAAGGTTAATGTCAGAGTAAAAATAAGTGACCGATAGGTTCAGATACCTGTCGTTTCCTTCTTCTTTTATATTACTTTATCCAGTCTGATTTTGTCTAGTTTTGTGGCAATTTTATAATATCCAATGCATATTATTATCTTTTTTTTGTACGTTATATTTATATAGGTACGTAGGCCTACCAAAAGCTCTGTCTGGTTCTGTCTCTGGATCTGGTTTTGAGTCTGTGTGAGTGCTCATCAGTGTATTATACTGTGAGTGTGACGTTTCCACGTTGGATTTATTTAGTCAGCTCTCACACAGACTCAAAACCAGAGCCAGACAGAGCTTGTGGTAGGCCTACTGATACTACGATCGGTGAAGAAAATAAGGCCGGTATCAGATCGATTGTTCGTTGTTAGTATATTAGCGCTGTATCCTTCGTTATTCCTCTTTGAACTTGGTCAGCAGATACAGTGTTTCAAAGCATGAATGCTAACGAGGAAATCATCACACGTTAAAATGAAACGAATTTATTTAAAAATCTTTATTTAAAATACCAATCGTTGTTGCATTGAAATCGAAATATCGGTGTAGTAACACTGATGTATAAACTCTTCTCGTTTTAAAATTTAGAAAGCATGTATAATTTGCTGTCAAATTTGACAGCGTTTCACTGATTGCCATCGCCAGCGACCTAGGTGTGCGCAGGCCTTTAGATATGACAGCGATATTTGACAGCGTTTCACTGATCGTCGGAGGCTTCGTTCACACGGCATTGTCCTGCACGTTTTTTTCGTATTCGTTTTTTTAACGGACAATCATCCGGGTCTTCACACGGTAAATTATCATTCGTGTAAAAGACGAATAGCCGCAGTCTTCACACAGTTGTCACAGCGAGTAGACGTCACTCACGTCGTCAAAGTTCATTCGATTTGCTTGACAAGTGTGAACGAAGCCTAAGGCTTCGTTCACACGGCATTGTCCTGCACGTTTTTTTGCAGTATACGTTTTAACGTATAAATAGTGACCATACAACGTACATATATCCATTCACACGTCGATTGTACTGTAAAAAAACGTGTACCGCTTATACGTTTAAACGCATACTCAACGGACTTGTCAAGCAAATCGAATGAACTTTAAGGCTTCGTTCACACGGCATTGTCCTGCACGTTTTTTTGCAGTATACGTCTTAACGTATAAATAGTGACCATGCAACGTACATATATCCATTCACACGTCGATAGTACTGCAAAAAAACGTGTACCGCTTATACGTTTAAACGCATACTCAACGGACTTGTCAAGCAAATCGAATGAACTTTGACGTATTCGGTTCGCAGTGGCACATAATATAGCTCTGTCTCGTTCACACGGCACGATGTTCACACGTTTTTTATCGAATAGCAACCGAAATGTGATCAAATGTGATCGTTCGCACAGATTCTTGATTAATAGAATGTACCCAAAACCTTCTGTTTTGTCGGCGGCGAGACCGTTGGCGCCTACGATATCAATATAAAAGTACAACCACGCGTGGAGGATCCATCAGTGACGTCTACTCGCTGTGACAACTGTGTGAAGACTGCGGCTATTCGTCTTTTACACGAATGATAATTTACCGTGTGAAGACCCGGATGATTGTACGTTAAAAAAACGAATACGAAAAAAACGTGCAGGACAATGCCGTGTGAACGAAGCCTAACGCGTGGATCCATCAGTGACGTCTACTCGCTGTGACAACTATGTGAAGACTGCCGCTATTCGTCTTTTACACGAATGATAATTTACCGTGTGAAGACCCGGATGATTGTCCGTTAAAAAAACGAATACGAAAAAAACGTGCAGGACAATGCCGTGTGAACGAAGCCTAAATGTGCGCAGGCCTTAAGGGGGTACGATTTCCATACAAACTTAATTTACACAACTATGGGCGAATAAAGTATTAATGTACACTGAAATAGCTGTAAAGACCACTGTAAAATTCTATTACAGCTATTTCAGTGTACATTTATACTTTGTTTGCCCATAGTTGGGTAAATTCAATTTGTATCGGTATCGAACAACCTTAAGCTAACTATATTCCACAGTGGGTGCGACTGGCTGTGGATGATGATGATCTGACTGTGCGATAGTTTAAGCCGCACCTGTTCATACTTTGCCCTCCATAAATTAGCTTTGTATCCGGTATCAATATTTAATTAGCAACAATTTCCAAAGTGCGTGTTGTAGATAGGGCACGCTTTAACTTTAAATTGTAAACTAAACAGTCAAGGCACAGTTTTTATAGAATCTAAGGCCGTCATGTCACAGCCGCTATAAGAAAACAAATTAGTATAGTAGCACGGTTCGTCGGTATTAAGGCCTGCGCACACCTAGTTCGCTGGCGGTAGCGATCAGTGAAACGCTGTCAAATATCGCTGCCAAATCTCAAATCTGACAGCGATATTTGACAGCGTTTCACTGATCGCGTTCGCCAGCAAACTAGGTGTTGCGCAAACCTAGTTTGCTGGCGAACGCGATCAGTGAAGTGGCCTTTACTGTATGAAAACTCCCTCCATGTTTTTAGTTCCTGAGGCAAGAAATGGCTTTTTTTCATACATTTATTTTCAGTTAATGCACAAAACTGAATTGAAATAACTTTTAACATAAAATAATGATTTTTAAATGAAAACAAGGGAAACAAACACAAGGATAAGAATAATATAATTATAAAAGCTCATAGTATAATTATAAGTTTAAAAAACTTGAGAAACCGACTTCATTGTCAAACGGCTAAACCGATTTTAATCAAATTTGTTTGGGACAATCTGGACGTAAGAATAACCTTACAAATAAAATAAAAAAATTCTAAATCGGTTCATAAATGACGGAGGCATGCAGTTACAAACATTAAAAAAATTATTTAAAAAAAAATAGCAACACCGATTTTAATAAAATTAAAATGGGACCAATCTGGAAGCAGTACCTTTCAGATAAAAAAATAATTTTTCAAATCGGCTCACAAATGACGAAGTTATGCGGTAACAAACATTAAAAAAAAAAAAAAAAAACATACAACCGAATTGAGATCCTCCTCCTTTTTGATTGGAAGTCGGTTAAAAATGAAGTGTAAATTACATAGGTTTATAAGCCTAGTCATTCTTTTCTAACGAAAGTCATATTAAGGTCGCCGCTTTATAGAAATTTGATAAAAGTTATAGCCTCTCGAGCCCATAGATATTTATGATGGTGTGGTAGATTAGGCATTGGGTTTATTGGTACCATAGAGGTGTTTTTGCCAAAACAAGCATTTTACCCGGAATTAATTCTGATTCAATTTGTTTACGCCGATTAAGAAAAAAAATATGGCCAACAAACAACGGTACCAGTATTTCAGGGCAACAAAGCATTAGTAAACAAGTCACTAGCAAGACAGCCAAGTGGAAGTGCCAAGCGATTGTAGCATCTAATGCATTGCAATAAGAACTGCAGTGAAAATAATCTTTCATCCTCGACAACGAGCGCATAAACACTTTGGTTGGAGCTACAAGACGCGCGAAACTATTTTTCAAACCACTTTCAATCATAAATCACTTGAAAGGCACAAGTAAAAAGGTGTTTTCTAGACCATCCTGGGTACCTACCTTAAGTCTTAAGTCGATCGGTGTTCATCCACAAATGTGCAGAGAGAATAGTTTAGTTGGAATAGCTCTGCCTTCTGAAGTAATATACGTAAGAGTATTATACTGCACTAGCTGATACCCGCGACTTCGTCCGCGTGGATATTTGAGAACGTTTTTTTGTAGTTTGATATGACCAACTGCTAGTTACCATTGTTTTGAGCTTGTACTTTAGAGTGTATTTGAATTTGAAGGTGAGTGCTGTGTTGCAGCCGATGGAATCTTTTTAATGTTTTTTTTGCGTATTTTGTAAAGCTAATTTTCGTGATTTAGTTGTAAAGCTAATTTTTTGTGATTTTATGTTATATTAGTGGCTAATTTGGGGTTTCGTATGCGTGTTGATGTATAATCGTATCAGATTTTTTTAATTAGACATGACCAACTGCTGGATACTATAGTTTTGAGCTTGTACTTTAGAGTGTATTTGAATTTGAAGGCGAGTGCTGTTGTAGCCGATTTTTTTTAGCAGTGTTTAGTTTAAATATGGTAGATGTTTCCCGCGATTTGTCTTAGTGGCTATAATCGGTTTTTTTGTAAACATTTGTGTGTATTAAAACCTGGTGACAAATGCTGCGGTAGCTGAAAATTTTTGAATGTTTTTTTTTTGTGTATTTTGTAAAGCTATTTTTTGTGATTTTATGTTATATTAGTGGCTAATTTGGGGTTTGGTATGCGTGTTGGTGTATAATCGTATCAGATTTTTTTAATTTGACATGACCAACTGCTGGTTACTATTTTGAGCTTGTACTTTAGAGTGTATTTGAATTTGAAGGCGAGTGCTGTTGGAGCCGATTTTTTTCAGCAGTGTTTAGTTTAAGTATGAAAGATGTTTCCCGCGATTTTGTCGTAGTGGTTATCATCAGTTTGGTTGTGAACCTTTGTGTGTAATCGAACCTGGTGCCAGATGCTGCGGTAGCAGATTTTTTTTAAATGTTTTTTGCGTTTTTTGTAAAGCTATTTTTTGTGATTTTTCTTAAAATCATTTTCCGTTTTTTCTTCTTTTAGGAGAAGAATTTCCCTATATTCTTTCTTAGTGCACCTCTGCTCTATGAGAAGAACACACCTTCTAAGTTTTATGCGTCTAGGGCTAACGGTTTAGGCTGTGCGTTGATTTTTCTTTAAACCATTTTTCCCCTTTTTCTCCTCTTCGGAAAATAATTTTCCATTTTCCTTTCTTAGCGGATGCCTACGTCATAACATCTACCTGCATGCCAAATTTTAGCCCGATCCGTCCAGTGGTTTGGGCTGTGCGTTGATAGATCACTATGTCAGTCAGTCAGTCACCTTTGAGTTATATATATATAGATTCATGATAAAAAAATAACCTATTACCATACAAAAACATTTAGAAATTCAACAATCAAAAACTTGCAATTTTCCATGATAACAGTGCCATGTTATCATAGTGGATTTCTCGGACTGCGCAACGTCCCACTCTTGGATCATGTATGGAATGCTAGTATTTATTTCACTATTTTGAAGAAACCTAATTACATTCTAACAATATAACACTTAAATAACATAAAAATATGTATTGTTGACCTATTCCACTGGTTTTTTAGTAAGGACAGTTAGATTTTAAGTATAAACAAAGAGATTTTCTATGATAACAGTGCCAAGGATTTCTCGGACTGCGCAACGTCCCACTCTTGGATCATGTATGGAATGCTAGTATTTATTTCACTATTTTGAAGAAACCTAATTACATTCTAACAATATAACACTTAAATAACATAAAAATATGTATTGTTGACCTATTCCACTGGTTTTTTAGTAAGGACAGTTAGATTTTAAGTCTAAACAAAGAGATTTTGTTGGAGAACTTCGCAGAAAAAAAATAGGTGGCTGATGAAATTAGCAAGGTTTTGAATGAAAACTTATCAAAACCGAAACCAATTGAATGTAAAAACATTAAAAACTTACCTGTTCATCGTTACAATAGCACCAACAACAAAATAATTCACTTTTTACCCTGTAAACCAGCAACAAAACACAAACTTGTTACACGATGACCGGCCGCGAAAGTGCGCGTAAATAAAATGAACTTTGGAACTTTGTCGCCGTTGGCCGTATTTTTATGAACATTTGCTACCTGTCTCTATTCTTCAACGAAGCCAGTGACTAGGTTAGAGAAGTGCAGCTATAGGTTAATGCCGTTAATTTCGTACAAATACTGAGAACGGTGGAGGACGGTGTGATCATCCAAGAATCGGATTTTGCGCAGATGTGATGATTTTGAAGAAATCCACCAGATCGACAGTTGCCAGTCCAAGGGAAAATTATTCAGTCAAAAATCTTGTTTATTCAACGCTATGAATAAAATAAAATTTAAGCTTAAACATAAAATGGAAATGTATTCGTCGACCGTAGCTTGCCGACAAGCTGTCCAGATTTCAAGCTCTCTCACTGGTCGGAAAATAGAAAGTCTTATTTTTCAGGAAACTGTGTGGACAGCTTGAGATCTACACTTCTATTTTTCCTGCCAAACAAACAGGCCACGCTGTTTGGTTTTAATTTTCTAGAAGTCCGTTCAACACTATTTATAGGTCACCTAGTCCAAAGTTTTGACTATTAGACATTTTAGTTTTATTTTTATTATGTAAAAGGATCTTAAAAAAAAAATGGAAATCAAGCCATAGTTTGTTGCACGTTCTTCTAGCGTTTAGTAGCGTGGAACTGGCACCTAGACTCACCTAGCTGTAAGACATTTGGAAGACAGTTGATATTTGTAATTTTTGTATTATTATTCTTTGTATTATTTTTAAGTAGAATATAAGACATATTCCATTGAAATGTTACATGAGCTTTACATCTTTTAGAGGACGTAATATTATTTTTTATTTATGAATTTGTGGGTCAGCCAATCTGTACACAATTTGACAGCAATAGTCATAGTCAACCATATTGAGGCTCTCGGTATCCTTGCAGGTGATAGGTAGAATTACTATAGAAAATATTACTTCGTTTAAATTCATTAAAAAAAAATCCAGTCTAGTTCTTTTACTTAAACCAAAAATAAATCTTCAAATAGAAAAGTGAAAAACAGAACCTTTCATGCTTGGTTTGATATTATTGAGTTCGTATTGGTTGTTTTTACCTCCACTGCTTTCACTTTTCTAGCTTTATTTCCAGCGACATTGAAAACTAATCCTTATTCTCAAGGTGATACCGTTTTTTCTTTTTTTAATTACTCTTCTATTGTTTCAGGTATGTACCAGACTGTCTAGAGAAAGGTTTGCCCGAAGTTTAATTAAGCCCAAGTAATTTATATTATTTAGACCCCCGGAGATTATTGAGTTGTTCGCTTTGTAGATCTTTTTTGTCTGGTGCGCTTTTTTAATTACAGTTGGTAATAAATGTCAGAACAACTTAGTATTTTATCAGAACAGATAAAACACTTAAAAATAACCTACACGTATAATATTTCTACGAATTGTTTCATCTATCTGGCTCCCATAGTACAAGCTCTGCTTAATTTGGGGCTAGATAATGTGGTGTGGATTGACCACAATATTCATTATAGTTGTAAAATAAACTTTTATTTTGTTTAAAATATATATATATTTATTTACACAGAAAAACTTACATTTAAACAAATATTAACAAAATGTACAAAATACACAAGAAACAGTTGAGCTATCTGCAAACCGTTACTAACGATCTAAAGATAGCTCAACTGATCCAAATCCAATGACTCAATGCTCATATTATTTTGTTTAAAAAATATGAACACTAAGAGTCTTCTTAAATAAAATATGCTTTTACGGAGCATTTAAAAATTTCTGTAAAATATGTTGGTCACATTCTTTCATACAACGGGCTGATTGTCGTAAGTTCATTTGCACTCGCCGAGGGCATTCTCGGGGAATCACAATAACTGGCCATTTTGTATTTTTTATACCAAACCGCATGAATATGCAATGAACGTAACAGTGCATTCGGACAAAGATCCCGTATAAAACTGTTGTATACTGATGTATACATTTGTAATGTATACTGCCAGTTTGTACGGCCTGACTGCCTTGTCATCGTTTTTCATGAATTTATTTTTCGATGTCATATAAAATTCGATGTTTACGAGTACAACATGATTTTTATGTACGTTGTAGAACCCTGTATAAGTGCTACGAGATATGACCGTTAGTAGGGCTGGACCAGAAAAGATATCAGTTTAGAATACGCTCATGATTTTGTTCATAGTTGGTACTATTTAGTGCCATTACACAAACAGATATATTTAAAAAACAAATTTAAGTGTTTTTGCAATCTGAAATAAGTTATGTTCAGGTAAGTAGGCACTAAATACTCATATTAAAGAAATATCCGATATGATACTGGAAACGTCTGGAAAGCCATCCTGACGTCATTCAGGACTACTTTGTTTTTTAAATGCTAAATGCTTCTGTTTGTGTAGAAGTATACCTATTATACTTAAGGTACCAAATAGGTACGAAATCATAGACGAACTTTAAATCCAATATCTCTTCTGGTCCAGCCATCCTGACGGTCACTTAAAAGATGGCGTAGCACGTTCGTAGCGCATTCGTAGCTCAGCTACGACACAATCAACAACACAACATAGGAGGTGGTAACTGATTATTCTGGCTGGCTTTTCTCTGTGCTGGAGCATTCCTATGCCATAGCATATAAATATAACAGCTGCAAAATGCTTTAGTAAAATAACATTTGATATACGTGATAATTTAAATTTTTAAAACATCGCTATAAGAAGAAATATAAAATAAATCTGAATATTACCATTATCTAACACGCACGCCTGAGCAAAAACGTTCTCCCAACCCAATTAACCCACCTAAGAATTTATTTATACAGGGCGTATAAACCAAAGCGTAACATTTACTCATAGCCAATATTTCAGACAAGTTCGTTTGTGTGTTGGCAAACTCCGCACTGGCTTAGTGGTTTTATAATGAAGAAACAGTAGCGAATGTAGATTTAATCCAACTTACTTGAAGTACACATGCTACTGAATCATGAATTAAGTTCAGCTTTCTACATGGCGTGTACAGTCAGCTTCATTAGAATAATATACAGTTCAAAACTTTCATGGTCGTGTCGTAGACGCAACGGACAGTTACAGGACCAAACCAAGAAAATCAGGATAGGTCGGCTAATATTTGTATTTTAACTGTAAGCATGTAATGCTGTAAGCATGCAATTATGAATTAAGAAGAAGTTAAAGTTAAGAAGAAGAAGAAGTTAGTTTGACAGCATCTGCCCATTTTTGGATCAATTTTGCCAGCGCCGAGTGAGGATATATTACATAAATAAAATAGTTTTTAATCAAGTCAAGTCAGTCAATAGGCAAGTCGGCCCTAATTGGTTTTGTAAACAAATGGTGGTCGTTTTTTTTTCAATCAATAACATCTTCGATCAAAGCAGAATATCACATAATACACTTTCATTCCAACTGCTCACACTTTGAGCTAAGACCTCAAGAAATTTTGGTTAAAATACCACTGAAATTACACGACAGAACTCAAAATAACACCCGCAAAACAATTAAAACGAAAAAGCTATGTGACTTCCCAAAATGACAGAAAACGAATCCAAACTAACTTGAAATTGTAAGTACAGTCGTGTCAAAATCTGAAAAGTCTGCTAGTCTGCGAGTAATCTGAATGAAGCTTATCGCTGGGACCTTGGTTATAGGCTCAACGAAGACCTATGCGGATTAAGCCAGAGTGATTCAAACGAAAGAGAATTCGTAAGCCAGATTATTTTATTTTTTTAATAACATTTCAGGGCTAGGTCTCGTAGTTCTTTTTTACAGCATAAACATACAACCTTTGACCTCAATCTCACCTGATGTTAAGAAATGATGCGATCGACGCACGGTTTTCTAGCTAGAAAATCATACCTTTTCCCGATCCTCTTGAAAAAAAAGATTTTGTTTCGACACAGCCTGTGTTCTCATTTGCATGGCAAGGAAGATTTTATTTAATTATTTTAAAATACTCGTAGATCCATAAAAACTCATATTTATTTAAAATGAATTACTTATTAACTTAGGTAGGTAGGTATATTTTTTTTTCGCTCATTGTACCTACCAAGTACGATCTTTCGCTTGAACTTAGTTTGTGTCTGCGTCTTAGTTTTCAACATCAAAAGCTGCAACTACTGACATATTAATTAAGACGCTGATCTCCGCGGAACAACTTCTTGGTCGCTCGCACACATTGACCTTTCTAAAGTTGTATAAAAATAAACACACACACAAACACACATGCGTCACAGAACAGTTGGTAGTAACCCTGAATGTTTTAAACGATTGAAACAAAAACCAAAACCGTTCTGGCATGGAATACATGGTATACCTGGACTCGTGAAAAGTTCCACTGCCTGGATACTAAAAACGATCAAGAAATATAATAACAATAAATAGTAAGTAATTTTCCACTTTTTTTACAATCACCACTATCTCACCAGGTGATAAGTGATGATGCTGCCGATGGTATAGCGCGCTCACCTACTCTTTTCTTGAAAACATCCAAGTTATAGGAGGTATTTGTGCTTTTGAAAACAGAGGCTGGCAACGAGTTCCTCCTTTTTTACATTATAAAAGACAGCGCTATCTGGCCCCAAACTAAGCAATGTTTATGCTATGGGTTTTTTTTATTGTTAACACTTAACTACTTTTTTTTTTTGTTAATGTATAAGTGGGGAGGGTTTGATACAAATCGGCGTTAAAACCAACCTAAATCTAACCAAATAAAATTCCAAACTAAACTAATGTTTATAGTCAGTTCGATAGGGCTTATTTTACACTGCACTCGGCTTAGATAGGAACAAGCCAGTATCTGAAATTCCTTTCGTGATAAAAGGTTTACTGATGGACATGTACAGTACATGAAAAACATTCAGAAATCCTTTTGTGTATTTGAAACCACGCATCGAAAGCTTGGAACATGCAAAAAGTATTTTACAGAGTATTTTACCACGAACCGATACACGAGATGGAGGCCGCTTATCCACCAGATGGACCGATGACATTGTTCAAATGGCGGGAAGTCAGTGGATGTAATATAGGAGGCCAATGATGATGATTTTACGAAGCCTAATAATGTATCAATACTTGTAAGAAATAGAACTAACACGCTTACACATTATCCCTATTTAAAAGTACATGAGAGCACTAGTAGAGTGGTGCAGCACTGCCTTCCGAACCTTAGGTCGTGGGTTCAAATCCGATAGTGCACCAATGAGTTTTTTTTTTCAAATTTGTATGTGTAATGTGCCAGCACTCTAAAACAGTAAAATAAAACATCGTAAGGGAACTGAAATGTCGTAGAACCTAAAAAAGTTCGAAAACATGCATTACGTAAAAAGAGGCTCATTTCGGCGCACTTCAAATATTTTTAGACCGACTTGTACTATTGGGAACCAGATAGCTGATATAATACTTAATAATACAATATAACATCCAGACAGAGAACAAACATCTACATATTTGTGTGTTCACCACACAAATATTTGTTTGGGGATCGAACCCACGACCTACAGCGCAGAAGGCAAACTACCAACTGTGCTGAGGTCAGCCAAACGATGCACGAGTAGACATATACAGCTCAGCTGATCCAAACCCGCGCTAATCGAAAGCGTCCGCAAACGCATAGCCACGCTGAATGCCAATTGCTGATACGTTTAACCTAATCAATTAGTTATTACTAGGATTAGTACAATTAATTAGCGTTCTATGTTCGGGAATTATATCGATCTTGTGTTTTCATAATACTGTAGTAACCACAGTGTAGTTATATAGACTGGAATATTATGGTTACAAATACATATTCTTCTTAATTTTTATGAACAACGGGATATTTACCATGATAAAATTTTGTGAGATTTGACTCCCAATATTTCGGCACAGTTGCATGCACCATGATCACGGTTGAACTGAAGTCCAGGTGTCAAAGAAATGTTATTGGCAGACAAATCGATCTACCCTTTTTCGCACTCTTTTATTAGTTATTCTTATCTTGTCACTAGTTCTTTCGAAATAGGTGTGGTGAAAGGATTTTAAGTGCGCTTCAATCAGACTCCTTTTGTGTACTACCTATATGTATTAAATAGGTATATGACCGTGACGTGTTCTATCCAATCTAGTGATCTAGTTCTCATAGGGCAAGTTTTGCTTAGTTAGGGGATAGATGGCGCTGTGTAAACTGTCTGTATTTTTTTCGTTATTCGTGAAACGTGATATCTTAGAAGCAATTATGCTGACAACTTGGGGTTACATTTTCTTGGTTGCGAAAAAACATGGTCTGACATCTAATGGTTTTATTAACAAGGGAAGCGAACTTTAAGGTACAGTCAACGACCAACGTAGATATTTTTTTTTTTTATGTCCTTTTTTTTCAACAACTGCAGTTTCCAGATGGCTTCTCTTCGAACTTTGTTCAAAACTTAACTGAGATCTAGACAAAATGCTTTTTATCATAGTGAAAGAATTATCTTAAATGATGAGACAAATTTTGTATTTTTTTACGTATAACATATTTTTTTCACAGACGTCAAAAGTCAACTTAAAGTGGTTCTTGTCAGTATTCAGTATTCAGTATATTTATTGCCTTATTATGTATGTAAAAATAACAGTGTCATATCTTAGAACTAGTTTTTGAATCAATACATAATTTACCCTGTAAGGGTGTTGCAATACTGGAGAAGCGGACCGATATTATTATAATCACGCAGATTTGTAAGCAGGTTTAGTATAAAATGTTATAAGGGTTATTTATTATTATAGTTATTCTTTGTCTACCCTCAACTCACTTTTGGGCAAGGGAAAGTAAAAAGTCATTGATTCATTTGCATTGCAATGATCACTGTTTAAAGCTAGGTGAGTCTAGGTGCCAGTTCCACGCAACCAAGCCGTGCAGCCGTAGCCTTTTTTTTTCATTTTCATCCATCGGAGTTCTGCTCTCTTGCTTCCTGTGATTTCAGACAGCACAAGTTCAATCTACAGTGTGTTTCTATTTCCGATGTCAGTTCGATCACGTTACAGAGCTTCAGCTCAATTTCAATCTTATCTTATAGTAGAAAGGTTGAAAACAGTCACTTGAGCAAAGAAACTTTCGTACTTTTTATTCCATTTAATGAAGTGCTCCGAGTATGAGATATAATACGGGAAAGATAGGAAATCGAAAATGTCTGGTTTTCTGAACGTGTTCTTGCATGTCTTGTATTAAAACTTCCTGAA
The DNA here is from genome assembly GCA_947578465.1 of Thera obeliscata. Classification (NCBI taxonomy): domain Eukaryota; kingdom Metazoa; phylum Arthropoda; class Insecta; order Lepidoptera; family Geometridae; genus Thera; species Thera obeliscata. The sequence continues at coordinate 13,497,977 of OX387916.1, forward strand.
ATTAGGCACGAAAAATGTCAACAAAGTCAAAGTTTCTTCTTCTTCTTAATTAATGGCGTCTGCCCATTCGGACAAATTTGCCAACGTCAAGTGATATTACATAAAAAAAAAACAATTGTTTAGTAAAGTTTATCAATAGACATTTTGGCCGTCATTGGTGTTGAAACATTTTTGGCTTAGACAAATTTTTGGTCAACCAGAATTATCACATATTACCTCTTTCATTCCAACTACTCACACGTTGTGCGCAGACCTCAAGTAATGTTGGTTTTAATACCACCGAAATAACACAGCAGAAAAAAAGAAAATGACACTAGAAAAACAATTAAAATTAATGAGCTATACGGCTTCCCAAAATAGCAGAAAAGGAATCCCTCGTCAACAAGATCAAAAGTTTCAAGGAAAGCTGTCATTCAATTGAAAATGTCAAGTTGACAGGTGACATGATTTTGACGCTCCCTAGAGCCGGATTATCACTATTGACGGATGACATGTGTGTTGCAGCGCGTCAAAAGCTTATCGATCCCAAACTTTTTATATGCTCTTAATATAATGCGTGGTTCTACGCATTATATTCCCGTCTCTGTTTGCTCCATACTAAATGAGAGAGGCAGTCGGCGTCACAACACACGGGTCGCCAATAGTGGCGGTTTGTTAGGATGTTTTTGTTACTCCGTTATGTCAAAACCAAAATTTTTATCACCTGTTTTCCGACTGAAGGTCAGTTCATTGATGTAGTGTCAGCAACGACTTAACCGCCACTATATCTCTATTGCCTATAGTAAGGTTATGATAATAGCCCCGCAATACGGTTGTCCCCGATACGATTACCCGAGGAGTCTAAGGCCAAGATTCATAGACGTGACTTTGCTTTACAGCAAAGGAGTCTTCGCAAAGTAAGCTTTGTTTATCGAAGTTTACCTTCAATATTTTGAATAAAGAAGAGCTTGACAGAACTATGAAATATATTTTTGGTTGAAAGTAGAACTTTCCATCAAAGTAAAGTCACAGTGCGGTCTATGAATCTGGGCCTAAGGGGACAAACATAACCTTTTTATCCTGTCTTTATTCTTATGGGATCGGGATTTTACGGTAAGATGAATTTATATTGGGGTTTACATTCGCGGTGGACACATGTGTACTATAGATACCATGTGAGGTACGGAGGACGTTTAATTTTTATAGACAGAAGTATTGGCTCATCAGCGAGTGGCCCACCTAATTGTTTTTTTTTTTGGGGTAGAAAAATCCCCTAGACACGAGGGAAACAGAGTGCTAAATGTCAAATAGAGCGAAAGGTCTAATGAGCAGTAAGTCTAATTAGAAAAATTGCCATGTAGCAAAACGTCCAACTATCAGATGGTCTCGCAATGGTGGTCTGAATTTCCAATCATAATTCATAGAATTATGATTGTAAATTCAGTAGCACAAAACGTATGAAATTATAAGACACGCAAAATATTGCCTACTTGCTATAGCTAACGAAACAGTTTTCTACTTAAACCCATTTAAACAGAAATTATAACAAAACAGAAATTATTATAATTAAACTAGTTGGCTAGCACTGGTTTTGACGTGCTTTCCCAAAGAGCTCTAATACTACAACTCTCATTTATATAACTATTTGATTTTTTTTTATCTGAAAGATTATACTTTTAGGCCCGTATTCAGAAACAACGACAACAACAAAAGACGAACCTTAAGCGAAGATTATAGGGCAGTTCTCCATTCAAAAGTATTAGCAATCTATGCTTGAGGCTCGACTCAGACTCAAGCATTCTTTCTGAATACGAGCCTTTGATTGATCGTCAATCGATCCCATAGAAGTTTTATCAAAATCGGTTCGTTTGACATTGAAGTTTTATTCCAAGTATTTTAAATTCATTATCTTTGGTGTACAGTAGGATACAGCTCAAGTTACCTAAAAACAAAGAAAAATGTAGCTTACAGCAAAGACATAAGAGCTAGCTGTGTATAGTCTGATGCGTATCCTTGTGTACCTGACACCGGTGCTGGAAGGCCTGACTCCCCAGGGTGCAGAAACAATGCTCGTTGCTTCCGCATAATTTCATTTTGGATTGCAGCTTACTGTAATTTTAAGTCGAGTTCCACGGCCCCGCTTGCGAGGTTGCGTGCCTATACATTTACATTGTGTCTTGATAGCTAGCTATTGCCCCCGACTCTCCCCAGAGAAAGAGGCTGTCAGTTTTATTTTGTTACAGAGATGAGACGAGCTGAATACCCTTCACTAATAAGGTGGAAAATGTTTTCTTTTAGCTAATCTTATTTTTTATCCCATTATTAATTATAAATTACAGATACACCTTTCTGTTCTCTTAACTGTAAAATACTGACTGCTAGACTGTCTATAGCGATACAAATTTCTTTTTGTACAACTTTTGTTAGGTACAATAAAATAAAGATCTTTATAATGTCCCAAAAGTTAAGAGCCGAGCGGGATTTAAACCTGCGACCTTCTTCTGGTACGGGGTTGCGCTGACCGCTGCGCCTTCGCCTAATCATACTTGCTAGACGAATAACTCATAGGGACTGTTCGGCACTCCCGCGATCGTGTAACCCCATGACCGTGTGTGTCTTAAGTGTAGTAAACACTATAAAATCTATTTAAAAAAAAATCTCCATCATTTTAATTCTTAAAAAATAATCAATTTGTTATATTTTCAACAAGGCAGCTATGTAACAATTCCTGAAATTCTGAAGTAAAACAAAAGCACACAGACTACAGACAGACTAGCATACCAGAAGTTTTATTTAGTTTAAAATCGGTTTTTAGTTTGAGTTTCTTGAGTATTCGAAATAGCTCATTGGCTCGGTGTCCATAATTTTAATATTATTTGGTGTAAATAAACTCGTCTCTTTGGCCCATTTATTTGCACGTTCATTCAAATTATTCCCGTGGTTAAAATATCAAGAAAATCGTATTTTACGCTTTACGGTTGGTGACGCCTTTCGGCCCTTTTTAGGGTTCCGTAGCCAAATGGCAAAAACGGAACCCTTATAGATTCGTCATGTCTGTCTGTCTGTCTGTCCGTCCGTATGTCACAGCCATTTTTCTCCGAAACCGTAAGAGCTATACTGATGAAACTTGGCGAGTAGATGTATTCTGCGAACCGCATTAAGATTTTTACAAAAAAATAAAAAATAAACTATTTATTTTGGGGGTCCCCATACTTAAAACTTAAACTCAAAATTGTTTTTTTCATCGAACCCATTTGTGTGGGGTATCTATGAATAGGTCTCTAAAAATGGTGTTGAGGTTTCTAATATCGTTTTTTTCTAAACTGAATAGTTTGCGCGAGAGACACTTCCAAAGTGGAAAAAAGTTGGTCCCCCCCCCTCTAATTTCTAAAATAAGAGAATGATAAAACTAAAAAAAATATATGTGTGGTCGCATTGCGACAAAGCCCATTAAATAAATAAAATATATATATATATATATGTTGTACATTACTATGCAAACTTTCAACGATATTTAGTTTGAACGAGATCTAGTCAGCAGTTTTTTTTTATACGTCATAAATCGTAAACCGCAATTTACCTTTCGCCGAACTACTAGAACTTCTATATTATATTACTTATTGCTACGGAACCCTTCATGGGCGAGTCCGACTCGCACTTGGCCACTTTTTCTATATTCTATAAGTGAAATTCCAAATTATTTTGTTGGCGTGAAACTACTTGTGTACGAAAAAGTTGATCCACCACGCGTTTTCATATTATTTAGATACTTTCATACAAACTTTAGATCCCGTTGTTTCTTTATTGCCTTTGTTTTTTTTACATTCAATAAGTTTGCGTTTGAAAACATTTTTCCTCTACACATCCCTACATGCCCCTAAAATCTTCTCTCGGTGTCCTACATACAGCTACTAGATATACCTAATATAGGTAATTTAGGTAAATAAAAAAAAAAAATTGTTTATTGCGTGGTCTAAACATGTCTTACACTTACAAGCATAATATTATCTCGCTTACAAAAACATTTAAAATATAGATAGATAGTGATAAAATTATTGCAATTTCTTACCACGGATAATGTCACAGGTGACATTATCAGGGAGACAGGGTTAAACATTAAGCAATGATTAAATTTAAACTGAGTTCACAAGTGTGGCAATTAGTTATACACGTTTTGAGTAAAGAAAAAAAAAAAATATATATATATAGACCTTTGATTAGACATTGATAGGAGTACCTCGCTCTAACTAAGCACATGGCTTGTGAGAAGAAGCGAGGGCCCTTCCTCTGGCTAGTCATAAGGAGTATTAATAAACATTAAATTCACATAGTAAAGTGTAAGTAGACAATAACCTAACCGCTGCTTACGTACTAATTCCATAATACTATATAAGGACCTAAATTAAATCATTTTTAAGCTTAGAAAGGAAAAAAACTAGAAAAAGTAAGAACTTAACTATATAAGGCTACCATTTAAATACATTTTTATAAGTATTTCTAAAGGATAAAAGGATTTGTTGATTTAGTCAGTATAATGTATGATTGTAGGTGTCAGGATGGGCTATCCTACTACCACCAGTCTCTTAAGAGTCTGGGTATCATAGGATTAGCCCATTTATTGTTGAAAGGTGTTGTAAGGAATAGTCTGTTAAGGGTGAGGAGAATAAGGGATGACGTAGGTGTGTGTGAATGATGACTTAGGCTTTATCATTATTAATATTAAATAAGATATTTGGAGGAGGTGGCTATGCAACTATGTGGAACAGTGCCTCTGTTTCAATGTAGGTTAGAGATTGTAGGTGTTTGCTGACTATTGATTTGCATTTATTGAACAGTAAGTCGTGAATTGGGAAGGTTTTATTTATTTTATTATATAAGAATGGGGCCAGGAAGGAGCTATGTTTACGTGCGAATGACGTCCTGCAGCTATTTATTTCGAAAACTTTGTCATTGCGCCTACCTGCATTCTTAGCTGTTGCCGGTAATTTATGCTGATTTAATATAGTTTGGAGTATGAAAATCTGTCTGCAGGTGAGTATTTTGCATTCTAAGTAGAGCTTGGTTGTTGAATAGCTGTACGGATGACAGTGAGCCACTTTGAGAACAGCTCTTTGCGCTCTTTCCAGAGGTAGCATGTGCGTCTTAGCTGCTCCACCCCATGAGCTAACGCAATACGATAGTAGTGAGTGGCATAGAGCATAGTAAAGCAGTCGTAATTGTGTTTCATTGGCTGCATGTCGGACATTTCTAAAGACCGCAATTAGTTTACGTACTCTGGCCGTAAGTTGTTTTATGTGGCAAGCGTAATTTAACCGAGAGTCGATCATTATGCCCAAGTATTTGATTGTCTCGCAGTTGTTCAGAGAGGGACATGGGCATATATTTGAGTGATGGTGTTGACAGTTTAAAGAGTGGGCCTTGATTAACCATGTGTTTGTGTCTGGTGTTTTATTATTACGCAGCGCAAAAGGTAGGTATTTAGTTTTTTCTGTATTCAGTGTTAGTAAACTTAGTCTGAGAAGGGCAGAGATTTGATTGAAACCTTCTTGCGCGCTTTCAAAAGTAGTGGCCCAGCTGCGACCTCGGAACAGTAGCACGGTATCGTCTGCGAAGGCCAATAGTAGCCCATTACGCAGCTCCATTTGACATATTTGATTGATATATATCAAAAAAAGCGTAGGTCCAATTATACTTCCCTGTGGAATTCCATATTGGGCAACAGAGACTTCTGAACTTGCGAGATTTTTGATTTTGACACTTTGTCTACGGTTACTGAGAGAAATACCACACAGCATCAAGATGGTTTCCATTTCCCGAAACGAAACCTGAAGCTTAATCAAGCCAGCTACAGTAATCTAGAACGCTAAGATGCTGAATAACAGGTCGACATTTCAAGTCGAAGATCTCTGTGGTATTCCGCAAAGCCTGCGTTCACGTAGAAAGCGTCTAACTAATAGATACATATTCAGGTATTCGAAGAAGTTTAACAGATTTTTCTCAGATCTGTCTCGTCGCTGTCCTGCTGGGCGATTTAGTATTTCTGTTGCAATCAAAAGTTTGATACTAATAAATAAATGATACTAACAAGGAACAGCTATCACATATCTTGTTGCCATCATTTTTAAACCACTATCTGTTGCCATACTTGTTGTCGGAGACAATGCGCCTACACCGTCTTGCGTTCCCGCGGCGGGGCGCGGGGTGCAGTCAGCATCTTCGGCACAGATCGGCACCGAACACCGACCACTACGCTCAACCACGGAACCGTGTTCACACGTCTTTTAATTGTTATAAATAGAATCCAGTCCAATTTACAGTCCGCTCTTTTATTCATCTACTACCTGAGTTAGGTACCCAACACTAGTTTTACAAAGCGAAGTTCCTATTCGCTATCTCATGTTTATTACGTCAGCATTCAGTCTTGTTGCAATCGTTTTTTGTCAAAGATAAGTTTAGTTTCAATTCGTTTTTCATTGCAATTGAAGCTCAAAATAATGGCAAAACTAACAGATGTGTCTAGGTTTTGATTGCAACTAAAGATACGCAACCACTCCACTAATAGGTAGTAGGTATTCTTTTAGGGTCTTATTAATAATCCTGGCGTAGCGTTGGACTAGTTAATCCGTGTTTTGTCACATTTTGTTCGAGTTGACAATTGCATGTTAATGCAAGAGACAAAACACGGATTAACTAGTCCAACGCTACGCCAGGATTATTAATAACACCCTTAGGCATTAGGCCCAGTTAGACCAATCATTTTGTAGGTCACTGCTGGGCTTCCTTCGTTTTCTGGTAGCCTCGTCTTTCTTGTGCGTCGCTTGTACAGTGTATTTATCCTGCTGCCTGTATTTACTTCTAAGAAACTTACAGTCATCCATTTATTGACACAGACAGTCAGGAGGACTGCCCATTCGCAGAATATATCAAAGTAAGCACATATTAAGTGATTGAAATGTGGTACAGGCTACAAAACCTAATATTCCTACAGTAGTTTGACGCAAACAATGTGCCATAGAATAAATAATAGTGTAATTGAGCGAGGTGCGTGTGACACCAACATGATTGAGGTGGGTATTGGCACAATTTATTGCTCCTAAATGCTTAGCATTGAAATTATTCGGCTAAGCTTGAGTTATTTTCTGTTGAAAATGTAATTTATGTGTCCTTGTACTTATAGAGTAGCAATATTATCCATTACATGATAATCGCATAATCTTAATTTATGGCCAAGATTTTAGTAATAGGCGAGTTTAATCAGCATACCAATAAAAAAACTATTAACAAATCCTGAAGTAAGACTCAAATGTTGCTGTAGATAAATTCAATATGTTAGTCATCGTTTCCGTGGTGTAGCGGTTATCACATCTGCCTAACACGCAGAAGGCCCCCGGTTCGATCCCGGGCGGAAACATACTTTTTGCATTCAACATTTTGTTTCATGTCCTAAATAATATTTTTCTATTGGGTGTATCCAAGCAATATTCATGGCTGAATATTTTATAATTTGTAATTTATTTTTCTTAAACTCTTTTCAATACTGTGCCCGTTTGAGATGTTATTCAATATTACTCCTGCCTGCAACAGAAACGAGCACTTCACTACCTCGCACCTTAAAGTTTTATCTCACAGCACTTTCACAAACCTCAGAGACTGTTACCAATGCTGCAAACTTACAAAAGGAAGACCGGGAGCTATCAGCACCTGGACTCTTTATTCCGGTTCAATTAGTCGCGGCAAATGAACTTGGCCGTCTCGATAGGTATTTTTAATTAAAGAGCGGGTGCGGTGTAAGTGAAATTGTAAAAAAGTGGGGCTGCGATACTTTGATTATTGGCACTTGAGGCTGAACATATTATGTTGATGGACGTAGGGCACGTTCCTGACGTGCGTGATCTACGAGGCAATGCTTTGTTATAGGCGATGGTTACCACGAATAAATAATCTTGTTCCATTAGCTGAATGAAAAAAAACCTTTAGTAAGAGCATGTGAAAGCGATCGCTTTGGATTTTTTTTTACTTAACTGTTGTCATTCCCCTTTATGACCCATACACTATATATGTAGGGTATACACAAATACTACTGTTCCTGAAGAACAAAAACTTCTATTCTTATTTCTGAGGCATAACTGGTGAAAATCTACTACAGGCAAGCTGAGAAGTAATTTATTAATTTATATCGGTTCTCCTTACAAGTTCGTAAGTGGTGTTCGCATTTTTTTTTAATAGCCTTGGTCTTGTTCTCATGTATTAAAAAAATCCACTTACTGTACGCTATTTTATTCTCACTCATTGCTGAACTGTGGTCGTCTTCTAAAAATGTTCGTCGAAGGCAGTTTTAATTTTCAAAACGCTCTCGCTCCTTTCCCTTGCATGTTCACAGCTCAACATTCCTACCTGTACTAATGGGATAAAGTTTTATGGGTGGAAAAACGTCCAATGAACCAGAGGATCACATGCACCGAGCTTAGCGGAAATACTCAAGCCCCAAGTTAAAACTTCCCCAACAAGGTACGAGGGATGAAAGGAAAATTGATTAAATTTCTGCTCGTATGGGACTGAAGTTTTTGTTTGTAGTAAGTTGCTTCCTGTAACCCCTTAATGACGTACTTCTGCTGAGTTCTTTTCACTTCAAAGTATTGCAAGTGATGGTGAAAATACTGTAAAGATCGCGGGAACTTGTAGAATATTTTTTCGAAATTTAAAGGTGACGCTTATGCGCCAGCAGTGCGCCAGCAGTGCGGATTTAAAGCCCAACTTTTCCTATAATTGCATACAACCATGTTATTATGTGTCCCACTGGGGCAAAGGCCTCTCCTCATTCCCTCCAGACATCGCGATCCTGGGCTACGCTTGTCCAGTCCGTCAGGAAACCATCAAGCTCGTCTCACCATCTCCGTTTTGGTCTGCCGTGTCGCCTTCTCGCTGGGTCAGGATGCCAATCGGTGGCAATCCTTGCCCGCAGCTCATCTGGCATACGGAAAACATGACCAGCCCAGTTCCACTTCAGCTTCGCGGCTTTCAAAGCAACATCTACGCAACCATGAAGACTTAAAATTTATTACGGCCCTTGCGGTTATATGTTTCGTATCTTTCAATTTGGACCCAAGTAAATATTTTATTATGACAAACATAATATGGAGTTGAAATGGGAGCATATTTTTATGGCTCAGTCAAAACTTGAAGCGCTGAGAGGAGTCTTTCCGCCCTGCCACTTTAGCATCGTTTTATTTTAAATTCACCTGGCTCTAGACTATTATGGGTACCTACCAAATACAACTATTTTCATGGCACTGTCATGCACTAAGATTGTTACTACTTATCCAATTTCCAAAACTAAGTTACGTTAGCGTTTGATAGATCTACAATTTTTTGTTGGTGCCGTTCGTGGGCAGGATCTTGTTAGTTTGGTCTAGGTAGGTCTAATAAGTTTTGTGTTGTATTTTGTGACGATCCCATTAATTATTTAATTAATCACGTCCTTCCAGAAGATGTGAATACAAAAAATATGAATAGAGAAGCGATGAAGTTAAAGTCACCTTCTTGATGCAGGCTGTATACCATTCGATTGTAGATAGACTGTACATCATAATACCCAAACCCGAAATCTGCGATTGTACAAACATTTTTTGTCCCGGTGTGGACTTCCAAACCGCACCTCATCAAATAGAAATAATTTATTTTGCGTCAGCTTAAAATTAATAGGTACACTTCAACTTAAATTTAATTACGGTAAAAAAGGTAAACCACTTAGCATATTTGCTTTATGGAGACGGTAGAAGCGCTGGTTTTCAGTGGCACCATAATAACATAACAACAAAGCTAGCGCTAAATAATATGATTAAATACCTAACACGAATTAAAACAATATTTGTTATCCAAAATCAGTATTTTAGAAGTATTTTAATGCCTAGTCTTGAGTCGAAGTCTGAAACTGTATTTCTGTAGAGGTAGAAATGGCAGTAACAGACCGTTTCTCTATTTCCATCTTATTTGTATTTTAGAGTTTGCCATGCTGAATATTTGAAATGTTTTGTTTAACCTAATAACCATAATTATGGAGTAAGAATGGATTTGCTCTTGGCTCAAATTAACAATTTTGCACCTTCTTCTTATCGTGTCACTGATTCTTTCAATCCAAGAGTTTTGCCCCTAAATTCCTCGAATATCATCCGTTACCTTATTGAATGTCAGTACTTTATTCATCGTTTTCTATTTTCGTAACGTTACAAGACACAAAATAAAATACATCTATAGCATTCGTAATTTTATAATTAATTCTTACGTATTGTCGTGTCCATTTTTATTATTATTTATTTAAATAGAACACAAATGGATTCCATTTTTTGAAGTTGGTAAAAAAACTCTAATCCTCATATTGGATGTTTCCAACTCGGGTCCGAAAAATATTGTATATTTACCGATTGAATTGAATAACTTTAACAAATCTATTGCCTAGTACGTCCCAAGACAATAATAAAGAACAGAGCGATGCTTTTGATTCTACTAAATAGACGTTTATAGATAGATAGATATAAATTCTTTATTGCCCAAATTACAAAGTATTGTACCCAGGCAAACTTACTGCTAGATAGCATTATCTACCAGCTAACCTTTGGGTATTAAGGAGATAGGCTTAGGTAAATACTTAACAAAAATAAACACACAGACGTTTGATGGCAAAGCCACATTTTTGTTCTACAGTCTCCACTTTCAACAAATTTATTGACCAGTATCTATCATCTTCTACGAGTAGCTGTTTATAATCAGCTTGTGCACAAAAGCTTTATAAAAACTTTTAACTACAGCGTGTGGAACGCAGTATTTTTGTACTCTTTCGCAGATAGTTCTAACTACACATACTACTAACAGTATCGCAGTAGTAGTGCGTTTTAGATAGATAGATAGATAGATAGATAGAAAATACTTTATTGTACACCACATAAAATTAACAAAGGAATACAGAAAAACATCAAAGTGGAATACAATGGGCGGTCTTATCACTAAAAGCGATCTCTTCCAGACAACCTTGTGATGGACTGGACTTGAAAAAAACTATAAGAGGACGATGGTGTAGATAAAAACAACAAGTATAATGTACACACGTTTTGTTTGTTTGTGGTCAAAATCTAAACTACCTTTTATCCCAGAACCACAGAAAAGCGGAAGAAACTAAGGAAATTGATAAAATGTAGTTACGACTAAAAATGTAGGTGCCTGGCTCGGATTACAGCCACAACCTCTAGAGCCGGACAGACGATCGGATTTAACGGCCCATCGACGATCTGGATCGACGACCGAGGTACACTCAGCTGCACTGGAATACTATTAAATTTAAAACCTTCATGGTAGCAAAAAAGTCGTGTATGCGAATCGCGAAACTGAAGTGGAGATGGGCAGGGCACTGGGCAAGAACGGGACAAAAGGACAACGGGAGATGGACGAATGCAGCAACAGAATGGTGGCCAAGTGATGTTCAGAAACATAAAGGCAGACCACCTGTCCGTTGATCCAACGACATTGTTCCGAGTGTTGGGAATAAGTGGATGAGACTCATTCCCAACACTCACAAAAGTAGTAAAATAACAATGCGATGCTCAAACATTATTAAATCACTTACAAAACTTATGAAAGTATCGTGCTCTAAAAGGTTATCTTTAACCTATATGGTACATTTTCACCACTGTGTGGTTTATTATTGTGACAAGATTGAAATAGAAATGACATACAATAGAAATTCAGCTTACTTTAAATTGTCTGTCAGCTTTATGCTTACCCCCCTCCCTGGAATTATCTATAAGAAGGCATCATTAACTTAGGATTTACGAATTGTATACATTGTGGTGCAGCCAACTGTACTCAAGCGGATTCTTTAAACTAGATTTAGTTCGATCACGTTCAACGTAACTTGTTTTTGGATCGCCGGTGAACCTGTGTCAAAGGGTCAAAGGATTTCGACCTGCAAATTATCTTAAGCCCCAGGTTTTTTTATGTTTTATCGTCATCGTCTTTCCAAAGCTGTTAATCATTTATACGTTTACTTTGAGATCCCCAAAGAAGCTTTCTGCGAAAAATTTGGACGTAGACCCCCATACATTTCGGGATCTGTGAGTCTTCTCGATGCTTTGACATCAAGTAGGTACTAGAGTACCTACAACAAGCCTAAAAGTTCGCTAAAATAAAAGGTGCAGCCCTTGTTTTTTAGATCGTAAGTACACTTACGCTTCGTCTTCATTCAAAAGTTTTTATTTCATCTGCTCATTGAAACTTTAACTTTATAACTTTAATTAGGGCGTCCGGTTCGATCCCCATCGAGAACAAATCAAACCAATATCTGGTTCCTATAGACGGTACAAGGTCTGCCTAATTTGGGGCTAGATAGTGTTCTGTGGATTTTCCACAATATTTATTTATATAATCACATACTCATTCAAAACTTTGCAAGCTCAGAAAGGCTAAAAGCCTAAAAGTTCGCTAAAATAAAAGGTGCAGCCCTTGTTTTTTAGATCAATAGTATCCATTTCCATGGTATTTAAGGCTAATTTACACTAGCCTAGCAAGTTTATTGTGGGCTAATTGTTGCTTCGAACTTTGTCGGTTAGCTGTTCAAACTTAGTTGCCGCTACTTGAGCATTCTGGATAATCGGCTCGCTAGCTTAAGCCTTGTCGTGGGAAAACCAGTATTACTAGATTAAGCTATCCTGCTTCAGACTGTGAAGTTTTTGCTACTTGAGTCTTGGCTGATTGGTTACAGATTTTTTGTAGTAGAGAGCACATTCTGAAAGGCTCGTCCAGGGAAGTGCTACCAGTGTTTTTGTCGTGAAACAGCATTGCTGTGTTTCAATTTGAAGCGTGAAAATGTTACAATAGAGTAGAAATACTAAAATAACACAAAACCGATAACGCCTTAAATATTTATGCTAGCAATCACCACGCCGCGCCGGCGAACCAACTCTCGGTTACAGTAAATTAAATCCAAGTAAAAACATTCTCCAAAACCAAAATTTGCTACCCACATGAGAAAATGGTTAAAATGAAGAAAATAGAAATTAGGGATGTGCACTGCGGCAAGAATTACCACAATAGTCGGAACCAGAGTCACTGAGACATATTAAAGCGACGATATGTGCAGGCCCGCTGCTGCGGTCACCGAGACCCATTGCAAGCGAACATACACATTTCACATGTGCTCATTACTCGTATATGTTTAGCGAATATAAGGCAAGCTTTTAGCTAGACAGTATAGGAGTGGTTTCATCTGACCATCGGGCCAGCGGTCTGCCTGCCCTTCTGGTCCCTTTAGATCCCCACGATGGTCAGATGAAATAAAAAGAATTGCGAACGAACGAAACTGGACTTAAGTGGCAAACGATCGTGAAGAATGGAAAAGGCTGGAGGAGGCCTATACCCGAGAGGGATCCTAGCTAATGAAAAAAATGTGAACACAAATAAACAAAAATTTATGAAGAAAAATACAAAATTATTAATCATCTCACAAAATCTCACAAAATAATAACTGTAATAAAAACAAAATTATAACTGATGTATGTAAATAATAATGTATTTTAATTTTAATAATTTAATTTTTTTTTTATAGGAGTGGTTTTACTTTATGTGATGTGTGTATATCATAAGATTGTTGGGAGTAGTCGGCAACATATTATGTTCAACGCACATAGATATTATCAACCACAACGGGGGGAGGGGGAGTAGATACCAGTTGGCACTGGCGGTCTAGACAAAACCCTGTACGTACGTACACATACTTGCGTTTTGGGTAGGTATAGAAATATTGGTTGGTTAAAAAATATATCTTAATAATTGACGAAAAATACGTAATAAACCGCCAACTGCCTCGATAAAGATAAGAAAATGCTTCGTTTTATAAAACTAAACTATTGGCCGAGCAAAACAATCTTTGCATTTCACAGCAGATGGTAACGAGGTTAGATCTGCAAAAAAATAACGAAATCACGTAACATATTGGAAAAGCTAGAAATATGTATCTGGAGTTTCACAACGATTCAACGAGTTAGATAGATCCAATATTTTTGGCAGCTATTTCTTTAATGTTTTTTTTTTGCTGACAGCTCTAAACGATTTCGAAATTGTAGCTAGAGTTATTGCAGTAATTGTTTTTTTTTTCATTCTTCCTAGGAAAACTACCAGTAACCTGTAGTAACTGTTCTTTTTTTCTTGTGTAATAGACACACACAGAATACTAGAATCAAAAATAGGTACTTTCAGAACTTTATTTTGTTTGATAAACATATTCATAAATAAATAAATTTGAATACATCTTTGTTCTGTAGAGTCAGACTTATTTTAACCTGAGTAACAAATAAAAATAAATAATAACCCAAGATGCATACATAACTCCTCAATGTAAAACGACAGCAACAGAATATGACTCTCATGAAAATCATTTAAAACTCTTCAAAGCTCTTCAAACTCCAAAAGGCGTGTGTGTGTTGGAGTGCTGATAAGAAAAAACAAAAATCTCTCTTCAGTTTTCCAATACTGTTTACGACGCCAACGCTTGGGAACAAGCCGTGTCGCTTAGCACCTAACTGGGACGAGAGCGCTGACTTTTACATTAATCGACAAGACATGCGGAAGTGTTGCCAATATCGCTAAACTTTGGAAAATGTGTCGCGTGCGTGGAGTAGCGCAATTTATTATATTTTTTCCTTGAACGTTTTTTACTTCCACAGCTAGATTGAAGTCTTTGAGGCGCACTTAACTTACACCACTCTCGTTCAAAAGAGCTATAAGCATGCATAAAGCACGATAAGACGAAGACAGCTCGATATCTTCTTCTTTTCGTGAAAAATCTAACTGTATTCTAATCTTTACACTATTATAGTAACACAACACAACACACAACAGTTTTTAAAAATCTGTAATATTAAGAACTTTGTGTAAGGGTTTATCAGTGACCCTGCCGCCTTGTAGCCACCATGCTGTTACACCTGTCCTGAAAAATTCCGGTAAAAGTGCAGGCACATATGAGATTTTTTACTGCTAGTAATTTTACTGCTACTGCTAGAATCGACGCTACTTTGCTCCCGTGGATTTTTTCATTTCAAACTTAAACCACCTGGTTTTTATTTGGGGCTAGATAGTGTAGTGTATTTTTTCCGCAATATTAATTTAACCATTTCTGTAATGGTAATGGTATAGCTAAATTTGAAAATAATTTCATTGTTCACCCATAAAGTCATGCGTCGAGTTGGTCAAGTAGTACGATGCACCAAAGGCAATAGTCATGACGAAAGATTTTGAAATCCTCTTCTGTAATGTGGATACACATTTACTATTTACGAAAAATCCTTTATTTCAGTAATAAACTAAAGATTAACAAAGTTTAGAGCTATTTTTCTAATAATATTTGAATAGTGCGCAAAAACAGCCCGCAGGTGTCATGGCGTCGGCTCTGACGTCACGTTTACGTAAAATGGTCATCTATCTTCTTCTTCTTCTTCTATATATATATAACTCAAAGGTGACTGACTGACTGACTGACTGACTGACTGACTGACATAGTGATCTATCAACGCACAGCCCAAACCACTGGACGGATCGGGCTAAAATTTGGCATGCAGGTAGATGTTATGACGTAGGCATCCGCTAAGAAAGGAAAATGGAAAATTATTTTCCAAAGAGGAGAAAAAGGGGAAAAATGGTTTAAAGAAAAATCAACGCACAGCCTAAACCGTTAGCCCCAGAAGCATGAAACTTAGAAGGTGTGTTCCTCTAATAGAACAGAGGTGCACTAAGAAAGAAAATAGGAAAATTCTTTCCCTAAAAGAAGAAAAAACGGAAAATGATTTTAAGAAAAATCACATAAAATAACTTTACAAAATACGCAAAAAAAACATTAAAAATTTTCAGCTACCGCAGCATCTGGCACCAGGTTCGATTACACACAAAGGTTCACAAACAAACAGATGATAACCACTACGACAAAATAACGGGAAACATCTATCATACTTAAACTAAACACTGCTGAAACAAATCGGCTCCAACAGCACTCGCCTTCAAATTCAAATACACTCTAAAGTACAAGCTCAAAACTATAGTAAACAGCAGTTGGTCATGTCAAATTAAAAATCTGATTCGATTATACACCAACACCCATACGAAACCCCAAATTAGCCACTAATATATAACATAAAATGACAAAAAATTGCTTTACAAAATACGAAAAAAAAAACATGAAAAAATTTTCAGCTACCACAGCATTTGACACCAGGTTTTATTACACACAAATGTTTACAAAAAAACCGATGATAACCACTAAGACTAAATCACGGAAAACATCTATCATACTAAAACTAAACACTGCTGAAAAAAATCGGCTCCAACAGCACTCGCCTTCAAATTCAAATACACTCTAAAGTACAAGCTCAAAACTATAGTAACCAGCAATTGGTCATGTCAAATAAAAAAAATCTGATTCGATTATACACCAACACGCATACGAAACCCCAAATTAGCCACTAATCTATATATATATAACTCAAAGGTGACTGACTGACTGACTGACTGACTGACATAGTGATCTATCAACGCACAGCCCAAACCACTGGACGGATCGGGCTAAAATTTGACATGCAGGTAGATGTTATGACGTAGGCATCCGCTAAGAAAGTATAATGGAAAATTATTTTCCAAAGAGGAGAAAAAGGGGAAAAATGGTTTAAAGAAAAATCAACGCACAGCCTAAACCGTTAGCCCCAGAAGCATGAAACTTAGATGGTGTGTTCCTCTAATAGAACAGAGGTGCACTAAGAAAGAAAATAGGAAAATTCTTTCCCTAAAAGAAGAAAAAACGGAAAATGATTTTAAGAAAAATCACATAAAATAACTTTACAAAATACGCAAAAAAAACATTAAAAATTTTCAGCTACCGCAGCATCTGGCACCAGGTTCGATTACACACAAAGGTTCACAAACAAACAGATGATAACCACTACGACAAAATAACGGGAAACATCTATCATACTTAAACTAAACACTGCTGAAACAAATCGGCTCCAACAGCACTCGCCTTCAAATTCAAATACACTCTAAAGTACAAGCTCAAAACTATAGTAAACAGCAGTTGGTCATGTCAAATTAAAAATCTGATTCGATTATACACCAACACCCATACGAAACCCCAAATTAGCCACTAATATATAACATAAAATCACAAAAAATTGCTTTACAAAATACGAAAAAAAAAACATGAAAAAATTTTCAGCTACCGCAGCATTTGACACCAGGTTTTATTACACACAAATGTTTACAAAAAAACCGATGATAACCACTAAGACTAAATCACGGAAAACATCTATCATACTAAAACTAAACACTGCTGAAAAAAATCGGCTCCAACAGCACTCGCCTTCAAATTCAAATACACTCTAAAGTACAAGCTCAAAACTATAGTAACCAGCAATTGGTCATGTCAAATAAAAAAAATCTAATTCGATTATACATACACCAACACGCATACGAAACCCCAAATTAGCCACTAATCTATCTTCTATATATATATAACTCAAAGGTGACTGACTGACTGACTGACTGACTGACATAGTGATCTATCAACGCACAGCCCAAACCACTGGACGGATCGGGCTAAAATTTGGCATGCAGGTAGATGTTATGACGTAGGCATCCGCTAAGAAAAGAAAATGGAAAATTATTTTCCAAAGAGGAGAAAAAGGGGAAAAATGGTTTAAAGAAAAATCAACGCACAGCCTAAACCGTTAGCCCCAGAAGCATGAAACTTAGAAGGTGTGTTCCTCTAATAGAACAGAGGTGCACTAAGAAAGAAAATAGGAAAATTCTTTCCCTAAAAGAAGAAAAAACGGAAAATGATTTTAAGAAAAATCACATAAAATAACTTTACAAAATACGCAAAAAAAACATTAAAAATTTTCAGCTACCGCAGCATCTGGCACCAGGTTCGATTACACACAAAGGTTCACAAACAAACAGATGATAACCACTACGACAAAATAACGGGAAACATCTATCATACTTAAACTGAACACTGCTGAAACAAATCGGCTCCAACAGCACTCGCCTTCAAATTCAAATACACTCTAAAGTACAAGCTCAAAACTATAGTAAACAGCAGTTGGTCATGTCAAATTAAAAATCTGATTCGATTATACACCAACACCCATACGAAACCCCAAATTAGCCACTAATATATAACATAAAATCACAAAAAATTGCTTTACAAAATACGAAAAAAAAAACATGAAAAAATTTTCAGCTACCGCAGCATTTGTCACCAGGTTTTATTACACACAAATGTTTACAAAAAAACCGATGATAACCACTAAGACTAAATCACGGAAAACATCTATCATACTAAAACTAAACACTGCTGAAAAAAATCGGCTCCAACAGCACTCGCCTTCAAATTCAAATACACTCTAAAGTACAAGCTCAAAACTATAGTAACCAGCAATTGGTCATGTCAAATAAAAAAAATCTGATTCGATTATACACCAACACGCATACGAAACCCCAAATTAGCCACTAATATAACATAAAATCACAAAAAGTAGCTTTACAAAATACGAAAAAAAAAACATTAAAAAAATTTCAGCTACCGCAGCATCTGGAACCAGGTTCGATTACACACAAAGGTTCACAAACATACCGATGATTACCACTACGACAAAATTGCGGGAAACATCTATCATACTCAAACTAGACACTGCTGAAAAAAATCGGCTCCAACAGCACTCGCCTTCAAATTCAAATACACTCTAAAGTACAAGCTCAAAACTATAGTAACCAGCAATTGGTCATGTCAAATAAAAAAAATTTAATTCGATTATACATACACCAACACGCATACGAAACCCCAAATTAGCCACTAATATAACATAAAATCACAAAAAATTGCTTTACAAAATACAAAAAAAAACATTAAAAAATTTTCAGCTACCGCAGCATTTGTCACCAGGTTTTAATACACACAAATGTTTACAAAAAACCGATGAACACCTCAAAGACAAAATCGCGGGAAACATCTATTATATTTAAACTTAACACTCCTGAAAAAAATCGGCTCCAACAGCACTCGCCTTCAAATTCAAATACATTCTAAAGTACAAGCTCAAACTATAGTAACCAGCAATTGGTCATGTCAAATTAAAAAAATCTGATACGATTATACACCAACACGCATACGAAACCCCAAATTAGCCACTAATATAACATAAAATCACAAAAAATAGCTTTACAAAATACGCAAAATAAAACATTAAAAAAAATTCAGCTACCGCAGCATCTGGAACCAGGTTCGATTACACACAAAGGTTCACAAACATACCGATGATTACCACTACGACAAAATTGCGGGAAACATCTATCATACTTAAACTAAACACTGCTAAAGTCATGTCAAATAAAAAAAACAGATTCGATTATACACCAACGACGAATACGATTGCCCAAATTAGCCACTTCAACAAAATCACGAAAAAGAGCTTTACAAAATACGCAAAAAAAACATTAAAAAAAATTCAACTACCGCAGCATCTGGCACCAGGTTCGATTACACACAGAGGTTCACAAAAAAACTGATGATAACAACTAAGACAAAATCGCGGGAAACATCTATAATACTTAAACTAAACACTGCTGAAAAAAATCGGCTACAACAGCACTCACCTTCAAATTCAAATACACTCTAAATTACAAGCTCAAAACAATGGTAACTAGCAGTTGGTCATATCAAACTAAAAAAAACGAACTCAAATATCCACGCGGACGAAGTCGCGGGTATCAGCTAGTATCCTATAAGTTTGTACTATAATATATTAACAAAACATTTTTTTTTCAGTTCAGCAAAATGTTGATGAAGCTCTCCATCAACACCTAGAGTCTTGGATAAATCAATTCAAGTACACATAAGTAAAACATTCAGAAGTAAAGCTAACCAAACAAAAGTCAGTTCAATAAATCAGATGACATCACCATTGAAGCCATTTCTACATTCTGTCTCAACATCACCATTCAAAGTCAAGCAAGGCGGTCATAGTAACCCATCAAGACCAAGTGTAAATGTTTTGAGTAAATTAGTTAGGAAAATGGAACAATCAGATAGTGATACTTCTTATACTCCCTCTATAACTCATACAGAATCATCGATATCCGTAAAATCTCTTCAAATGGAGTCTACATCCGACTGTAGCGAGATGATAGAGGATGACAAAAAAAGAGAAAATTTAAATGCTTTAGAGTTTACCTTGAAGAAAATTAAAAAAAACCCCCGTTTTTATATTGGCATTCCTATAAGTTGTTATTACTTAATTAATCTGATTCAAGAACAGACAAATATACCGTTAAACCATATTTTACTATGCATAAAAAAAATTAGATTAAATAATTCATTCCATGAGCTTGCGGATGACTTTGGCATTGATAGAACTTATCCAAGCAAAATTTTTTGTAAAAATATACCTATTATAGCTAGTGTAATGCGTCCTTTTGTTGTCTCATTAGGCAAGGAACTGATTAAAAAAAATTTACCCATGGCTTTCAGGCATAAATACAATAAGGTGACTTGTATAATAGATTGTTTAGAGATTGAAGTACAAAAGCCTTCAAATGCTTTAAATCAAGCTCTTTCCTGGTCTGATTACAAGAAGGCCAACACAATTAAGTACCTTATATCTTGTACTCCTAATGGTTTGATAAATTATATTTCAAATGGTTATGGAGGCCGAATAACAGACACATGCATTGTTGAAACTTCTGACTTCTCAAAATGTTTGCAACCCAATATGTGGGTCATGGCAGATAGAGGATTTAAACATGTAGAAGTGTATTTACGAAAAATGGGTGTGCTTCTAGTCCGGCCTCCAAGTGTTGTATCTGGAGCTAAGTTAACGAAAGCTGAAGCAAAAGAAACTAAACAAATAGCTAGCTTACGTATCCATGTTGAGCGGGTGATAAGACGGTTACGTGAGTTCAACATGTTAAAACCACATGCCTGTCTTAACTTGAATTTGGTTAAAGTTCTTGATGATGTTATAACTATAGCTTGTGGTTTGATTAATTTACAAGATTCTCTTATTAAATAAAACACATTATGAAATTTCTGTATTTTTATTTTCTATTCTATACTTCTATATAACAATGGATACACGTGGGATTTCCAAAATTTTATGACACTTTCAAGAAAGCTTGACATATATTGATCATCAAAGGTTATGCATACAATTTCTACATTTTTATTCGTTGAAAAGTCTGGGTCTGCAACACAAAAGTAACACTTTTTTAGACCACTTAAAAACATTTGCATTTGCATCTGGGCAAAGCATTTATTGCTGGGTTTGCCATTTTTTATATAATTGAGAAAAGTTTTGTCGCTTAGAGGACATTTTATTTCCACAATGCTATCTTGACATATTCCATCAGGGGAACCTGCTAGCATTGGGTATATTTGGGATATGAACAATCCACTGTTCTTGATTTTTTTTCCCAGTTTCTTGCTAACTATTTCTCTTACTTCATTTTCTAAATATCTGCCCCGTTTCATTGCTGGTGTGTCCGGTATCTTCCCCCCCATGATAGTAGCAATCAGAGTCCCATCATTGGTCTGGCACCGACTCACTTCATAAGCCCTGGAAGCTGTAACCCTGCCGTACCTCAGTTCATATCAAAGGTTATTTTTGTACTGGTCCCTGGTTTCATTTTCAATTTTGTTAATAAGTGAAATCGGCAAACTCACTTTACTTAAAAATAAGTCACAGCACTCTTCTTTGTATGTAAGCACAAGTTGGTGCATTGAGACGCTATGTAGTTCATCACAAATAAAATCCTGCTGGTGTTTTAGTAGCTCACAGTTGTCAACTTTTCTCTTTTTTCCTTCTTCTAAAAATTTTTCAAGAACTGCAGAGTTAGAAGGCAGCAAAGGGCTACCTTTAGATAAATCTTTTGCAGATATATATTTTAAGGTAGTGCCAACCCTTGATAGCTTTGATTTCCGCCAGTAACATTGAACTTCTGTGCATGAAGGTTCTTCGCTTCGCCTATGGACCCACATAAGCAGCGCTATGGCATGCTTACATCCACCCTGAGCAGCAACACAATCATGACATTCGATTGATGATACTTTTTCTTCATCTTCATAAACCTTCAATGTAATGGCATATAGTTTTGCATGAACTTTATGCTCTGGGCAAATCTTGCATTTTACTGTACAAGTGTTTCCTTCCCGTTTTAGTTGCACATAGCTGATTGCATCATCCCCATATGATGGTCTTGAAGACCTGAAATAATTGAAAATTATTAAAGACAAATACCTACATTCATACTGACTTGGGGATTATCAGTATGATGTGCCCACTATGAGGAAAAATAGTAGTACATAGATGTTTTGCAGGTCAACTACCAGTATCAACTTTGAAGCTGCGAGGGAGCTAGCCTCAAAATAAACAATGACAAGTTTATTGTAAAAATAACCTGAAAGTAAAATAACATATAATCTCCTACGAGTTCGATTATAGGTATCTAAATTAGTTGTATCTAGTGCTAAATATAAATGCAAATGTACTTACAAAGAGGTTTTCACGTTTCTAAACTCAGACGAGCAAAATTCTTTATTATTTGCAAGGAAATCGCCCAACATCAGTAAATCAATCCTGGGCAAATTAGAGGTGTTTGCCTTATTGTAGCCTGGTTCCATTGTTATAAAGTCGTGCTGTAGAGTCAATAATTCACACTTAAACCACGTATACTATGCGTTTACTAATAAAAGTCAATTAAAATGCGTAATTAGCTCGAGGGCACAACAAAACACGGTGATCACAGATGATGCTTACATCAACGTGACGTCATGCGCTGTGATTGGTGTTTCTCTCAAAATGGCCAACTACAGTATTTTAATCTTTTAATTTATCAAAAATCTTATTAATCTCATTTTTTATTATAAAAATAAATTAGTATTTTAAATCCCTAAAGTATGTTTTATCACCTAAGATCATAAAATCTTTGATTCTTTGATACTGTCGTCACGCCTATTCAGAGAAATTAAAAGAAACCTCTGAGTCGATATTTTTTTTAAGAGTTATCACTGCCAAGAATGAGGTTCTAGTTCCGTGGACAAATAATATGTAATTCTCCAAAACATGACAGCTTCCTGTTAGGCGTTGTCTTACTATTGTAGGCACTAGAGAAGTCAAAACATCAATATTTGAAGCCAGGAAAACGCGTGTGTGAGTTCGTCATTCAGCTGTGTTCGACCTTTGCGCTGTCGTCAACGGAGGAGGTAAAACGAGGCCATATATCTTGCCATCACTCTGCCACTCCAATACATCAAGTTAGTAAAGCGCCGTATCGAATGATAAAAGGCACTTCCAGGAGTTCTAGGAACGTCATCCGGAGCGCATAATTGGCCAGGAAACTGCAGCGCCCTCTATGCAGAATAATTAGTTGTCCCACAGTCAGCTGGCGTTTATTTTACGCGCTAAAGTGCTGGAAATTAGCTATTTCGCGCGGAACTGACCCGTTTTCTGCACGACTACATGTAAAAGCAGAGATACTCTCTTTGTCGTTATACCCAGATGTATATCTCTACCGATATAATTACCTAAACAAATCGTTTTTTGAAAGCATTTGAAGAATAAAAAAGAAACATAGTCTTTGTTGAATATAAGCTGTGATAAACAAAGGTAAACTAAAATCTACACCAATACCATTACACGCCACTCTAAGCGCAAGTTTAGCCTCATAATGCTCATTCAACCCCTGGATGGCGTGCTAATAGACCCCGCAGACTCCTAGACTGGGCTAGCACGTGCGACGACTGCAAGACAAGTTTACGTCAGTGTGTGAATACTCTTACCAGATTCTCTGAGAAAAGACGGTTTAAAATACAGAAATTCGGGGGAAATGGTCCGAATAAACGTTTTATCATTTTACATACTGCAGAGCTGTCAAATTATGTACAGATCGGGATTATGTGTGGGTCAGTTTTGACAGCCATATGAAGCTCCCGGTAAATTAGCAGGTACTATACCACCCACAATACTGTATTTGTCAGTAAATTTAATTGCTATTTGTCAAAAAGGTGATGTTATAAACCTCACCTAAACTTCCCTTCAACATTTTACTTGAAAAAGACGTAATTAACACTAATACCAAACATAAATCCCACATTTCGCGTGAGTGACTCTTGCAAGAGTTTGGAATAGAGACATAAAAGGCGTCGCGTAAGATCAGAGCCGCGTGTCAGTGCTGCCGGCGAGGGCGTCAGCTGGTCTTGATGGCGCTGCGAACACCTACAAGCGATTTACACCCTTGGTGCAAGGTATGAGCATACGATAACTACAGATTTATTCTCCAGACGCTTTGAAATCTAAAAGGTTTAATATTTTCCCAAAAGTTATGAGCCGTAGAGGACTTGAACCCACAATCTTCCTCTTCGTACGGAGATACGTTAGCCAGTTGCGTCATTGGATCCTACATAATCCTAATCACGACCTACGAATAACTTAAGGGATCTAAAGCCTTGCGCACATCGACCGCGATTTTAATGGCGATCAATGAAACGCTGTCAAATATGACAGCGATATTTGACAGTGCTTCACTGATCACCATCGCCATCACGCTAGATGTTCGCACTTCGCAGGCCTTAATTCGACCACGGCTTCATCTACATCAAGTTTGACATACTGTAAAATTTTCTTAAGTGTAGGTAAATACAATAAATCGATATAAAAAAAATGAGTCCATTCGATCCAAATCGCTAGTCACTCACTGTCTGAACCTCTAATATTCACAGTTTCCACCATAACGCCTGAAGTGACAAGAAATTAACAGCAAAATTTGCCGTAAAACAGCTCTGTTTCAGTGGTCATGAATAAAGCATGTCGTGGACATGTACTCACAAGTTGCGCTACAACTCTGAAATTTTCACACCAATAAATTCTAGCTTTATGCTGTGAGAAATTATCATAAAAATGTATCATCGTAACTCTACTACGGGATGAAAATGGTTCTCTTAAACAGGAATGATACTTGCGGGTAGTCACCATTTTTTGTGGGTTGAAGTGAGAAGCTTAGAAACATCAATGCAACTGATCATTGAGCCTTAAATCTATAACCATAATCTCAATTCCATATTCGATTTATTGATTTTATTTTATTTATTTATTCTTAGACTCACAGGGACAATATTGTTTATCTTAAGCTATTCGATGTATTCTATTAATTAACCGATTCGAATCTACATAAGTGAGCAAACTATGTAAGTTAGATAAGTAGGTACAAAACAGGAACATTTTCTCTCTATAGCCAAAGTTAAACAGGTGGTTAAACAGGTTATTGTACTTAAAATGCAAAAATTTATAGATATTTTTCGTTTTATAGAAAAAGTCCATTCTCACATCACTTTTTGAGAGCATTGAAAGTCATTTTATCACTTTATCACTCTAAAGTTTAAGATTCCGTGAAACTGAAAATCTTACGCCCAAAAAATATTTTTAGGCAGAATAAAGACTGATTGGAGATATTGAAAGCCAAGAATGGTCCCCATTTGGACTATTCGTATGGGTTTGGAGTCTCGCAATGAATAAAACATGCGAGTATGTACCATACTTGGCGTAATTTTCACACCAATAAATATCTTTGTGTGCTGGGAATTATCATAAAATGTATCATCATAACTTTGCTGTAAACGAGAACAAAGACTCATCTTATTAACCGACTTCCAATCAAAAAGGAGGAGGTTCTCAATTCGGTTGTATTTTTTTTTTTTTTTTTTTAATGTTTGTTACCGCATAACTTCGTCATTTGTGAGCCGATTTGAAAAATTATTTTTTCATCTGAAAGGTACTGCTTCCAGATTGGTCCCATTTTAATTTTATTAAAATCGGTGTTGCCATTTTTTTTTAAATAATTTTTTTAATGTTTGTAACTGCATGCCTCCGTCATTTATGAACCGATTTAGAAAATTATTTTTTTATTTGAAAGGTTATTTTTACGTCCAGATTGTCCCAAACAAATTTGATTAAAATCGGTTTAGCCGTTTGACAATGAAGTCGGTTTCTCAAGTTTTTTAAACTTATAATTATTTGAGTTTAGTTTTCGTCGGTGAAATTATATGCCTATGGTTACCTATGACGGAAGCAAAAAAAATTGGTTTTTTTTTCGGAAATGTTTTTTTTATTCAACTAGCTAATAGAGCTAGCTTATGGCCCACCTGATGTTAAGTGGTAACCATCGCCTATAACAAAGCATTGCTTCGTAGGTCACGCACGTCAGGAACGTGCCCTACGATGTACTGCCCTGCGTCCATCTACTTGAGGCATACCGATGTTCAGCCTCACGTGCTAGTAATTTCGCAAGCAATGCTGCTTCACGGAAATGCTGGAGTTATTGGATAGTTTCTGGAATATTGACAATTAATAGAAAAACTGCTCATAAAGATAGAAAATAATAGTATCGCTATTATTTTCTGTAACACATTTTTCCTTTTGAAAAATTTGTTACTTTTTCGCAATCTCAATTTTTCACGCCTTTTTTGGGCAGGATACGATTTCATTCGTCCACTCACAAATTGATAGCTAGTTGTTTTCCAGGAAAAAATCGCGTTGGCTGCAGTTTCAACTGAATATCTGGACGTATATTCCATGCGCCAGTAAAATTCAATGCTTTCAGAATTGCGTCGGCTTTCTTCGCAGTTTGTAGTGAAAAGCTACGTCACTCCACACTCATTCACTTCATAGATCTTTTTTTTTAAATGTGATATTTTAAAATCTCTTTCTCTCTTTTACGAGTCCATAAACCGACTGCTAAATCATTATACAAGCAAGTAAACTCTGTCTGGCTCTGGTTTTGGTTCTGTGTGAGTGCTCACTAGTGCATTATACTGTGTGTGTATGACGTTTTGACGTAGGATTTATTTAGTCAACATTCACACAGACTGAAAACCAGAACCAGAGTCAGAGCCAGATAGAGCTCATGGTAGACCTACTGCTTAGTTTGGGGCCAGATAGTGTTGTGTGGATTGTCTACAATACCTATTTATTTATTAAATTATTATTTTTATCATGAAGCAACCCAAGCAAGCAATTTCGCGAACCAAAGATATGCATGAACCATTATTTATAATGGTTGAAGGTATTATCCTTTTCTTCGAGATTTTCACACAAACTTATAGGTCCAGATATTATTCTAGCTTATATAAAAATTAAGTATTACTTTTCTACAACGTTACCCAGAAAATGTATTGTTATCGAAAAGTAACTTCAGCAACAGTCGTTTTCAATAAGTACTCCGCTACCGAGCAATTTTATATTATGGCTTTATTAATGGATTTTTTTCATCGTCATTTTCTACGAATTTCATTTTCTGTGGGTTCATTTTTTGTGGGTTGAAGTGAGAAGCTTAGAAACATCAATGCAACTGATCATTGAGCCTTAAATCTATAACCATAATCTCAATTCCATATTCGATTTATTGATTTTATTTTATTTATTTATTCTTAGACTCACAGGGACAATATTGTTTATCTTAAGCTATTCGATGTATTCTATTAATTAACCGATTCGAATCTACATAAGTGAGCAAACTATGTAAGTTAGATAAGTAGGTACAAAACAGGAACATTTTCTCTCTATAGCCAAAGTTAAACAGGTGGTTAAACAGGTTATTGTACTTAAAATGCAAAAATTTATAGATATTTTTCGTTTTATAGAAAAAGTCCATTCTCACATCACTTTTTGAGAGCATTGAAAGTCATTTTATCACTTTATCACTCTAAAGTTTAAGATTCCGTGAAACTGAAAATCTTACGCCCAAAAAATATTTTTAGGCAGAATAAAGACTGATTGGAGATATTGAAAGCCAAGAATGGTCCCCATTTGGACTATTCGTATGGGTTTGGAGTCTCGCAATGAATAAAACATGCGAGTATGTACCATACTTGGCGTAATTTTCACACCAATAAATATCTTTGTGTGCTGGGAATTATCATAAAATGTATCATCATAACTTTGCTGTAAACGAGAACAAAGACTCATCTTATTAACCGACTTCCAATCAAAAAGGAGGAGGTTCTCAATTCGGTTGTATTTTTTTTTTTTTTTTTTTAATGTTTGTTACCGCATAACTTCGTCATTTGTGAGCCGATTTGAAAAATTATTTTTTCATCTGAAAGGTACTGCTTCCAGATTGGTCCCATTTTAATTTTATTAAAATCGGTGTTGCCATTTTTTTTTAAATAATTTTTTTAATGTTTGTAACTGCATGCCTCCGTCATTTATGAACCGATTTAGAAAATTATTTTTTTATTTGAAAGGTTATTTTTACGTCCAGATTGTCCCAAACAAATTTGATTAAAATCGGTTTAGCCGTTTGACAATGAAGTCGGTTTCTCAAGTTTTTTAAACTTATAATTATTTGAGTTTAGTTTTCGTCGGTGAAATTATATGCCTATGGTTACCTATGACGGAAGCAAAAAAAAATGGTTTTTTTTTCGGAAATGTTTTTTTTATTCAACTAGCTAATAGAGCTAGCTTATGGCCCACCTGATGTTAAGTGGTAACCATCGCCTATAACAAAGCATTGCTTCGTAGGTCACGCACGTCAGGAACGTGCCCTACGATGTACTGCCCTGCGTCCATCTACTTGAGGCATACCGATGTTCAGCCTCACGTGCTAGTAATTTCGCAAGCAATGCTGCTTCACGGAAATGCTGGAGTTATTGGATAGTTTCTGGAATATTGACAATTAATAGAAAAACTGCTCATAAAGATAGAAAATAATAGTATCGCTATTATTTTCTGTAACACATTTTTCCTTTTGAAAAATTTGTTACTTTTTCGCAATCTCAATTTTTCACGCCTTTTTTGGGCAGGATACGATTTCATTCGTCCACTCACAAATTGATAGCTAGTTGTTTTCCAGGAAAAAATCGCGTTGGCTGCAGTTTCAACTGAATATCTGGACGTATATTCCATGCGCCAGTAAAATTCAATGCTTTCAGAATTGCGTCGGCTTTCTTCGCAGTTTGTAGTGAAAAGCTACGTCACTCCACACTCATTCACTTCATAGATCTTTTTTTTTAAATGTGATATTTTAAAATCTCTTTCTCTCTTTTACGAGTCCATAAACCGACTGCTAAATCATTATACAAGCAAGTAAACTCTGTCTGGCTCTGGTTTTGGTTCTGTGTGAGTGCTCACTAGTGCATTATACTGTGTGTGTATGACGTTTTGACGTAGGATTTATTTAGTCAACATTCACACAGACTGAAAACCAGAACCAGAGTCAGAGCCAGATAGAGCTCATGGTAGACCTACTGCTTAGTTTGGGGCCAGATAGTGTTGTGTGGATTGTCTACAATACCTATTTATTTATTAAATTATTATTTTTATCATGAAGCAACCCAAGCAAGCAATTTCGCGAACCAAAGATATGCATGAACCATTATTTATAATGGTTGAAGGTATTATCCTTTTCTTCGAGATTTTCACACAAACTTATAGGTCCAGATATTATTCTAGCTTATATAAAAATTAAGTATTACTTTTCTACAACGTTACCCAGAAAATGTATTGTTATCGAAAAGTAACTTCAGCAACAGTCGTTTTCAATAAGTACTCCGCTACCGAGCAATTTTATATTATGGCTTTATTAATGGATTTTTTTCATCGTCATTTTCTACGAATTTCATCGTCATTTTCTACGATTTTTGCCAATTGTGCTCAATTGTAGCATTAAGCCTTGCGCACATTTAGATCACCTGCGATGGCGATCAGCCTATCTCATAGTACAAGCTCTGCTTAGTTTCGAGCTAGATAGTAAGTATTGTGTGGATTGTCTTCAATATTTATTTATTTATTTATTTATCGCTGTTTATTATCGTACAAAGTTTGTGGCAGTGTGTCGCTGAAACTGATCGCCATCGCAGATCGCCTAGATGTGCGCAAGGTTTTACAATCAGCCTGCTGTTCAATGCTGAGCTTGCATGTTTCAAAATGGAAAAGATGCACCCAATTTAGGTATATTGAAAACAATAAGCTGTTTCTATTGTTCGCAATACGAGGCTCCATTTAGAACAAAATTTTAAAAAGATTTCGGCATACGCGCTTGAGAACATTTAGAATATTGGCAAATGTATTTATGGTATTAAATTGTGCTATATTATTATGTAGAATATTTTATTCAGTAAAACGAAAATTAAAAATCTTTTAAGCACAAATTTAAATCCCTATTGTAAAATGAGACTATTTGGGAATTAAAAGAGTATGCTTAAGTAAATGAAGACATTAGGTTCAGTATGGTACCGAGCGAAATAAAAAAAACCCTGGAATTTATTTTTATGGCGCCCGCGCTGGTGTCGTTACGTGTATTGGAAGTACTATTATGCAGATGGAATTAGGTACTGTGAGAAGTGGTTCAGCTTTTAAAATCTAGGTGGCGTTTTACACCTGATAAAGTGTACATATTTGTCGTTTATAGAATATTGGCTTGGCTTGTTTATAAATGTATTTTTTTTTTGTTTTACAGGTATGTTACCCGGGTCTCAACAAAAACAACAGCTGTAAACATAAATGCGTGAGTTTTCAACTAATTCAATCATAAATTGTTTTACTAGCAGATGTTTTATAACAATTTCATCGTAATTTCAGAAGATTTATACTTAAATAGTAGGCAACAAATATTGCACATCGGCTAATTTCGGCTTCATAGAGCGTTGTGTGAGTCAGAAAGAGATAGCGCTCTACGAAAGCAGAAAAGCCGATGTGCAATATTTTATCGCCTACATCCGTAGATATGTTTCCATCACTGTCTCAGACTGCACTGGATGCGAACCCACGACCTTAGACTCAAAAACGGGGTATTCAATATATTTATTACCATACGCATGTAAATTTAACAGTGTCAGATCTTATGAATCAATAAATAATTTACCCTGTAAGGGTGTTGCAATATAGTAAAAGAGAACCGATATGAAATAATCAGATTGTAAGCAAATTAATTTAAAATGATAAAAAGGATATTTATAATTAACGTTATTCTTTTCTTTCTTCGTTAAAGAACGCATCTAGTCCCACTCGACTACTGGTATTCTCTTCTGCAAAAATAAGCTATTTATATACATTTTATGCGTCGAAAACTAAACAAACATTAGTCGACGTGAAAAAGAGCCAAAACTTCGCGACAAACAGCTCGAAAACAAACGACATTTCGTAATTACGCTTGTATCGCGTTGATTTCTTTTTCATTTGTTCAAAAAAACGTTTCTCGCATATTTAAAAAGTTCCGTGAAAAGCAATTTGCTTTGAAGTCTTTCTACTCCTTCCGAGCCCGAAACGGGGACTAACAGACTGCGTTATAATATTGCAACAGATGCTATTATTTGAAAGTGTCTTGGTTTTCCGTAAACTAGTTTAGATAATCTAGAATAGGCTTGCCCAGCATCTTAACCACCCCGACAGCTTAGTCAACCTTATCCACAGGAAAGACATGATCAATAAGTGCGGAGCTGACTT
Source organism: Thera obeliscata (assembly GCA_947578465.1). Taxonomy (NCBI): domain Eukaryota; kingdom Metazoa; phylum Arthropoda; class Insecta; order Lepidoptera; family Geometridae; genus Thera; species Thera obeliscata. The sequence continues at coordinate 13,529,476 of OX387916.1, forward strand.
CATGGATTTCCTTACGATATTTTCCTGTTTGGGACCACTAGCATTGTGTACATATATTTTCCGTAAAGAAAAATCCATATATGTACTCGCGGTTCCAACTCGGCAGGCGAGGAAACTACCACTAGGCTACCAGTGCACTCACAACATCGATAGAATAGAATAGAAATAATTTATTTTGCGTCAACTTAAAATTGAAAGGTATAGTTCAACTTAAATGAAATGACGACAAAAAAGGTAAACTTCTAAGGTAGCTCTTGCAGCGCTGGTTTTCAGTGGCACCATAATAAAATAATAATAAAACAAACGCTATTATAACTATGGTAATAACGTATACTCAATGAATTGTGAACACGATGCGATGAAAGAAAAAAAGAAAAGAAAGAAAATACATTTATTTTGGACACAACACGCATAAATGATATGTGAAAAATTATGTGCTGTAACGCTGTAGCTATTTCAGTGCAAATTACAAACAAAACAAGGCGAATTTTTATTTTCCTACTGGTAAATCTTAAAAGTAAACAAGAAGAAACCTACAAGTTTATTAAGATAATACAAAGTTGCGCCTGATTTATTAAAACGCATAAAATAACAAGATAAACATAATTTATTCTCGTACTTTTTCAATGTAACTCTGATTACATCTGTACAAAATTGTTTACTACCCCTGGGAATCCAAATTGTGTAATTCAGAGAACTAAAATGGACTTGGGACGCGCAAAAAATATTCTCGATATTGTTTAGGGGTACAGTTTAAAAGAGAAGATAGCTGGAACATGCGATACGTCCCCTTTTCCCTTCCACCATAGGACTAGCAGACACACAGCTCATTACCATCCATACCTGGTTAGCATACCATACATTCGTTTTGGCTCCACCCTCATTATGCGAACCTCCAGGGAATGGACCTCATTGCCGTCGGCTGTTTTTTCTGACCACTACAATCTGGGCCTCTTCAAGGCAAGAGTTAAGAGGTGTCTTCTAGATCATCCTGCTCCATCGTTGCTTATCATCAGGTGAGATTGTACCCAAGGGATGGTGTATATCATGTAAAAAAGTACTTAGGACAAGCTAAAGCTTTAATAATAATTTAATTTTTATTTTATTTAATTTAATAAAGCTTTAATTTTTTTAGCGTGTAATAGTTTCAGTATGTGTTATGATCGCGAAAGTTTAAAAAGTACTAAAGCTTTAATCTTTGCGTGTCTCATTATCACGGATAAATATTTGTTTTACAGTAAAGCCTTGAATATGATATTTGACAGCGTTTCACTGATCGCCACTGCAGATGACTATGATGTTCGCAAGGTTTTAGCATATACATTTTACCTTAGTAGAGTTACGGCAAATGTTACCTAGGCTACGCAAACTACCCTACCCGCAGTTCTTCAATAAAATACAGAAACTAATAAAATTTCGTTTTAAAAATATGAAAATAGCCATTTTCATTAGACTGTGATAAGGGAGAACTCCTTATAAAGTCTGCAAGTAAATTGTAGGGCGGCTCGAAGGGCGGGCTACGAATTATTATTTTTATTGCCCTAATAATATGGCCTCTCGGGAAATTAATTAAGTACGCCCTATAAACTGAAACCTCTGCAGATAAAACGTAGATAAAAGTAAGTAGTGATTACGCACTCTCCTAATTGCAAAGTAGGAATGTTTTGAATACTGATTGTGAGAGGAACGGGCTATCAATTATATTTTACTACTTTGCCATTAAAAGGGGGGAATTTATCGTAGTCACTATAGATAGATGGGTGACCGCAATGTTTCTGAGATGTAACAAGAGAGGCTGTCCAGTATCAAGTGAATCTCTAAAATACCTCCTAGAGATACGGGATATGATGGAAGGCTCCTAACTTTGTAATTAGTTTATAACCCAGTTATGAACTAAAAACTACTTCTTCTTATCGTGTCACTGGAAAAAATTTCAAGTGCGCCTCAGAGAAGCTTTTTTCATGCACTCGACACATCATGCTTTGGAGCTTTTTAGATTCTAGAACCAGGAGACTTGACTGCTGGAACTAGGAACTAAAAGCTGAATGACAGAAGGCTTATATTCGTTTACAGCCCAGTTACGATTTAAGAAAAAAACTACGCTGCGTACGTAGAAGCACTAACGGATGTGACATTATTCAATAAGCTTTTTAGTGAAATGTGATTATGTTTTGTTATTATTCAGATATTTATTTCTTTATTATTATTGTTATTTACAGTCCAATATATAGGTTAAAAGTCGCTCAGCGAGCTATGGAGAGGGCTATGCTCGGAGTCTCTCTTAGAGACAGGATCCGGAACGAGGTCATTCGACAGAGGACCAAAGTTGTCGACATAGCCCAAAGAACAAGCAAGCTGAAGTGGCAGTGGGCCGGTCATGTTTGCCGAAGAACCGATAACCGCTGGGATAAACGAGTTCTGGAGTGGAGACCGCGTTTAGGCAAACGTAGTGTAGGACGCCCTCAGACTAGATGGAGCGACGACTTGCGCAGGGTGGCGGGCAGCAACTGGATGGGAAGAGCCAAAGACCGGGCTCAGTGGCGTGCCATGGGAGAGACCTATGTCCAGCAGTGGACTGCAATAGGTTGATGATGATGATGATGATGACAGTCCAAGTCATCGGGATCCTTGGCTATGCATGTCCAGTCCGTCAGGAAACCATCAAGCTCGTCTCGCCATCTCCTTTAAGTCAGTTTTTATTTCTTTTGACAATAACATTTCTCTAAACCGAAGGATGCCGGCACTACCACGGGCAATATGAAGAACGACATGGAAAGTTGCCGCTGATGACAAAGGCTAAAAACGGATTTTCCTGAGGCATATCTTGACAATGAATTCACGCAAACATTTTTATCCCCACCTCAGTTAGTGTCCGGCTGAACCTTAGGTCGAGAAAGCTAGGTTTATGTATTGTTAAACTGTTTCAACACTCCCTCCCAATTTATTTGCGTTTACGAGCCCTGCTTGGTTAGTAAAATCTCGATTAAAACTCAGGTTATTAAATTCACCCCCCACTGGTCTGCAAGCTGAGCTTAGGGTTGGCTGGTGTACAGTTTTAGCCGGTGGCACTATATTTGACTATAGTTGGACTAGCTGACTGAAAACTTTTATATTAGTGTAGCAAGTGTTTCAAGTTGTAGCTGTACTCGAGATCTCAACCAAAATAGTTTTAGGATAGGAGCCATTACGAGCGTACAACTATTTGATAAAAAAATGGAATTTAGAAAGTTACAAACAATACTTTATATCGTCTATAGTGTAGCTATAGAGAGGATTACTCAACTAATTTGAGATTGGCCTGTAACTACCAAAAACATGACAGTCATAATACCTATGTTTATCAGGATTTCCATTGAAGAAAGGAACTATAGAAAAAAGACCTTAATAACAGACTTCAAAAAAAAAGAAAGAGGTTTACAAATCCGTTGTATTTTTATATACAATTCAGATAAAACAAGTTTTTTCAAAATTATTTTTTTTACCATCTGAGCCGTTCTTTTTTTCTTTCAGATTGACCCCATAAACATTTCATCAAAATTGGTTCAGGAGTTTGGCCATTAAATCGGTTCCTCAAGTTTTTAAAACTTGTCAAGTCAGTATTGCAAGAATCACTTTGAAATAGTTTCGTATAACTCAACACCGCGCAAAATCTAATCAAAGTCATGTATTGCAGACAGAATCACTTTGAAATGGTTTCGTATGACCGCGCAGTTGGAACTTGCATTGCAATTTTCCGGCTTTTTCATGCACCTAACAGCACTAAGCAAAGCGTCCCCAATGCAAACTGTCTGATAATCCGTCTAGACAGAGCGGTACATAAAGCGTACTCGTACTTGTACCGCTTTGCACGTGTGAAATACCACTTAGAATAACTAAGTTTGCACGAAACTAGATATTCTGGCGGACTACGGTGCAAGTTCGTACGAGCTAGTGTCTAACTCTGGTGACTGAGTATTTTAGGAAGCCCTAAGGCTGAATTACATTGTTCTTCTATTCTGTGGCTGAGGGTAGTTGGAACAATTTATTTTTCGTTTAATGTTGTTTCTAGGTTGCTCGAAATCTTCTTTTTGTAAGATATACGAGCAGGCTTTGGTGAGCTAAGACACAGCAAATAGTTGATGAGTGTTAAAAGGTAAAAGTAAACAGGCTTTTGCATCTATTGTAGATGACTGAGTATACATTTATTATACTACTTTTCGACGAATTTCTCATTCGATTAGGCTCGACAAATACCAGGGTAGCCAATTTTATACAAGGTTGCCACGTTAAGTTAACCTATAAATTACATATTTTTAATAACTTATTCATAAATATGTATAATCTCGGGTCTAACCCTCCATCCCAGAACCTTAATTACGTTTTGCGAGTGATTTCCGTTGATTAATTACTAGCCCAGCGTTCACCAACACGATAACCGGCTGTTTTATTTGCTTTACTTTTACAAGGGAATTTTACAAAAAACCCCCGATAGATGGGATGGAAATCCGTTTATTTCTTGCAGATTACTGGCGCAAATAACTGCAAAAATTTTCTTTCCTCTGAGATAACTGGATATTTCAAAGTAGAACGGCCATGTGGCCGATACAAATTCAACAGTATAATTCAGATCATAGATCGGGGTAAATAAAAAAAATGGCACTCTTCGAATGCCAGCAGAAGAGAAAACAAAGTTGACCTTTGACAAAATTTTACGATCTTTACCGAAGAGGTGTCGGTGACGGTGACGTAAGTTCATTAGTTTTTTCCCACCTCAAAATAAGCTCGAGCCCACCTTTAAAAGTTTTTGCTTCAAAAAATAAGAGATAAGGAACACGGTACTAATAACGTACATCGAGTAGCTATCTATGTGTACAGCAGTGTTGTAGGAAGTATCTAAGGGGAGTACTTTGCCAAACCTGTCGCTTGCAAAATCAACTTACGACCAAATAAAATCATCAGAAACTTTACCTTTCTCCGCAAAGTATTTTAACCGTTAAACCTTTCTCAATCTCGATCAGCGCCCTTATTTTCAAACAACTTTCCACCTAAAGTTGTCCACTGCTTGATACGAAGTATCTCTAGTTATCTATCTATCTAGTATATCAGCTAGCTGGTTCCTATAGTACAAGCTCTGCTTAATTTGGGGCTAGATAGTGTTGTGTGGATTTTACACAATATTTATTTATCAATTCTGGGTTCGCTCACGGTATAATGTACGCTGCAAATTTAAAAAGCTCAAATACTAATGATAATAGCGGTGTCATATCATATAATCATGAAAGCCCATACACAATATCTACTCACTCACACATACATGTACAACACAAACACAAATACACACACATATTTACATACACCCACACACACACTACTTTCACTCGTACTTTAACCGACGGCGGGCGCTACGAGCCGGGATACAGATATTCTAGTCTGGCTCGTAGTGCGTCACCACATTAATAATCTAGGTGCATTACTCTAAGATATTATTAATATTAAGTAACTGTGCTGATACCTGTAATGTACCTACTTCTTTTGTGTCAATAAATAAATATTTCATTTCATTTCATTTCATATGCTTTTGAAGCGTAGCGTGTGCTGTCATTGAAACTTTTGCTTTTGTATTGCCTAAGGCACACTAAATTGGAGTGGCACCACACTGGAAATTCACTACTACTCCTATTTAAGTTTTGTAAAAGGATCCGATCATACAAAAAACTGTAGGAACCAAGCCGTAGTTTCTTGCCTGTTCTTCTAGGCTTGGTCGCGTGGAACTGGCACCTAGACTCACCTAGCTTTAAGACCTTTCAAAGTGATGTTTGTTTGAACTGAATGAACTATTTTTTTTACTTTTAACTTTGTCTTTTTATATAAGGACACAAAGCTCTCCGAATACAGGAAGAGATTTTACGAACACTTGCGAATAGAGGGTATAGTGGGATTTTTCAAAGGGTGGATAGAATGGGGTGGTTTTCAAAGGTATCGGGCCATGCCGGCGACCCTCGCTTTGCTGATATCCTTTGCAAGAAAACGTTAAGCAAAGTTATCAGCTCAATACGGGATGGTTGACAATATTTTAAAGTACTTTTAGTATTTTATTCAATCAACTCGAGGTTAGTTTGGTTTTCCGTTGTAGCTAATAAAATGTTGTTTAATAAAACGGCAAGTCTATATATAAAATTGTGTAATTTAGAAATAGATAACAAATAGAAAAAAGACAGCCTTTTTTTCCGAAACTCTTTTCTTCTTTAGGGGCAGGGAATCGGCGGTTGCAATATTTTAAATTGCATACGAAAACACTTCATCATCATCATCATTCACAGCCTGACTTCACCGACTGCTGGTTATAGGCCTCTCTCTGTATGTGCTACTGTTGACGGACTTGTTCTAATCTGATCCATTTCTCTCTCTTAAAAACACTTTAAGCTATTGAATTTGCGTGGAATTCCACTGATTACTAAAACAATAACAAATATTGAGCTCCAAATTAATTTAGGTTCCCTGTATCTAAGTTCCTGTAGACCTGGTTGGTTCCTGTTGGTTCCTGTGTTGAGTACTCTTGAGTACTACACTGTATTATAGTTATAGAACAATCATCTATATTCGTCACAGAAGTTATTTATCTTGATGTGACAAAAGAAGGCCGATCTGAAGTGCGTGTATGATGACTCTACACGTGATTGATGGTTTTTTAATGGACTGGGATGAATCTCCCAATCACAAATATAAATTGAGAAATAGAATTTGTATTTAGTTTAATGCAAGTTCTTGTTTGTGATTGGTAGATTTCCAGTCCTTATTTCACGTTTTTCGCCATCAGTCACGTGCAGAGTTATCTTGCGTGGGCTTTACTATAAACTGATCTTTGAAGCTTGTCATTGCCATACACATAGTCGAACGGCTGAAGACACCTCGTTTGCGAAACCTACCAAAATAAACAGGCTGTATCTATTTGTAATACCACTGCACTGCACTGTAGTGTGTCAGCAAACTGCAAGGAGTTTACTCTCCCGCATAGAACCGGTGGAACTGAGATGGTGCATGCGATTATAGATGGTATCATCTAAGATATAGAGCATAGAATAGGTTTGACAATCAATGTTTCGGCAAACGTTAGTCTATGATCATTAATGTGATTAAAGTTTGAGGTGTTATTCATGGTACATTGCACTGTCTCTGATAGATGAGAGATCTTTCAAACTCTTGAATAATGTTTAGGGTTTGAAATTTACTGAAACTTGCATAAATATTGTCTGCCATTTCACCAAGACCTTTTTACACAAGTTTAGCCCCAAACCAAGTGAAGTTTGTACTATTATTGATAGCGCTGACAAATTAGATGTAGACAGCGAAAAAGTGGACAGAAACAGCGAAAAAACTTAAAAACCGTAATTTATCTGCGAAAACTAAATTTCCGCGACTATAATATTTATGCATATTCTGACAATGTTTACTAATATGCTTCAAGATGCTTATTTATCTTCCAATTTCCGTGTGTTTTTTTACTTTTATCAGCGCTCGCAAATTCACTCCTGTTGTCGTAGCTCGTCTCAGCGCCGCGTAGCAATATTCGTAGCAAACGTCTACGAGAGTGATTGTTGAGATCGTATCGTAGCTTTTTGTAATAATAATGTTCATGCTGAAAAATATGAATAAAGTATTTTTTTTACACAGGTAGAATATTATTATATTGAGAATACAATGCGTAGAAATAAGAAATTACTGGCCTTTCAGCTCAGTTGGTCATAGGTTCGATCACTACCGAGAAAAAAAAATATTATAAATATTAATATTTTGTGTGGTGAATACAGATGTTTGTTCTCTGTCTGGGTGTTATATCGTATTCTAAAGTATGTATTTGAAAACCAAAAAAATGTGTATAATTATTACTTATATCAACTATCTGGTTCCCACAGTACAAGCTCTGCTTAGTTTGAGGCTGGATAGTGTTGAGTGGATTGTCTAAAATATGAACTAAGAACAGTTTACGACGTCATTCATATTTTCTTGAACTGTGGGAAGAGTGCCAGTGATAATTTCCAAAGCAAAACAAAAAAGTTATGTCCAATTTTAAGGACTCAGCTTCTTAGAAATAAATTGTTTCCTAGCTCTATTGTTATTCTTTATTTATTCCACATAGGGCTAGATTTAGACTACCATAGGGATGTATTTACGAGCTAGCTTTTTTGTTTCTTTCGCTCCAAGGATATTTAAATGTAATGAATTTAGAAACGCTATAGTGACTCACTCTTTATAATGTTCATTCTCACAAAATCCAAAGTAATTCTTTATTGATAAAACAAACCATTATTTTGTCGATTTTCTTCCACAATTCAAGCCGCTTCATAAAATCCTTCTAATTTGCCCTCCCCGGTGTTATTCGGCGGCATCTGTTGAAAATTGATTATCTTTGAAAAACAGGAGATTACGTGCTCAAAACAGCGAAAGATTTTTCCATAAAATTTCGCTCGATTGGTTTTATAAGAAATTGCGACCGTCATATGACGGATGTGTCATTTTCATCCAAATTTTTTGTCAAAGTCGTTCCAAATTATTGAGTAACAAGAACCCCTTTCTTTGTTTCACATGTTGAATATATGTTCAGAGGGGAAGATGTTAGTATATTGCCCTGTAGTATTCTTCTCTGTATAACAAGCGTCTGTAGGTTTATTTGCTTCATCAGTATCCCAATCGGGCTCCAAAAGGTATAGTTTTGGGTCTTTTTCATTCACCAACTACCCACATTTACCAGCTATTTCGGCTACAGCGACTGTATAACTGAACAGGCGCTATTAACTCAAACTTTAAACAAATTGGAACTTAGTTGGTCAGTTGGTCCTTTCATGCCACCAGCCAATAGATAGCTAAGAAAGCATGTAGAAAAAATAAGCTATTTATGGCAAATACACGTTTTTTTTCAAATTTTTAAGTTTAAAATAAAGTTTGTTCGATTTTCAAAAACTCAGTCACTTCTGTTATTTTGTACTTCCCCGTACAATGGTTTGTTCGGTCCTAAAGATTGTTTTCTTCCGAGCCATTGTACGGCCGATCGCTGGAGATTGGATGGAAATGAGACCTGGGGCTGTGTTACAGAGTACAAGGGGATTTACTATGTATAGAAAAATGGAGACAAGATGAGGAAATATTGAATAGAATGGAAATTTTCAGACGCAATTTTACTCGCTGTACTGTGCTACCTACTTACCTATACATATTTTCATTATATACAGTTTTTAGCTTAAAAATAAACAGTCCCAATAATACTATGGGCGGCCTTATCGCTAACAGCGATCTCATTTAGTTATTAAAAGATACTAACTATTAACATTGAATAAAAGTAAGTCATATCACAGTACTTATAACTCAAGAACGGCTGAACCGATTTGGCTGAAAATGGGTGAAAGGTAGATTAAAACTGGAAAAAATGCATACTATAATTTTTATTTCGAAAAAGTAACGGGGACGGAAACGGGGTGAGCTATTTCTTAGTATTTGTTGAACTCAAAGTTATATCTGGTCTGCATTTTCCCAAACAAAATTTGGCAAGCCAAATACCCGTACCGATCGACCTTATTTAAATACGCACAAATCCTTAAAGCAATGAAAATTCCGATCCAACACCAATAATTGCAGAAATTGCGTACGAACTTGGAAGGACAGCGGAAAATATTCATTCAACGACAATTCCCCAAATTCAGTGGACTTTTTTACTAAACGGGCTATTTTTCTTTGTTAACGAAATTGAATTCGCATTCATTGCTTTATGAAGGTTATTTTTGTTTTATTTTGGACCACCGCGCACCCTTTGTTGGGCTCCAGAGTAAATACTAGCTACTCCTGTACCGGCAAGCTACAAAGCAATGTGGCTACAAAAAAGGGCTGCTATTTTCTATTGCAACTAGAACATGACCAGTTACCACCAGACCAGCCTAACCCTAAGGCTAAGAGCGCACTGATGGGTGGCTTGTAGTAGCTCTGCCTCTTACGCTGTCGGTTATTAGTAATTGTATTTATTTTGTACGATTTATTTTGTAGGAATCGATATATGTATATCGAGAAGCCAGCACCATCCTAGTAGTACCACAGCTAAGCATCTCTTAAATATGTAAAATGACCGGAATATTTTAATGAATGCAAAGCCGATAAGAGATTCTGCCGGGACAGTTTGCGAATATAAAATTAACACATCAAAGAGAATTGGAAGGCTTTTGGGGTTTTGATTTACATTTCAAAAAGCCTCGACGAATTTTAAGCTATTTTGACTTTGAGCTAGCCTTTAATTATGCTTGAGCTTCACCATGGGTTCTGATGAACTCATTTAGTCAGTTCGTGGAGAAGTTCAGAGATTGAAGGCCACGGCAGTATCTGGCCAGAATAATCTAAAGACCCACGTGCAAAAATGTAATATTTAGACTGTTTATAACTTGAGAAGTCTCAACATTTTTGGAATCTCTTTTTGGATCTTCTTCTTCTTCTTAAATTTAAGAGCATTACTCATTAGGCAATATATTTATTGCATACACATGGTTTAGTTTAGGTACAGAGGTACATACCTACATAGTTCTTAGTTGTAAGTCAGTATCACATGGACCCTGTACAGGGTAAAGCAAAATGGAGGTAGACCAAGGTTTATAGACAGTAGTAGGCAGGTATATAATATAATATACATAATAGTGTTGTTATAATATAATATATAGTAATAAGAAGCACATGTGCAATTTATAATCATGGTTCTTATACTAACATTTGAACTTTATTTTAATGAAACAACATTACACGAAACTGGCCAAAAATCATCAAATAGTTTTGCTCATTGACAAACCCCAAATAGCGTTGATATTCAACAAACGATTTACGAAAAACATTATCGCCTAATATAAGCCAGCTAACAATAGTTTTCATGTTAGTTCTGTTCGTAAATGTAATAAAAGCAGTAATATGTTTCGGCTCATTACCTTTATTAGGTTGGCACAAAAATAAAAGGAACTTAACCCGTAATGCCCCATTAGCTACATAATTCCTATTACATAAATACTGTGACCGCTGCGCGGAAAAAAATACTACCATAAGCCCATGCTCTAAAATCATGCGATATAATTACATTGGGAACGATGAGCAACGAGATAAATAATAAATAAATAATGCTGGACAATTCACACAATATTATCTAGCCCCAAGCTAAGCAGAGCTTGTGTTATGGGTGCTAGATAACTGATATTCATAATACAATACATTACATGGTTAGATATTTTTTATTTTATATAGAAAACGACCAGAACACCCGGAACAAATACCTGCAGATCGCACAAATATTTGTTCCAAGGCGGGAATCGAACCCGCAACCTCTTGCTTCGCAGGTGGACATTCGCCCAACGCACCACAGAGGTCGTCAACCCATAGATGCCATGCGACACTGTAACAAGAGTCGAACTATTAAGATCTGACAGTGCTAGACATGACTAGATCAAAATCAATAGTGTATCTCTACTGCTCTGTATTCAGATTATTAATTAAATATTCAGGGGGATCATTGCAATTTTTTTGTCCTAACGACCCCACCACTTAATTCGGTATAGTCGTTGGGACAAAAATCCAAACGACCCCACTGGTGGAATGGGCTAGTGGGGACGTTGATATTTTTAATGAATCTGTATAAATCATCTACATTATTAGTTACTACTTGGTTTTTAGTTATTTCAGTTATCACGGGCAAGTTTGGCAAGTTTTTGGCAAGTTTTTATCATGCGCACTTGATGGGCGGGCAGGTTTTTTCCGCAAGTAGGCCGCTGGTGGGCCCTTTTTGCGTGACCCCAGACACGTGTTGCTCGAACTTTTTTAGGTTCTACAACACGCCGGTTTCCTCACGATGTTTTCCTTCACCGTTTTGAGAGTACTGGCATCATCATCATCATCATCCACAGCCCGACTTCACCCACTGCTGGGTATAGGCCTCTCTCTGTATGTGCCACTGTTGCCGGTCTTGTGCCAATCTCACCCAGGTCTTGCCTGCGATGTTAACCACATCGTCTGCCCATCTTGCCGCAGGGCAAGTACTGGCATAGTGCACATAAATTTTTCGACAGAAAAACTCATTGGTACACGAGTGGATTTGAACCCACGACCTTCGGATCGGAAGGCGGGGCCACTACCACTAGACCACCAGTGCTCCTAGTTATCACGGGATAGGCAACTGGCATTTCTATACAATTGTGCACTCTACTAGTGCAGTTTCCAAACCAAAGGTTATTTAGTGAACTGAACAATTTTGCTCAGCAATTTGAGTTTCAATCGGTCAGTAAAATACTCCTCTCTTTAAGTACCGCATTCTATCGCCAGCAAACTTTATAGTAATATTTTAGTGTAGGTACATCACTAAAATATAAGTATGAAGTTTGCTGGCACAACCCACAATGCAATAGATAGAAACGCACTACTTTTATTACTTACTTCACTTTGCAAAACTTTTGCCTGTAAACTATCTTATTTATTTTCTAACTACGTGCTATAATGTTTATTGTCTCTAGAATATAGACTATGTTAAAAGCGAGGGTCAACAATCCTTAATAGTACCTTTTTGTCTACTATGTGCAGTGGTGTCTAACAATGTAATATCAAATACGAACTAAGTTTAAGTTTATGCATAAATGAAATTAATAAAATGAAATGTATGTATAGGTATGGTAGGTATAGGTAGCTACGAGAGGGGTACGGGTATTACGAAAACACCGTCTGTGCAGTAAGCCTTCTTTATTCACACTGTTAATTTCACCTATGCTAACCTCAAAAAACGCCTCGATAGCGCGATCTAGAAACGATACACTTTTAGTCGCGCCATCTAGTTGTGAAATAATACATTATTCAACAAACGAGCGTTAACAAAATAAATGTACCTCTGTATTTTTTAACTGAAGATATTTTTTTGTTGGTTTAAGTGACGACATTTGTTACCATTTACAATGAAATCTAAATCATAATCATTTCTCAAAAGTAACTATTTTAAAGTGTGAACTTTTTTATGCGGACTTGATCATTTTTAAGGCGGAAAAAAACCATGAACTCGCGTCACAGTCACCTAATGCATACATGCATTCTCGTAAAGGGTTAATTTTGTAAATAAACAAGAACCATCGTATAATGGCCTAGCTAGCCACATCAAGCCGATAACACAGTGATCTGCGATAAAACCGCGTTAACATTACAGACATCCAAGCATCATCATCTGCTCTCGAGGATTTGCACCTTGATATGGCCGGACCTATAAAGAAGAAACGATATCGTGAAGGTCGCAGGAAACACCTGGACAAGAGACGCGCAGGACAGGGGAGGCTGGCAAAATATGAAGGAGGCCTATAAGCAGTGGGTGATACCAGGCTGAAATGATGATGATGATGATAAAGAAGAACTCGCGCTACTTTTCGCGAGCATTGGTATAATGTGCCACATTACTCAGATGTATTTCGGAATGTTTTAGGACAGATGCAAGCATTGCAAATGTAGTCGTTGCAAAGTGCTGGCTGCTGGCAAGTGTTTTCATAATTTCAATTCTCATCTGTGCGACACACATTTAATCACATTTGCTGAGTGCACTCGGTAGGCAACTGGGTAAATATATTTTCTCTCTTAAAATATTTGACAGGCAAAACATTGTCAGCGCTACTTATAAACGCAATTTAAATTAATCATTGCTTAAAGTTAGCCCTGTCACTGTTTGTCATTACCCAGTGGTAAGAGATGGCAATAGTTTAACCACTGTTTATCTTTTGGCATATTTTTATAAGTAATGTATAGTAAATTCTGCGCCAATCCTTTTTTAACGGCTACAGACTCTATAAAGGTAGAGGTACATTTTTACAGGTGTTTTTTTTAATGTTGCTATCGCATAACTTCGACATTTAATAACTGATATGATAAAATATTATATCTGTTAGATTACTTCCAGTAGAGGTAGGCCAAAGAAAAGATAGATAAACAGTGTGAAGGATGGCATGGATAAGAAAGAAGTGAATACAGGGATGACGGCTGAGAGAGCAGAATGCAAAAGAAGAACATGTTGTGCTGATCCCACATAAAGGCAGGAAGAAGAAGAAGAAAGTTTACGCTAAAGAAGTAAAGTAATAACATTATATTAACCTGAAATTGAACCCGTTCCCAAGTCTCATACAGCTAAATAGAAACGATTATTAGTTTAATTAAGATCAATCTAGCATGCATAACAGTACACTCGCATTACGTTCAGGAGCCTCAAGTTACTCCGAAGTGAAGTCAAGCAAGTAATAGATATGAAACCCTGGGGCTTTGGGAATTAGGGCTACTTATGAAGAAAGACGGAAAAGTTTCGAAAAAGCCGGTCACAAAACGCCAACATCTGAACTATCAGGATGTTTGGCAGACCGTATACGAGGGTGTTATAAAGGCTTACACAGACCGGCACGGCATGGCAAAGGATTTTGCCGTCAGCCAGCGCACATTAGCCACTTAGATACCGCGGCACTCCAGCGCCTTGCCACGGCATGCCACGCCACCTCACTCCGCGGTATGTTTAAAAACGAGCGCCGGAGTCCTTGGAATGCCGTTACCTACCGCAGTGTCCCACAGCATCCCGCCGCGAGAGCCCGTGGCGCGTCTATCAATGCCGTGCAATGAAATCCCTTTCGATGCCACGGCATCATTATAAGCATAGCAATTCACGTCATATTTCTATATCGATATCTTTGAATGTCTATTAGTAAAAAATTAAATCCCTTGCCATGCCGTCGCGGTCTGCATAGGCCATAACTGCGACAAACAAAGAATGGGTGGCAGTTAACAGCAAATTTAACTCGACTAGAGTTTTCTTCTTGTCTCAATCTTTGCTCCAGTCTCACTGGATTACAACCCAGCACGCTAACGGAGTCCCTCAACAGATCTGCTTAAAGCCAGCTGGCTGATCGCGGATACAAAGAAAAAAAGAAAAAAACTGACAGCTGGCTTGAAGTATCTGACTGACTTGGACAGCAGGAGCATGACACATACCGGATAGCCTTAAACTCACAGCTGGCTTGAAGAATTTGACTGACTTGGACAGCAGGAGCATAAAATAACCGGAAAGCAAGATAATCTGAGGTCGGTAACTTAGCATCACTTGACACGATTCATCCAGAAGTTCACTGTACCCTTCATAATTTTACTATTTGCAGAGATCTTGAGCTGGGTTCTTTTGACAATGGGCTATGAATCTAAATCACAAATGCATTGTCTAAACGAAATATTTATAAAAGACTTCCCTGCCCATATGAAGCACCGAGTCTAACATGCTTTTCTATTCTTTCTTTCTTCGATATAAAACCACCAATATGGTTTTTATACAATTTACTGATGGAAAAAGCATATGACCAATAACAAAGCATTGTCTCGTAGGACACGCACGTCAGGAACGCGCCCTACGATGCACTGCCCTGCGTCCATCAACTGGAGGCATACAAATGTTCAGCCTCTCGCCTACTACTTATTAAGAGCTCTACTACTTATAATAGGTAAATGGTATAGGTATGCTACTCGCTAGAAGAATCGACAAGCCTTGGGAAATAAAGGTTTTGGAATGGCGACCACGGACCGGAAGACAAAAAGTAGGGTGCCCCCAAATGAACCGACGACATTGTTAAAATCGCGGGAAGTCGGTGGATGGAAAGAGCTCAGAATTCGTTTTTCCTGGAAATGTGTATGGGAGGCCTATGTCCAGCAGTGGACTTCTTCAGGCTGATGATGATGATGATGACGATGAAAGCTGGATGAGTCTGTCTAGGTGCCAGTTGCATACCTAGCGGTCTGCAGCAGCAATACAGAATAATCTCCCTCATAGGTTCTGGTGGCAGTGACGAACGAGTACAGGAACGGAAGTATACTTACATCTTAAACATCTAATGACGGAAATTTTAAGCTTCTAAGCTGCAGTGCTTTCTCAAAAACAATAGCTATTTAAGCAATCACGTCGCCCTCATACGTCACAAGCCACATCGTAGCGTAATGGCCCTTAAATAACACCTGAATCACACACGTTCTTTGCAAATGGCTGCCATATTTCCAGCTGGTTTTAATTTAAATTTCCCCTTGTTTATGCCGAGCTAAATAACAGCTTTTATACTACCTATGTTGCAGTAAAGCCGTTTTGTTACTGCTATTGTGCAGGTAACGAGAAATAGAGGATGAAAACTGTAGAGTGAAGGATTGTTCAGCACTTTTTACCTACCGTGCAGTTTTTCTTTTCTTGCTTGCCAGGTACATCTACTAAGATGGTTACCACTTAACACCAGGTGGACGATATGTTCTTAAAATATTTAAAGCTGGCGGAAAAAGCAAAAACAACATTAAATATTTAATAGAAATAATAGTACATTGTTACCTGAGTGTTGAAAGTCACGTTTTTTGAGTCCCGAGACGGGTTTGGCGCCAGAGCGTAGCGAGGGCGCCAATGGAGCTTGAGGGACTTAAAAGACTTTCACCCGAGGTAAACACTGTGCTTTTCATTACGAATACAAGGAAAGTAAAAATAAAAACATGAAAGAAAAATTAGTGAAAATGAAGATTGAATTGCCGCCTTCCCAGTTTTTTTTTTCTTTTTCTCTGGCGGGCCTTCGGCTTCGGTTCGCCAGCATTATTCAGCCATTATTTTCATTCTCATAATTTAAAAAATGGTAAATTGTTTGTTCAAATCTATGTTATTTTAAATAAATAGTTGAAGCTATATATTAATCAAGTAATTTAGAAGATATATTATTTATTTAATACTATCTTTATGTTATTTAAATTTAAATTTTACATTGCGCTCTAATTAGACTTTTTAAACTTCTTACCGTTGTAATGGGTTTCCAACCTACTTGCTGAATAAAAAGTTGGAATTTGGTTCAACGACCTCCTTGCAGTTAGAAAGACTTTAGAAAGTTGGAACATGGTTGAATAAAATAGAACTTGTTTTTTTTTATAATTTGACAGCTGTCAGTAGAAAGTGATTCTCCCTAGGGCTGAAAGTTTTACTTTCAATTAGGCCCCTCAGGCAACTTCAGACCTACTTTCAGAGTATGAGCAATGAAAAATTATTTTTCTTAAACATGCGCGGAAATATTGTCATTACTTTTGAATATAGAGCACGCGAAGGATCATATTTACGTAGACTGAAAAACCAAAATCACTTCCCGGCGCGTTCACGCTCCGGCTCCGGCAATGTTGTATGAAACGGTGTGCTGTTTGAATTTAGAACTCTTTCATCTATGGTACACATTGCGTTCTCGTGGCTGTATAGCCACAGATGCGTTTACATTTCGGCAAGAAATTTAAAATAAAATAAAAAATTGGCGGTAAAGCGGAGTTCGTTGATAATTGGTTAATAAAAAATAAATTTATTGTGTACTATTTTTTTTTATTTCCTTGCATTTTTTTAAGAAAAGCACTATATATGCCTCGGCCGAAATGGCAATTGCCTGTCTCGTATCATTGAAGTCCCTCGACCTGTAATTGTCTATTTCGCTGCCTTTGCAATAATGTACTAATAAAATAATCAAAGACCAGAGCTAATAAAAAAGCATCACGTTATTCTATCAAAAGCTGGAGTCACACAATTCATATTAATATTACATCGAAGGAAACTACGGGCCCTTTGAAGGCGAAGCTGGCATCAAAAGGGACGTCGTAAGTAATGGCACAACCTTCCCCGACATTTTGGTCCATTGGCGTATATACCTACAGCTCTTGAACAGATTAGCTAGCTCAATCTTACTTTGAAGAAGTACATAGACCACCATATACCGAATGGCCCAGAATCAATCAATCAATCAATTAAATCAAAATAGTCTTTATTAAGTTCAATTACAAGAATCACTTTGAAACGTCTTAAAGCTAGGTGAGTCTAGGTGCCAGTTCCACGCGACCAAGCCTAGAAGAACAGGCAACAAACTACGGCTCGGTTCATACCGTTTTTTATAGATAGAACAAACTAGCACCTAGGTTTGCCTGTGGTTGCGATGCAATCCTATTTATACTGTTGCTTGTATACTTTTTGTTAGGATAGGCAAAGATAAGTGTTTTTTTTAACTATTGACTGGCCTCTCAGCTCAGTTGGTAGCAACTCTGCCTTCTGCGCTGTAGGTCGTGGATTCGACCCCCACCGAGAACAAATATTTGTGTGGTGAATGCAGATGTTTGTTCTCTTAAAAAGTTCCTATTCGCTATCTCATGCATGTTTATTACGTCAATATTCAGTCTTGTTGCAGTCGTTCCTTGTCAAAGATACATTTTGTTTTAATTCGCTTTTATTTGCAATCAATGTCAAAACTGACAGATGCGACTAGGTTTTGATTGCAACCAATTGCAACAAAAGATGTCTTTTTGCATTGAAAAAATAATCAACGCCATCTATTTTGTATCCGATGAGCTAAGAATTTGCGTGCCCTCCTTTTTTGTATGGACTCTGAGTTCTTTTCTTGAGTATATTGCGTTCTGTGCATAAGATACGCAATAACCAGTGTGACTATTGGCTGT
Organism: Thera obeliscata; assembly: GCA_947578465.1. Classification (NCBI taxonomy): domain Eukaryota; kingdom Metazoa; phylum Arthropoda; class Insecta; order Lepidoptera; family Geometridae; genus Thera; species Thera obeliscata. The sequence continues at coordinate 13,547,962 of OX387916.1, forward strand.
TTGGGTTTAGTAAGTTTTAGTATGTTTCATAGAGTGATCAAGCTATCTGTAACCTTTATTACCTGCGCCAAAGGGCAGTCGGGGACACGACTCAAACTATTGTATTATTCAAATATCGCCATATTGGAGAACCTTTCATATGTCCAAAAGAAATCTAAGTGCTTTCAGAATTGTTATTGGCGTATAATATCAGAGATTATTTTACCAGTATGCTCAAATACTTTTATCCTTTTTAAATGCTTTATACTAGCTCCGTTTGATTTTCGTCACGACTTCGTATGAGATAACAATAGTTATTCTGTCTTTTATCTACCTACCACAAGCTCTGTCAGGCTCTCTCTGTCTGTGTGAGTGTTGACTCAATAAATCCTTCGTCAAAACGTCACACACTGGTGAGCAATCACACAGACTCAAAACCAGTGCCAGTGTCAGAGCCAGTCAGAGCTTGTGGCCTACTTATTTTTTATTTATGTATTTACGATTTAACTTAAATATTATATTATTAAAAAAAAATGCATAAATAAATGGAGCATGTTAACTTTTTATTCATTTTATTGAACATGATCCCAAAAGTAATACTGGATTTTGTACAACAAGCACCATAATAACTTTTGATATATCAAATATATTCACTTCACTGGAAACTATATTGATAATACAAACAACGGGACTCGAACCAGCACGTTCTCAGCTTTTACGGCCACCACACCTGTGTTTCACGATAAACTCAAACAATTACTCTGAATTAATTAACATACGTCAGTGTTTGTGTAGGAGTGCACAGGTGTGTACTTGCTGCCGTGATTACTGACTTGAGGAGACACGGTGCAAGGCAGAGGCAGTAGCAAATAATGTATGATACCTACAACAATAAAAAAATAAAATTTCAATTATAAGTCAGATAAACATAATAATATACTTCTTACACGCTATACTATACATAAATAAATTATAGATTTATGACTTGTAAGACAAGATAAATCGTTTTCAAGACATGAGTTGGTATCTTCTAGGTAAGCGTACAAATTGTAAAAAAAAAGTTCTCTTCAGTCCGATACTCTTGTCAGAGTGGTCGCCGTTATACGAGTTACAAAATATAATATATCACCAATACCATTACTATTGAGAGCACTGGTGGTCTAGTAGTAGTGGGCCCCGCCTTCCGATCCGAAGGTCGTGGGTTCAAATCCACTCGTGTACCAATGAGTTTTTCTGACGAAATATTTATGTGCACTATGCCAGTACTCTCAAAAACGGTGAAGGAAAACATCGTGAGGAAACCGGCGTGTTGTAGAACTTAAAAAAGTTCGAGCAAGACGCGTCAAGGGTCACGCCAAAAGGGCCCAAGAAAAAAATAAAAATGAACTAAGTGCGATAGTAGGCATCTCGCTACTAAATCCTATTTTCGATATGTAAATTCATCATTCAATGTTCGATTGGTTCCTGGTCGTCACAGAGGAGTAAATAATCGAAGTACGTTTATATTTGTGCTAACTGAATTCCAGCTTCCGCTATATTCTTACACCACACTTCCAAAGTACCCTGGTTATTTAGTCTCTGTCATGTGTGAAGGCTCTATTGCATCGAGGAGGTTAGCAGTCAGACACCTTCGATTAACAAGACACTGTACTTTGTCTACCCCAAAACTTAACCTATCAATATATGTTTAGGGGTTCCTTTCATGCATAATTAACTAAACTGTTTTTAACCGACTTTAAATAAGAAAGGAGGTTCTCAATTCGATTGTGAAAGTTCAGCCGTTTGGCTATGAAGTCGGTTTCTCAAGTTTTATAAACTTATATAATGGTATAACATTTTTGTTTGATTATAATTTTTTTACTTAGAACAACTCACAGAAGCTACATAGTTTATTAGTACTCAGAGGTCTGAACAATCATCCTACTTCAAAATGCCTCTTTACACTCTGCATATGTAAGTAGGATGCTAGGACGTGCCTCTATCTATCCCCTTTGACATCCTCAATTACAGCAGTCTTACAAAACAATTCAATTCCGTTCAATAATCAATAAGCCTAATAGCCCATTCAAATTCCACAACTCCCCAGCAGGTATCCTATTGAACTGAGTTCCCTCAATATCCCCCTATATCCCAATATCCCCCCATACCCCAATATCTATAAATCGTCCGCCGCAGAGGTCATTTATCGCGTAATTGCTAAGAGCAGTTCCAACCCTTAACGTCCCATATTTGGGACGCATTCACGTAGAAACTCCTTTAGGTACGAACATGATGTTTTTCATAAAATGAAAATACCTGAATTTTGCGTTTCTCTAAAATTAGGAAATATTCGAGCAAAAAACGACATCCAAAAAAAATACAAGAAATAGGTTTTACAATCTCAGGAAACGCAATCCTTGAGAGAAAAATATGTATTTCCATCTCTAAGTTCAGGCTTTTATTGATTTTATAATGTTTACATTTAACTATTAGTAGTAGTAGAGCTCTCTGTGTGTGGATCGTCCGGGGAAGTACCATGCCTATTTCTTTCGTGAAGCAGGATTGCTGTGTTTCAGTTTGAAGGTTGTGGGTGCCGGTGAAATTCAGAGGCTCACGTGAGGTATAATTACTGAATTTCACCGTCAACCACACCGACTTACAGCTTTATCTGAGATGGTAAAACCCACCCTTAATAGGTTAAGTTCATTCCGGAAAATGTCAAGAAACAGGCACTGGCCCGTTTTCTACCTGAAATGTGGCATTGCGCCCCTAATGGTCGAGTATAGAGGACATAAAATAAAGCATCCCAGCTGTCCCCGATATGATGAGCTAAGCAATAGAGGAAGACATAAGGATAATGTAACTTCAGGATTTCAGTATCGAAAATAATTGAGAGTTGCTTTTCATGAAAACTAAATAGTCGGCTCCTGTGGATTTGGGGGATAGTGCTAATATTAAAAAAGTAGAGTAATATTAAAAATGCTAGTGGACATTTTACAGAGCTCTAATCGAATCTAATCCCACCAATCTAATCGAATCGTGTCACACTTTTTTTTTATTTACTCTTATTTTTATTGTAGTCACACTTGGCAGATGGAGTGACTTTGACCTCATTTGTTTCTTTTTTTGGTTTTTGTCATGTCAGCCCTATTCTCTGATTTTTTTAATCCATAATAAGCGCCTCTAGTGGTAGTGTCAGGAACTCTTGTGGTTTCTTACAAAACCACCTAAGGAAATGGGTCACATTACACAAACCAAAACAGAGTAGACACTCAGGAGGAAGTAGTGTTTGTCAATCCCTTGGCAATCAATGCCTAATGCGTGCATAATTGATTATTATATCTACCGTTCATAAGAAGATAATGCGAAAACATGTTGAAGCCCTGAAGATATTAAACAAGTTTTGTTTTTAAATTTAAGAGTTTAGCTCTTGACGAGGTAAAGTCGAGTTTTTCAAATGCCACCTTGAGTTCCTTATACAACATGACAGCGACCTTCTCCTTTAACTGGCTCAAAGTCAAATATGTAACTAAGGCCATCGCCATCGCCTAGATGTGTGCAGGCCTTTATTTAATAGTATCACAATAATCACTTTGAAATATCTTAAAACTAAGTGAGTCTAGGTGCCAGTTCCACGCGACCACATAACTTATTCTTAGCCTTTCTTTTCCCCACTTTATTTAACCTTTTTTAAATTCTATTTATGTAGCTGTCGTAGGTGTTGTCCAAACATTTCTCCGCTTCGATTGTGTATCGTCTTATGTACAACTATTTTCCTTTATTCATGAAACAAGTGAATTACTAGGGATAACAAGTAAAGTTTTACTTCCAAACCACTCACTTTGATATAACTTGAAGGTAAACCCTCATCTGGGGTCATTGTCCCACGCCGTTCTTACCATGCGGCCGCTTCATACTATTATTTTATTCAAATTCTGCCTATTGTTGCGAGAACCAGTTATCCTATAAAAAAGCGACAAAGTCTATCCACATACCCTACTAAAACGTGGCATAGCTATCTTATAACATACATTATATTACATCTCCGTGTTGGTTTTTTTGTGTGACGTCGTCTCTGTTTAAAGGCTCTGCCTGAAAACCAGCACTGCTTAGAATCCCTTGACAGACAGCAAAAAGCTGAGTCGGGGCCTATTTGGCCTATATGGAGATTGGAGGCCTATTTGCTTGATATTTTTAAGCGATTGGTAACCTTCCTTGCGGTCAGCATTTAAAAGAGAGACCGCTACTGTGATTTGTATACCACGTTAAACACCAATTATATCTAAGCATTCTACAGTGGCGGTTAGAGAAACGCTGTCAAATATCGCTATATATCATATTTGACAGCGTTTCACCGAAATGTATACGGATACATCGTCAAATATTAAGTGGTCATGTATGAATAAAAGAATCTAGGTAAAACGCAGGTAATTCGTTTTGTTTCGCAGAGAGCACGACTGTTATTTTAGGTTTGTGTCCAATTTATCTACAGTTGAATATTTCAACACGTCCACCTTATAAAATCTCAATATATAAAATTGTTACTGACTGACTGCACTAGGGTGGAATGGATTTTGATAGTTACCATTAAATGTATGTAAAAAGGAGTGCTCAAAACGAGTTTGAAATGCAAATAGCTTCACACGAACGAAGACGCGTAAGATTCTACTAGTCTTTTACAAAGACGATCCCGACCTTGCTAAGAAATATTGTCCTATTCTTCGTCGCGCTGGAGCATTCACAACGTATATAGTCGAGAATAAACCTTCATACAATATGCAAAAATATCTCGTACGACCTTTGATTTCATAAAGAAAACACGAGTAGAATCTTCTGAATGCGAGGAAAGGAATACAAAGATGAATAGATGTTGCTTTGCAAATAAAATGAACCTGAATAATGGAAAGGGATTGACTTGAAATGTCAAAATTGACTGAAATTTTTAGTTATTGCTTTTTATCATTACTAATACAGTACTTATTATTGTAACCTTTCGTGAGGTAGGTAATTAGGGGACTACTAGCTTGTGTGACCTAAATCACAGCTATATTTTCCAATTACCGTAGCGCTGCTACAATTCTTTCGTTTTAATGCTACGACTTTTCGTAGTACTCCTATTTTTCGTAGTACTCTTTATGACGACTTTTCGTAGAACTGCTACGGATTTTGTACCTTCTTTAAGCCTATGCTAGTCAATAGTTCTTGAGACTATCAGAACGAAATGCTACATTATTCTCAACTATTACTGAAACTATTTTTGGTTAAATTCAGTCAAAGATGTCTTTATTCAGTAGTAACACAAGAATCACTTTGAAACGTCTTAAAGCTAGGTGATTCCAGGATAATGTAGGAGAATTCCAATGAGCAACCTAGAAATTTTCATGCTCATGTAAAAACATACCAGTTAGTATATGCGTGTTTAGCATACGTGTGGCTTAGTTTATGAAATTGGCAACATTATCAAGCGAATAGCCGCGGCAACCGTAAAACTAACCACCGATCGAAACTTTACTATCTGCAGTGTGAACTAGCTTTAGATTGTGTAAGCTAATTTGGAACATAATTTTGACTATCTAATTACTACAAACAAAGGAGGTTATTACGTGTTCACGTTATATCACGGTTACATTACTTACTGAGCATATTGACGAGCTTCCAGAAATTCCGTAATTGTTACGTGATTATAATATTCAAGTTTATAGGTAACCTTGCTTGTAATTGTAACTTGATTTGCTTTTATTAACATTCTGTGATATAATGACGTTTATTATCTGTCTAGGTAACCTACATATTATGTATAAAATATCATGAGTATTCACCCAAAAAAGGCACAGAAGAGCCTTGCGCATGGCATAAGCATACCAGATCTTCATTCATTCGAAGTACGTAGTATAGTACAACTCAATTCACCAAGCTACACACAGAATCTCCTGTTGCCCAGACTCTTAAGAGACTGGTGCCTCAGGAGATCTGTACATTCACTCATACACACTCACCCCTCACCCACACACACACCACACTCACACACCACATTCTTACACCACACACAATACACACCTAAACACACCGTTCCCTTTTGCAAAAATGTTTGCATTATTTTATTATATTATAGGTATATTCTTATTTAATTTTCCTTGTGTCCATTTTAAATATATCTACCTACTTTGTTGTAAATTGGATGTCACCTGCCAAGAGGAGGGCGTTACTGGCTGCGACACAGTTTATACTTCTGCAGTCAGTATCGTTTACACTTGTTTTTGTATAACCTTGTACCTTGATTCCAAATAAATATATTTTGATTTTGATTTTTTTTGATAGTGCATTGGAAAATTCTGTAATGCTACGAGATGATTACAATAAACTGAAGTGAATTGCTAGTGGCTACATAGAACGACAACTGCTGCGTTCAATAGTACTATGTGCCTAGATTGTAATTAGTATTATTTTTAGTAGTAGATGTGATGTTTTGTACTTAGTATATATAGAGATCTTTGTGAAAGGCCTTTCCGGGGTAGTACTACCACCATGCCTATTTCAGCCATGAAGCAGCATTGCTGTGTTTTGCTTTGAAGGGTGTGGGTGCTTATGAAATTACTGGACGCAGGGCAGTGCATCGTAGAGCTTGTCTTGACTTGCGCGACCTACGATGCAATGCTTTGTAATAGGCGATGGTTATCACTTAACATAAGGTGGGCCATATACTTGTTGTATAAAAAAAAGTAGATTATACAATGTGCGTCCGTTTCTAGTGCCTAACTTCAAAAAGATAAAGATATATATAGCTATTTGGTTTATTTGCATTGTCGTTACAAATATCTTAAATATTTTGTAATTTACTTACTTAATTTTTCTCCCTTCTTCAAAAAAATATATTTTTAATCTTATAAAGACCGGTTGGAACAGCTCGCCACAAAAGTTTGGCAAAAGGCCTAACTCGTATCTTACCAATGATTTATTCCAACTTTTTGGCCAAATACCTCGGCTAAAATACGCTAAAAGGGCAGCCATTAGCAAAAACACTGTAATTTATCAACAAAGACAGAAATTTGGTGAATTTCTTAAACTCGGGCTTCATTATTATTCTACACTAGTGTTAAGACTAGGCTTCGTCTGCGTGGTCTTTCTTTTTTCGCATAATTTCGGAGGAACTCACTAATATTTAAAATATTCACAATATTGGTTCACAATATTTTACAATATTTAAAATATTAGTGCGTGACCTTCATTCTAGCCTCTTGAGAATGTATTTCACAATGTAATAGACGCTTACTAAGAACGTATTCTTGGTGAGCGATAAGTTCAGCAAGGAACACAGCCTCCAAATTCCAAGTCCTCCCAGAGGCCGTACCAGGGGGGGTACGCTTAAAAAAAACCTTACATTTTGAAGACGACAGCGCCGACTGGTGCCACGGGGACAAACTAAACAGCAGCCATTTTGTGACGTCATGCCAGGATGGAGACGATTGAATGTTGGTTAATTCAACTTCATTCATTTCATTCATTGTCTACCCTCGTTTATTCTGCCGTTCGGATTTAATGTTAGTGTGCTTTATTTCGAGGTTATCTCTGTTTATTGCAAAAGTGTTATTTGTTAGTCACAAGTAATATTTGTTGAGTTTTGCTAACGATTTGTTATAAAATGAGTCAATTTCGAAAAAGATATTGTGTTTTTGGCTGTGACTTCCTAGGTAAGTACCTACCTATTTTTCATCTCATCATCTTTTTCTCTCTTCATCTTTTTACGATGTGCAGTACCTAGATTAAGATTTAAATCTTTTATTGATTACAATTTCTTGATGAGGTTATCCAGAGAACTAGAGCGGGCCAAAGTTTTTCAATAGTCCTATCAATCCTAACAAAGTATTTACCGAGTTTGTTAAAAAAAAAGGCACAATCAGTAGTTACATCTTTTAATACTGTATTTCATTATGTTTCAGTCACACTTGGTGTACCATTACACCGTTTTCCCCATCCTGACAAGTACCCTGAGTTGTTTACTGCATGGGTGTCAGCTATTGGAAATAAACTGGAAGAAACTGATCGGAAGAAAATATACAACAATAAAAGAATATGTGATCACCATTTTGACCCCAGAGACAAGATGGAAACTGGAAGTCATTTAAAGCGATCAGCAATCCCATCGATTCATCTTAATCGTAAGTAGAATCAAATTTAAAATTCAAATATCACATTTTATCATGCTAGTAAGCTATAAGTTCTTGAATACCTATTTATTTATATATACAAATATATATATTTATATATATAAATGTATATACATATAATACACCACTATTATGTAACTACAAAAAAAAATAGGGTAATGTAGTAGGGGTAGAACATTATGAATGTGCAATCAGAATTTTTAGTTTCGATAAAATTACAAAGTTATTAAATGTTAAAATTTTCAGAAATCCTGCATTAAATTGTGAGAAAAAAAATTACGCTGTTCGGTTCCGCTTGGTATTTAGCGTTTATGAATGCAATGATTTTTGCTTGTTGAATCATTTCTCAATATTTAACTAAAAATTTTGGTTATTTAAAAATATTTTTTTTATGACTCAAAAAAATTTTTTTTTCGTGGATGTGTTCAGTATCAGCATTCAATATGGGCATTTTTTTTTGGTAGTTTCAAAATAGTGGTGTATAAAATTAACAATTAATTAATTCATAAAATTGATCTGCAGTCATACATAACACAAAATTAACTTAAATAATATAAGTTTAACATAATGGAAGGATACTGGGTCTGGACTGGGGACATATCTTTTACACAGCAATACTACATACATGTGTTATATTTATTATTTTGAGACATCAATCATTCCCTACCAGTCAAAGGTGCAAGCCCGCACACAAAGTATGCTGATAATAAGATTGTATTTTTGTATTTTAGGTCTGCAGCAATCCTCAACTACCTTCGTGGAAACAGACCATAGCTATTGTTATCCGATGAGACATGGTTTTCAATCAATGGACATTACAAATTTACCGGGTCCCTCCAGGGTGATGATGGATATTACAAATTTACCTGGTTCATCAAGTAATGCAGTTGAGTCACCAGAAATCCCAGTACCATCTGGATCTACATCAACAACTTGCGTAACTGTACCTGAAAAAGCCCATGATAGAACACCACATATGAAATTTGATGCAGGTGAGATCTATGGGCATAATTATCTAATAGTAGATTGTGTCATAAGGGACTAAAATAATATATTTAGGGCGCGAACGATTTTTTGAAGGATTCTGGAACCCGAGCGTAGCGAGGGGTCCTAGAGTAGAATCCTGAACGTAGCGAGGGATTCAAAGTACGTCGCTCTAGGTTAAATAATTTTGGTGCCGTGTGGCACACTCTGCTTTTCATCCCCCTCTATGAGACAATGAAATAAGAGATGCTTTATGTAGAATTTCAAGCTTTTTTGGAATGCCTTGGTCTCTCTCAACTCGTTACTATACCCACCCATTTCACTGATACAACTGAATCGGTTTTAGACGTTGTGTGCACAAATCTGCCAGTCAAAAGGTTAACAGATGATCCGGTGGGTCGATCAACAGGCCATCACCTGATAGTATGCGAATTTAAAATCAAGCGTGAAAAAATACCCCCCCGGATTCATACCTACAGGCCGCTCGGCAACATATCTGATGACTTATTTAAATGTGATTTGAAATCTATACCATGGAAATCGATGGCCTCGCTCACTGGTGTTGACGATATGGTAGAGTTATTTAACTGCAACGTCTTAACTTTGTTTGATCTTCACGCTCCTGTAAAATCTATAGTTATTAAAGACCGTTCCTTTCCATGGATTACATTTACTATCAAAGAGATGATGAAACTGAGAGACGAAGCACTCCTCACTTTTCGTAGAACGCATTCTGACACTAAAAAAGCCTATTACAAAGAGTTAAAATCAGTAGTGAACCAAGCTCTTTTTTCTGAAAAAGTTGCGTATTTTAACCAAAGCATTAACAATAGAATAGAGGACCCCAAGTCTCTTTGGAAAAATTTAAAAACCACTATCTTGCCCCCAAAGCCCAGCGAACTCCCACCCCACTTTACTGATCCAGATTCAATAAATAGTCATTTTCTAAATATCCCAGGTACTTTTTTTATCAACATATCTCAGCTAACGTTCTACGAATACCATAGGTTTAGCAACGCAGTTTTTGACATAGCCCCAGTTGATTGCGAAAAAATTATGAAAAGCATCACTTCACTTAAGTCAAACGCAGAGGGTTCGGATAAGATAAATCTTAAGATGTTACTAATGACCTGTCCTGAGAGTCTGGAAGCAATAACTGCTATTGTTAATACCTCTATCGTGACGTCAACTTTTCCTGATGCCTGGAAGTCAGCTACTGTGTGTCCGCTGCCCAAAATATCAGACCCAGTGGCAATGAAGGATCTTCGGCCAATTAGTATACTTCCCTGTATGTCGAAAATACTGGAAAAGGTAGTGTGTAATCAGTTGACTGAATTCCTTGAGACGAATCAGCTATTGCCAGATGTACAATCGGGTTTTAGAAAAGGACGTAGCACCGCCACAGCACTTATAGATGTCACGGACAATATTATTGGTGCTCAAGACAAAGGCTTGGTTACTCTATTAGTGCTGCTTGATTTTTCGCGGGCTTTTGATGCATTAAATTGCACCTTGCTTCTATCTAAACTTAGCTACTATGGTCTAAGTGCGGGTGCCATCAAATGGTTTGATAGTTATCTGAGTGGTCGTCGTCAGCACGTTAAAATAGTGGATACTCATGGAACTTCCATACAATCTGACGAGGTATCTGTGGTGAGAGGTGTGCCTCAAGGGTAAATCTTAGGCCCTATCTTATTTATAATTTACACAGCAGATATCACTCGCTGCATCAAACACTGTAGATATCATATGTACGCAGATGATGTCCAACTGTACATTTCTTTTAGGCCAGAAGATGCACTTTCAGCAATTGACAGACTTAATGAGGACCTTGCTAGAATAGCTAACTGGTCATTTGAGAATAACCTAGTTTTAAATCCAACGAAAACCAAGTATATGGCTATTGGCACCAAACATAAACTCAGTAGGTTGAACTTGTCGGCACATATATCGCTACTGGGAGAACCTGTTGAGCGTGTTTACGAGGCACGTAACCTGGGTCTTAACATGGACACAAGTCTAAGATTTGAAAAGCATATAATAGCATCAGTGAAATCATGTTTCTATAAACTTAAGGTTCTTTATAATATTAGGCCATTTCTAAGTGAGGAACTACGTATACAACTTGTTGAGTCTCTTATACTCTCCAAGCTTAACTATGTGGACACAGTTACTGGTCCTCGTTTGTTAGGTAGAACACAGCGGTTAATACAAAGAGTTCAAAATGCTTGTGCCCGTTTTTGTTTCAGAATACCACCCAGAACTCATGTTACTCCGTTCTTAAATGATAACTCAATTTTGAAAATGAAAGCCCGGCAAAAACTTCACCTAGCGTGTCTGCTTTTTGGAATTATTAAACACCAAAAGCCAGCTTATCTGTCCGAAAAGTTAACGTGGATGGCTGAGACTAGGTCTTTACGCAAGTGCTCGAAGCAGCTGACCATACAGAAGCATCACTCAGCTGCATTTAGAGGCAGCTTCCGACATGCTGCTTCTAAGTGCTGGAACAATATTCCGCCGCCAATAAGAGATCTCGAAGGCATTAAGAGCTTTCGAATAAAGTTGAAATTATTATTGATCGATCACCAGAAAAAGCAAAACCACCTCAGAAATGAGGTATCCTTTTTATAACTTGCAAAATCTGGGTAACGAAAGCCTGCACACTGCGAAGACAACTTTTTGGTATAGCTATTATGCCCCAAACATCAAATAATGTTACGCGTTTTACTGCTCACACAGGTTTCATTTAACCCTTACTATCATATTTCTTCTCACCACTAAAATTGTCTCCGGCTTTTTTGCAGTTTTTCTATGGTTATTAGTGTTTGTGTAGTGTTGATTTCCCTCGTTCCAACATTGTCACTGTTTAGTATATCTACACTGCGCACCTATTGTGTGCTTGATGTTTATTGTGTAAGCACCTATTTGTTATGATTATATTTGTTTTTTTTATTTGGTTCATATTTGTTATTATTTATGTTTATATTTGTTCACAATGCATTTTGTTCATTAAATTACAAATGTCGTGACGTACCCACCTGGTTCCAACGGAAGATCAGCGTTGTGTTGCCTACACCAAGCACAACATCAAGCTGAGTTGGATACCATTTTGTGACGTCTTCACGTGGGACTGAGAGACACCATTTCAATGTATCTATGTTCTTCTTCTATCACTCCACTTCTTGTATTATGTAAATGTGTTCTTGTGTCTAAAATGTTCGTGTTTCTCATATCTACCGTGTGCCGTCATAAATAAATTAGTTTTCTTTCTTTCTTTTCTTTCTTTTATTACTATGCAAACTTTCAACGATATTTGGTTTGAACGAGATCTAGTCAGTAGTTTTTTTTTATACGTCATAAATCGTAAACCGCAATTTACCTTTCGACGAACTACAAAAACCTTTATATTATGTTACTTGATTGATTGATTGATTGTTCCGTAGCCGGAACCCTATAAGGGCGAGTCCGACTCGCACTGGGCTGCTTTTTTTATACTACCACTACCAGCCAGTATTTTATCTTAGCGAATTGCGTTCAAACTTTTCAATTTATAGTAATCTAGGTATTCCAAATTTAAGTCATTTTGACACTGTTATTATAAGTGCGCCTAAATTACCTACTTTAGGCGCACCTATTGAGGAACCAATCGCCTCTTTTTGAATGGATGGGATGAAAAGTAATAATAAAATATAATAAAATAATATAATATGCTTATTGTGCGAATCCAACTCGCACCTGGCCGGATGTTTTCACATTTTGATCTTAGCTTGGCATGTTAAGCGGTTTAGCTTTTTGAGTGATGATTACCCCTTAGAAACCATTACTTTAGAGCCTGACTGCCTCCAACTGGAAATGATAAATAATAATAATTATTTATTTTTGTGTTTCAGATAAAACATTCGAATTTATAAAAAGGAAGACTGAAAAGGAGTGCGTTAAGAAAGTACGTCAGAAGGACAACGAAATAAGAAGATTGCGTCAAAAAGTAAAAAGTTTTAAGTTGCGGCTTCGGCAATTAGAGAAAATGTCTGTAAGAAGAAATTTTGAAAGGTTAACTCATAATATCTCTGAGTCAGCTAAACATTTCATAAGAATGCAATGTATAGAAGGACAGAAGAAAAAAAAAGGGTCATAGGTTCACCTTAAAGGAAAAAATTTTGTCCTTGTCGTTGTACAAAAAAAGCCCGAAGGGCTATAAATTAATGTGTAAGCATTTTACATTGCCTTCGAGAAAAGTTCTCAAGGCATTGTTGTCTCAAATTAAAACGTATCCGGGTATAAACCCAATAATAATGAAAGAGTTGAAGTCAACCGTTTCAAAGTTACCGAACCAAGATCGTCTGTGTACATTAATATTCGATGAAATGTCAATTTCACCCCAAATATTTTACAAATCATATACAGATGATCTTGTAGGTTTCGAAAATTTCGGCAATGGCGAAAAGACTATAAAATTTGCCAATCATGTTTTAGTATTTATGGTTAAAGGAATCAAAAAAAAATTTAAACAGCCGTTAGCCTATTATTTTGTACAAAATTTACAAACTCAAAATCTTAAAAACATTTTAAAAGACGTAGTAACGCATTTACAGGCCACCGGCCTTAAGATAGTGGCCACTGTGTGCGACCAAGGCGCGGCTAATTCAAGTTGTATAAATAATTTGATTTCCGAAGCAAAAACTGAATATTTAAGATTAGGAAAGGAATGGCGAAGAGATGTGATAATCATAAACAATACCGAAATAATTCCATTGTTTGATGTTCCCCACTTATTGAAAGGAATAAGAAATAATTTACTTAATAAAGAAATTACCTATAAACATGGAAATGATTTAAAAAATATAAGATGGGAATACTTTCAGTGGATTTATAAAGCCGATAAATCTCATGGTGAGTTAAGAATGTTACACAAAATAACGAGAGAACACGTCGACCCAGACAAAATCAAAAAAATGCGAGTCAAAAACGCAGCACAAGTTTTCAGTCACAGCATGGCTGTAGCTGCCGATAATTTGGTCGCAAGAGGTGATCTTCCCTCGGAGTGCCTACATATGATTCCTTTTATAATACTTATAGACAATTTATTGGATTCATTAAATGCATCAAGTTTTTCTGCACCGTGTGGCAAAAAATATAGAGGGGCTGTCAAAAGACATTCTGCTCACCATGAGCTTTGGCAAAAGGCTCTTGAAACTTTGAAAAGTGTTAAATTTTTAGTCCAAAAACGTGACGGATTATGCGTAAAAACTGTACCAACTGAAAATAATTTCATTAAAACAATAGAAGGTTTTGAATCGCTGTGGCAATTGCTGTCTAAAAAATATTGTTTGGATGCAATGCTGACACGTAATTTTAATCAAGACCCACTCGAAAACTTTTTCGGAAGTATACGCAGTTTGGGTGCTCGAAATGTGACACCCAGCTGCATGGGTTTTGAGGGAGCATTCAAAACATTATTACTAAATAATTTAAGTAGTGACCACTCAATTAACTCAAATTGTGAGGACGAGTCAAGTAAATGCTTACAGTCACTAACATTTTTTATTAATTTTTTATTAATTTTATAGTGTTTACTACACTTAAGGAAATCACAAAGATTTTTATAATGTCCCAAAAGTTAAGAGCCGAGCGGGATTTGAACCCGCGACCTTCCCCTCGGTACCGTCACACCGGTCGGTCGGTCGGTCGGTCGTCTCGGTCGCGTTAGTGCCGAACAGTCCCTAAGAGTTATTCGTCGAGTGTGATTAGGATCCGATGGCGCAGTGGTCAGCGCAGCCCCGTACCGAGGGGAAGGTCGCGGGTTCAAATCCCGCTCGGCTCTTAACTTTTGGGACATTATAAAATTTTTTTATTAAATCAAAAGAAACAAATAATGCTCCCTCACAACACCAAAACATTGTAATTGATCAGCCTCTGAATACTGTGCGGAATAGAGGTAGTACAAATGATTCCGGGGCTGATCAAAGGACGTACGTTTGTGGGTGGGCCTTGACAAAGTGCTTGCAGAAAGTAGTCAGAGGATGTGAAAGATGTAAAAGCAAGCTACTAGGCAACTCAAAGAATGAACAGTATCGCTACTTACAAAAAAAAGAATACGAGAAAGACAGAGAATGGCTTTGCTATCCCTCTGACAGCCTAGTAGCATGTTTCCAGGATATACAGACCACGACAATTGCCTTTCTAAACAGCGAGTGTTATCAACCGAAAATAAAAGAACGTATTGTCACTTTCCTAGATTTATTTACAGATTTTGAATTTATGGACTGCGAAATACACAAAGTTAAATTAAAACAATGCTTTGTTGACACCACAATTAATATTAGTACATTGTTACCTGAGTGTTGAAAGTCACGTTTTTTGAGTCCCGAGACGGGTTTGGCGCCAGAGCGTAGCGAGGGCGCCAATGGAGCTTGAGGGACTTAAAAGACTTTCACCCGAGGTAAACACTGTGCTTTTCATTACGAATACAAGGAAAGTAAAAATAAAAACATGAAAGAAAAATTTGTGAAAATGAAGATTGAATTGCCGCCTTCCCGGTTTTTTTTTTTCTTTTTCTCTGGCGGGCCTTCGGCTACGGCTCGCCAGCATTATTCAGCCATTATTTTCATTCTCATAATTTAAAAAATGGTAAATTGTTTCCTCAAATCTATGTTATTTTAAATAAATAGTTGAAGCTATAAATTAATCAAGTAATGTAGAAGATCTTTATGTTATTTAAATTTAAATTTTACATTGCGCTCTAATTAGACTTTATGAACTTCTTACCCTTGTAATGGGTTTCCAACCTACTTGCTGAATAAAAAGTTGGAATTTGGTTCAACGACCTCCTTGCAGTTAGAAAGACTTTAGAAAGTTGGAACATGGTTGAATAAAATAGAACTTGTTTTTTTTTATAATTTGACAGTTGTCAGTAGAAAGCGATTCTCCCTAGGGCTGAAAGTTTTACTTTCTATTAGGCCCCTCAGGCAACTTCAGACCTACTTTCAGAGTATGAGTAATGAAAAATTATTTACAGTTGGTGTAGATCGGTAAATAGGATATTAGAAGGTAAAATGAGTTATGATGGAGATGATGCAGTCAAAAAAGCGGCACAAGATTATTGCACTAAGCATCGAACAATAAAGAAATAAATATACAAAATAAATAGCTGTTTAATATTTTTCTTTTAAAAATACTCCTAGGTTGTGTCAGTTTTCTTTAAGATTATAGATGTTTATTGATATTTTGATCACTTGCTTGTACAGGGCTATTGAGATCTATTGGTATATATTTTTTAATGAAAAATTCCAATTGTACATTTAAAATATATATTTTAAATGTACATATGGAATTTTTCATTAAGAAATTTTGTAGATTTCATTTAGTCACCAGTGTTATGTATAAATCGCACCCCAGGAATCTATAAATACGTAATATACGTACAGCTGTTCAGGTATATAGCTGTATAGCTAGCGTAGCATAGGTAGGTATACTATATATAGATACCTGCATATCTATAACTATACATCTACAGCTGTTAGCTTTAGTTCCTCTTCCAGGCACCAGGTAGCAGCACTTTCCATACATGCCATTAAAACGATAGAGTTGCCACTCTTCCCCTCCATAACTTTACTCTTTGGGCCGTACCATGAAGTCTTATTGCGATCACTAAATTGTTAAAACAATAGACAAAAATAGTCCATACCTTCTTTTTCTTCTTTTTCCGTACCACGACAGCAAAATAGTGATGATGAAAATGACAGCAATTCTCAGATATGACTTTTTTAGTTTACAGTAACATCTTATCAGTGGGCGCTACTGTCACAAAATTTTGAGACTAAAGATGGAACTGTCTGGAAAAGTGAACAGCGATAGGAAAGGATGAAGAATGGTACTATAAACTATGCCTTGTATGTCAGTCAGTCAGTACTTAAATTCTAGTAGTATTAAATTCGCCAGCTGGCGAGGAAATTGCCTAATCCGAAACGATTTTTTTGGCCTTAAAATGTCTCCGGATCTTAATAAGGTTTTGGTATAACTTGCCATTAGTGTTTTTTCACCCTCCGTGGGCGGTTTAAGGCTGAACACCGCTACCTACTCTTTCTTTTTACAAAAAGTGTTTACGATTTAAAGTAAAACAGTTTTAACTTTGTTTTTTGGCAGCTTTTCATCTACTTCTTAATTTCTAAATTTCACTTATTATTGTAATAAAAACCAAAATCCAAAGCTCTTCAAATACTATGTAAATACTTACTTGGTATCGGCTCGGTAAGTATAAAACCCAAGAAGTTTTTTGAGTTTAGTTTTCTATATGCAAGCATTTATAGTTCATAATTTTTATAACAAGCATTTGTCTCAAGTAGAAAAAACTTTTGTCATACGTTTACTACCCAAACTATATAAACTAGCAGTTGGTAACCGAGCTTTGCTCGGAATTTTTTTCGTTAATTTGTATTTTTAAGAAATCATAAGAGTCATATTATCATCTTTACTGGTTTATTCTTACTGAATAACGCCATCTGCTGGACATGCTTGCAGTTAGTTGCTCACAATCGTCAATAGATGGCAGGAGCAGTCACATATTCAGTTTATGTTTAATTATTGAACTCATTGAAAGAAATAATCATTTTCTTAAAATGAATCCTAGCTAGATCAATTTATCGCCCCCGAAAACCCCTGTATACTAAATTTCGTGAAAATCGTTGTTGCAGTTTCCGAGATCCTAAATATATATATCTTCTATATATATAAATCTTTCGTGTCACAATTTGGAACGCGATAAACTCCGAAACTACTGAACGGATTTCGATAAAATTTTGCAACTGCCTTTAATATGGTCGGACTTAAAAGATAGGATAGTTCATATTCAATATTTAGGTGTTATTAATTTATAATGGGCCAAAGTTTCGAAATCTATGTCTATCCCTTTCTGTCACGTAGGGACTTATATATGTCTATCCCTTTCTATCGCTTAGGGATTTTTCAGAAAATTCTCGACTTTGACGAGAACAGAATGCACATAGACGCTCTAGAATGATCTGGAATAATCAAATTTAAAGTCGGTTAGCATCCGGAATGCTCCCACCCAAACGTTAGTAATCCAGAATTATCTAGAATACTCAAATATACCCATGCAAACGGTTCTGAATTCTAGATTTGGACAAAATGTTCTAGAAAATAGTGCTCCTAAACGTTATAGAATGTTCTTTCATCATCATCATCATCAATTGATATCAGTCCACTGCTGGACGTAGGTTCACCTTGAGTAACATAGGCTATATTTATGTGATTAAAAAATAAATGTCCACCCGTGCGAAGCCGGGACAGGCAGCTACTATATATATATAAACAAGATTTTCTCGTTTAAAGGTATAAGATACGGCACACAGAGTAGAAAACTGGTACGTTACTAATGCGTACGTACTGGAAGTACCCTTGATTTTGGCTACCTCAAATGACGGTCACGATTCGAGGCACCAAGGCTTATGATCTTTACCAAAGGTCTCCGTCGCTCGTAAATTCTCGATAAGAGCGAAGTTTGTCACTGCTCAAAGCAGGTTATTTAGAATAAGCCTCATTAAGTCCCCGCGTCAGACACCGAAGGCGAAGAAAATTACACAGCGGAACACTAAACACAGTTTAATTTCCACAGTGTAACTTAAAATGGCCAGAAAACGGTGGTGAAACGATTGAGACACACTTTAACGAGGCAATGCCTTGTTATAAGTGATGGTTACCACTTAACATCAGGCGGGCTATTTGTTTTTTATTAACTTTGTTTTTAAAAGTAGAGTGAACAGGAACATCATCCCTTAACAGCAGGTGAGATTGCAGTCAAACGCAAGCCTATGTTAAAAAAAGTATTTGTTCAATGAGCTAGTGGAATAAAAAAAACTGCAGATAGTGGTCAACTCAAGCACAAATTGGAAGGAAAAGGGGAACCTTTGATCAGCAGTAAGGAGTTAAAAAGAGTTCTCAAATATGGCTGTAATAGACTATGAAATCGCTTAGATGGTTTGACTTTTCAAAAAATGCAACCAAATCGTAAGCCTCTACATTTTTATTGGAGGTTTTAAATAAAGTTATTTTTGGTGCTTATGTAGTCCGTTTAAAGCTGTTTATTTTAAGATATAACATATTATCTCAAAAGTTTTTTGTTTGCTTTAAAAAATATTTTATTAGGTACTTCAAAACGAAGTACGAAAACTATGAGGAAAAAGATTATTCTTTTGAACAACAACACGCACAAATATCCGAAAGGATACTATAATAAATACAAGTAATTTGTTACCGTCTCCTCTTGTACATGTTATATGAACGGAGCGTGCGACCCACTGACTTGGATGGCTCGGTTGGAATCTCTTTATTGGCCCCTCAAGGAACGTGCTACTTCATTCCTATGGAGCTATTTTACACATAGTGGTAGGCATTTAGCTAAAGACATAAGACTATTTTACAAAATAAATTAAAAGTGACCGAAAAAACTCTCAAACACAAATATTGAAATCAAGTTGCACTTTTTGTTGTAGAAGAAAAATCGTTCTTTATGATTTTATAGTGCACATGTGCGTGATAGATGATGGAAAATGTAAAATAAAGCTAATTTCTAACAATTTCCCAATCACAAATATGAACTTGCACTTGTTTGTGATTGGAAAATATATTTGCAGTCAAATTTTTGCATGTCTTCCGCCATCAGTCATCTTGAGATGTTTTTACAAATTATTATAAATTCTGTTCACATTTTCCTTGTACTGATAAATATATTTTTATTTGTATTCTATGAATAGCCAATTAACCTTATGTTTTTTATCTCTTGTTTCAGGTAACGTCATGAAAACCCGATCAATGTTTGCGCAGTCTCGTCAATTTGCTCCACAACAACAATAACACGTTATATCAGAGCAATGAATTTTCTCCCAACATAGCCTTTGGGACTAGGGTTTACATGTCCGGAGTTATGTTGATATTTTTATCACTCACGAGCTCCAACGTAAGGTGGATATGTCTCTTGTCGTATAGTTCCTTCGAACCAGTGTAGATAATGAAAGGCTTTTTAGATGCGCCTTAAAGATGTTCCTTTTGTAAACTTGCCATAATATTATTATTTTCAATTTTTTAGGTTCTACAACATGCCGGCTTCCAAAATTATAAAGCCAAATTTATAATAGTAACTTCCAATACATTTAAAAATAGAATAATTAATTAAAACATGCATAATATACGCTTAAATAACATAGGAAAACGGTAAGAACCAAGCCTAGTTTTCTGCCTTAGGCTTGAAAAGGCGCGAAACTTGTACCTACTTCAAATAATTGGCACACATTTCAAAGTAATCTGTATGGTATTTTTAAGTCAATTTTATGCAAAAATAATTTGTCAATATTTGATGATTACAACTAATTTAAAGCTAAATTGAAAGGGGTTTCCGTGGAATGTAATTTAAAAGTACAGAAAAGCCCAAAGTACAGAAGACCCATTTCCGATACCCTTCGCTTCCGACGGCTTTTCCAATCTCACAATTACGTGATAAAATTGAAGGATTTTTTTACTCAGTCAAATTCGTTTCACTTAAGCTCAGAATCTTTTGGCCGATGCTTGGAGCACGAGGCTTCTTTTATCGTAGCCTAAGAGCTCGCTATGATTTTCCTACATCATGCAAAATTGAACATGTTCTTAGTATGCAAACATTTCATTTGATCATCCCAGCGTCTTCCATACAATATGATCTCAAACTAAAAATTGAAAATTTGCATTTTTTTTTTATCTCTCGTAAAGAAACAGAATATGTATTTGTATAGTCCGGCCGTTCAGAGAATGCGTTCCTGACACGTCGCGATTGAACTGACGACGTAACTTTGTAATGGCGTTGCAGTTACGATAAAGATTAAAAAAACATTATTATATCAATAATCAATGAATTTTATAATTTTGTGCCAAACTGAGTGTCAAATAACTTGTTATACAATATTTTTCTAAATCTATACTGCGCTATTACAAGGTTATGTCAGCGCTTTATATTTGTAGTGTTGTACTAACTATGTGACTAACTGTGACTAACTGATCAAACTGTCAAACGCATTCTCTGAACGGCCGAACTATAATAGATAACAGTACCTATCTAAATCTTGTTAAAAAATATAGGTATAGCATCAGTAGGTATGACGTTACAAAACTGTCACAAGCTTCAGCTGTCATAAGCAATTCTTTAATACTTGTTTCTAATTCAAAACGTCTTGTTTGATAAACGAAACCCGAGGATAAATGTCTGTTTAGAGTTTTATTTTTATTTGATCCATCGGTGAATTTATCTATAACCGAAATTGCAAAACGTAATGAGAATATATTACTTTATTTGGGTAGATAAAATCATTGCATAACATGACGGTCATTGATCATGCCTAGAGATGGGCAGAGGGTTTAAACCCAGTTGGGCAAAAAGGCCATAAACTGGACAAATAGGGCAAAAACGAATTAACGTCCTTTTAAATGTCCAAAATCAGGGCGGAAACTCTAATTTGTCAAAATCTGACTTTTTCATTGAGTATTCGTAAGATGTACCTGTTTAAACCATTTTAATATTAGAACAAATAGTAATTGACCAAAAAGGAGGATCTTACTGAAAATAAAAAATGTATTTGTTGCCAAATTACAGAATTATCAGCAGAATCACAGTCGGTCGGTATTATTTTGACTGGCCTCTAGCTCAGTTGGTAGTAGCTCTGCCTTCTGCGCCGTAGGTCGTGGGTTCGATCCCCACCGAGAACAAATATTTGTGTGGCAAACATAAATGTTTGTTCTCTGTCTGGGTGTTGTATTGTATTCTAAGTATGTATTTACAAAAAAAAAATGTATTCAAGTATTATATCAGTTATCTGGTTCCCATATTACAAGCTCTGCTTAGTTTGGGGCTGGGTAGTGTTGTGTGAATTGTCCACAATATTTATTATTTATATTTATTTATTTAAATCAACATTTTACCGCACACGGTATTCGTGATTCGTGCCTGCTAATCGCTGTCACTATCGTAATCATCATCAACCTTTTGAAGTCCACTGCTGGACATAGGTCACTCCCATGGCGCGCCACTGAGCCCAGGGTTCGGTTTGGCTCTTCCTATCAAGTTGCTGCCCGCCACTCTGCATAAGTCGTCGCTCCATGTAATCTGAGGCATCCTACACTACGTTTGTCTAAACTTGGTCTTCACATTATTGGTTCTTCGAATCATGTCCGGCCCACTGCCACTTGAGCTTGCTAGTTCTTTGGGCTATGTTGACAACTTTGGTCCTCTATCGAATTACTTCGTTCCAGATCCTGTCTCTGAGAGAGACTCCGAGCATAGCCTTAACCATAGCTTTTTGAGCGACTTTTAATTTATGGACCCGTCAGTGTCCACGTGTTATTATAACTGGTAGGACGCACTGGCTTTTGTTTTTGAGCACTGTGGGATGGGTTACTAGAAGACCTGACGAAGTTTCCCAAATACCGCCCAACCCAGCTGAATTCTCTTTCTTAACTCCATACTGTACTATCATAATAAAGTCGGGACAAATTCAAATATTCTGCGGATGTAGAAGTTGATGCTTGACCATTGCTTCTCTATTAGGTTCATATTTTTCATATATTGAGCGCTTGGCTTTGTCCTGCGAATGTCATCCGAATTTTCTTGCATAAAAACATTCAAAATTTTATATTGTGCATACGTACGCAGTCACTTAGAGTACGCCTCGCAGGTGTGGAATCCACGTTATAATGTATATTCAACTAGATTAGAGCGTATTCAAAAAAGATTCCTTCGATACCTACAGTTCCGCGCAAAAGTGTATCTACCTAACTACACGGCGAGATGTCGCAAATTTCATATCCTTCCCCTCTACGAGCGTCGAGAGATAGCCGACCTCGCGTACCTCTTGAACATAGCAAATGGCACAGTGGACTGCCCAGAGCTACTAGAACTACTAGGGTTGAGAACCAGCGTAGCCACTTTAAGAAGACCTAATGTACTTAATGTTCCCTTTGTCAAGACCAATTATAGGCAAAACGCATTCATGATTAGGGCTAGCAACTCATTTAACACCTTGGTTAAGGCAGACGTTGATATTGACATTTTCAATACCTCATTAGCTACACTTAAACGTATACTTAGTGGCAAATTCTTCAAAAATGTTTAGTTATTGTTTCAAGTTTATTTTAGTTTACAAAATCTTATTCTATGTTTTTGGTATATTTTCTTAACTTTTCTTATATTAATATTAATAACTATTAACTTAAGTACCTACCATATTTCTTACCTAACGTTTGTCTGTTTATCGTCTACTTTACTGTTTTTATTAGTTTATACCATATTTTATCTGTGGAAACTTTTAATTGGCCTTTTGTTACTATTCTTTTATTTAATGTATGTACCTAGCTGTAAGTTTTCCTAAAATTACAAAAATAAAATAAAATAAAATAAAATATTTGGTTTACGCAAATATGACCATGTTTCCGATTTTTGTAACAAGCTTAAGTGGTTGCCTATTCGTTTTTGTAGGAATGCTCGTCTCCTTTCCCTCTTGTACAGTGTCATGTTTAACTCTTCCACCCCCCTTATCTAAAAGCTAAACTAATCTCAACGCTTTGAATACCTAAATCTTTCTAACTCTCGTACTTTACGGTCTTCTGAAACTCTACAACTTCCTGTCCACTCTTATTATTTCTATAAGCACTTATTCACTGTACAAGCTATCTGTATGAGGAATATGAGGAATATGAGGAATTTAATCGGCCACTTTGCTTAGCGTTTGTAGACTATGAGAAAGCCTTCGATCCAGTCGAAACCTGGGCAGTGCTACAGTCGCTCCAGCGGTGTCAAATTGGCTATCGGTATATCAAAGTGTTGATATGTATCAATAGGAATGCCACAATGTCTATCCAACTTCAGGATCAGAGTACAAATCCAATCCACATGCAAAAAGGGGTGAGACAGGGAGATGTCATATCTCCGAAACTGTTCACCTCGGCACTGGAGGATATTTTCAAGCTCGTGTCCAGGACGGACAAGGTATGGCATTAACATCAACGGCGAATTCATCACTCACCTTCGATTTGCCGACGACTGGCCATTATGACTAAGTAGTCATAATGGCGGAGTCGCTGGAAGATTTAGGCACAATGCTCAGAGTTTTCTATAATTATTGTATCCCAACAGGTGGGTCTAAAAATGAACATGTGAGCAAGACAAAAATCATGTCTAATGCTCATGTTAATTTGGGTCAGACGATCCAATTAGGTAGAGCCATCTTCGACAAAGAGGTCAGCCGACGAATCCAACTCAGATGGGCAGCGTCGGGAAATTGCGCCACATCTTCTCGTTGCAGGTACCGAAAAGCCTCAAGACAAAAGTCTTTAATCAGTGCTTGTTGCCAGTGATGACTTACGGAACTGAGACGTGGTCGCTAACTATTGGCCTCGTACACAAGCTCAAAGTCACGCAACGAGCTATATATAGAGAGAGCTATGCTGGGAGTTTCAGTACGTGATAGAATCAGAAATGAGGATATCCGTAGAAGAACCAAGGTCACCTACATAGCTCTTTGAATTAGTAAATTGAAGTGGCAATGGGCAGGTCATATAGCTCGAAGAACCGACAACCGTTGGGGAATAAAGGTTCTCGAATGGCGACCACGAACCGGAAGACGAAAAGTAGGGCACCCACCCACCAGATGGACCGACGACATTGTTAAGATCGCGGGAAGCCGGTGGATGGAAAGAGCTCAGAATCGTTCTTCCTGGAAATGTGTAGGGGAGGCCTATGTCCAGCAGTGGACTTCTTCAGCCTGATGATGATTATAGATTAACTTAAAAAAACCTTTTTAGTCATTAGAACTTAGCATTGTGTTATAATTTGTGAATTTTGCGATATTTTACAATAAAAATATATCCGCCCTGTTTTGGGACGTTTACTGGGCGTAAATGGACGCTTACTCGGCATTTACTCAATACGTCCATAAATGCCCAGGCAAAAACCCATCTCTATCATGCCCAATGAACGATGATGTTTTTATTACAATAATTGAAATTTAATTCTTAATCACTGTTAGTTTGTCATATTTTGCGCTATAAATTAATAATTGATTAAAAAAAAAGTAACACATAATTTGAGGCTATTATGTGATTTCCTCTTCAAACAAGATTTTGAAAACATTAGTTTTTACAGTTTAAAATACAAATGAATATTTGGAGCTAGGTTTTAAATTTCCAGGAAATTCAATATACTCAGATAATCCTATAATTATTGTTTATTTTTCGAATAATATTCACACGGCGTTTTATTTACTTTGTCGTTGATCTTCCTACCGAAAGATTTCCTCTTCGAAACCCTAATAATGAAGAACAATGGGTATATATCTATCTAAAAGAAGTAATTATTCAAAGTTATAGGAACAGTCAGACTGAGGCATACACTTTTGATTTACGACTAAAAGATTGCCCCATAAATCACCATACACCCCGCTCAGACACAAAACGTCGGAAAAATTATAGAAAAAGATTTCGTCAAGTGCGTGTTGGACAATGCGGTTATTACTGTTCCATGTACAAATATACGTGTAAACAGGTGCATCTATCGTAGATGATTATTATAGCGTCAGGGGCAAGTAGCGTTTACTCATGCCCCATTATAGATTTTAGATGAAAGAGGCCCAGCATCTATACCATCCGGACAGCTTAGTCGGCATAATCCACAGGAAAGACATTGTCAATGACAGAGTAAATATGTTGTAATGAATACCTTTTTAACAGTAGATTTTTCTCAAGTATATTATGGAAACTTAAAAAGAATATGATGAACGTACTTACCGACGCTAGAAACATTAAAGGTGAAACAAAATTAAATCTACGTCTAAAGCTTATCATTTGACAAGAACATTCTAAGTTTTTGTTATACTGAGTGGAACTTTAATTAGTTTGTCTGTTCTCTCGCTTGTAGTTAGTGTTTGATCGGAATATGACAATTACTTAGAGCTTCTTAATTACACACGGTATAACAATATTTACTTTTTTGTATTTTCTTCTTAGAGCTATAGCTATAATACATATTTTATCCATCTATTAGTAAACCTACAAGTGCTGACGGTGAACGTACATTGAAAGACAGACGCGCCTCTATAATGCTATGCTCTGTACAGAGTTCATGGTATAAAACCTTATTTCTATTCTACTCCTTATTCATAGAATGAAAAAAGGACTACTCGCTTTTTTCTCTCACACTCTCACGGATTCTATGCACTGCTGACGGATCCCTAAATATGAAGCGCACCCTAGACTAGACAGACAAGTATTTACGATGGTCGAATCCCAGCTGGGGAGCGATATTAATTAATCCGTCCAATTAAATTTAATTGTTTTACCGACCAAAACCTTTTTCTATTAACGTGAAAATTGAAAAACGTTTTCTTTATCATAATTGGGGTTTTGAATGTTTTTCAATAATTCAAAGACCCTCCGATTTCGGTAGGTTATTCCAAAAACTCATTATTTTATGTACCACTTCAAATATTTTGCATAATTAAATATTATTTACATATTTGGAAGCCCCGTGTTTTGCTGATTAAAAGGTAGATTAACAAAAATAAATGAATTTTGAATGTTTTACTCGTATTGAAAATGAATTCTGTGTAAACTTAAATAAATAAGCCCTACACCTACCTACACAGCCTAATAACAAAACCTATTCAAAAATGCTTCAATGAGCTTAATATTTAAACTAATATTCTAGCTTTGTACATGTACATACTAAAATATTTAAATTATTTTTTCTGCCCTGAATCTCGTGAGCTTCAGTACGTACCTAATAGAATTCCATCCCTTGCAGAAACTCCTCGAAATTTTATTACACTGCTGTAATAATATGATGCGCGCATTTTAAAAATTACTGTAGCTTACTTCATACCAGTGACCTAGTTAATATTTTTCTTCCTTTGATTAATATATAGAAAGGTGCGAACTACAGCAAAATATTGAAAGGTTTTCGTAGCCAACTGCCGCAATTCTAAAATTTAAGCCAATGCGTTGGCTATCTAATAAGACATTTTTCTAGGGCGGGTACCTCGTAGTAGTTTATCAATACACGAGGTTCTCACTTAGGATTGTCCTGTTTCCGTACAAAATTAGGTGTAAAATACACGCTACAAGCGTGTATTATGTCAAAAAAACTCTATTTCAGTTCTTAAGGGGCAAAGTATGAAGTAGGTGTCGTGGTTTCTTCGCTACTAAGTAAAGGAACAAAATCTAATAAAATTGGGTATAATTCTAAAAGCTCACGACACGACGCGTCTTGACCTAATTCCGGGCGTGGCGGCGGCATGGGGTCGTTTCCCGGCGATTTGCCCCAAATGCCGCCCGAGCCTACTCTCAAACGGCTTACGATATCTAATTCCGCTGACAAAAAGGGAATTTTATAGCTGGTATTAATATTAATTCCATTTTCTAATGTAATTTGGAAACCAATTAAGTAGTAATGTTATTTCTATAACTTTATAATAATAGATATACTACGGCCGGTTTCTGAAAGCACAATCATTCTTGTTCTTCTTAATTAATGGAATTTGTGAGAGCGCTGGTGGGCTAGTGGTAGCGGCCCCGACTTGCGATCCTCCTAAGGTCGTGGGTTCAAATCCAGTCGTGTACCAATGAGGTTTTCTGGCCAAAAAATTATGTACACTATGTCAGTGCTCTCAAACGGTGAAGGAAAACATCGTAAGGAAACCGGCATGTTGTAGAAACTAAAAAGTTCGAAAATATGTGTCAAGTGCACGAAAGGAGCCTCTTTGAGGCGTATTTAAAATCCTTTCACCACACTTGGTTCAAAAAATAATCAGTGACACGATAAGAAGAAGAATGGAATTTATCCATTTTGGAAAATTTTTACCAGTGTCAAGTGAGGATATATTACATAAATAAATTAGTTTTTAGTCAGTCAAAAGACAAGTCGGCTGTTACTGACTGACACTGGCTTTAAAGAAAAAGATGGCGGGTTTCTTCAAAATCATCGGAAACATTTTCGTTCAAATCAGGATATAACATAATTACACTTTCAATCCAACTACTCACATATTGTGCTAAGATCACAAGTAATGTTGGTTTAAATACCACTGAAATTACACAACAGAACTCAATATAGATTCATACCAGAAAAAACAAAACTGAAAAAGCTATGTGACTAATGACTTCCCAAACTGGCAGAAAACGAATCGGGTTGCAGGAACGCCAGTCGGCAACAAAAGTAGTTTTTTAGTTTTTTTCAGATCAGTTGACATTAGGTCATGTCAAATCACTATTTTTCAAAGAGGTGCCAAACCCTTGCAGCAAGGAGTTTGAAACTCTTTGCTATGTTTGGGTTTTTAAAACAGAAATGAGGTTTTAATACTCTTCTAAGGCACTGTCTACTAGCGCTTGTTATGTGGCATTATTAGGCAATTAGGTATCGCAAAACGAATTTTAAAAAGTAGTTCGCTGACACAACCGTTCCCGATGACCGCGCGTAAACGCAAACAAACAACCAAACTCTTCTTTATAATATTAGCATATATAGCTAATAACTAAAACTTCAGATAAAATAATCGTTAGGTAATATAAATTATTTTAACCACATTGTTTTCAGAGTGGAATTAATTAATAACATTAATTCAATTTAATTAGGGCATAACAATAAACCATTGATCACGTGGGTTCGACAGTTCAAATGTATTCAATTAATTACCATAGCAATTTGGTGGGTCCGGTTAATGAACGGCCAGTTAATTTACACCCCGTTAAAACGAATCTTTTTGAAGTGAAAACTTCTTTAGCGGCGTTGAGCACTTTTTCTGTAATGGGTATAAAATCTTAAACTCGCGTCAGCGCGTCAGGACACGTGACCTGATCGAAAAAGCGTAAGACGGATGGAGAGTAGACAGCTATCCCCTCTCTACGGCGCGGCGAAAATGTATGCCTGGGCCTACTGTTTCGTTTAGGCAGCGCAGGGCGCTTGCGCGAATGTTCGTGTATGTTACAGCGTGCCAAATAACAAACTCACTGTAAAATTGTTAAGGCCTATGTACAATTCTTCTTCTTCTTCTTATCGTGTCACTGATTCTTTCGAACCAAGAATGTACTATGTTCTTTCTTTCTTTCTTATGTACACTGTAGCAGTACAATAGATCAATGATTTTTTAAATTTTATTTAGCGATGGCTAATTGTGCTAAAGAGGTTATTGTAAAAAATAAATATTTTCTGGCACTATGGCGTGGCGGCCGCTGCGACGGAATGCTCGTTTTGTGAGTAATTTATACGTTCTAATATAATAACTAATAACCTAACCTATCCAAGTGGCATCCGTCGTATAAGTCTCGAGGACTAGTACTAGTATCCAGTACCAAAACAAAAATCAAGGATTGAATTGCTACAGTGCACATGAGGCGGCTCTACTGGCATCGTAATAACGGGTGTACCATAACTGGATGTGCATTATCGCGTCCCAATTTGGTAATTGCAAATAAACTAAAATATTGACAGAACTGTTAAAATAGTTTTTCAGTTCGGAAACCTAATCAATTTTATTACGAGTACTACAAATAAATCCGCTTTTTTTTGATAACACAGTATATTGATTTGTATGTTGGTTTTAACAACCTATGTGCAATAAATGATTGAATTTGAATTTGTGAAATATGTAAACTTATATCTTAAAATGTATAAACACTTACCCTCTTACTTGCAAGCATCTGCCATCCTTTACCACTTGGTAATGACAAACTGTGACAGGGCTAGCTGTAAGCAATGTCTCTCACTTATTTAATGCTTTTAGGTCAGAGGGCAAAATGTTTGTTATTCGAATAATAAGTGAAGGAGCTAGTTCAGGTAAAGGTTGAGGTGAAGGAACTCCATTCGCCAAACAAACTATAGTATCCGCAAGCAAAGTTTAAAAGAACATCCACGTATACTTTTTAACAAAAGCATCGCAAAAGGTGTCGCGCTACATTACGGACTGGCGCGTCTCGGACGAAGCGTCGTGCTCGGACCATAGATGGATTCGTTTTGATCTAAATATGACCCTGCAGACGCCAAGCCCAAGGCGCGCTCCTCGCAAGACTGACAGGCCCAAGTTCGTAAAACTGGTCCAATCAGCGCTGGCCACCGAGAGCCCCGCTCCAAACTTCTTAGAACTAAACGAGATTGACCTCTACACCAACAAACTCACCCATATTTTAACCCACAGTTACGAACAATCGTGTCCCCTCACGACACCGCGAGAGGGGACCAACCGACACTGGTGGTGTCCTGAGCTGCAAAGACTACGATGCAAACTAAGGACACTATTCAATAGAGCAATTAACACTCGAAACCCTCACGATTGGGTGAAATACCAAACTACCAAAACCACATACAAGAAACGTATACGCCTTAGGCAACAGGAATGCTGGAAACGTTTTTGTACCAACATAGATAAAACCAGTCAGGCTACCAAAGTAAAAGGGATACTATCCAGTGACCCAGCACGCACGGTTGGGTATCTCAAAAAATCTGACAACACATTCACTAAAACCGACGCTGAGACCAGCGAAATACTGCTCCAAACTCACTTCCCAGGGTGTCTAATAACGGACACGCACGAATGGCAAGTACACAGCGTACGCGCAACCAGTGACCAAGACTGGACCACAGCCCAGAATCTGATCAACCGGGAGAAGGTTCTCTGGGCTATCAACAGCTTCCTTCCCTTCAAGTCGCCAGGCCTGGATGGAATATTCCCAGGCCTCCTTAGATGGAGCAGCGACCAACTAGTTGATTATCTAGTAAACATTTTTAGGGGCTGTATCGCACACCGATACATACCCCAGAAATGGAGAGAAGTGAAGGTAATATTCTTACCAAAACCAGGAAGGAGCGACTACACAATGGCGAAATCATTCCGTCCCATTAGTCTAACATCGTTCCTCCTCAAAACCCTAGAAAGGATATGCGACCAGGAAATTAGAGGTAACACTCTCCTGCGCCAGCCGCTCCACTCACACCAACACGCCTACAGCCCAGGCAAATCCACAGAATCCGCCCTCCATAGCGTAGTCTCGAGAATCGGAGACGGATTGACAACAAAACAACCGACCTTAGGTGCCTTCATAGACATAGAAGGGGCCTTTGACAAAACTACCTTCACTAGCATAGATCTAGCATTGGCAAGATACGGTGTCGCGCCAACACTAGCAGAGTGGATAAACAACATGCTCAAGTACAGAGCAATACAACTAACGGTAAATACCACAACCAGAGGCATTGTAGCACGAGGCTGCCCACAAGGCGGCGTACTGTCACCGCTACTGTGGAACATAGTGGTGGACGAACTCATCCGAAAACTGAACGGCCACGGCCTCTTCACAGTAGGATATGCAGACGACCTTGCTATCCTTGCAACCGGATGCTTCGAAAGCGTACTATGCGACCTCATGAAAACCGCCATGAAAACTATCGAAAACTGGTGCACTAACCATGGCCTGTCAGTCAACCCCACAAAAACAGAACTCATAATGTTCACACAAAAAAGAAGTATGGGTAACTTAAAACTTCCCAAGCTATTCAACACCGAACTAAACCTGACCAACGAAGTCAAGTATCTAGGAGTGATTCTCGATAGCAAACTCCTGTGGAACAGACACCTTGACTACAAACTAAAAAAGGCAAGTGCCACGTTCTTCCAATGCAGCAGAATGCTAGGGAAAACGTGGGGACTATCGCCAAAAATAACCCTTTGGCTCTACACAGCCGTAATAAGACCAACACTCACATACGGAGCCATCGTATGGTGGAACAGAACAGAACTCAGCACCGTGATCACGAAGCTGCAACGCTTCCAGAGACTAGCATGCTCTGCAATAACGGGCTGCATGAGAACTACACCAACGGCCGCCCTTGAGATAATCCTGGGCCTAACACCACTAGACCTACACATACAACAAGAAGCGACGATGGCCGCTATCAGACTCAAACACTTGAACCTATGGGGAATTTCCAGGAGCCCTCACGCATCCATTCTGGATAAAGCGATATCTTACGAACCACTAATCGCAGCACCGTGCGACAAAACCCCCAAACAACAAATATTCCAAAAACACTACCACATACAAACACATGAAGACCAAAGAGATCAATCCGGTATCAGCGAGGTAAGAGTCTACACCGACGGCTCAAAAACCAAACAAGGAACAGGAGCCGGAGTGCACTCGCTTGATCTCAACATTAACATATCAATATCACTAGGCCTACACAGCTCCATCTTCCAATGTGAATGTGCGGCCATAACCGAAGCTGCCACAGCAATACACCGAAGAGGGATTGATGATTACAACATACGGATCCTCTCAGACAGCACAGCAACACTTAGACCTCTGGAAAATAACAACTGTAGTTCCAAGCTCATATACGAATGTCACCAGGCCCTAGAGAGCATTGCCACAAAGAACACGGTAACTCTACAGTGGATAAAGGGACATAGCGAATCACTTGGCAACGATGCCGCAGACCAGCTAGCCAGAAGAGGCTCAGAAACACCTATAGTAGGACCAAACCCCTTCCTACCTCTGCCACTCTCACAGCTACGAACCTGGATACGGCAGCGCTCGCAGAAGCAACACAACCTGCGCTGGATGCGCGCGACTGACTGCAGACAGTCAAGAGCAGCAATACCAGCAACCACACCCAGACTGACACGTCGTCTAATATGCCTTAACAGGCTAGACCTCAAAACCATCGTGGGAACCCTAACCGGCCACTGTCCACTGAACAAACACCTACACAACATCGGAGCCACAGACAGTCCACTCTGCAGGGGATGCCTATCCGAAGAAGAATCAGCTGCCCACGTAGTCCTGGAATGCGAGGGCGTAGCTACTCAACGACGCGAAATCCTGGACCACCCCAGGTCACTCCTCCAAGCCTGTGAAGCCCCCAGGAAGCTTCTGCGCTTCTGGGAGGAGTTAGGCTGGCTACAAGTATAGTCAGCGTTTCCTGACGCAAAACGGACCGACTTTGAGTCCAATTGCGGAAACAGGAGTCCCACACATTAGTAGATTGTTATACAAGGGCAGTAAGTGAGCTTTTGCAGAACAAGATCCTTTTTGGCGCCCGTGCGAGCGCAGCTCGCAAAGGGCGCTAATGGATCGAGTGTACCCGAGATATTTAGATGCCCGAGCGAGCAAAGCGAGCGAGGGCAAATATAGTTCGAGGGTGCAATAGCTACTTATGCCCGAGGTAAGCATTCTACTTTACATCATTCATGCGAGGTAAATTTTTAACTAGCTGATGGAACAAACATGTGGCCCACCTGATGTTAAGTGGTAACCATTGCCTATAGCAAAGCACTGCCTCGTAGGTCAAGCACGTCAGGAACGTGCCCTACAATGCACTGCCCTACGACCATCAACTTGAGGCATACGGATGTTCAGCCTCACGTGTCAGTGATTTCACCGGCACCCATACCCTTCAACTCGAAACACAGCAATGCTGCTTTTCGGCAGAAATAGGCTTACAATACAACAATAACACAACATTTATACGGGTATGACGAAATGTAATTTTAATTTGAGAAAAATAAAATTACAATAATAACATAAGTATTATTATAATTATACTATTAATTTTATTAAAATTAATAGTAAAATATTTGTACCAGTAGGTATCTGCTAAAACAGTCGTAGACGCACACTTATGCACACATCTGTGAGCTACTATATCTTTTCAGTAAAAAGTTTTCATATCATTTTGTAAGAAAAGAGATTGTTTCACCAAGGAGGTTTGCATAGCTCTTGAACTGTAATGAACCATCACCAAGGAGGTTTGCATAGCTCTTGAACTTTAATGAACCATTACGTATCAAGCATAGTGTGACGGTAACAGTGATTTGAAAATGGAACGCATTTACAATGCACTGGGCTGCACACGCCTACTTTCACAGCCTCTTTGTGCTAAAGTAAATCCTATTTACTGAGCATGTATGATGTAAACATACATACATACAAGCATCGCATTCCGTAGAATTCCTTCGAGGTTCGCTGACTCTTTGAAAGACGTCGGAAAAGTGGATGAAAACAATCTTATTCAACTAGCTGTCGGGACGTCAGATAGAAACTATGCGTGTGAACTTAGCAGATCATTGTCCAGCAGATCAAAAAAAAAAGTGAGTTCTATTCGCATGCAGCATAGTTCTACAGTTCCTGATACTTTTCAGGAATAGTTCTGGCCTGAAAACCTGAAAAAAAAACAATTGAAAATATGCTCTGCCAACTTCCCGTAGCAGATCATTTTTCACCAATAAAATAAAAAAAAATATTTTCATGTGCCTAAAGCTCTGCTCTACAGTTCCTGATACTTTTCAGAAATAGTTCTGGCCTGAAAACCTGAAAAAAGTGATTTGAACAAAAAATATTAATATTTTTTTTATGGTTTTAAACAGTTTGCAAGAGCTAGAACTCTTTCGTCTCTCATAGATCCATACTAGAGCTACTACCTAGAACTTGAATGAAGTCTGGAACTCACGCAAAAAAACCAGCAGAGCAGGGTTGAAAGTTTAAAATATTTTTTTTATAGTGTTAAGGGGTTCGTAAAAACTAGCACTCTCGCGTTTATCATAGGTCCTTATAAGACCTATTACCTACAAATTGAATCAAGTCTAGAACTCACGCAAAAAAACCAGCAGAGCAGGGTTGAAAATTTAAAATATTTTTTTTATAGTGTTAAGGGGTTCGTAAAAACTAGCACTCTCAAGTTTATCATAGGTCCTTATAAGACCTATTACCTACAAATTGAATCAAGTCTGGAACTCACGCAAAAAAACCAGCAGAGCAGGGTTGAAAGTTTAAAATATTTTTTTTATAGTGTTAAGGGGTTCGTAGAAAATAGCACTCTCGCGTTTATCATAGGTCCTTATAAGCCCTATAACCTACAAATTGAATCAAGTCTGGAACTCACGCAAAACGTTCAGCAGAGCAGGGTTGAAAGTTTAAAATATTTTTTTTATAGTGTTAAGGGGTTCGTAGAAACTAGCACTCTCGCGTTTATCATAGGTCCTTATAAGCCCTATAACCTACAAATTGAATCACGTCTGGAACTCACGCAAAACGTTCAGCAGAGCAGGGTTGAAAGTTTAAAATATTTTTTTTATAGTGTTAAGGGGTTCGTAGAAACTAGCACTCTCGCGTTTTTCATAGGTCCTTATAAGCCCTATAACCTACAAATTGAATCACGTCTGGAACTCACGCAAAACGTTCAGCAGAGCAGGGTTGAAAGTTTAAAATATTTTTTTTATAGTGTTAAGGGGTTCGTAGAAACTAGCACTCTCGCGTTTATCATAGGTCCTTATAAGCCCTATAACCTACAAATTGAATCACGTCTGGAACTCACGCAAAACGTTCAGCAGAGCAGGGTTGAAAGTTTAAAATATTTTTTTTATAGTGTTAAGGGGTTCGTAGAAACTAGCACTCTCAAGTTTATCATAGGTCCTTATAAGCCCTATAACTTACAAATTGAATTACGTCTGGAACTCACGCAAACCGTTCAGCAGAGCAGGGTTGAAAGTTTAAAATATTTTTTTTATAGTGTTAAGGGGTTCGTAGAAACTAGCACTCTCGCGTTTATCATAGGTCCTTATAAGCCCTATAACCTACAAATTGAATCACGTCTGGAACTCACGCAAAACGTTCAGCAGAGCAGGGTTGAAAGTTTAAAATAATTTTTTTATATTGTTAAGGGGTTCGTAGAAACTAGCACTCTCAAGTTTATCATAGGTCCTTATAAGCCCTATACCCTACAAATTGAATTAAGTCTGGAACTCACGCAAAAAAACCAGCAGAGCAGGGTTGAAAGTTTAAATTATTTTTTTTATAGTGTTAAGGGGTTCGTAGAAACCAGCACTCTCGCGTTTATCATAGGTCCTTATAAGCCCTATAACCTACAAATTGAATCAAGTCTGGAACTCACGCAAACCGTTCAGCAGAGCAGGGTTGAAAGTTTAAAATATTTTTTTTATAGTGTTAAGGGGTTCGTAGAAACTAGCACTCTCGCGTTTATCATAGGTCCTTATAAGCCCTATAACCTACAAATTGAATCACGTCTGGAACTCACGCAAAACGTTCAGCAGAGCAGGGTTGAAAGTTTAAAATATTTTTTTTATAGTGTTTAGGGGTTCGTAAAAACTAGAACTCTCGTGTTTATCATAGGTCCTTATAAGCCCTATAACCTACAAATTGAATTAAGTCTGGAACTCACGCAAAAAAACCAGCAGAGCAGGGTTGAAAGTTTAAAATATTTTTTTTATAGTGTTAAGGGGTTCGTAGAAACTAGCACTCTCGCGTTTATCATAGTTCCTTATAAGCCCTATAACCTACAAATTGAATCAAGTCTGGAACTCACGCAAAACGTTCAGCAGAGCAGGGTTGAAAGTTTAAAATATTTTTTTTATAGTGTTAAGGGATTCGTAGAAACTAGCACTCTCGCGTTTATCATAGGTCCTTATAAGCCCTATAACCTACAAATTGAATTAAGTCTGGAACTCACGCAAAAAAACCAGCAGAGCAGGGTTGAAAGTTTAAATTTTTTTTTTTATAGTGTTAAGGGGTTCGTAGAAACTAGCACTCTCATGTTTATCATAGGTCCTTATAAGCCCTATAACCTACAAATTGAATCAAGTCTGGAACTCACGCAAAACGTTCAGCAGAGCAGGGTTGAAAGTTTAAAATATTTTTTTTATAGTGTTAAGGGGTTCGTAAAAACTAGCACTCTCGCGTTTATCATAGGTCCTTAAAAGCCCTATAACCTACAAATTGAATTAAATCTGGAACTCACGCAAAACGACCAGCAGAGCAGGGTTGAAAGTTTAAAATATTTTTTTTATAGTGTTAAGGGGTTCGTAGAAACTAGCACTCTCGCGTTTATCATAGGTCCTTATAAGCCCTATAACCTACAAATTGAATCACGTCTGGAACTCACGCAAAACGTTCAGCAGAGCAGGGTTGAAAGTTTAAAATATTTTTTTTATAGTGTTAAGGGGTTCGTAGAAACTAGCACTCTCGCGTTTATCATAGGTCCTTATAAGCCCTATAACCTACAAATTGAATCACGTCTGGAACTCACGCAAAACGTTCAGCAGAGCAGGGTTGAAAGTTTAAAATATTTTTTTTATAGTGTTAAGGGGTTCGTAGAAACTAGCACTCTCACGTTTATCATAGGTCCTTATAAGCCCTATATTATACAAATTGAATTACGTCTGGAACTCACGCAAAACGTTCAGCAGAGCAGGGTTGAAAGTTTAAAATATTTTTTTTATAGTGTTAAGGGGTTCGTAGAAACTAGCACTCTCGCGTTTATCATAGGTCCTTATAAGCCCTATAACCTACAAATTGAATCACGTCTGGAACTCACGCAAAACGTTCAGCAGAGCAGGGTTGAAAGTTTAAAATATTTTTTTTATAGTGTTAAGGGGTTCGTAGAAACTAGCACTCTCGCGTTTATCATAGGTCCTTATAAGCCCTATATTATACAAATTGAATTACGTCTGGAACTCACGCAAAACGTTCAGCAGAGCAGGGTTGAAAGTTTAAAATATTTTTTTTATAGTGTTTAGGGTTTCGTAAAAACCAGCACTCTCGCGTTTATCATAGGTCCTTATAAGCCCTATAACCTACAAATTGAATTAAGTCTGGAACTCACGCAAAAAAACCAGCAGAGCAGGGTTGAAAGTTTAAAATATTTTTTTTATAGTGTTAAGGGGTTCGTAGAAACTAGCACTCTCGCGCTTATCATAGTTCCTTATAAGCCCTATAACCTACAAATTGAATCAAGTCTGGAACTCACGCAAAACGTTCAGCAGAGCAGGGTTGAAAGTTTAAAATATTTTTTTTATAGTGTTAAGGGGTTCGTAAAAACTAGCACTCTCGCGTTTCTAATAGGTCCTTAAAAGCCCTATAACCTAAAAATTGAATTAAATCTGGAACTCACGCAAAACGACCAGCAGAGCAGGGTTGAAAGTTTAAAATATTTTTTTTATAGTGTTAAGGGGTTCGTAGAAACTAGCACTCTCGCGTTTATCATAGGTCCTTATAAGCCCTATAACCTACAAATTGAATAAAGTCTGGAACTCACGCAAAAAAACCAGCAGAGCAGGGTTGAAAGTTTAAATTATTTTTTTTATAGTGTTAAGGGGTTCGTAGAAACTAGCACTCTCGCGTTTATCATAGGTCCTTATAAGCCCTATAACCTACAAATTGAATCAAGTCTGGAACTCACGCAAAAAAACCAGCAGAGCAGGGTTGAAAGTTTAAAATATTTTTTTTATAGTGTTAAGGGGTTCGTAAAAACTAGCACTCTCGCGTTTATCATAGGTCCTTATAAGCCCTATAACCTACAAATTGAATTAAGTCTGGAACTCACGCAAAAAAACCAGCAGAGCAGGGTTGAAAGTTTAAAATATTTTTTTTATAGTGTTAAGGGGTTCGTAGAAACTAGCACTCTCGCGTTTATCATAGGTCCTTATAAGCCCTATAACCTACAAATTGAATCAAGTCTAGAACTCACGCAAAACAATCAGCAGAGCAGGGTTGAAAGTTTAAAATATTTTTTTTAATAGTGTTAAGGGGTTCGTAAAAACTAGCACTCTCGCGTTTATCATAGGTCCTTAAAAGCCCTATAACCTACAAATTGAATTAAATCTGGAACTCACGCAAAACTACCAGCAGAGCAGGGTTGAAAGTTTAAAATATTTTTTTTATAGTGTTAAGGGGTTCGTAGAAACTAGCACTCTCGCGTTTATCATAGGTCCTTATAAGCCCTATAACCTACAAATTGAATCACGTCTGGAACTCACGCAAAACGTTCAGCAGAGCAGGGTTGAAAGTTTAAAATATTTTTTTTATATTGTTAAGGGGTTCGTAGAAACTAGCACTCTCAAGTTTATCATAGGTCCTTATAAGCCCTATAACCTACAAATTGAATTAAGTCTGGAACTCACGCAAAACGTTCAGCAGAGCAGGGTTGAAAGTTTAAAATATTTTTTTTATAGTGTTTAGGGGTTCGTAAAAACTAGAACTCTCGTGTTTATCATAGGTCCTTATAAGCCCTATAACCTACAAATTGAATTAAGTCTGGAACTCACGCAAAAAAACCAGCAGAGCAGGGTTGAAAGTTTAAAATATTTTTTTTATAGTGTTAAGGGGTTCGTAGAAACTAGCACTCTCGCGTTTATCATAGTTCCTTATAAGCCCTATAACCTACAAATTGAATCAAGTCTGGAACTCACGCAAAACGTTCAGCAGAGCAGGGTTGAAAGTTTAAAATATTTTTTTTATAGTGTTAAGGGGTTCGTAAAAACTAGCACTCTCGCGTTTATAATAGGTCCTTAAAAGCCCTATAACCTACAAATTGAATTAAATCTGAAACTCACGCTAAACGACCAGCAGAGCAGGGTTGAAAGTTAAAAATATTTTTTTTATAGTGTTAAGGGGTTCAAAGAAACTAGCACTCTCGCGTTTATCATAGGTCCTTATAAGCCCTATAACCTACAAATTGAATCACGTCTGGAACTCACGCAAAACGTTCAGCAGAGCAGGGTTGAAAGTTTAAAATATTTTTTTTATATTGTTAAGGGGTTCGTAGAAACTAGCACTCTCGCGTTTATCATAGGTCCTTATAAGCCCTATAACTTACAAATTGAATTAAGTCTGGAACTCACGCAAACCGTTCAGCAGAGCAGGGTTGAAAGTTTAAAATATTTTTTTTATAGTGATAAGGGGTTCGTAAAAACTAGCACTCTCGCGTTTATCATAGGTCCTTATAAGCCCTATAACTTACAAATTGAATTTCATCTGGAACTCACGCAAACCGTTCAGCAGAGCAGGGTTGAAAGATTAAAATATTTTTTTTATAGTGTTAAGGGATTCGTAGAAACTAGCACTCTCGCGTTTATCATAGGTCCTTATAAGCCCTATAACCTACAAATTGAATCACTTTGGAACTCACGCAAAACGACCAGCAGAGCAGGGTTAATAGTTTAAAATATTTTTTTTATAGTGTTAAGTTAAGTTTTTAAAGTGTTTTTATTTGTGTTTTTTTATACTGAGTTCTAGTTTTTTGGCGTGAGTTCCAGCCTTGATTCAAATATAAGGTTATAGGGCTTATAAGGACCTATGATAAACACGAGAGTGCTAGTTTATACGAACCCCTTAACACTATAAAAAAATATTTTAAACTTTCAACCCTGCTCTGCTGGTTTTTTTGCGTGAGTTCCAGACTTGATTCAAATATATGGTAATAGGTCTTATAAGGATCTATGATAAACGCGAGAGTGCTAGTTTTTACGAACCCCTTAACACTATAAAAAAAATACTTTAAACTTTCAACCCTGCTCTGCTGGTTTTTTTGCGAGAGTTCCAGACTTGATTCAAATTGTAGGTTATAGGGCTTATAAGGACCTATGATAAACGCGAGAGTGCTAGTTTTTACGAATCCCTTAACACTATAAAAAAAATATTTTAAACTTTCAACCCTGCTCTGCTGAACGGTTTGCGTGAGTTCCAGACGAAATTCAATTTGTAAGTTATAGGGCTTATAAGGACCTATGATAAACGCGAGAGTGCTAGTTTCTACGAACCCCTTTACATTATAAAAAAAATATTTTTAACTTTCAACCCTGCTCTGCTGAACGTTTTGCGTGAGTTCCAGACGTGATTCAATTTGTAGGTTATAGGGCTTATAAGGACCTATGATAAACGCGAGAGTGCTAGTTTCTACGAACCCCTTAACACTATAAAAAAAATATTTTAAACTTTCAACCCTGCTCTGCTGAACGTTTTGCGTGAGTTCTAGACGTGATTTAATTTGTAGGTTATAGGGCTTATAAGGACCTATGATAAACGCGAGAGTGCTAGTTTCTACGAACCCCTTAACACTATAAAAAAAATATTTTTAACATTCAACCCTGCTCTGCTGGTCGTTTTGCGTGAGTTCCAGACTTGATTCAATTTGTAGGTTATAGGGCTTATAAGGACCTATGTTAAACGCGAGAGTGCTAGTTTCTACGAACCCCTTAACACTATAAAAAAAATAATTTAAACTTTCAACCCTGCTCTGCTGGTTTTTTTGCGTGAGTTCCAGATTTAATTCAATTTGTAGGTTATAGGGCTTTTAAGGACCTATGATAAACTTGAGAGTGCTAGTTTCTACGAACCCCTTAACATTATTAAAAAAAATATTTTAAAGTTTCAACCCTGCTCTGCTGGTTTTTTTGCGTAAGTTCCAGACTTGATTCAATTTGTAGGTTATAGGGCTTATAAGGACCTATGATAAACGCGAGAGTGCTAGTTTCTACGAACCCCTTAACATTATTAAAAAAAATATTTTAAAGTTTCAACCCTGCTCTGCTGGTTTTTTTGCGTAAGTTCCAGACTTGATTCAATTTGTAGGTTATAGGGCTTATAAGGACCTATGATAAACGCGAGAGTGCTAGTTTCTACAAACCCCTTAACACTATAAAAAAAATAATTTAAACTTTCAACCCTGCTCTGCTGAACGTTTTGCGTGAGTTCCAGACGTGATTCAATTTGTAGGTTATAGGGCTTATAAGGACCTATGATAAACGCGAGAGTGCTAGTTTCTACGAACCCCTTAACACTATAAAAAAAATATTTTAAACTTTCAACCCTGCTCTGCTGAACGTTTTGCGTGAGTTCCAGACGTAATTCAATTTGTATAATATAGGGCTTATAAGGACCTATGATAAACGTGAGAGTGCTAGTTTCTACGAACCCCTTAACAATATAAAAAAAATATTTTAAACTTTCAACCCTGCTCTGCTGAACGTTTTGCGTGAGTTCCAGACGTGATTCAATTTGTAGGTTATAGGACTTATAAGGACCTATGATAAACGCGAGAGTGCTAGTTTCTACGAACCCCTTAACACTATAAAAAAAATATTTTAAACTTTCAACCCTGCTCTGCTGAACGTTTTGCGTGAGTTCCAGACGTGATTCAATTTGTAGGTTATAGGGCTTATAAGGACCTATGATAAACGCGAGAGTGCTAGTTTCTACGAACCCCTTAACACTATAAAAAAAATATTTTAAACTTTCAACCCTGCTCTGCTGGTCGTTTTGCGTGAGTTCCAGATTTAATTCAATTTGTAGGTTATAGGGCTTTTAAGGACCTATGATAAACGCGAGAGTGCTAGTTTTTACGAACCCCTTAACACTATAAAAAAAATATTTTAAACTTTCAACCCTGCTCTGCTGAACGTTTTGCGTGAGTTCCAGACTTGATTCAATTTGTAGGTTATAGGGCTTATAAGGACCTATGATAAACGCGAGAGTGCTAGTTTCTACGAACCCCTTAACACTATAAAAAAAATAATTTAAACTTTCAACCCTGCTCTGCTGGTTTTTTTGCGTGAGTTCCAGACTTAATTCAATTTGTAGGTTATAGGGCTTATAAGGACCTATGATAAACGCGAGAGTGCTAGTTTCTACGAATCCCTTAACACTATAAAAAAAATATTTTAAACTTTCAACCCTGCTCTGCTGAACGGTTTGCGTGAGTTCCAGACGAAATTCAATTTGTAAGTTATAGGGCTTATAAGGACCTATGATAAACGCGAGAGTGCTAGTTTTTACGAACCCCTTATCACTATAAAAAAAATATTTTAAACTTTCAACCCTGCTCTGCTGAACGGTTTGCGTGAGTTCCAGACTTAATTCAATTTTTAAGTTATAGGGCTTATAAGGACCTATGATAAACGCGAGAGTGCTAGTTTCTACGAACCCCTTAACAATATAAAAAAAATATTTTAAACTTTCAACCCTGCTCTGCTGAACGTTTTGCGTGAGTTCCAGACGTGATTCAATTTGTAGGTTATAGGGCTTATAAGGACCTATGATAAACGCGAGAGTGCTAGTTTCTACGAACCCCTTAACACTATAAAAAAAATATTTTTAACTTTCAACCCTGCTCTGCTGGTCGTTTTGCGTGAGTTTCAGATTTAATTCAATTTGTAGGTTATAGGACTTTTAAGGACCTATTATAAACGCGAGAGTGCTAGTTTTTACGAACCCCTTAACACTATAAAAAAAATATTTTAAACTTTCAACCCTGCTCTGCTGAACGTTTTGCGTGAGTTCCAGACTTGATTCAATTTGTAGGTTATAGGGCTTATAAGGAACTATGATAAACGCGAGAGTGCTAGTTTCTACGAACCCCTTAACACTATAAAAAAAATATTTTAAACTTTCAACCCTGCTCTGCTGGTTTTTTTGCGTGAGTTCCAGACTTAATTCAATTTGTAGGTTATAGGGCTTATAAGGACCTATGATAAACGCGAGAGTGCTAGTTTTTACGAACCCCTAAACACTATAAAAAAAATATTTTAAACTTTCAACCCTGCTCTGCTGAACGTTTTGCGTGAGTTCCAGACGTAATTCAATTTGTATAATATAGGGCTTATAAGGACCTATGATAAACGCGAGAGTGCTAGTTTCTACGAACCCCTTAACACTATAAAAAAAATATTTTAAACTTTCAACCCTGCTCTGCTGAACGTTTTGCGTGAGTTCCAGACGTGATTCAATTTGTAGGTAATAGGGCTTATAAGGACCTATGATAAACGCGAGAGTGCTAGTTTCTACGAACCCCTTAACACTATAAAAAAAATATTTTAAACTTTCAACCCTGCTCTACTGGTCGTTTTGCGTGAGTTCCAGATTTAATTCAATTTGTAGGTTATAGGGCTTTTAAGGACCTATGATAAACGCGAGAGTGCTAGTTTCTACGAACCCCTTAACACTATAAAAAAAATATTTTAAACTTTCAACCCTGCTCTGCTGAACGTTTTGCGTGAGTTCCAGACGTGATTCAATTTGTAGGTAATAGGGCTTATAAGGACCTATGATAAACGCGAGAGTGCTAGTTTCTACGAACCCCTTAACACTATAAAAAAAATATTTTAAACTTTCAACCCTGCTCTGCTGAACGTTTTGCGTGAGTTCCAGACGTGATTCAATTTGTAGGTTATAGGGCTTATAAGGACCTATGATAAACGCGAGAGTGCTAGTTTCTACGAACCCCTTAACACTATAAAAAAAATATTTTAAACTTTCAACCCTGCTCTGCTGGTCGTTTTGCGTGAGTTCCAGATTTAATTCAATTTGTAGGTTATAGGGCTTTTAAGGACCTATGATAAACGCGAGAGTGCTAGTTTTTACGAACCCCTTAACACTATAAAAAAAATATTTTAAACTTTCAACCCTGCTCTGCTGAACGTTTTGCGTGAGTTCCAGACTTGATTCAATTTGTAGGTTATAGGGCTTATAAGGACCTATGATAAACATGAGAGTGCTAGTTTCTACGAACCCCTTAACACTATAAAAAAAAAAATTTAAACTTTCAACCCTGCTCTGCTGGTTTTTTTGCGTGAGTTCCAGACTT
Organism: Thera obeliscata; assembly: GCA_947578465.1. NCBI lineage: Eukaryota > Metazoa > Arthropoda > Insecta > Lepidoptera > Geometridae > Thera > Thera obeliscata. The sequence continues at coordinate 13,592,521 of OX387916.1, forward strand.
AATTCAATTTGTAGGTTATAGGGCTTATAAGGACCTATGATAAACGCGAGAGTGCTAGTTTCTACGAATCCCTAAACACTATAAAAAAAATATTTTAAACTTTCAACCCTGCTCTGCTGAACGTTTTGCGTGAGTTCCAGACTTGATTCAATTTGTAGGTTATAGGGCTTATAAGGAACTATGATAAACGCGAGAGTGCTAGTTTCTACGAACCCCTTAACACTATAAAAAAAATATTTTAAACTTTCAACCCTGCTCTGCTGGTTTTTTTGCGTGAGTTCCAGACTTAATTCAATTTGTAGGTTATAGGGCTTATAAGGACCTATGATAAACGCGAGAGTGCTAGTTTTTACGAACCCCTAAACACTATAAAAAAAATATTTTAAACTTTCAACCCTGCTCTGCTGAACGTTTTGCGTGAGTTCCAGACGTAATTCAATTTGTATAATATAGGGCTTATAAGGACCTATGATAAACGCGAGAGTGCTAGTTTCTACGAACCCCTTAACACTATAAAAAAAATATTTTAAACTTTCAACCCTGCTCTGCTGAACGTTTTGCGTGAGTTCCAGACGTGATTCAATTTGTAGGTTATAGGGCTTATAAGGACCTATGATAAACGCGAGAGTGCTAGTTTCTACGAACCCCTTAACACTATAAAAAAAATATTTTAAACTTTCAACCCTGCTCTGCTGGTCGTTTTGCGTGAGTTCCAGATTTAATTCAATTTGTAGGTTATAGGGCTTTTAAGGACCTATGATAAACGCGAGAGTGCTAGTTTTTACGAACCCCTTAACACTATAAAAAAAATATTTTAAACTTTCAACCCTGCTCTGCTGATTGTTTTGCGTGAGTTCCAGACTTGATTCAATTTGTAGGTTATAGGGCTTATAAGGACCTATGATAAACGCGAGAGTGCTAGTTTCTACGAACCCCTTAACACTATAAAAAAAATATTTTAAACTTTCAACCCTGCTCTGCTGGTTTTTTTGCGTGAGTTCCAGACTTAATTCAATTTGTAGGTTATAGGGCTTATAAGGACCTATGATAAACGCGAGAGTGCTAGTTTTTACGAACCCCTTAACACTATAAAAAAAATAATTTAAACTTTCAACCCTGCTCTGCTGGTTTTTTTGCGTGAGTTCCAGACTTAATTCAATTTGTAGGGTATAGGGCTTATAAGGACCCATGATAAACTTGAGAGTGCTAGTTTCTACGAACCCCTTAACAATATAAAAAAATTATTTTAAACTTTCAACCCTGCTCTGCTGAACGTTTTGCGTGAGTTCCAGACGTGATTCAATTTGTAGGTTATAGGGCTTATAAGGACCTATGATAAACGCGAGAGTGCTAGTTTCTACGAACCCCTTAACACTATAAAAAAAATATTTTAAACTTTCAACCCTGCTCTGCTGAACGGTTTGCGTGAGTTCCAGACTTGATTCAATTTGTAGGTTATAGGGCTTATAAGGACCTATGATAAACGCGAGAGTGCTGGTTTCTACGAACCCCTTAACACTATAAAAAAAATAATTTAAACTTTCAACCCTGCTCTGCTGGTTTTTTTGCGTGAGTTCCAGACTTAATTCAATTTGTAGGGTATAGGGCTTATAAGGACCTATGATAAACTTGAGAGTGCTAGTTTCTACGAACCCCTTAACAATATAAAAAAATTATTTTAAACTTTCAACCCTGCTCTGCTGAACGTTTTGCGTGAGTTCCAGACGTGATTCAATTTGTAGGTTATAGGGCTTATAAGGACCTATGATAAACGCGAGAGTGCTAGTTTCTACGAACCCCTTAACACTATAAAAAAAATATTTTAAACTTTCAACCCTGCTCTGCTGAACGGTTTGCGTGAGTTCCAGACGTAATTCAATTTGTAAGTTATAGGGCTTATAAGGACCTATGATAAACTTGAGAGTGCTAGTTTCTACGAACCCCTTAACACTATAAAAAAAATATTTTAAACTTTCAACCCTGCTCTGCTGAACGTTTTGCGTGAGTTCCAGACGTGATTCAATTTGTAGGTTATAGGGCTTATAAGGACCTATGATAAACGCGAGAGTGCTAGTTTCTACGAACCCCTTAACACTATAAAAAAAATATTTTAAACTTTCAACCCTGCTCTGCTGAACGTTTTGCGTGAGTTCCAGACGTGATTCAATTTGTAGGTTATAGGGCTTATAAGGACCTATGAAAAACGCGAGAGTGCTAGTTTCTACGAACTCCTTAACACTATAAAAAAAATATTTTAAACTTTCAACCCTGCTCTGCTGAACGTTTTGCGTGAGTTCCAGACGTGATTCAATTTGTAGGTTATAGGGCTTATAAGGACCTATGATAAACGCGAGAGTGCTAGTTTCTACGAACCCCTTAACACTATAAAAAAAATATTTTAAACTTTCAACCCTGCTCTGCTGAACGTTTTGCGTGAGTTCCAGACTTGATTCAATTTGTAGGTTATAGGGCTTATAAGGACCTATGATAAACGCGAGAGTGCTATTTTCTACGAACCCCTTAACACTATAAAAAAAATATTTTAAACTTTCAACCCTGCTCTGCTGGTTTTTTTGCGTGAGTTCCAGACTTGATTCAATTTGTAGGTAATAGGTCTTATAAGGACCTATGATAAACGCGAGAGTGCTAGTTTTTACGAACCCCTTAACACTATAAAAAAAATATTTTAAATTTTCAACCCTGCTCTGCTGGTTTTTTTGCGTGAGTTCTAGACTTGATTCAATTTGTAGGTAATAGGTCTTATAAGGACCTATGATAAACGCGAGAGTGCTAGTTTTTACGAACCCCTTAACACTATAAAAAAAATATTTTAAACTTTCAACCCTGCTCTGCTGGTTTTTTTGCGTGAGTTCCAGACTTCATTCAAGTTCTAGGTAGTAGCTCTAGTATGGATCTATGAGAGACGAAAGAGTTCTAGCTCTTGCAAACTGTTTAAAACCATAAAAAAAATATTAATATTTTTTGTTCAAATCACTTTTTTCAGGTTTTCAGGCCAGAACTATTTCTGAAAAGTATCAGGAACTGTAGAGCAGAGCTTTAGGCACATGAAAATATTTTTTTTTATTTTATTGGTGAAAAATGATCTGCTACGGGAAGTTGGCAGAGCATATTTTCAATTGTTTTTTTTTCAGGTTTTCAGGCCAGAACTATTCCTGAAAAGTATCAGGAACTGTAGAACTATGCTGCATGCGAATAGAACTCACTTTTTTTTTTGATCTGCTGGACAATGATCTGCTAAGTTCACACGCATATAGAAACTACCGAAGATTTACAATAACAATAAACGCGTTGGACCGAGTTTGGACATATACCGTTTCGGTTGGACTGGCGCCCAACACCAGGCACTTTATTTTTCTAACTCAATAAACTTATGAACTTTGGTCACCGGACCACCTAAACTGTTATTTGTCTAAGACAAGTTTAACTAGTTTACAGGTTGTTTGTTCTCGATCAATTATTTTCTTGCAAAATAAACAATCGAATCATTTATTTATTTATTACAAAAGTTTTATTTATTTACTTACTTTTATTAATGACCTGATGAGTTCGCAGAGTGAGGCCTACATCCTAACATAGACCTACACTACATAGACCTAAGTCCTCTAATTCTTCTTCTTCTTATCGTGTCACTGATTCTTTCGAACCAAGTGTGGTGAAAGGATTTTAAGTCCTCTAATACTTACTGATATTGTGAAGGAAAAATTAACAACTTTTACTTTAATAATTAAAAAAAAAAAATAAGTGGATACTCATTGGCGCCCAACGTGGTGTTTTGCCATTTTGATGTTTGCCATAATATGCTGATACTTTGCTATTAGAATGACGACCCGATCAAAGCACCGTAGTTCATAAGCACATAAAGGGGTTTGTACATAGGCATGATAACGATACGACTATTTTAAAAACGGTGTTTTAAGCCAGCACGAAGACGTTATGTTGGCTAATTGGCAAGAGGGGGCAATTATGGAGCCTAACGACCGGTAGCGCGGCGAAAACGGGAGCATTACGTATCCTGCCTAAATAGCTTCGGTTTTTGTAAGCATTTAAGCACTTATAACACTGTGCTTGGAACTGTTTTGTTCTCTTGGAGCTTACATATGCAAACCGTGTCTTTGATGTGCCTTTGGTTTTTTTCACATTATGTTTATAGTCGAAAAAAACTTTCTTCAGTCAACTTTCATCAGTCTAGCTTTTATGGTTTCGGAGAAAAATGGCTGTGACACGGCCGGACAGACAGACAGACAGACAGACATGACGAATCTATAAGGGTTCCGTTTTTGCCATTTGGCTTCGGAACCCTAACAAACAGAAAAACTTTATAACGAAACCCACATGTCTCGGCGCTTCAAAAGCCCTAGTCGGTCCCATGCATTTTGTATGGTGGTTTTGTATGAGGTGAGCTAGTGCAAACTGCGTGGGTTTCCCATTCTTTTTCTGCCCCATGATGAGAGAGACCGTCGCTGTCGTAACACACAAGTCTCCTATAATGATAACTAGCTTTACACTATTTTTCTAATGCCAATCATTTTGTCAGACAGACAACAGGTTTAATGCAGTTAGATTTAGTCCAGTTGGAGACCTTAAATTAAATTTACCTTTAATTGTCATCACTCAATCACACATCAGCAAAATCTTTTTCAACAACCTTAAACTTTTCTAGGTCACACCCAATAAGTTTATCTATAAAAAGGGAATTGGCAAGTTTATGAAACTTTTGGGATGACCCGAAAGTTAGTGAGTAAGGTCCCCGAGGCTGTAACTTGTAAGTTTGCTTCTCATATACCGATCACAGCACTCTGGAGATGTCTCATCACTGAGCCTAGTTTTCACGCCAATAAAATATCTGCAGGCATTATCAATGATACTTTTGTAACTACTTTTTTACTTTCTTTTACTCCAAATTTTTACTAAAATCTTGGAACACCATGTTAAAATGTTTTTTTTTTTATAATTATGTTTTTTTATACTAGTAGTTCACCCCGAACTGAGATCTCGTGATGCGATCCAAATGCTCCGAAAATTTTAGTGAAAAAAATGTGCCACCATCACGCATTGTGTTACTTTGAGAAAGCATTTTTCTCCAGATTCAAGTCGTTTGTCAAGCCAAGTTGTTTGTAAGATCTTCGTTCGCTTCGCTCACTCGATCAACAACTATAAAGTTGATGGAATAAGTATATAGCCCACCTGATTATAAGTGGCAACCATCGCCTATAACAAAGCATTGCTTCGTAGGTCACGCGCGTCAAGAATCTGTTCTGCGATGCGCTGCTCTGCATCCATCAACTTGAGGCATACAGATGTTCAGCCTCACGTGCCAGTAATTTCACCGGCAACCACACCCTTCAAACCGAAACACAGCAATGCTAAATGTCCCATTTCAGTCAAAAGTATAGGGATTAACGTATAGGCTACTTTTAATCCAGGTAGGTACTTGAAAAAAATATGTCAGTTCAGCCATAACTTGTCACGGCCAATCCTTTTTGATACGGTACAATGTTTACATAGGATAAGAACGCTATTGTGCACATGGCTTTAGTGATCAGTGCCCGTGAGATGGCCAACATGATCGTATACCTACGGTTAGAGATCCGTATAATGTGCGGTTCAGGGATATTACCTGATAAGCAACGACCTTTATAATCTATAATCACGCTCTGAACAAGTAGTGCTTAAACTCACACTTTATAAAAGACTTAGTCCTACAAAATACTAACAGTGCATACGGTGTTATTAGTATATTTATATTATTTGTGATGTTGTATTTTCCAAAAGATTCTTTATTTATTAGTGTACACAATACAAAACATAGGAAAGGAACAGAAATAGAGGACGTGATTGATTGAGGATGATGAGAAAAAGATTTTTACTTTACTATATTTTATTTCATATGCATTTAGTTGAATGTTCAATTTTTAGTTTCACAGTGTTTAATAGTGCTAAAGCCTTGCATTCATATAAGCATTCTGCGGTAGCATCAGTGAAACGCTGTCAAATATGACAGCGATATTTAATAACGCAAGGCAAATGATGGCACTGTAGATATAAATATTAAAAACAACGAGCGGTTTTATCGCTAAAACGCTTTCAATCTGAAATAGGTTAGCCCATACGATGTTTTCAATCCCCACAAACAAATAGGTGAGCCGAGTTGTCCCTGTATTCAATAACGTTACACATGTAGGTCACTCCGACTAACGAGGGACCAAATAAAATGGACGGAAAACAGTGGCGCGAACTGCGAGCTTTCGCGAGAGTTAGAAATGCTAATTGGAAACGTTGAATGATAATGAATGTAGGTAAAAGAAGCACTTTTCACTAGGAAACACCCACATTTATTTCGGACACGAACTAACCTAAAAAGACGGGGACAACCCACGCAAATAAACACGATTTTAATTTACCTTTTGTTCAAAATATTTGCATTCGTCATGATTGGTGACGCCATCTTGTTTTCTTTATTGGCGCGAAATGTGAACAATTGTGATTGAAGAAAAACTAAAAAGAAAGGTTTACAGCCTCTTCGAATTGTACAATTTACTTTTGATGACGAAAATAACTGTTATTTTAACAAGAACCCGCATATTACTATTATTTGTTTATTATTTTATTTTGATAAAAATCGTATAGATAGTCAATTTAGGTAGAAGATTTTTAAGCTCGTCTCATCTACCACAGCAATGACTACACACGTAACTAAGTGGCTGACCCAATAGACCTACTGCTCTAACTTGACCTGCCTAGCCCCTCTCCTGCATACACAAATAGACCACAAAAGAGGTTTCTCATACTCAGAGGTAGGTCAAGTTTCTCTGGATGTGAATGTAGCTTTTAATTGCTGTTTCATATTGAAAAACCAACAAAAATCGGTCGAAAAATAAACAAATATTGTACCTGGAAGCGTGATTGGTATCTACGGTAATTAAATACAAACAAGTGTAAACGTTAAGTATTGAGATACCAGTAAACAATTTTACCAATAAAATGCTTATTACTTATGTTTTAGTTGACAAAAGAAGTGTAGCTCTGTTATAGCTTTTTGAAAGTTTTTATCCATTTTTACACAAAGTTGACTCTACCTAAGTATATTACCTAGTATATTCAGAGTGAAGAGGTGAAAAGATAAAGGACCTCGGTGTTTGATTCTTCTACACTGAGGGAGTTATTAATAATCCTGGCGTAGCGTTGGACTAGTTAATCCGTGTTTTGTCTCTTGCATTGACATGCAATTGTCAACTCGAGCAAATGTGACAAAATACGGATTAACTAGCCCAACGCTACGCCAGGATTATTAATAACACCCTGAAAGTATATTGTGTATTTTTTTATATACTCAGTTTTTTTTAACTAGCTGACGGAACAAGCATAGAAACCTGTCAAATTTTGAAGACCGAAAAAGAAAATTGAAAAAGTTTTAAGATTAAAGGCCGCAGGAAGTCGATGGATGGAGGCTCAGAATCGTTCTTCCTGGAAATGTGTAGGGTAGAACTGCCACTAGCACACTAGTGTGTATTCCACTGCTGCCCTATGTATGCAGTGGAATTCTTCAGGCTAATGATGATGACAAATACAAGAAGATGAAGTCGCAATGTCGACCACTATGCCTTAAGTAGCCAAGTCTAAACTTAACTAGTACCTACATTGTGAATTGTTCTGGGTCTTAGTGGATTGTCGCCACCCCATTACCCTTGATACTCTCTTAGCTCTTTATGTACTCATTTAACTTTATGTTTAAAACGAAACTAAGCACCAGTTTAAATTTTAAATCGATTAAGCTTTTACGACATGACAGCTTTACAGAAACATAATCGAAGGAAAGGTGAAGAATATTTTCTTCTAACTAGGAAGGGGAAGACCGAAGCTAAACTACATAAAGACGTACATAATATAAGGAGGTCAAGGATGTTGCCCTCAAAAGGAATACCTGTAGCAAAATGCATTCATTAGCCGGCAAGAGCCTTGCTCTTAAATTAAAAGAAGATAATGATAGCTTGTACTTTCTTAAACCATTTTCAGCTTGAATCTGAGCTTGCTAAATAATAATGTAACATTGCATGTAAATACTTTGCATTGGTTTTTTTATGACTTTTGAGAGGCGATCACGACACTCAAAAGGATTGGATCACTAGAAAGATTGGTGAGAGACCGCTGTGCTGGAGACCGGAATGAGTAGAATGTTTTAGGGGAGACCTTAGCCCATTATTACACAGTAGGTATATAACAAAATAGTAATTGCCAAGTTGATTTTATTGCGTGAGATTGCCTCTCGATCAAATCCTTAAAAAATCGTGCTATCCTTGAGCTAGCTCCAAAATTCATCGCATATTTAAAGACCTTCCAAGAGCTTTGTTTAACTTCTGAAGTGGCTTAAAGGGACGTCGTCCGCATAGAACAGTGCTTTAAGATCCCAACACACTCGACGCTCTTTGTTTTACAAACGTTATTCAAAAATGTATCTTCTATCCCTGTATTTACGTCGTATTATATTTAGTTACGTGATCAAGACGAATCCGACACCTTATATTATCTAAATCCATCAAGCTGTCTGACTGCCCTGAGACAATGAAACGCACCCACACACACATGCATAATTTATACCCGAGTAGGGTAAAGATCCCAGTTCCGCACGTTGTTCGGCGTTTAGTAAAACTAATTGCAGAATTATGCGACCACAGCTCTATGGAAACAAAGCATCGTTTACACAACCTTGTTAGAACAGTAACTAGTGAATTAGGGGTAATATACCCTGGGATTTTGTTGGAAGCTCATTTAAATTTTGTATAACAAAAGTTTGGTCGTATTACTACAGATACAGATAGCCTGCACTTTAGTTGTAAAATATCTATCCAGATTACAAATATGCGAGTGTCTATTGTATCTAAATTAAATCTTTTGTCATAATCTTTCACATTTTGTTACGAAAAGGTGTAAAATATAAAAACTCTAGTTGCATGCAATTGCAACAAAAAACAAATAGGCTTACGAATAGACGTATTTACAGGCACGTTAGGCATCTCTTCAGATCCCTTGGTACCCAAAGCTATTGATTGAAAATTTGTGTATAGTTGTTTTTGTAATTGTAGGATTTTGTAGTGGTGGCAATCTCATTTTCTTAGGTGTTAGAGATAACCAACTTTACATTCAGACCACCTCCGACCTTCCCCATTCATTTATCGTCATCTCACGATTACTCGTGGTAGAGGGGGATGCCAAGATACAGAGTTATGGGGATAGATAAGGAGGCTCTATCGGATCGGGGCTTTTCCTTTACACCCTTCATGAGCGCAATGTATTCCTGTATAATCATACCGGCAACCGATGTACAGTCGGCTACATTAAAATATAAACAATTTGTAACACCTAGTGCTCGTATAGCATTGTAATGTGCAGTTTAAGGGGAAAAATCTACAAAGCTTAGAAAGCTTTAAGTAAGTTAATTTGGCTGATTCTCCAGACATAGCTTTACATTTGATTACTTTCACTTAAAATCCTTTCACCACACTCACTGGTTTGAAAGAACCAATGACTCTAAATTCATTACCGTGTGCCTGAGGTATCGTTTTTTATTTCAATACCGTCACTTTCAATGTATTATCGTGATGCAATTTTTGACTTATTTTTTTTATATTTGCACTCAAAAGCTGCGACACAAGCTTGAAACGAATGAATTGTATATATATTATATTGCAGCTGACTGTACGCGGAATATCTTATCGAGAGAAACAGAACATTTGGACTGAAAAACCAATCACTTTCATTGCTTTTTACCGTGAGTATACCCCAGTTATGGATCACTTAAAATGAGGCTATCAAATCCCAGGCTGGCAGATGCCTACATAATGATATTTTTTCTTGCAAATAAATTTGAAATAATGTATTGATATGTTTTTAGATATGTATTGATTTTAACAGTTATTTCCAGTAGGTAGCCCTGTTGTTCAGTTCGGGTTCTGCTAACTAAAGAACTGAGATTTTTCTCAGTAGTTTAACACATAACTATACGCTTTGGTTTAACATACCATAACAGTACTACTTGTGTATTCGTGAACTATTATATAAAACCCAAGACTTTTTTCGATAAAAGTTTAATTATGGAAAAAACATTGGATTTGGATCTAGTTTTGTAGTTTTCCTAATTTAAAAATGCAGGCCATCTTTTCTTTGCACTGGCGCTTGAGACAACGTCTTTTTGCCAAGCCCGTTTTGTTAGCTTTTCGGTCTAGCTGACTAATGCCATAACCTGACACTGAGGTATTTTGGTGCTGGCAATACCTAACCTACAAGGCGGCACTATAAAATTGTATGCTCTAAACATGTCTATACTTTTTATGAAAAAGAAACAAATAGTTTGGTATAATAGAAGTCGTAGCCATTGCTACCAACCAACCAAAATCATCAACCATTTTGACGTTATAAAAAAGTTTGGAGCAGCGGATTCCGTATAAAGGATATTTTTTGCTGAGCACCAAAAATACTTCTTTCAACACGCGTTAAAATGGATTAATATGACCGTAATAAACATCCGCGAAGTATGTCGGGCCAGTGCCTTATCCTAGAACAATAAATAATATTTCTCATTACCCAGCGCCGGGATTTACGATACTCGGGCTATCGCACTCGTCCGCGGCCGTTTGTTTCCATTTGCTTTATTGTGAGCCGGTTACATAAATTGCAACTTCTAAATAACATCTTCAAATTTTGGGCTTTAAATTTAACCACAACATCAACTATTGTACCACCTAGGTACAATAGTTGATGTTGTGGTTAAATTTATAGACAGGTAGTTTTAGGTAGGACATAAAAGATCAAGTTGCTGTACCCTAGTTGTGCTTGTATCTTATAACTTCTGAGTATCTTCTTTTTTGTTTGTTCTTGTAGTTGTATCTGTGTTGTAGCTGTGTATGTATCTTCTATATTTTAATGAATTCATTTCATTTCATTCATTCAATCAGGGGCCTAATTCTCGGGCCGATCTCGATCATTTTGCAATTTTATCTTATTGCTTCTTTTCGAAGAGAGAATGGATGATTTCCTTGAGTAATTCATCGACGACCTCATCGTAGAAGCCTCAACAGCTACGATATACGGAAAACGTAGAAAAAGTGCGGGGTTGTGCAATGCCAAAAATTAAATAAACGCTTAGAAAATCTCGGTCGGCCCGAGAATTAGGTCCCAGAAGTTGTTCCTATCGTAAGCTATGTTGAATCTCCAATGCTAACCAAACTTTCGTTCGAAATTTGAATTAAAAAGAGTTTGAAATTCGAATGACACTCATCCCGAAATCCTTAATTCGACGTAAATCACGGGCAGGTGCATCGCAAATGTCAAATTATCCGACCAATCATAACGACTTTAAAATTAAATACGCCTGAACGTAATAATAATTGATAGCACTGATACACTCGATGACGATCATTCAAACGGCATGGTACTTTGCTATAAGTACCCATTATTATTATTTTACCACAAAAATATTTAAATTCTCGCATGTTGTAACACGTGTTTGTTGTTTCCACTGATTGCTAAATAATTTTACTAGGCGTGTATACCATATTCTACACATTCATTCAAACATGATTCTTGTCTCATCTTTTTGATCCCCAGGATTTTTTTTTTCATTTAGAAAACTCTCAATACCCATAGTCTATAATTATCACTGTTTTTACAAACAAAAGCTTCCAATATAAACGCAAAAAAGCCACTGAACAAAATCTCCAATTAGAACCAGTAGCGACATCTAGCCGTGAACCACCAGTACTAAAACATGTCTCTCCCGAACCCTGTGCAAAACCGCAGTCAGCTGTGCATTTGCCGAACCTTCCCGCGAAGCCTCCCCATCTATCGGCGCTCTCGGGAACCATTCCCAACTACCTCCCCGCAGGACAGACCCCTCCGCAGCCTATCGATCTTGCACTACAACTTACGCAAACCGGGTACAGCTCTTAGCTTTTAAAATCCCAAGTTATCAGTACAGGACACTGATCAGGTGTAGTTCTAAGTGGTTGTGATAGTGCGTATACTTTAATCCGTAGGTGAGTGTTGATAGTTGATTTGTGCCGTCGACCGTCATTCATACTTCACCCATTCATGATGACGTAGAAGGAAACCGATCCAGTGATTTATAACTCTATACCCATATTTTGATGTGTTGCTGATGACAGTAGACCTTTGCTTTGGTGTAATTCTATTGTTACTAATGATAGAGAAGGACCTTCAGCAGTGAAAAAATTAGGTCACCGATGAAACTTTAATTCATTGAATGAACTTTCTCGAATGAGTTGTTTGGAGCGCCATGATGAGTCATTAATATTATAGTTTGTTTATCGAAGGGTAACGCCTGTAACTACTCATTCAGCAACCTTTAATAATTGATGAGTAGTATAATGGAATTCATTACAAACCTTTGAAGGTTATGAAATATTCGTAACCTCTCTATTGGCTTTGACGTCATCACACTGACCCAATTCTACAGAGCATCTTAGCTGAAGCTTTCAGTAATTCTTTATGTATGGTTGATAGGTTTAACATTTCCTCACGATGTTTTCCTTCACCGTTTGAGAGCACTGGCATATCGTAGAACCTAAAAAGTTCGAAAATATGTGTCTAGTGCACGAAAGGAGCCTCTTTGCGGCGCACTTAAAATCTTTTCACCACACTTGGTTCGAAAGAATCAGTGACACGATAAGAAGAAGAAGGTTTAACATTGCTATAGAATCAAAATCTAAAAGCATGCATCGAAATCTACAAACAAAGCAATCTAAAAGCTCTTTGGAAATACAGTCTAAACCTGACAGTTGTTTTTATTTGTGTAATACATATATATAAAACTAGCGGCCGCCCGCGGCTTCGCTCGCCCCGTTACCGTTCCCGTTGTAAAAAAACATATTTATTCACCTTTTAAACTTTCTCTGGACTTTCACAAATAATTACAAGCTCTGCTTAGTTTGGGGCTGGGTAGTGCTGTGTGAATTGTCCACAATATTTATTATTTATTATTATAATTCAAGACCAAAATTAGCGAAATCGGTCCAGCCGTTCTTGAGTTTTAGTGAGACTAACGAACAGCAATTCATTTTTATATATAAGAAGAAGAAAATTGACACTGATACCTGTTTTCTGAGTGCTGTTTAATATGCACTATGTATCCATGCAATTTCTTATATTTATTTTTTCTCAATTCCAGGAGAGCATCGACGCGACCGGCAGCTCGTCGGAGATCACACTCTCGGAGCAGCACGACCAGCCACTCGCAGCTGGCAAGGAGCCCTACCCTGACGACGAGGATGAAGGCTCCGGCATAGAACCTGACGAGAGCTCAGGCTCTGGCTGGGGGCCCGGCCCCGGACCTGACGACGAAGACGGACGCGGATCAGGTGACTCGGCCAGACTACCCATTGAAATCCCCGAAGATGACGAGGACTTTGAGCCGAGATTACAAAATACTTTCATCACTGCGTCATCTACCCCAGCTCCAGTTTATACCACGGAGCCGGACCGGACAGTGGCCCCGTCGCTGCCTGAAGAGCTGCCGACCTGGACTCCCAACTTGACCACCACCACTGAATCACCAATCCTTAGAACCAGGCAGTTCAATGTAGACGTTCGTGAGTAGTGGCTGAAGCATGCCAGTTTTTATTTGCGTATTATTTTCATTTCTGGAAGGCTTAAAGAAGTTTATACATTCTACCTGCGCTTTGATTGGTGGATAACTTATTATAAATATCACTTTCAGCCTTCCTCTTAGATTTTACATACCTACATGCTCATTGTTTTTCGACAGTCAACAGCTTCACATAACATGAGTAAAATTCCTGCAAACTACATAATACTTCCATTCGGGATATTATAACTTTTATTTGAAGTTGCTGTCTACTTGGTCTAGAATTACCTTTTAGATAATTAATTAGCATTAGGTTCATTTTTAGGCTAAGAGCATAATGTTAGGATGCATAATTGTCTAAAAATTACACATTGGGCAGTTTTCCTATGAAATATCAGCGATGGTTTGAGAAAATCGCGCAATACAGTATTGTTTATCTAATTCAACTTATTACTACTACAAAATATTTACGATTTAGTATTCAACAGAGAAGCGTGCCATCACTCACACAATAATAATTAACTCTACAATGAATGATGAATTAACATTTACCGAGTAGGTATTATTCTTATCCACATTGTTATGTGCTCAATAACCGCTCATCCACACGCCAGTTTCCTCCAAGTCTAACAGTTGATTACCACTACTACGGAATCACACTCGTTCGTAATAAAACAATTTAATATTTTTAAATAGTTGCTCAATCTAATGGGGACATTGGTAAGTGTTTTGCAATGCATCCTCTGTTCATATATATATTGCATGACCTCGTTTTTTATCATGCAATGTACAATCACTTTTAATTATTCCTTTCATTATCGTTAGCATGCGACTAGGGCCCTAGAATTTGTTTATCTTCATCTCATAAAGCCATTAGCTTACAGTTTCATTGTTTGTTGATGTAAAGTATTTACTTCATTGTATGCTTTTCATGCAAGAACTAGATATCCCTCCTCTATCCAAAGTAATCCTTCCGAAAGTCTTCGTCATCGGGATATTTTTCTAACATACCAGGAAATTACATTTAATCCAAGTGACACATAAAAATAACCCTCCATGATGTATTTACTTCTATTTCTCTCATACTGTTACACATTCTATGACAGATCGGTTGAAAAATCAAATACTGCAATGAACGCGTAGAAAATTGACATTTTCGTGCAAAAAAAAACGTACTTATACCATAATTTTAATCCCATGTATGTTTTGGCCAAAAACTTGAATAAATATAAAGCTAAATCTAATCAGGTCAAGTACATTTAACAATTTCGGAAAACAGTCTCGGTTTCGGAATACAGTAATATAAAATAACTTCAAGCGTTATTCATAATCTAACCAACTAAAAACAAGTTTAATGTTAAAACCACATTGTTTGTCATGACTAATTGGTGACTTCATAATGTTTCAGCTAACGTTAAAAAGCCCAAATCAGAATTTGAAGAGACAAAAGAACGGGCCGGCACAGGCGAGGAATCACCTCCGCGCCCAGAACAGACTGACATCAGCATCTCTGGAGAAGAAGCCGCCCCATCGCCGGTAAGTTTAACTTCTACTCCTTCCAATTTAATGAAAATATTCTTGGCTCTGTCACTATCATGTCAGCAGATAGAGATGGCAACAGATTTAGCGGCCTGCTTAGCTTAAAAACCAGTATGAATATATCCGTTAAACGATACAAAATACCCACAGCACAAGATACTCTTAGGATGGGAGTTAATCCTCTTGCAACTGATGAACAGACCACCTTCAGAGGCTGTTGTATTAACCCAGCTATCACTCAATTTCGGGCAAAAATTTAGATGGGCATCTGAGAAAAAACAAATGAAACTGAATATTTAATATTTCCCGAAGTTTCAACACAACAGTTTTACAATAACAGCGGTAGCGCGCAGGAAATAAAATCCTAAGGGCTCCGTTTGTTATTCATAGTCTCTGTGGTCTATTCTAAATATAGCAAAAATATAAAGTTTTCCTGTTTGTTATAGTTTACTGAATAGAGTTATTAATTATGTGTTAGTGTAATCCTCTGCTGAGACTGGCTGATATTTAATGAATATGTCTTCACGTTCCAGGACCAAGACCAGGCGGGCAGCAACGTGAACCCTGAGTCTCGGCCGCCGGACAACGTTGTCTTCACCATCATGAACAACAAGGTCGAGGACCGTGCCACCAGCTTTTTCGCGCAGCCGGGCATTCTTGCTGGTAACCACTATTCTTTACTATACAATGCTATAGTAGTTTCTGCTATAGCGACATAATATGACGAGAAATGTGATGTGGATGACATCGTTGCCGTATAGGGAAGACACTGGATTAAAAAGGCTCAGACTTTTTTTTTTTGGAGATTTGCAAAGATTTACAAAATGTGACATAGAATCAAGACCTGATTTTATAAATAAAGAAACAACTAAACTATACACATCCCTTACCTATGGGTAAACAACCTGATTAGGCTCACTATCATCATCCTAGAAATCCACTGCTGGGCAAAGGCCTCCCCTATTATATACATTTCCAAGAAGAACGATTCTGAGTCCTCCATTCATTCATTTCATTCCCTTCGATCTTAACAATGTCGGAAATTCATGACTAATAAGCTAAACTATTTTAAACAGTTCTTCTTAGCTTATTCTCTTAGCAATTCCTTTCTATCAGCCGTCACCTCTTTACTCACTCCTTTCATAACCACGCCGTCTTCACTACAATTTTTTTTTCTAATTCCAGCTGTGATCGGCGGCGCGGTAGTCGGGCTGCTATGCGCGATCCTAGTGGTTATGTTCATTGTGTACCGCATGCGCAAGAAGGACGAAGGCTCGTACGCCCTCGACGAGCCCAAGAGGAGTCCTGCCGCCACCTCCTACGGCAAGGGACACAACAATCGCGAGTTCTACGCGTGAGACGACGCAGAACATGCCCTGCCACGAGTTTACTAGCCTGTACCGAGCGTATACATATCCGCAATATGATGATACACAGTTTGAAACAGCCATTCTTACGAACTTCCTAATTCTAGCCGCATAGACTTTTGTCACAGTAGATATACATATATCAAGAAAAAAAAGCATTTACAAACTGTACACGACAAGAAATAGAACAGTAAAAGTGACAGCGTTTATAACAATAGAAAGTCAAATTCAATAGAAATTTGACAGTATTTGTGATTATCTACCGTGAGAAACCGTCTAAAAGGTGTTTTGTGCTAGAATCAGGCCCAAGGGTTGTCCTTGTGTGTGTGTTTATTTATAAAAATAACCAATTAAACAAGCATAAAGCTACAACTACAACAAAGCATTCGCAGGTGATGCACGTCAAGAACATGCCCTACAATGCACTGCCCTGCGTCTGTCAGCATAAGGCATTAAATTGTTTAAACCTTACGTATCAGTAATTTCACCTCCCTTTTAGTACACCTCTCTGTACTACCATTGAATGGAAAAAAAAATATCTACAAATTTGAGCAAAATGGCGTAATAACTCTTTGGCAAATTATGTTGGGATATTCCATTTCACAAATAACAATGACATCACTTAATGGTTTGTTTCAACCTGTGTAACATTATTATGTTGGTAGGAATATGTAAACGCAACATAAAACGGTACTGAACGAATTACGAAACGCAACCAAAACCGATGCGTTTCGTTCGTTCAAAAATATTAATTTAATTTTCCGAACGTGGCTAAACTTGTTCTGTGAAAAATCGAATCTAGGCTGACAATATTTATTTTAATACTTCGACTAGTACGGGTTGTACTGTAAAGTGTACAAGCTGTTTACAAAATTTGTCAGAACGAAGAAACAAAAAATTGATGTAAAATATTTACCTATCGTGTGGAGACCAACTTTTGTAACATGCTGGATGGGTTGTTGAATGAGGTTATCAGTAAGGTTTGAGAAAAACTTCATGAACTCTAGCTGTAGTATGTTTGAATGTGGAGAATCTATCATTGTTCTATGATCGTAGGTTCTTTTATACTTTCTACCAGAGATTTGTTAATTGCGATATGTTTTATCGCTCCACAAGTTCTAGACAACGAAAAGTTACGCAGCAGGGTTACTGGGCTGTGGCTATGGCTGTGTGTGTACAGATCGACTAACCCACACATTCATTTGATCATATGTTTGAATGTGTGGGTCAGTTTTGACAGCTTTATCCATGAAGCCCAAGTAGGCTAAAAGATGAGAAATATTTGCATTTTATTTGCATGGAAAACATATCATTGGTAACAAATCTCTGCCTTCTCCATAAGTTTTTGTGCCATTTGCCTCCTGTACATTGCAATTCTTCGCCTCTACCCTAATCTCGAAATATATGGACACGTCCATCTGTTAATCTATAATGTGTGTAGTTGTATTTAGTTAGAGTATCTTTAAGGTTTAATATAAAATTAATAGGAATTTTATATAATTATCAATGTTTAAATTTATAACCGTAATTTGATTGAAAGTTACAGACAAGTCATAGCTACATTTTGTTAAAAAATACATCCATAGCATTGATTTTATTTTAAATGCTTATTATAAGCGTTAGAGTCTATTACAGCTTTCTACGCGTAATTGTGTATTACAATACAAATTGTAACTTAATGACAGAACTGGGCTTCTTTACGATAAAACACATATAATTATTGTTAGGTATTATTTTATAATATTTATCTATTAATTTGTTTTATTGCATATATTTTGACATTAACAAAGAAGATATTGCTATTGCTGATAGTATTCTTTGAAATTTACAGAAAATTCAATAATAGATACTATGTTTAATTATCTATGTATATATATTTTGCAACTATAATTTCAATGATATCAAACTTGGTTTGTGCCATCTACAACGTATCATTCTATGAGTTTTTCTATCCAGTGCTATAATTAGTTCTTTAAATTAATATTTAAATACATTGTGTCAAATTATGTTAAAATACACTCTGACAAACTGATTCATTTAATTACTTATTCAGAAACATGTTGGTTTATTTTAACTTAGAATTAAAAGTAGCAAGCTAAGTAGGTAAATATGTAAGGAAAGTAAAATCTAAGCCTAATCATATTATACCAATAAATATTAAGACTCATTAAAATGTTGTCTGTTTTTTGTGCAGCTTTTTTATAATATGACATCAATATGTTTCTTCTGTACCTAGTTACTAGAAATTGGTGGCACCAAGCTGAGTTGTGTATTCTAGAGTCTGTAATCCATTTTAGTTAGATACTAAGAAAATTTACAGTTAACAGTGTTAGGTGAATTGACATTTACTTAAAGCAGACTTAGGAAAATTGACATTTACTAGGGTAGGTAGCGGGTACATAATTTGAAATTATGCTCACACAGAATATCGAATAATGTAATGCTACCTACTTATAGTATTACCCGCACCAATAAAGAAATGTAATAATATAATAAGTGCCGGTAATAGTTACCTCTCCCTTTAGATAACTATTTTGAAATAGTGTGCGAGTGAGAGAAAAGATTAACGACGCCATTATGGATTCGGTTCTATTTTGGTGCGAGTTATACAAGTTTTATCATGTCCTAACTAATTAATTGTAAGCAGTTAAAAGGCAAACCTATATCGTTGCCTGAAAAAACGATTCCAGTAGTTTTAAGGCTCAAATATTGGTCTATGATCACTGAAGTGGTCACTGTCTTTTTCTGTAGTTTCTTAGTATAGGAATGTATTCCTATGCTTACCTTATTTTTAGGATCAAGTGGACTAGCGCAGAATTTGAAGTTTTAAATGAATTTGCACATCGTTTGTGGTTATTTAATATCTAAATGCCATGCCGTAAAGAGTACCTATCTAACATACTTTCTTTAACACTATTGGCTGGTCGTGCTTTGAAAATTTGCAAAAAAAAATGCAAAATTTGTGTTAAACAGCTGTCAGTTTAATTTGTCGATTAGCAATCCGTGAAACTAGCCCTAAGTTTTATAATAAGAGAACTTAAAAAAAAAACGAAACGTTCAACCAAATATAGCTTCAAGTCAAGAACATAAATAACTCGGTATATATTTATTCTGCAGTTATTAAATTGCTTTTCAATCTTGGTGCTTATTTTAGAAATCTTTGAAATAATTTATCTTGACAAGCTGCAAATATCCTTCGATAGATGGCAGCACTTTCCCTAAATTATTTAAATAAGTAAGTTTTCACGGATTGCGTATCGAATTAATATATTTGGCAGTTATTTATATCGACATTTTCAAGCCAAAATATGAGTTCAACAACAGTCAATCATACAAAATATCCATTAGCAATCCGGGAAACAGCCCTTAAGTACATAATCATACAAATTAAAAAAAGTATGATTTTTGAACGAACAAAATGAGTACCTAACTAAATTTTATTTGGCTATAAATTTTATTATTATGTGCCTAAATATTTTTACAAGACTATGTACTAGTTTTCTGCATCTAAAGTAGTTTGTATCACATAAGTTTTTTCGTCGTTAAATATAATTCATGGGTTATTTTTTTGAACAATGTTTTTTTTCTATTTAATTAGTCTAGTGTTATTTATGTCGGCAATGATTTAGGCTAAGGTAGGCATATAATATTGATGTCCACCTTGTAAATAATTCTCCTTTACACCTAGGTAAATATACAGAATAATATTATAAAAATGTTTTTTTTTTCATTTCCAATCTTATCCTCATAGCATACTTAGCATAATGCGTGGTTCAAAATGGTAAACTTCAAAATGGTAAGATCTATACAGTCCATGATTGGTAAGAATAGTACATTGTTACCTGAGTGTTGAAAGTCACGTTTTTTGAGTCCCGAGACGGGTTTGGCGCCAGAGCGTTAGCGAGGGCGCCAATGGAGCTTGAGGGACTTAAAAGACTTTCACCCGAGGTAAACACTGTGCTTTTCATTACGAATACAAGGAAAGTAAAAATAAAAACATGAAAAGAAAAATTAGTGAAAATGAAGATTGAATTGCCGCCTTCCCGGTTTTTTTTTTTCTTTTTCTCTGGTGGGCCTTCGGCTACAGCTCGCCAGCATTATTCAGCCATTATTTTCATTTTCATAATTTAAAAAATGGTAAATTGTTTGCTCAAATCTATGTTATTTTAAAGAAATAGTTGAAGCTATATATTAATCAAGTAATTTAGAAGATATTATTTAATACTATCTTTATGTTATTTAAATTTAAATTTTACATTGCGCTCTAATTAGATTTTTTAAACTTCTTACGGTTGTAATGGGTTTCCAACCTACTTGCTGAATAAAAAGTTGGAATTTGGTTCAACAACCTCCTTGCAGTTAGAAAGACTTTAGAAAGTTGAAGCATGGTTGAATAAAATAGAACTTGTTTTTTTTTATAATTTGACAGCTGTCAGTAGAAAGCGATTCTCCCTAGGGCTGAAAGTTTTACTTTCAATTAGGCCCCTCAGACAACTTCAGACCTACTTTCAGAGTATGAGTAATGAAAACACCTATACCTACCAGTACAAAATATTTCAGAAATTTAATGACAAACTGTTTGGATAATACTATTTTTATGAAACAACGGGATAATGCCATCACATAATTATCGCCGTTTCAGACGAATAAAGCGGCTAGATCACATTATGCAATTTTTTTTTATTGCAATATTATTCGGATTCTACTGCCTCGGGATACCAAATATTTACGTTTTGGGCTTGTGTATTTTACGTAGCTTTCGTGTAGAATTTTAGAATTGTGCGTTTTTTGGCTGTCCTGGAGCATTAGGACAGCATTAGATCATATTATAACCGCTTTTTTTCTCTGAAACGGCGATATAAGAGCATACTATACCAGTGCCAATGCAGGAAGGTAGGTACTACATATTGTTCAATAGCTTCGTTGTAGAATCGGTGGTTACTGTGCAGCACTGTAGCTTTTGAGTATTTAGGTGGTTGTGGTGTGGGTTGACACATTTCAAATAGTAAATGTAGTGAACGGTAGTAACCAAAAATGATCCGTTACGACGTCAAAACCGTTAAAAAATAGTGCATTTAGGTCTTTCGTCTAATCAAAATTGCGCTTAGTTCTAAAATAGCTAAGTTTAAAAAAATACTTATGTAAAAAAGCAAGTATTTGCGGAATTTCATACAGCGCCATCTTGTCCGAAACTAAGGAACTTGTTAGCAAGGGGAATCATTATTATAAATTTGTTGTATAAATTCAACAAATGTGTTGTAAGGCAGCGTGGCCGAGTGGTCTAAGGCGCTGGTTTTAGGCACCAGTCCGAAAGGGCGTGGGTTCGAATCCCACCGCTGTCAAATGTCTTTTGCACTTTTAAAATGTTCTAATATTTTTTTACATGGTATTGGTATGTCTGCCTACACCCCTTATAAATTCGCAAATAACATTTAGTTGGTACATAATTGCCACTTGGATATCTGAGAGGATAGGCCGTGCATGGGAATAAAGTCGTGAAGCTATTTCGTTCAATAAAAACATCGTAAGGAAATCCGCGGGCTAGTCAGCTCCGCACGTTTTGACCATGTCTTTCCTGTGGATTAGGCCGACTAAGCTGTCCGGATGGTATAAGTGTTGGGCAAGCCTATTCCATCGAAAATCCTGTCCCAGGCACTATAGCATCCCGTGATTAGGGCACAAGCCCTAATCACGGCAAACTCAACAAGAAGCAACTGGTGATTAACACAAGTTAATCACCAGTTGCTTCTGACGCTATACGAGTATAAATCATCTACATTGTTATTTTTTCTATCTTAGCAATTTTTCTCTTCAATATTTAAATTCTAATAACGTGGTACATGAAATGAAATGAAATGAAATATTTTATTTGCAAGAAGCATGGTACAATTCGATCGTCATTTACGAAAAAGTGGCTCTCATACTTCGTCGGAGACCATTTACCGCGGACAAAAGATTTATTATCAGGTAAAAATGTACAGTAACGTGGTAGGTATTTCCATTATCTGTATCTCTAACTGTTGACCCAAAGGAGCAACCAAAGATCAATGGCTTGTCTGAATCTACGATCGAGATGAATATCAGTAAATTTAGTTTTTATGTCCACATTATTCATTTTTTATGATTTAATAATAACTTAAATTAATGATATGGTAGCAATGATTAATGACTCAATAATTAATTTAGAATAATGGCCCATCATAAATATCCTTATTAATTATAGCGCCTATACTTCCAATTTGATAAGTCTAGTTTTTCTAAGTTAGCCGTTGGCTGCCTGGATGTTATTAATGGCTTTAGCGATAAGACCGCCAATTGTACGTGTTTTATAAAACGCCTACGCCTATATTTTTATGTATCCTTGTGTATAATGAAGTATTCTGAATAAAGATTTTTGTATCCTATTTCTTACTTCTGTCACTGAGCCGTCATGGCTCAGCAAGTAGCAGCTCTGCCTTCTACGCCATTGGCCGTGGGTTTCTTACTGAGAACAAATATTTGTGTGATGAACATAGATGTTTGTTTTCTGTCTGGGTGTTTTATTGTATAATAGTATTTTGATTTTCAATTTTAATTTATTTATTCAAGGATGACTTTGAAACTAAACTACTAAACTAAAACTTAAAATATTTAATCTGTTAACTATATCAGTTAACAGATTAACCTTTTTAAAAAAAAAGTATTTGAATATTATATCAATCTGGTTCCGTACAAGCTCTGCTTAGTTTGGGGCTAGATAGTGTTGTGTATCCACAATATTTATTTATTTACATGATCACTAATAGGTATACCTCGTGGGACATTTGGGCAATCACGTCATGGAATCAAAACAAGTATAATAAAAAAAGTAGAAGCTAATGTAAACAAAATGATGATAATTCTGGGCGTTTTTATAGATGTGCCATCATTAAAAAAATATTGCAAGCCCATTCAACTTTGTCGTTGAACACCAGACGCCAGTTTGTCTAATGCCTCTACAATACATGTCTCACCACATTGTCTGGTTCCACAAAAGATTTGATTAGGTACCTAATAAACGTATTAGCAAACTTAAGAATAAAATATTCAGAGTTTATTATTATATACCATTTATAAGCTTAATTCTCATGTTTCCGAAACCAATAAATATCAAGTTGCCGAGCAAGTATTTTATCTTGTCGTTAAATTATGATACCTGTCATTCTGGTGTCACTTATCCGTTCAATGTCTTGCCTGTACGAATTTAGAATTGATTCGAGATTACCCATTTTGAGGCAATTTAGTGTTGGATTTTATTCTCGTAATGCGGTAGTCGTCATTTAGCGGCATTAATGAGGCTTTGGACGAAAGATGAGGGATAGGCTCCTTATGCATTAAACAAATTACAGGGAACGCATGGGAATTCAAGGTTTATTATTTTATTTATGTGAAAAAATGAGCAGGTAGCGTAAACAATAAATTAATAGATAAATATAAAATTATTTACTACACACATAAATACTACTACTACTGTACAAAGGCGAGCTTAATGCTGCATTATAGAATTATCTACCAGCTAACCTTTGGATATTAAGGAGATTGGTTGGGTAGTGCAAATTTATAAGATGAGGGCATAAGTACTAAACAAAAATAAACACACAGTTAAGTGATAATTACAACTTATGTTTCTTAGAATTTTAACTTATAATTATAACTTATGTTACTATAACCATCTATAACTAATGGTTTTCTTTGGTAAAGATGTATGCCATGAGATTTTGTGCTAGCGAGCTTTTTTTTAAATAGTGAGCTTAAAAAAATTCGTAATCGTAGTTAATTAAAGGTAGGAGCCGATATGGCGATTGAAATGTATAAAACTACTAGAAAGTATAGCTATTAGCAAGTGACCGAAGCAATAAAATAGATCACGCGAGGTTTTTGGCATTTAATCGCTGTAATAAAATATAGTCATCGGCTCTTTACTAGCTTTTACAAGGTGTAATAAGTACACCCCAAAAACCTTTAGATTGTGTATGCTGAAAAAAAAATACAAATTATTAAAGATCTTTCGAAGTTTTTAAAAAATATTGACTATGAAATTAGTGTAGTAATTTGTAAGCAAGCCTGGTTTTTTTTTCAGCTCTTGTATAATCTGGGATCAATTCTTTATAATATATATCAGCAGATCGAGCCACGATTCTAGCGCTTTTGCAAATATAATATTTCAGACTGCAAGTTGCGATTCAATTCTACAATGGACAAAAAAATCTTATATTAGTTGTTAGTTTCTTTGTGTCAATAAAATGTTATTCAATACATACAGACTTCTTGAAATAAAGACATCCCTAGGAATAAAGCCATTTAGTCTCAAAAAGAACTAAAGTCTTGTGCACATTGAAGTGTTGTGCGGTAGCGATCAGTGAAACGCTACGTGTCTGAAGGGTACGCTGTGCACAAGGCTTAACTGATAGGAAGGGATGAAAGCAGCGTATACCTACGCTCAAATCTATTGATGAAGAAAAGGAAAGTAAACACTTAATATAAACACTTACTGATGGTTGTCAGTTTGACATACAGCAATATTTGACAGCGATGTAGAGGGATCCCTTTTCCTGTAGTATATGCCTATGCAATTGTGCTTCAGTTTTCGAGGGTCGTATTTTTACACCTGTGTAAGTTGGTGATGAAAACGGCAAATGCTTTTAAATACCCACAGGACGTTGCCCCTCTAGCTATGCATACAAGATTAGATAAATTTCTAAATGTGGAGTTAATGAGGTGGTATCATTCATAGGTAGATCAAGTTTTACTTAATCACCCAAAGATATTTACTTTATTTTTTACTAGCTGCCTGTCCCGGCTTCGCACGAGTGGACATTTATTTTTTAAACACAAATTTAGTTAGACTTTACTCAGAGTGAATGTAGCTTTCCAATGGTGAAAGAATTTTTGAAATCGGCACAGTAGTTTTTGAGTTTATTCATTACAAACATACACACAAAAATACAAATCTTTCATCTTTATAATATTAGTATAGATCTATATCTAAATTAAATCAATATTTTGTTGCTAGGTCAATACAATTCGTAGATGTAGCTTCGAGAGCCGCCAAGCTGGAGTGGAACTGGGCTGGTTATTTCTGTCGTAGGCCAGGTGAGTTGTAGGCAAAGATAGCCACCGATTGGCATCCTCACCCAGCGAGAAGGCGACGCGGCAGACCAAAACGCAGATGGCGAGACGAGCTTGATGGTTTATTGATGGACTGGACAAGCGTAGCCCTGGATCGCGATGTCTGGAGGGAATGGGGAGGAGGCCTTTGTCCAGCAGTGGGACCCAGAGAGAAAAAGAATAATAGATTACCGTAAATGTTTGCGTTCATAGTATTTCATTAAACCATTATTGAAGGTGTTAGTTTTATTATTTTATTATTGAGTGGTGATTGGTGTTGTGTGTTGGGCGAACATGGAGGGATGAAATGGACGCCTATCTTAAAGAATGGTCCAAAGTGGAACTAACTAAGACGACTGGAGAGAAGGAAGAGAGGCCTTTGCCCTGCAGTGGGACCCCACATGCTCATAATAATAATATTGAGTTGACAAGTGAAGTTAAAAAAACTTTAGAAACCGACTTCGTGGCCAAACTGCTGAACTGATTTTGATGAAATGTCTATGCTAATCTGGAAGTTACCTTTCAGATAACAAAAAAATGAAATCGGCTCATAAATGACGAAAAAATTAATTTTCGATAACAAAAAAATACAACCCAATTGAGAACCTCCTCCTTTAATATATTTTAAGTAGGTTAAAATTAGACCTTACCATACCCTATGTTACCTGATAACTACCGAATAGTTTTTTTATTTTATTTATTTATCCTATGTTTACAGGTGTACCTACACTTATACAATAGAGCAGCCTTTCTCTTACAAATTCAAGATTTTATAATTACCTACTACCAATTAATAAAAAATAATCACAGTACAAATTAAAACCAATTAAAAAAAGTATAATAATAATCACAATAATATAACAACGATTACTAAATAATAATATAATAACAATTTGGTGAAGTTCAATGCTTCAAAAACACAGGCGTGTCTATTTTCCGCTAAGCGGAGTCAATTTCACCTGACTCCTACTTTCCGAGATGTATCCCTTCCGATTTCAGACCAACTAGAGCTTCTAGGGTTTACGCTAACCAGTAAATTGAATTTTGGCTCGTTCATAGAGTCCAAAGCCAAGACAGCTGCGAAGAAGCTAGGCGTTCTATCGAAGGTGAGACGGTACTTCACACCGGGACAGCTTCTTAACCTGTACCAAGCACAAGTCCGATCGTGTATGGAGTACTGTTCTCATCTCTGGGATGGCTCTGCCAAATACCAGCTTGAGGCATTGGAAGCTATTGAGAGACGAGCCAAAAGGCTCATTGGTAGCGACACTCTAGTCGAGTCCAAGCTCCTAAGTCTCGAACATCGCCGTAAAGTTGCCAGTCTATCGGTATTTTACAGGATACATTTCGGAGAGTGTGCTACGGAACTTCACAATTTGGTTCCCCCATCCCCATTCTACCATCGGACCACTAGACGCACGGAAATGCGGCATCCATACTTGGTTGATGTTCCAACAGTCCGCACCAAGCGCTTTGCTTCAACTTTTATGTTGCGGACAGCCAAGGAATGGAATTCCTTGCCGGCGTCTGTCTTTCCGAGCACCTACAAATTGGATGTTTTCAAGACAAGAGTGAATAGGTATCTTCTAGGTAAGCGTGCTACATCGTCGACCGCATCATCACTTAACAGCAGGTGAGATAGCGGTCAAACGCAAACCTATAAATTGTAAAAAAAAAAAAAAAAAAAAAACAACGGATCCAATCAATAAATAGTAAAAACAAAAATAAGAAATATACCTACATTTAACATTGGTTTATTATTTTAAACTTTCTCATGTCATGTGGTGAGTTGGTTACTTGGTACTTGTTTTGAATTTGATTAAGCTAGTATCCTTTAACCAGTCGTTTGTCAACTTTCCCTGTCATAAAAATAATGCTTGAACCATGTTGAACGTGAAGCTTCGAAAGCTTGATCGACACAAGCAAAGTAACTTTCGGGAACGATAAGATCCTTTCCTGGGATTTGCTGAAAGTGGACTTGAGGAAGCATTTTTTTTAATACCTACAACTAGCTGATGGAACAAACATTATGGCTTTATTAAATAAGGGCCTGGCCCCTATTTAATAAAGCTGAAAATTCGACATATATGTCAAAAGGCGACAAAATTGTGGAATTATCGCGCTTTTGTGATTTGTCACTTTTATCAATAGCCTAAGCGCGACAATTCCACAAATTTGTCGCTTTGTGACACATAATATGCCGAATTGTCAGATTTATTAAATAGGGGCCTGATATTAAGTGATTGATAACCATAGCCTATAACAAAAGCATTGCCTCGTAGGTCATGCACGTCAGTAACATACCTTACGATGCATTGCCCTGCGTCCATCAACTTGAGGCATACAGATGTTCAGCCTCACGTGCCTGTAATTTCACGGGCATCCACACCCTTCAAATCAAAACACGGCAATGCTTACTATTACTGGCACGAGAGGCTGAACATCTTTATGTCTCAAGTTGATGAACGCGGGGCAGTGCAGCGTAAGGCACGTTCCTGACGTGCGTGCTTTGTTATAGACGATTGGTTGCCACTTAACATCAGGTGGGCCATATGCTTGTTCAATCAGCTAGTTTTGCTAAATGTGACGAGTCATATTTATATTGTTACTTTCAATACTGAATTGGTAGTTATTAACTATCTAACATCCACATCTAAAGTGTCTTAGCTAGTGTAGTTTGTAAATAACTAGTTACTAAATAAATTAATTTAAGTATTACTAAGTTTTAAAGACTAAGTGACAAAGTGAATAATAATAAACAAGTAATGTTAAATAAATTTACCTATTATTACCCTTACATTTATATATTTACCCTTTGTACTCGTATCTTTAAGTTATGTTAAGTATAAAAATAGTTCTAGGTTTATAATGAGGCAATAAACGTTTTTTTATTTTTATTTTTTTTATTTTATTATAAGTGCTCTGTGTCGGAAAACCCCCGCGGTTTAGTCAGCTCCGCACGTATTGACAATGTCGTTATAACAATCACTGGTCCTAAAGGTCACAACATGCTCTACAATGCAGTCCTGAATCCAGCAACTAGAGGTATACAGAATAAAGCTCTGAATCTCATGTGCTGATATTTTCACTGGCACGCAATATGCGCACAGCCCTTCAATCTGAAACAGCAATGCTGTTTGCTGGCAGAAATACCTAGGCATACTTAATATATTTATGTCTCCAATCTAATAGGCCTATTTCTGACTATACTAGACTACTTCTTATAACACATTGTAAAACTAGTTTTAATATTAAAACATTTCTAAAATTATCTACATCGATTCCAAATACATCGATTTCAATTAGCAATAATCATAAATCTAACACTGCACTGAGGTCACTGCACTTGAGCAAAGACGAGTAGATATCCTTCAGCGCTAAACGCCAATTAATATTAAAAAAATATACCGTAACCTATCAGTTTAATTTATGAGCGTCCATCACTGTAGGTGAAGTTCACGGCTTATGGGTCAGTCTTAGAGCAGGGGCGGGGAGGGGATCAACGCGGCCGAGGTATATATACTCGGAGAAATGCTCTCTCTGCATCCACTCATCCGTGTACTCTCCTAGGGTAGACCAATCCACAAGCAGACATGGCAGCTAGATTCGTAGTTGGTCTGGCGGTGATCGCCCTGTGCCACTCCAGTCCCGTCCTTATAGACGGTGAGTCTTGCAATTATTAAAAAATCTTCATGAATCCTGTATTATGTTTCTGTGTGGTGAACAATAAAGAGTTATCTATCTATCTATCTATCTATCTATCTATCTATCTATCTATTATTAAGAAATCTTTAATTTTTTGGTTTATAGGTTTAATCACCGATTTAATCACTTGCCAAATTATATCAAACCTTTCTAAATCTAAAAAAAGTAGAGAAAATGGCTGTTTTTTCCGAATTATAAGTAAACTGTTTTTATTTTGCTTCAGTTGTTGAAGAACTCCGTGATGGACGCGCTCTGTCTCTTGCCAAAGGAATCGCCAACGGTTATGGCAGCGCTAACATGGCCACTGCTAGAGTGCATGGAAACGAAGCACAGGCCAGCGGCTCCACGAACGGAGCTGGCCCCGGTCAAGGCCAGGTCATCACAGATGCCCGTTTCTACGACACACCAACTGGCGTCGACATCGCCCGCGCCCAGGGTTACTACCACCCCTACCCCGTCGCACAGCCCGCTTACATCACCTACAACCAGAACATCGTCCCCGCTGAGCAGTTGGTGTACCAGCCACTGTCCGTAGCGCCCGCCTCAGCCGAGTCCTCTGCCAACACCAACGGTAACTCTGAGTCCACTCTATCCACCGCTACCAACTACGGCACTAATGGTGTTGCGCAATCGAACGCTGAAACTTCCGGAAACTTCGGGCAAACCAGCACCAACGCTAAAACCTTCGGGCAATACAACACCGCCATTTCCAACGCTAAAACTGACCTCGGTGGCTCCTCGGTCCGCTCTAAGGCGACCAGCAATGGACAAGGCGTAGCCTCATCGAACGCCCAGACCAACAGCAACGGTATCGTTGGCGTCGCTCCCTTTGTCCAGGAAGTGATCGTCGCACCCAGTGTTATCGATGCCAAGAACCAGGGCTTCTACAACCCTACTCTCTACGGGTCAGCATCATCAAACGCTAACGTGGCTGGACATGGCTCCGCTGACTCCTCTGCTCAACTCAAACCGACTCGCAGAAGTATTAGCTGGCGCTTCGGCACCGCTTACGACATCCCCGCTGGATATGGTGCCATCAAGTCTGCCCCAGCTGTCTACAACCCGGCCCCAGTTGTCTACCAGCCCGCTCCTATCGTGTACCAGCCCGTGCCCGCTGCAGTGAGCCCCTACGGTACCGCCAATTCTAACGCTAGATCCCAAGGAGCAGGTTCCGCGGAGTCCGACGCCAAGCTGAACCCTGGCTTTGGCTCCACTAGGTCAACTGCCAACTCCAAGGACTACGGCAGTGCAAACGCCGATGCTAACATCAACACCAGCCAGTACAGCCTCTACCGATCCGGTGGTATCAGTTCCGGTATAGCAAAAACCTCCGCCAATACTAACGGGCTCGGTTTCGCCGATGCCAACGCTAACCTGAACAACGCTGGGAGCATTGCTAAGTCAGTTGCAAACTCAAACGGTGGATTTGCCAACTCCAACGCTGACATCAGTAACCGTGGATCAGGCTTCTACCGTTCCGGCGGCGAGTTCGCACCATGGAGGAGGACCGTCTCCGACGCTAGGACCACCGGCCTTGGCAGCGCGGTCTCGACCGCGCAGGCCAACGAGTACGGCTGGAAGACCGCCGGCTCTTCCGTCAAGAGCTCCGGTATTGGTTCCTCCGTCGCCCACTCCCTGAGCCTGTAAGCTGATCGATCAGCTCAGTGCTATTCAGCAACCACATCACGACGACTTCTGGTAGAACCGAAAATTTGTCATGGTGTATTTGCTGCGTGATATACGCATTTATTTAATTTAATTAATTTATGTTCACTATCAAATTCATTTTATAATTCGATATGTTTTAAAATTGATTACCATAGTGTAATAAAACAGTAAAAAATATTTATTACTTTTATTCGCCACATTTATCCTAGTTACCTAATTTATCACGACAATTTTTCTAGTTATATGTACCTAATTAAGAATATCTATAATGTTAGTTAGGAATGTTATCTAAGCCTACAAGCAGGCACACCTCATAATTTTTAGATTTTTTATATCATACTTATTGATGGAACAAGCCACTCGATAGCGGTTTCCATACAAGTGGCGAATCATCGCCTTTCTTAACTCTCTTCTGTATTCCGTGGATTTTTGCGTGGTTGCCTCCATAGATCACGAACTTTGATACGTTTGACGTACATCATGTGCCTGTAATTTCACAAGCAGTAGGCCTTTTTTTTCGATGGGAAAATGCATTACGCATGCCCCCGGCCTGAGGAGAGCCGGAGGGGTCTGTCGGGCTCACCACCTAACTAAGTGGCATACCGGCTAAAAACCGATCGATATTCCGTCAATTCAAATTAGTGCCAACGCGTCATGAAACCATTGGTCATGAGACGATTCGTTCAACGACGCATCTGCACTTGACAGGGTTACGGTTTCCAAGTCAGATTCGACCGTGACCCTGTCAGTCACAAGTAGTCTGGCTCCGTCTCTGACTCTGGTTTTGAGTCTTTGTGAGTGCTCACCAGTGTGTGACGTTTCGCTGTAGGATTTATTTAGTCAGCACTTACACAGACTCAAAACCAGAGCCAGAGGCAGAGCCAGACAGTGCTTGTTAAATTACAGGCACATTATTGTGCGTCAAACGTATCAAAGTTTCAAGTCTGTAATGCTGCCTTCCTACGGTGCGTGGTTCTGCAGATCATCACGCACAGCCGACGACGACGCACGGCAACGCACACAGAAAGGGCTCCTCTGCTACCGCGCACCTCGGCGCACGAGACCGTTCCCATGGTGTGTCGTGCGAGCTGGGGCTCAATTCTAGACCAGTGACTTTTTTGTCACGGTAATAGATACTGTCAAATTACAAATTAGACAGTTCTTGTTTGATATCTACCGTGACAAAAAAACCACTGGTCTAGAATTGAGCCCCTGATCCGCCTCCGTGCGCGATATCACACACCGGTGGTGGGAAGGGGCTATAAGACGTCCCAGTGGATACAGGAAGCTATTATGACAAATACCCGCAATAATGCCTCGTGTTTTAAAAAACCTATAAATCGGTGGTAACCCATTTATTACTATGGTAAAAATAACCTGTCGTACTTAACATAAATCGTGGCTAATTAATTGCACCCGCAACTACGTATGTAATTATCCTTGGTTTTTCTGTTACAGTGCTATATATATATTTTTTTTTCATGTTTATTTTGAGTAGCTGACGTTTCGGTCAAATTTTGCTGGGACACATTGTCCCAAATGACACTTTTGATTTTAATATTATTTTTACTGACGTTTCGGACACCATTCAAAATAACTGCATTGTACAGTCAGGTAAAAAAACAGGTTTTTACCGTGACGTGGCGGCGCCGGTGGCAAGGTGACGAAATAGATTTATTTATTTATTTATTTATTCATTTATTTATTTATTTATTTATTCATTTATTCATTTATTTATTTATTTATTTATTTATTTATTTATTTATTTATTTATTTATTTATTTATTTATTTATTTATTTATTTATTTATTTATTTATTTATTTATTTATTCATTTATTTATTTATTTATTTATTTATTTATTTATTTATTTTGGGGGTAAAAAAAAATCTAAATCCACGATTGATTTCAATGAACACCGTATATTACTTTGACTGAATTTGAGCAAGGACAAATAAATATTGAATTATGCATAGAACGCCTTGTTATATAAAAATAGTAAAAATCCCAAAGATAAAAAAGTTTTATTTTAAAAGATAATATGGAAAATAGATTATTTTAAAGAAAATAGATTATTTTAAGGTGAAAGAGAGACTACGGAAAGTAGAGTCACACCTCAACGTCGAAGAGGTTAAGAACAAAGACCCTCTACTGATTCTTAAGGATGTTCTGCAATTTTATAAAGACGAAGACATCCTGAATGCCTTAAGAAATCAGAACGGAAGCATGCTACAAGGTCTCGAAAAAGAGGACTATAGAGTAGAGATACGCTATAGGAAGAAGACGAGAAACCCACACACGTGCCATATCGTCCTTAGAGTGTCTCCCGACATCTGGAACAGGGTTTTAGATGCAGGCGAGGTACGTATCGACCTGCAAAGAATAAAAGTGGCTGACCAGACTCCGTTGGTCCAATGCTCGCTGTGCCTGGGGTACGGGCACAGCAGAAAGTTCTGCAAGGATACGGTAGAAAAGTGCAGCCACTGCGGGGGACCGCATATGAAGGCCAAATGCGCAGATTGGTTGGCCGGAGCAGCACCATCTTGCTGCAACTGTAGACACGCCAGGTTAGATATGGCCGAGCACAACGCCTTCTCCCAGGAGTGCCCAGTAAGAAGGAAGTGGGACGCGTTGGCCCGGGCCACCATAGCGTACTGCTGAGGGCGTCCCTGGCGACAATATGGCTACCAACGGAAGCACCCCAACCAAAGAAAAACTGTATCGAGTAGTCCAAGCAAACCTCCAGAGACGAAACCTAGCAACAAACGAGCTGATGGTCGACGCTAGTAAAAACAAGCTTGCCTTTGCGCTGCTGCAGGAGCCGTACGTGGGTGGGGCAAAGAGGATGAAGGACTACAGGGGCTCGAGAATCTTCCAGAGCACTAGTCAAGGAGAAGGGACTGTGAAGGCGGCCGTTGCCGTCTTCGACCACGATATGGAAGTTATCCAGTGCCCAGAATTCACCACAAACAACATCGTTGTGGTGAAGATTCGGACTAGTGCATGGGAGATCATTGTTGTGTCCTTCTACTTCGAGCCAGACCAGCCCATACAGCCATACCTAGAGCAACTGAAGAAAATAGATGAGAAGTTTGGATCTCGAAGGATCATAATGGGAGGGGACTCCAACGCAAAGAGCACTTGGTGGGGCAGCAGTAAGGTAGACCATAGAGGCGAGGAGATGTCGGGAGTGATCGAGGACATGAACTTGCAGATACTCAACAACGGCAATACTCCCACTTTCGACACTATCAGGGGAGGAAAAGCATACACCAGCTTTGTTGACATAACTACCTGCTCAGTGGACTTGCTGGATCTGGTGGAGGATTGGGAAGTCAGGGAGGATATGATAAGCTCGGACCACAACGCAATTACATTTAAGATAAGACTTCAAAAGGCAAAAGGAACTAGCATCAGTAGAACAACCAGACTCTTCAACACCAAAAAGACTAATTGGAGCCAGTTTCATGAGAAACTGGCCCAATTAAAAATAGAGCACAACATAAATGCAATAGAAATAAATAAGATAAGGAATACAACAGAGTTAGAACACACCGTAGAGAAATACACAAACGCAATAACACAAACATGTATAAATACAATTCCAAAAAAGAAAACACATGAAGTACTTACCTTGCCGTGGTGGTCCGAGGAACTGACCAAACTGAAGAGATCCGTGAACACCCTGAGACGAAGAATCCGCCACGCAGCACCAGTCCGGAGAGCAAAAGTCGTTGAAGAGTACCTGCAAGAAAAAGAAAGATATGAGACTGAAACAAAGAGAGCACAGATAACTAGCTGGAAGGACTTCTGTGGGAAGCAGGATAGGGAAGGGGTCTGGGAGGGTATCTACAGGGTTATAGGACGAACGACAAAAAGGCAGGAGGACCTACCACTAGCAAAAGCTGGGACCGTCATGAGTCCGGAAGACTCTGTGAAGCTTCTGGCAGAAACCTTTTTTACCCGGAGGACTTGGAGGAAGAAGACAATGAAGACCATAGGCGAATAAGGCAATCAGCAGCCCGGGTAAATGACTGGAGCCATAATGAAAAACATGATCCAGCGTTTACAACGGAAGAGCTCAGATTCGCGGTCGATAGCTTCAACCCAAAGAAGGCCCCGGGAGTGGACGGGCTTACAGCAGACATCTGCAAGCACGCCATTTCACAGGAGCCAGCAGTATTCCTGGCACTAGTCAACAAGTGTCTTGAACTACAACACTTCCCCACCACCTGGAAGGAGGCAACAGTGGTGGTATTGCGAAAACCTGGCAAAGAGGACTATGCGAACCCAAAGTCATATAGACCTATAGGCCTTCTGCCGGTCATGGGCAAAATATATGAAAAGATGATCATTGGACGGATCAAGTGGCATATCATTCCTCGAATAAGTTCTCGCCAGTACGGGTTCATGCCCAAGAGAAGCACCGAAGACTCCCTCTATGACCTAATAAAGTACGTTAAATCGAAACTGAGCCAAAAGAAGCTGACAGTGATGGTATCTTTGGACATAGAGGGAGCCTTCGACAGTGCATGGTGGCCCGCCATCCGAACCAGACTGGCGGAGGAAAAGTGTCCGGTGAACCTACGGAGAGTTATTGATAGTTACCTCGAGGACCGGAAAGTGAGGGTTCGATATATCGGAAAAGAGCACACAAAGGACACTAGTAAAGGGTGCGTCCAAGGATCGATCGGAGGCCCAATCCTGTGGAATCTTCTTCTAGACCCACTGCTGAAGGGCTTGGAACTGCGTGGGGATTATTGTCAGGCCTTCGCGGATGATGTGGTGCTCGTGTTCGATGGAGATACCGCGCTGGAAGTGCAACAACAGGCCAATGCCACCCTCGCTTATGTTCGGGAGTGGGGTGTTAAGAGTAAACTAAAATTCGCACCGCACAAGACCAATGCAATGGTCATAACGCGTAAGTTGAAATATGACACACCACTTCTGAACATGGGCGGGGTCAGCATTGGCTTGTCGGAGCAAATAAAGCTACTAGGACTCACAATTGACAATAAATTGACTTTTAATAACCACGTCACAAATACATGTAAAAAAGCTTTAAATATCTACAAGCAATTATCTAGAGCGGCAAAACTCAGCTGGGGTCTCCACCCTGAAATCATACGGCTTATATATACTGCTACGGTAGAACCGGTCATACTGTACGCAGCCGGTGCATGGGGGTCAGCAGCTAAAAAACTAGGTGTTCAAAAACAGCTCAATGTGGTCCAAAGAGGGTTTGCACAAAAACTCTGTAGGGCGTATCGTACCGCATCCCTGAATTCATCGCTGGTTCTGTCTGGGATACTTCCTCTCGACCTCAGAATACGGGAGGTACAAGCCCTGTATGAGGCCAAGAGAGGAGTGCCCCAGACAGTGCTAGCAGACCGAGAGATCGAACGATTGGTACCATACATAGAAACGTGGCACCCCGCAGAACATGTGCACCTGGAGTTCGAAAGCCTGATAGATCAACAACACGTGGACGACCACAGCCACCAAGCAGTAAAGATCTTCACCGATGGCAGTAAGATTGAGGGTAAAGTCGGAGCGGCACTTTCCTTTTGGAAAGGTGACGCCGAGACCAAAACCCTCAAGCTTAAACTGTCATCATACTGCACGGTCTATCAGGCAGAACTCTTGGCCATATGTAGGGCCACAAAAGAGATCACAAAGTGCTCAGAGTCAAGCTTTGGCATCTACAGTGACTCCAGGTCGGCATTAGAGACTGTGGTTAACCAGAGCTCCCTCCATCCCCTCGCAGTAGAAGTTCGAAACCACCTGAGAACGAGCAAACTCCAAAACAAGGAAGTGTCCTTGTTTTGGATTAAAGCGCACGCGGGATTGGGGGGAAATGAAAGAGCAGATGAGCTTGCGAAAGAAGCGGCCCTCAACAGCAAGAAGAAGCCTGACTACGATCAGTGTCCGGTTTCATTCGTCAAACGACAGACCCGTTTAGGCTCGCTTGAGGAATGGAACCGGAGGTATAAGTCAGGAGAAACGGCCGCCATTACAAAAATATTCTTCCCGGACGCGATAAACGCATACAAAATTGTGAGGAAATTTGAGGCAACTAGCGCGATGACTCAGGCAATGACGGGGCACGGTGGGTTCTCCGAATACTTGACTCGCTTCAAGTGTAAGGAGAACCCATCGTGCATATGTGAGCCGGGTGTAGACGAAACCGCGATGCACGTTTTGTTAGAATGTCCTGTTTACGCACGTAGAAGATATGAAGCCGTACAGTTACTCGATTGCGACTTGACGTTGGAAAACATAAGCACAATTATGACAAATAACGAAAAGAGACGGACGTTTATAAAATATTGTACTGAAATTGTAGAAAATGTAATAAAGAGAAACAAGTAGATTAAGCAAATTATGATGAATGTATATTGTTGAATATATAAATCATGCATAAATGTAAAATAGTAATAGAAACAAACAAAAGTAAAACAGTATAATGTAACTATGTAAATAATATAAGATAAGAAAACAAAATTGTAATAATAACATAATAAGAATAAGAAACATTAAATATGTAATAGAATAAAATCAAAAAGTAGAATAAGAAACCCCAAGAAAATAGGGGAATATTGTACGCTATTAGTAATAAAGACACCCTGTCCTCAAACCATAAAAAAGAAAAATAAAGTCCTTGACTATGTTAGGGGAACGAGAAAAAAAAAAAAAAAAAAAAAAAAAATTATCCTTGGTTTTTCTGTTACAGTGCTATATATATTTTTTTTTTTCATGTTTATTTTGAGTAGCTGACGTTTCGGTCAAATTTTGCTGGGACACATTGTCCCAAATGACACTTTTGATTTTAATATTATTTTTACTGACGTTTCGGACACCATTCAAAATAACTGCATTGTACAGTCAGGTAAAAAAACAGGTTTTTACCGTGACGTGGCGGCGCCGGTGGCAAGGTGACGAAATAGATTTATTTATTTATTCATTTATTTATTTATTTATTTATTTATTTATTTATTTATTTATTTATTTATTCATTTATTTATTTATTTATTTATTTATTTATTTATTTATTTATTTATTTATTTATTTATTTATTTATTTATTTATTTATTTATTTATTTATTTATTTATTTATTTATTTATTTATTTATTTATTTATTTATTTATTTATTTATTTATTTATTTATTTATTTATTTATTTATTTATTTATTTATTTATTTATTTATTTATTTATTTATTTATTTATTTATTTATTTATTTATTTATTTATTTATTTATTTATTTTGGGGGTAAAAAAAAATCTAAATCCACGATTGATTTCAATGAACACCGTATATTACTTTGACTGAATTTGAGCAAGGACAAATAAATATTGAATTATGCATAGAACGCCTTGTTATATAAAAATAGTAAAAATCCCAAAGATAAAAAAGTTTTATTTTAAAAGATAATATGGAAAATAGATTATTTTAAAGTGTTTATTTGGTAAAATACTGTTGTAACACCACAGCGCGCGGCTACAAGCGCGTTGACTCACACACGCCCCGCGCCTGTGACCGGTTCACGCACACAGCGATACAAGGCTCGCCGCTCCCCTATATAAGGCCGACCGCGGCCGTAGCAATTCAGTGCAGTCTGAGTCTGCGCCTGCGCTCCACCGTATCCAGTACTGGAAAGGTGGCCCGCTCTCTCAGATGCTCCCCTCGCCCCTCACCCCTCTGACGCATCCTTACGACCGTTTCGTCTCGCGCACTGCGTAACGAACGTATCGACAGGAACGTCATTTGCACTGTGTTCATGCACCTACCTCGCGGCAATATTATTGTAAACTACCTACCTAGTGTAACTATTGATATCTACCTAGCTAGTGTATGTGGTGTATGAATAAAACTAAGTTTTTGTAACTGGTGGTTTTCGTGAGTATCTAGACTATCGGTTACAAATTGGCGCCCAACTTTAAGGCCTGGACTTCACCCCAACAACAAGGAGGAATGAAACAGAAAGCCGAGTAATGAAGAAGTGACAAAAAGAAGAGGAGGCTGCTATCTGGTGGAAAGGAGTTAAAGATCACGTATCCACCTGGGCAGATTTTAAAGAATAATAGTGCCGGAGTCAACCTTGCCCCAAGCTAGTGCCGCTGGAGGTCTACAAGCACCTGGAAGTTTGAAGTTTGGAGAACCAGCACTACCTGAGACCACGGCCGGAGTAAGTCTGAGTTTGCGCCTGCGCCCATCGTATCCAGTACTGGAAAGGTGGTCCGCTCTCTCAGACGCCCCCCCCCGTCTCTCACCCCTCTGTTGTATCCTCACGACCGTTTCGTCTCACGCACTGCGTAACGAACGTATCGACGGGAACTTCAGTTGCACTGTATACACGCATCTACCTATCTATCTACAAACTGGCACTCAATGTTTAGGCCCGGAAACATGCTGTTTCAGCCCAACGACAAGAACAATAAAAGTAATGGCAGTGATGATGTTGGAATTGGAGCTATTTCTGTAGATGAGGTCACTTCAGAAATGCTAGATGCTACGCAGAGGTCACAACTGACGCAAGCAACCATGCCCTCAAAGCTATTTTAGTGCAGGGGGAGAGAGAAAATGAGTATCCTGTGGAATACGCCAGGAGACTCATTACCCCTGCACAACGGAATTTAATATATACCATACGTCTGCCTTGAGCCCTTTCCAAGGCAGCGCAAACCAGCTTCCTCCACCCGTTCGTCCGCTGAAGAAACGTGGACGTCCAGCGAAGCCTAAGCCTGTTCCTGCGGTGACTTCACTGCCCACTCGTGGACGTGGTCGACCTCGAAGGAACACCGCCCGGAGCAACCAACCTGTCTGTCTGCTCGTCGGGGCGACTTCGCATCCAGAGGGGGAGACTGTAACACCACAGCGCGCGGCTACAAGCGCGTTGACTCACACACGCCCCGCGCCTGTGACCGGTTCACGCACACAGCGATACAAG
This sequence comes from Thera obeliscata, assembly GCA_947578465.1. Classification (NCBI taxonomy): domain Eukaryota; kingdom Metazoa; phylum Arthropoda; class Insecta; order Lepidoptera; family Geometridae; genus Thera; species Thera obeliscata. Next base: position 13,632,493 of record OX387916.1, read on the forward strand.
GCTCGCCGCTCCCCTATATAAGGCCGACCGCGGCCGTAGCAATTCAGTGCAGTCTGAGTCTGCGCCTGCGCTCCACCGTATCCAGTACTGGAAAGGTGGCCCGCTCTCTCAGATGCTCCCCTCGTCCCACACCCCTCTGACGCATCCTTACGACCGTTTCGTCTCGCGCACTGCGTAACGAACGTATCGACAGGAACGTCATTTGCACTGTATTCATGCACCTACCTCGCAGCTATATATTGTAAACTACCTACCTAGTGTAACTATTGATATCTACCTAGCTAGTGTATGTGGTGTATGAATAAAACTAAGTTTTTGTAACTGGTGGTTTTCGTGAAGATCTAGACTATCTAGTTACACTGTGCCAAATGCTGTGTAAATTACTGTGATTGTTCTAGGTTAATGTTTTTATTTATCTTGTTATAGAGGTTTACTGTTTTTTAATTGGATAATAGGTCTTGGAGATGATTAATACTAATAAATAATACGCCTTGCTGATGTTGAAAACAAACAATAAGTAATAATAAGTAATAATAAGTAATAATTTTAGGTCTGTTTTAGCTATTGATTATTTGTGATTTTTAAACATACACGTTACTGTCTTAGAATAATTAAAAAACATCTTTGATATATTTTTATGTGATCATACACAAGATATAGGTTTATGCCAAATATACGCTATGTGAATGAGACTTGTTGTTTTTTTTTACTTATAAGTAGGTACTTCACCACACGCTCGCAATAGTACATTGTTACCCGAGTGTTGAAAGTCACGTTTTTTGAGTCCCGAGACGGGTTTGGCGCCAGAGCGTAAGCGAGGGCGACAATGGAGCTTGAGGGACTTAAAAGACTTTCACCCGAGGTAAACACTGTGCTTTTCATTACGAATACAAGGAAAGTAAAAATAAAAACATGAAAAAAAAATTAGTGAAAATGAAGATTGAATTGCCGCCTTCCCGGTTTTTTTTTTCTTTTTCTCTGGCGGGCCTTCGGCTACGGCTCGCCAGCATTATTCAGCCATTGTTTTCATTCTCATAATTTAAAAAATGGTAAATTGTTTGCTCAAATCTATGTTATTTTAAATAAATAGTTGAAGCTATATATTAATCAAGTAATTTAGAAGATATATTATTTATTTAATACTATCTTTATGTTATTTAAATTTAAATTTTACATTGCGCTCTAATTAGACTTTTTAAACTTCTTACCGTTGTAATGGGTTTCCAACCTACTTGCTGAATAAAAAGTTGGAATTTGGTTCAACGACCTCTTTGCAGTCAGAAAGACTTTAGAAAGTTGGAACATGGTTGAATAAAATAGAACTTGTTTTTTTTTATAATTTGACAGCTGTCAGTAGAAAGCGATTCTCCCTAGGGCTGAAAGTTTTACTTTCAATTAGGCCCCTCAGGCAACTTCAGACCTACTTTCAGAGTATGAGTAATGAAAAGCAATTTGATTAGCTTTATCACATTACATTATATTTTGCTTAAACATATTTTACCTGACTGTACTCAAAAGTATTGATAATTTGATGGTGTCCGAAACGTCAGTAAAAATAATATTAAAATCAAAAGTGTCATTTGGGACACTTTGTCCCAGCGAAATTTGTCCGAAACGTCAGCTACTCTTTATTTTAGCCTGGTGCCTTTTTTAATTTATTTTTTTACAAAAATACTAATAGTTATGACTAGCTTCACGGATTTCTAATTGACCAATCAACCCCAGGAAGTGGACAATTTACGTTTGGTGAATTGTGACTCAAATTTTCAACTTTAAATTAAAAATCTAAACAGCAAATTCATGATTTCTAAGTAGCTTTAAAAAATGCGCCATACTTTCAGCTTCCATAATCATTAAAAAAAATAGAACTTAATTGGCTACTTTTGCTAAAATTGGGCTTCAAAGACAGCAAGATGGAACATTCTTATGAAAGGCTAATTTGATTTAAACAATTTTTTTGCCCAATTTTAGTATTCTGGTTCCCAAGTCAAGCTCTGCTTAATTTGGATAGTGTTGTGGATTATTCACAATATTTATTTATTGATTATTTATTTATTTATATTAATTCCTACAATGTAAACACCTGCTGGTGCTATGATATATCACCACAGTACCAAGAGCTCTGTCTGGCTCTGTCTCTGGTTCTGGTTTTGAGTTTGTGTGATGTGAGTGTTGTCTAAAAAAACCTTACGTCAAAACGTCACACACACAGTATAATGCACTGGTGAGCACTCACACAGACCCAAAACCAGAACCAGAGACAGAGCCAGACAGAGCTCATGGTAGGCCTACAGGTCAACGCACTCCAAATGACTTCATAGCATCCACTACATAAAATATATCCACTTAATACAATTAAAGAATAATAAATAATGTCCTGCCTGCCAAAATAAGAAAATACGAGCACAATTTTTAGCATTTACACAGGAAATTTCACAAAATAATTTATGGCATGCATAATTAAATTTCTAAACCGATTCAAAATTGATGAGTTCTGGTTTTATAGCCTTGGACTGGATTAACGTGTGTTTTTTACACCAAAGTCACTAAATCAAAAACTGTCAAATAGCTCAAAACTTTTATTAGTCATTTTATGAGAGCTACCAAAACTGTTTCAAATGATTTATGGGATTAAATTAAAATTTGATTGATATTGGTAGCTATATATAAACAAAAAAGTCATCATCACGTGACGAATGTTTAAAAGAACTATTGGCCCTTGATCATCTAGATCGCCTGCTAGGGCGATTGTATCGCTGTTAACTTGCTGTTTCACTGTCAAAATTCCCGGCTTTTGGATGTGCACAAAACCGTTTAGTAGAAACCATTTAGTAGTAGAAGAGCTCTTTGTGAAGGGCTCGTCCGGGGAAGTACTATCACCATGCCTATTTCTGCCGTGAAGCAGCAATGCTGTGTTTGGGGGGGGGGGTCCGGTGCCTGTAAAATTACAAGCACGCGAGGCGAAACATCGAATGTCTCAAGTTGGTGGACGCAGGGCATTGCATCGTAGGGCACGTTCCTGACGTGCGTGATCTACAAGGCAATGCTCTGTTATAGGTGATGGTTACCGCTTAACATCAGGTGGACCATGTGCTTGTTCCATCAGCTAGTTGTATAAAAAAAATACCCTATGAAACTGATCGCCATTGCTTACCGCAGAATGTACGCAAGGCTTAAAACCTGACGCATAGATAAAAAAAAATACCTACTCACTCCATCATCATAGGTTCACTTGCTAGCTTGTATGTACTTAACTTTGTGGTTTTACGCTCAATAGTCCATGATTAGCGGGATTGACAGACACGAAATCATAAATCAAAATAAAAACATTAGTAACCTTGAGGTCTTTGATACAGTTAACTCGATACGGGGTCAATAATCTTAAGGACCACAAAAAATTATCGATTGCTTATCGTTGCTGATTTTTAGGATCGCAGTTTGATGTAAAACAGGCTATACATAAGACCAGCGCAGATCTTACCGGTGTTCAAAGCCCAACGCCCCCCGAAAAATGTGTGCGCTGTTTATTATCAAAGTAAATTGTGAAGACGACAAATTGGTAATGAAATTGGCATGTTTTCAAATAACCAATTTTTTTGTGAAATAAAAAAATAACATCAGGAGTGTTTTAAAAAGCTCATTGTATTTATCTCAACTTTAGTTCATCTTACATCTAACTTTAGTATCTTAATTTTCCCTCAATGTGTGTCATGATCGCGAAAGCTTAAATTATTTTAAAATTATCCTTCAAATAATTTGGAAAAAACTATAGCACCTTTCAAATCACCACCATTCATAAAAACCACGCCACCCTATCTTTTTACACGCCCAGGAAGGCTGGTAGACAATTCTATTAGCATTAGCCTTCTAGAAATACACTTTATGTGGGAAATGAAAAAAAATATGCAAATGGCTTTTAAAATTTGAACCACAGGAAATATAAAAAAAAATGTAGTGCCAGCAATCTGTGTAAATCCAGGTAGATTTGCGAATGTACGCGGCTTCTTGTAATTGCCCGTTTACTATGTAAATGAATTGAGATTTAGATTTAAGATAAACAGGTTCCGTTCAGTTCAACATGAACCGATGATTAAGCGATGACTCAATTCATAAATAATTTGAGCGCAAAAACTGGTGGAGAAAGTACATAGTATTTTGTTACAGTTTTAGTGGCTAAAATGATCTTTGCTAAGGTTTCATTTTAAATTGGAAAATCTAACACAATTTTTCTCAATAAATATTAAAATAATACTAGTAATAAAAGAGCATAGCTCGATCCAAATAATATGTATGTTCTATTGATGAATATCACTACCTTACATCAAGTTTTTACAAGTTATCCGTTACCCGAGCAAGTTATCTGAATATATTTAATGTAGATCTATAAAAAAACTGAGGGAATATTTATCGTGCTGGATAAAGTCTTGTAGAGAGTATATTCCACAGAATAATTCTGCTCTGTTTTATTTTCGTAAATATCTTTGACCAAATGATCATCAGGCGAAGTACCACAGTTTCTGGTTCTGCCGCGAAGGAGTGATTTTATTTTATTTTATTTTTCTTTATTAGAAAATCAACAGCAATTACAGAAGTTGGAAAGCGGGGTATTATATAATCTTAAAAAAGCAGCCAAGTGCGAGTCGGACTCGCCCATGAAGGGTTCCGTAGCACGACGAACTACAAAAACCTTTATATTATGTTACTTGATGTAACATAATAAGGTTCTTGTAGTTCGTCGAAAGGTAAATTGCGGTTTACGGTTTATAACGTATAAAAAAAAAACTACGGACTAGATTTCGTTCAAACCAAATATCGTTGGAAGTTTGCATAGTAATGTACAACATATATTTTTTTTAGTTTTATCATTCTCTTACTTTAGAAGTTAGAGGGGGGGGACCAACTTTTTTCCACTTTGGAAGTGTCTCTCGCGCAAACTATTCAGTTTAGAAAAAAACTATGTTAAAAAACTCAACATCATTTTTGAAGACCTATTCATAGATACCCCACACGTATGGGTTCGATAAAAAAAAATTTTTTAGTTTCAGTTTCAAGTATGAGGACCCCCGAAATTTATAGTTTTTTTTTTTATTTTTATGTAAAAAACTTAATGTGGTTCACAGAATACATCTACTCGCCAAGTTTCATCAGTCTAGCTCTTACGGTTTCGGAGAAAAATGGCTGTGACATACAGACGGACAGACAGACAGACAGACAGACAGACATGACGAATCTATAAGGGTTCCGTTTTTGCCATTTGGCTACGGAACCCTAAAAAGGCCAATAACAGATTTTCCTAAGTATTAATGATTACAAAAAGTGCTTTACTGCCCTCTAGCAGTAGGTTAGCGAGTGAATGTTCTGTGCTGTGAGATAAGATAGTATGAGTGTGTGTGTGTGTTTGTGTGTAGTAAAAGTGTGTGTGTGAATTTAATTTATCCAGAGTTGATATAAGTCTAAAGATTATTTCGCTTGCCCATCAAAAATTATAATTGCTTATTCAGAAGAAGTTCAGAAACACGGTGTTTAAAGGATCGTTTAGATGAAGAAAAGAGGTCAACATCTGAGAATTGGTCATTATAGGTTTTGCATAGTCGGTCAATCAGAAAGTTACTTCCATAGTTGGTTTTTCTGTGTGGTATATAAAGAAGTTTGCTATGTCTAGTTCTATATCTAGGTGTATTGAAATATATAGAACTGGTTAAGAATTTACTATTAAGGTCTCCTACTAAAATGTCGTGTAATACAGCCATGTCTAAAAGGATTCTACGATCTACTAGTCGCATTAATTTATATTTTTGACAACTTTCAGTGTAAGGTTGGAGGTTTTTAGTGCGGTAGTTAAGATATCGGATATACTTGCTTTGTATGCCCTCCAACTTTTCTTTATAGGTGATGTACTGAGGGTTCCATATTGGACTCGCATATTCCAATACGCTTCTAACATATGTTATGTAAAGAACTTTAATGCAATCTGGATCATTAAACATTTTACTGATTCTTTTAACAAACCCTAAGTTCCTGTACGCTTTACTAACTACATTTTCTATATGTGCTGACATTGTCAATTTGCTATCTAAAATTACTCCCAAGTCCCGGATAGTGTCAACTCTTTCAATAGTAGTGTTATTGATTGCATATTTGTAGTTAATAGGTTTACTTTTTCTAGTGAATGTGATGACTTGGCATTTTTTACTATTTACTGTTATTCTATTTTTTGCATAATATTCAGTCAAACCATTTAAACATTCTTGGAGTTTTTGACAGTCATGTACGGATCTAACGTGAATAAAAACTTTTTTATCGTCAGCGTAGAGTAGGTGTTTTATATCTTTATCAAAACATTTGTGAATGTCTTGTAAGAATGCATTATAGAAAAGCGGGCCCAAATGCGAACCCTGAGGAACACCAGAAGTAATACTAATATAGTTAGATCTGAATCCTCCGAGAACAACAGCTTGGGATCTGTTAGTAAGATAAGATTTTACCCAACGTAGAAGATCACCATGGAGACCGATATTTTCTAGCTTGGCGAGCAATATGAAGTGATCAATACGATCAAAGGCTTTTTCGAAGTCTGTGTATACTACATCTACCTGCCCACCACCTTCCATATTATCAAGTATATATCCCGTAGCTTCTGAAAGGTTGGTGATAGTGGATCGATTTTTTAGAAAACCATGCTGAGAATCTGTAACACTATTAGAAATCGTAGAGTATATCTGAGCGTAGACAATTTTTTCAAAAATTTTACTAAATATGTTTAATATAGAGATTGGACGATAGTTTTCTACAGCTGTCTTAGAGAGCTTTTTGTGAATCGGGATAATGTTAGCTCGTTTCCACAAGTCAGGAAACGTGCCCTCTCTAAGAGAACGTTTAAACAATAGCATAAGTGGGAATGTTAAGTGTTCAGCCGTGTTTTTAATATAAATAGGGGACACCTCATCAGGCCCGGCAGATTTATTTGTGTCTACGGTTTTCAAAAGCCTTAAAATGCTAGCTTCCGTAAATTGTACACTGTGAATCACTTGTGAACTGGTATTATTATCAAAAGTAAATTTGTTAGGATCATAACTAGCCAACGGTTTGATAAAAGCGCTTTTAAAAAAGTCATTAAATGAATTACAGATGTCAATGCTGTTTTGATAGGAAGACTTATTGTAGGTCATAGAACTAGGGTAGTTAGAACCACCTCTCAAAGATTTTACAAAGGTCCATAGGTGTTTAGGATTAGATTTAATATTTTTCTGTGAGGATGATAAGAAGTCTGCGTGACAATCCTTTTCCATGACATGAACTTTTTTCCGTAGGTCACTAAACTCTAAATAATCTCTATGGTTACCATATCTTTTCCATATTGAGTGAGCCTTCCATTTTCGCCTGATGAGTTTAATAAGAGGGTTATTATACCAACGAGGATAAATATGCGACTGTTGTACTTTCCGTCGAGGTATATGTAGGTTAATAGTTTCGTAAAGTATTTTGTAAAAAGATGATGCTTGCATAGAATCAAATGTGTTCTAAATTTAAGGGTAGTTCGATACAAATTCTCTGAGAGGCATGGACGCAATGCACAAAAGGAGCCTCTTTGAGGTGCACTTAAAATCCTTTCACCACACTTGGTTCGAAAGAATCAGTGACACGATAAGAAGAATGCACAAAAGGCATCGCCGTTACTACGATAAATCTTCGTTTTATTTTTATAAAAATGGCTGACGTTATTTCTAAATTAAAACCGACTTCATTTTAAAAAAAGAAGGTTCTCAATTCGTTGGATTTTCCAGGTTTAAAAATATTTTTGATCAAAGGTTCCATTTAAAAATATTTTTGATCAAAATCGGTTTAGCAGTTTTGATTGGGTTTTCTAGTTTTTAACTTATATTACCAGTACAAAAGACTTCAACGCGCTAAAACCTGAAAGTGGTTTATACGAACGATAAAGGGCTAGTGACACTCGAGCTTGAAGAAGCTATGCAATTATATACTAGTACGTAATTTCAACGTACTTTTTTGATGATACAAGGCCGCCAACCTAGAAAAAAAATTTCTTTTGCCGTGAAACCGCATTGTTGTGTTTCGGTTTGAGAAGTGGGTGCCGGTGAAATTACTGGCACGAGAGGCTGAACATCTATATGCCTCAAGTTGATGGATGCAGGGCAGTGCATTGTAGGGCACGTTTCTGACGTGCGTGAATTACGAGACAATGTTTTGTTATAGTCGATGGTTACCACTTAACATCAAAGTGGGCCATCACACGCGTAGCTGTATGAAAAAAACATGCACAAAAACTTTATTAATAGAATATAAATATGAACATGGGCCTAATTCTCGGGCCGATCTCGATCATTTTGCAATTTTATCTTATTGCTTTTTTTCGAAGATGGCAGATTTTCTTGAGTAATTCATCAACGACCTCATCGTAGAAGCCGATCAGCTCCGTATATCGATCTCCGATATACGGAAAACGTAGAAAAAGTGCGGTTTTGTGAAAAGAAACAATAAAATAAAATTGCAAAATGATCGAGATCGGGCCGAGAATTAGGCCCCATATCAATAAATCCCCGTGTTTTCCGGTGTGCGTTTTCACGTCACCTACGCCCCGCTGTTTCTATACTAATAACGGTTTCTATTATCTGCTCATCATAGGTACCTTAAGGAATACCTAGTTATTTTTGGCATAACTGTACTTGTCCAAAAAAATCAGTGTACTGTATTTTTATCTTTTGATCTACGTCGGCACCGCATTGTTTAATAATATTTACCGTTCGTTAGTCACGATTTTAAATGAAATGGATCGTTAGTTAAAACGTTACGCGTAATTATTCTTTATTTGTACGTTCCATAAGTTGATGGACGCAGGGTAGTGCATCGTAGGGCACGTTCCTGACGTGCGTGACCTACGAGGCAATTTTTTACCACTTAACATCAGGTGGTCATAAGCTTGTTCCATCCAGTTGCATGAATAAAACTTAAATCCCGTTAGGTCTACTTATCAATAATCTACCTATCAATAAATTGTTCCTCTGTAGTTTTATTTTTTCTGTTATGTTAATTTCTTAGTTTTATGTTTTCGTCTTATTGTTCTATAATTGTGGAGAAACTGTCTATAATCGCATATGAAGTGGGCGTTAATAGCTTCGTCCCAATTTTTATAACTATTGTTGCTATTGTCGTATCCTTCCGCTTATACTACTACCCTGTGTTACGGTTTCCCCATTAAATATTTAGATTTTTATTTTTGATCAGATCTTGCGTGGCTTGCGGAATAATTCTTTGAAAGTGATGGTTACCTCTTAACTTTAAAACCTTGATTTGAATTTTAGATCCTTGTGATACAACTGAAATAATGTTTAAATTTGAATTGAATTTACATCAGGGAGATCATTTTCTTGTTCCAGCAGCCTGTTTGCTAGGCATGCTTGTATCCGGCATGGCGTCACCGTTCGACTCTTTATAGCTCTCATCAAAAAATCGAAATATCTCTGAAGTTTGGTTTTAAATGAGAGTTATGATATTATGAGGTAGCGTATATGTACCAAATAAAAATTAAATTTATTTTTCTAAAATGTGATGAATCAAAATTGCTGTACTGGCCAGATACATGCGAGGAACGGCTGGCAAAAGTTAAATGAAAATCCATTTCTTTCATGTTAGCAGCAGCTACATACATTACAAAGAAAACTCATATCTGTCGTGTAATTTAAAATGGAATGATCTTAGGATTAATGATCTCTCTTTTACTACGACATGGTCACCAAGAAGGTAACTTAGCAAAGGTTTTATTCAAATTTCGAACTTGCTTGGTAAATTAAATGTAGTTTATTGAAAAAAAAAACGAGCACATCAACGCGGGAAAATAGTGTTTCTCGTTGTTTGTCTTATGTAATTTTATTTGGCAAAATGAGTTCATAAGCTTAGAAAGGAGGTAAACAAATGTTTTGCTTTACAAAAATTTTATTCTGAATCTCGTATATCCCCAGGCCCAATGACTGCCTCCATGCTGGATGCTGGACGCTGCTGCATCCTCATGGAACGGATGAGAGTCAAAATCTTGTATTTTGGTATTCATTGCAGTACTGTTTAAATTTTTTTGACTGGGAGAGTATTTAGCCCTTTGAAACTGGCACCTAGACTCACCTAGCTTTTATCATCATCAGCCTGAAGAGGTCCACTGCTGGATAGGCCTCCCCTACACATTTACAGGAAGAATGATTCTGAGCCCTTTTCATCCATCGACTTCCCGCGATCTTAACAATGTCGTCGGTCCAACTGGTAGGCGAGTGTTCGCCCTAAGTTTCGTCTTCCGGTTCGTGGTCGCCATTCGAGAACCTTTATTCCCCAACGCCTAGCTACCATAGCTAGGACCTAGTCAACCAGCTTTAAGAGGGAATCACACAGGCGACTCTCCATACAAACGTATTTATTAGGAAAATATCACCTCCAATTCATATTTCATATAAATCATATGAGGGTCATATTTTCTTTATCAATAAGTTTCTGAAAAAAAGGAAAACATACGAGCACGTTTAGAGCAGATCTGGATTTTATGAGAAAATGGTTACTCTAGAGGCATTATCCAGGGAGGAAACAGGGGACTACGTTTGTATATGGAGAGTCGCCTGTGTGATGCCCTCTTAAGACGTTTCAAAGTGATCCTTGCTATATATGACTAAAGAAGTTTAGAATTTTAATATCTCAAATAAACACTGGGTCTCGACAACGACTAGCTATAACTCTTCTCAGGTCATCGATCGATCTTTAGGTATAATAATAACACACCACTGCTGTATTGCTGCTTTTTTACGAGTATTCGTTTGATAGAAAATAAACTATCTAACTCAATGAATAAATTAATAATTTTGGCTTGGACGTACAGTCAGCTGCACCAGAATAAGAAAAAAAATATGCACTGGCAAATAGAATAAAATTTGCGTATTCAAAATGTTCCATTAGTTAGTGTAACAATCTGGAATATTTCTGTTCAAACATTTACATAATCGAACTACTAGTAGGACTGAATGGAATAAACGACTTAGACTCGCCTAGCTCTATGACGTTTGAAAGTGATCCTTGTGATACCATTGAATAAATACATATTTGAATTTAATTTTTTTGAATACAGGGCAGCATGACAATGGACCGTTTATTTATTGCAATCAAAGCTACTGTGTGTTCGCAACACTAACAGTTGCAATTACGTTTTGACTGCAACCAATTGCAACAAAAGTTAGCTGATCGGCCTACAGGGCGGTCGTGTAATTCCCATATCTTTTTGCCATAATTTTTCAACCATTATCTATCTCTTACCATACTAGTCTAAAAAAGCGAGGTTCCTATTCGCTATTTCATGATGATAACGTCGTCATTCAGTCTTGTTATTTTTCAAAGATTAATTTTTGGTCTTACATAAAAAAATATGTCAAAAGATAAACAATGCTTATACGAGTACTATTGCCATCTCTTACCACTGGGTAATGACAAACAGTGACAGGGCTAACTTTAACCAATGATTAAATTTTAATTGCTTTTATAAGTATGGCAGCTATCAATTAGTTTTTATTGCAAACGCTGCTCAAAATAATGTCAAAATTGACAGATACGAGATTTTGATTGCAAAACAATCACCCCGCTGATATTTATGATAATCGAGAATAAGTCAATAATAATAAAATATATCTTTTTTTTTTCAAATTGATGATATCATTCAAGACACGATTTTATGACTATGACTAGGTGTAAATTTATTTATGGAACCTATACTGTATTCATACATACTATAATATGCACGTATAATAATATTTATGGCCACACGATCCACCTACCAGGATCGTGATCATCATTATCGATCTGCAGGCCTACCACAAGCTCTGTCTGGCCCTGTCTCTGGCTCTGGCTTTGAGACTGTGTGAGTGCTCACCAGTGTATTATACTGTGTGTGACGTTTTGACGTAGGATTTATTTAGTAACACACACTCAAAACCAGAGCCAGACAGACCTTGTGGTAGGCTTACCAAAGAAGTCTCTCTTATTTCACATAACACACATTTCCTGTAAGAACGATTCTAGGCCCTCCATTTCACATCCATGTAGTACTAGAGCTCTTTGTGAAGGATTCGTCCGGGAAAGTACACCATCAATTATTGTCTAGGGATATTCAACTGAAAATAATTTCTTTATAAAACTAGGTACCTATAGCAAGAGTTTTTATTTTGTGTTGTTTATTAATAATAAAAATACGAATGTTGGATATTATTTATTATTAAAAATTAAAGTAGAAGCAAAATCTTGAAAGATCTGAAAATGAATTGGAAATGGTATATCCCTAGACAATGTTGACGAGTGTTAGTACACTAGTGTTAGTAGAAATAGGCATGGGGTAGTCCCCATGCCTATTTCTGTGCTGTGCAGCATTGCTGTTTCGGTTTGAAGGGTGTGGATGACGGTGAAATTGCTGGCACGTGAGGCTGAATATCTGTAGGTATGACTCAAGTTGATGGACTTGGACTGTGCATCGTAGGGCACGTTTCTGACGAGGCTATGCTTTGTTTTAGACGATTTTTACAACCAATCAGGTGTGCCATAAATGGTTGTTCTATCAGCTAGTGCATAAAAAAATAAACCATCGATTTCCTGTGTTTTTCACAATGTCATCGGTCCATTGCATCGAAAGGGCGTCCTAGATTTCGTTTTCCGGTTCAATCAGTTTATTTACCACTAGCGGCCTGTCACGGCTTCGCACGGGTGGACATTTATTATTTAAACACAAATATTATAGCCTATTTAAGCTACTCAGGGTGAATGTAGCTTAAATACAACCAACGGTGAAAGAATTTTTGAAATCGGCACAGTTGTTTTTGAATTTATTCATTAGGTACAAACATACAAAAATACAAATCTTTCCTCTTTACAATATTAGTATAGATAAAGATATAGATTTGAGAGTCTTTATACCCAACGGTTTTCTATTCTTTGCACTTTATGATGTGAGGGACTTAACTCGTAAAATTAACGGTATTCGTTTTCTTTGGTTATTTATTTTATAAAATAATTGCAAACAGAGGATGCATTAAAGCAATTAAATTTATTAATACCCGTGTTAGCTCTCAGCAATAATGTCAAAATACCGTAAAGGTGTTAATGTGCTTAGTTTATTAATTGGAGGATAATAAAAGCATTTCTAGTTTTTATGATCGCGGATCCTATAGCATATTTTAGAAAGCTATAAACAAATGTATCTGTAGGGCCTACCACAAGCAAATACAAATACAAAAAAGTTTATTGCCAAATAAATATTGTGGACAATTCACACAACACTACCCAGCCCCAAACTAAGCAGAGCTTGTAATATGGGAACCAAACGCAAGATCTTTCGTGTAAAAATACGTTTCAGACTTTGCTTTCTCTCAAAAAACCACCCTGCATAGATGATGTAATAGCGTTGTTATATGAAATAGTAATCAAGTTGGGCCGTTTCTATGTACTCGTAGAACATCGAGATAAGCGTTGATTTAGTACTTTTTTTAAATCAATTTAAATAAATATTGTTGACAAATCACACAATACCTTCTAGACCCAAATTAAGCCTCGCACTATGAGAATCAGATAGCTGATAAAATACTGAAATACATTTTTTTTTTGAAAATACATACTTAGAATACAATATAACATCCAGACAGAGAACAAACATCTGCGTTCACCACACAAATACTTGTTCTCATTGGGGATCGGACCCAAGACCTACGGCGCAGAAGGCAGAGCTACTACCAACTGAGCTGAGAGGCCAGTCAAATTCTATTAGAAGGTAATTCACAGTTTCCCCTGCATGAATGGCTTCAGGTACTGGTGGAAGGTTCGGTTGACGGGCTCCGCGTTGAGAGGACTCTTCATCGCTTCCTCCATCAGTCTCTCGTACACGCGACCGTCGTACGCACCCAGCGTCGAGTTCAGGATCTGAAGGGTTGCATCATGAGAATTATGGGAAACAATTCTAATATGTTATCCGGCATTTGCGTCTATTGTACTCGTTGATAGCTTTTATAAAAAGAAACGGGTATTTATAGCGATTACCTTTATTATTTCCCGACGTTTTACACGTGCGGGTAGTATAGTAATTTATTACTTTACTACTTTGAACACACTATATTGAAAGAAACTATACTATATACTATAGTCTACTGTAGTGTGTTCAAAGTAGTATAGAAATTTATTACTATACTACTTTGAACACACTATATTGGGCTTGTTTTAAATGTTTTGAACATAACAATATGAATAGAATTTTTAGTAGTTTCAAAAGTATACCTCATCCCTGTAATCGAAAGCATCGACCAGCCCCACAGCATCAGGTCTGATCTTCTCCAAGAGAGCTTCGTAAGCATGCCTCAGTTCCGTCACATCACGCTCTGTTATCGATGTGTACTGAAAAAATATCGCAAATCGTCAAGTTCAAGTCTTTTAAGCTGAGTAGCTGCTTAAAGATTATATCAAAAAACGGTAGGAACCAAGCCGTAGTTTTTCGCCTGTTCTTCTAAGGCTTGGTTGTGTGGCACTGGCACTTCGACTCACATAGCCTTTTTGATTAATTTTTGATTTAGAGTACTTAAATTATATTATATTATTATATTCTATGTATATGTATTTACAAAAAAAAGTATTAAAGCTATATATGTGGATTGTCCGCATTATTTATTTATTATTTGTTTATTTATTAAATATCTATTTCTTTTACAACTAGTCCTTAATGTCTCATTGTTGGACAAAAGTCCTCCATTTTCGCCAAAATCCACTCACTGGAGGCGCTGCTAATGCTCTGCCAAATGGAAGCAGAAAGGACCGCGAAAACGAGCATTTGTTTTAATTTGCTTCAATAAAATAGTCAAACCCACCAGAAGCAAGTCTGCAAGCCTTTCCAGGGTCCAATAGATAGCGTACAGTTCTACCAGTCGGTTCAGGATTAATTTCAAAGGCGCCGACAGAGACGCTGTTTTTCTTCTAATTTCCGCGTGGTATGTCGATAGAATGAACGAGCGACAGTGAGCCTGGAATTGCAAGAGAGTAGTTTGGGTTTATTTATTTATTTTTGAATTAAGTTTGACTGGCCTCTCAGCTCAGTTGGTAGTAGCTCTGCCTTCTAAGCCGTAGGTCGTGGTTTCGATCCCCACCGAGAACAAATATTTATGCGGTGAACACAGATGTTTGTTCTCTGTCTGGGTGTTATATTGTATTTTAAGTATGTATTTACAAAAAAAATATATCAGCTATCTGGTTCCCATATTATATTGTATGTCGTCGCATCATTCTTCAGATACAGTTAACATAGGTAGTGCCTTTAGCTTACACGAGGAATTCGCACGTTTAGAGAATCGATTTTCAATCGGATTCAGTATTTTTTTTTTTTTTTTTTAACTACCCGCATGACCGGCCGACGTAATGACGGAGCGACAGCCGGTAGCGGCCATCATTCCTTTCTTGTGCGAGGCAGCGTTCGCACGTGCCTTACAAATAAAAAGTGAAAAATATATCGTAAATTTTCGTCACTATGCCGAAACGAAAAAATCAAGCGGTATCAACGCAAGATTCGACGAATGGAACAAGAGCAGCGGAAATTCAGACGAATTATCTATTCATCATCGTCTGACGACTCTGATAAAGATTCAGGTTAGTAAAGTGTTTATTCCGTAGTATCAACTGTAACTAAGTCTCGATTAATACGCCTGGAGGTTGACCGTGTGTCATCACGAAGGTAATTTATTGCCTGGAGGTTAACCGTGGGTTAACATGAAGGTATTTCGCAATCGTACAAAACGATTACGTATCAAAATTGAAAACAGAATCGCCTGGAGGTGGATCGTGTATCCTCACGAAGGCAATTTATGATTTTGTACCAATCAAATTACATTTGATTTTAGTTACTAGGCAAAAATAAACACCACGTGTAGTTTTTGCAAGTTTGGTTTTATTTTTCTAAGTACCCTCAACCAGTAACAATTGTTATTGTTGCTTTACAGAAAACGAAAACCTAGACATCGCTAATCCAGAGTCCTTGGATACAGCCGTTGTCGAACAATTCGAGGAGGGCCAAGAACCGGTTCCAGTGCCGGACCTGGACCCCGACATTCTCGTCGCTTTGGGTGAAACCACAGAAGAAGGGCCAAAGTTTGGCCCAAAAATTCATGAAAACTTACCACGGCTATGGATACCTATTCTTCGAAAGGGAATGACCACGGAGGTAAAAGATAAACTCTTTAAGGAGTACCCTATTCCTGAAAATTGCCCACTATTAGAAGTGCCAAAACTCAACCCTGAGATGTCTGCCGCTCTAGCTGAGGGCGCTCGGACCCGGGACAAGCGAGTGGAAGCCGTGCAGCAGCAATTAGGGCAAGGAATATCCGCCCTCAATAGAGGCTTGGAACTCCTTCTTGACGACAGCAAAGATAGACTCCAAGCTATCAAATTCCTCAGTGATAGCTGTAGAATCCTGTGCGATCTGCACTATATAGAGACGGAGGCCAGAAAGAAGTTTATTACCCCAGGATTGGATAAGTCCTTCTTGAATATAATGCAAGACGTCGAACGAGATGAATTGCTTTTCGGAAGCAAGCTTTCAGAAAAAATTAAAGCAACAAAAGTAATCGAGAAGCATGTATTACAAATAAAGAAACCGGCTCCGAACCCCAAGACGCCTTCTACGTCATACCAACCGCCGACAAACCGTTCCCGACCCCAGGGAAACTGGACGGGCCCCTCTCGTTTCGCGTCGAACAGGGGGGGGCGGGGAGGGCAGAGAAGGAATGCTCAAGCGGGCCGGAGACCTCCAGCAGGCAACTCTGCCCAGCCGAAGGCATCGGCGCAGAACAAGCAGTGTGCAGCAACTCAGCAACAATAGAGGTACATGCAGGCAGAATCCATTATTTTTATAATTGCTGGGCAAAAATTACAAAAAATACTCAAATATTAAAATGGATTTCAAACGGGTATACTATACCGTTCTTTAAGAAAGTAAGACAGCTCTCGACACCTCGCAACTCTGTTTTAAGTAGCGAGCTCCCAGATATGTTACAGTCTATTGAAAAATTATTAAATCTGGGTGCTATTTCTCCCTGTCATAGAACTAAAAATGATTTTGTATGCAGCGTATTTTTAGCACCTAAGCCTAACGGGTCAAAAAGATTTATTTTAAATTTAAAGGCTCTAAATAAATTTATTTCGACCTCCCATTTTAAAATGGAAGACCACAGAACAGCGGCCAGACTCATACCTAAAGCTGGTTTTATGGCAAATATCGATCTTAAAGAGGCTTATCTCTTGGTACCTATCACAAAAAATCATCGTAAGTACTTACGCTTTGAATTTGATCAAAAATGTTTTGAATTTAGTGCCCTACCATACGGTATGTCTGTGGCTCCCTGGGTCTTCACAAAATTAATGAAAGAGGTCATTAACCATCTACGTCAACAGGGCTATAGGTCAGTAATATATCTTGATGATATCTTATGTATTGGGGACACTTATGATGAATGCAAAGAAAATTTAAATAAAACTCTAACATTGTTACAATGTTTAGGTTTCGTCATAAATTATGAGAAAAGTAACCTCGAACCTAAACAGATTTGTCGATTTCTAGGTTTCATATATAATACTGTCGATATGTCACTAGGCTTGCCAGATGAAAAACGACAGGGCATCATAAAATTAACCAAGAAGTTTTCCCAACTTCCAAGATGCTCCATTAGGGAATTGTCACAATTAATTGGAGAACTGACTGCAGCTTGCCCCGCAGTTAAATACGGGTGGTTGTACACCAAAACCTTTGAACGTAAAAAATACTTAGCCCTTCAAAAATATGACGATTTTGAAGCCAAAATTAAGCTATCACCTATAATCTTACCTGACCTACAATGGTGGCAACAGAACATAATGGTGACTAACAATATATTACAACCAGACAAAATATTTAACTTAGAAATCTTTACCGACGCGTCCAGAACAGGCTGGGGCGCCGCTTGGGAAGGGAAACGGGCGAACGGTGGATGGAGAGAGGATGAACTATCCCATCACATTAATTATCTTGAACTATTCGCTGTGTTTCTTGGTCTTAAAAGCTTCGCTAACACGTATCATGATGGCTCCATATTTCTTCGAGTAGACAACACAACTGCTCTTTGCTATATAAATAGCATGGGTGGAATCCGATTCCCACATCTAAATGACTTGACCAAGAGTATTTGGCAATGGTGCGAAAAGCGAAACATTTTTATATTTGCATCATATATAAATACACACGACAACGTCGAAGCCGACGAAGAATCGCGTAAAGTAAATGCGGACACAGAGTGGGAACTATCGAATTGGGCGTTCCAAAAGATAGTCCAAACTTTCGGGACTCCTAATATTGATATTTTCGCTTCTCGTACCAATGCAAAATGCATTCAGTACATCTCATGGAAACCGGATCCCGACGCTATGACAGTTGACGCTTTTACGGTTAATTGGAACTCTACCTTCTTCTACGCATTTCCACCGTTCGTTCTAATACTCAAATGCTTGCGCAAAATTATTAATGACAAAGCTACTGGTGTTCTAGTCTTCCCATATTGGCCTGGTCAAGCGTGGTTCCCATTGCATAAAAGAATGCTTATCTCAGATATTATCTTCTTTGAACCTAACAAGAACCTCTTGTGTTCTCGTTCAATTTCAATTTATTTATTCAGAAACAATAACTTATCGTATTCGAATGTCTACTTAAAAATACACTGACAAATAATAATATAACAAACACAATATGATAACAAACAAATTAATTAAAATTAAAATACTTAGACACTCATTAATAATAATAATAATAATAATAATAAAAATGTCAGGCTGATTGGTGATTGTGGAGTTTACTATCATAAAACTCTTCAATAGAGTAGAAACATTTCTCCAACAAAAGCTTCTTCAACTGTCTTTTAAAAGCATTAGGGTTGCCGACAGACTTCAACTCAGTAGGCAGAGCATTAAATAATTTGATAGCCTGGTACCGACAGCCGTGCATTGCCACATTTAACCGCGGACACTTAGGGGCTTCAAGGTTCTTTCTTCTCGTATCCAACCTTAGCAATCTATCTTCTACTGATTCATATCTATATGAATGTCGAGCAATGTCCATGAGAACCACTAATATATAAAGGCTGGGAAGGGTCAA
Source organism: Thera obeliscata (assembly GCA_947578465.1). Taxonomy (NCBI): domain Eukaryota; kingdom Metazoa; phylum Arthropoda; class Insecta; order Lepidoptera; family Geometridae; genus Thera; species Thera obeliscata. The sequence continues at coordinate 13,651,679 of OX387916.1, forward strand.
TATCCTAAGATTTTTAAAATGATCTTTGCACGACTCCCATGGAGGTATTCGCACGATCGTTCTAATAGCACGTTTTTGTAGCACAAAAGCTCTATTCCGGTTGTATTTGTAACTGTTTCCCCAAAATTTCACACTGTACCTGAACTTTGATTCTACTAAAGCGTAGTAAACAGATATTAATTGCTCACGACTGACCTCATCTCTTTAGCTCCTTAAAGCGTAACAAGCAGAGCTAATCGCGTTTTCTAGGGCTTCTAATTCAGTTTTCCAGTTTAATGCCTGATCAATATGCACGCCAAGAAATTTAACGCTATTTGCAAATTCGATTTTTACTCCGCTATTAATAATGTCTACGGTATCATGACTATGTGCTGTAGTTTTGAAAAGAATTGCTTGTGTCTTACTTATGTTAAGTTTTAGGTTGTTTGCATAAAACCATTTATTGAAAGTGTCTAGTGCCATGCCAATTTTATGTTCGAGTTCTTGAGCAGATGTGCCTGGGATAATTGCATTCGTATCATCTGCATATATGACTACCCTAATCCCTGGAACAGAATCACTAATGAAGTTAATGAGGTCATTAAGAAATATTACAAAGAATATAGGCCCTAAAATGGACCCCTGGGGGACCCCGCGTTTTATAGTCAGTACCTTGGATTTTGTCACGACTTCTTGTCGGTCCAAAACATTTTTAATTTCAACGAATTGTTTTCTGTCGCTTAGATAAGATCTGACAAGACTAAGAGAATTTCCCCTTACTCCGTAGTACTCCAGCTTGGCAATTAATATCTCATGATCCACGGTATCAAAGGCAGAGGAAAGATCTAAGAAAAGACCCGCTACCTTCATTTTACTTTCTAGGTATCCTATCGATTCACTAATTAACAAGTCAACCGCGTCGAGAGTGCCCACTCCCATCTGGTAGCCGAATTGGCGTTGATTTAATATTTTATTTAAATTTAGGTGCGACACAATTCGATCCTTGATAAGTTTTTCAAATAGCTTCGAAAAGATCGGCAGTAACGAAATAGGCCTAAAGTTTCTTGGATCAGACTTTTCACCTTTTTTATGGACCGGCAAAACCCTAGCAATCTTCAACTGGTCAGGAAATATTCCTAAGTTTATGCATTTATTAAATGCATTTGCTAATGGCTCAGCTACAACATCAATGTTTTCTTTGATTACTGCAATAGGTATTTCGTCAAATCCGTAGGAGCGTTTATTTTCCATCCTTTTCACTATAAATTTAATCTCATTTCTGTTTGTTTCCTCAAATTCCATGTCAATCTGAACTTTATTAGAGTGTTCTGTCATATAATTTAGTGCTAGTTTTTTTTTCTCATTATTATTAGGGTCATCAGAACTATAATCAAATTGATTGACAAATATGTCTACTATGTCTGGGCTATTCTCAATAATTTTATCATTTATTTTAAGTTTATAATTGTCATATGTTCTAATATTATTTTTATTTCTATGTCTATTAACAATATTCCAAATTTGTTTCGTGCTATTTTTTGCTGCAGCCACTTCATTAATAACCGCCATTTTCTTTGATGCAGCTATAACCTTTTTGTATAGTTTTATATAATTTTTTTGGTAGGTAACTATAGTGTGATGACTATTTATCTTACTACCAGAATTTAAAAATCTTTTCATTTTACTAGCGGTCCTGATTCCCTTAGACACCCAGTTGTTTTGTTTTAGGTTATTTACCTTTATCATAATGTCTTTCTCTTTAAAAGAAGCAGTAAAAAGATTATGAAAGCAGCTAAAGAAATCATTACAGTTCACAAAATCATACTCTAACAAGCTTTGCCTAAAATGATCCCTATTACGATCAGAGAAAATTCTTTGTTTTGACCTATATGATTCCGTTTCTTGCCTGCAATTTGTGGTTTCCATATTCAAACTACATAACAGAGCAGCATGGCCATCTCCTATTCCATTATGATCAACAGTAGTGCCAGCTATATTACCGTCTGGAAGATTAGTGAGAATGTTATCAATGCACGACTCGTGCTCGTTTCGAGAAAAAGTTATCGATTCCACCAGATGCTTGAAGTTGAAGCAATTGAGAAGGGTTACCAATGCATTTTTATTATCACTATCCTTTAAAAAATCAACATTAAAATCTCCAAAGACAATGCACTTTTTGTTGAAGAAATGCTCCAATAGAGCTTCGAGTCTAATAATAAAGTCACTGAAGTTCTTATCATCAGGGATTCTATAAATACAACAAATATTCAAATTCAGGATTGTGTCTCTTACTCCACATATCTCAAAACTGTCAATTTTATACAACTTTTTACAGATTTTTAGTTCTTCAGTGATAGTATTACTGCTACATAAAATTAAAGAACCACCCCTCTTCTTATTTACTCTAAAGTTAAAGGAGGCCATTTTATAGTTGTCAAAATTAAAAACACATACATTTTGTTTGTTAAGAAAATGCTCCGCAATACAAATATAGTCAATACCAGGTTTTATGTCACTTAAATATATTTTTAAAAAGTCTTTTTTATTAGATACTCCACACAAGTTTTGATAAAAGAAATTTACATTCGACAATTCAGCCAAAGATTTATTTTTGTCTAGTTTATCAATACATACTTCACTGTTGCTCACGAAAAAATATTTCATTTTCATTCAGCGCACTATGGTCCGCTTGTGAGCCTACCTGCTTAGATTCACAAACAATGTTTAGACCAGCACTGCTTTCCTGAGAGGTTGTTTGTGTGGAGGCATCCTTAAAAATTTTTTGGGTATTGATAAGCTTGATTTTTTCTAGACAGCTATCTAGGTACTCATTTCTATAGCACATCTGCAAGATGTCTTTTAGAATAAATCTACACACAAATTTCTTATCATAGGCATATACATTTCTTCTATAATTTATTTCATAGTAGGTATCCCACTCTAATATTCTCGCATTTTTGAAATGAGATGTGACCAGGCGTAGTAATTTATTAACATTATGTACATTTAGATGCCCATTTCTGAGTACAGTACCAAGCAGGACATTTGTGTTAATGAGCTCACACATGCCGCAATAAAGACAAGACTGTAGTTCCAGTGGATTAGAATCATTAGATCCAGTTAGTAGAATAACAAAGTCCTGTCTAGTAAAGTCTCTACAATGAGTTTTGCATAACTCCAAGACTTGTTTCGTAGACGCATATGACTTTATAAACGAGAATACCTGAAATTTGTCCCCTAGTAGTTTCTGCAAAAATACGCTAAGGTTTCTACCATTTTCATCAGCTAAAATCAGTACACGCCTAGATGGTTTGCTATTATTTTTTGGGAAGGGGCTACGTCGTGGACGGGGTTTCTCCATTATAGGGACGTTTGTAGTTTGCTCGCCGACGGGGGGGATGGCTTTCGACTGCTGACTTTTCTTTTCAGCCAATCTGGAGGTTTCAACGAGAATATCCTCCACTTCCTCACACACTTGAGGCACCACACACTTTCCGCTCTCAGTTGAGGCTGGCGAGGCCGATTGTGGTAATTCAGAAGATTGTGTAGATTGCTCCTCTTGGGTTCTCGATTCAGCAGCCAAGTTCTTAACTGGGCTCCTTTTTCCTGCGGTCCCAAAAGTCAGTGTAAGAGGGCTGTTTATAAAACTGTCAGTCAAACGTCGCTTAGCACTCTTTTTGCCTGTTGAGGAAACATTTCTTCTGAGTGAGGAAACTGGACTCCTGCAGATTTGTTTCAAAATTTCCACTTCCTGCGCCAGTACTGTGATCTGTTTCTTTAGTCCATTATTTTCTAGTATCACATTTTCCAGTTCACTTTGTGTGCTAGATAAGTTAGTTCTTAAGTTACTTATCTCTATTTTCATATCTTCTATATTGCTGGTCATAGCTTGGGTGGAAAGGTCAAGACTCTTGCCCATTACATCCCCTGACAGGGAAGAGGTGGATGAACTACTATCATCGATTTCTTCCAAGGACTTGGCTCTTTTTAGTGGTGCCTTTCGCCTAGTAATATTGTCCATTTTGTATAGCAGTAAATATAGGCATACGGATTCTATTCGCAACCTTATCTCGGTATTAAATTTGGTCCCTCTGCTCTTTGGGCCACGTACGCCTTCAATTATTCGACGAAATTATGAATTGGGTGCTATGCTGTGTACCAAGCAGCAAAAAATCATTAGCGGTCGGTCCAAAGGTCACTATTTGAATAGACACGACAATAACAATGTTTGTCACCAACCGTTTTTATATGCCGCAGAATTGTTATGATATTTCTTGCACTTATTATCACTGTTTCGTACTCACGGGGCGTTGTTTTACTGCCGTGTTGAGTTCGGCACTATAAAACACTGTTTTGTACGACGGGGCACAGTAAATAACAGCTGTCTTGGTCACTTTATTTCACGTTTTGTTTATCCTGTTTTCTTAGTTTTCACCTTAAGTATATTAACTTAAAACACTCATACGTGTAGATTGTCACTGTTTAAGGGATTAATTAATACTGTACGATCTTAAATCGTGCGTTTTCCATTATTACGATTTTGTTTTACACGGAGCTGTTTGTTTACAAAGCGCGTGACGTCACGCGGAGATGGAAAGAAAAAAAAAAATCGTTCCAGGATACACCACCGGCTCCACGCCAACCTTACCCTGGGGGCCGCGACGCTCTCAGGGCAGCATTTGCAAGACTAAACACCCCTGAAATAGCACTAGATTTAATGCTGTTTTCCATTTCGGAAAGTACTATGAAACAGTACTCAGTTACATACAAATTGTGGTGGCAGTATTGTCTTGATAATAGCATAAACACCTTCGAAGCCCCATTACAATCCGTAATAGCCTTCATGGTTGATCAGTTCAATAAGGGAGCAGCATATGGGGCTATTAATAGTCATCGCTCTGCCCTATCATTACTCCTTGGGAATAACGTAGGATCAGACGAACGAATAAAACGTTTATTAAAAGGTATTTACAGGCAAAAACCATCGCGCCCCAAATATACTGCAACCTGGGATCCAAAACTGGTGCTAGATTTCATTTCCGAATGGTATCCAAATAGTACATTGAATTTCGAGAAATTAACTAAAAAATTAACTGTTTTGTTGGCCTTGTGCACGTCACATCGCGTCCAGACCTTATCTCTTATTAAAACCAATAACATCTACAGGTCTCCATGTGGAATAAAGATATTTATAACTGACATGATAAAGACTTCTGCTCCAAATCGAGAGCAGCCAGTTTTATCCTTACCTTTCTTCGTGAACAACCCAAGCATATGCCCAGCAAAGACTCTCGAGGACTATCTTACAGTCACAGCAGGTCTTCGGCCTGAAGGAACAGATAACCTCTTACTAACTCACAAAAAACCTCATACGAGAGCATCGTCACAATCCATAAGCAGGTGGATCAAGCAGACTCTAGCAGAGAGCGGCGTCGACGTCACAGTATTCAGTGGCCACAGCACGCGTCACGCCTCCACCTCGGCGGCGGCCTCTGCTGGTGTCTGCATTGACACTATTAGGAAGACCGCGGGTTGGTCGCCCTCGTCTATGACGTTTGCTAGGTTCTATAACCGCCCAGTGACGGACGATGGAATCTTTGCTCGTTCTGTCTTTGAGAGTATTTAAATTGTTAGATAATTATTCGTTATCCATTAATTATCTAATTGTTACACAATAACCTGGTTTTGTTATGCAAACAATGTGTTTGAAAAGATGTTATAATTATTATGTATACTAGAAGTTTAATATTATTTTTTTGTTAAAAAATAAATCGTTTTCTACTTGAATAATTAAATGTTTCTTTGGCATACCCATTTTGCTCATGATGGAAAGATTCTCTAAACATCTACCTATGTTAACTGTATCTGAAGAATGATGCGACGACATACAATATGAGATCAAACGAACTTCTTAAAGTGAAGTTCGATCATTATTGTATGAGTCGCATCATTTGAAGATACAGGTTCCCACCCACCCAAAAACCCCACGTAGAAAACGGAAGTCTCTGAACATGAATGATGGCCGCTACCGGCTGTAGCTCCGTCATTACGTCGGCCGGTCATGCGGGTAGTTAAAAAAAAAAAAAAAAAAATACTGAATCCGATTGAAAATCGATTCTCTAAACGTGCGAATTCCTCGTGTAAGCTAAAGGCACTACCTATGTTAACTGTATCTTCGAATGATGCGACTCATACAATAATGATCGAACTTCACTTTAAGAAGTTCGTTTGATCTCATATTATATTGTATAGTGTGTTGTATATTAAGCTCTGCTTAGTTTGGGGCTAAATAGTGTGGCGTGGATTGTGTATAAGTAAAGTAATATTAAATTTTTGAATACAGGGTTTAGTACATTTTCACTCAAACAGTAGCTTAAGTTTGTGAATTACCTCAGAAGCTGCGACTAGTTGTACAGAAGATTTGTTCCACGCATCTTCCGGAGACAGTCCAGATTTCATGTACTCCCTCATGCTGGTCACAGCATTCGAGAGCCTTCTGTTGAGTTAAAAATAAAAATAAAACAATCAGTGTGGATGTAACTATTATCTATTTGGATCTCTTTATATCCACCGATTTCCTGCGATCTTAACAATGTCGTCGGTCCATCGGGTGTGTAGGCGTCCCGTTTCGTCTTCTGGGGCTCAATTCTAGACTAGTGACTTTTTTGTCACGGTAGATATATATCACAAGAACTGTCAGTTTCTTTAGTGAATTCGTCAGTTCTTGTGTATCTACCGTGACAAAAAAGTCACTGGTCCTAGAATTGAGCCCTACGGTTGTGGTTCGGCATTTATATGTTGCGCGGATGTAACTTTTCTAGCTTTATTGAATTTTGTAACTTTTTGCATAAATAATAGATTGTATTACACTAGTAACTTACCCAACAGAGACTCGTTGGAAACTCTTGATAATCCCTTCGACGGAGCTGTCCCATTTACTGCGTGGGCTCTTATCTGACAAGTAGGCCATCGTGGGACTCAAGGGCTTACCTTGTTCTGCTTGCTCCCATGCTTTTACTAGAGATCTGAAAACAAAATTGCCTGACATATTTAGACAGGGTATTATTTCTATGGAGTGCACTTACATTCTTTCGCCACACTAGTTCTTTTGAACTGACTCGACACGAAGAAGAATGTAGATGATTTTAAGCAGTCTTGAGCAACGGTTTCATTCTTACTCCAGTTTACAGGACGCTTAGTGGGTACTAGAAATAGGGTTTTAAATGGATAGTCGACCGCAGTCAATACATCCAATACACAGGAAATACCATGGTTATATGGTGTGGAACTGATTTCCTTTCGATATTTTCTTTCACCGATTGAGAGCACTAGCATAGATTCGTGATCTATAATATAATTTTTCCCAATTTTTTACAATAAGAAAGAACGAAAGAGCACGAAGGAGCACCTCAAAAATTTAAGTGAGCAATTCGTCAACACGCGAGTGAAGTCGCAACAGCAGCTTTTTTTGTCCATCTATTCCTATGCTCTTATTCCTATCTTATTCCTATTCCTATGGGCAAAAGTCTCTTCTTTTCTCCACTCTCCACGATTCTTGGTACTCAGGCGTTGTGGAAGAAGTCCAGGTCGTTACCCCAGCGTGCAGACAACAAGTACCTAAGTATTATAAAATAAGTGCTTATTTTTACTTGTTCCCAGGTATGTTCTACTTACCTAGCAGTTTGGAGCATCATCACAGTATTCTCCCCCTCATAAGTGCATGCGGCAGTGGCAAGTCCGTAGATTTGCGGCAGATTAGACGAGAGCATGTAACCGTGACCGCCACAGGACATACGACATCGCTCCACTAGGCCGGAGGCGTCGGAAGTGGTCACTGCTTTGAGGCAACACGCTATAGAGTGCAGCTGGAAACCAATTGAACGACTCAGATACCTTAGGCTTGGTAAAACTTGAAGATTTCTATAAGGTGACCCAACAGAGACACGTTGGAAACTCTTGATGGAGCTGTCTTAAGAAAATGTGGGCATTCCAAACAGCACTATATAGCCCCAAACTAAGCAAATTTTGTTTAATATATATATATTGCAAATACACATTAGAATACCTACCATAACCCAGACAGAGAACAAACATCACACCTTGAATATTTAAGTGAGCAATTTGTCATAACGCGAGTGAAGCCGTGACAGCAACTTCAAACATAAATATAAATAAATATAATGTAATGTGGAAATGTTCACTTCACACATAAATATTATTTGTTCTCGGTGGGGATCGAACCCACGCCCTCCAGCGCAAAAAGCTAAGCCAACTGAGCTGTGATGCCTGTCAGTTAAAGTTCGTGTTCTTCTTCTAGATCGTTGCCATCAACAACAGGCTTAATAAGAGTGCTCCAGTGGTCGACAAAATAGGAAAGAGTTCATAATTTATACGTGGCCCTGAATAATAACAGTCATGTTTACCAGTTCTTATTCTTATCGTGTCACTAGAAGGTATCCAATATATCACTTGGTGGATGAGAAAGGAATGCACATCTTACCTCTGGTAGGTCGTTAGTATTTCCATTCTCCAGATCCACGCTGACTTTGGAGTAGAGGTCCCAAAGCCACGTGGCTGTCAGCGAGAATGCTTGGCTGGTCGCTATGGCGATGAACAACTTATGCTGCTGAGTCACGTAGTCTAGGATTTGGGGCTCTGGCTCACTGAAATAATATAATTTATACAAAGCTTCAGATTCAATTTAGATCTTTTTACATCAATGTATTGGTTTTTCTATAGTTTTTATCGAAGCCAGCATCAATCCCTGATACTCTCAAATTTGCTCTTAAATCTAACAATGGCGGCAGAGACCAATAACGGGTCAACTGAACTGAACCAATTGGGGCTCCTACGTGAAAAGGAAACTAACACCCACGGAGAAAATGCGGCGGAGCAATAGATTTGTCCAGAAACCATACTGAGAGCTTACACCATGTTGACAGCTGTGGACTGAGTGACATGTCACACGCTACAAATATAATTAATGTACTGAGGTCTGGGTTATAGATAGCTAGCATTGAAAATTCAAGGTTTGCCACAATCAGTTTCATCTACTCGTATACGAGCGCCTAACGATAACAACAATAAGGTTGGAAATGCAACGTACTTTGGCTTCAGTTGCGACTGCCTCCTCACAGCAGCATATCTGACGGCAACGGTCGCTGCCAAAGCCAGCAAGTTGGCCATGCTGTTGACGATCACCACTCTTACGTACACCATAGTGCCGTACGTCAGCTTTTTGTTCGATGTAGTTTTGAATGTTCCATCCTGAGAGAAGATTTATAAAGTATAGCGATTCAGCCCAACTTTGCACGGGAAACATGACAACCCGCTAACAACATGCTAAGCCGGGGCGGGTTGCTAGTACACATTACACATAGTACACATCTTATGTTTCACAGTGGTAATGTTGAAAGAATTTTTGAAATGCAGTTCAGTGGTTTTTTAAGTTTATTCGTTGCATGCAAAGCATTCCTACAGTAAAAGGACGTATGCAACTGATAGGTGTTATGATTGTCGTACCTTTAAAACCTGAGCGTTCTTCATCAGCATTCGATCCCTAGGGATCCTATGCTTATCGAAGCCAAGGAAACCGTTATTGACCGTGTTGAAGCCCAGCTTAGCCCCTATCTCTCCCACTTTGATCCCGGGAAGTGGCATGTGGGTCTCCTCATCTCGGATCTGGACTATGAAGGGTTGGATCCCGCAGGCTTTACCCTTGATAAACAGCTGAGCCATCACTACGCAGTAGTTGGCCGTGTGCGCCACTGTAAAGATTGTTGTCTGGTTTATTGTGCTTGTTGCACTAAGCACTCACTCACACTTTCTGTGATTCTGTGAGCGTAATGTTATAGCTGTGTGTGAATTTCTAATATAAAGTGATTATTGTCCTGACATCTTGTTTTATTTTTCTTTTGACATTGTATTATACCTACATTTTTGACCAAAAATGTGTAAGCGTGCTTTATTTATATTTATGTTGTTTTCTGTCTATAATATCTTTAATTATTTATTTTTGGTGTCAACCGTCCTAATTAAAGTAAATCAACAAATACAAAATACAAATACGCTGGGTGTGTAACTTTTGAGATCATACTAAATACGTTTGTGTTTTAGTTTTATATTAGTGTATTAAAAAGTCACAAAAAACACCTAGATGAGTTTATAATTTTTAAGTCAAATTGAGTCTACCAATTCCTTTATTTCCCAACATTTCGACCGTGTTACAACATCTGTGGCCACGGGCGGTCACGGCCACGGTCTAAGTCTAAACGATGCATTAAGTCCTAAATTGAGTCTGTAATTACCTCTGAGCAAATTTAGTTAATAAACTCGTAGTAAGATTGCTCTGAGTTTTATGAGAATCCACAACTAAACAGGCTTGCCTTTCCGTATTTAGGGGGGAGAGTAGATGCTGCTGCCAATCTCTTGTTGCGGTGCTGGCACCCCATTTTATTAGCAAAACAGTTGTAGGATAAAGACACCGGGAGTGAGTGAACTGAAAAAATGCTATGTGACACGGAAAAAACTAAACATGAAATGATCCTGTAGATGTTCTTTCAACGGCTTACTAACATGCTCCGGGCCACCATTTGTAAGAACTGATAGTTGGGCTGTGAAGGACGAACTCCTCAGTTGCAGGGTCATAGGTAGCAGTCGTTTCCAGCCCACGGATGAACGTGCCGTGTCCTAACTCAGTCTGAAACACAAAAAAGGTTTATTACCATCAGCCTCAGTAAAATTCACTGCTGGACCACTGAAAGCACTGGTGGTCTAGAACCAGTGACACGTCAAGAAGAAGAAAAAGCTGCGAAACGGACCCTGACTCACCGTGAAGTTAGTTGGCTAGCAACTAACGCTGGTGTTACGTCAGGGCCGCGCCAATACCAGTTTTAAGCAGTTTCTAGCATTTTTTGCACTTTTATACAGATGACACAGTCGTCACAAGAGCATTGAGATTTAGGCATTTTGAAAGTGGTTCTTGTGATACAAATGAATAAATAAATATTTGATTTAATTGTGGTGACACTATTACGTTACAGTCTTTATCTAGCATAACTGATTTAACCCGAATCTTGTGTAACCAAACCGGCTCACTAGCTGCGCACTAGGATGTCAGAATTCAAAAATCATAGAGTTTTTCTGTTGAAAAATTTATGTGCACATCGTGAAGAAATTAGAATGTCGTAGAATCTAAACAGTTCAACAAAACATGTGTCAAGTGCACGAAATAAGCCTCTCTGAGGCGAACTTAAAATCCTTTCACCACATGGTTTGAAAAAACCAGTGACACGATAAGACGGAAAAATGACGTCGGGTCTTCTTCATCACAAACGAATGAAAGAGTTCCCCCTCTCTCTCTCTCTCGTCGTCAGATGTTACAACCAACCTGTGCATAAGTGCCAATGACTTCCATTTTCCTAGCTCTCTTCAGCCAGTATTCCTTCTGTTCTTCCGTCCCCTGGCCCAGGATAGCTGGTATAAACATTACAAAGTGCAGGGAGAACGGAGGGTTGTCTTTGAATACCGCTGCGGATAGCATGCTTCGATAGTGGGTCCTGAAAGGATTATTTAATTTATCATCATTATCTCCCTGTTTTATACCCCATGAAAAACGATTCTGAGTCCTCTCCTGACTTCTCGCAATCTTTACAATGTCGTTGACAAATCTGGTCCATCGGTCCACGTTTCGTTTCTAGATTCGTTTTCGCCATTCGAGAACCTTCTTTCCCTAAGCATTGTGATTCCATGTTTTGAGGATACACCACGGTCACCAGATCACCACGGTCACTTGGAACTAACACCTAGACCATTTATTCCCAACGTGGTCTAAGTGGAACCCCCCCGGGTCCACGGGAGACTCGATGGGTGTCTCCGATGGCGTGACAAAGATATGGGGGTTCACAATTCGTAAGCGGGGGTCCACGAAAATGTATCTGGTTTCGATTGTGAAGAACTAAAATGTTGGCTTCTAGGTGAAGCCAACATTTTAGTTCTTGTTTGCATTTTAGTTGATGTTTAGTTTTTAGTTAATTAACCAATCACTCCTCACTTTTTTTTCCTAAACTGTTAATTCGTGGTAGGAACTCAGCCACAACGCAAATATGTCCATAGTTAGAGCCAATAATATTATTTTGTCGAGTAGGAATATATTAAAAATGTAGCCGCAGGGCAGGGGGTCCACTGGAGCCAGCGAAATTTTGAAAGTGGTCCATGGGAAAAAAAGTTGGGAAGACTTCTGATAGACTATAGACATTTCACAGTGATAGTACCTGGATCTTTCCATCTCGTTCTTGCTAGGATCGTATAGTTTGGACATAGTCTTTGCATAGAGCACAGCTTTGCGGATAGCGTTCTCATATTTGTCTTTGTGGCTCAGGTACTCTTCCGGGACTTCGTCGCGAAGGCCTTTCACGCTTAGCGCTTTCGCTTCTGAAATATAAAAATGTGTTCTATCAGTTTAGTTTAAAAATACTGAACAATTGCAAAATTATTGCCTAATATTTTATTAACAATTTGAGGGCATAATATGTTCTCAAAATATTCTTATCTATCTATTGAAATATAAAAGATCTAAGTAAGCGCGTCTTGGAGACGCTTTCGCCTGGTACTGAGTGGGACCAGTTGAGCTATCTTTAGATAGTTTGTAATGGTCAACAGATAGCTCAACTGCTTCAAGTGTATATTGTAAATTTTGTAAATATTTGTTTAATTGTAAGTTTCTTTGGGTAAATAAATATAAATTTGTAGGAGATTAATTCGAACTAGGTAGGTAACATTAATTATATGCATAAATTAATTTATAACTCACCCATACTCCTTCTACTTTGCGTTAAATTAGCACCACCATCAAGGAAATGCGTTAACTCCTCCACATTAAAACTGCAGTTTTTCCTTTCATTTTGCAAATCTCCATTCACAGTAATCGCTGCCATATTTACAAACAAGTCTTACGAGCACAACACCGAACTGTCTTGCACCTTCAAACTGTTCAAACAGTCTTGTAAACAGAGCTATTTTGATAGCATTATCATTGTTTTACTAGCTAAACTACACGAGGACTTTGTCTTTGATAAGATTACTGTTAGTGACGTATTTTATTATTAATTGCATTATGTCATTTAATTTGTATTTAATTCAAATATTTTTTAGCTTTATGTAGTTTTGATCTTATATGTTTTTTTTGTTTTGATTTTGATTTTTTTTTGTAATCTATTGTAATATTAATTTGTGTAAGTGGTCGAAATGTAGACCGTTCTAATTAATTAAATAAATAATAATAATTAGATGAGTCTGCGATGTTACAATTTCTTGCTATAAACTAAGCTATTACGAAACACAGAATACAGAAAAGTGAGATACGAAACACTTTCGTTCACGGACCGCCAAGGAGAGACTAGACATCGCATCGAGTTGGAACTAGCATGCCTCATACATAATAATTACTGTTTACCTTGTAGTGTAGGTAGGAAGTTACTTAATAGTGACTTAAGACTCAGTAGTCTGTTCATGGAAAGTAAGTTCCGCGATATTCGTAGGTATTGGATAAATAAATAAATATTGTGGACAATTCACACAACACTATCTAACCCCAAACTAACCAGACATTGTACAATGGGAACCAGATGGCTGATATATGTAATACATTCTTTTATTGTAAATATATACTTAAAATACAATGTAATACCCAGACACAGAACAATTATCTGCGTTCACCACAAAAAATATTTGTTCTCGGTTGGGATCGAACCTACGACCTATGGCGCAGAAGACAGAGCTACTATTAATTGAGCTGAGAGGCCTGTCAACTGAATGTAAATATGTGAACTATTAGTTCGACGTTAGGGAAACTAGTCAACAAAAAGCAAAAGCTCAGCAAAAGCTGAATTTACACCCTTTGTACATACTCGTATCTTTGTATAAAAATGTAGTTCTAGGCTTATAACGAGGCAATAAACGTTTTTTTTTTTTTTTTTTTTATTTGTAGTCACAGCCATTCTCAAGTGGTAAAATGTGTGTGCCCTAGCTGTAACTAATGAAAGAATAATAAAACTAAAAAAAGTATATGATGTACCTTGCAAACTTCCACCAAATTGGTTTGAACGAGATCTAGTAAGTAGTTTTTTTTTAAAACGTCATAAATCGTAAACCGCTATTTACCTTTCGACGAACTACAATAACGTTTATATTATTTTACTTTCTGCTACGGAACCATTCAAGGGCGAGTCCGACTCGCACTTGGCCGCTTTATTTATAATTACATTCAAATTATAGATTACAATAAATTAAATTGAATCTATTTGCATTAAGGTTATCCATTTTTAGTTTTTATAATTCGTTCACCATGGCTAGTACGAGTATATAGTATTATCTTATCTGTGACCATGGTAATAACTATTTTAAAAGATTTAATTTTGTATGTGTACGTATTTAAGATTATTTATTTCGGAGGTATTATGCTACAAAAAAAATGATAAAGAAGATTTTTATTTATTTATCATCAGAAGTAAATATGCAGGTATCTTATAAATAATAGGTGACATTGATCAAAGTTTCCCCTGCATCAGTGGCTTCAGGTATTGATGGAAGGTTCGGTTGACGGGCTCCGCGTTGAGAGGACTCTTCATCGCTTCCTCCATCAGTCTCTCGTACACGCGACCGTCGTACGCACCCAGCGTCGAGTTCAGGATCTGAAGACAGGAAGTTAAAGCCTTTAGATCTGTTTTTATAGATTTTCTAGTGTTTACAAGTATTTACAAAGATTTTTATGCTAAAATGAAGGTTTTAGGAATACTTAGTAGAACAGTTCTTTAGTGAAATTTGGTTTGGGATAGGCCTTTGACGCCCAGCAGTGGTCTCATTCATGATGATTGTTGGCTCATGATGCTGATACGACAGAAGGCCCTCTACATTTTAAAATCAGATCTAAAACATTTTTACAATGTGCCAAAAGTTAAGAGCCGAGCGGGATTTGAACCCACGACCTTACCCTTGCTACAGGGCTGCGCCATTGGATCAAAATCACACTTGACGAATAACTCAAGAACTGTTTGGCGCTAACGCGACCGTGGCTTCATCTACAGGTTTACAACAACTCTTAGGGAGCAGTCCCTAAGAATTTATTTGTCGAGTGTGGTTAGGATCCAATGACGCAGCCTCGTACCAAGAGGAAGGTCGCGGGCTTAAATCCCGCTCGGCTCTTAACCCCCTTTCGTGCATTCGACACAATGTTTTTCGGACTTTTCAGTTTCTACGACATGCCGGTTTCCTCACGACATTTTGCTCTAATAAAATTCTAGTATACGTGTGGACAACCAAAGTGCAGAGTCCAGGCTATCAATTAGGTATATTGAAAACTAAATAATATTTGGCTATCATTGTTGTTCATTCGTAATCTACTCGCAGGTTATATCAGATCCAGATTATACAGGGTTATTCATTATTAACTGCAAATACTCAGGAATTAGGTTCAACAAATGGAATAAAAAATATTTATGAAATTATTTTTTTTAAATTTGATCAAAAATTTTTTCAAGTTTTTGTATCAAAATTTTATTTTTATTAATTTCTTTACGGCTATTGCATAATGATTGCCACGGAGAACAGGACAATGACCCACCCAGGCGGTGACTGAACGCAGAGTGTCACTCACGGCGCGCGGGCGCGGATCAAAGGTCAAAATAGGTCAGGCGCCAATGATTCCTTTATCGATTTTCTCGGGATTTTCATAACAAAACTTAAAAAAAATCATTTTATAAATATTTTTTATTTTATTTGTTGAACCTAATTCCTGAGTATTTGCAGCTAATAATGAATAACCCTGTATAGAGATATCGAAATTCCGCTTATGATTAAATATTATCAACTATGAACGCCTTTCTTATTGCGTCTCAATTACGCGCGAGTTATGAAATAATCCGTACCAGCGATAAAAGTAAGGAATTTAGATTAAAATGTTTACGATTAAATGTACATATCTCAAAGATAATAATACCAACACAAAGTATGCCCTTTGAACCAGAGCTGTATAATCTTTTTTTTTCTTAGCACTATTATTCTTCTGTGTTAACGGGCTAACTAAACTAAGGCCCATCATCATTATTAACCTGGTAACTAATCATCATCTTCATTATTAACCTGAAGAAGTCCACTGCTGGACATAGATCTCCCCTACACGTTTCCAGGAAGAACGATTCTGAGCCCTTTCCATCCATCGATTTCCTGCGATCTTAACTATGCCTATGGACAAATTATACAATTTTGTCCATGCTATGCCGTCGGTCCATCTGGTGGGTGGGCGCCCTACGCTTCGTCTTCCGGTTCGTGTTCGCCATTCGAGAACCTTTATTCCCCAACGGTTATCGGCTCTTCGAGCATTATGGCCTGCCCATCATTGCCACTTCAACTTTCTAATTCTACTAGTTATGTTGGTGACCTTGGTTCTTCTACGGATATCCTCATTCCTAAGAATACATTTATGATTTCCAATGCGATGTTTTATGACTCTCAGTTCAGGTTACCTCGTCGCGAAGTTCGAATGCGTCCACTAATCCAACTGCGTTCGGCCTGATCAGAGTGAGTAGTTCTTCGTAGCGCTGCTGTAGAGAAATGAGATCCGCTTCTGATATCGATGAGTACTGAAATAAGATTTTTATTTTTAACCGACTTCAAAAAAAAAAAGAAGGAAGGCCTATGTCCAACAGTGGACTTCCTCAAGCTGATGATGACGATGTTGATGAGTATCGTGTGGAACTGACACCTAGACTCAGACGTTTTTATTGAATTCTTAATAATGAAGTAAATATATGATGTTTTTTTGCTGAAACTTACTTTTACTGAACACCTATCTTGTACTACACCTAGTAAAGGAATACTTATAGAAAGGAGCTGAAATAAACAGGCACGTGCCTCAAGTTCTTGGGCGCATGGCAGTGCATCATAAGGCACGTTCCTTAAGTGCGTGACCTTCGAGGCAATACTTTGTTATAGGCGATCGTTACCACTTAACATCAGGTGGGCCATAGGCTTATTCTATCAGCTAGTTGCATAAAAAATAGCTGGAACCTTACCCTCAATAAGTCTCCTGTTTTCTCCAAAGCATAGTACATCAGATAGAGATTGGTGAGCTGTTCCATCACAGTCTTCACATTGACACTGGAGCCTGCGGTCAGTCTGACTGTTTCCTGTCTGTATATTTTGCAAATCACTGATCTGCAGTGTGCCTGCAAAAAACTTACAATCAATTTCAGTGGTACACATTAAAGGTTAAGGGTCTGAGTTTGAATGCGATCGTGCACTATTGAATTTTTCTAAAACATATATGCGCAAAGCCACGTTCCCCAATGCGAGAACAGAAGGCTCATTCTGAGTTTTAACATCGTTTCTCTATACAAAATCAGGGTAAACGACAAGTCATTTTGCGTGAAGCCAACGACAAAATTAAGTTAAAACTCAGAAAGAGCCCTCGGATCGCGAGGAAACCAGCACAGCTGATTGGTCAGTCTGGTGTGGTACGCTTCATTTTAAACTATGTAAGTCTTCGCCAGTAAGTGAGTCAGTGAACTTCTGGTTTACACTCTTATATAATTTTAAAAATATGTTCTTAATCAAGAATACTACCTCAAGTTCAGTTTTTTTCGTTTGTCCCTACCTGGCGTTCTCTCTCTCGAAAATTTCTGAGAGCTCTCGTGAGTCACGAGAGCTCTCAGAAATTTTCGAGTTTGAAGTTTTTCCCATTTTCGAGTTGGTTTAGTGTAGTCACGAGTCGGCTGAAGAGGACCTACGTCTAAATTAAGGTTATATAGCTCGGGCCCAAATGTTACGGCGGTTAAAATCTAACTTCAAGAAAAGCATCTTACAAAAAAACGAACTACACACTAGACGAGTTCTATAACGACGAAAAAAAGAATAACGTTTATCATAAATACCTTTTTCTATCATTGTATATTAACCTGTTTACAATCTGCATGATTATATCATATCGGTCCGTTTCTACTATATTGCAACACCCTTACAAGGTTAATTATGTATTGATTTGAAACTAGTTCTAAGAACTTACACTGTTAAATTTACATGCATAATAAGACAATAAATATACTGAACACTGAGCCCTCTCAGTATTTAAGTCAGTAGTCGAATTTTTGTTCCTGTATCCCTATGCAGCATCGGTGGCCAACCGGTCGATCGCGACTTTATGTCCAGTCGATCGTGGCAAGGCAAAAATTATAAAAAAGTAGACGAGGTTGCGCAACGTAATTATACTAACTACTACAGCACCATCTTATATCATTTTTCAATCGCTGTACCGTCCGCTAAACTATGCTGTTTCATTTAAGATTCCAAGAATGATGTTAGTGGTAGATCCCACAGGGTTTCGTTAATAAACAGTAGATCGTATGTCTAATCAAGTTGGCCACCCCTGCTATACAGGAACAAAAAATCTTACAGATGACTGAAAAAATCAGACTCTACAGAACAAGTAGGTAGGAACTTACTTCGGCAGCTGATACAAGTTGCACTGTGGTGAGCTCCCAGGCGTCTTCGAAGGTCATGCCAGCTCTCACGCGGTTTCTAATGCTGCTTGCACAACCTGATATTTTCCTGTTAGATTCATATTTTGTTTTTACTAATTGATTTCACAAATAACAATTTTTTATACAACTAAGTTAGCAAACAAGCATACGGCCCACCTGATAAAAAGCGGTTACCGTAGCTTGCAGGACCAGAGGCATCACTCGCGCGTTGCTGACCCTTTAAATATTAAAAACGCCCTTTTTGAAGAAACCCATACTGTAGTCGCTAGGGAAAACCTCAGAAGGAAGATCATTCCACAACCCTATAGGGGAGTGCGCGGGAGGAAGTTTCTCTGAAACCGGACGGCGCGCGACCATGACGGCTCCAAGGTATGTGAATCATGTTAAACAATGTATAAGCGATTTTTGATTGACTAAAGATGACTAAATATAAAAAAAAATAAAAAAAAATGCTAAATATAAGGCCAGTCAATATACATTTAGCAAGTAGGTAACGAAAACAATGAAATAACAAGAATAGGTAGGTACATAGACAGATTGTTCCATCTGCTAGCTGTACAAAAAATAATGATTGAACAAAAAAAAACAACTACAATCTGGGCCTCTTCAAGGAAAGAGTGAATAGGTGTCTTAGAACATCCTGCTTCATCATCGGCTACATCGTCGCTTAGCATCAGGTGAGATTGTAGCCAAAGGATACACACACACCAATAATTAGTAACTACCAAAAAAAAAAATAGGGTTAATGTAGTAGGGTAGAACATTATGAATGTGCAATCAGAATTTTTAGTTTCGATAAAATGACAAAGTTAATTTTCAGAAATCCTGCAAAAAATTATAGACATATTAGTTAGTACTAGGGAGAAAAAAAATTACGCTGTTCGGTTCCGCTTGGTATTTAGCGTTTATGAATAAAATTATTTTTGCTTGTTGAATAATTTCTCAATATTTGACTAATAATTGTGGTTATTTAAAAATATTTTTTTATGACTTGATTTTTTTTTTTGCGTGGATGTGTTCAGTATCAGCAGCCAATATCGTCATTTTTTTCTGGTAATTATAAAATAGTGCTGTAAAAAAAAAAACTTGGGTGATCACTAAAGCTACCAAGTCCGTTAGTTAACTAATAAAAATATGATTACCCAGCAGCAACAGCCTGGAATGATCTGATGATTCCTTCAGGAGTTCCGTCCCAAAGCACCTTCCGTCTTTCCACTGCATGTGAGAAGTACGATACTGTTGGTGTCACGCTGTTGCCTGCTTCCGCTTGCTCCCAGGCTTTGAGGAGGAACCTAACAATTATACAGGGTTATTCATTATTAGCTGCAAATACTCAGGAATTAGGTTCAACAAATAAAATAAAAAATATTTATGAAATGATTTTTTTTAAGTTTTGTTATGAAAATCCCGAGAAAATCGATAAAGGAATCATTGGCGCCTGACCTATTTTGACCTTTGATCCGCGCCCGCGCGCCGTGAGTGACACTCTGCGTTCAGTCACCGCCTGGGTGGGTCATTGTCCTGTTCTCCGTGGCAATCATTATGCAATAGCCGTAAAGAAATTAATAAAAATAAAATATTGATACATAAACTTAAATCAGTTTAGGAATTAAATTGATTCGGCCAAACAAATATTCACGACCCAAAAATTAGTCCCTGTCAGTTTGTGTAGCTAATAATGAATAACCCTGTATAGATAGTAATAGTTTCTGTTATGTTGGTTTCTAAGTTAGCAGAAGCTTTTATTGACTCGTAAACTGCGAATATATTTATATTTCTGTGATAATAAATATATAATGCAACATATTCGTAAATGTCCCAATACTATTACTATAAATAAACAAAAGGATAATATATGTTTGCAAACACTTTTGGACCTTCACAAAAGCATGGAATTTCCGAAAATATTTACTAAAGTTTTAATATGATAAATAGAATATTATTTATTGTTCTAATAAATAATATTCTAAAAAAGTAATTAATTATTATATCAGCTATCTGGTTCCCATAGTACAAGCTCTGCTTAGTTTGGGGCTAGATAGTGTTGTGTAGAATAAAAAAATAAAAAAAACTCTAATACATCCGATCATTCAAATATCGGTCAAATGATAGTAACACAAGGATCACTTTGAAACATCTTAAAGCTCGCGGGAAGTCGGTGGATGGAAAGGGCTCAGAATCGTTCTTCCTGGAAATGTATAGGGGAGGCCTATGTCCAGCAGTGGACTTCTCAGGCTGTTGAAGATGTGAATGGAAAGGGCTCAAAATCGTTCTTCCTAGAAATGTGTAGGGGAGGCCTATGTCCAGCAGTGGACTTCTTCGGGCTGATGATGATGACGATGAAAGCTAGGTGAGTCTAGGTGCCAGTTCCATACCTAGCGGTCTGCAGCAGCAACACAGTGTAATCTCCCTCATAGGTTCTGGTGGCAGTGACGAACGAGTACAGGAACGGAAGGTTGGAAGACAGCATGTAGCCGTGACCGCCGCACGCCAGCCGGCATTGTTCGATGAAGGCGGCCGCGTCAGACGTGCTCACGGCTTTCAGACAACTGGATAGGGCGTGCAACTACACAAAATATGTCATTAGGTAAATTATTTGATTTGATTTTGAGGTACAATGGATGGAGATGGAGAGTGTATTTTTTTATTATTGGATATTATGACTCAAAATTAGTGGTCAGCGCGATCTAGGAATGCCTACACGCGTAGACCCTCTACAAAATACAAGTATTTCTGTTTGGTGATTTTGATCATCTATCTCATTGATTCCCAACGTGGTCCAGGTGAACCACCATGGGTCCATGGAGACTCAACAGGGGTCTACGATGGCGTGACAAAAAATGGGGTTCGTAAGCGGGGGGTTCACGAAAATGTATCTAGTGTCGATAGTGAAGAACTAAAATGTTGGCTTGACTTGACCTATCAATGTAGGCAGATAATAATTTAAGAAGATTATAGCGACGGTTATTTGTATAAACTTTTTCCGAAGACTGTTAATTAATCGTGGTAAAAACTCAGCCACAACGCCATAGTTAGATCTTATCTCCGTATTTGCCTACCTCTGGTAAGCTATCAGTGTGTCCCTCGCGTAAATCTTTGAGCACAGCTGTAAAGGTCCGCCACAGCCAATCGCTGGTGAGCTGCAGTGCGTGCGCCGTCGCTATGCAGATGAACAGCTTGTGTTGCTGCGTCATGTACTCTATGATTTGAGGCTCAGGTTGGCTGGAAGAGAAGGGTAAAATGCAAGTGCGGGTTCGATTAGTCTGACCGTTTTCAAACCCTAAATTTCGCGTGACATAGCACTGTTGCAAAAGATGAACTGTTGAAGAGATGCATAGTACTAACTGGTGGTCTAGTGGATTCGAATTCGGTCGTGCGTCAATGAGTTTTACTGTTTTAAAATTATTGTGCCCTATACTAGTACTTTGAAACGGTGATGGAAAACATGGAAAGGAAACCAGCTTGTCATAGAACCCAATGTGTCAAATGCACGAAAGAAGCCTCTTTGGGGCGCATTTAAAATCCTTTCACCACACTGTTTTGCTTATACAACTAAGTTAGCAAACAAGCATACGGCACACCTGATGGAACGCGGTTACCGTAGCCTATGGACGCTTGCAACACCAGAGGCATCACTCGCGCGTTGCTGACCCTTTAAATATTTTAAAACGCCCTTTTTGGAGAACCCCATACTAAAGTCTCTAGTCTAGAGAATACCTCAGCAGGAAGAGTATTCCACAACTGGTTCGTAGGAACTACATACACACATCGACATTGTTTAGGGAAATTCAACATTTAGTTTATTTTTACAAAAACTGAAAATAATTTCTTTAGAGACTAGGTTATGGCACAAATCTTTTTTTTTTGTTGTTTATTAATAATAATAAAATACAACTGTTTGATATTATTTATTAATAAAAATAAAAGTAGGAACATAATCCCGAAAAATCAATTCGAAATGGAATATCCCTAGACAATGTTGATGTGTGTATACCATTATTGTGATACGATAAAAAGAGTAGATGTTGCAAGAAGCTCACCCAGGTCTTGGCTCAGACTGTCTCCTCACAGCGGAGTACCGCACGGCTATTGTCACGGCCTTGGCCAGGTTGAAGGCTGATTCACTCACGAGCACTACCCTAACGAACACCATGGTTCCGTACGTCAGCTTGCCATGCCTCGCCACTTTCACGTAAGTACCATCCTGGGATATAAAATAAAAAAAAAAAAAAGTAAGATATAAAATATGACTCTAAAATCACATACATTCTCCAGACTCCTTAGTAGTTTTTGCTGTAACTACGAATGATGGTAATAAATATTAAAAATAAAGAATAGTGCATTACTGCATCCATCAATGCCCTTTTATGCAAGCCAGCATAAAAGGGCATTGAGGAAGAACGTACACCCATCAATGCCTTGTTGTGGCATAATTTTTCCTTGTCTAATAATTTTCTCAAATAATGCGAGGAAATTAAAACTAAGTAGTACTGCTTGGACTCATTTTGTCAAATAAAATTACGACAAACTTGCGCAAATGGGACTGTGTTGTGCAGTAGGTGCAATAGGGCCGTAGAGTTTCAGTTATTATACCTTCAATACTTCAGCATTTTTCATCATCAAATGTTCTCTCGGTATCCGATGCTCTTTGAATCCTAAGAATCCATTATCAGCTGTATTAAAACCCATTTTAGGTCCAATATCCCCTACTTTGATGCCGGGTAGTGGGTGGTGGGTTTCTTCATCTCGGATTTGTACTATGAAGGGGTGGACACCGTGGCACTCTCCTTTAGTGTATAGCTGTGCTACTACTATGCAGTAGTTTACTGTTTTGCCCACTGAAAATACAAGTCTCTTATCATTAGGTGGTTTGAGAAGTCTGCCGTCATCATCTGCATTTGCAGCCCAACTCTTGCACTGCTTGGTTTGGCCTCCTTTAGTTTGTACCTTTTTAGTACCATCTGTACCAGTCTTACCCCTCTTTGACCCGCGACTTTGTCATCGTCGGCCCATCTCACTCCATAAAGAACTACTGGAAAAAACCCCAGCAGTTCGCTGACACTTTTTCCTTGCCGACACGGCACACCATCACAAGGAACCGTAGTTGCTGTGTTCTGTAGCGGTGATCGGACACTGCTTTACGTATGCGCAGGGAGTGGATGATTTCATACAGGTTCTATAGAAATCAAATATTCATCGGTAGCTTGTGTTTGACACCAGACTCAAAAGTGTCCATGTTTGCGCCCTGCCTAGATCATCGCGGCAACTTGATAACTGTATAAGTATATACTTACGTCCACCAGCCCACCACTTGTAAGAAGTCAGAGTGGGGCTGTGCAGCACAAACTCTTCTGTTTCTGGATCGTAGGTGGCTGTGGTCTCCAGACCACGGATAAAGGTTCCGTGCCCGAGCTCTGTCTACAAGCAGAAGGTTCCATAGTAACTTGTTGCAGCTTGCAGGTGTGTATTCCATTTAAAAACTAGCAATAGTTTTTCAGTTGAAATCCGATTCTAGGTTGTGTGTGGTGTTCCAACAAATATTATGATTTATGAGACATAAATATTGAGAAAATTGTTATTGTTAATGTTCGGACTATGAGGGATAGTAGTGCACGAATGGAGCCTCTCTGAAGCGCACTTGAAATCCTTTCACCACACTGGTTTGAAGAACCAGTGACATAGTAATAAGAAGAAAAAGAAGATGGTTTCGAAAATAAAATAGCAATTCATCTATGCCTTACAGTGAACAAATCAGTGCACGAAAGGAGCCTCTCTGAGGTGTACTTAATCCTTTCAACACACTGGCACTGGTTCCAAAAGTACCTGTGACACAATAAGGAGAAGAAGTGAACAAATTGATCTATAAAATAAGCTATAATGTAAGCAATGTTAATGTTATACTTTTTAATTATAGAAACAATGAACCTACCTGGGCATAGGTCCCAATGATTTGCATGTCCAAGGCGCGCGGTAACCAGTAGGCTTGTTGCTCCGGGGTGCATTGACCCAAGATGGTGGGCACAAACATTCCCAGGTGGAGAAGGAACGGCGATATGTCTTTGAAGAAGGCATCGGCAGTTCGGCGTATCACTGGAGAGTTAAGCCTGAAAAGTTTTAATATGTTTAAAATTCTGTTATCAATCAAGAATATTCGAACTGCGAACCCTAAATTAGAACAGCTGAAACAGTTTTTAAATTAAATGAAATTAAATAATAATTTATTTGCTTGAAGAATGGTACATTTTAGATCTGGCAAATACAAATTCACAATATATATTAATATTTATTAATTATAGGTACTTACCTACGTGAATATAAAAACAGAGAGCAGAGTGCAAACAAACAAGTGAACCAATTACTGAAAATCGACTTAAAATATTAGATGGTAAATTATTTATAGAAATATGATACTTATACAAGCTTTGCTGAGCTCGGGGCTAGATAGTCTCAAAATGCCCATCACGAACAAATAGTAGGTAAAGTAGTAGATAAATTTTCTGATCTTAGAAGAGCAAGCACTATATCACCAAAGTCTGCTTCTTGCTGCCCTTGTCCCTTAAGTGGGTTCGGCACAACATGTCTTCCTCTTCCATTCCTTTTTGTCAGCCGTCATGTCTGTATTCACTCCTCTCTCATCCATGTCACCTTTCACACAGTTCATCCATGTTTTCTTTGGTCTACCTCTGCTCACATATCCATTCACATCCATACTCATCACTCTCCTAATCATACGACTTTCATCCCTTTTTATGACAGCACCTACCACCCCAGCCTACTCTTGCTCTTCAATTTATATCTGTTCTTACTTACCGTTGACAGTAAAATATATATTTATTTACACAAAGAATCTTACAATTAAACAAATATTTACAAAATGTACAAAATACACAAGAAACAGCAGGGCTACCACGAGCTCCATATGGTTATGGCTATGGCTGTCAAATTGTGTATGAAGCTCATGGTAGGCCAGCAGTTGAGCTATCTGCAGACCGTTACAAACGATCTAGAGATAGCTCAACTGATCAAAATCAGTACCAGACGGAAGCGTCCCCAAGACGGTGGCGGCATTGCCACGCTGAATAGCAATGCTAATTTTAAATTATCAAAAAGTGACATGAACAAAAAGCGACAAAAAGTCCAAGTATTACCCAAGGGCTTCCAATCCAGTAAACTCTAGCAGTTCCTCCTTGACGATCTTGCTGTAGAGAACGGACTTTCTTATCGCGTTCTCGTACTTCTCTGTCGGGCCCAGGCATTCCTCTGGGACCTTGTCCAAGGAAGCTCCTCCATTCAGAGCTATATTCTCTGTATACATGTAAAAAAAAGTAAACAGGCATCTAATTGTAGATGATTTATGCAGCGTCAAGGGCAACTGGTGGGCAAAAGCCCTATTCGCGATACTTGTACAATTAGGACGCTATAATGCCTGGGACAAGATTTTAGATGGAATAGGCTCGCCCAGCACCTATACCATCCTGACAGCTTTAGTCGGCCAAATCCATAGAAAAGACATGGTCAATACGTGCGGAGCTGACTAAGCCGCGGGCCTCACGATGTTTTCCTTCACCGTTTGAAAGCATTATCATTGAAAACACTGGAGGTCTAGTGGTAGCGGGCCCGCCTTCCGATCCGGTCGCTAATTTCTATGAGACCAATTTGGATTTTTACCTTTCTCTATAAAACTTTGTCAAATCGGTTCTTAAATGACGAAGTTATGCGATAACAAACATAAAAAAAGTACAACCGAATTGAGAAACGTCTCCTCTGTCTTTTGAAGTCGGTAAGTCATTTTCATAATGAAGTAACTTTTCATTGCATTTTATATCATAATATATTACTTACTATTTTATGTCTTACCTATCTTCCTCCGTGCAATAGTGTTTTTCTCCCCACCATCGATAATGTGTGTCACTTCTTGTAAGTTAAAATTGCACGATTTCCTTTCCCTCACCAAATCTTCATTCACTTCCAGTTTTTTCTTAAATTCACTCATTTTAAAAACTATTTTTCTCCTGCGTGTTTTTTTAATACTATTGTACGCGTATGTTCAGGTTTCGAGTGAGGACTGATTGGCCAAGTAACTATGTAAAGCGTGTATATTTTAAACTTAGGTAGTAGTAGTAAATAATTTATGCACTTTGTCAGACTGATTGTGAGTTCATTCTTGGTCACCTAAAGGTCAATGACCATTGTATTGACGAAGAAATAAGTCCTGATGACTGATGATAAAAGAACCAATGCAGTTCAAAATCAAAATCAAAATCAAAATATATTTATTTGGAATCAAGGTACAAGGTTATACAAAAACAAGTTTATACAGATACCTGTAATAATTTTTAATACCAAAAAACATTCTTTGTTCCTATTTCTTGCGTTAGGCCTCATAGGCAAAGAATAAAAAAGCAGCCAAGTGCGAGTCGGACTCGCTCATGAAGGGTTCCGTAGCATCAAGTAACATAATATAAAGAAAATAAACAGGAAACAGGTTCTTGTAGTTCGTCGAAAGGTAAATTGCGGTTTACGATTTATGACGTATAAAAAAAAACTACTGGCTAGATCTCGTTCAAACCAAATATCGTTGAAAGTTTGCATAGTAATGTACAACATATATTTTTTTTAGTTTTATCATTCCCTTATTTTAGAAGTTAGAGGGGGGGGGACCAACTTTTTTCAACTTTGGAAGTGTCTCTCGCGCAAACTATTCAGTTTAGAAAAAAACGATATTAGAAACCTCAACATCATTTTTGAAGACCTATTCATAGATACCCCACACGTATGGGTTTGACGAAAAAATTTTTTTTGAGTTGCAGTTTGAAGTATGGGGACCCCCAAAATTTATAGTTTTTTTTCTATTTTTGTGTAAAAATCTTAATGCGGTTTACAGAATACATCTACTCGCCAAGTTTCATCAGTGTAGCTCTTATGGTTTCGGAGAAAAATGGCTGTGACACGGTCGGACAGACAGACAGACAGACAGACAGACAGACAGACAGACAGACATGACGAATCTATAAGGGTTCCGTTTTTGCCATTTGGCTACGGAACCCTAAAAATGGGGAAATTTTCGTTTAGAAAAACTTTTGGCAGGTGATCTTTGTCCACCCTGTATAACTTAATACGTCTGGCAACCATTGTTACGAAGCTAATAAGTAAATATAAGGCTAAGTATATTAATACAGGGCAAAAGTCACGGGCAGTGTGTCGTACGTGCAGCTTTGTTTAAAATATTTAAGTTAGTATTATGTATGATACTACGTTGTTAAAATATTCGTTCATGGTATGAAAATAGGAAATAAACATTAACTACATTATTTACATAAAACTTTATTTATAAAAATAATTACAAAAGTCAGAAAATAACAAATTTTAGATTTTTCTTTACATTTCGCTTGTTCATGCTACTTTTGTACTAGAGTCCGCGCAAGATAACTATGCGCGTTTCCAGTCCATTATATTCATGTTTTGCGCCATCTATCTTGCGCAGACTCTGATGTGTGCACGCAACTTCATCGTATGACATTTTTTGCTTAGAATTAAACTGGTTGCATCTACTGGGGCTGGATAGAATAGGCCAAAGTTTTGTGTAAGTAGTTTGCTTATCCGCTGGGACACGCAAAGGCTCAAAGCTTTATCTAGAAAGATCTAGAATCAAATGAAATAGTACGGAATGATAGATAAGATGCATAGCTGTCTTTACGTAGATAGATAGATAGAAAATACTTTATTGCATTATCACATAAAATGAACATAGGATACAGAAAAACATCAAAGTGGTAGATGCTACTATCTAAATTGAGCAAACTTCAGTTTTCACCCATTTGGTAATGTATCTTTTTGTAAAATTTTACTCTCCTTTAGAGTTTTTATTATGTCCCAAAAGCTATGTATGAGCCGAGCGGGATTTGAATCTTTGTGATTTCCTTAAGTGTAGTAAACACTATAAAATCAATAAAAAAATCATAGAGAATTTATCACAGTTTAGACTCCATCAGTGGCTTCAGGTACTGGTGGAAGGTTCGGTTGACTGGCTCCGCGTTGAGAGGACTCTTCATCGCTTCCTCCATCATTCTCTCGTACACGCGACCGTCGTACGCACCCAGCGTCGAGTTCAGGATCTGAAACACATTTTAAGCTATAAGTACTCTATTCTTTCGATAGGCAGAGTGACACAAAAGCGCACTCATTCTTGCGTATATTCATCCGATATATATCAGGGCACAGCCTGTCTTCGCACAAGGGTCGCGGGAAGTCGGTGGACGTAGGGCTCAGAATCGTTCGTCCTGTAAATATTTTGGGAAGGTCTATGTCCGGCAGTTGACTTCTTCAGGCTGAGGACGATTATTAATTTTAAATTTAGTTACTACATTATAAACAAAATATTCGTATGGTTAGGCACTAAACATCAGGTTGGCCGGATAAAAACTCCATACAAGAAAGAAGGGAACGCAAATTCTTAGTTCATGGGATACACAATAGACAGCGTCGTTTATTTTTTTCATTGCAAAAACACTTACGTTTCGGGGTTTTGAGTTCCTTGTCTTGATGCAATTGAGCAGGAATGACTCCGCCACGGAAGAGATAGATAATAAAACGAAAGTATCGATCATTCCCAAAAGTATTATCCGCCTTCACGCTCTCCACTTGTAACCCATGTAAGTAGCCCCCACTCCCCAGCCAATCGACAGTCACAAATGCTTGATCCATCAGCTAGTTGTATAAAAAAACATGATTCTAGAATCTATGGTCGATTAATAGTTACCTCGTCTCTAATGTCAAATCCATCGACTAGTGCCACCGCGTTAGGTCGTATCAACGCGAGTAGCTCTTCATATCGGGTTTGCAATGTCGTTAGGTCATCCTTCGATATTGTCGAGTACTAGAAATATAAGCATTCGATATTTGTATCCATCAAAATACAGTGGGGAATCCTATTAGGATTCCCGGCAAAAGTATTATTATTAAAAACAAATTTTATGCATCATAAACGCGCAGTAAGTAGGATTTACTGCTGTGCAAAGAGACTGTGTAAGTAGTCGTTAAAACTTATGGAATTGTAAATGCGTTCCATTTTCAAAACACTTTACCGTCACACTATGATTGATAAAATATCAAAGCTATGCAAAACTCCTTGGTAAAACAATCTATTTTCTTACAAAATGCCAAGAAAACTTTTTACCGAAAAAAAATAGTAGGTAGATACACACAGTGTGCATAAAATGTGCTTACTACGACTGTTTTAGGCGATACCGGTGCAAATGTTTTACTTTTATTTTTGTTAATGATGAATGTTTTCATGATGTGTTTGTTAATCTCGCTTGAATGATGTAAAGTAGAATGCTTACTTTGGTAGTAGTACATTGCTGTAATGTCAACACGCGTGTTTCATACCCTCGATTTCAATATACTCACAACAAGGAGATCTCCCTTCATTTCCAGCGCCCAGTAGACGAGGTATAGTTCCGCCAGCTGTTTCAACACTACCGCTAAGCCAGAAGACGCTGAGTTGGATAGGCGCTGGATTTCAAGCCACGCTACCTCACACAGAATAGCTCTACAGTGTGCCTGCAAACAATATACATTGTCCCAATAAAAAACAATATTGTGGACATTCCACACAGCATTTATCATCGTCATCATCAGCCTGAAGAAGTTCACTGCTGGACATAGGCCTCCCCTACACATTTCCAGGAAGAACGATTCTGAGCTCTTTCCATCCACTGACTTCCCGTGATCAATGTCGTCGGTCCATCTGGTGGGTGGGTGGGTTGTCTTGCGGTTCGTGGTTGCCATTCGAGAACCTTTATTCCCTAACATGTTTCGGTTGTCCACACAACATTAAGTAGCCCCAAATTAAGCAGCAGCTACCACAGAACGCTTAAATATGCGCAAGGCATAAGAACGAACCTCGCTAGCATTGACAAGTTGTACAGAAGCCATGTTCCATGCATCCTCTGGCTCTAATCCAGTCTTTTCATGAGCTTGCACCGCATCATACGCGGCTTTGGTTTTACTGAAAAGTTTCACACTGTTTATCAAAATTTGCGCGAAAAACATTTTCAAACAAAAAATAATTAGTAGTAGAGCTCTTTGTGAAGGGCTCGTCCGGGGAAGTACTATCACCATGCCTATTTTCTGCCGTAACGCAACATCGCTGTGTTTCGGTTTGAAGGGTGCCGGTGCCGGTGAAATTAGTGGCACGCGAGGCTAAGCATCTGTATGCCTCAAGTTTATTCTTTAAAAAAAAAGTTTATTTTATCTGTAAGGTTCTATTTTCAGATTGGTACTATCAAAATTAGTTCAGCAGTTTGATTATGTCGGTTTTAATTTTTTTAAATCTTGTCTTCTTGAAGGAAAGGTTGAAGGAAAACGGGGAAGAGCAAGGCTAAAAACAATTTACATTAGCCAGATAAAATAAAAGTTCGCTGCCATGTCGTATAGAAGTCAAGGAGCTCCTTGACCGTATTCGAACTTAAGGGGCCAGCGGAGGGCGAACTTTCATACAAACGTAATACCAAAATGATTATTAATTTAAGCAGATTTTCACTATCTTATTGCAATAATTGTTTTTGTATAGTATTTATCTAGGTTCCTGAACAGTTTTTATTTTAAATTACTCACCTCAAATGAAATTAACGCCAATCACATTTTGCAATGAAAAAAATGTGTAAAATGCGAATGGTGTTAATTTCATTTGAGGTAAGTAATTTAAAATAAAAACTGTTCAGGAACCTAGATAAATACTATACAAATACAATTATTACAATAATATAGTGAAAATCTGCTTAAATTAGTAATCATTTTGGTATTACGTTTGTATGAAAACTCGCCCTCCGCCGGCCCCTTAAGGAAGAAGAAGAAATTTTTTATTATGTCCCAAAAGTTAAAAGCCTCTCTCAGCTTTAAGGACATTATAATAATCTTTGTGATTTCCATAAGTGTAGTAAACACTTTAAAAATCAATAACAAGAAACTTGTCTGGTTTGAAGTCTTACCCCGCTGCCACCGCTTTTAGTCCCCTGATGATTCCTTCGGGATGGTTGGCCCACGGATAGCTCTTCTTCCTCAAGAAGTCTACGAGGTAGGACACGGTCGGCGTCATGGCAGTGCCTGCTGTAGCTTGCTTCCATGCCTTCACTAGAAACCTAACACAGATATGATTTAATAAATAAATAAATCTAGTCCCAAATTAAGCGGAGCTTGTACTATGGGAATTGGGAACCAGATAGCTGGTATAATACAATATACATTTTCGTTTGTCGTAGATCGTGGGTTCGATCCCCACCGAGAACAAATGTTTTTGTGTTAAACACAGATGTTTGTTTTATGTCTAGGTGTTATATTGTATTTTAGGTATATGTTTTCAAAAAAAATGTATGTAAGTATTATACCATCTATTTGGTTCCCATAATGATATCTGCTTCATTTAGGGCTAGATAGTGCTGTGTGGATTTACACAAGTCCACAATTTACTTACAAGCCATATTAATTTATGATTAGGTACCTACCTATTAAGTTTGTCATATGTTTCTAAAAAAAACTATTCATATAATATATGTATAAATATGTGTTATTCTGATGTACATAGCTTTATTATAGTAAGGTCTCATTAAAATCCATTCTGTACTTTTTACGTGAAAGAGTAACAAACATCCATCCATCCATCCATACTTACAAACTTTCGCGTTTTTAATATTAGTAGGATTTTCTAAGCTCATGAAAAGCCTAACGTTACCTGGCAGTCTGTAACATAAGCACGGTGTACTCTCCCTCGTAAGTGATGCTGGCGGTGACAAGGCCGCCGAGGATGGGCAGGTTCGATGACGTCATGTATCCGTGTCCGCCGCAAGCCAGTCGGCATTCCTCCACGCAAGCAGACGCATCTCGCGAGCAGACTGCTTTTAAGCAGCACGCCAATGCGTGGAGCTATTGAGAAATACAGGGTGTTACAAAACTAACCGTAAAGTCGAAAGCAAGTTAAATAGGGCCTTATGACCCAGAAAACCTCTGATTATGGCTAAGAAGCCGATAGCAGATGAAAAGGAAAACAATTAAACTAATTAAACTGGGGCCTTTTAGCGAATCCATTCACAATATTCTAAAATTTAAAAAGAGTGAGAGAAACAAAAGGCACCTAACGATATTTTACACTCGACGCGAGGAATTTCATAAACGAACTAACCTCAGGCAACTGATCCATATTCCCCTTCCCAATGTCCTTGATAACCTTGGAGTAGCTGTCCCAAAGCCACATGCCAGCTATCCTGAACACGTGGCTGGTTGCAATGCTTATGAACAACTTGTGCTGCTGGGTCACGTAGTCTATTATCTGAGGCTCGGGCTGGCTGGAAAATAAAAAAGAGCCATATTGGTTCTCAAAAAAAACTTGGGGAAACTCCTTGTAATGGGTTTTCAACCTCCTTGGTTCTCAAGCACTCACCTAGTAAGTCTGTTGCTATCTCTCTTTGTTGTCACGAAAGTGACAAGGAGAACATTTTAGCGAGCAGCTAAAAAGTGACAAGAGTAATGAATGAGGGGGTAAGTCATATCATTTGAAGAGTGGACGCCCGCCGCTCTAGCAGCCTGCAGCTAACTGGTGTTAATTTTTCGGGATGAAAGTAGATAGTTATGTTAATCCAGGTTACAAACTGTATCAATTCCAGGTTTCATCCAAATCGGTCCAATTGCTAATGCTAATTTAACTTTCTAATTAATAATATTAGCAGGAAGTAGGAAAATGTATAGTCCTAGATAAGTCTCTGTTTCTTTCCGTTCAGGCTGAATTGAAAACTCAGTAGATCTAACGATCGCCTAAACAAATTGTGTTATTGTAATAGATCCGCTGGTCGTCATATAGTATATTGCTCATCTTTGATCGGATAAGTGACTCACCCCGGCTTCGGCTGCGACTGATGCCTAACAGCCGAGTACCGGACAGCAACGGTGACGGCGCGTGATACCTCGTACGCTACATCTGTTACAATAGTCACTCGCACGTACACCATGGTGCCGTAGGTTAGTTTGTCGTTCTTTGACTTCACGTATGTACCATCCTGTCAACAAATAACAGGCTCATATCATTATCCACGGTCCGACCTAACCCACTGCTTCTCTTATCTTGTCACTATTTCTTTCGAACCACTGTGGTGAAAGGATTTCAAGTGAGCCTTAAAGAGGCTCACCTTGTAAGAAAGCAATCATTAGACTAACCTCCAAAACCTGAGCATTCTTCATCAGCATATGCTTCCTCGGTATCCTGAACTGTTCAAAACCTAGGAAGCCGTTGTTAGCCGTCTGGAAGCCTAGTTTAGGTCCAATCTCCCCCACTTTGACTCCAGGGAGGGGCATGTGGGTGTCTGTGTCTCGGATCTGAACGAAAAACGGGTGGACGCCGTGGCATTCACCTTTGGTGTACAGTTGGGCTACCACGATGCAGTGGTTTGCTGTGTGTGCCACTGGAAATTGTAACAAGCAAGTGTAAATCACATTATTTTTAACAGAAATTTGAAGGCAAATTATGGAAAAGTAAAGTATATTAAAGGAGTTTCTTAGTAAGTAATAAACTGACCTCCGTTGAGGTATTCAGAAGGACCGATGCTGTGTCGCGTAAAATGTGTGGCCAGAATTTTAGACTCAGGTCATTCTTTTATTTACCAAGGAATATCTAGAAAAAAATCGTGTATTTATAAGAGTTGTAGAGACTCACATCCTCCTGGCCACCATTTGTAGGACGTCAGGGTCGGGCTGTTTAGTATAAACTCTTCTGTTTTGGGATCGTATGTAGCAGTAGTCTCCAGCCCTCTCAGGAACGTCCCATGTCCCAGTTCAGTCTAAAAGATAAACCCTTTCAATAAGCCCTTTCAAAAAGACGGAATAATGTGTGGTACAAGTTTTGCATAATTTGTGTGGAAATCACTTCTCCAAGGCTACGAAAAGCTCCCGGAAACTTCTGTACCTATTTTTGAGTAGAGTTATGCTAGCTACAAAATTGGTTAACCACCCACCTATGATGGAATGGATCACTTTATAGACTAAATGCAAATATGGGATTTGGAACCCAACACAATACACGACAATCACCTAGCTACCCAGTTTCAAGAAATGATGCTCACCTGTGCGTAGGTCCCAATAATCTGCATGCTCCACGCTTTTGGGAGCCATTCTGCCACCTGTTCCTCCGAAGACTGGTTCACTATCGTCGGCACAAACATTCCCATGTGCAACATAAATGGAGACACATCTTTTACAACGCCCAATTGTACCTTGTATTTGTATGTTGGGCTGGGGAATAATCACATATTATTAGATGTTGATAATACATATTTCGATGAGACTAGACGTGGGATGGCAACCTCAGGATAGGTCTAGAAAGCGTTGGGAGTCTTTGGGGGAAGCCTTTGCCCAGCAGTGGGGCAATCTAAGCTAGGGTAAAAAAATCTGAAAGGTTATACTTTCAAATTCTCCAGTTGAGCTCTTTGTGAAGAGCTCGTCCGAGGAAGTACCACCATGCTTATTTCTGCCGTGAAGCAGCATTGCTGTTTCGGTTTGAAGGGTTTAGGTGCCAGTGAAATTACTGGCACGTGAGGCTGAACATCTGTATGCCTCAAGTATGAACGCAGGGCAGTGCATCGTAGGCCACGTTCCTAAAGAGTAAAGTGCATGATCTACGAGGCAGTCCTTTGTTATAGGCGATCAGTTGGGCTATGCTTCTTCCATCAGCTAGTTGTATAAAAAAAGTAAAAGTTCGTCTACTTTTTCAAATAAAAATAATAAAAAATAATAGCTTTTTATGAAGAAGTGGTTTATCTAAGTCTTTCCAAAGTAATTCTTCCTTGATTTTGAGCAGTTTATAAACTCACATGAAAACATCAAGACTCAAATCGCTCAGTACGTGTTCCTTCAGGACTTTGACGAGCAGACAAGCTTTCCTGATTCCGTTCTCGTATCGTTCCTTGTGGCTGAGGTATTCCTCTGGAACTGTGTCCTTCAGCTCTTTCACGCTGAGGACCAGCTCCTCTGAAAACATTTTCAGTAAGTTAGCTTGTATGAGTATGGGCTAGTGCCCTACGCCAATGGAAATGTAAATAAGTAAACTATTTGCTAGGATCAAAATAATTTCTTTGCTGTGTACCAATGATTTCAAAATTCTAAATCAACATTTCTAAAAAAATATTTATTAAAGTGGGTTTTGTCCTTCTGCGTTCCTTTGCCGTTCGAAATAGTATGTATTGCGTACAATGCGTGGATGCGCGCGGCGGGCCCATTGCTACATTGCTGTTTTTTTTTCTTTATGAGTTTATAAATGAACTAATTTACTACATGTTCATTTTACGATGCATTGTGGATATCGATGCAAAAATCACAAAAAAGGTGCCAGATTTTTTATTTTTGTTCGTAATCAGAATTATGGAATAGATGAGTTTCAGTTTTCGGTAGTAGTCTTAATACACCCTGTTTATAAAATTCCCATGTGCTAATAAGCATGCCTACTAATAATTATAATTGTCTACTTCACAGTTATTATTGTTCAACAATGGAATATTTTATAAAGGTTATACCACTCATAATTATAATACTAATTATACCTAGTTACTTAGTGGTCTGGTGGTAACGACCCCACCTTCCGATCCTAAGGCCGTGGGCTCAAATCCTGTCCTGTACCTAGCCTACTAATAAGTCTTTTCTTTTTAGGGTTCCGTAGCCAAATGGCGAAAACGGAACCCTTATAGATTCGTCATGTCTGTCTGTCTGTCCGTCCGTATGTCACAGCCATTTTTCTCCGAAACCGTAAGAGCTAGACTGATGAAACTTGGCGAGTAGATGTATTCTGTGAACCGCATTAAGATTTTTACACAAAAATAGAAAAAAAACTATAAATTTTGGGGGTCCCCATACTTGAAACAGAAACTCAAAAAAAATTTTTTCGTCGATCCCATACGTGTGGGGCTATGAATAGGTCTTCAAAAATTATGTTGAGGTTTCTAATAGCGGTTTTTTCTAAACTGAATAGTTTGCGTGAGAGACACTTCCAAAGTGGAAAAAAGTTGGTCCCCCCCCCCCCCTAACTTCTAAAATAAGAGAATGA
Source organism: Thera obeliscata (assembly GCA_947578465.1). Lineage (NCBI taxonomy): Eukaryota > Metazoa > Arthropoda > Insecta > Lepidoptera > Geometridae > Thera > Thera obeliscata. The sequence goes on from OX387916.1 coordinate 13,688,273, forward strand.
TAACTAAAAAAAATATAATATGTTGTACATTATTATGCAAACTTACAACGATATTTGGTTTGAACGAGATCTAGTCAGTAGTTTTTTTTATACGTCATAAATCGTAAACCGCAATTTACCTTTCGACGAACTACAAGAACCTTTAAATTATGTTACTTGATGCTACGGAACCCTTCATGGGCGAGTCCGACTCGCCCATGCTCGCCCATGCTTGGCTGCTTTTTTTTATACAACTAGTTGATGGAACAGAACAAGCATATGGCCCACCTGATGTTAAGTGGTAACCATCGCCTATAACAAAGCATTCTCTTAGGTCACGCACGTCAGGAACGTGGCCTACGATGTACTGCCCTGCGTCCATCAACTTGAAGCATACAGATGTTCAGCCTCAATGTACCTATGTGCACAGTGGCAGTACTCTCAAATGGTGGAAAAAAACATCGAGAAAACCAGCATAACCTAAAAAGTTCGAAAATATGTGTCAAGTGCACGAAAGGAGCCTCTTCGAGGCGAAAGGGTTCGAAAGTACCAGTGACACGATAAGCAGAAGAAGAACTTTCACCCACGTTTGACAGTTTTCTAACCCAAGTTTTTTCTTGCAAAGAGATTTACTTTCAAGCTTAGAAAAATTACAAATATTTAATTGGAAACTGTCTAACAAGGCACGACTTGCTGTACATAAAGGAGTGTTAGTGCCGACATTGATGTATGGTAGTGAAAGTTGGGTATGGCAGAAAAAACATCAGAGCAGAGTGAATGCAGTAGAAATGAGGGCGTTACGTAGTATGTGTGGTGTGAAGTTGAGTGATAGAGTGAAAAACAGTGTGATAAGAGAGGAATGCGGTGTGAAAGAAGACGTAGTGATGAGAGTAGAGAAAGGTATGCTAAGATGGTTTGGACATGTAGAGAGAATGGATGAAAGGAGATTAACAAAACAATTGCATCAGGCGAGCGTAAATGGAACTGCTGGAAGGGGAAGACCTATATAGGCGCATGTATCTCGATCAGATCGCAGACGTTTTAGAGAAAGGCCAGGTTAGGAGTACCTACCCTAAACCGACGAGCATGTACGAAGAATGTTATGAGAGTGAATGAAGCGAAAGAGGTGTGTCAGGATCGTAGCAAGTGGAAATCCGTGATCTCTGCCTACCCCCATGGGAATAAGGCGTGATTTCATGTATGTATGTATTTAATTGGTCAATTAGCAATCCGTTAAACCGGGCGGCCCTTGGTGCATCTTTGTCGTAAAGTCTAGGTGCACTGAGAAAATTATACAGTTTGGAATTTGATCATTATTATTATCTGATTGCCCCCTAGATATCTTCATGTTATATTGTAAAATAATATACTGAGATAAAATCGCTGATAAACAGATAGGCTAAGCTGACTATTTTCGAAATACATTTTTTTAAAACAATTTTTCTGACCAATCTCTATAATCAAATTCGGTAATTACTCAGATGTCACCACCAGAGGTCACCAATCCAAATGCTGACCGGCGCCGATTAGTCTATCGGTTAGGAATAACCAAGGGACGGCACTATAGCACTACATCTTCTGTTCTTCTTCCTGCCCTTATTCTTATCTTAAAAAACTAAGCAACATCTTCTTAATCGAAAGTATTAGGTACTTTTGATAGCAACAGAACAAAATCACCCGGCTGTGCTGTTGGTCTACACACGGCTTACCAATCTTTTTTCTCTCCTTAGTATTCTTCTCTCCATAGTCGACCAGATGGATCAGCTCCTGGACATTGAAGGTGCACTTCTGCCTCTCTCTCACCAGATCCTCGTTTACTTTATTTATCGTCATCACACGTCTACTCAATACTGAGGTTCAATCTGAAATGATATCAAAGGAATTAATGCAATGATATAATTTATTTTAACACCTATGCGAAGGATATCATTAAAATCCGAAGTAGGTAACAACTATAGATAACTTCGTTTTTTTTTTTATTTATTCAAAAAAGGTGCATCATACCATACTACGTTAAAACTTAGCGAATTTAACAACATATATTATAATTATAATTTATATTATTATGATCCATATAATTATATGCATGACGATCGCGTTAATTTGTTGTAAAAGTGCTAATTTTGGTGCAAACAGTCAAAACACAAAGTTCAGAGTGCAAACAAGTGAACCAATTACTGAATTTTATTATTATTTACAACAACCATTATTTGTAAGTAGGTACTAAGGTTTTAAACAGAAAGAAAATATACCTATCTATAAAATAAGGAAACAAAAACAGCAGGGACTTATCTAAAATAATAAGTAAACTAACTTTAGTAACAAAAATAGTTTGCTAGACGTGAAGTTGGGGGTGAATGTGTCTGTTTAGTAGGGGGGTAGGTATGTCAATAAAATTTAGTTTTATTTTTTGAGTTCGATAAGTGAAACTTCAAAGCCATTTGGTTACCTAAATACGACCTAGGGCATAACCTATACCTAGTTCCAAAGTCCATCAATGCCTAGTAGGTACCTATACCTATAATATGTAGAGTATGTATTGGCCTTATATAAAATATGTTAAAAGATAAACAGTGCTCAAACCATTGCCATCAAGAGATGGCAATGGTTTGAGCACTGTTTCTCATCCCAGTGGTAAGAACCACTGGGATGAGAAACAGTGACAGATGATTTTTAAGTTGCGTTTATATGTAAATAGGTCTTCTTCTTCTTCCTGCCCTTATCCCACTTTATGTGGAGTCGGCACATTATATTGTCTTCATCCTCCATTCCCAAGGAATATAATACTCTCTACGAGAGTCCATTCCCCTCTGTCAGCCGTCATCTCTGCATTCACTTCTCTCTTTTTTTTTCACTTCTCTCTTATCCATGTCATCGTTCGCACAGTAAATAAGCAAGTAAGTATGCGTTTATATGTAAGTATAGCTGTGTGGTAGAGATCGCTGTTAGCGATAAGGCCGCCCATTGTTTTACTGTGAATTTTTAGTTTTAAGCAAAATACTGTACCTATTCCTTTATGTGTCATAGTAATCAATAAAGAGTTATCTATCTATCTATCTATATTTGTATAATGCTGTGTAGCGGATTAATAACACAGTGATTGCACTTATTTGGAACTAGCTGCCTGTCCCGGCTTCGCACGGGTGGACATTTTTTTTTAAACACTTAAATATAGACTATGTTACTCAGGGCGAAGTAGCTTTCCAATGGTGAAATAATTTTTGAAATCGGAACTTTCGAATTTTTGAAATCGGCATTTTGAGTTTATCCATTAGGTACAATACAAACATACACACAAAAATACAAATCTTTTTGTGTGTATGTTTGTATTGTACCAGAATTTTGTTGAAATTGGCGTATCTCTTATCCATGTGGTTGTTTTCATATTAGTTATCGCGGTACATTTACAGATAGCCAACAATGGATAAAGTACTTATACCTTCGCAAAAATTTTGAAGTGTTGTGGTAGAGCATGTATTTCAATGATAAAATGAAAATGGAACCTAATATTTTTTAACTTTTCAAAAGAAAGGTAGGTACCGAGCAGGTGGTACTGGAAACCATGACCTCTCAGTCATATGGTGTTGCGTACTCGTAAAACAAGAATTATGTAATAGGGTTGGTTGGGGGGTCTTGTTCCAAGGATTAACACTAACTTTCTTTTTCTTATCGTGTCACTGATTAACCAAGTGTGGTGAAAGGATTTTAAGTGCGCCTCAAAGAGGCTCCTTTCGTGCACTTGACACATATTTTCGAATTTTTTAGGTTGTACAATATGCCGGTTTCCTCACGATGTTTTCCTTCACTGTTTGAGAGCACTTGCATAGTGTACATAAATTTTTGGGCAGAAAAACTCATTGGTACACGACTGGATTTGAAACCACGACCTTAGGATCGGAAGGCGGGGCTGCTACTACTAGGCCACCAGCGCTCACTATATACCTACTGTGTACAGTTCAATACACACACTCTGTGTACAGTTTAGGTGTGCAGTTCAAAAAAAAGAAATAGGTACTTAGAGAATTTATTTTCACAAGCAAATGTCAGACTTATTACTGGGGACTGTTGTGTGTTTATCATACAAAGAGCACCATCTTTTAACAGATCTAATAGAGCTAAAGTTTATTTAATAGATCATTTTAATACTTATTGACTTTATCTCTGTATCTCAAAGAACGAATCAAACGTTGCTCTACGGACCATAAACTGCAAGAGACAGCACAGCGCCATCTTTCAACGAACTAATCACAACAAACACCCAATCACTTACACTTATTCAATCAATCGCATTGGCCATTCACTTACCTCTTACCACAATACAATGTAAACAATGTTCGCAGTAGAATCACACTACATAGTAGGTACTTATTACGTAACGATAAAGTACCTACACTCTAATCTAAACTGACTGACCTTCCCACTATAAATTTAAAATCGCACATATTTACAAGAAAGTTAGTTACCTATTATTAGCACAAACAATTTTTAAATCGAATGAACGACTGTTGCCGATGGTAGTTGAAATTTACTGATACTGACGGCAGTGCCAGATTAGCCACGTAGCAAGAGTAGCAAATGCTACGGGCCCCGCGAGTTTGAGGGCCCCGCGATCCAACGCTTGTCTGATCGTAATAAAAAAATATTTATTTAGTTATGAGCGTAAAATATCTTGCATGCGCTTAGGCTTAGGCTATGCTTCACTTCCACTTGAAAATCTAAAACTTGATGCTACACATTTACCTACGTAAAAAATATTAAAAACACTTTAGAAGTAAGCCATTTTTGAAAAAAGTTGTTTTGACATTGCTACGAATACTGTAGTGACGTAGCGCTGTGTGCAACCCACGTATGCACTCAGTGTTTTATTTAATACCCTAAACTTGAGAATCTAAAGCAAACCAAGGGCTCCTTGACAGAATTTGCTACAGGCCCCGTGCTGTCTTAATCCGGCACTGTACTGACGTGACGTCTCCTGACCACATTTTCTACAACAGTGTAACCATACATACAGTGATTCATCTAATGATATCTTAGACCTTTTATCCTCAATGATATTATGTACATGCACATTGCGTACATAATAATTATCATAAGTTCATGTTTCAAACAATTGAAATACGACTGGCCTCTCAGCAGCTCTGCCTTGTGCGCCGGAGGTCGTGGGTTCGATTCCCACAGATAACAAATATTTGTGTGGTGAACACAGATGTGTGTTCTCTTTCTGGGTGTTATATTGTATTCTAAGTATGTACCTATATATTTACAAAAAATAGTATTTAAGTACAAGCTCTGATTAAGTTGGGGCTAGATAGTGTTGTGTGGATTGTCCACAATATTTTATATTTATTTATTTGTACGTCAGTCAACGCTCAACTTCCTAATTTAGGTACCTACCTATAATTTAATGATACAGTTCTAGTCCACGACAATTTTATATTATGCAAATAAGTTCCTACCATAAATGCACTAAAATCATAAAATTAAATGCATTCCTGTTTTTCCACGGCAATAGTGCGGATATTCAGTTCAAATCCCTTGTTTTTGGAATGGACTAAATACTGACAATTCTTACAGCGCTACCGTTCAACTCTGATATTTATGTAGCGTGTAGTGATAACATCTCTCGACCTGCGATTATTATAAATGTAGGCTAATAACAAACGCAGTGGTGATAAGAATCTATGAGCAGCAAATAGCAATCGTGTCGTATTAGTAGTAGCGATCTTTGTGAAGGATTTCTGCTGTGTTTCGGAATTGCTGTTTCGGTTTGAAGGGTGTGGGTGCCAGTGAAAGTACTGGCACGTGAGGTTCAACATCTGTATGCCTCGAGTTGATGGACGCAGTGCATTGCATCTTAAGGCACGTTCATAACGTCCTTGACCTACGAGACAATGCTTTGTTAAAGGCGATGGTACCACCTAACATCAGGTGGACCATAATAATTCTATTTTATTTTTCTTGGAAAACAAACAGCTTAATTAACTAGAAACATAATGGTAGTATAAAACAATTAAAGCCAAAAAATTTTTGCTAGTAGAAAAATAATGATTGTTCCATCAGCTCACACAATGTCACACTTGCTCGACACAATGTTTTCGAACTTTTTAGATGCTACAACAGAGAAAAACTCAATTTTACATGACAGGATTGGAACCCACGACCCTAGGATAGGAAAAAGCTGGGGTAATTGCTTCATTGGTCGGCAAAATTAGTGAAACAGCGAAAATTGCGCTACTGTCAATGTTACTACGTCTTGGTTTCATACGCGCGTTGTCTAGGAAGCGATTACCTGCGAGCACAGAATAAATCATAGTTGGTACTTCTACTATAGGTGAGCGGTAGGCTCATTCTGAGTTTTAACATCATTTTGTCGTTAGCTTATAACACAAAATGACTTCTCGATAACGTAGCGTAGCGTAGTCGAAGCAACGAGCATCGATAAAGTATGGAGAATCCATGAGGGTCCCTTGAGGGATTGCGAAAACTAATATTTTTGCGTAGCGACAATCAGTAAAATAACATTAGCTCTTGCAATCCCATCAGGAGCGCTTTTTGTTTCTCCGTACAAAATCGGTGACGATATAACCTTTAATGGCTTTGCTAACGTTAAGTCATTTTGCGTTATGCTGACGACAAAATGAAGTTAAAACTTAGAATAAGCCCTAAGTTCGCAACTTCGCGCGACGATGCTTAGTTATGCAACATGCAAAAACCGGATAAACTGGATCTAAGCTTCATTTCATTTTGCACAAGACTCCATCGGTGGTTCCGCTTCTCAAAACGCTTCATGGTCATCTTAAATCAAAAAAGAACTTTGATCATGAGGCTACTTTTCCTTGATATTTTAAAATTGGGAAAAAAAAGAGCTTCATGATCAAAATTCTTTTTTTACACGCTTTTCATCACCTTCACCTGTATGTATGTTTGTTTGTACTTTGGGCGTGATTTTTACCCACTTTACCTACCATATTCATGGCCAGTTATCATTTACGAAAAATTTCATTGTAACTCTAATGTTAATCAACTTCCGTTGAGGACTGTACCTACCTATCCGTATAAAAAGTACCTATCCATTATGTTAAACCAAAAATTTAATCCATTTAGCAGTTACGGAGATAACCACAAACATTTATTGTACAAAAAAGTTATTCTTAAAATTCACAAGTTTTTTGCGGATGACTAGAATTAACTTCGAACCGGTGGCGGTGTCGTAGGGGTCGTGGTGATGACATTCAAACGTCAATCGAGCTTGCATGCCGAAACTTTGAACGCGGATCTACACGAGACAATGCATATTTTTTTGGGATCCCGGCTTAGAGATAAACCAGTCTAAAAATACCACCATGTTTTCTTGACGTTGGCTCACAGCAAAGTAGGTACTTCAAAATGATCTTTGTGATGCAGGTAATAAAGAACAATTTACTTTGACTGACTGAAGTAGTAGGACGTGCAGTTTAAGATTGGACGATCTCTACTAAACTCCATCCAAATTCTATGTAGAAAATTTGTAACAAAACCACAACCATAAAATAAAATAAATAACTGTTAGCAATAAACATTGTGGCTAAAATCTCAAATCGGCAAGCAACGCAACATATACGACAAGAATGTGATTTTTGGACTAAGTAGGTACTGTAAGGTTTGTTTACACACACTCTGCATAGAATTTGGCTCGAGTATAGAAAGTAATGTACAACCGCGTAAGATAAGTACAGGTACTTACATCAATGGTTAATAAGTACTAAATGGCACATTAAATGGTTGGAGCAAATGGTAGGTAGCAGTTAGTGTGTCATATGACAGTTAAATATTCAAAAATAATTCCAGTCTCTGAAAGTATAGTTTAATATCACCTGCATTTATTTTATTTTAGAACAAAATCCACAGCTCTTGTTACACTATGTAAATACTTAAATTTCTAACATACAGCCGCTATAGGATTTACATTGTTTATTACTTATTACACAGCTAATACACAGTTTATGTATATATTCCTTTGACAGCCTTTCTTTCTTTATTCTTTATTGTACAGTAGGATACAGCTCAAGTTACCAAAAAACAAAGAAAAATGACTCTTACTGCAAAAACATAAGAGCTAGCAGTGTATAGTCTGATGCGTATCCTTGTGTACACACATACAGATGATAGATAAACATAATAAAGCGGGCATGTAACAGAGGCGAGCTTAACCCTAAATACAGTCTTCCGTTTTTGTTTTATTTTTCGTGTGACGTTACCTCTTCGTAAAGGCTCCGCCTGAAAACCAGCGCTGCTTGGCATGGTAGATACCTTGTCAGGCAGCAAAAAGCTGAGTCGGGGCCTATTTGGCATACCATTGTACCGTTGGTTCCTACCGTTTTTATGTATGAAATGAACCTTTTGCAAAAAAAATAGCATTGAAGTTCCAGTGTGGTGCCACTCCAACCTAATGAGATGTAGATAATCAGATCCACCGCTTAAACATTTAATAAGTGTTTCACAGTTTCCCCTGCATGAATGGCTTCAGGTACTGGTGGAAGGTTCGGTTGACGGGCTCCGCGTTGAGAGGACTCTTCATCGCTTCCTCCATCAGTCTCTCGTACACGCGACCGTCGTACGCACCTAACGTCGACTGGAGCAACTGCAGACGTAAGCATGCCTTTATATTTTATAACTGCTTATCAGATAGGTATCGTCATATAAAAATATGCAATCCACACAACACTATCTAGCCCTAAATTAAGCAGAGCTTGTACTATGGAAACCAAATCTAAATATATAAAACTCTTACGTTACTGACTGACTGACAATCAACGCACAGCCTAAGCCGTAAGTCCTAGAAGCATGAAAATTGGAGGGTATGTTCGTATTATAGCATAGGGGTGCACTAAGAAAGAAAATTGGAAAATTATTTCCCTAAGCGGAGAAAAAGAGGAAAAACTTTTTAATGAAAAATCAACGGGGCGTAACGGCTACGGGGCGAGCGAAGCCGTGGGCGGCCGCTAGTAGCTGATATAATACTTTTATAATACATTTTATTTGTCATGTATAACGAGAAGAGCGCTAAATATGAATGTGGTTATAGAAGTAGAGGTAGGCCAAAGATGGATGGATTGTGTGAAGGATGACATGAGTAAGAAAGGAGTGACTGTTGATTTCAACAGTCACTCCTTTTTTACTCATGTCATCCTTCCTAGGACGGCTAAGTAATAGAGAGTGGAGAGTGATTTAAAAGGAAAAATCTTGGTTAGTACCCGTAGAATGCTACTTTGAAGGTATACTCACTTCATCCATGACATCAAAGGAGTCAACCAATCCGACAGCATTGGGCCTTATTTTGATGAGCAGGTCTTCGTACCAGGATTGGATATAGTCCACATCGTGTTTTGATATCGTTGTGAACTGAAAAATAGGGTTACAGTTAAGAAGGTACCGAGCAAAATAGTCCAAAACGATAGTCACGGTTAAGTCGATATTATGAATAAACTTGCAATAATTAATCTAAAACTATGTATAAAGTACCAAACTGAACGTATTTACAATTATTCCGTTACAAAAATATTACTTGTGTTTTGCCTAAACACCGATGCTACGGAATAGAAAATCGCTATTATTCGCTAATATTCCTAAATCATTATTTTTCAATTATGAAATATTACGAAAACCAAGTTAGTTCAAACCAGCTCGTCTTTACGGGCTATCTCCTTTTCTTCGTTTATCAGTTTTATCATCTTTATTTTACTTTGATATCTACAAAACGATGAGAAAGCAACAAAATGTTAAGATAGCGAGAAGCCAGATTAAAAGGCTTTAAATCGTCCTTCCTACCTAAGGAAAAATATCCCAGTAGTTCAATGCTAGGGTGTTATTTTTAGCCACAGAACTAGTGGGTAAAAATATCCCAGTAGTTCAATGCAAAGGTGTTATTTTTAGCCACAGAACTTGTGGGGAAAAAAATATTCCAGTAGTTCCGTGCAAGGGTGTTCTTTTCTGTCACAAAACTACTAGGAAAAAATATCCCAGTAGTTCTGTGCAAGGGTGTTCTTTTCTGTCACAAAACTACTAGGAAAAAATATCCCAGTAGTTCTGTGCTAGGGTGTGCTGTTTCGTACCAGAATTAGTAGGAAAAACCCCAGTATTTCGGTCAACAGAACTGTTCAACCGAACTACTGGGAACAAACGAGTCTAGCAATGAAGTTCTTCAGACAGATGATGATGACTTACCCATAATAGGTCATTGAGTTTCTCTAAAGCCCAGTACACTGTATAGAGCTCTACAAGTTGCTTCAGGACTGTCCTGACTTGCGGCGAGGAGTTGTTTGTTCTTCTGGAGACCACCTCGTGGAATGTTGAAATTATGATGACGCGGCAATGTGCCTAAATATTAGAGAAATTCGTTCGTTAAATTTCAATTTCTATATACTGCAAATACATATTTTGGACAATCCACACAGCACTATCTAGCCCCAAACTAAGCAGAGCTTGTACTATGGGAACCAGATATCTGATATAATACTTAAATGCATTTATATGGTAAATGCATACTTAGAATACAATATGCTCTGTCTGGGTGTTTCAAGACAGAGAACAAATATCTATGTTCAGGCCACAAATATTTATTTTCGGCGGGGATCAAACCCACGACCTACGGCGCAGAAGGCAGAGCTACTACCAACTGAGCTGAGAGGCCAGTCATCATGGGAGGCAACTGAGAAATTCCTAAACAATTCGTAGGTATCAGAATTTCATTTTGGACAAAATGTGCTATTAATATACTTAACCTGTCAAGAAGTCGCCATTTTAAAGCATGCCTTAACATGCTTTAAAATTGCGACTTCTTGACAGGTTCTTTTGCCACCTTTAACCAGTAGGCCTACCATGAGCTCTGTCTGGCTCTGTCTCTGGTTCTGGTTTTGAGTCTGTGTGAGTGTTGACTCCTAAGTAAATCCTACGTCAAAACGTCACACACACACTATAACGCACTGCACTCACACAGGCTCAAAACCAGAGCCAGACAAAGCTCATAGTAGGCCTACAGTGCAGTGTAGTGAAAGGATTTTAAGTGCGCCTTAAAGTAGCTTCTTTATTGCACTCGACAACAGTATTCAGATTTTTTAGGATCTACGACATTGCTTCTGACTACCCCCACAGACATTATCATGAGTGATCTTCCCAAACGGTTGATTAATCAGTCGCGTAGAACTGACACCTAGCGGTTCAAAGTGATCCTTATGATTCATGGACAAAATAAGAAACTTACTTCAGCTGCTGATACCAATTGCACTGAAACCATGTTCCAGGCGTCTTCTGGTGATATTCCTGATTCTATTCGTCTTTGCATGTCGTCAACGCATGAAGATAATTTCCTGAAAATAATTATTTTTTTAAAAGAAGACTTTGAGACTTTGTATTTTTATCATATTTTCAACATTATTTATACTGACATCTATATCTCTTATTTAATTTTCTTATAGAGGGGGATGAAAAGCAGAGTGCGTCACACGGTACCAAAATTATTTAACCTCGAGCGACGTACTTTGAATCCCTCGCTACACTTCGCTCTGGATTAAAAAAACCGCTCTCACTCTAAATACATTTTTTTGGTTCCTTAGGACACAAAATGCCTCAAGCAATGCCTCAAGTTGATGAACGCAGGGCAGTGCATCGTAGGGCACGTTCCTGACGTGCATGACCTACGAGGCAATGCTTTGTTATAGGCGATGGTAACCGCTTAACATCAGGTGGGCCATATGCTTGTTCCATCAACGAGTAGTATAAAAAAAACTACTACTATAATTTTATATCTGTGAGTTACTTGCGTGAATGCATACCTCATCACAACAATTTGAAGTCCACGAATTATCCCATCTACTGAATTCTCCCAAGTTTTGGGGAAGCCTTCGGATATTGTAGCCTTCAGGTATGCGACTGTTGGAGTCATCGATTGCGTATTGATTTGTTGCCAGGTTTTTACCAAAAATCTAGAAAAAAACAAAGTAAATAAGTCAATAATTTTTATTTAGGACTATCTACATCATCATCACTAATATTTCACAAAATAGCATAGATACTTAGGATGCATTTTTAAAGACAGAAAACATGCACATAATTCGCATTTTGTAAAATATTGTCGCCTCATAGGTCAGTGGCCAGACTGGCCAGTGAGTAGGTCCTTATCTACTCACTGGCTATAGACTAGTTAGGAGGAGGTTAGACTATTCAACGTCATATTTTTGCAGACATTATCAGACAGGCTTTAATTTAGGCTTTGATTAAGGTAGGTAATACCGGTGAGTAGATAAGGGGGAGGTTAGACGATTCTACGTAATTTCTCTGCAATCATTAGCAGGCAGATTTGGCTCAATAACAGAGTCTATTCTTACATCAATTTGGGTGCATTTTTACCTGGCAGTCTGCAAAAGCAGCACCGTATTATCGCCCTCATAAGTACATGATGCATTTACCAGTGAGTAGGTAAGGGGGAGGTTAACTACTCGACGTAATTTCTCTGCAGGCAGAGTTGGGTCAATATTAGAATCTATTGTTACATTAATTTAGGTGCATATTTACCTGACAGTTTGCAAAAGCAGCACTGTATTATCGCCCTCATAAGTACATGTTTTTTTTTTTTTTTATGTAACTAGCTGATGGAACAAGCTTAGGACCCACCTGATGTTAAGTGGTAACCATCGCCTATAACAAAGCAATGCCTCGTAGGTCACGCACGTCAGGAACGTGCCCTACGATGCACTGCCCTGCGTCCATCAACTGGAGGCATACAGATGTTCAGCCTCACGTGCCAGTAATTTCACCGGCACCCACACCCTTCAAACTGAAACACAGCAATGCTGCTTTACGGCAGAAATAGGCATGGTGGTAGTACTTCCCCGGACCATCGTCCGGGATGATGATGATGCAGTGACCAGTGAGTAGGTTAGACAACTCTAAGCAGTATTTACCAGGAAAACCTGGGTCAATATCAATCTCTATTGTTTAATAAATTTAAGGCCATATTTACCTGGCAGTTTGCAAAAGCAGCACCGTATTATCGCCCTCGTAAGTACACGACGCAGTGACGAGTGAGTAGGTAAGGGGGAGGTTAGACGAGTGCATATATCCGTGGCCTCCGCAGGCGAGACGACACTTCTCTACGATAGCTGCAGTGTCGTATGTACTGACGGCTTTGAGGCAGCAGGCTAGGGCGTGTAGCTGGAGAAAGAGAAGACATACTATAAGATTCTGTGCGTGTGAAAGAGAGCATCACATGATTCACAGGTGCGTTTACAGGCTTTAAAAGATCACCTGTATCACATAAGTAAGCGTCGGACGTCTAGTAACACAAATGGGCATTGTTAGTGCCGTTGGCCGTAAATGGATGAAGGTAGCCCAAAATCGTAGTCGATTTCGATTTTTTTTATACAATTAGCTGATGGAACAAGCATATGGCCCGCCTGATGTTAAGTGGTAACCATCGTCTATAACAAGCATCCACCAAGCATCATCTTGATGTTTTTCAGAATGGCACACTGGTACTTTACTTCTATTTTTATTATTGTTTTGTAAAAGTCGCATGTCACCTAGACTCGCCTAGCTTTGAGATGTTTCAAAGATCCTTCTGATACAACTGAATAAAAACATTTTGAATTTGGAGATTATGATGATATACCTCTGGTAACCTCTCCAAATTGCCGCCAGTGAGTTGTTCATTGACATCGTTGAAGGTATCCCAGAGCATGTTTGCTGTGAGCTTCATAGCGTGGCAGGCAGCGATGCCCACGAATATCTTGTGCTGCTGGACCACGAAATCAAGGATCTGACATTCGGGCTCGCTGGAAGAAAAAAAAATCACTAAATTGCAAGTACCACTTTGAAACGTCCTAAGTGAGTCTATTTATGAATTTATTAATAAGACATTCAGCGAAGGAAATACGAGAATAACAAATAACTAACAAAACGTCTTAAAACTATGTGTTCAAAATGTATTCACTGGAATTGTAAGGACTACTTTGCAACGTCCTAAGTGAGTCTATTTATTTATTTATTAATAAGACGTTCAACAAAGGAAACTCGAGAATAATAAATAACTAACAAAACATATTAAAACTTTGCGTCCCTCCAGTTAAAGAATGCCACAGCATGCACTAAAAATATCGACTTAACTAAACAGACAAATAAGTATTAGACAAGTAAATAGGAACTTAACTATAGAAACATACATACGTACATAAAAACTAAAAAAAAAACAATAATAAAACCTACACTTAAAAAAACTAGAGATCACACCTAAATATAGTCTAGGTGCCAGTTCCACGCGACCAAGGGAAAAAAGGTAAGAAACTTACAACTACGAATTCCACTTGGGACATTATAAAACAAAGTGCCGATTCCATAAAAGTCATCATTCTCTTGTTCTTGTCCCACTTTATGTAGGGTCGGCACAACAGGTTTTCGTTCTCCACTCTCCTCTATTATTTTTCTTTAAAAGTGCAATAGAATAATTCAGAAGTTTTCACCTTTCATGTATTTGCGACTGCCTCCGCACAGCAGAGTAGCGAGTGGCAATAGTAACAGCTTTCGATAGATAGTTGACGGTATCATATACTATTACCACTCTAACGAAAACCATGCCTCCATACCCAAGCTTGCTGTTCCGGGATTTCACGTACGTTCCATCCTGAAAGAACAGCCATCAATTATCATTACCAGCCAGTTGGTTAAACAAACTTCAAAGTTTTCAAAATTACTGTGGATTATTTTGTAGGAACTATTTCTGGTATATCATAAACATATAATAATGATAAATCTACCAGACAGGCGTTTCTAGTTCCTACATCCATTGTTGAGCAACGGAAAGATTCAGTCTTGTGTTGTTCATAATTAGTAATTACCAACGCTTTCAGCGAGCGTCGTGAATGATTAAATAACCTTACTGATCAACAACACCAATCAATTACACTAATTTGTGATAGAACTTTCAAAGACTACTAATTTAATGATGGAAGAAATAAGGTACCTTTCTTCTTCATAACGAACTTTATTGTACGTAACTGATGGCAGTTACAATAAAGTTCGGTATGAGTAGGTTCGGCATTCCACAAGGCACCGCACTGGGCCCACCTATGTTTATATTATACATCGTCGAATAAAAGTAATAGTTTTAGTTTTCTCACCTCCAAGACCTGCGCATGTTTCATCAGCATATGTCTCCTCGGTATCCTGACATGGTCAAAGCCTAGAAACCCGTTATTGACCGAATTGAGTCCCATGCGAGCTCCGATCTCGCCTATCTTGATCCCTTTGAGAGGCATGTGAGTTTCCTCATCCCTCACTTGCACGATGAAAGGATGGATGCCGTGGCATTGACCTTTGGTGTACACTTGAGCTATAACGATCACGTAGTTGGCTGTATGACCCACTGAAAAAAGGTACGAATTATTATTGTTACCCATCTTATTCAGAAATTATTCTTGTGTAGAAATACGCAAGGTGGTAGTACTGCTCAATGAGTCCTACATAAAAAAATCCTGCTACAACTAAATCTGTCTTACATGATCCAGCCCACCACTTATAAGCAGTTAGCTTGGGGCTGTGCAGCACAAACTCCTTGGTCTCAGGGTCGTATGTCGCCGTAGTCTCTAGCCCTCGGATGAAAGTCCCATGACCTAACTCTGTCTGAAAACATAGAATTCGAAGTTAGTTCGCCTGGAAACGCCTCTAAGACTATCTGTCTGAGACTAAGGCCCGTATTCCGAAACAGTGCTTGAGTCTGAGACGAGCCTCAAGCACAGATTTTTGACACTTTTCAATAGAGATATCACAGATAAAATTTCAGACTCAAATACGGTTTCTGAATAGTGACACTATGATGAAGAAGTTGATGAAAAAAAAAAAGAGTTATTTCTGCCAACAGTTGACAGAAAAGGCTTAATAAAGGCTCTAGTAGAATCAGTTTGTTATAAACTTGTTTGGTCGCGTGAAACTGGCACCTAGACTCACCTAGCTCTAAGACGTTTCAAAGTGATTCTTGCAATCCAACTGAATAAATACACTTTTGATTTTGATTTTGATAATGATCATACTTGTGCATAGCTACCGATGATGTTGCACTCCCAAGCGCGAGGCAGCCAGTAGCCTGTCTGCTCGTCGTCTCCCTGACTCATCAGCACAGGCATGAACATGATGTAATGCAATCCCAGCGGAGTGCCATCGTGGGAAACAGATGAACTGAGCAAACTGCTCATTAGCTCCCTAGAAGTTATAAATAATAAATAAATAAATATTATAGACAATCCACACAACACTATCTAGCCCAAAACTAAGCAGAGCGTGTACTATGGGAACCATATAGCTTAAATAATACTTATATATATATGCATTTGTTTTTGTAAATACATGAATACAATATAGCCACCAGACAGAGAATAAACATTTGCGTTCAACAAACAAATATTTGTTTTCGGTGGGGATCGATCCCACGACCTACGGCTCAGAAGGCAGAGCTACCAACTGAGCTGAAAGGCCAGTCATATATCAATTCTATAGACGCAATAGCAGTCTCAATTTTTTGTGGAGTATCATTATTCTCGTATTATTGTGGGTAAGGCCAAAGGTTACTTTTGCACAAAAAATACATACAACTGATATCCAAGATCTCAGTTTTGCTTTACCTACAAGGCAATACAATACATTTAGGGTTCTGAAATCCGACACAGACCCTTAGTTTGGCTATGTTCGCCAGTCTGCGTGCCCTAAAACGTATTACTGGCAGACTAATAATTAAATAAAAATGTTTTTGTATGCAACTCATCAAAAACAATGATAACACAATCATCATGCTCGATTACCATTCATTTATCTGCGTTTCACGGTTATGTATTTCACGGTTATCAGAGCCTTAAGCGTTGGAGAGTTGAACCTAACCAAACCTAAACCTATTAAATTCAATGCATGTTAAGTACCATTTATTTTATGCAAATAGATGTTTGAGAAGCGGTAACGTAAGGTCAACCTACCTTTGTTTGCCTGGTACTAAGGTACAAAGTTCCCTATGCAGAACCTAAGGTATTTGGACTCAAACCGGGTAGGGTAAGGCATACTAAATTTTAATTGAACATCAAGCCTTGTCTTTCGAATTAAGGAAGCGCTCTGAGGAAATGGAAATGGACAAATTTAATTACGAAACCGAAACAGCTTCTCCACTTTGATTCCCAAAAAGGCACGGTAGATATTACCAAAATCTCTTCAAAATTTCTAAAGGGTAAGAAGAAAAAAAACAAGTGAACTTCTTCAGGCTGATGGAGACGAATTTAAATTACCTGTAGTCAGTCAGGTTGCTATTCCCTTCATTCTGCATCTGCCTGAGGAGACTGAACAGAGACACCGCTTTCTTCACAGCTGCCTCGTATTTTTCCTTATGGCTCAGATATGCATCGGGTATGCCTCCGAATAGGTCATCCTTTATAGATAGAAGAGCTTTCTCTGTAAATAAGAGAAATGGAGAGAGCTGTAACTGGGAGTTTCATTTCTTGGTAGGTATTATCAGAAATTAGGGAATCCGAAGAACTAAATTCACCAATTAAAGCTCGGGAGAATTAGCACGTTGAAATAGCAATGGGCAGGTCATGTAGCTCGAAGAACCGACAACCACTGGTGAATAAAGGTTCTCGAATGGCGACCACGAAGACGTAACGTAGGACCCACGATCGAGAGAATGGAGGGCTCAAAATTGTTTTTCCTTTAAATGTATGGTAGAAGCCCAGCAAGGGACTTCTTCAAGCTGATGATGATGATGAAATAAGAGTTGTTGCATACAAACAATCACAAAGCACAAACGTAATTAAATTTAGGTACCAAACTGTAAATCTATGCTTACCTCTATTTTTCCTGTCTCTTGTCTTTTCTGGTCCTCCGTCTATGAACTCCGTCATCTCCTGGATGCTAAAGTTGCAGCTGTCTCTCTCCCTCTGCAGGTCTTCATTTACAGCGCTCATATTGAGTGGTTGTAGATAAATGCTAGGTAAGTATATACCTATTAGGAACGGCCTTATCACAATGGGTCAACTCGGGACGTTATTCACTATGACATTGGAGATTCCGTGCCCAAAACGTGTGACGTCACAACGTGATTTAAACACCAACGCGATTCTTATCGTGCCTTGGTGTGGAATCGAAAAATGGTATTCACTAAGCCACAAGACTAGTTGTCTATGCCCCACGTTTTATTTCACATGATGCGTTCAAACTCTTGCGTCTGATCCACTCGGAAAATTATCGGTTTTTAAATAAATTTGCAGGATAAGTTTTTGTTTCCATATTTTCAACTCAAATAATAAATATTTTGAATTATAAGCATGCTAATCCATCTATTGTTGAGCTTACAATATTCTATAGCGATTTGAAAATTTAGAACCAAACATAATTGATAACATTATATGACATTCCGTCACCTTTGACTAGTTTCGGAACGTATGTTTTGATTGCGTGAAATTATTTACCAATGTCCTTCATCCAAATAAACCACGATCTACACTTTGAAAAGGCAAAAAAACAAAGTGGATGTTATTCTGCGAAGATAAAATGGATATTATACTGCGGTCCTACAAGGCTACCAAAGAATTATGTATATTCTTTCCTCCTTGAGATCTTTGCAAGCAGGATACAATGACTCCTCAAAGGTTTACCAGCATAACACCAAGTAAGTGCATCGATAAAATAAGAATACTACGGTACTAGTAGCAGTGGTAGTAGGTACCTAGATGCCTGCCTTCAGCAGTGGAGTGGACCATTTCAGGCTGCTGAGGTGAAGTGGATGAATGTACCTACCTACTTTACTGGCTCAGTTGGTAGAGTAGCTCTGCCTTCTGCGCCGTAGGTCGTGGGTTCGATACCTACCGAGAACAAATATAATTTGTGTGGTGAACACATAATATGTTTGTTCTCTGTCTGGGTGTTATATTATATTCTATGTATTTACAAAAAAATATACTAAGTATTAATATCAGCTATCTAGTTCCCATAGTACAAGCTCTGCTTAGTATGGGGCTAGATAGTGTTGAGTAGATTGTCTACAATATTTAAAGGTTGATATTGATTTCAGGACCTCATACGTCCAAAAATGAGGTCCCGAAGGAGTAAATGGACGTATGATTGCAGTCTGGTACCCTAGAGATGGAAAACGCAACAGAGGGCGGCAGTTGAAGCGTTGGGAGGATGAGCTCCCTAAGGAGTGGCGCAGAGCATGTCTGGACCGAGCCAAGTGGCAAACCCTGGAGGAGGCCTTTGTCGAAGGACAACCCGACCGACCTATGTAGTACCGCCACGTCGGTGTCATACATAATAGAAACTTTTGCTTAGTTAGTATATTTAGTAAGCAGGATTAGTATAAGTTAGGTTAAGCAAAACTGTTTTGGTCAGAGAAATAAAGGCTTATTTTTATTTTATTTTATTTTATTTATTGATTTCAGGTAAAGTCGCTGTGAAGAGGAAGTTGTTAATGCCCTCAATGAGCTGCTTCCAATCTATGTGAAATTTCCTACCACCGAACAAGAAAGGATGTAATCAAACAAGTGTATAATTTAATTCTACTAAGTATTTGTTTGAAATCTCCATACAATCCTGTAAAAAAAAATGGTTTCAATATTATAAAAGCTAAGCCACACTACTTTCATTGTTTTTCTTTATTTTATACCATGTAGATAATTGTATGATACTTTGTTGATACAATGATAAACAACTTTCAAACATAACCTCAAAACATGCACAAGAGAAACGAGCCATACTAACTTTATCAGGAACACGCTAATCTGTGGCGTATCGCGCAAGAATCGAGCGCGTTCATTTAACAGATCTAACCGTGCCCAAATCGTACCGTGCCGCGCTATGGAATGACAACTTTGGCATAGGGAATACGATTTTAAGCGATTCCACGCCGATGTCTTATCGTGTTCACGTAACACGCGTGGTTTGGCAATAGTGAATAACAGCCCTTACCCAAGTCCGTAGATATTACTTACTAAATGAATCTACCAACTGTGCCCTTCGCGAATCTTTTTGGAGTTTTAAGACTTTCACGTATTTAACTGGGCCAGTTGTTCAATGACCACTAACACTGGCCAGCGGGGATCAGCTGGGTAATGTATGATATGCAAGTACGTACATAACAAGGTAATAAGTTATATTTATTTTGTCACAAATGCCAAAATTAATCTGTGAAGCCGACTGGTGGTCTAAAACTAGGACACAAAAGGTAGAGTGGTAGAGACTCGGGTCAACACACTTGCTTTAGTATTTTACAGCCGACAACTTGAAAGTTTATTCGTGAGCACAGCACGACTGCCCTGCTAAAGCCTCGGAGCTAAACCACAGAACACATATACTAAACTGGCTGGATGGGCAATTGAACTTGGAAGTTGGAACCGGGCGGCCGGCGACCAACGACGGCAACGCAAGCGTGCGATCATTGTTTTGACTTGTGATGTTCCCCCACTTAGGTATCTAATATGTAAATGACAGCCTCACCGTTGTAGCACAAAAGGATGGTATACATAGGTACATATATATTTTTATCTCGGCTCTTTTAGGGCTTCCATAATTACAAGAAAGCGTACTATACTCTAGATAGCTATATGAATGATAAAACTGCGTGGCCCGATGTCCCGGTCACTCTACCCATAGGAAGCTAACATGTCAATTTGCAATGTCTGTTCTGTACCTACTATTTCGTATCTTATTTTTATATAAGCTGTGTATATACTATAGTATAACTTTGAAGCGTAGCGTGTGCTGTCTTTGAAACTTTTGCTTTTGTATTATTGCATTGCATACGTCTGACTAAGTGAAGTGGCACCACACTGGAACTTCACTGCTATTATTTTAGACTATTTTTGATTTGTAAAAGGATCATAATAAAAAAACGGTAGGAACCGAGACGTCGTTTGTAGCCTGTTCTTCTACGCTTGGTCGCGTGGAACTGGCACCTCAGTGTTGCCAGATGCGAAAGTTGAAAATGCGGTAACGGTACTCCAAAAACGCGGATTTTCAACAAAAAAAGCGGAATTTCCTGTTTTAGCGTTAGATCGATTTTTCTCACTCAGTTCATAATCGTATTACAAATCAAAGAGTTATGTGAAGTAAACTTCCTTTTCATTGCTCATACTCGGAAAGTAGGTCTGAAGTTGCCTGAGGGGCCTAATTGAAAGTAATACTTTCAGCCCTAGGGAGAATCGCTTTCTACTGACAGCTGTCAAATTATAAAAAAAAACAAGTTCTATTTTATTCAACCATGTTCCAACTTTCTAAAGTCTTTCTAACTGCCAGGAGGTTTTTTTTAACCTGCACTGGCCCACTGCTGGGCAAAGGCCTCCCCCAAAATCTTCCAACTATCACGATCTTCGGCGACTTTCCACCAATCCTTCTCCAGAGCTTCCAGATCGTCTCGCAATCGTTTTTTTGGGTGGCCACGCCGCGCGCCGTCACCTTCCGTCCTCCGGCACCCAATGAGTCGTTATGTTTGCCCACTTTTTAGGGTCCATCCTGCTGACGTGGCCCGCCCACTCCCACTTGAGCTTGGCTGTTTTGCTCTCTACATCGGCAATGCCAGTCATTATACGCAGCATTGTATTTCGCACCCGGTCGATGCGTTTAAGGCCGAGAATGCTGTGTTCCATTGCCCTCTGGCAAATCTGCAGTCTAGACTTCTGTAACTCAGTCAATGACCAAGTCTGGCAAGGAGGTTATTAAACCAATTTCCAACTTTTTATTCAGCAAGAAGGTTGGAAGCCGGTACATTACAACGGTAAGAAGTTTAAAAAGTCTAATAAGAGCGCGATGTGAAATTTAAATTTTAATAACATAAAGAGTATTAAATAAAGAATATATTTTTTAAATGACTTTATTATTATTTAGCTTCAACTATTTCTTTAAAATAACATAGGTTTTAGCAAAAAAAATACCATTTTTTAAATTATGAAAATGAAAATAAAGGCTGAATAATGCTGGCCAGCCGAAGGCCTGCCAGAGAAAAAAAAAAGCTGGAAGGCGGCAATTCAATCATCATTTTCACCATCGAGATCTAAGTACTACGTGATGATTTTCACTAATTTTTCTATCATGTTTTTAGTTTTACTTTCCTTGTATTCGTAATGAAAAGCACAGTGTTTACCTCGGGTGAAAGACTTATTTAAGTCCCTCAAGCTCCATTGGCGCCCTCGCTACGCTCTAGTGCCAAACCCGTCTTGGGACTCAAAAACGTGACTTTCAATCCTCAGGTAACAATGTACTATTACTTCACAGAACAGAAACAGAAGGTGGCTCAGGGAGGCACAAAAGATATCACTCAAGTTCAATCCACATTCTTCACAGTCAGTGAAAAACTTGTAGCTCGATCTAAACTTGCGCGTGTGCAACTTCATAACACTGTGTACCAACATGACAATAGTGATTTGACAACATAAATTTCACGGACTATATGGGACAGCGCTATACTAAGAAAAGAGATACAAGTATTTCTGTCTTGCTTTCTCGTATAGCGCTGTCTCCTACCCAACCTATCTCCCTATTACCCAAAGGTTAGCTGGTAGATAATGCTATCTAGCATTAAGTTCGCCTGTGTACAGTAATTTTTAATTTTGTGCAATAAATAATTTTCTATCTATCTATCCTATTTGGCGTAGTTTTGGCAGGAATGTAGAGCCCGCTATAGACATTTTTTAGGTTCTTCTATTTGAAAGAGTAAACGGATCGGTGCCCATAAAAAAGTCTTTAGTGGGAAGATAATATTTTAATCCTCATGTCCTATCAAAGTCGAAAAAAGTGGAACCCCGCTGGCTAAAAGCGGATGGCGGATCCATTGTCAAAAAGGCGGTGTAAAAAGTGGAAAAGCGGTATGATCTGGCAACGCTGTGGCACCTAGACTCACCTAGCTTTAGGACGTTTCAAAGTGATTCTTGCATCGTAATGAATAAAAAATTATTGACTTTGACTTTGACAAGCTGAATTAAGTTTGAGCTTAAACGATCTCTAAAATTTCCATTAGTATATTTTACATGCATAATTATTTTTTTAATTTTATTATTTTACAAATTATGGCCAAGAACCGGCTCTACAGAATCGTAGGGCGCCCAGCAGTAAGAAGGACGGACGACAAAGTCAAAGTCGCGGGGCGGATATGGGTTAGACTGGCACAGGATCGAGGTAGATGGCACAAACTAAGGGAGTCCTATACCCAGCAGTGGGTAAAGTCGGGCTGTGGATGATGATGATGATGTTTTACAAGCCCTAGAGGTCTTTAAAATCAATTAGATCAGTCAAGAATGCGAAAAGCGTTGATGACCTGCGTAATCCCTATGTACTTACCTCATAATTTGGTTGGTTTTCATCAATGGCTGTATCGCCAATTATATCTCAGAGCAGTTATAAAACGTATAAAACTTCTCAAGGTCAGAATTTTATCTTTTACCTCTAGCGTTACGAGTAACAAACCCAGAGTAGTACTATAAAAGAGAAAAATTAATAACTAAGAAACATTAATCCTTATTAAATGAAGGGCAGTAACTTTTTAACACATATTATTTCCTATAGCCTATTATTGACTAGGCCCTCGTCTTACGCGGGAAAAGAAACAATCAAATCGACCCAAAGAATTTATTGGACCATTTTTAGTATTACAGGATAAAGCTATCACTTCTTAGCAGTAACGGCGGCCTCGTCTTCCCTCGCGAAGGTCTGATGAAGCTCCTCTTTCTTGGCGGCGATACGCTCTTCGCGGCGCTTACGGGCTTCCTTCACCTTGTTACGACGAGCCTCGGCTTGGTCACTGGAAAGAGCATTCTATTAGCATAAGCCACATAAAAAATGAAGAAAAGTTGTATAAAAGTTGAAAAAAGTGTTGAAGAAAAGTTGTGTTGTTGTTGTTGAAAAGTTGTTGTACCTTTCTGTACCAAATTTGATAAAACAGTGTTTTAGAAATAATTGATTCTCGATTTGAATTTAATAAAAATAAAAGAATAAATATTTTTTAAATGGTGCTGTTTCAACTGATTTCGTAGTTAGTATTGGATGGTTAGGGTACTTAGGGTACTCCAACTAAATTGATAAATTATTCTTTCTTCTAAATTTTGCTGACTGATGGCCTGCGCACACCTAGTTCGCTGGCGGTAGCGAACAGTGAAAAGCTGTCAAATATCGCTGTCAAATCTCAAATCTGACAGCGATATTTGACAGCGTTTCACTGATCGCTACCGCCAGCGAACTAGGTGTGTTCAAGCCTTCAAGGCCTGCGCACATCTAGTTCGCTGGCGGTAGCGATCAGTGAAACGCTGTCAAATATCACTGTCAAATTTGACAGCGTTTCACTTATCGCCGACGCCAGCGGCCTAGGTGTGCGCAGGCCTTGAGTCTTCAATTATGCATATTTTCTTGTAAGTTTTAATTGAGTTCACTTACATCACATCACCTTATCACAAAAGCCAAATAGACCAAAAGAAATCAAGGAGTGAGAGACAGTAGCCAATTGGTAGGGTGGTCTGAGAGCTGATTCACAACAGAAGCATAATGGACACTGATATTGTGTTCATGGTTTTAGTCCTACCTCCCTTTTAAAAAAAAATCTATCTTTAAAACATTCGAAAACGTTTTTGATCAGAGCTGTCAAAGTAGAGTAGGCATTATGAATACCAGCATATAGCTGCCTCACAGTAGCTAGGCATTATGCTGAGAAACCCTTTTGCTGCTGTACAGTAGAGCACACAGGAACACGAGGCACTTCTCGAGTATCAATATGTATCTTTTTTCTGCGTCTTGGTGTTTTACTGGTGTAGGTGTGCTTATGTAGTAAATAAACAGAATGTCTATGCCTGCCAGAGTTTGTCTCATTGCTCTTGTTTTGTTTGCATGTAAACAAAAGAGTTGAACTGGCATTTTCAATCAGGAACGTTTGGGAATGTTCTAAAATAGGGGGGGCTAAATATATTTGCTTTCCGCGTAATGTCCCCATCAGAAATAACGGCTTAAGTGCCATCAAGTACTATTTTAACGTGATGCGAACTATAATTACCTGAGCATCTTCGTCCTAGCCTTCTCTGCCTTCTTCCTGTGGATGTACTCCATAAGTACACGCTTGTTCTTGAACACGTTTCCCTTCGCCTTCATGTAGAGGGCGTGGTATAGATGCCTGTCGATCTTCTTAGCGGTTCTGTACTTGAGGAGCAGTTTACGGAGGACCCTTTGTCGTTGTACCCAGAGTTCCTAAAACAAGGGAATAGAAAGGGTAAGTTTAGAGATTAGTTTTATTTATTTATAGATAATAGTGCAACTGCTCCGCAGAAGAAGTGAGGTCTAAGACAGGGCTCAGGGAACTTATTGAGTCTTGTCCGTCCACACCATTCGGTTCACTAGAACATTGCTATCACCAACCTGAAGTCCTACTCCGTTATTTTAAGGAGTTGGGCTGGCTGGGGAGAGTTTTGGCAGGGGGACAATGCAAAATACACCCCATCGCATTTTACAGCAAACAAGAAAACTAAGTAGCCTACATGCATTTATTTGTTTAGGTTTCCAAAATCCATTTTTTTCTAAATTTTATCTGCAATCAGTTGCTGAAACTATGAGCTTATCTTTTGTGTGTTCTATGTCAGGCAGAGTACACTCCTGCATTATCTCCTCAGTAGGTACACTTCATTGTTGGTCACACAAAAGCATGACAAGCTATTTAAAAATGGAAAGCTAGCTGCTGGCAAAAAACAGTATCAGGATGCTCAAGCCTTACAAACAACTAAGCGTTCTGCAGTGACGATCAGTGAATTGCTGTCAAATATCCCTGTCATATTTGACAGCTTCACGGATTGCCAGAAGCTTAGATGTACTCGAGGCTTTATTTATTCTTACCTTTTGTGGCATTCTGGCATTTGCTGTACCTTTTCTTTTACCAAAGCCACAGTGACGTCCCTTCCTACGGGCCTCTGTGTTCTTGCGGACGCGGGCACGGGAATGCACCGCCACGGGTTTCTTGATCACCAAACCATCCTTGATCATCTTACGGATGTTCTGGCCTGCATCATAATTCCAATTTGAGTTTACAAGCATTATCGATGAAAAAGGAGCGATTTTTTTGACTAACACAGCATTGCTATGCGCGTTTACACCAACGTTATGTCAACTGATTATTTCGGAGTACCGCGAACAACTTTTTGGCAAATGTTGTTCATAATTTGTAAATAAATCTCGTCGTGTTCATGTTTTTAGTTATTTAAACTAGGGCTATAGACAGTAGACGTTGTGGCGTTGAGGCAAGAGGCGCGGGCAACCAAGCTAAGATGTAAATACCAGAGGTTACTCACGGGAGTTTGTGTTGGCGATTTCATTGATCTCGTTGGGATCAAGCCATACTTTCTTTTTACCACATCTCATCACCGAGGCGGCAAGCCTCTTCTGCAGCTTGAGGGAACTGAAAAGCAATAAAATAAACTGATAAAACACATTGACCACATGGCTTTCCGACACCGTTTAACGAGAAAATTGGAGAAAAAAGCTGTGACCGCGAGGAAATTGTTATCACACCATGGGTTGAGGACTAGATCACTAAATAATTACTTTTATATCTCGAAACATCACGGAAAACATATTTTTCACAAAAACTAACCTCATCGTGGATCGGTGAGCTCCAACGCATACAAGAAAGAAAAATGGCCGCTCTCTTTAGTGACGTCTGAGTTTTAATCGACTAAATCGTTTAGTCGACTTTTGTACGCATCATATTATGACATTGATCGATTTTTGTATCATCATCACCACCATCACCATCTCAGCCCGTTTGCACCCATGAGTGTTGGGAATGAGTGGATGGATGAGACTCGCGATGGACCTGAAAAAATGGAACAATAAAGAGGACGCCTATATTCATTAGTGGATAAGACTTGTAAACTCCTTGCTGCGCAGTATTGTAATGAATTACTAAACTCTTTGCTTTGGGCCCACCAACCACACATAAAAGTTTGTGCTGAGTGAGGTTTATGTTTGAGTTTTTACCAATAATGTAATTGAATCTCTCCCTTTGAGTCCAATCATTTGTTAGCGATTATGTATTGAAATACGAATAATCAACGCTTACGCGTTATTAAGTGCTATTATGATTATCCATAAACCACGTGGACTTTACTTTGTAAACACGTCATTTATGGAAATGGTTTGATGCAGGTACTTGTAATAACTATTATAAATTAATATTATAATTACAAGAATGTTATCATTAATTTTAAGTGAACACTTTTATTTGTAAAATATGAAAACGGTTGCTTTTGGCTGGCAGCCGCCATTTTGTTGTTTACGACTGTTCGTTGGTATAAAGGTAGATGGCGGCTGTTCCAGCGACAGTCTTGGTCTACCCGTCGTCCTGACAAGTTCTAGTTATGGCTCCATGATGTTACCCTGTTTTGCAAAACCTGCATATAAAAGCTAAGTACCTACCAATTGTGATTAAATTAAGTACTCAGTTGTATCAGTGCTTATTAATGGTTAATAAATATGATTATTGTTTAATAAAGTATGTTTCACTAACACATTACTAACCGAGTCGGCCGAAGTAATAAGCAGCCGGGTCGACTCGCACAACCTGTCCAATCAGCCAACCCAAAGTCGTTCATAGTTTGAGTTTGTAAATAAAATAAAATAGGTTTTTGCGTAGTTTATTATTCTAACTCCCCTGAGTAGAATAATAAGCTATTACTATCTGAGCGTTCTATTACATTTAAGCTCACTTCCATGGAAGTGCATGGACATCAGGAATGTGAGAATTAAGCACGCAGTTCCATGGCCGATCGCGTTGACGTTCGCATTGCCAGTCACTCTTCATAATTATGGTTTTTCGTGCAGACTTCAAAGGATCTCTCACTTATCGTTGAGTGTGCTCAGGAAAGTAGGTATCTGTCTGAACTGTAATTATAGTGAAGCTGTCGCCTGATAATTTAGTCGATTTATTGATGTTTTTGTTTTTATCAGAAGCACAACTCTATTTTGTGTTGGTCTTTTCTTAAGTCAATGTCAATATTCCGTCATTCACGTCAAATGTTAATGTATGCCAATGTCATGTCATTTTACGGAGGGTCGTTCTCCTCTCCTCTCGTCTCGCTTTGTTTTTGTAATATTTTGTAAACATTTCTTTCACTTCAATTTCATGATTTTATAACAGTTTACATGACTGGCTGTGAGCTTTCCTGACTGTGTTTACTTGGATACATGGACAAGGACTTTCTAGACACAATTCGGTTAGCCAAACAATTTATCTCTCAATCTGTCGCAATCACTCGTTTCCTCATATAAAAACTAGTTTTGTACGTAATTGTGAGCTCTTCTGTCTTCACTTCGTCAGTGCTCAGCGGCGGTATATACTTACCAGTTGACCAGTGGTACCAAAGTCTCTAAAGTAGAAGGTCGCGTGTGTGTTCCAGCACAAACATTTCACCACAATGAAGGATTTGAAAGTTAACGCTGATTTGCAAAATGAAAGGGCAAAATGTTCTTTCAACACAACGGAATTAACGAATTTAATCGATGGAGGAGCTGCCATGACCGATGAAAGGAAAAAAAGAGGTGAGCGGCCTAAAACTAGTATTTCTCAAAATTCAAGTAGGTACTTACAGCAGTAATTGGTACATAACTAGATGAGATTAGTACATAATAAGGGACCTATTACATTACAACTCATATAAATCTTACCAACAACATTTAGTATAATACCAATTTGTATATAGTTTAATTGTAGGTATGTATACCAAGTGCATTATCATGATTAGAAATTTTAAAAAGTATGTTGGTAGGTACTATACGTGAGCCAAACTACAACATAATGATTTCATTATACTTTTAAAAATCATTTTAAATATATTTAAATAGGTACCTAAGTTTGCATTCAACATACACGTAGTTAGCTAATAATAACCTAGACACAAAAATAATTTACTTTGTTCTTTTACCCAAACAATCAGTTAAAGATGAGTTCAACATGTTTGTGATGAGGTAAAAGATCAAAGGTCAAGTTGTCTTATCACAGCTTCAAAGAACAATGATTTATGCTATTAAATATGTAAATTTTCTCTCAAGTAAGGAATTATATCACTCCCAATGCCACTAAATACCTTTAATATTTAAATAGCTCTTCTCAGTTGCTTCACTTTTTTTTTATGTAACTAGCTGATGGAACAAGCATAATGGCTCACCTGACGTTAAGTGGTAACGTTAAGTATAACAAAGCAATGCCTCGCAGGTCACGCACGTCAGGAACGCGCCCTACCATGCACTGCCCTGCTTCCATCAACTGGATGCATACAGATATTCAGCCTCACGTGCCAGTAATTTCACCGGCACCCACACCCTTCAAACTGAAACACAGCAATGCTGCTTCACGGCAGAATTAGGCATGGTGGTAGTACTTCCCCGGACGAGCCCATCACAAAGAGCTCTACTACTACTGCTCTTCTACTACTACTCCTCCTACTACTACTCTACTCTACTACTCTTGTCAGAATGGTTGTGGTCGTCATGAATTATTATGAATATCTTATGATTTCTCTTTATCAGGGGCTGTGGCATGTCTCACATTATCTGTCACTTCTCTTTACTTATAGTCATCCAGGAGCACTCCTCTCGGGTTCCAACTACTGCCTACTTGATGTGGTCAGTCCAGCGCATAGGAGAATATTTAGATATAGAAAAACAACAATGCCTATAAGTAATCCAAAACTAGTGGTAGCACTTGCAAGATTTTTGCTACTACATAATATATAAATAATAATAAAACCTCGTAACCTTATTTTATTATACTTTAATTTCAGGTTTGGCTATACATATCAAGGACCTGATTTTAATTTAAAGCTATATTTGGGGAATAATCTGCATTCCCAGAGTGCCTACACTATTTTTTATTAGATATGCTTAGATGTCAGTATCAGTCTAGGATCTATACTTTGTGTACAAGTTAGTATACATTTTCAGAGGATATGGTGCTCAAAGAAGGCATCCACCATGAGGATGTCCCATCAGAGTATCTGAGCCACAAGGAGAAGTATGAACTGGCTGTGAAGAAAGCTTGCTTACTGTTTAAACTCATAAGAAGGCTGCAGGAAGAGGAAAATACTGGGATGGAAAACTTCAGGTTTGGATTTTTACTTATTGTTTGTTGTTATCAGACATAATATAAGTTAATGATGTTGAACTTGAATTAAATCTTGTTTTTTAATTACACCAAGTTCCATTATGTATCACAAGCAGCAGCCTGTGTGGTAGTTTTTTTCCTCGTTCCTGTTATTTTTTTCAGGATAGAAAGTAGTCTATATGCTAATCCAAACTCCAAACGATATTCATTCCAAATTTCATTCAAATCCCTCCAGTAGTTCAGGGTTGATTGAGCCAAAAACATTCAAACATCATGACTTATTGAATGTCACCATCAAATGTTATTGAACTCAAACCATAATTGTATAAATAATTTTCATAATAATATGATTTTAACAAGGTGACAACAGTAACTGCAATTTGCTGAAGGAGAATTTGTTTCCAGGCGAAAGTTATGTTTTGTTTTAACATAAATTGCGCATTTTTATTCGTAGTAGTATTGACAAGACATATAAGTGTATAAATCTTTTTCTCTCACAGGGCAGTGTTAGGTGGCTCCCTCGGTTCGGCCATTTTACAAGATGGCTCCCCCTTGACTCTTCACTACGTCATGTTCATCCCCACTCTGATGGGTCAGGCGTCAGTGGAACAGCAGGCCTACTGGATCGGCAGAGCTTTCAACCTTGACATCATCGGCACGTATGCACAGGTAATTATTTACGCCTCCAATGTATAGTTAGCGGAATAAGTAGATTAACAAATTGAATATATCACAGAATTAGAAAATCGACATCTAAGTAGTCTACTCTACCAATGCCACGTTTTAGTTTGATGCAATAAAATTGAAAAGTCTTTCATACCATTGAAAGGAGAAACTCATTTTGTGCACTTGTCCCATGTTTTCTAATTTTTAGATTTTACGACGTACTTACCGGTTTCCTCACGGTGTTTTCCTTCATGTTTTCAAAATTAATATAAATTAAGAGTTGGACTTCACAAAGTTAAAAATATCCCATTAAAAAAAAGAACTCCTCATAAATAAATGCTATTATGGCATGAATTAATTTATGGAAGACGAAATATAAAAACTACACCTTTCCTACCTCTAAGCACTGCCAAGCCGTCCAAGTTTATTACTCATAGATATTATGAGGCTTAATATTAAGAATTTAATTTTGTTACCTAGGTATTTACTTGTAATTAGCCGCAAGGCCATTGTAATGCCCCAGCGGGGCTCATTGTCTGAACGTTATTACCCCCTAAGACCTTTAAAACACATCAAGCAATGAATAAATGAATAATGAATAGTACATTGTGATCTAAGGCCTGTATTCAGAAACAGTGCTTGAGTCTGAGTCGAGCCTCAAGCATAGATTTTTGTCATTTTTCAATGTAGAACTGTCAAAAAATCCAATTGCACCCTCGAACTATAGGCGCCCTCGCTGCGCTCGTGTGCCTAAATATCTCTGCAATTGATGCCTTACAGCCCTTTGCTACTAATCTACTATTATTACAGACGGAACTGGGCCACGGTACTTTCGTACGAGGACTGGAGACAACGGCTACTTACGACCCTAAAACCAAGGAGTTTGTTCTACACAGTCCGACACTCACCGCTTACAAATGGTGGCCGGGAGGATGTAAGTACTTACAAACAATATCGTAACGTAAAGGAAAAAAATATCAGTAGCATGTTTAACTATAAAAATTCAAGTAAAACTCTTCTGGCCTTGTAGCATTTATGGCGTCCCTAATGTTAGTGCTAACCAGCGCCTATAACAAAGCATTGCCTTGTAGTTTACGCACGCTCAGAACGTGCCCTACGATGCACTGCCCTGTCTATCAACTTGAGACACACAGATGTTCCGCCTCACGTGCCAGTAATTCCACCCGCACCTACACCCTTCAAACCGAAACACAGCAATGCTGGTTCACGGCAGAAATAGGCATGGTGGTAGTACTTCCCCGGACGAGCTCTTTACAAGAGCTACTACTACTGAAACTCTACTAGCTCTACTTCTACCTCCAGTAGAAGCATATTATTGATTTATGTTGGTCTAAATTGGGTAGCGAATCTTTTTTTTGTATGAAAACATTTACTACTTTAATCTATGTTCTAAAATGAATAGAAAAATAGATTTTTTTAAAGTACATTTTAGAAAACTAATTGGCATTGTATTAATTCGTTAATCCTTTTATCTTTAACTGTTATCTATAAAATAATCAATTCAAAACACTATATCTCTGCTAAGAATTCGGCAATATCTCTCCTTCTTCTTCCTGCCCTTATCCCACTTTATGCGGGGTCGGCACAACATGTTCTTCTCTTCCATTCTCCTCTATCAGCCGTCATCTCTGTATTAACTTCCTTCTTATCCATATCATCCTTCACACTGTCCATCCATCTTTTCTTTGGCCTACCTCTACCCAAACATCCATCCACATTCATACTCATCACTCGCCTAGTCACATGACTTTCATCCCTCCTCATGACATGCCCATACCACGCCAGCCTGTTGCTCCTCAGTTTTTCTGTAACTGGTGCTACTTTCAGACTTCCCCTGATATACTCATTCCTTATCTTGTCCATTCTTGTCACTCCACACATCCATCTCAACATTCGCATCTCTGCCGCATGTACCCTTCTTTCGTCCGTCCCTTTCGTTGCCCAACACTCGGATCCATACATTACGACAGGTCTTATGATCGTCTTATAGATCTTCCCCTTAAGCTTAAAGGGCATCCGTGGATCACAAGTTGTTCTTTGTTGTTGTTGTTGAAATTCGGCAATATCTATAATTAGTAAATAAATAACGATTAGAAACACAATCCCTTTTCATTGGCGATTGTTCTCGACGATTTTGAATTTACAACATATGGAGGGTACTAAAATGAAATAGACATCTCCTTCTGATTATAATTGTACAAAGGCCTTGGACACAAATTTAAGCATACATACATCCATACATGGTGGATGTTCCAACTGTCCGCACCACGGAATTAAGCAAAAGCGTTTTTGCTTTTCTGTGGTCCGCACCAAGCGCTTTGCTTCAACTTTTATGTTGCGGACAGCCAAGGAGTGGAAATCCTTACCGGCGTCTTTTTTTCCGAACAACTTATAACTTGGATGCTTTTAAGAGTAGAGTGAACATATCTTCTAGGGAAGCGTGCTACTCCGTCGACCGCATCATCACTTAACAGCAGGTGAGATTGCGGTCAAACGGAAGCCTATAATATGTAAAAAAAAAGCAACACCAATAAAAAAATAATTGTACGAGCTTGAATTATGAAGATTGTCGAAATAATACATTGCTACTGTAACTTCATAAGCATAGACAATTAGGCATAGCTTTAAATAACAAACAAAGAAACTGGTAAAAACTCGTGTAATACACCGCGTGTAAACTAATATTATAAATGCATTTGTAACTCTGTCTGTTGCACTTACACGCCAAAACTATTGAACCGATTTAAATGAAATTAGGTACACAGATAGACTAGAACTCTAGAGCATGAGAAAGGACATAGGCTACATTTTAATTCGAAAAAAAATTGTGTTGTAGGGGTTGAACGGGAATGAAAAGTTGTGTGGAAGTATCGTAATTTTTCATATCACTATTCCACGCGGACGAAGTCACGGGCAAAGCTAGTAATAGACTGAATAGACAGAACACACCGATAAGTTAACGTCACAAATTATGTCAAAATGTGTTCATGATCAAAGCACTGGTGCAAGCGAAAACAGACTCTAAGGTGACGAACATTTTCATACCGCGACTGTACCAACATAAGAGCTACGTTCAAAAGCAAATGATTCCCAAGTTGTCAGTTCAAAGTTCAGCAAAGCAAGAAGCAAGTTACATCATCCACTGACGATCAAAGTTTGCAATACATAATTACTATACTTTACAAGGTCACTGTTCGCCGGCGGCTTTAGGCTTCAAGTCTATTTGGAAACAAACAATATCATGTCATGGTTGTCTTAGAATTGGCACTATTTTCAAATGATTTTGTATCCTCTTCTTTATTATTATTATTATTATTATGTCCCACTGCTGGGCAAAGGCCTCCCCTAATCACTCTGTGCGGTCCTATAAACCAACAAATAAAATAACTAAACAACTTTGAAATGGGTTCGTGATATCTTGTTCACATGTTGTGCCAACCTCACATAAAGTGGGATAAGGGCAGGAAAAAGAAGAAAGAAAGAGGTATAAGTGATGATGAGTAAGAGATTATAGAGGCAAGTAGAGAAAAATCCTGTTGTACCGACCCCACATAATGTGGGATAAGGGCACGGATGATAATGATTCAAATTCATACCCTGGTTTCAAAATAGGTGTCAAATTGTATAAGATTTAGCTTCACGTGAACTAAGTTGAGAGAGATTCCACTAGTAAATACATAAAGGGGTTAATGTTCGAATCTCGCTTATCTTTTCTTAGGGTTACTGACATGCTCTCAAGCACGCAGAGCGAAACTCAGTTACAAAACACAACAACAAATCAAATACATTATCTTCTACTGTTTTGCCCTTTGTAACGACTGATAAGCATCAAATATCATATAATCGACCAAGCACGTAGGAACACACAGTCATGTTTTTATCATAAACCAGCTAATTTATCCATAAAACAAGGTCAAAGAATAGTAGTAATAGGTTGTCATAAAACTTGTTTTTTTTTGGTAACTTTAAAACGTGCGCAAAGCAATAGATGGAAGCTGGCCGATGTTGGTTCATGCTGTAGTTTTTTTAATAAAATTATGCTGAACAGATTCCAGAAATTCTTATTACAAAAACTCAATAAAATCATACTATAACTTTGCTGGCGTTTTGGGCAAACGGATGAGATTTCAGTGTGTGTTGCCCTTAAGTTTTAGGTATTTTTTTGTAAAACTTGACTGATGAAAAACCCTACAATAAAGCATTGTCTCGTAGGTACAACTAGGTAGGTAGGTAGGCACTTCAGGAACATCGATGCCCTACGATGCACTGCTTTGCGTTCATCTGTTGAGGCATACATACGTGCCAATAATTTCATCGGCACCCACACTCTTCAAACCGAAACACAGAGATGCTGCTTCACGGCAGAAATAGGCACGGTGGTAGTAGTTCCCCGGCCGAGCTTTAATACTACTAAACTCTCGTGTTTTCAACAACTCTTTAAAGAAACTGAATTATTATGTATTATGGAATACTCTGTACAGATTTTGATAGAAGCTAAATTATCTATTACTAATTGGCCGCCCGCGGCTTCGTTCGCCCTGTTCCCGTTACGCCACGTTTCCTTAAAATTTTCGGGATTAAAAGTAGCTTATGTGCTATTCCAGACCATAATCTATATCTGTGCCAAAATTCATCCAAATCCGTTCAGTCGTTTTAGAGTTATTGAGTAACAAACATTCCCAAACTTCTACACACTTAAGGGGCCAGCGGAGGGCGAATTTTCATACAAACGTAATACCAAAATGATTACTAATTTAAGCAGATTTTCACTATATTACTGTAATAATTGTATTTGTATAGTATTTATCTAGGTTCCTGAACAGTTTTAATTTTAATTTACTAACCTCAAATGAAATAAACACCAATCGCATTTTACACATATTTTTCATTGCAAAATGTGATTGGCGTTAATTTCATTTGAGGTTATTACGTTTGTATGAAAATTCGCCCTCCGCCGGCCCCTTAACTCTCATTTATCCTTGCAAACTCTCACATTTATAATATTAGTGTGATGTTTATCAAAACTTCTAACAATCATATTTTTATTTCCCACAGTGGCACACACAGCCAACTACTGCATAGTGATGGCCCAACTCTACACCAATGGCAAATGCCACGGCATCCATTCCTTCATCGTCCAGCTAAGAGACGAAGACACACACATGCCGCTCAAAGGCATTAAAGTTGGTGAAATCGGCGCTAAGCTTGGTATGAACGGCACTAACAACGGATTCCTAGGCTTCGACCAAGTCAGGATACCCAGGGAACACATGCTTATGAAGAACTCTAAGGTGTTGGAGGTAAGATTCAGATTTGCTTGAGTTTTTTTACAAAATCTAAGAACTGATATAAAATGGATATCGAGTGTTGTAAGCTTCTCTTCTAGGCTTGGTCGAGTGGAACTGGCACCTAGACTCACTAGCTCTAAGACGTTTCAAAGTGATCCTTGTGATGCAACTGAATAAATAAATTTTGGGTTTTTTTTCTAAGAAGTCAAAAATACAAAAGGATTTACAATAATTTCAAGTAGTGGTTGATCTTATGGCTAAAACTTTATTCTTTGCATATCACTATTATGCTTTGTCGAGATACAATATATCTGAAAAGACGCTATATTACAGTACGTTCGATAATTTTGTAAGTCTAGGTCATCACAGCCTTCTTCTTGTTATCGTGTCACTGCTTCTTTCAAACCAGTGTGATGAAAGGATTTCACGTGCGCCTTAGAGCCTCCTTTCGTGCACTCGACACATGTTTTAGATCTTTTTAGATTCTACGACAGTTTCTTCACGATGCTGCACATAAATTTGCACTTGCAATGCACTTCAAACATGACTGCATTTGAACCCACAAGCTCAGGATTGGAATACGGGGCCGCTACCACTAGACCACCAGTGCTCCCAGAGTTATCACAGCGAGTTGCAAAAAACAA
Organism: Thera obeliscata; assembly: GCA_947578465.1. Lineage (NCBI taxonomy): Eukaryota > Metazoa > Arthropoda > Insecta > Lepidoptera > Geometridae > Thera > Thera obeliscata. Next base: position 13,724,992 of record OX387916.1, read on the forward strand.
ATACCAAATTATTCATTCGAGAATTCAGTTTTACAAAAATCAAGTTATACAATGAACCCCGCACTAGGACAAGTCTAACTACTGCTAGTTCTATTATCCTTTGGCTTTTCAGGATGGAACATACATGAACTCGCCCAGCTCGAAGCTAACGTACGGCACCATGATGTTTGTGCGAGTGGTTCTCGTTAACGATATGTGTAACTATATGGCGAAGGCGGTCACGATAGCAACGCGATATTCCGCCGTCCGGCATCAGTCACAACCAAAACCTGAGTAAGTAAGGAAATATCATAATTGATTGAAACTGTTACACGGGTATTGATCGCGTATAACGTCGGGGAAATAAATGACTTAATATACGCAATAAATACCGGTAAAGAAGAAAGTTTTTATTTTTGTGTCAACGTTGTAATGAATAACCTCAAAAACTGCTGTGCCGATTTCAAAATTTGCTTCACTATTAGAAAGCTACATTCACCCTGAGTAACATAGGCTATAATAATGTGTTTGAAAAATAATTGTCTACCCGTGCGATGCCAGGACAGGCCGCTAGTCTTATATGTATAAGTCTTAATAATTATGTGAAGTACCAAGATGGTGCCAATCCAACTAAGTGATTTTATTCAACAGTCTAGTATTTTTAACAAATTCGAGCCCATGACTCAAGACATTTTTCCATTACTTTTACATTTTACCTCGAATTGAATCGAGGGTAGTCATATACATACAGCACGTCCAAAGATAACATAGAGTTTAAGCCTGTCACACGTAGCTATAATATATATATATTATATATTATATATTATAGTAGCTATAATATATATATATATATAAATTATAGCAATACATAATTATTACGATGTATTTTCATTACAAATATTCAAGTGACCACACACGCAGCTTTAATATATATTTCTATATGATTTCACCATCTTAGACCGTATTTTATATGATCTCACGGGATATATATTATAGCTACTATAGTGAGCATTGAGCCTATTTAATGTTTGTTTTCCCTGTCCAGTGAGCCAGAGCCTCAGATTCTGGACTACGTGACACAGCAACACAAGTTGTTCATTGGCATAGCCAGCGTACACGCGTTCAAGCTGAGCGCTGATTGGCTATGGAACATGTACAATAACGTCACTGCTGAGCTGGAAGCCGGGGACTTGGACAGGCTTCCTGAGGTAAGGAGTCTACTATACACAGGGTGTTACAAAACTACCCGTAAAACCGAAAGGAGGTTAAATAGGGCCTTATAACGAGCCCATTCACAATATTTAAGAACCGTAGTAACACTATATAACATACCCCAAAAAAAATCTGTATTTCCAGCATTATGAATGAGGGGGTATATACAGGGTGGAATTTTGTAATGCCACCTGGAGGGAAAGTACTCATAATACTGCAGATAGAAAATTTTACTCAAAGGAAACATTCCTTTATTTTTGAATAGAAAGCAAACTGCATTCAAAGATTTTCGAAAATTCTCTTCTCCCACACCCGGGAATCGAACCGGCTAAAATCTGAAAAAAATATACCCTGTACTTTTATTGCATCGATCGTTAGGGTCAATTATAAGGACGAAATCTCTCGAACAAACATGATAAATTAAATGAAAGAAAAACCAGGAAATCTTAAATTAATTTTATTATTTACAAAAAATGACTAAAATCCTTATTTTCCTTTCATTTAATTTATCATGTTTGTTAGAGAGATTTCATCCTTATAATTGACCCTAACGATTGATGCAATAAAAGTACAGGGTATATTTTTTCCAGATTTTAGCCGGTTCGATTCCCGGGTGTGGGAGAAGAGAATTTTCGAAAATCTTTGAATGCAGTTTGCTTTCTATTCAAAAATAAAGGAATGTTTCCTTTGAGTAAAATTTTCTATCTGCAGTATTAAGAGTACTTTCCCTCCAGGTGGCATTACAAAATTCCACCCTGTATAACGTGGGTAAAACCACTAAATAAAAAATAAAAAAAAGGAATTCAGTATTTATCTTGTGGTAATATTTTCGCAATGTTTATGAAAAACTTTAAGCCATAAAAAAATACCTACATTGAACCATGATATGACTCTAGGTACTTAGCCGCAAGAATCGGGCTGACGGGTATGATTTTGGTGTCGCGTCGTCAGTCGTCTCTCCCCGCTCACACTGTGTGAGCTTTGGTGCAAATAAACAAGTAAATTGGTACATTAGTTTGTTGTTGCTTCATCCTCCAGAAAGCAGATCATTAAGCATCTTTCCTTCAACCCTAAATACCACTCTCATCAAGACACAAAAAATAATTTTAACAGTACTTTGTGTGTTTCTTGTCAGTTACACGCTCTATCGTGTTGCCTGAAGGCAGTGACGACAGCCGACGCGGCTATATGCGTGGAACGGTGTCGGCTAGCGTGCGGCGGTCACGGCTACATGCTAGCCAGTAACCTGCCCCTCACGTACGGACTCGTCACCGCAGCCTCCACATATGAGGGAGAGAACACTGTTCTACTACTACAGACTGCCAGGTATATACTCAACTTATAGAGCGGTAATAGTACATTATGATATAAGTGCGGGAGGTTGAAAATTACAGCCGAGGCGTTATTGCAAGCCCGAGCCGTAGGCGAGGGCTACAAGAAAGCAGAGGCTGTAATTATCAAAGCGCACGTATGTCATACGACGTTTTATAACATATTTGCGAGAAGAAGAAATAAATAAAAATTAAACGAATTAGTAGATTGTTATACAAGGGCAGTAAGTGAGCTTTTGCAGAACAAGATCCTTTTTGGCGCCCGTGCGAGCGCAGCTCGCAAAGGGCGCTAATGGATCGAGTGTACCCGAGATATTTAGATGCCCGAGCGAGCAAAGCGAGCGAGGGCAAATATAGTTCAAGGGTGCAATAGCTACTTATGACCGAGGTAAGCATTCTACTTTACATCATTCATGCGAGGTAAATTTTTAACTAGCTGATGAAACATTAGAACAAACATATGGCCCACCTGATGTTAAGTGGTAACCATTGCCTATAGCAAAGCATTGCCTCGTAGGTCAAGCACGTCAGGGTCGTGCCCTACAATGCACTGCCCTACGACCATCAACTTGAGGCATACGGATGTTCAGCCTCACGTGTCAGTGATTTCACCGGCACCCATACCCTTCAACTCGAAACACAGCAATGCTGCTTTTCGGCAGAAATAGGCTTACAATACAACAATAACACAACATTTATACGGGTATGACAAAATGCAATTTTAATTTGAGAAAAATAAACTTACAATAATATTATTAATTTTATTAAAATTAATAGTAAAATATTTGTACCGGTAGGTATCTGCTAAAACAGTCGTAGACGCACACTTATGCACACATCTGTGAGCTACTATATCTTATCAGTAAAAAGTTTTCATATCATTTTGTAAGAAAAGAGATTGTTTCACCAAGGAGGTTCGCATAGCTCTTGAACTGTAATGAACCATCACCAAGGAGGTTTGCATAGCTCTTGAACTTTAATGAACCATTACGTATCAAGCATAGTGTGACGGTAAAAGTGATTTGAAAATGGAACGCATTTACAATGCCCTGAGCTGCACACGCCTACTTACACAGCCTCTTTGCGTTAAAGTAAATCCTATTTACTGAGCATGTATGATGTAAAAATCTTTAATCACTTGTTAAAGCAGTTAGAAAATTTGAAATGTAAATGTCTTTTTAATTTAATTTCATTCCAATTCATCCCGTTTTAACCAGTTTCATTCAATTTCATTCAGTCTCACTCAGCCTCACTCAGTCTCATTCAGTCTCACTCAGTCTCATTCAATCTCACTCAGTCTCATTCATTCTCATTCAGTTTCATTCGGTTTCATTTCATAAATTTAGCATCTTGATAAACCATACGTTTTACCTTATTAAAAAGCAACCCGTGCGTTTTACATTACATTACCGCACTAGTGCGTAATGAGTTAATGACATACATAACGATACTGAAATTAGTGAAATAAGAGACCCTTTACGAGCAAATGTGTTATAAAATTTCTTATCGCTAGCGGCGAAAAAATAATCGGCTTGAATTTTTTACAGAGAACATAAGTTCTCGCAAATCCCGTCAGGGGCGCTCATCGTCCATGCGTAATCCAGGTCGATAACCTTTGTCGCTTTCAATGATTTTGCCGTTCGTTAAGATAAAAATATGTTCAAAATCTCGGAGTAGACCTTCAGTGCGCTACAAAAATCATCTTCATGCCCTTATCCCACTTTATGTGGGGTTGGCACAACTTGTCTTCTTCCTCCATTCCCCTCTGTCAGCCGTCATCTCTACATTCACTCCTCTCTTATCCATGTCTCCTTCCTCACACAGATCATTCAAAAATTGATTGCAAAAAAAAATTTACCGCTTTGACGTATAATGGCGGAAAAAAGACTCCTTTATAAAATACACAGTTCATTTATGTTTTCTTTGGTCTACCTCTGCTCACAAAAACGTGCGCTACAAACGTACCGTTTTTTAAATAAAGTGTATTTCCCAGGTACTTGGTAAAGGCGTGGCAGCAGTCTATCGGCGGCAACAGCTTGACTCCAACAGTCGCGTATTTAAACACTGTGGGCGCTGGCCGTCGATCCCCGCCGTGGGATAACACTATCGAAGGGATCATCTACGGCTTCCAACGGGTCGCAGCTAAGTATGGACGAATTATATTTATCATCCATCTTTTTCACACGCTAGCTTCACTTGTATGTTTGTAACCGACTCCGTTTTTTCAGAAACTTATTGATAAAGAAAATAATATGACCCTCATATATGATTTATATGAAATATTAATTGGAGGTGATATTTTCTTTATCAATAAGTTTCTGAAAAAAAGGAAAACATACGAGCACGTATATAGCAGATCTGGATTTTATGAGACAAAATGGTTACTCTAGAGGCATTATCCAGGGAGGAAATAGGGGACTACGTTTGTATGGAGAGTCGCCTGTGTGATTCCCTCTCAGGGCGCGATTTTGAACCACTCTAAACGGCCAGTTTCATTCAAACTTTGTAGATTTATCGAGGACCAATAGACTAATTTGATAAGACCAATAGACTAAATTAATAATAATTTGACTATTTTTAATTTGACTGGCCTCTCAGCTCAGTTGGTACGATCCCCATCGAGAACAAATATTTGTGTTGTGAACGCAGATGTTTTTTCTCTGTCTTGGTCAAAAATACAAATCTTTCCTCTTTATTACATTAGTATACACTGTTGCAAATTCTACTGGCGCTGGCTTCAGAGTTGCAAAGCATCTGTGTTTAATTTCCAATGTTATTTTTTCAGCAAAATAGGTCTGTGCGTCGCAAACATCGAGAAGCGACAGAAGGGCGGTATGTCGTATGAAGATGCGTGGAATATGACATCAACTCAGCTGACCTCTGCTTCAGAGGTAACTACATAATTTAACCGACTTTAAATAAAACAGGAGGTTCTCAATTCGGTTGTTTTTAATAATTGTTATTTTAATACGAGTAACTTTGTCGTTTATGAACAGATTTGAAAAAAAATATTTGAAAGTTAAGACTTTCAGATTTGTCCCATAGATTTTTTTTTCAAAATCGGTTCAGCAGTTGGCCATGAAGTCGGTTTTTCTCAAGTTTTTCTGATTTTAAGTGTGCCTCAAAGGGACTGTTCTTGCACTATTTTCGAACGTTTTAAGTTCTACGACATGTCGGTTTCCTCACGATGTTCTCATTCACCGTTTAAGAGCACTGGCATTGTGTACAAATTTTTTTTTGGGCAGAAACCCCTGACTGGATTATAACCCACGACCTAAGGATCAGAAGGCGGGACCCTTACCACTAGGCCACCAGCCCTCTTAACACTAGCGGTCACCCATTCAAATGGTGAACGAACAGGGACGTTATTCACTATGACATTGGAGATTCCGTGCCCAAAACGTGTGACGTCACAACGTGATTTAAACACCAACGCGATTCTTATCGTGCCTTGGTGTGGAATCGAAAAATGGTATTCACTAAGCCACAAGACTAGTTGTCTATGCCCCACGTTTTATTTCACATGATGCGTTCAAACTCTTGCGTCTGGTCCACTCGGAAAATTATCGGTTTTTAAATAAATTTGCAGGATAAGTTTTTGTTTCCATATTTTCAACTCAAATAATAAATATTTTGAATTATAAGCATGCTAATCCATCTATTGTTGAGCTTACAATATTTTAAAGCGATTTGAAAATTTAGAACCAAACATAATTGATAACATTATATGACATTCCGTCACCTTTGACTAGTTTCGGAACGTATGTTTTGATTGCGTGAAATTATTTACCAATGTCCTTCATCCAAATAAACCACGATCTACACTTTGAAAAGGCAAAAAAACAAAGTGGATGTTATTCTGCGAAGATAAAATGGATATTATACTGCGGTCTACAAGGCTACCAAAGAATTATGTATATTCTTTCCTCCTTGAGATCTTTGCAAGCAGGATACAATGACTCCTCAAAGGTTTACCAGCATAACACCAAGTAAGTGCATCGATAAAATAAGAATACTACGGTACTAGTAGCAGTGGTAGTAGGTACCTAGATGCCTGCCTTCAGCAGTGGAGTGGACCATTTCAGGCTGCTGAGGTGAAGTGGATGAATGTACCTACCTACTTGACTGGCTCAGTTGGTAGAGTAGCTCTGCCTTCTGCGCCGTAGGTCGTGGGTTCGATACCTACCGAGAACAAATATAATTTGTGTGGTGAACACATAATATGTTTGTTCTCTGTCTGGGTGTTATATTATATTCTATGTATTTACAAAAAAATATACTAAGTATTAATATCAGCTATCTAGTTCCCATAGTACAAGCTCTGCTTAGTATGGGGCTAGATAGTGTTGAGTAGATTGTCTACAATATTTAAAGGTTGATATTGATTTCAGGACCTCATACGTCCAAAAATGAGGTCCCGAAGGAGTAAATGGACGTATGATTGCAGTCTGGTACCCTAGAGATGGAAAACGCAACAGAGGGCGGCAGTTGAAGCGTTGGGAGGATGAGCTCCCTAAGGAGTGGCGCAGAGCATGTCTGGACCGAGCCAAGTGGCAAACCCTGGAGGAGGCCTTTGTCGAAGGACAACCCGACCGACCTATGTAGTACCGCCACGTCGGTGTCATACATAATAGAAACTTTTGCTTAGTTAGTATATTTAGTAAGTAGGATTAGTATAAGTTAGGTTAAGCAAAACTGTTTTGGTCAGAGAAATAAAGGCTTATTTTTATTTTATTTTATTTTATTTATTGATTTCAGGTAAAGTCGCTGTGAAGAGGAAGTTGTTAATGCCCTCAATGAGCTGCTTCCAATCTATGTGAAATTTCCTACCACCGAACAAGAAAGGATGTAATCAAACAAGTGCATAATTTAATTCTACTAAGTATTTGTTTGAAATCTCCATACAATCCTGTAAAAAAAAATGGTTTCAATATTATAAAAGCTAAGCCACACTACTTTCATTGTTTTTCTTTATTTTATACCATTTAGATAATTGTATGATACTTTGTTGATACAATGATAAACAACTTTCAAACATAACCTCAAAACATGCTCAAGAGAAACGAGCCATACTAACTTTATCAGGAACACGCTAATCTGTGGCGTATCGCGCAAGAATCGAGCGCGTTCATTTGACAGATCTAACCGTGCCCAAATCGTACCGTGCCGCGCTATGGAATGACAACTTTGGCATAGGGAATACGATTTTAAGCGATTCCACGCCGATGTCTTATCGTGTTCACGTAACACGCGTGGTTTGGCAATAGTGAATAACAGCCCAGGACGTAAGGAAGATTCTTATTTGTTTTTTTTTGTTACAGTCTCACTGCCGCGCGATTCTTCTCCAAACTTACTTCACTGAAACCGAGGAACTGATCAAGAACTCGTCGCCAGCATTGAAGGAGATATTACACCAGCTTGTCGACTTGTACTGCGTGTATTGGGCGTTGGAGCGCGTTGGCGATTTACTCCGAGTAAGTCGACTGGAACTAGAATCCTACTAATATTATAAACACGAAAGTTTGTAAGTATGGATGAATGGCTGGATGTTTGTTACTTTTTCACGAAATATTAAAAATAAAATTATTTATTTGCTTGACGCATTTTAGATCTTAAATATATGTATAGGCAAATACAGATTCACACACTTCGTCAGAAAAACCCAGCATGCAAACACGATAAAGAAAACAGGCAAGTAGGCACATTGTTTACTTTAAAGCTAAATACACATAAAAATTTCAATTTAAATTATTCATTAATACAATATGGTATAACCCGTAAAAACTACTAAACTTTACAATAATACAGCTTATACATCAGAATAACCACATAAGCTACAATTTATAAAGATATTGTAACAGAGAACGGATGTAAGTTATGGGAACGGGGCGAGCGAACCGCGGGCGGCCGCTAGTGTTAGATAAATCAGTCCGGGGAAGTACTACCACCATGCCTATTTCTGCCGTGAAGCAGCATCGCTGTTTTGGTTTGAAGGGTTTGGATGCCGGTGATATCACTGGCGCGTGAGGCGGATGATATACCCTTGGAGGCAATTCCTATTTCTATGCCTTCTTTTCTCAAGCATGTTTTTTTTATTTCACAGTTTACATCAATATCAGAACGCGATATTGAGAAGTTACAGCATTGGTACGAAGAATTACTGATGAAACTGAGGCCTAACGCTGTTGGATTGGTCGACTCCTTCGATATAAGGGACGAGGTCAGTACATCGTCACGTGATTTTAGACGTATCAATGAACAAGAAAATGTTGTAATTTGTAATAAAAACACCCCTTTATCAACTAGAAAAGGGCTGATGATATAAAAAAGGCAAAACAGACTTTCTGGAATCATAGTGAGAACACTCTGTCAAGTCTGTATTAAAATAAACAAATAAGATCATTCGTTTATGATACTCCTCTTTTTTTGCGTTCAGGGTTAAAAACTCTATCATCTTCCTGGCTTTATCCCACACTAAGGCCCGTATTTAGAAAACGTGCTTGAGTCTGAATACGGGCCTAAGTGTTGTCGGCACAACAGGTTTTCTTCTTCCACTCATTTCTATCATTCGCCATCTCAGTGCTCACTTCTTTCTTGCTCATGTCATTTTTGACACAGTCCATTCATCTTTTGTTTTTTTTTTGTGGTAAAAACTTGGTGTGACGAAAGCCTTTGAGCCGGCTAAAGCCACCACTGTTTTTCACAAAGAAAGAGTTTCATCGTTAAAACTTACTGGATATTTTTTTATGGAAAGAGTAGCCTAAATATCTTTTTAAAGCATATCACCTGTTTACAGATTCTGCATTCAGCTCTCGGCGCGTACGACGGCCGTGTGTACGAGCGACTGATGGAAGACGCTCTAAAGAGCCCTCTGAACGCAGAGCCGGTCAATAAGAGCTTCCACCTGTATCTGAAGCCGTTGATGCAGGGGAAACTGTGATAGACTGTTATACAACTAAAAAATTATCGGAGGGACGAAGATAGAAACAGCATTATTTTAATCCCTAGAATATATTTAAGTATACAAAGAAGTATAACAACCCAAGATTCGTTTGAGGATCACAATAATGTTATATTGTCCCAAAAGTTATGAGCCGAGTGGAATTTAAACCCAAGACGATCTCCTTGTCACGAGGATGCGCTAACCAACTGCTCTACCGGATATTTTGAGGGTGTATATGGAGTTTTTCAGACGTATGAAGCCAGTGCAATAGTTAACACACACATAATGTCAGTCCACACATATTTAGTAAGACTTATTTTCCTGCATTATAAAAAGTACTATAAGTCTGTAGAATGCAAGCTGTTTGTGTCTGTTTTTATTGAAACCGGTTCAGCTGTTTAGCTGCGAAAATGTAACAATAGATTCAGATCTTAGTACTTACGAGGGTAATGATAGGATGTGAAAGTTCCAATTAGACAATAGCAGTTTGTGAGCCAAATATAGTAACAATAGTTTTAAGGAAAGAACGAACGCCTCGTAGACACACTCGAAAACGTGTATCTCTCTTCCACTCTAACGTTACATGCGCGCTCTTTCGCGCATGGTTGGTTACACGTGCGAAAAACGAAAGTGTAGATGAGCAATTTAAAATGAAAAATGTAAGGGCATTCTATAAAGTACCATTGTGTTATAGTGTGCACATATCTTCATAGCAATTTCACTCACTGCGTAACTTTAAACTTACATTAATCGTGTTGGTGCTATGTATATTAGTTGTAGATAGAAGTATGAACAGATGTTATTAGAAGTAGACCGACGCGACGTAATATCAAGTTCTTAGAACTTTAAAAAGTTTGTTAAGAGATAAATAATACATTTTAGTAATAAGATGCTAAGGTGGTGGACACATTCCTTGAAATAAAGATAATAGCAGTATTGAGTAAGAGATTGTTAATTGAGATTTATTCGTATGAAATACATTTTATATTATTTTGTTGAAATGTTGTATTATTTAACATGATCCTACGTATGATGATCTATTCTAAAGCCAGAGTGTCATACATAACGCCTGCAACGCACACCACTATTAGACGGACGGTATAACGGTATGTCGGACGGCGCCGGCGGGTATGGCGAGAACTACTGGATATACTCCACCGCACCAGCGTATTCATCTAAATCCTCTTGAAGATCTCATTCTCTTGTTCATTTCTCCACTCCAGCATAAATTATCAATGTTCAGAAAAACGCTATACCAAAATATCGATACAAACGACCCCTAGATGGCGTTGATTATTATTGCCTGGAACACAGATGTTTCCAAACTCTATCATCATCTCCTACAACTTGCTCTCGATTGCGAGATCTGTGGGTGAGCTAATTTCAGTCAGCCAATGTCACTGTCAAATGGGTGTGTGAGTGAGATAGAGAACGAGCTTAAGTAAGAAAGAGGGAGAAAGTTGCGAACCACCCCAAGTTTCAAGTTTTGTTTGTTGTCAAACAAAAAATAATAACTAATTTCCAGAATGGAAAATAAAATCTTTTCGCTGTGAAATAAAATGGCAAATACCATGAATTTGTGCCGTGCGTGTCTTACTACGAAGGAGTCGTTCACATATATCTTGTGGGACAATGTTCCTGCTGATATCTACTGTTTCTGCACTTCGATAGAGGTAAAAACAATTATTCAGCTTCCTTATTTATTTCAACACGGCCCTACGGCCGATATGCTTCCTACGAACAGAGTTGTCTGATACTATTCTGATCCTCAGTCAAGATATACGTAATTACGCTCATAACTATAGAATAAAATAGTCCTTCAATCGATCCTTTTTTCAGGTTCACGAAAAAGAAGAACTACCTAGAACCTTGTGTAACAATTGCTTTGAGCTGTTAGAAAGATATGCTGAATTTAAGAAAACCTGTATCCAATCCCAAAACACCTTGATTGAACTACAAAACAGTCTCAAGCCTGAGAATACAGCAAAAGAATTGAATGCATTCCTCGAAGGAGATGTAGACCCTAATTATTATGTTCCTGTTAAAATAGAAGACGAAAACAAAGATTTCCAAGATGGTAAGTATAAGAATAGTGATGGCCACCATGGCCTTAACTTAGAGTAATCTAGAAACCTCATTTCTCAACATCATAACTGTCCAAGAAAGAGATAGAGAAGACTGCCAGAGATAAAGGAGGTTTTATGAAGAAGTCTAAATGAGTGTAAGTTTGTAAAAGGATCATATAAAAAAACGGTAGGAACCGAGCTGTAGTTTGTTGCCTTCTAGGCTTGGTTGCGTGGAACTGGCACCTAGACTCACCTAGCTTTAAGACGTTTCAAAGTTATTCTTGAAATTCAACTGAATAAAGACTATTTTGATTTGATTTGAGTGAATGTGCAGGCCCCTTAAAGATATTAAAATAAATAAATATTTCGGACAATCCACACAATACTATCTAGCCTTAAACTAAGTAGAGCTTATACGGTGGGAACCAGATAGCTGATACATTTTTTTTTAAATACATACCAATAATACCTACAATATAAAAAACCCAGACAGAGAACAAACATCTGAGCTTGCTACACAAATAATATGTACTCGCTGGGTTAGAGCCCACAACCTATGGAGCTGAGCTTACTAACAAGTAAACCATGATGCCTGTCAATATTTGATTGCTTATTTCTTTTTGGTTGCAGATTTCTTGGGTGGGGAAGATTTATTTGAAGAAACAGAACCTATTTTGAAACTTAAAAGTACACTGAAGAAGTCAAAAAGGTATGCTAAACACATCGAGATATAAGTACTACGTACTAGAGAAGACACCGTGAATTCCTACTTTGTCCCGTTCAACTGCGGCGATCGCGCACCTCACCCAGTCGCCTCAGTCGCTCTCTCTCGAAAACGCGTAAGTGCCGTGATTTACATGGCGCTTAAGACCTTTTTGCCGAGAATAAATTACGAAGAATAGGACAATTCAGTTATTTGACGTAGCTTCTCTAGTTCGTAGTACTTATATCTCGATGGCTAAACATTAATCTGATCAAGAGTAGATCTTCCAATCTCACCAAAGTCTGGCATTTTGTAAAAGAGGTTCATTTACTATCAAAGCTAGCAAGGTGAACTATTGAGAACTATTCACAAGATTTATAATATTGCTTTCAAATTGTTTTTGTTGTGTTAATTTTATATTTTCTAATCATTTATCAAATATTTCAGGAAAGTAAAACTGAAGGATCATGGAAAGAAGAAAATTATAGTCAGGGAGCACTTTAAATTCACATGTGATGTCTGTAACAAGAAGTTTAAATATGAAGATCGGTTTGAGGCCCATAAATTATTCCATCAAGGTAAAACCGTGAGTATAACTACCATTTAGATTCTCATGAACCTACAAGATTGTCTTAACCATAACTATGTGTGAAGATCACTGTGGTAGTGGTCCTGCCTTCCGATCATTCCGATCCTAAGGTGGAAGATTGAAATCCAGTTGTGCACCAATGAGTTTTTCTACCCTAAAATTCATTCACCATGCCAGTACTCTCAAACGGTGAAGAAGACGGTGAAGGAACGTGAGGAATCCGGCATATCATAGTCTACTTGCCAAGACCCGTCTGATCACCAAGTGCGGATAAATTGTCAATTGTCTACCATATTTGAAAATCACTACTACATAGTCCCTTGTTTTGTCAAACACGCACAATAGATGAACATTATTTAGAAATTCTTAGTATTTTTTATTTTTTTGCGGGTTCACTAATGTGTGTGTTATTTCAGGCAACAATAAACTGTACAAAATGCAGCAAAACCTTCATGACATGGAGTGGGCTCCAAAGACACACAGATAGTGAACACACACAAGTGAAGCTTGATACCCTCAAATGTTTGAAATGTGGCAAAATATTCAAGAACCGTCAAACATTGAAGATACATGAAAAACTGCATATAAATGGGGACAGAAATCTTTATGTCTGTGATATTTGTGGGAAGAATTTTTCTACACCATTTACTTTAAAAGTAGGTAACTCACTGCCGTCTCTGATAATATTAGTTATCATAGATTATTAATTCATACCTTTTAAATTTCTAAATTTATTTTTGTTGTTGTCTATGGTAATCTTAAAAGAAGTGCTTTAGAATGTTAATAACCACAACTGCAACGAATTCTCATGGAGCACTGGTAGATTGCCATTCAGATGAGTAACTGCTAATGTTAGTATATTATGTTGCCTATGAAGCATTCTCAGAAGGGTTCAGATGGCTCAATAAGATGATGGAGCCTTTTAAACTCCCTGGCCATTATGTTCGTCATTTTCACTTTACCTTTAGTTAGGATTTCTTCATGCTGTAACGTCGAAAACTCTTCAGTGATTAGAGCTACAACTCTGTTTTACTTATTACCCCGCAAACAATACAACTACGCATCACAACGCCGTCTTCCTTCTTTTTCTTCTTCACCACTAGAGATGTGATCCGTTGCTTGATCAGATTAGGGATGTCCTATTCCCAAAACCGGTTAACAATACAAAACTAAATTTTCAGGGTCACCTAGAAATCCACAACGAGAATCGGGAGCGCAGCTACTCCTGCGAGCACTGCGGCAAGAAGTTCTTTACAAACGGGATGTTGATGACGCATGTCGCGCGCCTCCATACAGGCAAGCGTTATATTTGCCAGATATGCAGCTACCCGTTTACGGACAAGTACAACTTGTCAAAGCATCTGTTGATACATCAGGTATGTCTCTTACTGGTACCCGAAAGTCTTTTTTCCAAGCTTGGTACAGTAACCTAAAAACTAAAGATGGCGGCACCATACGTAACATTTTGTGTTGCATGTTATGGGTTCAATTTTCATCTAGAGCAAACCTGTGCAATACACAGATTTCCATTAATATTTCGTTAAAACTAGACAAATTGAGAATACACTCACGTTCAATTGGCGGCTTAATACGTTTGGTTGAAAATGAGGGTAGTTTTTTTAACTTCTTTAAGCGTGATTTGTCATGTTTGATGCACGAAATTAATGCTTTTGCTTCAACTAAGACGGCTAGATTTCACTTTTGTGGTGGATTTGTGATTAAGTGGCTGTGAAGATGTCTGGCTTGAAAATATTGGTTTGTTTCTTTTTCACTTTTAATTTATCTAATTATTGATCTATGCACTTATATTTTTCGGTCATTTTCATCGGACATTGCCTAGCGTTTATAAAGACTGGTGTTCTAATATGCGAATTTCTTGATTTCAGGGAGTGAAGAACTTCAAATGCGATATTTGCGAAAAAATGTTCGGCACGCATTCCACTCTGGTCATACACAAGCGTATCCATTCCGGCGAAAGGCCATTCAGTTGCAGCTATTGTCCCAAAGCATTTATATCTAAGAACAGACTGGTGGACCACCATAGAATACATACAGGAGAGCGTCCGTTTCGATGCAATGTTTGCAGCCAAGCGTTCACGCAACATGGCTCTTTGAGGAGGCATATGAAGGTGCATAGTAAAGTGCCTTTGATAGGAATGTAGTTTTAATCGATCCCCACAGTGGAGGCCAATCTTCAATCACTAAGTCGGGATTGTATTATTTGCTGATCTATTGAGGGTTCGTTTCATAACTTGCTGATAAGCAAACACGAATTCCAGGCAATTCAGTGGGGAATGTGGATATTTGAAGATAGTATAATTTTGGAGTTGGCTAGCACAGACGGTGCATTGCCCAATAAGCGAGTCTCAATGTGAATTACTTTTGTTCTGTGTTTATTTATTTTAGAATAATTATGATTGTAAAAATATAATTTGAAATAGCAGTGGATAATAATTTAAATATTTCAATGTCCTCAGACTTTAGGCAGGACGCGTCAACGGAAATTAAAATAAGATAACAACTTGTTTTATCAGTTTTAGAAATAATAGTATATTTTAATTTCATAATTTGATTACTATTTTGTCAATTTTAATTGACCTACATAAAGTTTAATTTAATGTATTTGATTCATAAAGTAAATATCACAAAATAATGTCAATTTCAATAAATTCTTCGAATTGACCACAAAGTTCATACATACAGAATATAGAATATAGACATAGATACATAGTTTCATTTTACATTTTGCTATGGCTTTGTACCAAACTAAATTGTATTATTCCCACCCCAACAGCAGTCCGATAGTATTTTTCAGGCTAGGTACCTGTTTAATGTGTTTCGCACCGTGCAAGCAATACTGTTAAAAAGTTAATTGTTTGGTCATCGAAGTCAGGTTGAATGACTCAGGCTTTCCGTCTTTTTTACTTTGTAATTTTATGCTGGGGCTAGATTCTAGATTCGGCGAATTTCCACACAGTGTGTTTGTGTCGCTTTCTATCGCGTGAAGAATCATTATAGCTTCACTTGTCACGCAATTCAAACCAGGCCGTACAAACTCCTGTGAACATGCAGAGTTCATTTATAGGACACAGCTAGCTTTTCAGCCAATGCAGTTCCATAAATCGCTTAAAAATAGCTTATGCCCGCGTATCATGTATTCCAATCCGCGTAAGCAACGCTCATAGTCATAGGCTGTTGCAACATGACCGGTGGTTCGTCGTTTTTGTGACTCTTCATGTGCCTGTTCAGAGCACACTTTTGTATGAAAGCTTGGGAGCAGAGTCGACATTTATGAGGTTTTTCCCCCGTGTGGATCATGCGATGGTTCCTCATGTCTTTGTGAGCCATAAAGCGCTTCGGGCATATGTCACACGCGTAGGGTCGTTCACCTGTAGATAAATAAGCCTACAACGTTTATGGTCAAGGCAAACGCTTTAAAAGGCATGTAGTTTGAAATCGGAGTTTTACAAATGTATTCCTACTTCTGAATTAAAATCAGAAGTGGGAATGGAAATCATGCTCCCAGTAACATGTCTAAAGAATATAGATAGCTCTGAAACATACCTGTATGAGACCTTAAGTGCACTATTTTAAAGCTCTTAGTTTTGAACGATTTATCACAGTATTCACAGGCGAATGGCTTATCGTTTGAATGTGAGCGCATGTGCTTGAATAGGTCACTCTGAAACAAAAAGTATGAAAGTTATCTTGATATTTCGAAAGGCAAAAATAATCTGCAGGTTCATTGAAGGCTATAAATTGAGCTTCGGATTTACAGAAATTACACAGTAGACTTTATTACCTTGATATAAAACCTCATATCGCAAAGAGTGCAGGCTTGGCTTTTGATTCCAGTGTGTCGAATTAGGTGTGTCTTCAGGTTACCAGCCTGCGCGAATTTTTTACCGCATTGGGCGCAGTTGTAGTTTTTCTCCTTGTTATGCGTTTGTAAATGTGTCTAAAAATTATATTATATTTTTTTAGTCTATACCAGGAGCATCATAAAGCTAGGCTAGTCTCATAGGCAAAATCATAAAGAAATAAAATCGTGAATTCGTCTTGCACGATAGACAGATAACTTTTTATTGATTATCACGACAAAAAAAAGTAGGATAAACAATCACGGTAAAACATGAGTGGCCTTATCAGTAACAGCGATTTCTCTATGCAACCTTGGGATAGACATAACTGAACTTAAAAAAGAGAGGGGGAGACTTTGGTGTGGATATTATTTACCTATTCAGTTCTGTGGGAAAGATGAAGGGCTGATATTTCATTCGGAATAACGTTATTTGTTGAAAAAAAGCAGCCAAGTGCGAGTCGGACTCGCCCATGAAGGGTTCCGTAGCACGACGAACTACAAGAGCCTTTATATTATGTTACTTGATGTAACATAATAAGGTTCTTGTAGTTCGTCGAAAGGTAAATTGCGGTTTACGGTTTATGACGTATAAAAAAAAAACTACAGACTAGATCTCGTTCAAACCAAAAATCGTTGGAAGTTTACATAGTAATGTACAACATATATTTTTTTTAGTATTATCATTCTCTTACTTTAGAAGTTAGAGGGGGGGGGGGACCAACTTTTTTCCACTTTGGAAGTGTCTCTCGCGCAAACTATTAAGTTTAGAAAAAAACGATATTAGAAACCTCAACATCATTTTTGAAGACCTATTCATAGATACCCCACACGTATGGGTTCAATGAAAAAAAAAATTTTGAGTTTCAGTTTAAAGTATGGGGACCCCCGAAGTTTCTAGATTTTTTTTTATTTTTATGTAAAAATCTTAATGCGGTTCACAGAATACATCTACTTGCCAAGTTTCATTAGTCTAGCTCTTACGGTTTCGGAGAAAAATGGCTGTGACATACGGACGGACAGACAGACAGACAGACAGACAGACAGACAGACATGACGAATCTATAAGGGTTCCGTTTTTGCCATTTGGCTACGGAACCCTAAAAATGGCTGTTCTTGTTTTTGACAAGCCTAATAAAGATGGATATATTTTTTAGATAGATAGATAGATTAACTCTTTATTGTACACAAGGAAATAAATACAGAAACTATTACAAAAATAATGAGTACAATGGGCGGCCTTATCTCAAAGAGCGATCTCTTCCAGACAACCTTTTTTTTATATTTTTATCTGACAGATAAAATCTATAGATTGAAAAATTTGCTCTAGAAAAGGTATGTTACCTTCAGATTATACCGTTGCACGAACTTAGCGTCGCATAGATGGCAGGCATGGTCCTTCACCCCACTGTGTATGAGCTCATGCGTCTTTAGCACGTTCAGGTACGCAAAGCTCTTGCCGCATGTCCGACACTGGTACTTGCGCACGCCTGTGTGTGTGCGCGAGTGACTGTGTAGGTTGCGTAGTGTGCGGAATGTCTTGTCACATGTATCACACTTTATGTCTGGCTGAAAGAGATTCAAGGAGTTTTAGTTCACCTTGAAGAAGGTTAACAAGCAAGGTTATAGGTAGCGGCACATAACTTTAGCGCTGACCGTTATTGCGCTGAAGTCAAGAATAAGGTACCTGAGGGGAGCTAGCGGAATGAAGAGCGGGCGTGCGTAGCGCTGATTGGCGCTCCAGTCGCACTCCGTTCTCTGTACCAATAGGACACTCTGTGCGCGACATCCGCACACTACGACGTATGCGCAGCTATTCCCTCCGCGTAACGTTCAGCGCTAAAGTTATGTGCCGCTAGTTATACTATCTTTCTCTTTCAAAGGATCCACATCACTAGTAGTATGATAAATTGATAACACATTTTATATGGCATTCAATGTGATGTAGAAATAAAAAAAAAATATGTGGACATTGTTACCTTTTTACCAAAATGACTTCTCAAATGAGCTTCAAAATTGTCATACTTCTGGAAAGATCTTTCGCATTTTGGACATTGCATTCTTGTTCTCTTTTTCAACTGCATCGGTTCCCCTTTTCGTCTTCTTCTTCTTGCTCTAAAATCAGAAATAATCATGTTTTAAAATATTTTATATATATTTTTCCTCTTTTTTTAACTCTGTCTCAATTTATGCAGTAATCCTGATAGCCATGTTTTAAAATATGAGTAAATAACCGAAGCTAAAAAGAGCAATTAAAGAGTTACATGTTCAAACATACGTCATAGGTATTTCAGCTTGTTGCTCAGACTCCTCATCACTTGATGATGATGGCTCGCAGACATCATTGCTGTTGGCTGATGCTTCATCAACGCTGTAGTTATCTACTTGCTGGAACTCAATTTTCACAGACTGAAAGAAAATGAAAGTGATGCTTGAACTAAAATCACTAGGTTATAAATAGATAGCATCTACACTTCATTATTTACCCAAATTACAAATGAATTTTCTTTATACACAAGACACATACTACTCATTGCTCACTCTTATGGCCTCATGAGCTGTATCCTTAAGGCCTGCGCACACCTAGTTCGCTGATTTTGCTATTATTATCTATGTAACTTTTCTAAATTCATTTTTCTACATTTATCTTTCCCCAATTTCTAAGTAGTTCGGATCCTTGAAACCTAATGGGTATTTGGAAGAGGGTGTTGATATTCGTAACACAGGTTTTAACTTCGGCAGAAATCATTGTCTTTCAATTTGTTTCTGTACTAAACGTTACTTTGCCAGCTATTTATAAGAAAAACTAGCAAACCCGGCGAACTCTGTTTCGCCACCAGATGGCTTCGTTTTAGCTGTCAAACAATGTATCACGCACCGGCGCCATCTACTTAAAATGTTGGTTTGTCCTGAATTTTTCCTGATATTTCTTTGCTATAAACCTCACGGAACCCAAGACCTTTCCAACGAATGCAAAACTGTGGAAATCTGTTCGTGCGTTCTGGTGTTATAGCGTCAGGAAGGAAAACCTGACTTATTTTTATATAGTAGATTACATACCTGACTATTTAAATGCTGCTTCAGTATAACATTTGACTTCAATGACATCTTCTTGAAGCTGTATAGCGTTTTTAGCAACTCCGCACATGTCTCACACATTTGTTTGGGTAATTTATCACTATCAGAAACCTGTAATAAACAAGATTTTATTCCAGAATTCCGCTATTTTTGAGGCTCATCACTGAAGCTCAATTTTTTAAACATGTCTTATTTCAAAGCAAGGGTAATTTTCCAGTCTTGGATACCTATTGGTTCGACTTCTAATCTCTAGGTACGTTGGGAATACGGTACCTTTAGACTTACCTCAACGGAAGTACAATATTTAAATACTTCGGAGTACAGCAGCGATTCTCGAGTGGAAGGTGAAAACATGCTCGTAAAAGGCCCAGTGTCCACAAGACATGCACGACACATTTTTTGAACATCTATAACTTCTGCCATTCTGTGAGGTTGCTTTGATCTTTGTTAGAATTTAGAATTTGTCTGCGAAATATTTCTGCTTATTTATTTCTTCATAGCCTACAATAAATTTTATGAAAACAAACAAAACATTGCATTTGGTTCGATTGCTGCAGTGTTGCCAGATGCGAAAGTTGAAAATGCGGTAACGGTACTCCAAAAACGCGGATTTTCAACAAAAAAAGCGGAATTTCCTGTTTTAACGTTAGATCGATTTTTCGGGAGACAGGATTGTACAACCACAGATTGTACGGCTTGGAAAGCACAGCCCGGAATTGATGTACATTTTGGGAGCCAATTCCATGGTTGTGCATTCCGTGGTTGGATATTCCAGGCTGTACAATCTCAACTCGGGCCAGGAATGTCCGACCATGGAAAAGGCTGCCAAATGGTTCAATATTCTCGGGTTGTGTCTTCCTGGCTGCGTATTCCAGCCTGTACATTCCCAGAACGTAACGAGTTTGTACGGCCCGGGAAAATACGGCCCAGGAATTGGTGACCATTTCTGATTAGTCGCTTCTTGACAATGGCTCTGATATGTTATGCCTCGTTTATAGGGATACCTGCTTAAATCTTGTCCTTAATACTCTATAGGGCGGATCCAACTTGGATAGGTTAGGTTATGTTAGAACATAAAACTTACGCACAAGGCGAGCGAGCAGAGCGAGCGTGCCGCGGCAGCGGCCGCCGCAGTGCCAGAAAATGTTTATTTTCAATACCCTCAAAGGGTCCTCTGTAGTTTTATCTAAACGAAGCATAGGATTCCGATCAATCAGACCTATTGTCAGCCGACCAATCACAGAGATATGGTCGCCAATTCCAGGGTTGTGTAGTACAGGATGTACACACGTTTGCACGGCTGGGAAAGCACAGCCAGGACTTTGAAGCCAAAATGTACATCAATTCCGGGCCGTGTATTCCAGGGTTGTGTATTCCTTGGTTGTAAAATCTTGGAACGTTCCGAGAATGTACAGCCATGGAATCGATGTACATTGGTTGCCAAATCCTGGCTGTGTTTTCCTGCCTGTGCTTTCCTGGCCGTGCTTTCTCGGGTTGTGTAATCCATGGTTGTACATTAACCGCACCCAATTTTTCTCCCTCAATTCATAATCATATTACAAATCAAAGAGTTATGTGAAGTAAACTTCCTTTTCATTGCTCATACTCGGAAAGTAGGTCTGAAGTTGCCTGAGCCTTCAGCCCTAGGGAGAATCGCTTTCTACTGACAGCTGTCAAATTATAAAAAAAATAAGTTCTATTTTATTCAACCATGATCACGATCTTTGGCTACTTTCCACCAATCCTTCTCCAGAGCTTCCAGATCGTCTCGCCATCGTCTTTTTGGGTGGCCACGCCGCGCAGCGTCGCCTTCCGTCCTCCGGCACCCAATGAGTCGTTATGTTTGCCCACTTTTTAGGCTCCATCCTGCTGACGTGGCCCGCCCACTCCCACTTGAGCTTGGCTGTTTTGCTCTCTACATCGGCAATGCCAGTCATTAAACGCAGCATTGTATTTCGCACCCGGTCGATGCGTTTAAAGGCCGAGAATGCTGCGTTCCATTGCCCTCTGGCAAATCTGCAGTCTAGACTTCTGTAACTCAGTCAATGATCAAGTCTGGCAAGGAGGTAATTCCAACTTTTTATTCTGCAAGCAGGTTGGAAGCCCATTACAACGGTAAGAAGTTTAAAAAGTCTAATAAGGGCGCGATGTGAAATTTATATTTAAATAACATCAAGATAGTATTAAATAAAGAATATATTTTCTAAATGACTTTATTTTTATTTAGCTTGAACTATTTCTTTAAAATAACATAGATTTGAGCAAAAAAATTACCATTTTTCAAATTATGAAAATGAAAATAAGGGCTGAATAATGCTGGCCAGCCGAAGGCCTGCCAGAGAAAAAAAAAGCTGGAAGGCGGCAATTCAATCATCATTTTCACCATCGAGATCTAAGTACTAAGTGATGATTTTCACTAATTTTTCTATCATGTTTTTATTTTTACTTTCCTTGTGTTCGTAATGAAAAGCACATTTTTTACCTCGGGTTGAAGACTTATTTAAGTCCCTCAAGCTCCATTGGCGCCCTTGCTACGCTCTGGCGCGAAACCCGTCTTGGGGCTCAAAAACGTGACTTTCAATCCTCAGGTAACAATGTACTATTACTTCACAGAACAGAAACAGTGGCTCAGGGAGGCACAAAAAATATCACTCAAGTCCAATCCACATTCTTCACAGTCAGTGAAAAACTTGTAGCTCGATCTGAACTTGCGCGTGTGCAACTTCATAACACTGTGTACCAACATGACAATAGTGATTTGACAACATAAATTTCACGGACTCTATGTTGGCCAACAAAGGGACAGCGCTATACTAAGAAAAGAGATACAAGTATTTCTGTCTTGCTTTCTCGTATAGCGCTGTCTCCCATTTGGCGTAGTTTTGGCAGGAATGTAGAGCCCGCTATAGACATTTTTTAGGTTCTTCCATTTGAAAGGGTTAACGGATCGGTGCCCATAAAAATGTCTTTAATGGGAAGATAATATTTTAATCCTCATGTCCTATCAAAGTCGAAAAAAGTGGAACCGCGCTGGCTAAAAGCGGATGGCGGATCTATTGTCAAAAAGGCGGTGTAAAAAGTGGAAAAGCGGTATGATCTGGCAACGCTGGATTGCTGATTGAACCAAAAAGTGTTGCCAACAACACAACGCAACCGCAACCACACACAGCACAGCAGTGCTGCTGCCAGTGGCAGATGTCAAATATAAAATGAGACAGCTCAAAAAGTAACATTTTTACAAGAAAAGTTACATTATTTCTATTAATTAAAACGAAACCATACTTGATTAGAGCACTTTATTACACAAAATCTAAAATAAGATTCCGGTCCCATTATTACCATTCTATCCATTATACAGGGTGTCCCATAAGTCAACGTCCAGCCGAAAACGGACGATAGGCCAAGTCATGACAGCTATCAAAAAAATATTTAAAAAAATATTTGTCATGTAACTTTCGAGTTATGAGTATTTTAAAAAAACAAGAAAAACTGACACCCTGTGATGATCTTTTAAGTCCTGTGACTACAAATATTAATTTTTCATGAAACTTTTTTCTGCAACGTAAGCATGAATAACCCTTCTGTAAATTACAATTCAAAATTAAGCCATAACTGCCTCAGTTTTCAATGAAATCGTGGAGTTTTGGCCAACATTTAATTTCAGATAATTACATCACCCAACTTTAACCGTCTGTATTGCAAAAAAATGTACTACACTATCATGGCAAGTAACTTAAAAAATTGGCGCATTTATCCAGAATTCCAAAATGGTATAATACTTGCTAGAGTACTCCTTAGTTTTGGAAATATAAAATGTTTTTTCAACTAAACCGGATTTCCAATCAATTTTATTTCATGAGATAAAAGGTTTGTACCCTTTAAATCATGGACATAAAATGCCTACGCTGCGTTTTTATGTTGCGCACAATTTACTGGTACAAGTAAATACCATTTCGACAATGCAAGTAAACAAATAGAGCCACCATCTCGTCGAAAGAGTAATAACCATGGGTGTTCAAGTAATTTGTTAGTTTTAGGTGAAAGTTTGAAATAAAATTCAATCATAGGATTTGTTCAATCGTGATTTTAATTTAACTACATCAAGGATTTACAGCAAATGTTGTTGTGCTTAAGTTGCAAAAAAAAGATTCATGAAAAGTTAATATTTGTAGTCACAGGACTTAAAAGATCATCACAGGGTGTCAGTTTTTCCTGTTTTTTTTAAATACTCATAACTCGAAAGTTACATAACAAATATTTTTTTTATATTTTTCTGATAACTGTCATGACTTGGCGCATCACCCGTTTTCGGCTGGACGTTGACTTATGGGACACCCTGTATAATTGAGTTGTATATTATGAGAGGGTCAAAAGCGACGTAAAATGTTAAAAAATTAACTATCTGGCAACGCTGAACCAAATTGAATAACGCAACCGGCGCAGGGCAGAATGTACAAATTAAATCTCAAATTTGCTATTCAGTCAGTGCTCAAATCAGTCGCTAAACAGATTATTTATCGCTAATTTCCGTCGATAATAGCCAAAATAGTGAAAAATTGCGTAGACGGACGGAAAAATTGGCAATGGTGCAACACTGTGGCCTTACCTGACAAAATGAATGACCTGCCGATGCCGAGCCGACCGAAGACCGAACCGAACATGTCTATCCGATATGTCCTATCATCATCATTCTCTTGTCCTTGTCCTTGTCCCACTCTATGTAGGGTCGGCACAGCAGGTTTTCGTTCTCCACTCTCCTCTCCTCCGTCATTTCAACAGTCACTCCTTTCTAACTCATGTCATCCTTCACACAATCCATCCATCTTTTTTTGGCCTACCTCTACTTCTCTAACCATCCACATTCATATTTAGCACTCTTCTCGTTACATGACATTCTTCCCTTCGCATGTCATGCCCGTACCATGCTAACCTATTGCTTCTCATCTTTTCAGTCACTGGCTATGTCTATCCAGTCTAATAACAAAATGTGAATGTTTAGCTATGGCTTGTACTGTACGGTATGGCTACATCTAGGCATTTATTTTTAAAGAGTTTTTATCACAAGTAATAACCATAAAACAATTGGGTTTTAAGGGTGAGGTAGGCTAGGTCTTGTATGTGCTTGTATTTTGAAAGGAAGGCCATTTGAATTTTTTATTCATAATTAATCAAATAATTAAAAAGTTCCAATTCCAAAACGTGTATCATCTTACCATTGCTTATCACATGTTTGATGGTGACCTTGGTTAGTGGTGTTGAAAAAACACTATGGGGCCACCAAAACATTGACAATAACCTTTTATACTTACTTACTTCATACTTTCATGTATAAGTATGCATTCTGAGCCATAAACTGTGGGTAGAAATGGTTTACAAACGCCTTCCTTTATTTATTGTAGGTAGATACATATTTATTAAATTCACCCTGGTAATATAGCGAGGCATAGAACGCTATGACTATAATAAAGCGTACTTATCTTACATGGGTTCTAAAATATAATAATTTATGTACTGTATAATATACCTATGTAGGTGTTTTTTATTTCATAAGTTTTATTACATATCTACTTATGTATATACTTTTATTAGGTATTTGAAGATTTTGTTAAATTGGAACTGTAAACCGGTAGGTACCTGCTAAGTTTGAAGTAACGTGGAAGTATAGTTAACAGTAGATACTATACATACCTCCACGTAGGAGGTATATAAACAGATTACTACATAGGCTTATGCTATGAGTAGCTATCGTAAAATCAGCTTCCCTGCTACCATTTACCTATGCTGGTAGAGGAAATTAGCAAGTAGGTACCCACTAATCAATTTCTACTTAAAAGTACTCCTATGTATTGTGCTGAAAGGGGTACCTAGGGTATAGTATTATACCCTAGGTACCCCTATAGGGTATATTATTATATCCACAATCGATACCAGGTAAGTAAATAATAGTAGATTGTTATACAAGGGCAGTAAGTGAGCTTTTGCAGAACAAGATCCTTTTTGGCGCCCGTGCGAGCGCAGCTCGCAAAGGGCGCTAATGGATCGAGTGTACCCGAGATATTTAGATGCCTGAGCGAGCAAAGCGAGCGAGGGCAAATATAGTTCGAGGGTGCAATAGCTACTTATGACCGAGGTAAGCATTCTACTTTACATCATTCATGCGAGGTAATTTTTTAACTAGCTGATGGAACAAACATATGGCCCACCTGATGTTAAGTGGTAACCATTGCCTATAGCAAAGCATTGCCTCGTAGGTCAAGCACGTCAGGAACGTGCCCTACAATGCACTGCCCTACGACCATCAACTTGAGGCATACGGATGTTCAGCCTCACGTGTCAGTGATTTCACTGGCACCCATACTCTTCAACACGAAACACAGCAATGCTGCTTTTCGGCAGAAATAGGCTTACAATACAACAATAACACAACATTTATACGGGTATGACAAAATGTAATTTTAATTTAAGAAAAATAAAATTACGATAATAATATAATTATTATTATAATTACACTATTAATTTGTTAAAATTAATAGTAAAATATTTGTACCGGTAGGTATCTGCTAAAACAGTCGTAGACGCACACTTATGCACACATCTGTGAGCTACTATAGGTATCTATATAGTAAAAAGTTTTCATATCATTTTGTAAGAAAAGAGATTCACCAAGGAGGTTTGCGTAGCTCTTGAACTGTAATGAACCATTACGTATCAAGCATAGTGTGACGGTAAAAGTGATTTGAAAATGGAACGCATTTACAATGCACTGGGCTGCACACGCCTACTTACACAGCCTCTTTGCGCTAAAGAAAATCCTATTTACTGAGCATGTATGATGTAAATAGTATTTGTGCTTCATACTTAGCTGCAACTAGGTGCCAAAGATATAATAAAACCTTTCTATTAACTGGGTCGAGTGTTGGTTGACTTTATCAAAACACTCAATAGGAGGACGCACGATTACTTCACATACTTAACTTAAACCGGTTTAGGTAGGTATACCTACTGTTTAAATTCGATACCTTCTCATAAACAGGTAAAGCTTTGGTGAAAACCGTTTGATACACCTGCTAACAAAATATGAATTATGAATGCTTTCTTTTCGAACAGTTTGACAGAATTTCATCAGTCTAGAACTGAGGTCTAACGTGAATACCAACCTAGTTTAATGCTTATTGTAGATGTGTTGCACAGTGCACTGCCGAATCGATAGCGCTTTCTAAGAAAGGCGTGAGGTGAGCTGTGCTCCGAATCAGTTACAGCATTCTGAGCGCATTTTGATACAAAGTCGAGTTATTTGCCTATGTGTGTTATTTAGAGCGTGTAATCAACAAATACAGTGTTTCTTATCAACATAATAACTGTAGGTAGGTACCTACTTATACTGCCAGTCAATGAGTTGTTGCTTTGGAGGTGCGTCGTGTAAATTTTTTTCGTGTCTTTCTGTTCATAAAACGGGCTCCAAAATGGAAGGTGCCGGTGCATCCGAAGTTCCTATTAGAAAAGTACCTAGAGATGAAAGGATTCTCTTCATGAGAGAAGTTTACCATCATGAGTTCAAAAATACCCCAGAGTTTTTTGTTAAAGTACCAGGGCGTGTCAACTTGATTGGAGAGCATATTGATTACTGTGGCTTTCCAGTGTTGCCAATGGCGTTGGAGCAAGACATTTTAATTGCAGCCGGAGTAATTGAAAATAAACAAATAAATATAAGAAATGTAAGTGAAAAATATCCCGCATATTCCGTACCGTTGACAAACTTTAAAGAGCTTATTATTCAACCTGATTTAAATGGAAAGCCTTTTTGGTACAACTACATTTTGTGTGGAGTCAAAGGAGCTTTGGAATATTTAGACAATAAGTTTAATCGTGGATTAAACATATTGGTGGATGGTAATATTCCTCCAGCTTCAGGACTTTCCAGCTCTTCAGCTTTAGTAAGCGCATCGTGTCTTACATTTCTTCACGCTCAAAAAGTCAAAATTACAAAGAACGAGGTTGCTTCATTATGCGCCGCCAGTGAGAGATACATCGGTACTCAAGGTGGTGGAATGGATCAAGCTATAGCATTCCTCGCAGAAAAAAACAGCGCACAGTATATAACATTTCTGCCATTGATCGCCACTCCAGTTTATTTACCTGATAGTGCCACATTTGTTGTTGCTAATAGTATGACAGAAGCAAATAAAGCTGCGAACAATGACTTTAATACTCGCGTTGTTGAGTGCAGATTAGCAGCAAAAATAATAGCCACTCTTGAAGAGATAGAATCTGGTGCTAAGCTGGTTACTCTAAGCCAGTTACAGGAATGTCAGGATAGCACTCTTGAAGATATGATAGCATTGGTTAACAAAAATCTACCCAACGATAGCTATACAAAGAAGGAAATATGCGCTTTATTGAACATCTCTCAAGCGGAACTGACTAATTTGTATTTAACGCCAGATACTAAGGATTTGAAAATCTTTAAGCTGAAGCAACGTGCTTTGCATGTTTATGAAGAAGCTCAAAGAGTCGAAACTTTCCGGAAATTGTGTACAGAATCGAACTTTTCTAATGATAATATAATTAACACCTTGGGAAATTTAATGTCTGAAAGCCACGAGAGTCTCAAAAATCTGTATGAATGCTCTCACGAGAGATTAGATTTACTTGTGGATTTATCTAAAAAGTTTGGTGTTAATGCTCGTCTTACAGGAGCGGGCTGGGGTGGTTGCATAGTTGCTATATGTCGCGAGGAAGAAGTAAATGGATATATAGATTACTTGACTGATGAATTCTATATAAAACAGTGCAAGATGAGTAGAGAGAATGCAATTTCACGTATATTTGCCACATCGCCAAATGATGGTGCTGTAATATACCAAAATGGCTGTTGTTAAAATTAAAAATCTATATTTTGTCTTATTGCCAGCCAAACTGAGTATTATTGGTAGTAAGTAAGTATATAATGTAATCTGATGTGTTTTTCAAAATATTGGTGTTGAAGAATTTTTTCCAATAGCTATTTTAACATGGCTAACGATTTGTATAAACACAGTAGGTAAAGTACCTTCATTAAATTATAGTTTATACTAAATACTACGATTTATGGCAGTTAAAGTTATTAAAATTTCACTTTGCTAAGATAGATGTATGTAGGATTGCAAAGTACTTTTCCAATTCAGTGTGCTTCGTCATCAGATCTTAGATCATTAAAGTGCCAAAATGTCTTTAATGTTGTACTTAGATAAGATATGTTCCCAAGTAGTTACCTAATTAGTTACTATTCTATTCCTAGTTCATGCGGGTATAGATCAATATAATAATAGGTGTGAAAATATAAAGTTGTCATTCCATAAACTACTATAACAGCGAAACTGTAGCTCATACTTTAAAATATACTCATGTAGCTTTGTTTATAAATGTAATCATTCACTTAGGAACTTTAATAATAAATATTATTAATAAAATATTTAGAGAGCCTGTGTTTTTAATTTCTAGAAATAATGACATCCCTACAAAGGTATTCAACGAATTCCTTCCATCCCCATTTTCAAATCATAAGTTCTTCTGGGGTTTACCGATTAACGTCTAATAGATAAAGGGCCAACTGATAATGCAAATATTAATTATTGCAGCAGTGCAGTGTAAAACTAATACGTAGAGAGGAGGCCTAGATAAAAAAATAGAGATGAAGGGCACGTTTTTTGAACTTAACTAAAACGTAAAATCTAGGATTTTAATTGACTAATCTAATTTGAATTTGAGTAAGTTAAAATAATAACGGCGCTCTTATTTTTACGCAATATTCATCACGGCATGTTTATCAAAACTTTTTTTTAATTTTTGATTGTACTTTCTGGGTTAAAGTTTTCTGTAATATTCCACTATCTTTCTTCATCTTCTTTCTTTATTCTTTCTTTGTAAGCTTAATTACGTTTAATCTCACTGCATTTATCTATCATCGAATTTTAATTAAAGCTTTCATTACTTTATAATAATAAGTTGATGATACACACTAGCAAACATTTAGCAAACATTTTTTTTTACGGAAGTCAAATCTTCTCCTACCTTGGCTTCTACCGGATGCAATTAGGTAAAAAAATAAAAAATGGGTGGTTCTTACGACAGGGATAGGGTGATGATGATGTTAGATTTCGTGACTCTAAGATATTTTCGAATTACAGATACGCTAGTAGTTACTATGATGACACGGTAACGTCACAGAATAGATAATAGTTAGTATCAAGCATCTTACGGCGTTTTTCGTGACTGTAATATACATACATTATAGATTTTATGAACTAGCGGCCGCCCGCGGCAGGCTTTGCCCGCTTAGTAGTGGTCATTGCTAACATCCATCCTGTGGAATGATTGTTTTATTTACCTACATGATTTTGTAGATCTACTGCATTTAGTTAGGTATTATGAATAAGGTAGGCAAGGCACTGAGGGCTGGTTTTTCGCAAGGCTTCTAGTGGGCCCTTTTTGCGTGGCGCTTGACACCAACGTGTTGCTCGAACTGTCACGCCGGTTTCCTCACGATGTTTTACTGGCATAGTGCACACACATTTTTCTACAGAAAAACTACTTGGTACACGACTGGATTTGAACCCACGACCTTATGCGGATCGGACGGCGGGTCCGCTACGTCTAGACCACCAGTGCTCTCTGCCAACGAGCTTACCTGATGGTGGATTCAGAGGAGCTGGTAATCATTATAATCATATATGTAGGTAGGCGTTCTGTGGGAAAATGGGACTTCTCAGCAAATAGGTAGGTATGTACTTATAGGTACGTAGGTAGGTAACTTATCATCATCATTATTATTATTATTAAAAGCCTGTTGTGTCCCACTGCAGAGCAAAGGCCTCCCTCCCTTCTCTCCATTCATCTCTTGTTTGGGCTACTGTGGATCATCATCATTATTATAAATTGTACAGATTTGTATTTTTGTAACGAATAAACTCAAAAACTACTGGACTGATAAACTTCTTTTGCCACTATAATGCTGAATTATCCCCGAATAACATAGTTACATTATACCTAGTTCGAGCAAATGAAACCTACAGGAAATGAGTCTCTTTCACCAATAACTCTGCATTTGCAGTTCAGTAACTACTGAGTAGTTCGACTGGTGGGTGGTACAAGACAAAGGAAATGAAATATATTTATTTGCAAGAAGTATGGTACAACTATTAGTTAGATCATAGGGTATGTAAAAAAGCGGCTCACATACTTTGTCGGAGAACAATATACAAAATTCAAACAAAAAGTAGAAAATATAAGTTTAATTAAAATGAATCAGTGTGTCAGAATAATAACAATAATCAATTCAGAATAATAATTCATAAAGAAAATAGAAAATAATTTATATGAAATCTTTAACGCTATGAAAACATTGATACAACATTGAAGATATCTTTAGCAGGTAGTTACTTCATCACGCACATCTACCTAATTATACTTCATTCACAATCTGACTTCACACACTTTTGGCAGGGTTTTAAACACACATCACAAACCCACTAAAGTCTGGTCTACCACTTTCTAGCGCTAAGTTTGACACACATCTTCAGCCCACTGAAGATTAAAGCCCACGAGGTGTCTGGCATGTGGCAGAAGTGTCCAGCCCTGAAGAATTAAAAGTTCTTCTCATTATTGATGACTGCCCAGTTCTATTGCGTAGGAGTTGCTTAGGAGCGGTTGGTTCCCAACGCTGCTGGAGGCATTGGAGTCGTCTGTGCTGTAGGAAATGGTAAATACTCTTCAGATGATAATAATAAGACAGATCATTAATTACCGATGCTGTTGCAGCCATCGCATTTCTGTCCTATTTATTATTCCGGTGGATTTTATTTCGTAAATATTATCTCGAAATAGCCTAGCAAGAATTATAGAACAGTAGCAAGCAGAAGCAAGCATGACATTGACCTCTTGACATTTGACAGTTAAGATGTCAGATTTGACAGTTGAAATATAAGATTTACGCACACAAATGTAGATATACATACGTATACGCACACATAAACCATAGAAATCTGCTTCTTCTTTTTTCGTGAAAATAAGATCGGCCAAATAATAACCTATCGTTAATTCCAGGGTTAATTCTCTACTTAGCCATAGGACTTAGCCATTTGTTTTGATTTGAATTTGACAGTTCATTGACGTGACGTTTTATTGATGGATCTTCATCCCTCGCTAAGCCCTTCGGTTCGCTTACCAGCAAACAAAAACAAATTGTAAAACAGAACGCATTGAACGACTTTAGTGAATGGAACAGGAAAATTGATTTAGTTTTTGTGTGCTAGAGTTTCCTAAAAGTATTGTGTCGTTTTCCACCTAAGTAATATGGTAATGTTATTTTTCTCGTGCAAATGCTACTTTTTGAGCTGTCTCATGTTGTATTTTGACTATCTGCCACTGGCAACACTAGAAGGGCTGGTTATCTGATCCGCGAACCGCGAACCGGACTGTCCGATTCCGATGAAATCGATGCGATGAATTGATGAATTAATCTTGTTGAAGTGTTGAAGCGAAAATAGAAGAACGGAAAGAAAAACGAAATCAAGAAGGAAAATAATATATCGTTTCATTTGGTGTGAAGAAGCAGACTGAAAAGAACTTGCATAGATCTAGCAGGTAAGTCTCATTGCTATTGTAAATTTGCGAAGCAGCAGATTTTTTCTCATCTACCTATACCTGATTCCAGTAAATCATTAAAATGGTTCATTTATTAGAGCATTAGCTACTTGCTGGCCTGCATTAAGCAATAGTTTATTCTAGGGTTAGGTTGTTGGTACTGTACATATAATGTGAAACATTATTTCCTCACAAGTGAACAATATTGCTAAATGCTGACGCTGCGCTGAGTCCACTCGGTAAAAATTTAGAGATTTGCTACGGGAAAACACGGGAGGGGTGGGGGGGGGGAGGAGGGGGGGGGGTCCCCCTGCCCCCTGGTACCACCGGCATTACTTGCTGATGCACCATTCCTGAGAAAAACCGATTAATGTAACCTAACCTCAAAACACTTTACAGTCACTTGAAAGGCGTAGTAAAGTTAAAATTTAGGTTGGCTTTAGTATTGTTAGAGAGGAAGAGGGACGGGGGAGGGGTCCTCTCTGCACTGCCATGCACCATTCTTGAAATTAAGTAGGTATGAAAAAAAAAAAAAAAAAACCTAACAACCTACTGTTACTTTTGTGACTTAAATCGGGGTGCCCCGAGTTTGAATCTGCAATGGCTCAGCCAGAACACTCGCGAGGAGCCCTGAGCGTCGCTTCACCCGCTCAACCTTCGCTCCACTTAGGAGGTCGCCGGCTCGCTTCGCTCGCCACCTCCCCCCTTCGCTCCACTCGGCATCGCGGGCTAGCTCAACTCAGGACCTCCTCGCGAGCGTCTGGCTTCACGATTTGTATATACACTCTAGGGGTAGGGACCTCAAGACTACGTGGAGTCGGGGTGCTCTGTGTCGGTTTTGTCACACATTTCCAACCTAACTGACTCAAGTCGAGGTGCTCTGTGTAGAAAAACCACGAAACACGGAACACGGGAGCACATTCACGCAACTCGAAGAGAAACGGAATGCACAGAACAAACGAATGACACTGACACTTTTTTTTTTTACGTTCCGTTTTGCCATTGCTGTTCGTCATTTTGCACCATAGACTATTATGTGGAACAGATTTGGTTGTCAATCAGCCATTTTAACGTTCCGTTTTCGCTATAAAACTGTTTTAATGTTAGAAAATTATTTCACGAATTTCTCGAAAAATATGCAATTCCAAGTAATATTAATGATAGCGTTATAATCAGGGACCCAAACCAATTCAACATTGACCCTTTTTCCCCTCCTCCGCGCGTAGCAAATCGCTAAAGCCAACCCGTCCACTCTGCTAAAGAAATCAAAAGCTAACATCTAGGATGAAACACTTTTCTCTAAACATTTTATTTGTTTCCATTATTTTAGCCCAGAGTCGTTATTGTTTCATCATTAGCATCTAGCTAGAGACATAGTCAATCTGTAAATTTAAAGATTAGGTTTAGATGTGACTTGCATTTCATACATAGGCTATAGATTTGTAAAGTATATTTTTTCTGGCGCGCTTCGCACCTAAAATTGGTTTAGAAAACAATGATTTTATATACATTCCATTGTTTTATCAATATGCTTTCAAAGGACACAATGGTAAGTGTTTTTTGTCTTGCTATTGCAATGCTAACAGGCAGGTGGATCAAAAACTCCAGACTTCACAGTTTGCTTTGTGGTTTGTTTTTGTACATAGGGTAGCTAATAAGTAGTAGAAATGTGCGCAGAGTAGGTCGGACATCAGCAGCGTGTATGGATTTTTTATTCAGTAAATATAATTTTTATCAAGCCAAACAGGTTCTAATGGAAAACAGATCATTGTTAAAACTATCAACCATACTAAAAACCAGTTCATACAGTGCAAGCTTTTGTAAGGTCTGTTTTAACCTTATGACACTTTAACATACTCATAATGGAATCACTGAAACTGTTGACTCGGCACTGTGTGTTTCAAGGATTGAAAGGTTTGGAAATGCATTTTTCTAGTTCTAGTACCCAATGTAGGTCTGCACACCGGCACTGCGCACATGTCTACCGAGTAGTTAGATACCATAGTCTGGTGTCTATGTGTCTTCAGTAGCAGAAGTCATTTTCTTTTATCATCTCAGTACCTAGTATGTTGTTTAGAGTAATGCATGCAATAGTGATTATAGTTTTACCTTTGTTATTTCTGCAAGGGCAAAAGCAATAGTGTCAATGTAAAGAGTTGAATATGTCAAATTTGTTGAAATAATAATTTGGTATTACAGAACTCCCAAAACAAAAGGCGACACAAAAAGGAAAAAAGTCACCAATCCTACAAGCAGTTATTAAAGAAACAGGCAAAGAAAGCGGAAGCTACTCCTGAACCTCAACCTTCTACGTCACAAGATCAACCTTCAGCCAATGAAGACGAAGCTAAGCTTCTCAACAAGAAAGCATCAGCCACTGTACTAAAAAGAACCTTAGATAAAAAAGGGAAAAGAGTTAAGATGTCTGCTAAAGAAAACAAGACCAGAGAAGATGTGGTAGCCGCTAGGGAAGCAAAGAAAGCAGCTAAACAAAAGGGTAAAAGCAAAGAACCAGGCCTTACACAGGATATGGTCAAATCCATTGTAAATGAAAGAAAAAAGAGCACATCGGAATCGACCAAAGATGATAAACCAGGTAAGAAAAGGACAAAGAGCCAATCAGAAGCAGCTGAGCAGAAAAGCAAAGATGAAGTTGACAAAGCTGCAGCCATCCCCATGGACATCAAAAACACTGAAACTGGGGAAGTAAAAGGTGGAGCAGCAGGAAAAGATAAAGATCAAGTCCAAGCAGAGAGAGCCCGAAAGAAAGCAGCAAAACAAGCTTTGAAAAAAGGCAAAACAGCAGGTGATATTCCTGCATCCTCTGGAAGTGATATGACTGTTAAAGATGTAGTGACAACCCTTAAGGATATCAAAAAAGTTGCCATTGGTGTTAAAGATATAACTGCTGAAGTCAAGGCCCTGGATTTGAAAGGGAAGAAGGATGCTGATCTGAAGCAGGTATTCAATTATTTATTTTCATTTTTATTGGTGAAAATAGCTTACAGCAGAAGCTATTTTCACCAATATTGACTACATTATAGGACGAAAGGAGCCTCTTTGAGGCGCACTAAAAATCCTTTCACCACACTTGGTTTGCAAGTACCACTAACACAATAAGAAGAAGATAGGTTTTCAGAGGCGGTTTCCATTTTGCTTATGAGAATAATGACTATCTTACCTGATGTTGAGTGGGTATCTTTAACAGTTGAATAGCTTGTCAAAGTAATTCATCATCACAATCATCAGCTGATGATGTTTCTGTGTGGCATTGCAATAAGACTAACATGTTATTAAAATCGGTATTGTTTGTTTAATTACATAGTAACTCTATTCAAGTGACATTATTGCCCTATCACCTCCAACTGCTATATAACAAAGTTCTAAAAAAAAATATTTGTTGAAAATTTTCAGCCCGAGTCGGAGAAGTCTAAAGCTGAACTGAAAGCGGAAAGACGTGCGAAGCAAGAGGCACAAAGGGCCGCCAAGCAAGCCTCCACCGCGCCGGCCAAGCCATTGGAACCGACTGCCAAAGGCAAGGAGGCTCCTAAGACTACGCAGCTTGTGGCCGATGCTAAGACCACTGCCAAGGTTATTCATGCCTTCAATATATCCCTAATTATATATCCCTTCAATGCATAAGATTCACTCTAAAGGCCCACATTAGCCTTTAGAGTGAATGCTTGGTACGGTTCGGCTGGCATAACTTGGTGAGCATGAACTGAGCTGTTTATGCAACAATAGCCATTGGCGAATGGAACTTGGCTCGCCAAGCCATGCCGGCCGTTTGGTTTTGTAGCGGATCGGTTTCTGCAAGTAGGCCGCCAATGCGCCCTTTTTGCGTGAAAAACTATCGAAGGACGGCACCATGCGCCTTGGATTGCGTGCGGTGTTTCATCAACGCCAAGTACCTAAATTAAAAACATTACAAATCCTAATCAGCACCCTTATTCTGAATTTTGCTCGATCAGTTTAAACAATTGTTTTCACCTACGTGTCTCTTTTTTTGTATAGAATAATGATGAGGTTCTACGTAACTTATTGTTGTTGTCTCATATTTTCACCATGCAAATGAGAGAGACGCATAGGCGTAATGAATTGTTCAAACTGATAGAGAAAATCTCAGAATAAGCTCACAGTTACAGTTCTTATTTTAGTGCGCCACGCAAACGCTGAACAAGATGTTTATTTTCATTAAAAGTGCTATGATAACATGTTCCAGTTTAAGTCAACGTAATGTGACTGTCACAGTGACTGTGACATAACTGAGGTATAATAAAAGCTCCGCGTAATGTAAGCTCAGCGACGGTTAGCGAGAATGTAAAACCAGCCTTAGTCATGGCGCCTAACTCAATAGAAATGGGAGTCCCTCAAGGATCAATCCTAGGACCCCTATTATTCATCATTTACATAAATGACCTTGTAACATGTGTTGAAAACGAAACAGACATAGTTCTCTTTGCCGACGACACAACCATAGTAGTAAGCGACAAGAATAAAGAAACATTGAGTAGAAAGATGGATGAACTGATTATGTCAATTGATGCATGGTTTAGTGCAAATAACTTACTTATGAACGTGGACAAAACCAACATTATGAGATTCTTTTTGGGTAATATTTTAAGCGTTGATCCAGTACAGAGCATAGTTGATAAGTATTTGATAAATTCCATTAATGAAGTAAAATTTTTAGGTGTTACCATTGACAGCAAATTGACCTGGAATAATCATATTGAAGCTCTAGTTCATAAATTGAAGTCGGCCGCTTATGCAATAAAAATAATACGTCAGTTAAGTGATGGACGTGCGGCCCGAGCTGTGTATCATGCATATTTTCACTCATTGATGACGTATGGTATTCTAGCCTGGGGAAATGCGTCACAGTCTAACAGAGTATTTTTATTGCAAAAACGAGCGATCAGATTTATACTTCAAATAAATAAATTAGAATCATGTAGGCATAGGTTTAAGGAATTGAATATAATGACATTTACAGGTGAATATATTTTCCAAAATTTAATTTATGCTAAATTACACACTGACGATAATAAACTAAAAAGTGACATGCACAATTATAATACACGCAATAAAATCAATGTTGTCATCCCAAAACGAAGACTGGCCAAAGTTGGTAAAAGCTTCCTATGTAAAAGCATTACTTTCTTTAATAAGCTGACCGTAGATACACGAAATCTAGATTTTAGACAGTTTAGCGCTAAAGTAAGGAATTTTCTATTATTAAAATCATATTATACTATTGACGAAGCCTTGGCTGATGATTTTAGTATGTAATAGTTTTTAGCCTATGTACGTTATGTACCAACTTTATTTTTATTTTTAATTTTAATGACTCATTTTTATTTGAAAGTTGTATGTGAATTTCTTTGTTTATTTTATTTGAAAGTTCTCTGTATTTGAGTTGAATTTGTGTAATGTGACTTTTCCGAGTGTACAAAATGTATCTAAATGGAATAAATTTTATTGAACTTGAACTTGAACTTGAGGCTGAACATCTTTATGCCTCAAGTTGATGGACGCAGTGCGATTGTTTGTTATCGCTTAACTTCGTCATGATAACAAACATAAATAAATAAACAAATATTATAGACAATCCACGCAACACTATCTAGCCCCAAACTAAGCAGAGCTTGTACTATGGGAACCAGATAGCTGATAAACTACTTATATACATTTTTTTTGTAAATACATACTTAGAATACAATATAACTCTCATACAGAGACCACACAGTCTCTGTGTTCACCACACAGATATTTGTTCTGGGTGGGGCTCGAACCCACGACCTACGGCTCAGAAGGCAGAGCTACTACCAACTGAGCTGAGAGGCCAGTCGAAAAAAAAATACAACCGAATTGAGAATCTTCTTCGTAGTAATAGTCGTAGGGCTCGGCCTTTTGTCCTTTCGTGCGTGTGACTTGCGAGACAATGCTTTGCAATGGTTACCACTTTACCATCAGGATTCCTTCAACTGTATTTAGTATTGCTCATCCTCTGGTATTCCAACAGGCCATGTCACCGAAGCCGAAGACGCCTAAGAAAGTGGTTCCGCAGAACCAACTCCAAGCGAGCTGGTTCGGACAGCAGTACAAGGATAATGTACAGAGCTTGCGGAATATGCCCGTCAATAGCCAGTAAGTTGACAATCAATAACTCTACTGCCCCAAAATGTCAAATTCATCATCCGCTCTTGGTGTGCGGACTGGTTTCCGCAAGTAGGCCGCTGGCGGGCCTTTTTGCGTGACGCTTGACGCATGTTGTTCGAACTTTTTGAGGTTCTACGACACGCCGGTTTCCTCACGATGTTTTCCTTCCCCGTTTGAGAGTACAAAAAAATGTGTTTATAAAAGTATTACATCAGCTCCCATAGTACAATATCTTCTTCATTTGGGCCTAGATAGTGTTGTGTGTTCTCCGTTACAATATGTTTATAAATTGTAGCCTATGCTATGTTATTCTGATATAAAAGCTATATTATTGTAAAGTTTCATTACGTGAAAGAGTAACAAACAACCATCCATACTTACAAACTTTCGCGTTTACAATATTAGTAGGATTCTTATGTACTAATTTATATTAATATATTTTCAGTATTCACCCAGCATTTATAAAACTAGCAGTTCAGCTCGCCAATAGAGAGGTATCAGGGTCCAATGCACGATGCATCGCTCTCCTTGATGCTTTGAAGAAGGTAAACAATACTTATTATAATTAAGACCACGTTAGTCTTCCAATTTCATCACCTTCATTATGCGAACCTCTAGGGAATGGAACTCATTTCCGTCGGCTGTTTTTCCTGACCACTACAATCTCGGCTTCTTCAAAGCAAGAGTGAATAGGTGTCTTCTAGACCATTCTGTTCCATCGTCGCCAAAAAATGGTCTATGTAAAAAAATAAAGGTTTCTATGGGATCAATCTGATGACCTTTCTGATATTGGTTTTGTATCAAATCAGCTCATAAATCTAAATATATAAAACTCTTTCGTTACTGACTGACTGACTGACTCACTGACTGACTGACAATCAACGCACAGCCTAAACCGTTAGTCCTAGAAGCATGAAACTTGGAGGGTATGTTCCTCTTATAGCGTAGAGGTGTACTAAGAAAGGAAATTGGAAAATTCTTTCCCGAAGAGGAGAAAAAGGGGAAAAAAGGTTTAAAGAAAAATCAACACACAGCCTAAACCATTAGTCCTAGAAGCATGAAACTTGGAAGATGTGTTCCTCTTATAGAGCAAAGGTGCACTAAGAAATAAAAATAGGAAAATTATTTCCCTAAAAGAAGAAAAAAGGGAAAAATAGTTTAAAGAAAAATCACAAAAAATTGCTTTACAAAATACGCAAAAAAACAGTAAAAAAAAATCTGCTACCGCAGCTTCTGTCACCAAATTTGAATACACACAAAAGTTTACATAAACCCCACCGTAACCACTAAGACAAAATCGCGGAAAACACCTATCATACTGAAACTAAACACCGCACCGCTTCAAAAAATGGCTAAAGAACATGCTCAAAACTACGGTAACCAGCTGGTCATGTCAAATTAAAAAAATCTGATTTGATTATACACCAACACGCATACGAAACCCTAAATTAGCCACTAATACAACATGAAATCACAAAAAATTGCTTTACAAAATACGCAAAAAAAAACCATTAAAAAATTTTCAGCTACCGCAGCATCTGTCACCAGGTTTGAATACACACAAAGGTTTAATAAAAAAAAAATGATAATCACTTAGACAAAATTGCGGGAATCATCTATCATACTTAAGCTAAACACCGCTGAAAAAAATCGGCTACAACAGCACTCGCCTTCAAATTCAAATAAACTCTAAAGTACATGCTCAAAACTATGGTAACCAGCAGTTGGTCACGTCAAATTAAAAAAATTGATTCGATTATACACCAACACGCATACGAAATCCAAAATTAGCCACTAATATAATATAAAATCACAAAAAATAGCTTTACAAAATACGCAAAAAAAAACGTTAAAAAATGTTCTGCTACCGCAGCATTTGTCACCAGGTTTTAATACACACAAATGTTTACAAGAAAACCAATGATAACCACCAAGACAAAATTGCGGGAATCATCTATCATACTTAAACTAAACACCGCTGAAAAAAAACAGCTACAACAGAACTCGCCTTCAAATTCAAATACACTCTAAAGTACAAGCTCAAAACTATGGTAACTTGCATTTGATCATGTCAAACTAAAAAAAACAGATTCGATCATACACCAACGAATACGATAGCCCAAATTAGCCACTAAAACAAATCACGAAAACGAGCTTTACAAAATACGCAAAAAAAAACATTAAAAAAATTTCAGCTACCGCAGCATCTGTCACCTGGTTTGAATACACACAAAGGTTTACAACAAAACCAAAGATAACCACTTAGACAAAATTGCGGGAATTATCTATCATACTTAAACTAAACACCTCTGAAAGAAATCGGCTACAACAGCACTCGCCTTCAAATTCAAAGACACTCTAAAGTACATGCTCAAAACTATGGTAGCCAGCAGTTGGTCATGTCAAATTAAAAATTCAGATTCGATTATACACCAACATGCATACGAAACCCCAAATTAGCCACTAATATAACATAAAATCACAAAAAATAGCTTTACAAAATACGCAAAAAAAACATTAAAAAATTTTCAGCTACCGCAGCATTTGTCACCAGGTTTTAATACACACAATTGTTTACAAAAAAACCGATGATAACCACCAAGACAAAATTGCGGGAATCATCTATCATACTTAAACTAAACACCGCTGAATAAAAAACAGCTACAACAGAACTCGCCTTCAAATTCAAATACACTCTAAAGTTCAAGCTCAAAACTATGGTAACTTGCATTTGATCATGTCAAACTAAAAAAACCAGATTCGATCATACACCAACGAATACGATAGCCCAAATTAGCCACTAAAACAAATCACGAAAACGAGCTTTACAAAATACGCAAAAAAAAACATTAAAAAAATTTCAGCTACCGCAGCATTTGTCACCAGGTTTTAATACACACAAATGTTTACAAAAAAACCGATGATAACCACCAAGACAAAATCGCGGGAATCATCTATCATACTTAAACTAAACACCGCTGAAAAAAAACGGCTACAACAGCACTCACCTTCAAATTCAAATACACTCTAAAGTACAAGCTCAAAACGATGGTAACTTGCATTTGATCATGTCAAACTAAAAAAAAACAAGATTCAATTATACACCAACGAATACGATAGCCCAAATTAGCCACTAAAACAAAATCACGAAAAAGAGCTTTACAAAAAAAAAAACATTAAAATAAATTCTGCTACCGCAGCATCTGTCACCAGGTTTGAATACACACAAAGGTTTACAAAAAACCCCATGATAACCACTAAGACAAAATCGCGGGAAGCACCTATCATACCAAAACTAAACACAGCTGAAAAAAATCGGCTACAACAGCATTTACCATCTTTCGAACACACTTTATATAGTTTTGAATGCAAACTCAAAACTAAGGTAACCAGCACTTGCTCATGTAAAACCAACGCATACATAACCCAACTTAGCCACTAAGGCAAATTCACGAAAAATAACTCTCAAAAAATACGCAAAAAACAGTGAAAACATATCAATAGTTGTCCGCTTTCCACCATAAAATAGTTTCTTTTAAACGAACTCAAACTATGACTTTATACTAACCACGCGGACGAAGTCGCGGGTGACAGCTAGTTATGAATAAAAGCCATATCAAACATAAAAAAATACAACCGAATTGAGAACCACCTTTTTAGGGTTCCGTAGCCAAATGGCAAAAACGGAACCCTTATAGATTCGTCATGTCTGTCTGTCTGTCTGTCCGGCCGTGTCACAGCCATTTTTCTCCGAAACCATAAAAGCTAGACTGATGAAACTTGGTGAGTAGATGTATTCTGTGAACCGCATTAAGGTTTTTACACAAAAATAGAAAAAAAACTATTAATTTTGGGGGTCCCCATACTTGAAACAGAAACTCAAAAAATTTTTTTTCATCGAACCCATACGTTTGGGGTATCTATGGATAGGTCTTCAAAAATTATGTTGATGTTTCTAATGTCGTTTTTTTCTAAACTGGATAGTTTGCGCGAGAGACACTTCCAAAGTGGAAAAAAGTTGGTCCCCCCCCCTCTAACTTCTAAAATAAGAAAATGATGAAACAAAAAAAAATATATGTTGTACATTACTATGCAAACTTCCAACGAT
Source organism: Thera obeliscata (assembly GCA_947578465.1). Taxonomy (NCBI): domain Eukaryota; kingdom Metazoa; phylum Arthropoda; class Insecta; order Lepidoptera; family Geometridae; genus Thera; species Thera obeliscata. The sequence goes on from OX387916.1 coordinate 13,767,643, forward strand.
ATTTGGTTTGAACGAGATCTAGTCAGTAGTTTTTTTTTTATACGTCATAAATAGTAAATCGCAATTTACCTTTCGACGAACTACAAAAACCTTTACATTATGTTAATTGATGCTACGGAACCCTTCATGGGCGAGTCCGACTCGACCTTGGCTGCTTTTTTTTTATTTGATGTCTGTTCAAAATAAAAATCTAAAGTGCATTTATGCAGTAGAATCGCAAGGATCACTTTGAAACGTCTTAAAGCTAGGTGAGTCTAGGTTGTTGGGTTATTAAAACGTAACCTTATCTCGACAAGGTGAGCAAGCCTGACACCATGTGGGCTAAGAGAACCACAGAGTGGATCCCACAATATGCAATGCGGTGACGTGGAAGACCAAAAATGAGATGGCGGGACGAACTTGACTCCCACCTTAGATCGTAGCCTGTCACTGCGTTAAGTCGCGAAGAGTGAAAAGAGGGAAGGGAGGCCTTTGCCCTGCAGTGGGACAAAAACGGCTGAATAATAATAATACAGTAAAAGCTCTTTATTCGCGGGGTATATTTTCCATAAATATGCCGTGAATACAGAAACCATGAATACGGAATGGTAATTTATATGGGATTATAGGGGAAACGTTCCAATTGATCGATTGTTCCAAACGATCACAATTGTTGTAACGAATGTGAAAGACGAAACAATAAAACACGCAAAGCGGCTTTTACTGTAAACGGAACAACAACATTTAAAAATATACATTATTTACAGGTTGCTTTCATTCTGTTTGTTTACATTCACAAAAACACCGATCGCGGCGAAGGCGGCTTGTGTCTAAGGCCTCGGCGATATCATTTATCAACATACTTTGGGCAAACTTGTAATAAGATCTATTTTACTTTTTTATTAGTCCATTTGACAAGGATATTGGGTTGGATACCTATTGGAATAATTTTATTATTATGTATGAACTTATTAGATCCGCGAATAAAAAAATTTTAGTCGCGAATATAGAAATTGGGTGGCATTTTTTTAATCCGCGAATAGTGAAAACGCGAATAAAGGAAGCGCGAATAAGGAGCATATACCGTAATAATTATCTCGACAGATGACGAAAGACTACATGCTGCCAGCCAAGACGGAGTTCAGTCGCGGGCTCGACGCTCACTTGACGGAAACTGTGGAGTTCTTGGCGACTATGCGCCAGAGTACGGCCTCTGAGATAAACGCCGTCAAATTCTACCGGCATCATCTGATGAAATTACCCAATAATGTGAATGAGTATGAGGTAAGTTGAGGAATTTGTATTGTTGAGCGTGAAGCAAGCATTTCAAACAGGCATAACTAATAGCAAATTGGCAAATTCATCATCCGCACTTGGTGTGCGGACTGGTTTCCGCAAATAGGCCTCTAGCGAGCCTTTTTTGCGTGACTGTTTCCTCACGATGTTTTTATTCACCGTTTGAGAGTACTGGCATAGTGCACATAAATTTTTCGTGTAAAAACTCATTGGTACACGACTGGATTTTAACCCACGGCCTTAGGATCGAAAGGCGGGCTACCACTAGACCACCAGTGCTCTCCATAACTAATAGCAGTAAAGCTCTTTGTAAATAGCTCAGGACAAAGTGTTCTACTACCTTCTTCAACAAAGCGCTAGGTTTCCTAATTTTGTACTTGAATATATAGGCGGAAGCAAGAAGGCATCTCTTATCTCTATTCTATTCTTCATTGTGGCTCATTCGGGGAAGTACTGCCATCATGCTCATTTCTGCCGTAGAGCAGCGTTGCTGTTTGGTTGAAATTAAATAAGTTGTATTAAAATTATTACCGCCGATATCCCTGAATCAAAGTCTTAATTAATGTATTTTTTCTTCGACAGGCGAAGAAAACTCTCCAATACGAGATCGACCGCTATATTCGCGAGCAAATCTACGTGGCGGGCGAGGCCATTAGCGCTGATGTGCAGAAGAAAATCTCACCCGGTGACATCATTCTCACCTACGGATAGTAAGTACATTTGGAAAGAAAGAAAACATATTTATTTGCAGACGCTTAGCAATGTAAGGTATAATGCATGCCACTAAAGATGAGACTTGGCAGATACGTGGTTTGACTTGCGCAGTAAATGATCAAGGGTCTCTATAGCGGTATCAGGTCTAAGGCGGAAAAGGGCCGGGCGTCATCGGGTGGCGGAAAGAATCCAGGAAAAATAGGAAAGAGTAAAAATAAAGAAAGAGCTCGCCAAGTCTCAACTTTCATGGCGTCTGTACACGCTTTACATGCAAAAGAGAGATAAGGAGGCAAGAGCTGCAAAACAGTCCCGGACTCAGCGTGAAGTTAGTTGACTAGCAAATAAGGCTAGTCTAAAACATCACATTGTGGCTGGTTAGGAAAAAACTATTGATGAAAAGACCGCGCCAGTCAGCGTCTTAGCGTACGGCCTGAGTGAAGAAGCGTCTAGCGGAGCGTTCAGCGTTGCGTGCATGCGGCGAAAGAGCGTTCGCCGAATGGCCTTAGTGCACGCTTGGCGTTCGTGTGAGCCGGTCACATTTTTCATCATGGCGTCTGCGTCATACGATATTATTGATATGTATTTAGAAGAAAATTTGTGGCTAAAATTTAATTATGAGTCAAGACAAGGTCCTAGTAACATTGTGAAGCAAAGAAAACAATTTGGAGAGTTTTCTACGTTATTTGAAACATTAAGGGTGAATGAAGATAAATTTCAATAAATTTGCGAAGATAACCATATTTCAGGTTTATTATTTAATTCTGAAATTATTTCTTCAAACGACATCCTTCAAGAACGCACGTATCACCGCTGCAAAATACAAACTGGTTTGAACTTGCACGCGACGCCCCGCTCGACGCAAACAAGCCCGCTGCTGCCCACGCTCCGCTTGGCCGCACTCAGGACGGCCACTACGGGTAGCACGTGTTTAACATGGACGCTGCACGCTCCTCCCCGCCCGACGCTCGAATAGAGCGTTTACTCAGGCCCTACACTTAGACATGCTTGCAATAGCCACCGATTTAACACCAAATACCAAACCACAGTCTGCAGATAGCTCTTTGTATTTTTAAATATTGCTTGAGTCTGAGTCGAGCCTCAAACATAGATTTTTGTCATGTTTCAATGAAGAACTGTCAAAAAATCTCAAGCTCTGTTTCTGAATACGAGCCTAACAGTCACACTTTCCTGTCCAGTTCGTCAACGGTGGAGCGTTGCCTGTTAGACGCGCAGGCGGCCGGCATAGTGTTCCGGTGCGTGGTGTGCGGGTGTCGCGGCGCGGGCAGCGAGCGCGGCGCGCGGGAGCTGACGCGCCGTCTGCGCGACCGCAACCTGGCTCACGACCTCGTCGACATCACCGCGCTCTCCGCTCTCATGGACAATGTGAGTCCATATATACATTGTGTTCCGGTGCGTGGTGTGCGGGTGTCGCGGCGCGGGCAGCGAGCGCGGCGCGCGGGAGCTGACGCGCCGTCTGCGCGACCGCAACCTGGCTCACGACCTCGTCGACATCACCGCGCTCTCCGCTCTCATGGACAATGTGAGTCCATATATACATAGTGTTCCGGTGCGTGGTGTGCGGGTGTCGCGGCGCGCGGGAGCTGACGCGCCGTCTGCGCGACCGCAACCTGGCTCACGACCTCGTCGACATCACCGCGCTCTCCGCTCTCATGGACAATGTGAGTCCATATATACATTGTGTTCCGGTGCGTGGTGTGCGGGTGTCGCGGCGCGGGCAGCGAGCGCGGCGCGCGGGAGCTGACGCGCCGTCTGCGCGACCGCAACCTGGCTCACGACCTCGTCGACATCACCGCGCTCTCCGCTCTCATGGACAATGTGAGTCCATATACAACATGTCCCAAAATTCAACGATAAGCCGGCACCAGAGGATGGACCTACTAATGACTACTCGAGAAAAAAAAAGAAAAAAAAAATACCTCTACTTTTTTTTAAATTACTTAAAAAAAATGGAAATTCTTCGAAAATGTATACCCCTTATGACACTTTTAACTACCATGACCACAATTTTTCAAATATTTAAGTTTTTTTGTTTGTATCGGCAACCTAAGTAGTACTACTATTCACCATAATCTTTGAAAATTACAGACTTTTCGTAGTTTTATACAAAAAAACAACCAAAAAAAATTATTTCCCTAAAATTTTGAAAGGTTTTAACGTTCAGTAAACTTTAAATCATCGTAGTGTAAAAAAAAAATATGAACACTACTATGGAAAGTTTTTTAAAAAATTAGTGCAACTAACCTAGATTTTAAAATGGTATAATACTTTAGGAAAACTAGCCACAAAAAAAAATAATGACACTTTTTCTAATCAAGAACCAAATTTCATAAGTTGTTGTTAATAGTATAAAAAAACTGAAATATTTGAAAAATTGTGGTCATGGTAGTTAAAAGTGTCATAAGGGGTATACATTTTCGAAGAATGTCCATTTTTTTAAGTAATTTAAAAAAAAGTAGAGGTATTTTTTTTTTCTCGAATAGTCATTCGTAGGTCCATCCTCTGGTGCCGGTTTATCGTTGAATTTTGGGACATGTTGTATATATTGTGTTCCGGTGCGTGGTGTGCGGGTGTCGCGGCGCGGGCAGCGAGCGCGTGTCAATGTGAGTCCATCCAAATATATGTCGGCGGTACCATGTTTCCATCGCCGCCAGACATTATAAAGTTACACAGTGGGCGTAGTGAGGTTAAAAGTCGGTACCAAAGCAATGAAAATAAAATGTTCCAAACGAATCAACCTTGTAATACGCACAACTTAACAAACAGGAATAGCATAACAACTAATGTATAGCTACAGCTAGGTAATACGGAATGCGGACGGTTTCTACAAGAATTGTTGTTCGCCCGATGAAGCCTAAATGTTTGCGCTTGCTTGTCGCTCCTAGAATCCGTCAAGCGCCAACTGATGGCACTGGCGCATGGCGTGCCGAATGAACGGTTTGACAATGGATGACTGACAGTGTTGTTAGCCCGAGTACGACATACATTTCTATGGTACCAATCTGGAAGTGTAGTTTCTCCAAAAATCTGTCACTTTGATGTTATATGAGCTGTCAAACTGATTGCGTGGCCGGTATTTATCTAAAACTATTTATTTTTGCAACGGGTTGTGTTCTAAATAATTGTGTCACAAAATGTTTTTTACAATAACCCCAAAGGGGGCTGTCCTTTCGGACAAATAAGCATCGCTATATAAAAAAAGTAATAATCAAAATATTTATCTGCCACAGTGTACATGGGCCTTAACAATTTCACAGTGAAAAAAAGTGGATTCGTTTTAAGTGGGTATACATTAACTGGACCCAGGCCAGGAATAAGTTACGTGACCCAGATAAAAGAAAAGGTCGCTGACATGTCGTGTAAAGAAGTCAAGGAGGCCGCATTCGATAGACTTACCCCCGAATACTGAAATGCAACTCAGATTTAAGCACGTCTCAAGCGACGAATATTTGACAGTTTTCAATGAAAATCTGTCAAATATTCGTCGCTTGAGACGTGCTTAAATCTGAGTTGCGCTTCAGTATTCGGGGGTAAATTGGAGAAAATTGCTTTAAAACCCCGACAAGAGCTAAGCTCTTAAATTTAACAAGAAGCTCTTTGGTTGCAATTAAAACCCACTCGCATCTGTCAGTTTTGACGTTATTTTGTGCTTCGATTGCAATAAAAAACTAATTTAAACAACACTTATCTTTGACAAGGAACGATTGCAACGAGACTGAATATTGACGTAATAAACATGAGATAGCGAATAGGAACTTCACTTCGTTAAATTAGCATGGCACTAGATAGATTGTGATTCATTTAGAGCTCCAATAATTAAATAACAACTGATAGTTATAGTTTGTTCAGACATTATTCAGATACATACGGAGTATGGATGTGACAAAACAGTTTTGTGTTGTAAAGTTCCGTGAAATGCTTTTTTTGGAAACAGAAGAATATCAACTAGTACCATCTTCGTGGATTTTAGCGGGTTCAAAGAAGGATGCTATGATAGCCTTTCCATTAATGAACAAAACAAAACTCTTAGATATAGTGCGAAAGAAGGAACCACCTTGTGAAAGATGGCTGTCTTTTCCTGCTAGTATCGAATTTGAAACTGGTGAGTGACATTATTTGCAAGTAATACATATTACATACCTAACTGGCCTCAGCTCAGTTGATAGTAGCTCTGCCTTCGGCGCCGTAGGTCGTGGGTTCGATCCCCATCACCGAGAACCACACAAATATTTGTGATGAACACAGATGTTTGTTCTCTGTCTGGGTGTTATATTGTAGTCTAAGTATGTATTTACAAAAAAATGCAGATAATTATTATATCAGCTATCTGGTTCTCATAGTACAAACCTGCTTAGTTTGGGGCTAGATTGTGTTGAGTGGATTGTCTACAATATTTATTAATTTTATATTTATTTACATTTGGACTCTCAAAAACATGCTAGTTAAATAAATGATTGATGTGTAATTCGTGATTTTTATTTGTTTCAGACGATTTCGAATACGCGAACGTATTTCTTGATCTATTACGATAACAGCCTCTGCGAGGTGTTATATAAAATATAGCACCTAGTCATAATTTATCGTCAGAATTGTAGTTTTTAACTCGAAGAGCTCAAAAACGTTATATGAGTGCAAGTTTAAGCGCTTACAACCCATTTCAGGGTCAACCGTTTTACTAATTTTTATAATTAGTTATCATGGGTTTTACACCTCATATTGAAAATATTATGCCAGCCAGCGTATAGCATCTCCAACATTCATCAACCCTCTCGTTTATAATAATTTCCAACTGGTCATACGAATAAGCTGGCATCTATACGAATAAGGTAGTAATGCACACAATGTACATTTTATTCGATAGTCAACTTAATCACACTATTATTAACGTACACTTGCGAACACAGTAAAAATATGTAGACATTAGACATGCGACACAAATAAAACTCGAATGTTTACAAAAATACATTATGTATATTAAATAACCTTTAGGGTTATCCATTTAAGATATAAAGCAAAAATAACTGAAAATAAAAGGATTTTTCTAGATATTCCTCAATTGTTGTTACTAGAGTATATTTATATACCTATACTAGCGGCCGCCCGCGGCTTGATACGCCCCGTCACCATTACTTTTTTGTTTAATGTGTCCTAAATCCTTCTCCTGGTTCTAAGCCCCACCAATTTTCAGCTAAATCGGTTCAGCTGTTCTTGAGTTAACTTTCTTTTAAATATATAGATAATATATGTACCTATATATCCCCTCCTCATCATAACTATTAAAAATATCTTCTTTATAAAAACTACTGAGCCTGGAAGAAATGCACGAGTTAAATGTTGAAGAATAGCATAGAGATTTTTTGCTATTAGTATATTCGTTCGTAAAATTCATTAGATTATTCCTGACGGCAAGCTTAGACAATAACATTAAGTATGACGCAATTATCGACCTGCCTGTGACTAATAACACCGACACAAGCTGTGTAATCTATAACTATCTCTTTCGCACTCGCGCATCAGTTCCATTTATACTCAGTGAGCGTCCTTTTCGTACGTGATATCAGACGTCTCGCGGCATAAACGATGCGAATATATTTTCCCTATAAATATTAAGAGTGCCAAGGTCAATCAAGCCATATTATTGAAATCAGCTCAATTGCTTGGACAGTAGGCACAACGTTGGCATATAAACGTAAGCTATGTATATAATTGGTGCTGTGTTTACTTTAATCCGAACAAAACCAGTTTTACAGTGAGAAATTAGGCCGAGTCCAAATTCAACAGGCTATTTACCAAACAACATCTTTACAAAAAGATATAAAGTAAAATAAAATCCCAATGATCGTGATTTTCAATAATCGAAAAAGATTTTGTTCCAAATTAATGTGAACAGTTTCTAAACGTACTTAGTGTACGTCATTGAATACCAATTTATTTCGTCAGATAACCGAGTTTGAAGATGTATAGTATACTCGTAGGCGCCGCCCTGGATGCTTTGTATTTTTATCGATTTTATTTTCAGATGAGTAAAGAGAAAGAGTTTAAGTTTCATGTGATTGAGTTATTGGATCCTCCATACACAGATCCTGAAAAATATGTTTGCGTTCCGAACTCTTGGATAAGGTTACGTGAAGAATCGGATGGTTTAGCTCTTGTTAAATTTCCCGATGAAGAACTATCACAAATAAAGAAACGTGTTGAGAAGAAACAAGAATTCTCAGAAGAATGGACAGTTTTTGTCGCTGATATAAAGCACAGTACATGTAAGTTGCGACCATTATCGTTTTATGTGTTCTCTGTAGGGCCTCTTTTCGGGTAGCCAGCAGATAGTATCTAATACCATTTGGCAAACAGTTCAACCTCCATTATGTTTTCTAAAAACTATTTGCTGCGATTGACTTCAAGTTGCTATTCTATTTCTGAACTGCTAATATTTCCTTTGTCAATAATAATACAAGTCTAAAAGCGTATTCGACATAGTTTGGGTACTTAAAACTATTTTCTTTTTATAGACTCCTATAAAGGCGCAAGCAACTATATCAAGATATTGAATAAAATATCCGATCAAGAGCAGAGCAGCACGAAAAACGTCGAAGGTATTTAATGTTCGGTTGACATTTAAAAGTATTCCTTTTGATTAGGTTATTAGGTCGCTAATAGTTAATAATTGCATTTCAGGTGTACCATCAATATCGGACAACGAAGTTATCGAATCACAATCGAGCTCAGAAACAAACAATGTCCGTACAACTTCAACTCTAAACAGTGATGCGGAACCAGTGAGTAAAGAAATACCAAAGCAACTAGACATGACTAATGCCGAAGCAAGAAAAGGCCGAAAGAAAAGAAAAGTTAGAACTGCCTATTCTTCCCCCAAAGCCAAAAGATATTTGATAAGACAGGCACTCAGAATATCTTTACCAGGCAATGTTGCCGTTAGTTTGCCAGATCTTCCGAAAACTAGCCATTGTGTTGAAGTTAGCGATAAGACTAACAACAACCAAAAAAAAGAACCATCAGCAAAGAACACTTCGGAGTTAATGAGAAAATTGCTAATTATAAAGGCTCTACGGTCAGTCTTAGGTGATGATTTCAAAGGAGCATTGGAAGTACTTCATAATGAGTTTGAAAGAAACCATTTATTAATAGAGAAAATGCGGCTTGCTTTTGTGAGTAATTGTAATATCATAAAAGAGTTGATTGAGCTAACGAATGATGCCAGCAATCCTGATATTAGTGAAATAGATTCTGCAATCTCAGAATTAGAAAATAGTATGATGGAAGTCAATTTAAATGAAAGCAATTCAGTTAAAACAACCGGATCAAAAGTACAAAATAATACTCGAAAGGTAGAGAAGAAACACAACAGTGACGATACAGTAGTAATAAATAACAATCCACTGAACAAGCTTCGTGGCCAAGCGCGCAAGTTTACTTTACCTCCAGAATACGATCCCAACGACTCAAGATGGACCCTAAAGCATCGAGAAATGAAAAGCGGTCTTGTTGAACTCCTACCATATTCACGGGTGTACATAAACGCCATCCAACTAAACTATAGTAAACTATCGTCGAAAGATAGCAAAACCCTTACACGAAAGTTGTTACTAGAAGTTTTTAGCGAGAACGCATTAAGTATATGTTCTCTAACTGGACAAAAAGCCAATGCATTTGACGGAACGAGTGTAAGGCCCGGTCTAGATGAACATGCAAGAACTGTTTTATTGAACTTTGTTAAGAAACATGCCACTGAACAAAATTGGGTTGAATTTGATTCGAAGCAGTTTTCGAACATTATTCGTAACAAAATGCAAGAATTTAGAGCCAAACATCAAAATACTGACGAAAGCAGTTAAGCTGTAAGGAAATATTGCTGGCGTGATCATTTAATTAATTAGCTGATTGAAGTATTGTTTAGGACAATCTAAAAATATAGCCTTAATTTTTTTGTGATAACATAAATAATCAAAATCGTAAAAAAAAAATCTGTTGTGGCAATAATTCTTGTCTGATTTGCTACATGAAACAGCTGTGCCTCCGATTGCATTTATATATTTTTAAGTTCCCACGCATTTTATTTCGTACAAGTATTAGTTTTAGAATCTGGTGGTCTCCAATTTTAACGAGATCGTTTTTTTCTTTTCTTTGGTAGACGAAATGTGGTAGCAAAACTCCGACTTCGGTACCCAAAGTCCCAGTGCATTTACAATATTTCGTTACCAAATGTTGTTTTCGTTTCGCCTACGTGTCTCTTTCTTTTGCATGGAAAAATGATGAGACAACAGCTGTGACTACGTAACGTATTTTTGCTGTCCCATCTTTTCTCCATACAAAAGACAGAGACACGTAGGTGAAACGAAAACAACATTTGGTAACGAAATGTGGTAGCAAAACTCGAACTTCGGGTACGGGTACAGGAGCCAGTAGTTTTCATAATATCGACTTAACTGTGGCTATTCTTTTGAACTATTTTGCTCGGTACCCTCTTAACCAGTCGTGTGTACGCAGTCTATGAATATTTTTGTAAAATACTTCTGAGAGCTGTACGAAACAGTTATTGTTGTTTTTGGCTCCTTGTTCCTATTATTGTTATTAAAGTATACGTATAATGATATAATGAGTTTAATTTTTTTTATTTTACCAGTATAGCAGTGCAGCTAGATCGTGCAAAACTATCATCTCAGCATTACGTCGCCATCTTTTTATCTTCCGACTTGTGATGTGTCTCGTCGCCCGGTCTCAGTAGGGATGTCTTATTCCCGAATACGGCTAACGTAATTATGTAATGTCATGAAATGCATACCAAAAAATACTGTGTATATAGTAGTGGGTATGTATGGATGTATAATGTAGGGTAGGTAACCAATGCCATCTTATTTTTATAGGACTCCACCTCGGTACCTAAACTAAGCCAAGGCCTGTGTAAGAATATACAGCGTGTAAAAAGACGACTACCGAATACGAAAGGGGGTGAAACAGCACCCCAAAACCTAACTAAAAAAAAATATTTTTGTCCAAAAAAAAAATTATAGCCGGATAAAAACAATGTTTTAAGATTTTTATTTATTTCGGCAGCCAGCAATGTACGCATTCACGTAGGTAAGTTCGCAAGTGCCTACTAATGTAGGTAGGTAGCAAATTGATATTTGGTAGGTAGGTACTTACCTAATTCTGCTGTAGCCTTGGTCAAACCAGAAATTGTTCAAACTGAGCTCCACCGCGTTCATGGCACAGCTGAGTTTTCAGCTGAGTTTTATGCGATACTATGGTTCCACGGCCCCTGAGCAACTTCGCTGCAGTTCGCGTTCCTACCCGAGGGTTTCTCCCAACATAATTCAAGACCTGCTCTTCTACCCGAAGATCTACGTCTCTGCCACCTCCGCGCCTTTGGGGCGTAATTCTCTCGTTATTCAGAACCCTCTGATAGGCAGCCGTGATGACTCTAGCATCAGACGGGTGGTGTTGGTTCGGGTACCTATCGCGGTAAATACGCAAGGCTCGTGACGCATTTCCGTAAGCTTCACCATAGCACATACCTAAGCATTTTTGTCCATACTCCCTCGCACTAAACATTATGAATACCTATCTAATTAAACACTGTCACTGTTCTATCTAAATTAATAAATAATCCTCAACACTTCACAAATTAATAAAAAAACGCACACACTAATAAAATTAACTAAATACCTAAACAACTACGTTATTAAAAAAACTACTACAAAAAAAAACACTGAAAAGAAAACAAAAAGTCTTTCGCGAAAGATAATGCAATTTGTATGCAACGCGCAAGCTTCCAATACGAGTATTGAACACCAACTAAAAATCAAATCAAAACATTCAAGAAATTAGGTAAGTAGGTAATTCCCCAAATCCTTTGAAAAAAGCCGCAAAAGACACCGCGAATCTTTTTAGACGCGCTGGCGCCCGCTCCGTCATTTATCTTATAAGTGCTCTAATCTAATGTTCCTAAGGTTCAGATTTCTATTTAGCTACATTGTCTTTTGACTAAATGCCGCACCACAGGTCATGCCTATTGTAAAATACCTACCGAACAGTGGCTCGGCTCTGTGGTCGCGGGTTAAATTTCCGCCACGGGAAAAATGTTTGTATGAACCTTAGATAAGGCTTAGACGCAGGAGGTTGCGGATTCAATTATCGCAGCAGGACAAATGTTTATTTGGACTTCAGGTACGAAATTCGTCTCTGGTCGATCTCTGTAGCGCAGTTGATATAGCGGCCGGGTTAGACAACCCTCCTGGGTTGCGGGTTCGATTTCCAGACAAATTGTTGCATAAACTTTACGTTCGATTCCCGGCGCGGGACAAATGTTTGTATGAACTTCAGATAAGTGATTTATTACCGTCTGCCCCCACGAACGACCCCCTATGGCTTAGAGGCAGGAGGTTGTGGGTTCGATTCCCGCCGCGGGACAAATACTTGTTTGTATGAAAAAATACGTAAATCGTAACACAAATCTAGTAGATGGGTTAGGTACTCTTGCTACTCTTGCCTACTGCGTTTATGTTTGGTTCGAGTGTTCCAAGCAGTAGTAGTATGATATTAGGTATGATTCCATTATACGGCCGCAAATGAAATTAATTGTACACAAGTGCCCAGTAGGTTTTGACTTGCTATTGTTAGTAGCTAATATTACCTACTAACGTTGGTAGATACGTACAAGCAAGATTAGAAGGTAGTATGTTTTTTTATTTTTTTATTTCAGCTAATGATGAGACGTTCAATAGTCAGTAATAAGTTTTTTAATGACTCAGTGATTTAATTTAGTGCTGGTTTTACCATCTTAGTATGTAGGTAACTACTCAGTCTTTCCCAAAACCTAAGCGTTCGTGACGTAGCTGGCTAAGCAGATCAACGAAGTTAAGCAGATTTCCGCGTAGTCACCATTTGGATGGGTGACCGCCAGTGGCAAATTCAACTGAGCGCTTCGGATTCAAAGTTGTTAGGCCATGACGGAGGCCTTCGCGTGGCCTAATAACTCCATTACCAGAGTTGGCCACTGACTCGTACGAACTTACTACTTAACTTACAGACAAGTGCTTACTCAAGTGCATTTAAAATCCTTTCACCACACTTAGTTCGAAAGTACCAGTGACACGATAAGAAGTGCTCAAGTTAGGGCCTAAGCAATTTAGGTAAGTGAGTACTTAAGTTCTTACCTTATTGTACCTAGGTACCAGGATACTTGCAATTTGTTTAAATTTTGTTGTTTACGCGGTACCTACCTAAGATTCTGTTGTTTGTAGAACCATAGACAAAGGAAAACAAGTCTGTCTATGGTAGAACTAAGGCAGGCTAGCCGTCTAGGTTCTCTAGGACCTAGAGAACCTGGAGTCTAGGTAGTGGCGCAGACGCGGAGTCACGTGACTCGATCGTCGATAGAGCGCGCGCGCTCGGGGCGTGTTGTCACGGGAGTCTCTCGTCTCGCTCGTGCGCTCGATCAATGACCCAGGGCGAGTTCAGCTGTTCGTGCGTGCAGAATCTGCTTACGCGTACATTGCTGTTTTGTTTATTTTATTTGTTTTTTGCTTTTATAAATGAGATAATTAAGTAGATATGGTATTATTATGGTGTACTATGTGTATGTAACTAGAAAAAAAATTAAGAGGACGTACATAAGTCAACATATTTTTCGAGTTTTTTTTTCGCTAAATATCTTCAGAATCATGGTCTGATTGCAACCCCTCAGTTTTCGGTAGTAGTCTTTTTACACGCTGTATACCATACTAGCTGTGCCCGCGAATTCGTCCGCGTGGAAAAGTGTCTTATATGGTTTCAAATGTTCCGAAATAAATGAATAGAGTCTGTTCAGAAAGGGAGTCGTGGGATTTGAGGGCGCTGCTGTGCTTAATTACCTTTTTTTGTTTAGTGGGCTATACAATAGCGCGTCTGTTGCGTTTTGATCCTATCACAACTAGTGTACTAAATTTAAGTGCCTTTGTTTAATTTTTATGATGCAAAATGCTGACAGAAAGAAAGGGATGAGCTGCCATATAAAAATCGAAACGTTAGTTCACAATTTAGCCACGACTCTTTCTGAAACAGCCATATTAATAAACGCAATTTAAATTTAGTCATCGTTTAAAGTTAGCTAGCCCTGTCACTTTTTGTCAATACCCAGTGGTAAGATGGCAATAGTTGAAGCACAGCTTATCTTTTGGCATATTTTTATGAATAAGGGCTATAAGGATATGTTGTTGTACCTGCAGGTAGATAAAGTCCTGCTGGGCGCGGTCAGCATCCTGTACGACGGGTCAGTGGTGGGCGCGGTGGGCACGGCGCAGGTCGCGCTGGAGGCTCGCTTGCACAACGTGCCTGTGCTGGTTGCTTGCGAGACGCACAAGTTCAGCGAGCGCGTGCAGACCGACGCGTTCCTCCACAACGAATTGCGTATGCACACTTATACACTCGCATATTATAGATAGTGCAATCCACGAAGGCGCGCCCCACTATTCCTCCTAACCGTTTATAGTATATGTGTGCAAGCTTCCGTCAATGTTTGAGTGTTATCGGTACACACTAATTACCTATGAGTGCACACGACCACAACAATGAATAGACTACGGTTCGCGACTGCCGCTCGGAGCAAACTCCCCGCACCCCGCGAGGGGCGCGTCTTCGTGAATTGCACTATCTATATACAGGGTTATTCATTATTAGCTACAAATACTCAGGAATTAGGTTCATCAAATAAAATATTTATGAAATGTTTTTTTTTAAGTTTTGTTACGAAAATCCCGAGAAAATCGATGAAGATTATTTTTTCGGATCATTGGTGCGTTGTTACATCTAAAAGTCCATTTCTAGGGTATCCCAAAAATCAACGTCAAGCCGAAAACGGGCGATGAGCCAAGGCTTGATAGTTATCAAAAAATGATTTGTCATGTACCTTTCGAATTAGGAGTATTTAAAGATACCCTGTGGTGATATTTTATGTCATGTGACTACAAATATTAACTTTTCGTGATACTTTTTTCTGTAATGTAACCATGAATAACCCTTCTGCAAATGAGATCTTAACTGCTTCAGTTTTAAATTAAATCGTGGATTTCTGGCCAACATTTAATTTAAATAAATTGTTGACATCACTGGTCTGACCACCGGTGTTGTTCTAGATCTTATGTGATGTTTCCCCCACAGGTGACCCCGATGACCTGAACTCCGTCGGCAACGAAGACTGGGCCCTCAAGAACTGGCGCTCCATGCCTCTCGCGATCCTCAACCTGGCCTATGACGTCACGCCGCCCAAGCTCGTGACCGCTGTTGTCACCGAGCTTGCCATTCTGCCGTGCACCAGCGCTCCGGTCGTGCTCAGATTCCGAGCCACCGCGTATGGGATCTAGTACTGAAATGACCTGTTACATTTACTTTTAATGTTTTTAGGCACTTGTCCGA
Source organism: Thera obeliscata (assembly GCA_947578465.1). Lineage (NCBI taxonomy): Eukaryota > Metazoa > Arthropoda > Insecta > Lepidoptera > Geometridae > Thera > Thera obeliscata. The sequence continues at coordinate 13,783,060 of OX387916.1, forward strand.
CCGTCGGTGACCCAGCAATTATTACCATCATCCACAGCCCTAATTCAGGAGTAGGGATTAATGTCATGTGACTAGAGAGTGATCAGTATGAATGTAGATGGATATTTGGGTAGAGGCCAAAGAAAAGATGGATAAACAGTGTGAAAGATGACATGAATACCCCAGATAAAGGTAGGATAAGGGCAGGAAGAAGAAAATCCACAGCCCTACTTCACCCAAAGCTGGGTATAGGCCTCCCACAGTTTGTGGCACGATCTTGCAAGCGATTAGTTATCAAATATTTTCTCGGTCAAGAAACATGCATCAGTAAAAGAGACATAGTAATATTTGATCGCTAGCCGCACAAACTCCGGCAAAAACTCTGTCTCCACTATTTTATAGCCCAGCGACAAAACTACAACTACACACCGGTTTCTAGTTGTTCCCCCCTTCTCGCTCATCATTGGCGGTGGGACAAGTGCCTTAAGTGTCTCGGGACAGTTCAGTATTTTTGTAGGTCCCACTTTTATTACATTGTGTACAATTAACGGAAATGTAAACTTACCAAATATAGGTATCAGTGATATTTGTAGGAAAACGTCCATCGACAAATTATGGATTGACCGTGCGTTGTATGTACCTAAGAGCTTCCTACAACTTAAAGATTTGTATATCAATCAAGCAAACGGTAATGGCAAAATAATGAAAAAACATGCACATCTTTGTGACTCTGAAGATAGGTTCAAGGAAACTGCCGAAGTGTTTTCAGAAAACTTCGCTCACTCTATTTATTGATGGAGTGATATCTCTCTATTGAATACATTTAAAACTCTGTTCATGTTTATAATATGGCAAACAATAATCTATGCATTACGACGCCATCTTTTTTTCCTGACTAGTGATGTGTTTCATTACTCTGTCCCAGTAGTGATGTCTTAAGACGTAGGAATTTAGGAATAATTATTCCTAAAACGGCTATCATTATATACCTACTAAACAGTACGACAAACTATGTGTATTACTGTGTACTGTAAAAATGTCTAAAGGATGCAGTGGGTATAGAAAACTCTTAAGCACAAAAAATGCTCAAGATCTGCAAAGAAAATTTAAAACAAGAATATGAAAAGTATGTGAACATCATGAACTGAAAGAAAGCTCTACCTTGTCGATAAACTATTAAACTATTTGATAGTGTATAACTGCCTTGCAGAATATAAATGCAGATCCTTATTTCTTGAACTGATCTTAGGACAAGGTAGAGTTCATGGTCTGAATACAGTAAGATAGTGTTAAATGTGGATAAAGGGCCTATTTTATACGTATGTATTTTCTATAATAGAGTTGTACTCTAGTTTTATAAATTCTTTTCACTCCTTGGAATTTAATCTCTTTAAGCCAGTCTAATGGTTGTACTTAGCATCAGGTGAGGTTGTGGCCAAAGAAAGGTCTATATTGTATTAATCTAAGTATGTATTTACAAAAAAATATATAAGTATTATATCAGCTATCTGGTTTCCATTGTACAAGCTCTGCTTAATGTGGGGCTAGATAGTGTTGTCTGTCCTTAATATTTATTTTATTTTATGTTATAAAAAAAAACTGCAAAGAACTTTCTGCAGTATCGTAAACCATATCAATGTTGTCCAACTATAATTGATAGTAGTCTATAGATTTAGTAATATGCTTGTATTTCTGAAAATAGCTACCTATGATTCATTATTCAATATAATATTTTAATCGATGTTACCAATAGATGTTTCTAAATGTTGTGACTAAACATTGAAGGATTGTGTTGCTAGTATTTTTTTTTCATTAAACAAATAATTCCTGTACCGCTTTCCTGACTAGAAAAAAAAATGTAGTTATCAGATGCATTAATTATGTTCCATAATCAATTTTAATATATTTTAATATTATTCGATGTCTGATGTGCCTAAATGTTTTGACCAAATAATAAAGGATTGTGTTGCTAGTATTTTTTTTTTTCATTTAACAAATAATTTCAGTACCGCTTTCCTGCCTAGAAATAATATTTAAGTTATCAGAGGTATAAGTTATATTCCATAATCAATTTTAATATTATACTATGCATGTAACCAATAGATGTATCTAAATGTTGTGACTAAATATTGAAGGTTACTATGTGTTTCCTTGTAGCATAGTGCTTAATTTTTGCACAAGTATTTTTTATTTATGTAATTGTTTTTCGTTCCGCTTTACTGTCTAGTAATAAGGCGAAAACTATCTATTGAATACAGTTAGAACTTTGTATAACTTTAAACCACGGAAAACAATTATCTACGCAATACGACGCACGCTATCTTTTTTATTCCCCGACTAGTGTTGTGTCTCGTGGGCCGATCTTAGTAGGGATGTCCTATTCCCAAAGCCGGCTATAGGTACCGGCATATAACTTTAGCGCTGACCGTTATTGCGCAGAAGTCAAAAATAAGGGCGTGCGTAGCGCTGATTGGCTCTCCAGTCGCACTCTGCTCTCTGTACCAAGGTATCCCTTCGGCGTATCGCTCAGCGCTAAAGTTATGTGTATAAAATATTTAAGTTATCAGAGGTGTAAGATTCGATTATATTCCATATATTACATAATCAGTATATTTTAATTGATGTGAACGCACCTAGTAGGTACCTATCTATTGATGTGTCTAAATGTTGTGTCAAAGTATTGAAGGTGTGACTTTGTGTATCCATGTACTTATATACGGTTTTGTAGTTATTTATGATATGATGTGCCAATTTCATCTTTTGATTTGTAACAGTAAGCGCTCGTGACTTAGTTTGTAACGCGTCATGTTTTTTTTAGGGACCGTCTGAGCATCACTCAGTGTGGTCACCATTTAGGTGTTAATTTCTTAATTTATATAGTTTGCCGTTTATTTTATTCATAAATTCAGATTAATATATTACTTTACAAAATTAATATATATATAACTTAGGCACTTTTATAAAAAGCCTAAGGACCTAGGTTAAAAACCCTCGACTGTGTTACTATGAGGATGTGATTTTATTATTTTTTGTGTATCAATGTATAGATACACAAGCTCAAAACTTTTCTATGTGTGCTTATTAAATGTCTTATAAAAAACTGGCCTTTCTGTATTTAGTCTTAGCTTAATCCCTGTGTGGCAGGTAAGATTCAGTGTCTAGGCAAAATAAAATAGGAACTACATAAAGAGGGTGTAATTCTTTTGTGAAACCAACAATTTTACTCTCTTAATTGTCTCTCACTCTAATGTCTGTGTGGGACAAATAAATAAGTTTTCTTATTTTCTTATAATAAACATTTTGGTGCAAAAATGTGCTGAGTTCCTAGGTCTCTATTCTCTCCGCTCAAGACGAAGTTTTTGGAATGAAACGACGAAATTGGTCAATCCCTGGTTGAGGAGTTGGAAGGAACTATGCCCAAAGAGTAGAAGTGCTATAGTTGGAGAGGTATTTAATAAACTATAGTTTAAAAAACTAAAAAAAACGCTTTTATAACTAATTGAACTAAAAAGTTAAAAATAAAACTGTTTTCAATTGAAAATTTATAATTATTATTGTACAAAAAGCGTGGGGTGCTTTTTTAGGGTTCCGTAGCCAAATGGCAATAACGGAACCCTTATAGATTCGTCATGTCTGTCTGTCTGTCTGTCTGTCCGGCCGTGTCACAGCCATTTTTCTCGGTAACCATAAGAGCTAGACTGATGAAACTTGGTGAGTAGATGTATTCTGTGAACCGCATTAAGGTTTTTACAAAAAATAGAAAAAAAACTATAAATTTTGGGGGTCCCCATACTTGAAACTGAAAATCAAAAATGTTTTTTTCATCAAACCCATACGTATGGGGTATTATGGATAGGTCTTCAAAAATTATGTTGAGGTTTCTAATATAGTTTTTTTCTACAACTATAAATTTTGGGGGTCCCCATACTTGAAACTGAAACTCAAAAATTTTTTTTTCATCGAACCCATACGTGTGGGGTATCTATGGATAGGTCTTCAAAAATGATGTTGAGGTTTCTAACATCGTTTTTTTCCAAACTGAATAGTTTGTGCGAGAGACACTTCCAAAGTGGAAAAAAGTTGGTCCCCCCCCCGTCTAACTTAAGAGAATGATAAATCCAAAAAAAATATATATTGTACATTACTATGCAAACTTTCAACGATATTTGGTTTGAACGAGATCTAGTCAGTAGTTTTTTTTTTATACGTCATAAATCGTAAACCGCAATTTACCTTTCGACGAACTACAAAAACCTTTATATTATGTTAATTGATGCTACGGAACCCTTCATGGGCGAGTCCGACTCGCACTTGGCTGCTTTTTTTATAATAACTTCAGATATAATAAACTATTGATAAAATATTTACAACAATCAAAATCAAGCCCCCCACGCTTTTTGTACAATAATATAAATTTTCAATTGATTATAACAGTTTTATTTTTAACTTTTTAGTTCAATTAGACCCTTGGACTGGCAACTGTCGATCTGGTGGATTTCTTCAAAATCATCACATCTGCGCATCATCCGATTCTTGGATTATCGCACCGTCCTCCACCGTCCTCAGTATTTGTACGAAATTAACGGCATTAACCTATAGCTGCACTTCTCTAACCTAGTCACTGGCTTCGTTGAAGAATAGAGACAGGTAGCAAATGTTCATAAAAATACGGCCAACGGCGACAAAGTTCCAAAGTTCATTTTATTTACGCGCACTTTCGCGGCCGGTCATCGTGTAACAAGTTTGTGTTTTGTTGCTGGTTTACAGGGTAAAAAGTGAATTATTTTGTTGTTGGTGCTATTGTAACGATGAACAGGTAAGTTTTTAATGTTTTTACATTCAATTGGTTTCGGTTTTGATAAGTTTTCATTCAAAACCTTGCTAATTTCATCAGCCACCTATTTTTTTTCTGCGAAGTTCTCCAACAAAATCTCTTTGTTTAGACTTAAAATCTAACTGTCCTTACTAAAAAACCAGTGGAATAGGTCAACAATACATATTTTTATGTTATTTAAGTGTCATATTGTTAGAATGTAATTAGGTTTCTTCAAAATAGTGAAATAAATACTAGCATTCCATACATGATCCAAGAGTGGGACGTTCCGCAGTCCGAGAAATCCTTGGCACTGTTATCATAGAAAATCTCTTTGTTTAGACTTAAAATCTAACTGTCCTTACTAAAAAACCAGTGGAATAGGTCAACAATACATATTTTTATGTTATTTAAGTGTTATATTGTTAGAATGTAAGGTTTCTTCAAAATAGTGAAATAAATACTAGCATTCCATACATGATCCAAGAGTGGGACGTTCCGCAGTCCGAGAAATCCACTATGATAACATGGCACTGTTATCATAGAAAATTGCAAGTTTTTAATTGTTGAATTTCTAAATGTTTTTGTATGGTAATAGGTTATTTTTTTATCATGAATCTTTTATAAATATATTCATGTTTTTGGATATCAATGTTTTTGTCTAACTCATTGAACCTACTTTGTACTACATCACATAAATTCCAAGTGTGTATTTCCATCCGTTTTCTAAATCTTTGACTTCGAGTAGCGAAGTGTACATTTGTAAACAAGTAATAATTAATATTCAATTAGTTAGAATATTTCAAGCTGATTTCAAAGAGGTATAATTACTACAGAGTGATAGTAGAAAAATAAAAGAGAATCATCATTTATTTACAAAGCGGCATGCGCGCGCCGACCTCTAACGAAGGTAGTGTGCACATCCGCCATTTTTCGCAAATCGTGGTGCAGACGAGGGGTAAAAGCGTTTTTTTTAGTTTTTTAGACTATAGTTTATTTTTAACTTTTTAGTTTTTTTTTACATATTCTTTTTTTCATATTATTGCATTGTCATCGACCTTTGACAGGTGTGCAAAGTTTGAATCAAATCTGATCGTTCAAAGTAGGTTTTTTTTTTTATTTAATTCTTTTCTTTTTTTATTATTATTATTTTTTCATATTATTGCATTGTCATCGACCTTTGACAGGTGTGCAAAGTTTGAATCAAATCTGATCGTTCAAAGAAGGTTTTTTTTTATTTCTTTCCATTTTTTTTTTCATATTATTGCATTGTCATCGACCTTTGACAGGTGTGCAAAGTTTGAATCAAATCTGATCGTTCAAAGTAGGACAAAATCGAGCTCAAAGGGGTCGGTTACATACATACATACATACAGGTGAAGCTAATAAAAGCGTTATAAAAACTAGAAGCTCCATGAATTATGGCTATATGTTTGTTGGTTTATTTTTTTAACTATTGATAGCTATGAGTCTACAATTATATATTTTATAGCAGTACAAGGTCATCAGAGCAGGTATGGCCAATTCACCTATAAAAATAAACTATTTTGTTAAATTAAAACACTTTATTACTGCACAGACATCACTTATTAAATGCATAGAACTAGAAAGTGTTGATTACAAAGCACAAACATACTGCATTCATAAAATTATTCTTTATGATGATCAGACTTATGAATAGAGAAATCTAATCTTACATAAATAATTACTAGTAAGAACAAAGCATAGAGAAAGCCGACAACCAGCAATGGCTCCTGGAACATCAGAAGTCGAGGGAATGAATAGCGTAGCTGGAAGTCTTGGATATGGTTCTCAACAACATTCTTCTTAATAAACTTGATGACTGGACGACCCTTGGTATCCAAGTATGTGTAGTGTAGACTGTCTGGCAACCTCGTCACCGAATAAGGAATGTTCAGTTTGCTTCCCACTGATCCCTCAGGCAAAATGATCTTGGTGACGATTTCATCAACTTGCATATCATCGAAAATGTGGTCCACCACTCTCATCTTGAGCAAGTAATCATTGCCAGAATGGTACAAGTATTCATAGCTGGGGACATTGTAGCCAAGAGTGTAGTGGGTCCTCCAGCCACCGAAAAGAGGGTATCTTGGTCTGAGATCCAACTCCACAGAATCCTTCTTCAATTTCATGTTTGATGTGGAGATGTTGCCGTTGCTGTCACGGTAGTACACATCGGAGGCAGAAGCTGGAAGAAGTGTTTTGTAGGATCGCACACTAGCTGGGCCACTGTGATGGTCTTGTTGATAGTCATAACGAGAGAATGCTCCCTTCAGTTTAGCTCCAGTGTGCTCAATCTCAATTACTTCTTCAACGGCAATGTTGCCCCAGTGAGACACTTCAATCAATCTCTCAATACGTGTTACAGTCAGGAATGGAGAATTATTCTTGTAATGTAGGCTCAATTCTTTTTCAGTAAATGGTCCAGTGTTTGGGTAGGGGCCGTAAACTATAGATCCGTCCTGTTGAGCGAACGGCTTAACTTTGGTGAACGCCTCCACACTCTTCGTGTTCATATTGACTGCAGTCTTTTGAGACGTGACATAGTACGGCGTGTAAGCGTACAAGTTGCCGATGTATTTGACCAGCTGGTCCTCCTGCTGAGAGATAGCAGTGGGATAGGGCTGTAGAGCCTTCGTGAACACCGCTTCTGTAACTACGTACACTGTAGCCCCGCCATTGAGTGCTTCTCGTAGTTCAACACGCCAAAATTTGACGTAGTCATAACCTTTCACAGTGGTCTCCGCAATGCGAAGATCTTTACCGTTGCTATCCTTGGCACCTATAAATGCTAAGGTATTCTTCGCAGAAGCTTCTACAGCTACCAAGAAGTTCTTCACCGGCGATTTCCCTGTGTTTTCCAAGGTAATTTTCGAGACAATTTTCACGAGCTGCGATGAGATATCAATCGTTCTGTCTACATTTTTAAGCTTTAGCTCACTTGCAATATTATCAACATTGACGCTGTTACTATTTATAGCTAAATACAATACGAAGAAAACACAAAAATGGAACTTCGCCATTGCCGGTTTCCAGAGTGCATTCACTTAAGTGGGTGATAGACGTACGTACTTAAAGTACGCGGTTTTTAAGATCGCGAACTTACTCGGCTCGACGTTGGTGACACACGTGAAGCTTACTCACTCTGTATTGCGATGTCGTCGACTAAAGAAGCTCTGTGTTATTTAGGAATAATATCGTATTACATTTTAAAAACTTGCTATCATGCACTTTTTTATGTTCTTTGCGGTACCCAGCTCTTAATGATTTTTTTTTCTTGACGTTCTCAATCGTAGCATCTCTTTCCACCTACGTATATTTTCTAATAAATTATTGAAATTATGCTTGAAGCTTCATATTTTTGTCTTTGTAATCGTTGCTTCTAATTTTTAAAGACAAGGGTAATTTCGGAAAGCTTCTATTAGCATTCGGTTAGCAGTTCATGCGAATATGTTCAGAAATCACTCATTTTGAAATTTCTAAATTAAAATTAACAAAAATTGCAAAAATTAACACGACAAGCGTGCGCATCCACGAACTGGCAAAACAAAATCGCGGCTCGCGGCTCGCAATGCTGCCACACGTTCGAGCCATGACGAGCTACGAGCAAGATTTCAGACCGGTTGGATCGCCGATGATTTTGCTCGGCGGTTTTAAAGTACGCGTACTTACGGTGACACACAAGCGAAAAAGGTCGGCGAGCCATAAGTACGCGTACTTGCTCGTACGTCTGTCACCCACTTTATTCACTTTTGACTGTCAATTTTGCTTGCCTGTAAAGTTTGGTTTGACAGTTTGACATGACAACGCATAACCGGAAGTACACGCCATCACATCAATAGGAAAAGTTTAGCTTTTGTCTATGGCTATGTTCGGATCCATAACTTTAGTGAATGTATTCGATGGTTGAACGAAACGTAGAGTGCAATAGATACTTCGTCCAAGCAATAATGAATGAATTGAATATACCGTTAATTTTAACCATTCATTCATTTCATTCATGTTTTCGTAAAATTTCGCGAGGGACGGTCGCTTTCACAGTTTTGCTACGTAAAATTACTTTTCGAATACCTAAAAGACAATTTTTGTTACTGAAGTATTGCTTCTAAGTTTCTTTTTCATTTAAAAAAGACAAAATCATCAAGAATACTATTGTTTTGGCAAATCACCGCCACCCTTCCTTGACCGAGTTACCAGAGGAACCTGCAGGAAGTTCCATTCATCATGTTACGCGCAACTATTCGCCTGTCACTAGCTTTACTAGGTAAGCGCTCATATTAAAATTTTTAAAGAATTTTAGAAATCAAATCTGAAGTTTATTAGTTTCATAAGTACCTACCTGTTTTCTAACTTCAGCAATCATTTGGTTCCAGTTCTGAACCAATTCCTGACACCCTGCTCAGCACTCCGGTCCGGTGGGAAAGGTTACGGGAGAGACAAAAGCGGCAATAACCCGAAGACATTGGCAGGCACATCATCCGGTCTGCCGTCCCAGAACTCTACTCGCAGAGGCTTAGGTATATCTGCCTGGGGAATTGTTATACTAGTTGTAAGCATTATTGTAGCTGGAATGGCCCTATATTACTTCTCTGTGTGCTACCCTATGTGTCAGGGATATAGCACTAGCAACAGATATGATAAAATGCCTAAAATGGGACTCCCCACTATGGCATGAAAATTCATATTTAGAATATCATGAACATATCCGTAAAGAACTTCAGCTAAAGAAGGTGGTTGTGATTTGTATGTAACCTTTTTCAGAGTTGTGCGAAAAATAATTCTAAATTAAAAAATATTTTGTAAATGCTACTATTTTAGCTGAAAAATGTAAGACTGCTTTGGACCAAACACTTGAAAGCACCTCAGATGTGTTCAATATTAGATAGGTGTAAGAATTAATTACAAAGAAATTGAGAACTACAATTATGTACCTACCTCTGATAAATGCCATAACAAAAATAATGTTTTTCCTCAATTAGTGAGAACATAAATAGATTGCATAGGTATGTGTCTTCAAAATCTGTGCATAAACTTATGAGATCTCTTCTTGAATCTTCAATAGAACATGAGCAATGGTTGTTTAGTGTATTTTTAACACTAACATGACGCGTATGTACTTGGAAATTGTAAAATGTTTACTAAAACTCAATGCAATGCAAACATTAATACGAAATAGATAAGATACTGACTGATACTCATAATTCATTTCATGACAGTTTAAATAACCAACTCAACATTTTGAAAAAAAGAACATTTTTGAGTTTGGAACCCAACAAATTAAAGCCACATCAAGTGCATCCTTCAGGAAAAAAGTTTTAAGTGTCCTTGTGCTATTTCAAACTTAGATAAACTCAAGTACTTGTTCCTTGCTATTAGAAAAAAATCCACTTGTTAATTTGGAACAAAGATGTGCATACAAGCTGAGCACAATAATTGAGCTTTATCCTGCTTAGGAGCAATAAAAATTATTTAGTAACATAATTTAGTACGAAGTTTACGATGCATTGTTTACTGTGTCTCGAATAACTGTAAGAATAGTATAATTAGCTTGTAATTTAAGTATTTTTATCATTTTTACTAGTACAGTATTATTTGCACTCTAGCATGAAATCACTTTAGGAAGACTGTACCTACAAATTTGTAATCTTTACCAGTTTATTAGAATATAAGAATAAGATTTACAGATTTTGTAAATGCTCAAAATATATATTGTTTTTGGTTTACTGAAGATAAGTTGTCTTACTTGAAACAAGATAAGTCCTAGCTTACCACCCTAAATGTTAGTAACAAAAAACAAATAATTTATGTTAATGAAAAATTTATTTACCATAAAATGTAATCTACAAACAACCACACATCTAGGTATTTAAAACTTACTGGAAGAATATAAGTTTCAGTTATGTTACTTACTACAATTTAACACTAATACAATAAATGCATTCAGTGAATTTAAAATACGTAAATTTATGAAAGATAGTGATGTAGATATGTTTTAAGTATTAAAATTAATTTAAAAACACTGGTTTCTCTCAAACTGCTCTAAATAAATTTAGTTTTATTTAGGAATGCATCTGATTTATATTAATACAAAACTATCTGAATTATTAAGTTAGACACTACTTGTAAAACCAAAATAAGTCAGTAGTAGTCTTATTTCCCAGTAGCCACTTAAAATTCCGATCAACTCGATTCGGTGGCTCAAATTACCTTCATCAAAGAATTATAAACTGGCAGTGACATACAGTTAACACCTATCACTTCAAACAACACACACCACAGAAATGTATAAACAAAACAAGCTACGGTTTTCTTAGAAGCGGTGGCCTTACTGGATAATTGACAAATACCTACAGTTAACGACCTTACCTTGAAGAAATAAACAGCTAAATTTCAAATCTAGGGCGACCTTACATAGGTCATACACACTATCAGATTTAATAGGACCGTCAAGCGGCTGATCGATTAGGCAAAACTTAGATTACTCTCTGATTCGTTCTATCGATCAAAGAGGGTGTCTTCCGGTAGGCGTAAGATTTTCTGATATTGTACGACCAGCTTAAAGCCACACACTTCTAAGAAACCATAGGTTCAGAAAGAACATGGAGGTGTTTATAGCTCGTCTTTCTCGAGGTCGATGTCTGACAGGTCAATGTCCTCTTCCAATGGCAGTTCGCCGTCCTGGCCGTCCCAGGGTTCAGTGGATGCAGCCTTGGGCATCTCCGCGCCTCGCACCGGTACCGTCTGGCCGCGACCGAATGACAGGTCCCTAGAAGAAGATTTATTAATTGTGTGCGGAACAGAACTGCAAGGCGGAAGATCCTCGTGGAGCTGGGAATTGACCTTAGAAATATGGGAATATTTCAGATGATATTATCTTGTCCCAATTCAAAGGAAGCGAAACTGGTTTATGAACTGGTTCGTGTTGTGCGAACTAGTTTTGCTTCCTTCCATAATAGTCATAGGTATAGAATAGTCATTATGTAGTCAGTAGAATATAATAGTCATAGTCAGTAGAATATAATAGTTATAGATCTATAGGTTTGTCACACATAACACATAATGTTAAAAAACCTGAAATAAATGATTTAAATAAAACGAAAACATTTATAAAACTTGTCGAACAAAAATATTATGTAGAACCAAGGTCACCGATACAACTCGCGAAATTAGCAAGTTAAAATGGCAATAGCCAGGTCATGTAACTTGTAGCCCCGACCATATTATATGAAAAGGACCACGAGGAAACGGCGCCTCCTTCATGTCATCATCATTATCATCGGCCTGAAGAAGTCCACTGCTGGACTTAGGCCTCCCCTACACATTTCCAGGAAGAAAGATTCATCCACCGACTTCCTGCGATCTTAACAATGTCGTCGGTCCATCTGGTGGGTGGGCGCCCTACATTTCGTGTTCCGGTTCGTGGCCGCCTGTCGAGAACCTTACAAATCAACAGCTAAATTCATGGATTGTTATGTATTGGCACAGAATAGAAATAAGTATCTTCGCTGATATTCAGACTTCTAGACGGCAAAACTAAAACATTAAATCAATCTAATTTCCGCTTTTTTGCGCTAAACAGCCTTTAAAATTGATTATAATAAATGAAGGTTTCGGTTCATTGTCTGTAGATGAAGTGAATGAATGAATGCAAACCAGTGTGATGCTACGTAGTTCTATTATTTGTACGAGAATTTATATTATCTATCTAGAGACGCTATGTATTATCATCAGCCTGACTAAATGTTAGACTAGGCCTCTCATATTTTGGCCAGTTTGCTGTTGTCACCATGCTTGGCAGGCTGATCGGTGAGTGCAGTATTTATGTTACATACTTAGATATTCAGACCTAAGATGTCTGAAATAAAGATTTTATTTTTATGATTCTTATTATTACTGCCCATCTCCAGTGTTCCCTATTCTTATGCTCCTCTCCTTCTTATTGTGTCAGTGAGTGGTGAAAGGCTTTTAAATGCGCATCAGGGCTCCTTTCGTGCACTTGACACATATTTTCGAACTTTTTGGATTCTACGACATGCCGGTTTCCTCACGATGTTTTTCTTCACTGTTCGAGAGTACTGTGCACATAAGATTTTCGTCAAAAGAACTTATTGGTACACGACTGGATTTAAACCCACGCCCTTAGGATCGGAAGGCAGGGCTGCTACCACTTGACTACCAGTGCTCTTCTTATCCTCGGGAAGTGCAGGAGGGTTCCTATTCTATATAATAAAGTCAAATTATTATCTTTGCTTAGGATTTCATTTGTTAGCCTTACTTATAAAAATATGTCAAAAGATAAACAGGGGCTTAATTCTAGACCAGTGACTTTTTTGTCACGGTAGATATAATTATGTCACAAGAACAGTCAGTTTCTTTAGTGAATTTTACAGTTCTTGTGAGATACATCTACCGTCACAAAAAAGTCACTGGTCTAGAATTGAGCCCCAGTTCTTTAACTATTGCCATCTCTTACCACTGGGTAATGACAAACAGTGACAAGGCTAACTTTAAGCAATGATTAAATTTAAATTGCGTTTATAAGTATGGCTGTGTATGTTTAACCTTCGATAGCTACGTGATGTCATTATACATTCACTTTGGAGACAGAACAATAGTATCCTTTTCCTGCCGATATTGTTACGTTACAAACTCGAACTCAACTCGTGCGTAGAATGATATCATATTTCGTTCATTTCCTTAGATCGGCAGTGGTTTTGGTCACCACCATAGAATGCTGCCGTATTTTTAGGGGTCCGCAGCCAAAGTGTAAAACACACCATCACGCTTGAAATATTCCACTGTAGGCCACTTCTTTATTTCAACATATTTGTAACGAATAAACTCAGAGACTACGAGACCGTTTTCACAAATTCTTTCACCAGTACATTATCTCTGAGTAACATAGGCGTAGGTGGAAACCAATGACACCCATGCGAAGCTGGGGCGGATCGCTAGTTTATTACAATGTATATACTATATGTATTTTATTTAAGTAGGTATACATGTATTCATTTACTTAAATATGTAAATGTCCTTATTTATTGTTCTTTACTGTTATTTCTTAGTGCACCCTAGCCCACCATATTATTATTAGCTTATCTCCATCCAAAGGCTGTCGGGAAGAGATCGCTCTTCAGCGAAAAGACCATTGTACATTAGTATGTTTTAAATTATTGTTACTTGTTTTTCCATTGTTAGTATTAATATTAAGGTGTGCAATAAAGAATATACTATTCTATTCTACAAGTGGTGGTGTTAGTTACCTGAGGAACTCATTGATGCCGGTTTCTGAGAAGGAGCCCCTTAGCGTGGAGAACTTGAGTTTCTTGGCGTTGACGACCGCCATCGCGGGGTAGCCGAACCCGCCGAGCTCCAGCGCCTCCTCCAGCGCCGACTGCGCACCAGCCTCCGACCAAACCCAACTACAACATGGAGGATACATTAGCATGTTTACATTAATTTTAATATAATTAAATAAATAAATAATACGGACAATCCACACAACACTACCCAGCCCCAAACTAAGCAGAGCTTGTAATATGGGAACCAGATAGCTAAATACATTTTTTTTTGTAAATACATACATAGAATACAATATAGCACCCAGACAGAGAACAAACATTTATGTTCACCACACAAATATTTGTTCTCGGTGGGGATCGAACCCACGACCTACGGCGCAGAAGGCAAAGCTACTACCAAATGAGCTAGAGTCCAGTCAAATGAATTGCTGTTCGTTAGTCTCGCTAAAACTCGAGAACGGCTGGACCGATTTGGCTGATTTTGGTCTTGAATGATTTGCGGAGGTCCAGAGAAGGTTTAAAAGATGAATAAATATGTTTTTTTCAACAGGAACGGTAACGGGGCGAGCGAAGCCGCGGGCGCCAACTAGTTTTAGAATTACAAACTTATATTATAATAGGGTTGATGGTATACGTAGTAGCGACGCAGTGGCACCCGCCCCACTTGGAATTTGAGCAGGAAGACTATGATATTATGACTTAGTACTAGGAGAACGGACTGGTTTCCACAAATAGTTCTCTCGTCTCATCTCTCACGAGAGACTAGAGCTAAGCTAGCCATCCAACGTTTTCAACGCTTTTATTGCTTTTACATTTTTGAGGTATACCTATATATAAATAAATAAATAATAGTTCATAAATAAAATAAATAAATGTTGCGGACAATCCACACATCACTATCTAGCCCCAAACTAAGCAGAGCTTGTACTATGGGAACCAGATAGCTGATATAATACTTAAATCCTTTTTTTTGTAAATATATACATAGAATACAATATAACACCCAGACAGAGAACAAACATTTATGTTCACCACACAAATATTTGTTCTCGGTGGGGATCGAACCCACGACCTACGGCGCAGAAGGCAGAGCTACTACCACTGAGCTGAGAGTTCGTTATAAGGTCACGCTGACCTTGCCTAGGGTATAGCAAGTTTTTTTCTATACAATGATGGCAGGCAAGCAAACGGAAAATCTAATGGAAAGCAGTCACAATCATCCATAGACAATAGACACCTGCAATACCAGATGCGATGCTAATGCACTGCCGGTCTTTGAGAGCGATAGACCCGTCTTTAAAAGGACCCCAAAGCTTCGAAGGATCATGGAGGCAGGCTGAGATGTCAAGGTCACGTAGTAGCAGTGATTGATATAGTAAGCTTGATGTTTTTATAATCAGTCATATTTATGTAGTTATTCAATAGCATCACAAGGAACACTTCTAAGTGAGTCTATGTGCCAGTTCCTCGCGACCAAGCTTAGAAGAACAGGCAACAGTATACTGCTCGACTACAATATTGTAACAAATGTAGGCGAACGTAGGACCTGCGACACAAGGTTTTTAATCTAAGTGTAGGCCCTGCTTATCACATTATGTACAAACATTGTCCAGCAACTCACTCTTGCGTAAATGTTATTCTCCATCTGTTATTCTGTATGTCCTATTTCTGAAATAAACTTTTATTATTATTAGATTCTACAGATTACTCACCCCCACATCTTGTTCTTGTACTTGTCTCCGAGACGCGCCAGTACGCTGAGGTAGCCGTTACGACAAGCCGCGTTGCAATCCAGGATGTGTGGTAGGATGGACACCACGCATAGCGGCTTTTCACTGCACGCTGTCAGCGTACCTTGGTCTACAACCTATAATAAAAGAAATAAATATTGATTACAATTTACTCAACACAGCCCTCACAGCTAAGTGTTAGCACTGTTTTTTGCGCCGGGGTTTGATCTCCACCGAGAACAAATATTTGTGCGGTGAACAGATGTTTATCCTCGGTCTGGGTGTTATATTGTATTCTCAGTATGAACTGTTAACTGTGTGCACTAAAGTAAAACAGAGTTGTAGCTATAATCAATGAAGAGTTATCGCCGTAACAGTATTTACAAAAAAGAGGTATGTAAGTGTTATATCATCTACCTAGTTCCCATGGTAGAAGCTCTGCTTAATTTGGGGACTAAAAAATGTTGCGTGGATTGTTTTTTTTTTTTTTTAACTCACGAAAGAAAGAAAGAAAGAAAATACATTTATTTGACATAATAATTATACATACACGAATATTTATTTCACGAATAATTTATATGCGTAGGTACTACCAAATGAGCCATCACACCTGTCAAAGATATGCATTTAATTTATTAGAATTAATTGAGATGCTATTTTAGGCAGGTAACTTTATCCATGTTATTGGAACCTAATTATAATAATTGCATCGCAGTCTAAATAATCCTCAGTAGTAAGTACTTATTAATATGGAACAAACGGGTATTTATCACGTTTACCTTTCATATGATTATGCATAACGATCGCGTTAATTTAAAAAGTAGTTAGTACTTGTTGTACGTTCCTTTCCCATATAAATTGATCGTCAAAACCTTATAATACAAAGCGTAAGTTTACTTATCCGAACGCAAACACACGCTTCAATAATCTTTACGGCTTAACAAGATTGATTTGAAAACACGCATTCGCCGCGCTCGGTTAAATTTCATGGCTTTTATTTTATCGGTAACTTGGTGTACCAAATAACCGATAAAATACCATGGTGTACCAAGGAAATCTAAAGTAAGATAAAATTCATTATACATATTAATGTATTGAGGTGTTTAAGGCCTATTTAAGATATAAGCTATTTTCACTAGCGCTGTGGGTACCGTAAGCCGAATATTTTTGGTATGCTTTAATTCTACTGATCTAATCAAACCTGAAAAATCTGCAAAAAGTGTATACAGTCCACCAGGAGGTAGACTGTATACACTTTTTGCAGATTTTTTTAAATTTAAATTTGAAGGCACCATTGACATTTTATAGTTAATCTTCTTATGGCCTTACTTATAAAAATATTTCAAAAGATAAGCAGTGCTTAAACTATTACCATCTCCTACCACTGGCTAATGACAAACAGTGACAGGGCTAATTTTAAGCAATGATTAAATTTAAATTGCGATTATAAGTATGGCGGTTAATCTTAATAGTAAAAATGGGGGGCATTTTTGTCACTTATTTTTATGAACTTTACTCTTGTTTCCTTGTTTATTAATTTGATAAATGACAGACAGAGAAAACTGAATCAAATCCCTGACAAGAGCTAAGTAAGAAGAGAAGAAGTAAACAGACCTGGATTATCTCCGGTGCAGGTACATTCTCAGCCAACTTCTCGAGCGCCCAAGACACGATGTCACTCGAAGTCCTGCCTCCATTGTAATCTTCCACGCTGTCACCAGTCTTCTTGCCCGATGTGAACATCTTGATGGTTGGGTAGCCTTGGACCTGATAGCGGCCGGCCATCATGGTGTGGATGGTGGCATCTAGGGCTCCCAGTTTCACCTGCAGATGACATTTGAATGGTAAAAATCAACCGTAAGAAACCAGTTTTTATTCATGGAAAAAATTATGGAACCTCTAAAATCAACCGTAAGAAACCAGATTTTTTAATAGAATAATGATGGAACGCTCACATTTGTCCAACAATTATTTCTATATAGATGTAGTAGTGTATACTTTTTGATGATTATTACTGGTACATGTAAAAATTGAATAAGTTTTTACAATACATCTAGATGGCTGAACTTTCAATGAATAATCTATGTAACTTTAAGTAACTGTGATCAAGAATTCCTATCGAATTTAAATTGTCAATGTTCTTTAAGTTAGCCCAATGCCCAATTATTGTAAAAATGATGATGGAGTGGAGAGTGGAGGAAGCAAATAAGGCGTGTTTGTCAGGATTATGGTAAGTGAAAATCTTTGGTCTCTGACAACCCAGATTTTGTTTTCCCCTAAGATTTATTACTTTGGGAATATTCTATTGCACCTCTAATACGTGCACGAAAGAAGTCTTTGATGCGCACTCAAAATTCTTTCATCACACTGGCCCAAAAGAAACTAGTGAAACGACAAGAAGACCACTTAAACCATAGTAAAGATGAGCATACCTTTCCTTTCAGCTCGGAGGCAGCCTTAGCCCAGTGCGGCTCCAGATTCTTGCAATGTCCGCACCAGGGCGCGTAGAATTCCACCAGCCAGAGGTCTTCGCTGTCCAGCACCAGCTCTTTGAAATTACTGTCTGTGAGGGTGACCACGTCTGACTGAAAAGAAGATATTTTTTATGCATAACTTAAACATAACTTATGTATGGTCACGCTAAACGGAGTTATAAAAGCTGACGAAACACAGTTTTTTTTATACAACTAGTTGATGTAACATATGATCCAACTGATGTTAAGTGGCAACCATCGCCTATTGGCAAATTCATCATCCGCACTTGGTGTGCGGACTGGTTTCCGCAAGTAGGCCGCTGGCGGGCCCTTTTTGCGTGACGCTTGACACGAGTTATTCGAACTTTTTTAGGTTCTACGACACGCCGGCTTTCTCAAGATGTTTTCCTTCACCGTTTGAGAGTACATTGTGTATATTATATTTTTTTTTACAGAAAACCGAAAACCTTAGGATCGGAAGTCGGGGCCGCTACCACTAGTCCACCAGTGCTCTACCCATCGCCTATTACAAAGCATTGTCTTGCAGATCGTGCACGTCAGAAACGTGCCCTACGATACACTGCCTTGCGTCCATCAACTTGAGGCATACAGATGTTCAGCCTCACGTGCCAGTAATTTTACCGGCATCCACATCCTACAAACTGAAACACAGCGACGCTGCTTGACGGCAGAAATACGCATTGTGGTAGTACTTTCCTGGACGAGCCCTTCACAAAGAGCTCTACTACTGCTAAAAACGTTTTAGTGAGTGGGATTTCAGTCTATGAATTTATCTGCGTTGTACGTCTCAGTCCCGCCCGACCCAAATACTTTTGATAATTTCAACAACGGTTGTGGCTTATCAGTCAGTGAATATATTTAGACAGGCCTTTCTTTACTCACATACACAGACCGTCTTTGTTTATTAATAATACCTACAATACAAATAATTTTGTAGACACGTGCCAAATGTCGACAAAGTTTGGACCTGCTTCAGTGCCGGATTAAGCCAGCGCGGGGCCTGTAGCAAATTATGTCAAGGGGCCCTTGGTTTGCTTTAGATTCTCAATAAAAGTTTTAGTGTTTTATTATAAAACACTGAGTGCACACGTGAGTTGCACACAGCGCTACGTCACGCATGAAAACCGTTTCCGAAGCAATGTCAAACCACTTTTTTCAAAAATGCCTCACATCTGCTTTAAAAGTTTTTTACGTTGTGCTAAAGGTAAATGCTATACATCAAGTTTTAGATTTTCAAGTGGAAGTGAAGCAAAGCCTTCGTGTTCAAGGCAGGCAAGATATTTTACGTTCCTATCTAAATTAATATATTTTTAATACGGTCAAGTTATTTAGGCGTTGCTTGGAGCGCGGGGCCCCCAAACTCGCGGGGCCCGTAGCATTTGCTACTCTTGCTACGTGGCTAATCCGGCACTGACCTGCTTTTGATTAGGTACCTCAGAGAAAATCCTGCTTGCAAGAGTTACCAACAGATCTTAGGAGATGTCTACTGTGAATGTAGATGTAAATGATGTACCCTAATGGACTTTTTATTAACATACATGAAAACGCATGGGCCATGGAGCGAGCCATGCTCGGCATAACACTTTTAGATCAAGTACGCAACACTGAAATCCGTCGTCGTATAAAAGTTTCAGTACAAAAGACGTCGGAGAGGACGGTCTCAAATCTCAAATGGAGTTGGGCAGGACACGCCAGACATGGTGATGGTCGGTGGAGTAAGGCCTTGATCGAATGGTGGCCGAAGTCGGGCCGAAGAAATATGGTCGTCCAAAAGCGCGATGGGTCAACGACATCGTAAAGGTAGCAGGAAATACCTAGACAAGACTCGCAGGATAGAGGAGGCTGGCAGAAGATGAAGGGGGCCTATACCCAGCAGTGGGTGATACCAGGCTGAGATGATGAGATGATAATGATGAAAGGCATGGTGTTTTGTTCTGACGATATTTAGCTGTCCTTTTGTCATCATCAGCGCTGTTCTGTCATCATCTACATGGCGCTTTGGTGTGCTTAGCACTTTATAGATTTTGAATAATAATAGTCACGACATAAAAACTGTAAAATGAACAAAGTATTCTGTGTATGTTATTAAATCAAAGCATATAAAATTTATTTGCAAAATAAAAAGTAGATAAGATTTTAAAAATTGTTGTTGAATTGATGTTATATTATGGCATGCAAAAATACCTATGTATTTATATAAAGGAAAGTCGTGTCTGGAACGGGAACGGGGCGAGAGAAGCAGTGGGCTTCCGCTAGTAAAATTATAAACTAAATAATTATAAAAGACATACATACATAGGTATAACATATTTTTTATCTTTGCGTAATAGTACAGAATACCAAATAAGTAAAGGCCAATGACATGACGTGGCCCAATAGCCGAATGAGACGTGTAGGATGTAATACCTACCTATGTGGGCGGTAACCTTTAAAATCTCCAAATTTACACCTACATTATAGAAAGTTCTGGTGCAAAAATAATCAATTAACTTAGAAAAAAAGTAGTTGTACAAACATTACCTACAAAGTCAAAGATGTCTTTATTCAGTAGTCACTTAAGGATCACTTTGAAAAACCATTTATTTTGAATAAATGGTATCTATAATATCATAATATCCAAAAAATTAGAAATATTTCCTAATAGTATCAAACAAAAAAAATCGTTTCTATAAGATAAATAGTAGCTATATTTTGTTGATACATCTTATACCTTTAAACGAGAAAATCTTGTATATATATACAAGGTGTATCTAAATATGTGTACTATGCGAAGGTGGGGGGTTTCAGACCACAATGGTGATCAGTTGTGGGTGGGAGAAAATTAAAAATTCCTATTTTCAGTTTCCCATACAAAAATATTTAATTTCATAATGCCTAAATAAATTGACAACCCTATCCTTGTAACTCACCTACCCCTTGACCTACTACCTCTGTAGGTCTACTACTACTATCTACTACCTCTGTAGCTGAGTTTAGGGTTGTCACTTTGTATAAAGTCAGCTGTTCATGTTGAAACTTCGTTGCAGTTTTTTTCAGAGATACCAATCGAAGTTCGAAAAGTCGTTGAACAAAAGTTGTTCCCCGGGGGGTGGAAATTCACCCCCCTTCAGGATAGTACACATATTTTGATACACGTTGTATATATATATATATATATTTAGGTTCTCGGAAACTGCACCAACGATTTTCACGAAATTTAGTATACAGGGGTTTTCGGGGGCGATAAATTGATCTAGCTAGGATTCATTTTAAGAAAATGATTATTTCTTTCAATAATTAAACATAAACTGAATATGTGACTGCTCCTGCCATCTATTGACGATTGTGAGCAACTAACTGCAAGCATGTCCAGCAGATGGCGTTGTTCAGTAAGAATAAACCAGTAAAGATAATAATTATGACTCATAAGAAAATTCCGAGCGAAGCTCGGTTATCAACTAGTTTCGTATAATACGCGATTTTTTAATAAAATGAACAGTAAAATATAAAGTAGCCTATAAAAGTACCTTCCAGCGTTTATTGACTGCATTTGAATAGCACCTAATAAAGATAATAAATATATATAAAACCTGTATACTTCGGACAGTAATAAATAAAACCTGTATACTTGACGGACGGTCGTTCGACCCTGTGAGACATAGACGTGTACTGCTTTGCTCCGCTGATTATTTAATCTAAATACTGGCAAAAAGTTAGTTTTTCGAATCAAAATTTATACCAGTGAACTCGTTGTAACAATTATCAATCAAATAGTGTATATCAAAATCTTAAATACTGTGAATCAGTGCCGAAATAAGTGTAAATACTTAGTTACAACTTGAAGTTTTCGTAAGCAGCAAACAGTGAACTCCATTGCGTGCGTGTTGAGTTGTTAACCTTGAAACGCAACCGGTTGTTAGAGTTGCTTCTTGCTTGATCTTATTTGCACAGATTGTCGCGTTCGGAACACTGTGGTAACTAATATAACGGGCTCATTAGGACATGCTTTTATCTCTACAACACTCAATATAAAACGAGAGAAGATACCTCCTAAGTCCATAACTTTCAGGCCTCTTAAAAACATTTGTCGAACACAGTTTGATAATGATCTGCTGGATGTTGACTGGAAGGTAGTTGTTGATGCGGCTAATGTTGACATTATGGTGAACGCTTTTACGTCCACCATAACTAACCTGCTTGATAAACATGCGCCTGTTAAAACATTAAAAGTAAAAGATAAACCAGCTCCGTGGATCACTGATAATATTAAGATTATGATAAGTTGTCGGAAAGAGGCGCACGCGAAATATCGTAAGACTAGGTTAGATTGTGACAAAAAACATTATAAGGAGCTGAAATCATTTGTTATTGAGAGTATTCGAAGTGAAACAAAAGCGTACTACGACTACAGTATAAACTCTGAAATAGGAAATGAAAAAAAACTATGGAAGAACTTAAAAAAAAATATCCAGCCTGAGGACGACCATTGCTTGCCTGATCATTTTAATTGCCCGGACGACATAAATAATCATTTTCTTAATGTTCCTGGGACGGATACAGTACCGATATCCCAACTGAAATTTTTTGAGCATCACATATTTTCTGAAAATAGATTTTCTCTAGAAACAGTGTCTGAGGAAGAAGTTGCAAAAATTCTTTTGTCAATAAAAACAAATGCACGTGGTATAGATGAACTTTCTATGGATATGGTTTTGCTAACATTACCAAGTACACTTCCATTGATAACTGCCATTGACAACGAATCCATTATATCCTCAACCTTTCCAAGTCAGTGGAAGATTTCAACGGTGAATCCTATACCTAAAGTATCGAGCCCAACTGATATCAAGGACTTACGGCCAATCAGTATTCTACCAGTACTATCCAAAGTGGTTGAGAAAGTGGTTTACAAGCAACTGAGTAGATTTGTTGAGCGGAACAACATCTTGCCCACTGTTCAGTCTGGTTTTCGCAAAGGTAGGGGCACTACAACAGCTCTTTTGGACGTTGTCGACAATATACTTAGTGATCAGGACAAAGGTTTAGGTACAATATTAGTATTACTCGACTTTTCTCGTGCCTTCGATTCGATAAATATACCGCTATTGCTATCAAAGTTATCATTTTATGGTGTGGATGCTTCCTCGGTTAAATGGTTCAATAGTTATTTGAGTAACAGGTCTCAACTTGTTCAAATCAATCGGCCTGATGGGTCGCGCCTATCATCGTCACTAAAGATGGTACATAGAGGAGTTCCGCAAGGATCAATATTGGGGCCATTACTGTTCATCATTTACAGCGCCGACATCTGCTGGCATATAAGGCATTGCAAATTTCACTTGTACGCTGACGATGTGCAGTTATACTTGCCCGTGTCGTCTAGCAATGTATCTAGTGAACTAACAAAAGTTAATGATGATCTGGGACATATCGCAGTATGGTCCCAAAACAATGCATTGGTTCTAAATCCCACCAAGTCAAAATGTATGCTACTTGGCTCAAAGCGATTTATCAATGACACAGCGGGTTCGAGTCTAAATGTTATGATTCATGGGCAAAATATTGAACGGGTGTATGAAGCTAGAAATCTCGGGATAATATTTGATAGTTCTCTTCGGTTTGAAAGTCATAATTGAGTCTAGTGAAAACTGGTTTTTATAGATTAAATCTTTTGTACAAAATATATTCATTTCTTAGTAGGGAAATACGAATTAAGGTGTGCGAAGCCCTGATTTTGTCCAAATTAAATTATGGTGATCTTGTTTATGGCCCCCGCTTGACTTCGAGGACTCGTACAAAGGATACAAAATGCGTGCTGTCGGTTCTGCTACAATGTACCGCCGCGTACACATATAACACCTTATTTAAATAACTCTGATACTCTTAATATGGTTTCGCGGCGGGCATTGCATCTGGGAGTGATGGTGCATGGTGTCATGACATCTGGAATGCCAGAGTGTCTCCACTCTAAGCTTGACCACTCTCAAAGTAAATACTATAGGAGGCCAACTCGTAACATACTGCATTATAGTAAACATAAAACATTATTACATTTATTAACATTATTATTGCATTTAGGGGCAGTTTTCGGTACCAGACAACCAAGTGCTGGAATAATATACCACCTCCTCTTTAAACTGCTAAAATAGACTGCTAAAATCAAAGTACACTTTTAAAAAACATTATAAGAGATTAATTCTGGAAAAGCAAAAGTCTGGGTTGTCTGGTACAAATTACTATAGTGCACCTTTCTCTTGTTGATTGTGAGAAGTAGTACACGCAAGGATTCACATGATCTCGCCGTCACACACATTATGCATGTATGTACTCATAATCTACATATAGTAATACAATGAAGTATGTATGTATCTATGAATACATATATGTGTAATATAAATATAAATATGTGGTCCAAAACGGTAACGAATTGGTACCCCCTTGATAAAAAGCGTAGACCAGGCAGACCCCGAAAACGATGGAGTGACGACATCGTAAAAATAGCAGGTAGCGCTTGGAGTAGAGAAGCTAGGGACAGAACGAGATGGAGGCAAATGGAGGAGGCTTTTACCGCTCTAGGCGGTCCTTATTTATAAATTGAATAGTGAAACCATAAGTAAAAAGGAATTTAAATATAAGTTAATAATATAAGAATGTAAACTAGTTAGAATAAGGAAAATAAAGCTTTTTATCTTTATCTTTATCTTATAAATATGTCGATATATCACATCTCTCACTCTTTTGCATACACACCACAACACACCACCGCCACACGCACGGCTTCTCCTGTTGCCCAGACTCTTAAGAGACTGGTGCCTCAGGAGAGCCCTAACTTCGAATCACTCGTAGATATCACTCGCTCATAAACACACACCGCATCTGTACTAACGCCCAATCACACACTGACACACACCCACTCACTCACACCCACCAACTCACCCACACACAACACGGGGTAGGCTTCCCTCTGTGCTAACCAGACTCTTAAGAGACTGGGGGAATCATGGAGGCCTACCCACGACACGCACACACACACATACACAACACTACACACTCAACCACTCGCACACACAAATACACACCTTGCACTTATATTTATTTAATATTATTTAATTAACAACACAAACACACACCACACCTGTTTTCACAACTAATCACGCACAAATTTCACAACTTTCTTCTACCACTCCACACACGGTATCTCCTGTTGCCCAGACTCTTAAGAGACTGGTACCTCAGGAGAACCTTAACTTGCTAAATAACAGCGCTGAGCTGCCGCTGGTGGTGAAGCATTACGCTGAGCTAGAGCCGATTTGCTGCAGTGGCACACATACACTAACCTCTTTTTGTTGTTTCTATTATGTTTTAGTATGTATTTTTTTTTTCAATTTAATTTTTCTTTATTTGTAATTTTCAATGTCAAAAATGTAATTTCTCTTTAGTACTTTAGTTTGTAATATCGTGTATCTTTTTGTTTTCATTTCTTATTTTAATAGTGTGTATATGTGCTGAAGCAGTAAATAAATTAATGTTTTTTTTTTTCATTACTAGGCAATCCAAAAAAAGCAGCCAAGTGCGAGTCGGACTCGCCCATGAAGGGTTCCGTAGCATCAATTAACATAATATAAAGGTTTTTGTAGTTCGTCGAAAGGTAAATTGCAGTTTACGATTTATGACGTATAAAAAAAAAACTACTGACTAGATCTCGTTCAAACCAAATATCGTTGGAAGTTTACATAGTAATGTACAACATATATTTTTTTTGGATTTATTATCATCGACCTACTGTATTTGTAGATCAATGTTTATTATTCTCTTATTTTAGAAGTTAGAGGGGGGGGGGACCAGCTTTTTTCTACTTTGGAAGTGTCTCTCGCGCAAACTATTCAGTTTAGAAAAAAACGATATTAGAAACCTCAACATTATTTTTGAAGACCTATCCATAGATACCCCACACGTATGGGTTTGATGAAAAAAAAAATTTTGAGTTTCAGTTTCAAGTATGGGGACCCCCAAATTTATAGTTTTAGAAAAAAACGATATTAGAAACCTCAACATAATTTTTGAAGACCTATCCATAAATACCCCACACATATGGGTTCGATGAAAAAAAATTTTTTGGGTTTCAGTTTCAAGTATGGGGATTGGGGACCCCCAAAATTTATAGATTTTTTTCTATTTTTGTGTAAAAACCTTAATGCGGTTCACAGAATACATCTACTCACCAAGTTTCATCAGTCCAGCTTTTATGGTTTCGGAGAAAAATGGCTGTGATACGGCCGGACAGACAGACAGACAGACAGACAGACAGACAGACAGACAGACATGACGAATCTATAAGGGTTCCGTTTTTGCCATTTGGCTACGGAACCCTAAAAATTGCATACATGTAGGTATAAATACCCTAAATAGGATACCCTAGGATGATGCATGTTGATGCATCATCCTCAAAATCAGTACATATTATTCTACTTTCTGTTGTTTTTTAAAATTCAATTCCAAACGAAATTACTGGAAATTCAATTTAAAATGTTACAGAAACAGTCCAAGACTTTGATCACAAAAGCATGGTTCATAACCCGTCGGATAACATTTTAAATCTACTTTCCTGTAAGCTTGGAATTGACTTTAGAAAATTCTTTATTTATCTGGAAATTAAACTTCCAGATTGGTCATCAAAATGAGTTTAGTCACAAGGTCTCAAGTTTTTTAAACTTATTATCAATTTGCTGAGCAATGAAAAATCTATTCTCGAATTCAATTTCACAATAAATTTATTAGTAGTGTGGTTTTTTTTTATCTTAATTTTTTGGCATTCCTCTTTCTAAAATTTCTTCTTCTAAAAGACTTTTGGATTTCAATATTCTAGGAGCATTGTCATTCGTAATTCTACGAAACAAATGTGATTGTAGGAACTGTAGCTTTTCACTGTTACTTTGTGGAGTAACAAGGTATTGATGACGTCGGGTATGTTGCACTGGCTTTGTTCTTATCATTTTCCAGGGTATGTTATGACCATACATTTTCTTATGCAGCAGCTAACAGTGAAATATCTTTACTTACTAATAAATTTATCACAGTGAATAGTATCAAAATATTGTCTTAAATATACTATTTATCCATTCTAATATTATAAATGCGTTTGTAACTCTGTCTGTCTGTCTGTGTGGCTTTCACGCCAAAACTACTGAACCTATTGAAATGAAATTTGGTACACAGATAGTTGAGGGCCTGGGGAAGGACATAGGCTACTTTTTATTGCGAAAAAGGGTTGTAAGGGGTTGGAAATAGGGGTTGAAACTTGTATGGAAGTATCGTCATTTTTAGAGCTAGAAACTTAAAACTTATTTTTTAGTCTGTTGATTTGATATAAAAAAATATGACATTCAAAGTTTGTGCTGGGGGGGTAGAGGGAGGGGAGTACAGGGGGGAGTGTGGAGGGGAGTACAGGGGGGAGTGTGGAGGGGAGTACAGGGGGAAGTGTGGAGGGGAGGTGCGGGGGGAGTGTGGAGGAGAGTACAGGGGGGAGTGTGGAGGGGAGTACAGGGGGAGTGTGGAGGGGAGGTGCAGGGGGAGTGTGGAGGGGAGTACAGGGGGAGTGTGGAGGTGAGTACAGAGGGGAGTACAGGGGAGGTGTGGGGGGAGTGTGGAGGGGAGTACAGGGGGAGTGTGGAGGGGAGGTGCGGGGGGAGTGTGGAGGGGAGTACAGGGGGGAGTGTGGAGGGGTGGTGCGGGGGGAGTGTGGAGGGAAGGTGCGGGGGGAGTGTGGAGGGGAGTACAGGGGAGAGTGTGGAGGGGAGGAGCGAGGGGGGATGCGGGGGGAGTACAGGAGGAGTGTGGAGGGGAGGTGCGGGGGGAGTGTGGATGGGAGTACAGGGGGGAGTGTGGAGGGAAGGGGGGGGGAGTACAGGGGGATTGTGGAGGGGAGTCTGGGGGGAGTGCGGGGGGAATGTGGGGGGGGTGTTGAGGAGTGGGGGGAGTTCGGAGAGGAATGCGGGGGGGATGAAAGTGTGGCGTAGTACGACGCCATATGTCTAAGTTTAGTAAGAGGGCAGACGACTGTGTCACGTGCACGCGAATATGACGTTGTTATTTAATTACTGTTTTCTTCCGCTGCAAATTAAAAATGCTACCCTTAGACACTATACCACGCGGACGAAGTCGCGGGCACAGCTAGTTGTTTCATAAATAAAATACAGATTTTGTCAATTATTGCACTTACTATTCCTGTCTGCTTTGGGTTTAAAATCATTTTAATTTTTAGGATGATTTTAAACCCAAGCATTCCTCCAAAATTTTTTTAGTTTTTCACTTTTCTTATCTTGATTTATAATTGTTCAACATTCTATGTAAAGATGTCAAGAACTTATAGCTTTCCTGTCATTAATTGAAGCTACACTAGAAGTCATATCCATAGGTGGACTAGTGTTCTCAGAAATGCTTGTTGAGATGCCATGAGTTTGGTTTTCATAGCTTTTGTCAGACAAAGAACTGCCATTATGACTAAAGGATGGTGTGGTTCTTAGAACCGGTTTATAAGATTTTAGGAGGGAATGTAAAGGTTTTAGGGAATTTACCTTGTCAGAGGACGAACTAGCCTTCTTGCCGAGGTTTTCATATGCCTTTTCTTTGGCAGCCTTCAAAGCAGCATCAACAAATGCCTCTGCATTTCTTTGTCCCTGGTAGGGTGTATGTTTGCTACCAGTGAAGATTTTGATTGTAGGGAATCCAGTTACTCCATATTTCTGTGTGAAGCTTTTGTGCTCGTCTGCGTCTACTGCACCTACTTTGGCGATGCCCTGGGAAAGTGAGATATTTTGAGTTGTGCAAAGTTTGAATGCATTGAGTATTTTTGAGTGGTTTAGCATTCAAGAGTACTTATATTACCTTTAAAGCTTTGGCAGCTTTTTTGTATTCGGGAACGAGGCTTTTACAGTGACCGCACCATGGAGCAAAAAATTCAACAATCCACACTTCATCGGAATTCGTGATTAGTCGATCGAAATTACTAGGTGTGAGCACCACTACATCTGAAGATGAATCGTAAAGGCCGTACGATCCCACTGCACTCAGTAAAATACCTGAAAATCACAGGAGATGACCAAAAAAACACCGGCACGATGAGTACTCCCAGTACAACGTCTTTACAAATTCATATGGTGTAACTAATCGAATATTTGATAACATACCTATAAAAATTGATTGTAGCATTTTGTTTAATTTTACGCTATTTTACGCAATTTATCAAACAAAACACCGGCCCGATGAGATCGCTGCACTCGTTGATCTTTCTTTTCTTCTCTTTGTACAAAAGCTCAACGCACGCACGCAGGCAATCCTTTTGATTTTGAAGTTTGTTGGAGTGAAGAACACGTCAGTCTATTTTATTTTAGTGGCGGTCCATGCTTGTTTTTTTGCCAAATCAAATTGAAGGGTCTGTAGTAGTGAAATTCTGGCTTAAAGAAACTCCGTACTTTATGGGCTTCCAACCTCCAAGGAGGTTGGAAGCCCCTATATAAAGCCAAGCCAAGCCCCACTGTTATGTGTGTGTGGCCGGCTTATTGTATCTCATATCTCGTCCGAGTATAACCTGTGGTTATTGGCATAGACTATACAATTGGCCGGTACCGGTAGGTTCTTTCTCCAAGATGCTGGATTGCTGGCTGATGAAACGGTTTTGTTTGTTTGATTTATATTTTAGGCTGTCTTGTTGTCATTTTTTGTAGGAACTAGAATCTAAAAAATTGGATTTCTTTATTATAATGCTATCATACCCCAGGCATAGTTTTCGTTATAAAAGTTTGTGTGTTTACTAATTTATCTTTAGATGCCACCCACATGGTGTTGACGGTTATGTTCGCGCGGTTTACTGTTTTTGTTTTTGGGTCATATTTGGCGGGAAATCGTTGTAGAAGCTGTAAGTTTATTTCTCTTGCTCAGCGGTGCCTTTCAAGTGCTGGTAACTACAAAATGAGTCCCAACATCACAAAACCGTTCACTGTTTTTGTCGAGGGAAATATTGGCAGCGGTAAAACAACATTTCTGGAACATTTCCGCCAATTTGAAGACATTACCTTGTTGACGGAGCCAGTTGAAGAATGGCGTGATCTCAAAGGATATAATCTACTGGTGAGGACAAATTTAACTTTTTTAAAACTCAAGTAATAGGTAGGCACTAGGTGCTCCATGTACTTGAACTCCCTACTCACTTGCTATCATGAGAGAACATGTTATTGACCCCTCTTCAATCCAACTGTTCAGCTGTTTAGAAAATCTCTTTGTTCCCATAAATACCAGTTCTTTCAAATAAATAGACTTCAGCCATTTTCCCTTGTTTTTCAGGATTTAATGTACAAAGATACAGCTAAATGGGCAATGACATTCCAATCTTACGTGGCTCTGACCATGTTGGATATGCATCGAAGACCTACCCCGACCCCTGTGAAGTTGATGGAGAGGTCCCTTTTCAGCGCCAGGTACTGCTTCGTGGAACACATGAAGCGAAGTGAGACTATGCACCCCGCTGAGTTTGCAGTCCTAGATGAGTGGTTTATGTTTATTCAGCATCATATTCCAATCGAGGCTGATCTAATTAGTAAGTTCAAAAACTAAGTAATAAGTAATGTAGTTCAATTAGTAACTTCAAGCAACTTGTACAACTTATTTACTTTACTGACAGAAGGTTTACATAGGATAGACATTAACATTTAGCAGCCCTCCTAGCTCAGTTGGTAGTAGCTCTGCTTTCTGCGCTGGAGGGTGTGGATTTGATCCCTACCGAGAACAAATATTTGAAAGAATGAAAAAAATACATTTATTTGACATAATAAGTAAATAACACACACAGAACAGACAACTTTAAGCAGGCAGGCTACCTAAGGTAATAATACAAACAGAACTGGGCACAGAACACACTAAACTCAAGAAAACTGGGTCCCAACTAGTCCTTTAAAAAGATTATAATGTCAAATAGTTATTAGTTATTAATATAATATTTGTGTGCTAAGACGTTTCATAGTGATTCTTGCAATCCTACTGAATAAATACACTTTTGATTTTGTGGTGAAAACACAGATGTTTGTTCTCTGTCTCGGTGTTATATTGTATTCTTAGTATGTATTTACAAAAAATATATAGTTACTATGTCAACTATCTGATTACCATAGTAAAAGCTCTGCTTAGTTTGGGGCTAGATAGTGTTGTGTGGATTGTCTATAATATTTATCTAAAGATTTAGAAAATATTGGAAGTGGATGGAAATACTTTCTTAGTCTTAATTTACAAAAAAATGCAATAAAATTAAGTAACTTGATTACCAACTGTTATCCACAAGCACAATGGAAGTGATCCTTTTGATTTGCGTACAGGCTGATTTGATTTGAAAGACATCCTTATCTCTTTGAATACATAGATTTTAGTTATTTTAATGTATTATTTTGTGGTTTTGCAGTATATCTCAAAGCAACTCCTTCATGTGTGTATGAGAGAATAAAAAAGAGAGCCCGTTCTGAAGAACAGTGTGTTCCATTATCCTACATTGAAGAGTTACATACCTTGCATGAAGACTGGCTAATCAATAGGACACTCGGGGAATGTCCAGCACCTGTAAGTAAATTTTGATAGTCCTAAATTACACCTATTAATGTATACCAGGGGTGATCAAACGGTTGATCGCAAAAGCTTATCGTGTTGATCGCCAGCAACATGCTTAATATAGGCACCCAGTAGAATTTCTGGAAATACGCGGATAATAATGTAGTAGCATATCTAGAGATAGCTCAACTGATCCAAATCAGTGCCAGATGAAAGCGTCCCCAAGATGCTGGCAGCAATAGCATTGCTGATGACCTACAAGTCTGAGCACCCCTGTACTGTATGTATACCATTTCTTCTTATCGTGTCACTGATTCTTCCGAACCAAGTGTGGTGAAAGGATTTTAAGTGCACCTCGAAGAGGCTCCTTTCGTACACTTGACACATATTTTCGAACTTAAATGAAAACAAAAAAAAATTGATAGAAGGTGTTGCTTCGTAAATTCTTGTACCCAATCTAAGGTTTCACATTATTAATAAACATTCTCTTTTATATGCAACAATCCTGATTGGGTTTCACATCTATAACGGTCTCTTTTAGATAAAACAATTCTGATTGTTCTAATATCTGTAGAGTTCGATCCACCCCAGTTTGGCACGGGTACTATTCAAATGAAGTGGCCACAAATTTCACCTTTTTTCACTTGTTTGAAGCTAGAGCAGGTTGCTTGTAGAAAATATAGCCTATGTTCTTCTAAGGGCGCCTCTCCACTGAAGGTCTGAAGACAGTCATCCTTTTAAACTTTTCTTTCTTTAGCCTATGGGACACAGGGATAATGTGGTTTTCTGATGGTGAAACAGTTTTTAAATTGGTCCAGAAGTTTATTAGTTATTACAAAAATCGACCTCTTTATAATATTAGTGTAGATACAATTTAACAGTAGGTATAACTTTTCTTTTTCTTAAAGGTTCTGGTGCTGGATGCGGACTTAGATCTCTCTCAAATCACAGAAGAATACAAGAAATCCGAGCACCAAATACTGAGAAAGGCTGTTGACGTGGTCATGAGATCTCCGGCCAAACATAGTCCAAAACCATTATCAACCACTCCTATCAAAATAGGACCTCAAATGAGGATTTTATAAAGACATATTGCTGGGCTCAAGACTTTGCCCTAGCATCTTGGCGTCGAATTCAGACGCTATTTATTAAATAGGCTAATTTTAATGCTATCACAAAACTCTAGATTATTCTAGGGAGCACCACATGCTTGTCAGGTTAATTAATTTATATTTAGAGCCTAGATTAAAAATATTGACATTCTTTTTCAAAGAAATATTTTTCGTGTTAGAGATATATGCTTTCTCTAAACAAGTGGATCTGAAGTAATATTACTACTACTTGCAAAAGCCTATGATATAAATGACCCGAGGATTTTGTATATCTACTACGCAATAAAGTATAAAAAATCCTTTTAAATGACAAGTTTTGTATTGACACTTAAAGGTACACTTTTGTACCTATCATTTTACAGAGAAGTCCCTAAGTAATTGCTGAAGTACTTGCTGAAACATTATTTTAGTTAATAAACTTATTAACTTATGTAATAATTTACATACTAAACTCAGTTTGACTGACACTACAACTAATTATGTATGAAGTTGTATTGTTTATGTATGTTATCTACTCTTATGTATTTTATCTTATTTACCAAAAACGCTTTATGTATTGACTTTTAAATTCATGTAAAAAAATATTTATCTTCTAAATTAATTACCAAGATATAGAATTTTCAATGTATCTTCAGGCTAGGAAGAACAAACTTTTGTTGTGGTTAATACAGAATAATGAATGTAGGAATGTACCTACATAGTTGAGCACCAAAGCATTTATAAATTAGCCAAAAAACTTGGTTTGGATATTCCTAACTATTTTATTCCATTGATTGTCCGTTTGTAAGAACTATGCATACCAACTGTATTCATTAAAAAGTAAGTAGGTAGGTATTATAGATAATGTCTATTAACATATTATAATTTGTAACATACACTTAGAAGCATCTAGATACTAACATTGAAATACGCATTTGAGACAGTAACCACAACTATGTGGCCTATAATTGTAACTTAGCAAATATGAATATTAAATACTTATAAATAATTAAAATCATATTTTTTTCTTCCCTCTATTTTTTTCTTTGTCAGTCTTTGAAAGGTTTAATTGGAGAAAACTGCATCAAAACCCCGACAAGAGCCAAGCTCTTAAATTTAAGAAGATACTACATGTGGAAGAGGTTTGGTCTCCCTTATAGCTTGCTCAAATAGTGTAGGTATACGATATATTGTAGCTTTATGAACCGTGTAACCATTGGGAATTGAATAGGTTCTCTAATGGCGACGCCTCCCAGCCGAATGGACACCGAACCGACGACTGTGAAGATTGCGGGAAGTCGTAAATGGAGAGGGATGTTTTGGCCAAAAACTCAAAAACGGTCGTCGAAAATTCTGAAACATAACCAATCTGTGGCAGGTGGCACTAAATATTGGCATACCAGCTAGGCTCCGTATTATGGCCACACGGTTAAGAGGTCAACGAAGAATCGATCATCATGGAAATTTATAGTTCGAAGAGGCCAATGAATGTCCAATGGACTTCTCGGCGCGGCGTGATGATGATGTTAGGTACTAATAATAATAACCATTATGTCTGGGGTCGCGCCCCTGCGCCTCTCGTTTGAACCTTGGAGGAATTAGAAATGGAGGCGTCAACGTTCAAATCCACGAACAATATTTTCTGCCAAAATTGACGGGGGACGAGGTAAACACGCATGGCACACGCGCATAGCAAAATCCTATTCATGTAAACACACACATTGACAATCGCGCACACGATCTTAAAATTTGCACACAGCTATAAAATATAACGTAGTTACGCAGTGTCAAGACTCACATTAGGATAATCTGTAGTGATGGGCATTCAGTAAGACCGGTAAATTGAACGATGAATAAAATAATGAATGAAATGGGTTTTTAGGTAGTACAGGTAATAGTGAGTGTTGTGAATAAGTTATGCACAACAGGTTTCACATTTTGTAACAATCAGAAAATAAAAGAACTGAATTTAGTTGTTATGTTTTATTAATGGTTATAAGTTTGAATCAATAGTTCTTAACATGTTATAGCATAGTACACATAAGTTTAGTCTTTTACTGAATAATTGAAAAATATATTTAAAGTGAAATCACATTACATCGTCAGCCTTCACACCACAGCGAAGTTTGTAGTTCTGCCTTCTGCGCCGGAGGCGTTCGTTGGTTCGATTCCCACCGAGAAAAAATATTTGTGTGGTGAACGCAGATGTTTGTTTGCCCGAGTTTGAGAACTTTCTGTAAAATGTTCCGAGCAAATCACACTCGTTCTTGTTGCATGCCAAGTTGTTTTTTGGCCAAAAAATTTTGTCCACTCTTCAAGCAACAGGGTTTTATGGAAACCTGCACAGGACGTAAAATAAATATAATAAGGCAAAAAAAATGTTTTCACTACATACGCCCACGACTTTATTTTTGAGTATGATGTCATGTCCTATTTTATACATTGATGAGTAGAGGGTTTGATGACTGGTACCTAGGATACCCATATTGTGGGATTTGTGAATAAATGTAATCCGATATTTCGTGGCGGTAGCTATCTTGGACCGATTTTCATCAAAAATAGCTAAGAACACTCCCGACTATTCACCTTTCAAACAAACAAAAAACTAAATTAAAATCGGTTGACTCGTTCGGGAACTACACAGACAGACACACACACACAGATACCGCAAACTCATAACATCCCATCGTTTTTACGTCGAGGGTTAAAAAGCACCAAATACGTAATTAGACAACACATTATGTGATAATAATTTAACGTTTATTTTATCATTCATTCATTCATCAATTTCATTCAATTTTTCCCAACACTATGCCTTCTACCAAGGTATAATCTTTGACAATACTGTCGTAATACTGTCGCTAATCTGTCGCAACCGGTATTTCTTTTGAACTAAAATTCTACAAAATTACAAACACAATTGACAAAATAATACTCCCTTGTGGTAGGAAATACCATGTTCCCGGAAGTTTGATGTCTCTGATCGTCTTTTACAAGAAACTACCATGCAATTCACCATTTTCGCGGAGCTCCACTTCGCGACATGAAACGACACACAATGGTTGCAGTTGCGAGTAAAACACTTATAATTAAAGGATATGATCGAGATCGGTATGACCGGCAGAGGGGAAAGCTCTGTCTTGACATCTCCATTTCTAATTCCTCCAAGGTTTGAACCTATGAAGAGGTTAGAACTTAGAAGGAAGTTAGGAACATCCGTGCTAGGGGTGCTAGGTGCTACCTGTGCTACCTCCTACCCCCTTAGCTGTACTAGTTTTATTTGGCTATCTCATATCTATGGGCTAGATATATGTCATTGTCAAGTATTTCATGTGTCTGACTGCTGTCAGTTCAGGTGTCAGCTGTCAGGTGAAGGTGTTTACATTTTTTTTAAACATGCCGAATGTTTTTTACAATGTAGGTCAATTTTATTAGAAAAATTATTAATTTACAAGCATTTTGTGCATTAATTAAATGAATCAGCCTTTCTTTATTAATTTAGTGATGAGTTCTTGTTGCGGTAATGAGTTACTATTTAATTCTGTGGTAAACGAAATTGTTTCTAGTAATTTGGAAATATTTTCGTATATTTCTAATGTTGTGTGTGATTATTGGGGCTACTTGGGTGCTACAATTATTGGAATAGTGGTATTAGCTGTAACTCGTAGGATTGGTGCCGGAGCCATCGCGCTAACAAACTCAACTGGATTTTGAAAGTAAAAGTAATGCTAAGATTGGCTGTAATCCAGTGAAGCTGCTACGCTCCAAGGTATGTAGGTATACTTATGAACGTTTATACTTCATTTATCTGGTTATGTATGTTATTAAATAAAATATGTTTACATCACAATATTTCTCATGTTTCTTATGCCTTGGATTGGAGAGATTGCTCTCAGTCGCAGATCTTTTATAAATTATTCCGGGTGAGTATTTTATACCTATTACATTTGACATACCTTTTATGCAATGTCAGATAGACCTTTGCTGGTGCAAGGATACCACAGTTTTACTAACAAATATGTCACCTAGGATCGAATGGTGTCCGTGCTTCCTTAATTGCTTAGTCATCAAAGGTTGGTCGAATTTTGTGGAACGATTTAGTCTCACAAAATGTTTGAAGAATGCCATCCTACAGTATTAAACTGCAGAACTCCTGTTTCATTTAGGCGGGTTAATTTACCTTTATAATACCTGACCTAAAGGCATTGAGTTGACCTAGAAAGAACTTGAGTTATCTAATAATATAATAATAATCTTATCATTGAAATACTATTTGATGATTAAAATAAATAAATATTATGTACATATTATGCATATAACATCCACACTACACTATCTAGCCCCAAACTAAGCGAATTGATGAGCTCTTATCGCATCACCGCACACAAAAACCTAAATCGCAATTCATAAAACCTACAGAGAAATAAATTGAAAACTCTAACTTGGGGTATAGTTTGAACCCATCAAGATGCAAACATCCTTTTCAGTGCATTCTTAAATATGTCAAGCTTTACTTTGCAAGAAAATGCCTATATTCTTGTATCAACTATGAATTGTGTAGTGTTCAATACACTGACGACGTATGTGCCGCACGAGCCCGTTTTATTACGAAGACTCTAAACTTCTCAAAACGCCCGCCAGGGGCGCTTATCGTGTCTCAAATTCTCCATACGAAAACTGGCTCACAGGTGACTGCATAGACACTATCTACTGTGGGCTACACAGTCCTTGATACTCGTCAACTTGAGTAGGTATTAGGCGAATGCTGAAGAATGTCGGCGATACGTGAATGATACGAACCCCTGCAAACTTGTCGATAATCGCCCACTTAGAATAGATAATAATGTAATATCTTCGAGAATACGTACGTATAGGTATGTAGGCTACGTATATGTACGTAGCCTATATAGTGTATGATACAGCGCGGCGCTTGGTTCTCGCCTACCTCCATAACTGTACTCTTTGGTGCTCCCGATTTCTTCCATTTTCTCCGTCTCGTTCTCTTGTTTGTCTTCGTCTGATCGTTCGTTACGGTAGATGGGAGAAAAGCATGTTTTTTGAAAGAATCCTAAAACTATATGGTAATGTTTCACCAAATTTGGTCAGATGTTAGCATCTTAACGGACGGGCAGAGAAGAAGTCTAGAGAGAGAAGAAATCATAAGCTAGAACACCAGAATCTACTCTTGTCCGGGGACAATCCTTCACCACTTAGCCATTGGAACTACTTTCAAAGCAATTTCCAATTCATTGCCAATGCACAGAGCCCTACCAGACAGGTTCTATCAATGAAAGTGAGCGCCCGCCATGCTAGGTCGCTAGTTTATCGCACTAATATTACCTCATTTGACTCGCCCACTTTTTCACTTTCCTCTGCTACTTACAGCAAGAAAGCGTGAAGTCTTGTCACAGTCGTAACCTTATATTACCTGCCTTCATACTATGTATTTGCGTATTTCACAGTTTACAGGGGGATTTTATCTGCACGCGTGTAGGAATCAAGGTCTTTTCGGCAGATTAATTTTATCACAGAAAATGCGTTCATTATCGTAAATTAGGCTGGTTTTATTGCAAATTTGAAAGTACGGTCTCTTCTCTCTCTTTTTTAGGGTTCCGTAGCCAAATGGCAAAAACGGAACCCTTATAGATTCGTCATGTCTGTCTGTCTGTCTGTCCGTCCGTATGTCACAGCCATTTTTCTCCGAAACTGTAAGAGCTAGACTGATGAAACTTGGCGAGTAGATGTATTCTGTGAACCGCATTAAGATTTTAACATAAAAATAAAAAAAAACTATAAATTTCGGGGGTCCCCATACTTGAAACTGAAACTCAATTTTTTTTTTTTCATCGAACCCATACGTGTGGGGTATCTATAAATAGGTCTTCAAAAATGATGTTGAGGTTTCTAATATCGTTTTTTTCTAAACTGAATTGTTTGCGCGAGAGACACTTCCAAAGTGGAAAAAAGTTGGTCCCCCCCCCCTCTAACTTCTAAAGTAAGAGAATGATAATACTAAAAAAAATATATGTTGTACATTACTATGTAAACTTCCAACGATTTTTGGTTTGAACGAGATCTAGTCAGTAGTTTTTTTTTATACGTCATAAACCGTAAACCGCAATTTACCTAAAGGTTCTTGTAGTTCGTCGTGCTACGGAACCCTTCATGGGCGAGTCCGACTCGCACTTGGCTGCTTTTTCTTCCTTGCAAGTGTTCCTCTTTTTTTTTCAATTTCTCTTCTGTACTTAAGTGGGTTCGATAACTCGTTCATTATTGAATACTTTTGGTGAACCCTAAAACCATGACATCATAGAGATCATTTGCGTCTTCAATTCTTCAAAGATTCTAATGGTTTGCCCAAACAGTTAATTAGGTATCCACTTAGCGTTTTTCAGAACTGAAGTACTAATTAAATTAGCTATCCTTTTAGGAAATCCTAAATCGAAACTATCTAAGTAGAGCATGTTGTAACTAGCGAGATTTTAGAAAACTTTTATAAGTTGCGTCAAGCTCAGTAAATCAGAACGTAAAGTTTCCTTTCCGGCGCAATGAGGCCGTTAGAAGGAAAATCCTGAGAGAAATCTGATCATAGTTGAGTACCAAACCAAACATAACAGACACATACTCGTAAGTTGTTGAATAAAATAAAAAATATCGAAAGTTTTCGTAGTTATAGAGTAAAATAAAACCGCTGGTTTTGTTGTTATTCTTTGTATGTGTGTTAAAGCCTATACGCACATCTAGGCGATGGCGATTAGCTGAAACGCTGTCAAATATGACAGCGATATTTGACAGCGTTACAGCTGATCGGTATCGCCATCACCTAGTGATGTGCGCAGGCGTTTAGGGACCTCACAGAGGTGATCTCGTCAGCTCGAGGCTCAAATTTGAAAGACGTGTCTTTTATTAAGCTTTTAGTAGTTATGCAACTTATGAAGTTATGATACAATTTGAAGAACTTTAGTTATACACCATTGAAAACTTCTTGGCATTACAACCCTGTTAAGTAGAGTATTGAGAAGAGTAGGTACTTTTCTTTACACGTGGAGAATTATGAACGTCACGAGCATTCAGTATCTGGTGCTAATGATTTGAATTGCCGTCCAAATCAAAGTAGTCTGCAAAAGAGCCACTTCTATCAATCAGCTCCAAATGGCTTCAATATAAATGGATGAGACTTTTTTCCGAAGAAAGGACTGTATCAATTCGTCATTTCCAATTTGTAGAATGTCAATACGTCTGTCCTGTCTTGTTTAGAGGACATTATGGGTCAGAATTTGCTTTGGAGATCAGTTGCCCGTTTCGTCAGTCGTACTTTTCCACTGTTGTAGGCGCTATGGCAACGTGACCGAGAAAAAAGGTGCTGAATGATGTGCATATATTACCATTACATTGGTACAACGAAATATCTACCTACACAAATCTACTGCGAAATGGCTATCCTCGAAGATTTTAAGAGACTTGCACAAATATTGGTCTCAGTCACAGTGCGGTTTCAAAAAAATATTTTTATCAATATATTTTTTTTGTCAACCTGCTGATGGAACAAGCTGACCCACCTGATGTTTAGTGGTAACCATCGCCTTTAATAAAGCATTGGCTCGTAGGTCACGTGCGTCAGGAACGTCATTACTCATTGTCATTACTATGAATTAACCTTATTAAAAACAAACCAAAGTTTTCATAAAAAACACGCCACTCAACCTTTTTGCACGCCCAAGAAAACTGGTAGACAATGCCTCCTCCAGCACTGTGTGAAAGTCTTAAATAAATAAATAAAAAATACTAAAGTTCTTACAAAAATAAGATAGGCATTTAATTAATTAGGAATACAGAGTAGGCAAACAGGAATACAGTTAGGCATAATTTATCTTTGTTTTTGTTTAGACTGTTGCCCGTTTTGATTAAATTACAATTAAAAAGTAGGCTTAGAAGCTAATTAAAGCTATTTTTATTATAAATGCCTGCTATTTTTTTTAATGTAGAGTTAATGTATTTTTATTTTATTGTAGAGTTCATATCTTTTTATTGGATCTTATAGAATCGTGCCTCCTTGTGGCATTTCGGCGAAATAGGATTGATAACATACCTTCTTCGGGAACGCGACGGCCTGAGGAGAAACCACGATTAAAATTCGCAAATCTAGGACAACCGGACCTCTGTTTACTTGCACCAAATAATGTTTAGGGTTGTTTTTTTAACGAGGATTATTGTCTTATAAGCCAAAGCTGGTAGAAGAGCAAACGGGATACCTGATGGAAAGCAAGCCGTCTACAATAGAAAGCTGTAATTTTTTTTAATATATCTAATAATATTAGAAGTTATATAGTTTTCAGTATCTTTTCTTACAAAGATATTGCAATTTAACATAACGATATTACAAGTTCCAACGCGTCTTTGGTTCACCGTGTAATATAAACAAATTATTTTGGAATTTTGTGTAAGCGGCTAGCATCCAATTGGTCTTAAAAGATAACGGTCTATCAGACTAGAAATATATCATAACTTTGACGTGGCATCTAGTGCGATTTCGATGGCGATCAGCGGAACGCTGTCAAATATGACAGCGATATTTGTCAGCGTCTCACTGATCGCCATCGCGCTAGATGTGCGCAGGCCTTAACGTGGCCATAACCCAGTAACTTCGACATTGTTAAGATCACGTTTGTTTTTTGATTTCCTTTAAATTTGTAAATAGATTTATTATACATCACAATTACTTATTTATATGAGTATATTATGTATTAGCATTAATATCATATTTATTAGTTTATGACTATTTATTTTATTTTATTATGTATGCCCCGTCCCTACTCGTACCATATGTTTCTTTCCATCCAAAGGTTGTCTGGAAGAAATCGTTATTAGCGATAAGACCGCCCATTGTACCTCTAGTTTTTAAGTATTCTTTCATGCCATGTTTACCGTAAATTTTTTGGTGTACAATAAAGTTATATTCTATTCTATCGCGGGAAGTCGACGGATGGGAAGGGCTCAGAATCGTTCTTCCTAGAAATGTGTAGGGGAGGTCTATGTCCAGCAGTACACTTCTTCAGGCTGATGATGATGAACGCAGTAACTGAGTTATATCTACAATGTGTAATTTAGACAACAAAATAGGTGACTACATTTTAGGATTGTTGCAAAACAAAAACAGTTTGATAAAGATCTTGATTACTAGTTGGTAGATACGGTATGTGGGTCGTTACCTAAATAGGCAGGTAGATAACGACAACTTCTGAAATCAAATCTAGATTCTAGAGCAGGGATTCCCAAACTATTTTGGACAAGTGACCCCTTTTCCAAAATGAACAGTTTCCTCCGACCCCCATGGCCAAATTACCTACTTTTAAGATCAACCCCCTTATTCGCAACGGTCCGCTAACTTAAAACAGCTGCTACAGAGTGTTATTTTTCATAGGTCTCTCTCAATTAAGATCAAAAGAAGAAGACAGACTGAGAATTAGCAATGCTTTAAGTCAGCAGACTATTATGAATAAGGGGGCGTATCTTTAGTTTTTTCCTACTGATACAAAATACTTAGGTACTCAAGTACCAATTGGAAAACTTTGCACTTGGTTAGGTGATTAAAGTTGACTCTAATTTCTCATCAAAATTTTACAAAATAAACGTACGTTGTACGAACTTGAGACTTAACATTACTACAACAATGCTATTTCCTACAAAAATATTAATTATTCTTAGTCACGTAACACAACATAAACAATACAGTACCTACATACCTAACTTGAAAGTTTGAAATAAGAACTTGTGTTAATTTAATAGGGGTCGATTGTTAGACCTCGTCGACCCCCAAAATCAGTTTTCGTTTATGTCGACCCCTAGGAAACCAATATCGACCCCAAGGGGTCGATATCGACCACTTTGGGAATCCCTGTTCTAGAGTAACAAAACGGTAGACGAAGTTTCGTATTGAAATTTACATTTACATTGCTCGGTAAACTGGTAACGGCTGCTCTACAGCTGTTTTTCTGCCGCTCATGCTGCGCAGTGTATCTCAAAATGACACTACGAACCTTAGTTTATCGTTTGATAGAGTAGACCTACAATTTCTGAATATTAGATAATGTATAGTTGCCGCAATTCAAATTATCTGTCGTAGGATAGGGGACCTTACAAGATAATTCTTGAAGTGCCTACCATGCTATTTTCAAAGTCGGGGCAAAAACGGTACAGTACGCGAAGTCGGAGTTCTGCTACCACATTTCATCTACCAAATGTTGTTTTCATGTGAGCACGTGTCTCTCTCGTTTGTATGAAAAATAGATGACACAACAACTCGTTTTGTACGTAACGTATTTTTGCTGTCTTATCTTTTCTCCATACAATGGAGAAAGACAAATAGGCGAAACGAATACAACATTTCGTAGACGAAATG
Source organism: Thera obeliscata (assembly GCA_947578465.1). Lineage (NCBI taxonomy): Eukaryota > Metazoa > Arthropoda > Insecta > Lepidoptera > Geometridae > Thera > Thera obeliscata. The sequence goes on from OX387916.1 coordinate 13,826,459, forward strand.
TTGTAAATGAAGTGGGACTTGCCCTTCTGAACCTATATTTTTAACAAATCAAATTCAAAAATGTATTTATTCAGTTATATCACTAACAGATGGCTTTGTGACGTCTTAAAGCTAGGTGCTAGGTGCCTAGGATAACAGGCAACAAACTACGGCTTTGTTTGTACCGTCTTTTTTTGTATGATCATCTAACAAAACGAAAATAAAAATAGCAGTGAAATTCTAGTGTGGTGTTGTTATGGTCACCCAAGAGTGACTAAGCCTATTAAGTATATCAGGACATTATAGGTATGCATGTTGTTATTCAAACAGAGCCTGAAAGCAGTTGAATAGGGGTGGTTTATTCAACACCCATACAGATGTGACAGTGACGAGAGTCTGATAAAACTGACTGCTTTATATACACCATTAATATTAAAACGAACGCCAACTGCGTCATAGGTAGCTATTGGCTAGTGGATAACACGCGGCTTTGTTCGTGTTCTCTTTAGTCTGCTTTAGTCTTGAATATCTCCCCAGGGCAGACAGACAACTTAGTAAAAAAGTAGCCAAGTGCGAGTCGGACTCGCCCATGAAGGGTTCCGTAGCAACAAGTAACATAATATAAAGGCTCTGGTAGTTCGCCGAAAGGTAAATTGCGGTTTACGATTTATGACGTATAAAAAAAAAAACTACTGACTAGATCTCGTTCAAACCAAATATCGTTGGAAGTTTGCATAGTAATGTACAACATATATTTTTTTTAGTTTTATCATTCTCTTATTTTAGAAGTTAGAGGGGGACCAACTTTTTACCACTTTGGAAGTTTCTCTCGCGCAAACTATTCAGTTTAGAAAAAAACTATATTAGAAACCTCAACATCATTTTTGAAGACCTATTCATAGATACCACACGTCGTAAGGGTTCGATGAAAAAAAAAATTTTGAGTTTCAGTTTCTAGTATGGGGGACCCCCAAATTTTTTAGTTTTTTTTCTAGTTTTGCATAAAAATCTTAATGCGGTTCACAGAATACATCTACCTTGCCAAGTTTCATTAGTCTAGCTCTTATAGTTTCGGAGAAAAATGGCTGTGACATACGGACGGACAGACAGACAGACATGGCGAATCTATAAGGGTTCCGTTTTTGCCATTTGGCTACGGAACCCTAAAAATAGGCACGCGGGGTGCTTATTTTTTTCTCTAGGTTTAGGAGAATGAATAATAAAGAACACTTTATTTTTGATACACTATAGATATGTAAGAAAAATAAACAGTTTTATACAGAAAAGTGCAATAGGCGGCGGGCGACCTTAACGCTCAGTTTCTTCCACGTATTGTACGAAAAATCTTTTTAAGTTTGCTTGTTGTTTTTTTAAGAGAGAGAAAGAGAGAGGGGGTGGTCTTTAGAGGTATGTTTTTCAGAAATCACGTCTGGCTACGTCGTAGCATGCTACGGTGTAGCAGTGAAGACTTCTCTCACTGACTTTATTTTTTTTCATGGGAAAGTTATAGTAAAAGAAGCTGGCCTTTGATGAATAAAAAACTTCAAACCCTATTCACATTCTACAATAATCATCGAAATTTAGAAAAGTTGCATCTATTCGGGCTTGTCGACGCCTCCGGAGTAACTGGAGAGATCCGCAGCTGGACAGATTCTCTGCTGGACAGATAAGTAGCTGGACGGATTAGCAACTGGACAAAAAGTGCCCATGACATATTTAAAAAGTGATTAAGGTGGGAAAGTGAGCGACTTGCTCAGGACGGCATCACAACCAGTCAGTCACTATATCCCGCAACAGCTTTATACAAATTACAAAACACCAATAACACGGCATAAGATTCATATATTCAGTTTTAAAATTCATCGTGTTTACGGATTTCGTTTACCTAATAATGTCACATTTGAAATTGCATTGGGAAAGATTTCGGTGCATTTCCATTTTTCGTAGCACCTCTACGTAAAACCGTAGCAGGTAGGCCAAAAATTGAGGATATCCTATAAGATATAGATTCAAGAGTCTGATACTTTTACTAACCAGTCTGTGTAAAAAGTGGGTTATTTTTTGTGGTATGTGTAGTAACCCATTTTTGACACAGACTGTGTGTTTAAAAATATATACCTTTTTTGTTTTTTATTTGTTTAAACAATTTCAAATTTATTCTCCACTGTTTTTATCTAATATAGGCCAAGAACGAACTGTGTTTTAACCGGACACACACCTTGTCATTAGGACTTATACCACCGGGCACCATTTCCTACGCCATGTGCGCAATACCCAGATCCTGTCTAGTTTCTAGATTATACACCTAGCTTCCAATTTAGCTGCACGCTTGCGAAAGATTATTAGGAATCTTGCGGAAGTTAAAAAGTAAACTACTGCATTTCAAAATACAAATATCCTAAATCACTGATTGTAATCTCCCATGCACGGTTAAACTTGGAAATCAAGTCTTCCTAGGATCCTAAAATCGTATTTTAGTATCCTAAGACTTGATTACCACTACTTCTCGTACCTTATCCCGCAAAACATGCACAGAAACAGAAAAAAAAGTTCTGCCTCCCAACGCGCCTGATCTTCATTATACTTCTGCCTATAATTTCTTTAATTCTATGAACAGCTTGTTAGCGCAAAATAAAAAGGGTTCTTAAACGGCCATAGCGTGTGAAATGGCTTTTAAAATTGGGTGTGGCAGGAAAGATTAAAATTGCCAGCCTGAATCGTACGCAATGGAATTTAATTCATTTTTTGCCGATCGCGCATTGCCTTTACCAGTTTAATTAATGCCTATTGGACTACATCAGAGGTTCCCAACCTTTTTTTTGCTCATAGACCACTTTCAAAATTTTGCTGGTTCCAGTGGACCCCATGCCCTGCTGCTAAATTTTTACTATATATAATGAGATTAGATCTTACTATGGACATTTGCGTCGCGGCGGAGTTCCTACCACGAATTAACAGTTTTCGAATATTTTTTTACAAAATAACCGTTTTACAAATAAGCTTCTTAAATTATTATCTGCCTACATTGATAGGTGAAGTCACATTTTATTTCTTCACTATACCAGATAAATTTTCTTGGGCCCCCGCTTACGAATTGTGAACCCCCATTTTTTGTCACGCCATCGTAGACCCCCGTCAAGTCTACCGTAGACTTCTGGGGGTTCACCCGGACCACGTTGGGAATCAATGGACTACTACTCAATCGTTCATAAATATAGCCTTAAGCTAGGTTTGATATGTTTGGGTCTTCACACCCAATTCGATTAGCTAGTAATGTAAACAAGATCATGCTTGTTATACATACCGACCGACCGGTCGTTTCAGCCTATTTTAGACAACATGTTTTTATTAATTGTTTATTGATATTATAGTGTTTACTACACTTAAGGAAATCACAAAGATTTTTATAATGTCCCAAAAAATAATAACATTAAAATAATAAAAAAATAATAATAAGATTTTTATAATGTCTAGGGGAAGGTCGCGGGTTCAAATCCCGCTCGGCTCTTAACTTTTGGGACATTATAAAAATGTTTTTATTAATCCGTTTTTCTATAGCGCTTGTATTCTGAGCTCGCCTAGGTGACTTAGTATGGGCTATCACGCAACTATAGGCTCGTAAAATAAATTGCTCCATGTCTTACGATCGTTCTAAATAATGTTAATTATTAATTTATGCTCTTAGAAGTAGAGCTCTTTGTAAAGGGCTCGTCCGGCCAAGTACTGCATCCATGCTTTTTTCTACCGTGAAGCAGCATTGCTGTGTTTCGTTTCGGTGCCAGTGAAATTAATGGCTCGTGAGACTAAAAATCTGTACGCCTCAAGTTGATGGACGCAGGGCAATGCATCGTATGGCACGTTCCTGACGTGCGTGACCTACAAGGCCATGCTTTGTTATAGGCAATTGTTACCACTTAACATCAGGTGGGTCTGTTGAAAGTTTTATAAGTGCACGAGAATAGGCCTTACAAGTTCCATTAGTTATTATACCCGTCCATATTCTTTGCTAAAATACGTATCATTGTAGAGTTACTAATCATGGTAACTAATTTATTTTGCCGGTGAAATTACTGGCACGTGAGGCTGAATATCTGTATGCCTCCAGTTGATGGACGCAGGGCAGTGCATCGTAGGGCGCGTTCCTGACGTGCGTGACCTACGAGGCATTGCTTTGTTATAGTCGATGGTTACCACTTAACATCAGGTGGGCCATATGCTTGTTCCATCATCTAGTTACATTAAAAAAAAAAAAAAACTAGATACCTAATACTGATATTTTCCATGCGTATAAATTATCCATTTATAACTTGGTCTAGCCTCTATGTCTATCTGAATGCATTCTTAATTTCAATATAGCGTCTCAGCGAGTAGAAGTTACGAAATATTTTCAATTAGAATGTCTAATCAGTCAGAATAAATGTACTGCCGGCAGCAGTAACAGATGTCTGAACCCATCACACGCTCACCGGTGTTGTAGACTAGACTCGTGACGTAAGTGAGCGGTGACTATTCGACCAGGCTTTTCGGCGGGGCCCCCACCAAAACGATTTGTTTACCGAGACGCCTCCGCGCCGGCATCGCACTCCGCGGCCGGCCACCACGCGGTGCACGCACAGACTCAACCTATCAGATAAAGTCCCGATTCAGTGTCACCGCCGGTACGCAGCCCCCCCACGTTACACATCCGGACCCGAACCCGTAAAAACGGCACCCCTAATCACTTTCACAATCCCTGAAATTAGACGCGATCTTTCCGTGCATCCAGTGAGTGCCAAGGATCAACTGCATATCACCGAATTTTTTTAGTAAGTAAATAATGTTTTTACAAGTTTGTCTTCAAACTAGTTTTTAGAATAAGTTGCGTAAGTTGTTATGAAATGATGCTGATGTTTAGTTTCAAAACTGGAGCGCTGTTTTCATCTTGTATTGGTTCTGATCGGTTAATGTTTTCTTAGGCTGCTAGTTTTCGGCGTAGTTTGTGTTGTCTTGTGCCGTACCTGAAGGTCGTAATTTTGTGTCACTTACGCTCCTTTTCGAAATAAAAACCGGTTGGGATTTAAGCTGGTGTCATAAAATTAACATATCGGTGGCAAAGATCGGTGCACGTGAGCCTGTGTGTGTAAGACGGTACGGGTATGGTATTTTGGGGCTCTCGAGGCGATGCATTGTGTCTTAAATGAATTTACATTTTACACTTTGTATTGTAATTGAAGCAGTTTAAGTTTGTAGTTTACATGCGCTGAGGATTCATTTGCTAATATAATCGATAGAACATGCTGAAAATTCAGGCCATGATCACCCGCATCATTTGCGTGATCAATTGACTGATTAATTTACTGTAGAACGTATTCCACTCGTAACATTTGCAAGTGTCCTTGATGTTCTCTTAGAGTCTAAAAGCTCCCTGTGAGCCGTTTGTTCACTGGCTCGTTATCTACTTAGATAAGGATATCAGTTCAGGCCTCTGTAATATTTGATTATCTCGTCTTGTCCAAGGCATTCATGCTTAAATTCATTGCTTTTGAGGTTTATATTGATTCAATTCTTCTTATTTTCATCGTGTCACTGGTTCTTTGAAATTGATTCAATTGATTTGTGTAATACTGAAAAGACACGTTTGGCACGTTTATCTTTTATCAAACCCCGCGAAAGGTAAAGCATATAATTATGATTTCTTTTTCTTAGCTGAGTATGAGTAATCAAGGATTCTATTTTATAGCCTTTTACGATTGCCTTAGTATAAAATATATACTACGTGAACATATTTGGTTTTAGCAATAGGTAAAGTTGAAAATGTATTATACTTCTTTACTTTAAGTAAAGGTATATCCAAAACAGTATGTTATAGCTTACTGTTTTGGATTATATTATAGCTTACTATTATATAAATCGTAGTACAAGAATCTTAGTAAGTACATTAGCTCTTGAAATCGATTTAGAGCTTCGTTGTATTTAGAATTGTTTTATTTGAAAATAAATAAATCGTAATTCCACCACCATGTAATCCAACGATCTTTAGGTTGTTTATGTATTTTCTACCTAGTGAATTTCCTTTTGTATAACCACACAACAAACAAGCTAGGATGTAATAGATTAATGCCCTTTCTTACCGACCTCTAGACATTTGACCTTCGTTTGCCCGAAACTCGCTTCTTGCCTACCAAATTATTATACGTCGGCTGTTTATCGATTTTTAGAAAGCTATTAAAATTACATATAAGTTCGCATTGATTACTAGGGTTTCCTTTCTTGGGTTTATAATTAGTTGATGAGATTACAGTTATATATTTTTATTGTGTTTCCTGTTTGTCTTCAAACAATGTTGGCAGTTCTTAGTCAGAAAGCCGAAAAGGCTTTTATAAATTTTGCCATACTGATGTTGTTGCCTAACTTTTTGAATATGGAGTCAAATGCTTGCGTTTTTGGCTAAACTCCAAGAGGCCGGTGAAATTTTAGAATTTGCATGCCAATTATGTGCGTGAATGCAAATCAGTTACAAAATCGTGGCATATTGAGTGGCCTGATTTAAAGGAGCGGCTGTCTCTACCCTAGAACCGTTTTAAAAATCCTCAAACACAGACAGTGTTTGAGGTTTGTTGGTTCAAGATAAGAAAAGTGGCTAAAATAATGATTAGTTAGTTAAAAACAATCCTTGAAGTAAGTGAGCGCTGAGATAATTCACCGGTCGCCTTATCGGCCGTTCACCGCGTGTTCACGTAATCAGTTAACTTGATTGCAATTATTTGAAAATCGTGGGAATATCGTTGCGTTGATATTATCATTGGTACGAGAAACACCTCTTAAAACCTGCGCTGTAAGGTCCAAATTGATGTGATCAGTTTGATCGTTGATTGATAAGTCGTCAAGCCTGTTGTAGGTAGCGTAGCATTGCTCAATAAGGGACAGGCCTTCTTAGCTAGTTCTTACGAGAACAAGTTGACATGAAAAGAAGTTGGTAGGTCGTTGACCTGCAGTTGAGCACTTCTTGTCGACTGTTTCAACACAAATAGTGCAAAACATGGTTGTATCGCATTCACTGTAGGAAGGCTATTTATAAGTAGTCTCTTTAAATTCATAGCACAGCAGATGTATAATACTACAATTTCTAAAGGTAAATTCAATTAGATAGCCGCGCTTACTTTCAGTAGGTGCTTAGCTACAAGCGACCACTCAATATCTGGGTCGATGAGATCCACTTTATCCGATTCAGGACAGATGAAAGTAATTATGTGATTTCATTTTCATTCGACCAGTTGTTGGTTGATCTTTAAAATTTTGGCATGAGTTTATACGAGTTTACTTATGGCTAGTATAGTATTATCTTATCTGTGCTTATGGTAACGGTTATCTTTCTTATTGCAAATTGTATACTAGTATGTGAAATTAAGTTAAACCTAGAGAGCTTAGGTAAATATATGAGAAAATACATTGTTTTGGAGTGGTAAATTTAACAATTTAAAATAATCGTGCAAGTTGTACGTAACAGAATTTTAAACGTAACAAGTCTGTACTTACTTTTATTATATCGATTTACCTACTATCAATTTTCCGGGCCTATACAAAGTATACAACTCCCGTGTAGCAAATATTTTCTTACCGAAAGTAAAAGTTCACTTTCGGCATCTCGTACAAATGAAAGTAATCTCGCTGACTAGTTTGTATTAGCTTCGCTCTCGACCACTTCTACTGCCATTCCCTGCGTTGCTAGAGCAACATGATCAGTCCAACCTTACCTTCGGTGGTAATACTGTAGCTTAACAGACATTATTGCTAGGTTTCTAGTGCGCGATTGTAACATTTTAATCTGTTAAAATTCTGGCCACGTGTATTGCCTATAGTGGATGTGCAAAAAAGCGAAATTCAGGCGTGATTGCGTAGGTTTGAGAGAAAGTTAGTGTGGTATCGCTTGCGCGTGCTCTCGCAAATTTACGTATTGATGACGTACAAGTTGCGAAAAACTATTCAGAAAATAAAGTGCAGCTGATAACATGTACATATTTAGGTAAGCATTTGCATGTTTACGTTGTCTCTACAAAGATAGCAAGCTGTATGACGTCTGAAGCATGAATTCACTTGCATTTCCGCTCTTCAGTGGTATGGCTTTTGTGTTTTACTTTAGCCCAATTTAATTAAAGAAATCGGAATTATGCCTTGTTCTGAATAAATTTATTGATCGTAAATCTTTCACTTCTTGTTAAGTGAGTTTGGATTACATTGATCGCGCCCATATCAAGTTTCAGATTGAGTCCGATCGCTTCCTTCAGTTTCGAGGTCATGGAGCTGCCAAACTTAAGTTCTCGCACTCATTCATTGAAAGAGAAATTGGTGTCATCGCTGAATCCGTACACTGTATCCGCTGGACCGTACGCTCTGTGTCGAAGTAAAAGTGTTCCAAAAAAAATTATGTTGCGAAATTACATTGCGATTTCGCCGTAACGAGGTTGCAAATGTGGGTCAAGTAACAGCTATCTCTTAGATTTACTGGTTTTTATAATTTGTTGCATTGGGCGTAGGACAATCAATAGGACCTAGTTCACGGCCATTGCAATATTCGGCGTCGTTAGCGATTGCTATTGATGTAATATCGTTCTACGTGTTGGAGCGTGATTCATTAATTTCATGGTCTGGACCTTGAAACTTTATATGCTTTATATGTATCTGTGGTTTTTAGATTGTCAGATTTTCTTGATGCATATTTGGTCCCCTAACGCTACTAAGTCCTAAGTTTATTATATTCATATCTCCTACAATCAACAACCTTTGCTATTATTATTAAATTGCCTAATAGTTTCCATTGTTGTTAATGTAAATATCGCCGAACATGAAATAGTGTGGTGTGACTAGTCTAAGAACATTTTAAAATGTCAAATGATTCAATTGTCGATGTCAATTGTCAAATGATGCATAATTGAATTGAATGAAAACGTAGTGTAAAAACTATTGAAAATTTTGTCACAAAAGTTGGTTTTCCTTGAACCGGAATCACCGGTCATATCATGAAATGTGTTTATTCCTAATAAGTTTATTAGGTGGGTCTATTGATACTTATTGCTATGTAGTCGCTCTACTAGTAGGGTTATCGATCAGTCATAATTAATGCAAAAAAATAACTCAAGCGAAGATAATAGACCATTGAACTTAGTTTTAGTGCTTGGATCGGAGCTATTATTTTTCAGCACCAAGTACCCAGAAGATAACCACGAATGTGATAGAAGTTTAATTTTTAAAGACAACCTTTGACCTTCTAGTATTGAATGTTAATGATAAGGATAACCTCCATATTATGTATTTGAATAATATTGACGACGAAAACTTGAGAACTTGGTGGTGTAACACACAAAGTAGACGATATTACAAGAAAAAGTCAGTGATATGTTACAAAAATTTAAAGTAGCTTGCAATTATTGTTCAAATATTCTTTACGAATCAGTCAATTAAAAATAACAAAATACGAAGAAAAATTTCAATACAATGATGCGGAAATAGACAAGGAATGATTATAATGTTTAACAGAGCCAGCAATTACTCGTATACAAGTAAATCACTGAGTTTTTGATTGATGAAGATTGTTGGAAATATTAACTCGCCAGGACTTCAAAAGGTCTGACTTGATACTTCCAGCTATCTAAAAAAAGCGGCCAAGTGCAAGTCGGACTCGCCCATGAAGGGTTCCGTAGCACGACGAACTACAAGAACCTTTATATTATGTTACTTGATGTAACATAATAAGGTTCTTGTAGTTAATTAAATTGTGGTTTACGGTTTATGACGTATAAAAAAAAAACTACTGACTAGATCTCGTTCAAACCAAATATCGTTGGAAGTTTGCATAGTAATGTACAACATATATTTTTTTTAGTATTATCATTCTCTTACTTTAGAAGTTAGAGGGGGGGGACCAACTTTTTTCCACTTTGGAAGTGTCTCTCGCGCAAACTCTTCAGTTTAGAAAAAAACGATATTAGAAACCTCAACATCATTTTTGAAGACCTACTCATAGATACCCCACACGTATGGGTTCGATGAAAAAATTTTTTTTGAGTTTCAGTTTCAAGTATGGGGACCCCCGAAATTTATAGTTTTGTTTTTATTCTTATGTAAAAATCTTAATGCGGTTCACAGAATACATGTACTTGCCAAGTTTCATCAGTCTAGCTTTTACGGTTTCGGAGAAAAATGGCTGTGACATACGGACGGACAGACAGACAGACAGACAGACAGACAGACAGACAGACAGACAGACAGACATAACGAATCTATAAGGGTTCCGTTTTTGCCATTTGGCTACGGAACCCTAAAAAGCTAGGTAGGTTATCCAAGAGTATGAAAAGCAGATATACCTTACTTACCTAGTGCAGTAGCTGCTATTTGATCAGATGGTTTTTCAACAGTTTAGTTAAGAACTCTCAAATGACAACGAATCATGTTTCTTAGGCTGTAGAACACAATATATGTATTTTCTATAGACTCCTTAGAACTTTTCATAAATAGATTTCTTATGCCATGAACATAGTAGGCTGTAATCATTGTGTATACTTAATGTTTTTTCTTTTTTTTTAAGTTGTTTCTTTCTAAGACGTTGCTGCAAGAATCCGAACCATAAACGTGATGGGCCACTTAGTAGTGAGGTTTTCCTCTGAAGATGTGTTAGTCGGAAGGGTTCGCGAAGTTGTTTGACAAGGACAAGGTGATTTACACCTGACTAATGTTTGTACTCCTCCAGTACTTCAGCGTTAAACCGCGCAAGACTTGTTTGATTTTTCTGCGTAGCTAGATTTACCACCGCTATGCGGTTTTGCATCTTTTTGTTTGCGTTTTGGAATAATGTGGTCGCAGGCCATGGATTATGTTGTCCTTGAAATATCAGTCACATCGGAAAAGAGCAAAGTAAGGCATTTAGAAAGTCAAACGGATGGTAATCTTTATTTTATTACACAAACTGTTGTAAACTTGTTATATTATCCCTTTACGCACTTCTTGCGCTCATTATGAATCGTAAAAATACGGTTTGCTAATTTTCAACATCAGTCCTCATTTAACTATTACATCTCCTCTTAGTTTGTAATTTTCCTGTTTATTGAATTAGTAAGATTTCTCCGGTTATATGCAAATCGTGGATCCAACGCAATCTGTGCCCGGCTTTAATTAAGTGGAAAGAGTTTTAATGACATGTTTATCACCTTAAACGAACACACAAATCACTTTCACTCCTACCTACAGGATTTTAATAAAGTGGTTAATAACTTGTAGGAATTGTAATATTGTGCCAGTTGTAGTTAAAACTTAACTTTTCATTGTTTTAATAATAATAATAATAATAAAGTTTTAAGTTTTTTATAATTATGTTTTTTATTTAAACAATTTTTATTAATTTTATAACAACAAAACAAAAATTCATAATATTAACAAAAAAAACTAAAACTAAACCTTAAAAATCTAACAAAAGTGGGTGTCCATGAGGCATGGTGCCAAGAACGCTGGCTGCATTCCCACGTTGAACAGCAATAGCTATTCTCTGTGCGAAAAAAGAGCCAGCCCTCTTGTCACCAGTGGCGTCGACCAGCCGAGGAAACAATTGCTTAAAAAATTTTTTTCTAATTTTTTTTTTTAACGTTTATTTAAATAATTATACCTATATTGTAAAAAACTTAAAAATTAAGAAAATAAATTAAATATCTGAATAATAATAATATTATATTTTATTTGAACGAAGGTCCAAGACGTCGGAGATCGGATTACGGAGCTCAAATGGAGTTGGGCAGGACACATTGCTAGGCGTGGTGATGACAGGTGGAGTAGAACAACAACCGAATGGTGGCCAAGAACCGGCTACAGAAGCGTAGGGCGCCCTGCAGCAAGATGGACGGACGACATAGACAGGGTCGCGGGGCGGCAATGGTTTAGACTGGCACAGGATCGAGGTAGATGGCACAAACTAAGGGAGGCCTATACCCAGCAGTGGGTGAAGTCGGGCTGTGGATGATGATGATGATGATGATTTCAGAAAACTATAAAATGTACATTACAAAAATGAAACACCTTAAGTCCATAGTCAATAATACCTTAGAGACTAACATACATAAAATAAAATAAAATTACTTATTAAATCTTAAATCTTAGGGGCTTTTTTCGTTAGCGCACCCCTAAAGCGACGATAGACGACTCCTGGCGGCCAGAAATCCGAATTGAGAAACATGTCCCCATGCTTCGCAGGCACCTGGAGCACGTACGATTTGAAGGCCGTGTCTCTCATTCCCGATGGCTCTAGCCGCTGCAGATGTAACTGTATTGGTGGCGGGTCCTTAATCCAGAAACGGATCCTCTCCTTTACATATCGAAAGACCTCATCACCTTAAATATTCGGGTCCAATCTCGAGAGGTAAAGGAGGATGGTTGGGTCCACAGCACACAGGGTGACTTCAGATGCTATGACGCTGGCGGTACCACGTTTATTACGTGATGGTTTTGGTCTTTTCTCCACCAGAGTAAAGCCATCTTTATCGACCTTTAATGTACCAACGGGGATCTTCGTTTGTGCCTTCTGCCTCAAAACAGCGCAAGGCACTGGAGATGGTTGAGGCTGGCCGGACGCTTGCGCATAACTTTTCTTCTTCGCCGGTTGACGAGCTGGCGGAGGAGGAAGAGATGTTTTCTTCAAAGGCTGTAAGGCTCCATGTGTGTGTTGTGTGTGTTTAAGACTGTATTCCTCGGCAACACGCAGCAGTGGTCTGTGCTCAGTGCTGGTCTCCATACATTTTGTATAGGTTTATGCGACATTACATTTTGAGCTCGACAGCAGTGTCGCTTTAGAAGTATCGCAGCGGCACTGCTGCGTGACACCGTAACCGCGCGCACATATTTTCTTTTAAAAAAATCAGCGCGACACACAAGAGTTCTACCTAGCACTACTGTCTGCTACCAAGAAACCAAGATCAGAATACAACCTTTAGATTCCATGTCCAACAATAGAATCGTTCACAATAAATATATATCCAAACCCAATCAATATCAAATCCCCAACCACGTAATATTTGTATGTAGAAGCTCGGAAAGTTACTGATCGAATTCAAGTCAGCTTACGCATAAATTAAAGCGCGGGTCTGCTAGTCCAATATATACCCAAATTCAACATTACGCAGCTTATATGGCAACTAGAGTTATGGTTTTTCCAACTTCAAAGTGCAATAACCGAAGCAGCTGTTTTGGCTTGACTTTACTATCAATATTTAAATTGATATTACCTTCAACTATGATATCTGCTTCGAGTTGAACTCGTGATTCCTGCTAAACGATTACAGGGTATCGTTTAATTTCTTCATTTACACGTTCCACTTTGGCCAATAAGTGAGGTGAATAGTGTCAAATTGGTGGCACTGCCTCTGATTCGCTCGCAACCTTGCCCGGTATATGAGCCTAGGTGTAGCCTAGCTCGTGACTATTGAAATATAATGGCAGCGCTCAGACCATAAAGATTATATGCTAAAAAATACATTGTTACAATAATACAAGCTGAGAGCAGTAGGTACCGATCTCACCTATTTAGCTTAGCACGAATGAGATGAAATACACTATGTAGGATCTACATTTGGTATAGGTGACCATAAGTGGGCCATAAAACTACATTGTTTGTAGACTGTGTCGTATGTGAAACTTTGTTTTTTAACCGACTTCCAATCAAAAAGGAGGAGGTTCTCAATTCGGTTGTATGTTTTTTTTTTTTTTTTTTTTTTTTTTTTTTTTTATTTTTTTTATTTTTTTTTTTAATGTTTGTTACCGCATAACTTCGTCATTTGTGAGCCGATTTGAAAAATTATTTTTTTATCTGAAAGGTACTGCTTCCAGATTGGTCCCATTTTAATTTTATTAAAATCGGTGTTGCCATTTTTTTTTAAATATTTTTTTTAATGTTTGTAACTGCATGCCTCCGTCATTTATGAACCGATTTAGAAAATTATTTTTTTATTTGGAAGGTTATTCTTACGTCCAGATTGTCCCAAACAAATTTGATTAAAATCGGTTTAGCCGTTTGACAATGAAGTCGGTTTCTCAAGTTTTTTAAACTTAAATTATGTATTTGCTTATCCTTATTGCATCAATATTCCAGTATCGATTGGTTAGACGCAGGGGTCTTGACCGGTGTACTACCGGCGATGGCTTTGGCAACGAGCTCCAAGTATGAGATCAACAATGTCAAGGCGTTTGTTATGTCAGTATTGCGCAACGGTCTCACTTCTCGCTTCATACTAACTGGTCTGTTTCACGGTCGTATATTACGAGTTAATATTTAAGGCTAATTACATTACGCTCGAATCTTAAACACCTATTTTCAATTAAAAACGTGGTCAGCCATGTGAAACACTATAACTTAGATGTGTAGCATCCTGAGTTGAGTTCTTGCGCTGTTGTTATTGAATTACTGCTAATGAATCCTCAACCCGTTAAATAACTTCAGTTATTACTTATTTTATTATATTTCTTTCATTTATGTAATCTACTTTTAAATTATTCAGTTCATTTCCAAGCTATTTTGTTGTTGCTTTAAATTTGTTTGCGTAAAGAGCAAATGCCTGAATGTTTTCTCTGTATGGTGGTCTTACAGTGTGTGCTAGGACAATAAGTTAGGATATCTGGACAGCAGGCCAGCGCTCCGGGGCGTCTGCTGTCAGAGCTTGGTTTATGCTGGCACACCTCCTCTGAAGATTACCTTCGCACGACTGTCAACTTCGCTGAGTTATTAGCTTTAATATCACTCGTTTTATTTCAACCTTTTAGGGTTTCGATTACAGTTCATTACATGTTTTTTTTGTTTGTTTCGTTCATTGCTTAAAATGATTTGTGTGTGCAGCAATTTATGGTTGGCAAGTGGTATCAATTGCTTGGCTGTGAATTGTCGCTGAACTTTTAATTTATCATAATGCAAATCTCGCATTGCCTTCGAATGATAATTAACGGCGGTGTACTTATCTGTTCATATAAATCATTTGTCAGCGGCTGCTGCTGTTTGGAATTAATACACGCGTTATGTAGAATTTGGTTTGCAAATATGGGGTACTGTACTACTAGTTGGTCACGCAAGTGGGTCCGCAGATATTAACTATCATTGGATCAGCTATAAGGACTGAGCTCAATTAAAATAACTGGATCTGGGTCCTAGGAATCTGCACCGGTCGAATCGATTTTAATTTTAAATGCTAATGTATTCCTTATAAAACATGCTCTACATGGGTAAGATGATTTACTCGTAAAATATATATTTGCTGTGTGCTATCAAAAATAGATTCCTTGTATAAATATAAAATTATCATTCCAAATTAGTGTCCAACGAACTTCCCTGTAAAATGAAAAAATATGTTTAAGGTTACTAATATCGAAGACGTAGCATGAATTACAATTGTTAGTAATTGTATTTAAAAACGAATTCTGAAAAGTGGGTTAAGCACTGTGTTAATCTGGTTTATTTAATTAAAGGTTGATTGAGAATAGAGATAAATTCATTAATAATTCAATTATAAATAACATTTCTGAGCTAGTGCATACTCACTTTCAATAATGACTTTGCTTGTAGATAGATAGCTATAGTAACTATAACTACACATACACACCTACTCCTCTTAATCCAACTCCTAATGATTGACACCCTAGTTTTTGAGTTTGTTAGTATTTCATTAGTGATAGATTTTGGCTTATCGGTGCTCCCTCACTATGTATTTTTATCTCCATTTCTGTGTGGTATTCAGTGATCTCCCTATAGCTTTTTCTATTGATAGTTCTACCTATCGGCTCCTCGGCTTCCAGTCCACTTTGTAATATTATTGTTTTCCTGATTAGTTTAACGACCTCTATACATTGATACCAATGGTAAAAAACGTGGAATTGATTCACGTTGTTAATCACTGACAGTAAAATAGCATATTTTTTGACGTTTCTTCCTTCAAAGTTCCTAACTTATACTCGAAGTAACTTTTCTTTTTTTCTATATATATTTCTGACGTTTTGTTTCTTTTTGTCGTGGCTTACATTACTTACTGTCGATATCTAGACTAGGTCTAGGTTCTTGCGCTGATTTACAATAATGTTTCTGTCGGTGCTCCAGACTGTACATTATACAAAGCGAGCTATTGGAATCTGAGCCTTGTAGCATCGAGTCTGGTTTGAACTGAAGATTAATGTCGAATGTACAGTGTCATCGGCAACAGGTATCTGCTCACTTACCTTGACCGCGCACGTTGTCCTCTCACTTATACCTACTAGTATTCTATGATCGCAGACGTCTTCGATGCGCATGCGACGTTAACGAACGTCGTGTTCTATCTGTGACTTATGTTTCTTTATCACGAATGTTGCAGATTCTCATATCCTATGTGTTATTTACAAGCATTCGATATTTAGTTTTCTCGGTGTCGGTGTGTGTGTATATGCATGATTTATAGACTATTTTATTATGTTTCCACTTTTATATTCACCGGAATATGAAATATTCATATTTTTTTCTGTCGTAAGCATCATGAAATTCAAAACATATGCGTGAGTCGTGACTTCCCGAAAACATAGTTTGTGTCTTTTTGTATAATGTATTTTCATTCGGAGACGAGGATGTTTTTTGATGTGGGTTGACGTTATTCTCATTCATTTTGTAATCATTGAATCGCAAGTGAGGAGACGGGTTGAGCAATTTTTTGTTTCCATGGTAGGTAGGTAGGTTGGTAGGTACTGTAGATACTTGAGTTATTCTGTCATGATCGGCTGATTCGAATATATCGTTGTTTTATGGGTTGTTGTGTTCACTTAGGTTTTAGGGTTCTACATTTAAAGGGTGATAACGGAAACCTATTTTTAGACTCACGCGCGTCGTACACAAAGTTCTTTGTATCAGTATTACGCTATTTGTGGACTTGTATATTTTTCTCTATTTGTCTGTGTTGTGTCACCGTTAGTTTACCAATAAAACAGTAATACCTATGTAAATTTATGGCTGTTTGCGCAGAAATGTGTTAAAGTGAGTTCGTATACGTGAACGTGTGTTAACCTCACATGACACGACTCCATGAACTTATTGGTTCGAAGGGTTCGGTTTGAAGTGTATGGGAACCCGTGAAATTACTGGCATGTGAGGTGAGGCTAAACTTCTGTATACCTCAAGTTGCTAGTCGCAGGGCAGTGCTACATAGGGCACATTCCTGACGTGCGTTCCATCAGCAAATTGTATAAAAAAAAAAGACGGGTTGCACTCCGGGAGTGCCGGCAGAAGTGAAAACTTGATTATTAACGTTGAGCATGTTTGATATTTTGGAATGGTTAGGGGGGGCTTGTTTGTTATTTGGCACGCTGTAACATACACGAACATTCGCGCAAGCGCCCTGCGCTGCCTAAACGAAACAGTAGGCCCAGGCATACATTTTCGCCGCGCCGTAGAGAGAGGATAGGTGTCTACTCTCCATCCGTCTTACGCTTTTTCGATCAGGTCACGTGTCCTGACGCGCTGACGCGAGTTTAAGATTTTATACCCATTACAGAAAAAGTGCTCAACGCCGCTAAAGAAGTTTTCACTTCAAAAAAGTATATTTTATTTAGCTATACGGAACTCTTAGGTATGAATCCGAGTTGAACTTGGTAGTTTTTTTATTCAATTTATGCCAATAGATGGCAGAGAGGCGAATTATTATGATTCATTGGCAGTTGCGGTAGCAGATTAAATAAATCGTGTCTGGTCGTCAGTACCAGCGTATCGCCCGAAGCAGTTGCTTGTAGACTTTCATACAAAACTGGTTTTCCAGGCGGGTGATTTTCATACAGTGTTACAGTCAATCACGCTTCGCTTCTTACCGAAGATTGCAGACTCTCACGATTCTATACATACAACATGTCCCAAAATTCAACGATAAGCCGGCACCAGAGGATGGACCTACTAATGACTACTCGAAAAAAAAAAAGAAAAAAAAAATACCTCTACTTTTTTTTAAATTACTTAAAAAAAATGGTAATTCTTCGAAAATGTATACCCCTTATGACACTTTTAACTACCATGGCCACAATTTTTCAAATATTTCAGTTTTTTTGTTTGTATCGGCAACCTAAGTAGTACTACTATTCACCATAATCTTTGAAAATTACAGAATTTTCGTAGTTTTATACAAAAAAACAACCAAAAAAAATTATTTCCCTAAAATTTTGAAAGGTTTTAACGTTCAGTAAACTTTAACTCATCGTAGTGTAAAAAAAAATATGGACACTACTATGGCAAGTTTTTTAAAAAATTAGCGCAATTAACCTAGATTTTAAAATGGTATAATACTTTAGGAAAACTAGCCACAAAAAAAAAAAAAATACGGGTTGCACTCCGGGAGTGCCGGCAGAAGTGAAAACTTGATTATTAACGTAGGAACCCTAAAAGTTGTTTATTTTATCAAGTTCCTCAATGTAGTAAAACCCCAATCAAAGTCCTAAGGAACCCTAAAAATTTTAGCATTATCAAGCTCCTAAGTGTAGTTGAAATTCCAATCAAAGTGCTAAGGAACCCTAAAATTGTTTACATAATCAAGGTCCTAAGTGTAGTTGAAAGTCCAATTAAAGGCCTAAGGAACCCTAAAAGTTGTTTATTTTATCAAGTTCCTCAATGTAGTAAAACCCCAATCAAAGTCCTAAGGAACCCTAAAAATTTTAGCATTATCAAGCTCCTAAGTGTAGTTGAAATTCCAATCAAATTCCTAAGGAACCCTAAAAATGTTAACATTATCAAGCTCCTAAGTGTAGTTGAAACTCCAATCAAAGTCCTAAGGAACCCTAAAAGTTGACCACTTAATCAAATTCCTCAATGTAGTAAAACCCCAATCAAAGTCCTAAGGAACCCTAAAAATTTTAACATTATCAAGCTTCTAAGTGTAGTTGAAACTCCAATCAAAGTCCTAAGGAACCCTAAAAGTCGACCATTTAATCAAATTCCTCAATATAGTATAACCCTAATCAAAACCCTATACGGAACCCTAAATTTTACGTAAAGCCAAATCCTCAACGGGTCGGAACCGCTAGAAGGGACCTTGTCGCGCGACCTACAAGTAGGTCCTAAATGAAGTAAAACGGCAGACATAGGAGGAGGGGGTTCTGGGGGGCTAAGGGGGGTCACAGCACGGCTCGCTTCGCTCGCCGCGCTGTTCCCCGTGGTCGCGTGGACCACGGGGAACGTGCTCCCCCCGGGTTCAGGAAGAGGGGGTTCTTGGGGGCTTAGGGGGGTAACAGCACGGCTCGCTTCACTCGCCACGCTGTTCCCCGTGATCGCGTGGCGGCTCGCTTCGCTCGCCGCGACGCTCCCCCCGGGTTTCGGAGGAGGGGGTTCTGGGGGGCTTAGGGGGGGAAACAGCGCGGCGAGCGAAGCGAGCCGTGCTGTGACGCTTTTTTCTTACGCTTTTTTTCGATTTTTATTATGAACTCTACGTTGTAGTCTTAGGGTACATTTCTGCAAAAAATCCGTCCTACGCTTTTTTTTTTTTTTTTTTTTTTACAATTTATAGGGTAGCGCTTGACCGCAATCTCACCTGATGTTAAGTGATGATGCGATCGACGGTGTAGCGCGCTCACCTAGAAGATACCTATTCACTCTTTTTTTGAAAACTCCCAAATTATAGGTATTCGGAAAAATAGACGCCGGCAACGAGTTCCACACTTTGGCTGTCCGCAATATAAAAGTGGAAGCAAAGCGCTTAGTGCGGGAAGAAGGTGTGTCAACCATGAATGGATGCCTCGTCTCCGTACGTCTACTGGTCCGGTGATGGAATGGGGATGGGGGAACCAAGTTGAAAAGTTCCTGGGCACACTCGCCGAAATGTATCCTGTAGAAGACCGATAAGGCAGCTACTTTACGACGATGCTCGAGACTAAGGAGTTTAGACTCCACCAATGCATCGTCGCCTATGAGCCTTTTCGCTCGCCGTTCTATCGAGTCCAGGGCCTCCAGCTGGTATTTAGCCGAGCCATCCCAAAGATGAGAACAGTATTCCATACACGACCGGACTTGTGCTTGGTACAGATTCAGAAGCTGTCCCGGTGTGAAATACCGTCTCACCTTTGATAGCACTCCTAGCTTTTTCGCAGCTGTTTTGGCCTTCGACTCAATAAACGAGCCAAAGTTCAACTTAGGGGTAAGCGTGAACCCTAAAAGCTCAAGCTGGTTGGAGATCGGTAAAGACACATCTCGGAAAGTGGGAGTCAGGTCGAATTGACTCCTCTTAGCGGAGAATAGACACGCCTGTGTTTTTGAAGCATTGAACTTTACCAAATTTGCGTCACCCCACTCTGCGACTGCCTTCAGTGTAAGGTTCAAGCGTTCAACCATGGCCTCTCTATGAGACTGGATCTGAGATCCACTGGATCGTGCTTCAGGTATGTATCTCTCTACAACGGTGCTGTCGTCTGCGTACCCAATGATGCCGGGCCTAAGCAGATCATTTATGTGCAGCAGGAAAAGTGTTGCAGAGAGAACTGACCCCTGAGGAACACCGGCATTAATTGCCATTTGATCAGACGTGCAGCCGTCAACGACCACTCGAATTGATCGGTCCCTCAGAAAGTCTGATACCCAAACACATAAGCCAGCGGATATGCCATAAGTAGGAAGCTTGCTTAATAGGCTGTCATGCCACACCCGGTCAAAAGCCTTCGAGATATCCAAAGAAACTGCCAAAGCTTCTCCGTTTCCCTCGATGGCTTCACTCCATAAGTGAGTGACATACGCCAGAAGGTCTCCTGTTGACCGATTTCGGCGAAATCCGTATTGTCGGTCACTAAGGAGGTCATTGCCTTCTAGGTATGCCAGGAGTCTGTTGTTCAGCACTCGTTCCATACTCTTGCACATAATGGACGTTACTGAGATGGGACGGTAGTTGACAGGGTCGGCACGACTACCTTTTTTAGGTACAGGCTGTACATTGGCAAGCTTCCAGGATTTTGGCACAAGACCCGTCTTCATAGAGAGACGAAAGAGGCGTGTCAGTACAGGAGACAATTCAGGCGCACAAGTCCTCAGAAGTATAGCTGGGATACCGTCAGGGCCACTAGCTTTGTTCACGTCTAGATTGCGTAGCGTTCTGCGGACCTCCAACTGTCGGATACGAATGTCTGGCATAAATGTCTGACATCCATTCGGGGGGGTTGAAGGTATTGCACTACCAGCATCCAGACGTGAAGAATCCGCAAAGAGATGAGCAAATAAGTTTGCTTTATCTTCAGCGGTGTGGGCTAGTGAACCATCAGGTTTTAGCATTGGAGGCAGTGAGGACTTGCAGAAGTTTGATTCAACCGATTTAGCTAAGGACCAAAAAGCTTTACTGCCCGAGGGATACGAAGCTAGTTTTTTCCCTATTCGGCTAATGTGGTCAAATCGAGCCTTCCGCAATGCTTTTTTACTGGACTTGGCAGATTGGTTAAAGGCTTTCTTCAATTCACGAACATCAAACGACTTACGGTCTCGAGCGTCAACCCATGCTAAGTATGCCTCATGTTGTTGTGCCTTAGCCCGACAACATTCGGCTCCAAACCAAGGGTGAGCTTTGCCAGCCAGAGGTACGTCTGCATATGGAATAAAGTATTCCATAGCTTGACGTAACACATCTGTCACGGCATCCGCACAGGTCGAGGGATCGTCAGAAGAAAAGCAGACCGGCTGCCAAGGATAAGATGCAAAAAAGGACCGCATCTCATCCCAATCCGCTGACTTGTAACGCCATACTCGCCGGGTACCTTTATGGCTAGGGTCGGCTGGGGAGTAGGTCGATACAGACTTCACCAGACAGTGGTCGGAGCTACCCAATGGCGGGGCTACCGAAACCGAGTACCGGTCAGGATCTGATGTCAGCAGAAGGTCCAAGCAGTTAGCAGTATGGCCATCAACATCAGGTATCCGGGTCGCCTCTTTGACAAGCTGGGTTAGACTTAGCGATAATGCAAGCTTACGCGTCTCTCTCCCAGCGTGGTCTGTGATCTGGTACGGGAATAGCCACTCCTGGTGGTGGGCGTTGAAGTCCCCCAGAATAACCAGTTGGGCTGTGGGATACTTCTGTTGGGCCACATCTGCCTTCTCACTTAGGTATTCCGTGAGCCTTGACGTCTCCTGGTCTCCACTGTGCGATCGGTAGACGCAGGCATAAAGAATTTTCTCTAAACCAGTGTCCACCAAAATCCAAAGAGTGTTAAAATTGGAGTTTTCAAGGTTTTTGAGACGCCGAATGCAGATGTCGTCCCTAGCGTATAAACATACACCTGCACGTGGTTTGAAGCTGTGCTCCAGGGTGTACCCTGGGTAGTTAAGGTACGCCACGTCGGATGGACATCTGATCTGCGTCTCCGCGAGAAACAAAAGGTGAGGCTTTTCAGTCTCTAGATGGTACTGGACTGGGGGCCAATTCTAGACTTTTAGAGATTTACGCTCGAAATAGAGATTTGAAATGTCGCGAAAGCAGTGTCATATCACCAAATTTGTCGAAGATAATATCGAACCGCGCTAAAATGCGTATTCTAGCCACCGTTAGACTTTTACGTTAGACTTTTACTTTAGAGATGTCAGAAAGAAGGTTCATTCTTAGAACTTCCACAGACTATCCCGTTGTTGTTCATGTTTATCTACGTTCCGTTTCTATCGATAGAATAGTTCGATAGCACTAACTTTATTATTGTCTTCAAATAAACACATTTCCTATTAAACGGCGTTTATAATGCGTTCTTGTTGTTGTTTATAATAGATTCATTTTCATTAGATAGTAATCAATGGACTTTTCGCACAAAATGTTAGTTACAATAATTAATTCCGGAAACACACGGAACGTTATGTACCATAAAACTGTAAACTTTGTTGTTTGTAATCTATGGTCAGTTGTCTATGAAGTGTTGTAGTTAATGTCATTGTCAGGATCATTACACTCAAGAGAAGGACTCTGATGATGACTTGAATTTTTAATTCAAAGGTTAACAACTAGATGGCCATTCAATGCAAAAATAATATTTCTCTCGAAGCTTGAACCCTGGATACAAGTATAGACGTTGACTGTCTGATTGACTGCTCTTCTAACTGCGCCATTGAATAATTACTAAGTACGAGCTAAATTCAATCACTCCTCACTTATTGTAGGTTTATGAGAAAGCATTATTCGCGTTCTCGCTCCCAACTTGTATCCCCTACAAACAAGTAAACATCATTGACTTTTTATCAAAAAGTAAGACTAGGTGGTATGGTCTTGGTACTCTAGCCTGCTCCAAGGACCGAAAGAAAAAAAAAGCCCAAAGTCACCCAAAGTATATTAGAGATGTCAATGTCGACTACTACTCACCACTCGACACATATCTAACGGCCTTCGCTCGATAAATGTCTAAAGTGATATTGCTGGAATACGATATCTATTGAAAATGTCATGTCTATTTAAATTTGACAGTTCTTGTGATATATATCTACCGTGACAAAAAAGTCACTGGTCTAGAATTGCCTCCCTGCTACGAGATTAGAGTGCAGACCTCGTATGTTAGACAGGTGCACTTTTAACGAGAGGGAGTGCAGCCGCTGTTGAAACTTTTTCTTTTTATTTCTCTGCATGTGTTTTAAGGAGTGAGGGAAGGTGGATCGAACGGCAGTAGAACTGAATGACATAGCGCACCTGGCACACGCTTCGGAACAACACGTATTGTTAGGAGACTAGTCTGGAGACTGCGGGGACGCCCGAGCCCCCCCAGGAAAGTCCATTGGGCCCTCTCATCCGGTCGCCGACCGGCACAATGGCGCATCCCCGGGATTTTTCGTCAGTTGGCGGGGCAGCCTTTCGTGAGTGGCTAGTTCACTACTTGGGCCCCCAACTACCTGCGGTCGGCCAGCGGTGCACCGTGCCTCGGATCCCGCTACCCTCCGCGACTAGCCACCCGATACGATGGAACCTTAGCGTGCTGTAAGCGGTCTACGCTAGTATCAATCCAGCTCCGACCCGTTCTTTCCAGTGGTGTCATCGGACATCGCAACGGAACACGAATTAATTCGCTTGGCGTCGCGTCTGTGTCCGGTGGGTGGTCACTAACCACGGCCGAAGCCTACCACCAGTAGTGTCATCTACTTAGCACCACCCAGGAGCCACGTGTAGGGTTTCATAGGGTATCCTCCTACGGACGTGGATGACTCGGCTCCCAAACTCATGACTCGGCTTTTTCGATAAGGTCACGTGATCCTGACGCCCTGACGCCCTGACGCGAGTTTAAGATTTTATACCCATTACAGAAAGTGCTCAACGCCGCTAAAGAAGTTTTCACTTCAAAAATAATGACACTTTTTCTAATCAAGAACCAAATTTCATAAGTTGTTGTTAATAGTAATCACTTCTACTATGTGCCCAAAATAGATTTTTGTAGTTGGAAAATGTTTAAAAAAAAGTAGAGGTATTTTTTTTTCTTTTTTTTCTCGAATAGTCATTCGTAGGTCCATCCTCTGGTGCCGGCTTATCGTTGAATTTTGGGACACCCTGTATATGCAGACTTAAAAGAGTGGTGCTAAAAGTGTGCTCAGCCTTAGAAAATAACTGACAAAATATTTGAAAAACACGAAATAAGGGTAAATGGTTAAGAAGACGTTACTAAGAAAGCAAATTATCGATCCTAAAGCTCTATTTCAATTTGATTTTGATTTCACAGACTATAAACATAAACATAATTAATTTCCAGATTATATAATAGTACATTTTTCTTGTAACTTTTAAGGCTAAACTTATATGTTAGACATTATGCTGCTTAAAACTAGACCGTACATTTCAAAGATTGTTCTGGTACAGCGCAGTAATGCTCTGCGTATCTAAGGGCTGTTTTAGGGTAGGTTCACTAGGTTAGGTATTTGGTAGTTACAAATCTTACCCTCCGTGCTAGATTACTCTGTGTTACGGTTAATATAAATAAGTAAAAACCAAGGTAAGACTAAAATTTAAAACAGCAGGTTGGTTAAAAAATTATAAAAATAACTAAAAAAAAAGACAAATGGCAATCATCAATTGCACATCTAACAACATCCTATGCGGGAGTAGTAGATTCGTAGAGAGCTGTTCGTCACCTAGCTATTCACCATAAAAAACAAAAATAAATCTGTGTCTGATTAGTGATGCCAGAAATAAGGAAGGCGTATTTAAAAACGCTGCTATGCATGCTGTAGCGTAACCATATATTATGAAATTGGCTGAGCATCAAAGAAAGTTGTTTTTTTCTGAGAACGTTATAATTTTGGTGAGCTGCTCGCAATCGCACAGGTCAAGTGAGTTTCACGACTCGTGACATTTGCCATTAATAAGGCGTTTGCGAGATCGTGAGGAGTTGTGGCTCCGGGCTCAGGTCCGGCCGGACAGTAACCTGCTTCACGAGTAGTCTATTTGCCGCGTCCCGTTATCAGGGGAGCGATAGCGCGCAGCTCGATAACTCGACCATTGCACAAGCCGTCGCTTATCTCGGAATGCAGTTCACTATGCGCTTCTCATATCGTCAGTCGTGAAAAAAATATCCGATTATCTCACCCACAAAACGTTTGGAATAGTTTACCGACTATCATTAGTTCCTCCAGGAGTTGGTCAGTGCATAGAGCACGGTTGACAGTCGTGTCGTCGGTGTCGCCAGTGGTCATCGGCCCCATCGGTGAGTTTCGCAAGTCCAGTTAACCGTATGAGTCGATCACATTAATATTCTGCAGTAGCTGTTATTGCGAACCTAGCGTTTGCGTCTTCTTCGGCCGGCACGTACTTGGTGGGTATTAAGATTGCAATCGCGCGATAAGCATTTCACTCGAGGAAAGGTTAACGTGACACTTCTACGCGTGAGTTTATAAATAGGAGCTTCGAACTCAAAAAAGGTCTTAGAAAAGACAAAAGACATTCCTCAGCGTCGAGACGAGAGGGAATCTTCGGTGAAGGGCGGCGCGCAGTCGGCTTTCATCGTGTGTAAATGCGTGCTGCACAAAAAATGGATAGACGACCAATAAAAACCCCGTGTGGGGAGCAGCCGAGGGGCGGGTGACGCGGGTGCACCGCGTCTGCAACGAGTAATTGCACATGCAGTCAGTCTCCGCCGCGCTGGGTGCGCGCACGCAGCCTCCTCATCCCTTCGCAGCCTCTCTGCTCGACTATCGAAGTATGCGCACGAGTGCCATCGCATCGCCATTACATCTCTCCCGTTTTCGCGGTCGTCGATCACTTGCTCGGTTCCGTTATCCGGAAGCTTCGGCGTCGTAGAGCTCGCGTGCTATTCGTTTCCGCTCGGTCGGTCACTGCGTATTAGGGGTTGCGACTAGCACCTACTCGTAGTCGCGGCTTCACTAGCGATCGGACCATGACGTGAGTCACCTATGCGCAGCAAACTTTTAAAATTATTAGACCTATATTTAATCATGTTTTTTCTGTTGTCGTAGGGCCAAAGCAGAAGCGAAGGTTCCGGCAGCGGGCGGGGAGGCGGGGGCCCCGAGCCCGGAGGACGCCATGAAGGGAGTGGAGGCCACGGCCGAGGAGCAGGAGCGACTCGCGACCGGCAACAACAATGGCTCGCTGGACTGCAAGCTGCCGCGCGACCAGCAGCAGCGGCGGGGCGCGTTCCATTCCACGCACGTGTTCATGCTGGTCTTCCTCTCCGGATGGGTTCTCCAGGGCATGTTTCTGACGTACTTTGTGAGCGTCACCACTACAGTCGAGAAGCTGTACCATGTTGAGTCGAAGACGACGGGTACTCTGTTAGCCGCGACGGAGATTGGCCAGATCTGCACGGCGCTGTTCCTGACTTACTTAGCGGGCAGAGGGCACCGGCCGCGGTGGATCGGTTGTATGATGCTGGTGCTGGCTGTGGGTGTCATCGGCTGCGTGCTGCCTCACCTGATGTACGGGACGACGTTGTTGGACTCGCACGTTGAGAACCACGCACCCGGTGCTGCACCTACTTGCTACACCTACCTGAACAACTCCACGGTGTGTGACGAGGCTCAGTTCAAGATCAACGAGAAGAGGTCGGAGATCACCGCCATCGTCATCCCGTGGCTGTTCTTCTGCCTGCTCGTGGTCGGCGTTGGGCAGACGGGAATTGCCACGCTTGGGATACCCTACGTGGACGACAACGTCGGCAGCAGGCAGTCGCCGTTATACATGGGTAAGTTATTTAGATATTTAAATCTTTAAGACCCATCAGCTTTCCCGGGAGCTGAATACTCCTGTTATTGTAAAGTGAATCTAAACTCCGGAGCAAAGCTTACATAAATCGATGATCAAATAGAACCTTAGACGTAACATGCCTGTTATTTCCACGCCACTTAACCTTTCAAACAGGACGATAACCAGGTGATATAACCTGTCTGATAGTTAAAGTAATCAGCGGTTCTCCAGGCGGTAATAAAAAAGATGTCTATTGATTTTTTATGGGACTTCAAAGTTGTGAATCAAATCCGCCCACGCCCCACGGCCCGCCCACGGCGGTACTCTGCCGCCCTCCGTGCCTCGCTTAATTAACAAACGGGTATGGAATTAATTGCACTGTGTAGTATAATAAGACCTTTTCTGTAGATAGCAAGAGCTTGTGGCAAACTCTAATGACGGAAATTTTACTCTGTTCTAAGGCCTCCGTGTAATGGCTTAGCAACTTCTAGAGCCGGGTTCACTGTGACCGAAGCCTTATATTGTAAGGGTCAATTAGGTAGGTAAATAGAAAATAATAGAATAGTTTTTTTTATTCAACTAGAATTTAGGATTTCTTTATTTGAAATAGGTGTAACAGAGTGTTGCAATTTCCTAAAAAAAGCAGCCAAGTGCGAGTCGGACTCGCCCATGAAGGGTTCCGTAGCATCAATTAACATAATATAAAGGTTTTTGTAGTTCGTCGAAAGGTAAATTGCGGTTTACGATTTATGACGTATAAAAAAAAAACTACTGACTAGATCTCGTTCAAACCAAAAATCGTTGGAAGTTTGCATAGTAATGTACAACATATATTTTTTTTAGATTTATCATTCTCTTATTTTAGAAGTTAGAGGGGGGGGGGACCAACTTTTTTCCACTTTGGAAGTGTCTCTCGCGCAAACTATTCAGTTTAGAAAAAAACGATATTAGAAACCTCAACATCATTTTTGAAGACCTATCCATAGATACCCCACACGTATGGGTTCTATGAAAAAAAAAAGTTTTGAGTTTCAGTTCCAAGTATGGGGACCCCCAAAATTTATAGTTTATGAAAAAAACTATATTAGAAACCTCAACATAATTTTCGAAGACCTATCCACAGATACCCCACACGTACGGGTTCGATGAAAAAAAATTTTTTGAGTTTCAGTTTCAAGTATGGGGACCCCCAAAATTTATAGTTTTTTTCTATTTTTGTGTAAAAACCTTAATGCGGTTTACAGAATACATCTACTCACCAAGTTTCATTAGTCTAGCTCTTATGGTTTCGGAGAAAAATGGCTGTGACACGGCCGGACAGACAGACAGACAGACAGACAGACAGACAGACAGACAGACATGACGAATCTATAAGGGTTCCGTTTTTGCCATTTGGCTACGGAACCCTAAAAAGTACCATGTTTCGGTATTTATAACTATAGCATACAAAAATAGAATTACTAGGCTGAGCTTTTATATCATTTGAGATCTTATTAAAAATGTTGATGCTCATGTAATAGCAATTTTTTTGATAGAGAGAATTTCGCGGAAAATTTCGCTTTTAGCTGATAGAACAAGCATAATGGCCCCCTTGATGTAAAGTGGTAACCATCTCTTTTATCAAAGCATTGCCTCGTAGGTTGGATTATTTAGAGTGTCACAGTTTGGTAAGAAATATTTTAAGTTCATGTAAGAATTATGTCGGGTCCTCGGCGCGTTTTCAAACGCCAACCCATGACTATAAATAAAATGAAAATAAAAAAAACACTTTATTTCTACTATGTTCTACATACTTATTTACAATCTCCAATCTTTTTTCTTACTAACATTTTTTAATTCGATTGCTTACATTTATTTTAAATCTAACCCATGACTATAGACATGTCTTTAGATCCCAGTACCACTGCAGATACTTTAACAGACGCTGTACATTTAACTTAAACGAAGTACGCCCTGCAATTAACTGATTACGTATCTCTGAGCTCGCCCAAATTGGATATCATTTTTGCAAAAGGGAAACTGTGGGCTTGAGTTTATCACGGCATCCCCCACATTAACCAGCCTTTTAACGACTGTTTGACGTGGCTGCTTTTTTTTGGAATTAATAGATATTGTTAGAAAATAAGCATCCTAACATCTAACCTAACTAATACCTGACGTACCAATCAGTCACACAACGGTAACTAAAAGAAACAAAAAACTGTTGGTGAAATAGATAGAAATATACTTAACGCTTTATTTTACACGAGGATAAATCATAGAGTAACTAGGCGTAATTAAATAAAGTAAAATGAAATGTACTATAATGCTTTCATTTCCCTTTATTCCCAGTTGTTCTTTTAACCAACGGTTTCTGTATTGGTGAACCGCGGCCTTTATGATATAGTATTATGGAGTTGTGTTGTGGTAAATAACACGTATCGAACGAGCGAGCAAAAATACAATTGTTGTTTTGGCGGTACCGCGTTGTACAGTTATACGCAAAAGCTGTTGGACAAGTTAAAAGTTTCAACCTGAAGCACCTGTTGATTCCTTACACATACTGATGTAGATTCATACAAAGTAAAGTAGAAGTGGTAGCAAAGTAATAACAACAATGACTATTTTTATTGTAGTAGAGCTCTTTGTAAAGGGCTCGTTCAGGGAAGTCATCCCGCGTGCATTGCCTCCCTGCTAACATCACCCCAGCCAGTCCTTAAAGTAGCAAAGAAGGACTTTGGGTTGATGACAGCACAGTATCCCAATCACACCTTGTGAATTCATAGATTGTAACTTCACTTAACTTGTTTAGAACCTGTAGTCGACTGTACTTACCAGTAAAGCTTGCAGCAAAAAATATGGTTGAGTTACTAACGTATTGTTTTGTCTGGATTCGTGCGTCGATATCGTATCTAATGCGTTCGCTGCACAATAACTTTGATACATTACGATAAGCTAGATTTCAAGTCAATAACTTACTTTACCTACCTATCTGCACACATCTTTTATAGTTTGGATTATTACTGAAAGCCGTCGTGCCCGTCTTGAAACACCTTTGCGTTGGCAAGGGTTTTCACCCTGCCAGAGATTGACCCGCCTCTCGGTGATCGGCCACGTGGTTCTTACCAACTTTACCAACCACAAGTAATATGGTTAAACTTCTAGCACTTTCTACGTTTACTACGTATTCACGTTTCTCTTTCACTGCTACCCTCCCACTCACTACATTTCCAGAGCGCCTGATCTTGTGCACCCAAAAGCTCCCAGCAGCCTTTACTAGGTCGTCTTTCCGTGTAGTGGGAGGTACGCTTTCCGATGCGTGGTTGAGAACATGACGTTCTGACGGCTAGGTTCCACGCCCACTGTCAATTCAATTTGTTAATCCTGAATGAGCGTCGGTTACTTTCTTGACGGACATCCTCACTTCTGTTTCGACACTTCCTAGTTCGTTGAGCGACCTTGAGCTTTCAATATAGTTTTTTGCACTCATTTCGTCAATATTTAGTATTCAAATAAAATTATTTTGTAATTTTTTTCGTTGGTCATTGAATTTGCTTCAATCACCTACAAAACAAGTTTGATTTGCTCTGAAAAGTTTTTTGCGTAATTATTTTTTTTTGCATCATTTCGCATTTAATGTCGCTTTTTCATCAACATTTGATTTATAGTAGAAAATAATTCCATACTTCTCAGCCTTACCTGTGGGCTGCGGCCTTGTACAGATTTATGTACAGCTGAGAATAGGAAGGCTATTTTAGTCCCAAGCATTTCGCCATTCGGAGAATCCACCTGATTTTACGATGTTATCTGTTTCTTTGTTGCAATATTATTCTTGCTAATTCTTATGACACAACATCTATTCTTAAAAGTATTTCTCTAAAATTCTAATAATGCTTCTACGATGATTGCTACTAAAAGATAAATCTTCAAGCTTGTGTTTATATATTACAACCATTTCTACTCTAATATTTCCTATGACTTGCTATTTATAATGGCCTTAATTTTTTTCCTTTTATATATTAACAATGTTAAATCTTTTTCCTGTTATAGATACATTTCTTATCCAATCAATAATACATTTTAGAACTGTGTTTTCAACTGTGTTATATGTGGTATTTATTATAAACTTTCCCAATATTGTAGAGTTTTTAACTAAACATTTATTTATTTATAACCATTGCCCTATCCTTACAGGAGTATCCTAATACGATAGTGCAGCCTTTCATAATCAGAATTTTAGTTTCTATAAATTATTAACAAAAAACATAACGTATATGTTATGTTTCTAACCTAACAAGCGTTTCTTAAAATATCAGTGTATAAGCATCTGCCATCTCTTACCACTTACCACTGCGTAATGACAAACAGTGACAGGACTAACTTAAAGCAATGTCTCACACCTGAGTATCACTTGTAAGTAAGGCCAATAATAGTATACCAGTAGTGAATTTAGGTAGTCTACCCGGGTTTTCTTCTTTATAATACCTGTCACCAGATTTGTCCTTTATTTCCAATATCAATGACCTCAATAGGGATAACTCATATCGGTTTGTTGTTTGTCATTAAATAGCCTTCGATTGTACCTATCAACGAATGCACTTATTCTAGAAATAGGTCATTTGTTTAGTCATTGGTATATTCAACTTTGATATGAGCTCTAGATTTTGTGTGGTTAGACATTTACGTGAATATTTTATGCATATATTACATCAAGTGTCTGTTATAATATAATTATTGTAAACTTATGATTATAATGTTATTTATATCTTTAAATTATCCAATTCGTCATTAAGTCTTATTGGATAAAAAGATCATTGTATGTCATTATTACTTATGAATAGTACCACATTATATGCAGTTTGAAGGTTATCAACATCTCTTGTGACCTGTGCCTTTAGCAAACATCTATTCTATTACAATGTTATACCATGTAATGCAATGTAGAACATGACATTATGTAATGGTGGTCTGGTATAATCTTTTAATCGGCAACAAAGTTTGCATCCCCCAATCGTCGTAAATTATTGTGGGAGTCGGAATTGGATTCTAAGGATCTTAAAAATCTAAAGCAGATTCATCTCTACAAATATTTTTTGTTTGAAGCTTGAATGAAGTCTCACGAAGTTCCTTCAACAATTTGAGTTGCATGTCTCTGCGATGCATTGCTATTTCAGTCTCCAAGTGTGTCAGTGGGGCGGATCGTCTCGACGACAATTTGAACCATTTCAGTTAGTTGCCGCATCGCCACCGGCTGCTCCTTCTCTCTTCATTGCCCTAATTTCGGCTTCTGTCTGTCTATCACGCGATCATCGAGGATGCTTGAATTATTTAATTTTTGTTCCAAGAAATACGACATCTCTATACAATTAAGAGCTCTAAAACTTTCTAAGAGTTTTCTTTCTTTAAAAATATTAGGAGACATTTTGTGATCTATCGTTTCGATACTCAGAAAACAAATCCTCCTAGCTAGATATCCCTAATATCGATGATCTACTTATCATTGCATCTGAATTTATTCTCTTATGAGATCCGAAGCCTTTTGTTTTTAAAAGTTTCGTTCTCATGTATTGTATTCTCTATTCAAAACATTTTAAATACATCAGTTAAATGAAGACGTCATGATTGTTTTATGACTGCATAATAATATTTAAACGTCTGGACTTGAGCCAAGTTATATTTGACCTAATCAGGATTGTGTACGTGGGTGATGTATTAATATCTTCAAAGTTTATGTTTTTCGATCATTAAACTTTTTTGCGAGGTTCGGTTTTGTTAATATTTCTATAGTTTCATCACATTAAAGTTCTTGTGTAGGTTTAGCTTGCGTTTGTGAGAGGTACACAAACGTCTACAATCTGTTGAACTAGTAATGATACCAATTAATAAGACTAAATAAATAAAAGGATTATGTTGTCTTTAAAGTTAGAATTGAATGTTATCCGTTGATTATATTGATTTAGTTGCTATATTTTTCTTTTTCCTGCCCATGTCCCACTTGGTGGGGTTGGCACATGTTTTTTATCCATTTTCCCCTATTATTCGTCATCTCAGTATTCACACCTTTCTTGGACATATTATTATTATCATCATCTCTCACACAATCAATCCATCTTTTCTTAGGCCTACCTCTAACTTTATATCCATCTCAATTCATGCCTAACACTCTTTTCGTCACATGACATTCCTCTGTCTTTTTAACATGTCCAATGTCCATACTACGCTAGCCGATTACTTCTCATTTTCTCTGTTACTGGCGCTACTTTTAAACTTCTTCTGATGTACCTAGTCGTTTCGTATTTTGTGTTACCCCGCACATAGCGTTATGATTATTTAGAACTTTAATGTTGATCAGATTTGATTGCAAATTGCAGCAAATTGCAATACCTACTGCGCATGCGGTGAATTGCGTTCCGCTGCACTAACATGCAGTTATGCAACATTTTGCTGTACTTAGATCTATAATATCCCCTGTAACGCAACCGCGTGATGGTTGTCATAGGTCAGTTCATTTGCAACCATGTGAGATTAGATTACAAATGAAAGCGAGATTAGATACCCGTGTTTATTGATAATGAAGTTATCAATTTCACTTTCAATTACATTGTAAATGCTATTTTCTTCAGTATTAGCATCGACATCATTACACTGCGAAGTAATTTAATCTCTGTCTTCGAAAGCACTCAAAACGCCGCAGGTAATTTCTTTTTCTATTTCTGGTTAACGACTTATTTTGAACTTTGAATTGATGATAATAAGATTTCGCCGAAGCGACATGTCTCGTCTATTCCTATTCATAGTTTCCGCATAGAATTAGTCATACCTACTGCTTAAACATGCAGCGACTCAATGGGGGCAATGACCACGTAGATCACAAGTTTTGCCATCGTCTTATAAAGTCGGTAATACGATATTATTTTATGCATTTTTGGGTTTTTAAGATTTATTAAGGAAAACTATTTAATTGTTTAATTTCTTAATGGTATTTCCACATGACAATTTCAAGCTCACTGTGTCAATATGTCGTAAAAACATTATTTTTTCCGAAGAATTGATTTTGTGACTGACTGAGATAGCTGCGTTTCTAAATATTGCCATGTCAATATGATGAAGCCATCTTATGTATTGATCTAAACCTAAAAAGTAAACAGGCTTTGCATCTATCGTAGATGATTTATATAACGTCAAGGGCAACTGGTGTATACTCATGCCTCTACTTACGGGATGCTATAGTACCAGGGATATGATTTTAGATGGATTATGCCAGCTTAGTCGGCCTAATCCACAGGAAAGACAGTCAACACGTGCGGAGCTGAAAAATCCGCCGGTTTCCTCACGATGTTATCCTTCATTTGAGAGCATTATTTACGTACATTTTTTGAACAGAAAAAGGCGGGGTTATTACCACTAGACCACCAGAGCTTAAAACCAACACACAAGTACTCTATCTTTAAAACATGTGAGAGAGTTTTATTTATTCGTGTCTATTAGGTGTATCAATAGTGATTGTAGTTTCGAGATGACCTTATTTACTGCATTGGACATGCAAGGTTATCTCTTCGGGCCCTACTTGCCTTTCATATCGCTATTTATTTGTTTTTATATTGCGTCTCCATAATCGAACAATATGAATATTTACAACCTCACGAAATGAGATCGGACTCATCTATGTTTTTTTAGACAATTCAAGCATTAACAAAAACCTGTACCAGTTAAGTAGATAGATAGATAGATAGATAGATAGATAACTCTTTATTGATTACTATGACACATATAGGAATAGGTACAGTATTTTGCTTAAAACTAAAAATAAAAATAATAGTTAATAGTTAAAGTGATGAGCAGGTTAATAATTACAATCGGATAATAACGTAACTTACCTGGTAATATTTAATGATGCGATATGTATTTTTGAGCATAAATGCTTCAAGAGAGCACTGAGCGATGTTCGTGCATCGGAACCGGTAAGGCGAAGCGGCGTACCGCGAACCGTGTATGATAAAAACTTGCAGTGAAGCTCGGGCACTGGCCGTTTTGAAAAACGATCTTGACGAGGCCATTATTTATTACGAAGCGCATGATGATAATAGGAACGTATATTTATTTTCTGCTAAACAAGAAACACGCGAATCGAAAGCAGCACAGTTTTTTGGCAAGCGATGCGGTTGGTTTCTGCGAAGCTTACATTCGGGACCTAAGTTACAGATTGTTTTTCGGTCAGTAACCCCTGAAGCTTCTTTGTTATTTATAACAGGATGTTTAATATCGATAACTGGGACAGTCTTTCTGACTTGCATGTTACTTGCATGTCTTGGAGTCGCAGAGCATCCAAAGTGCACACCCTCTCTATTATTGTACAGAACAGCTGTAGTTTTTTAATATATGTAGTTTAAATAAACTCAGTATTAATTATAACAAAACCCTTCTTGCTCTTTTTGGCTCATTGCGATAATGTATCATCCAATATAGAGCCAATAAGTTGTCAATTGAGCTTAATATTTGCAATATGAATTAGCAGTCGTTGCACAAGCACTTGTTGACAGGCGCAATTCTTCATGCAACAGTTTGTTTGTTTCGGTTCGTCGACCCTCAATTACCCCCTGAGCCCTAGCCCTATTGAGATAAACGACTGCGGTCCGGGCGGGTCCATCTCAATCAGCATAATGACCATCTCCGTCTCTGTGATTACGACCATCAATATTTACTACGTCATTAGCAGACATAATATTTCCTCGGATTAAAATTTCTTTAACATAGCTTTGAAGAGGCAACTTAACCTTGCTACAAAATCACTTTTCCTAGAATTCAGTTGATTTATTCGTATACCTACTATGCTGTGATCATATACAAGCGTTACTTAGGTGTCTGACATTGCTTAAAGTTAATCCTGTCTCTGTTTGTCATTACCTAGTGGTAAGAGACGGCAGCTGCTTACACACTGATTATCTTTTCTTTCTTTGATTGGATATTTGAACGTTTGTTACTTTACTAATGAAATCGCTAAGACTGCATCGATTTGAATTAAACTAGGAACAGATGTAGTTGATGATCTGGAATATAGACACGAGTGAAATCGCGGACCAGACAAAATCGAAATACCAGACAGCGCTGAGGGACTGTCTGTCTACGCATGTAGATGCAATTCCTAAGAAAGCAGGACGATGAAAGTTCGTAGGTGTAAACTTGAAAGGTCTTCCACTTAGAAGAGACTGTGTGATAATATAATGATCAAGCTGTCCTATTTTCACATAGCATCTGCAGTTTTCGTTCCGTGCAGTTTCAGCTGTGCGTGCAATAGAAAATGTATGCGGCTCGCCAGCACGTTACAGAACCTGTTTAGATAACGTAATATTATTTAACGTTGCGTGAGTTGAGAGACATTGTAGCACAATCTCAATTTTATTTGCTATCTTGGAAAGTAAAGCTGGCATTTTAAGAGCAAGTTTTGCTTTCTATTCTTTATTTTGTTACAGTGTAAACAGTAACAATGTATAAACATTTCATAACTAGCCTGGATTTTATTGATTCAATGTATTTGCCTTCTTAATAAGCTTTTTGAGTTTAAAAAGCCGACTTTCCTACCTGCAAATGTTAACTGCTCCACACATACTCACATCTTTTATTAAAGGATTGTAAGTATCTAGAGCAGTTATCATCTTGTCTGACAACTCTCAATTCTTTTATTAAGCTTTACTTCTGCTCCAATTATAAATGTTTGAATAAGTTGTAAGCCGTAAGTCACAACCAAGATTTCTTTTGTCCAGCAATCACCATCGGCATCAGAGTAATCGGACCGGCTCTCGGCTTCCTCCTAGGAGCCCTCTGCACCAGGGTCTACGTCAATCCTCTCATCGACCCTGACTACGACGCGAGTGACCCAAGATGGGTCGGCGCTTGGTGGCTTGGTAAGTACATTTGATTTTTTTATACATACATGTAGAGATGAAGTTATTTGTAACGCCCGAACTGTGTATGTATGTGAATTTAGTGCATTATATATTCGACACTGAGTATTGCTTAACGATATATAAATTTTACTACACACGACTAGTATATAGAAAACTCTTTAGCAAGTATTCATAGTATACAGTTCATCTACCTAAAGTATTCCTAATAATGCTTGTTAAGTATGCCAGTTTACTTGAGTCTGATATAGATTTAGGCGATACAATGTGTAAGAGTTATGTCTAGCTGCTAGATTCTAGACTTACACATTACCTCAATTTGCACTAAGTGGCCGTTCGAGTAACAAGTTGTAACAATGTCTCATTAGATTCGGTCTTACTGGCTTAATGGATACATTATGCATATTTAGATTCAACCTGTCCGCCTTACCTAAGGCTGTTTCTTCGCACAAGCGGAACATTCTCGTAGATCGGAATCGCAAAGAATTTATCTTCGTAAAATCCGTTCTTGAGTAATTCATACAATCCCTTATTAGTTTCACGATATCGAAAGTCTTACTATTACTATTAGCTCATAGTATCCCACTGTTGAGCAAAGGCCTCCCTCCCATTTTCACCAGTCACTAAGATCTTTTGTTTTCAGTTGCCAGTCTCGCTCATAGGCATCCAAATCGTTCCTCTATCTCATGCGAAAGTAAATTTTTTTTTATGTAACTTGCTGATGGAACAAGCATATGGCCCACCTGGTGTTAAGTGGTAACCATCGCCTATAACAAAGCCATGCCTCGTAGGTCACGCACGTCAGGAACGTGCCCTACGATGCACTGCTCTGCGTCCATCAACTGGAGGCATACAGATATTCAGCCTCACGTGCCAGTAATTACACCGGCACCCATACCCTTCAAACCGAAACACAGCAATGCTGCTTCACGGCAGAAATAGGCATGGTGGTAGTACTTCCCCGGACGAGCCACACACAAAGAGCTCTACTACTACTAAAATATTTTTTATTATTTTCTTTTTTACTCGTTCAATATTTTCTTTATAGTAGGGACTATACTTTGTTGCAACGCTCGTGTCTACGCTCCTACTGCAAAGCTACCTAACTATTACAATTCTCAGTTTCACGCAAACCCATTAATTGCCGCGCTTAGAATATCTTACCCACGACTTTGGCATAATTTAATGGAATATGCAACAAGTTGCACGGGGTTTTCACTTCTTGAATCAGCAAGTCTATGGTAAATTAGCAACTTTGTAAGAAATACGTTAGCCACTTCATATAAAAAATACAGTGGCACTCCGGGAATGCCGACAGAAGGGAAAACTTGAACAATTACGTGTGTATGTACCTCCCTAGCTGCCAGCGGGCGGGCAGACCTCGACTTTTAGCGAAGTTTGTCGATCTTTGCCGAAGATGTGTCGGTGACTGTGACGCGAGTTCATGTTTTATCCATCTCAAAAAATACTCAAGCAAAGACATTATCACTTTAAAAAAATTGCCCTTTTAGATTGCAAATTTTAAAATATTTTCTTCAAACATACCCAAAACCGTACAAAAAGTTTAGCGTTGCAGTATCACAGTTGAAATCGCTTATAATAACAGGATTATGACTAAGATTATCTCACCAATCCCGGCATTCCTTCGTAACCCCCAGATACCGTTATCGGCGCAGGCAGATTCGCGAGCGAAAACCGTGAAGCGCGTGAAGTGCGTGACTCTACTGTCGAACATGCCCACAACACACATTTATATTTATAAAATAGTTTCGTGCCTGACTGACTATCAATTACCAGCTAGGCCCAAGCACTATGAAGCTTGAATGATATTTTTCAATTTTTAAATTCACTGATATTCAATAGAGTGCGGCAGGAGATTGTAAGAAATGATTGCGGGACCGAAGACGCGGTACTCCACTAGTCATTGGTATACACTTCTCTACCGCCTCAGCAATAAGGATCAAAATCCTGCAGAATAAAGCATCGGGAAGTGTCTTTAGAAAACTGCTCCAATCGTGCCTCGATTGCAAAAGCAAATTCGCGAATACGCATTTTGATAATTCTGCGTATTTCCTTATTGTTACGCCGCAGGTTCATGAATGAAGCTTTGAATTTTAATAAGATAATAAGCATTTTCTACTTGTTTTATTGACTTGACTATGTATGAATAAAATACGTTTAATTGCTACTATAAGTTTTACTTTGAATGAATATCTTTTACAGATGAACAGTTTAAGTCTTGCGCACACATGGCGATCAGTGAAAGGCTTTCAAATATGATAACGATATTTGACATTTCACTGATCGTCACCGCAAATCGCTTTGATGTGCGCAAGGCTTTAGGAATTAATTCAGAATGCAGAAGTAGTTTCTTTCGAAGCAAAAAAATCGGTTGTCTGTAAAGTCGGTTTACTGACGATAGTTGAACGTAATAACGTCATAAAAAAATACTCGCGGACTCGCGGACTCGGACTCGGACTCGGACTCGGACTCGAACTCTCGGACCCGGACCCGGAACCCGACCGAACCCTTACCCTTACCCTCATTTACCCTTACCCATTACCCGACCCGGGCTCGGGCTCAGGTAAATGGAACGACGAAACGACGTAACGACGCATGAGTCATGTTTTTTCGTGCGTGCAGCCGGCTCCATCGATTTATAAGACGTTATCACGTCAAAAACAAGTGTTTATTGTAAAATGAGATGAAATGGGTTTAAATGCGACGTGACATTTGGCGTTTCGTATCGAAATAACAGTAATGAGCTGGTGATCAGCGTGTGGCAACGTGTTAATCACCGTCGACTTCCCTCATTCGGTTTCAATAGCACAATTGCGCTGTACGTAATTGTTTCTTCGAAGAGGTGTGCTGCGAATGTTGCATTACCGACTCCACTGGATTTATTGCTATAATTACTTTTGATTTTGTCGTTTTTGCGAATGTTTCGCGGCTGGAGCGTGGGGTGCTTGCAGCCCAGCGGCTTGCTGTCCGTCGCTCGTTGCAGTTTCCATTGCTTTCGCTTTTCTCGATTGTCGGAGCGTCACGTCACGCTGCGTGGCACGCTTCTAGTTACATAACACTTACATCAGATCGCGTCACGGCTAAAATAAGCGCTCTATCCACGGCGGTCACGGCCAAGGCTGCGCGCCTTGTTGCCGACAATTATTCCGTCGTCGGTGTCCGTAATGAGGATTTAGTGGGTGGACACGCGACCGTGCTCACTTTTACTTTTAAACCGGTTCGAACCGGCTCAACCTTCATCTCTCTCGTCTCTGCACCGTGGAGTTCATAGTTTAATACTACCCTGTTATTACAGCCAGTGCAGTAAAGTTGACTGTAAACAATATGTAGATGTAGTAAGTCCCTACTTACATCGTCTAGCGAACGCCCTTGACTG
Source organism: Thera obeliscata (assembly GCA_947578465.1). Lineage (NCBI taxonomy): Eukaryota > Metazoa > Arthropoda > Insecta > Lepidoptera > Geometridae > Thera > Thera obeliscata. Next base: position 13,866,844 of record OX387916.1, read on the forward strand.
AGCGCATGACTGGGCGACCTTGTGCAAACATTTCTGTTTTGATCTCAAAATCAGTTTTGATGTAATCTTCAGAGATAGTCCTCACTACCGTAAACAAAGTCAATTAATATTTCGATCACTCTCTTGTCACAATATTTATGGGATGGGATTTTCCCTGAAATGCCTACTGTGAAAATTCACACGTTGCTTTCTTTTATCCCTTCAACTTTTTGTGCAGCTTAACATCACGTTCCGTCAAGTCTTCAGTTTTCGGTCGTTGCTGCCATTATTTAGTACATCTGACTCGATAATAGTTATAATTAGAATATTCCATATGAGGTGTTACTAATATCATGCTGATTCTTTGTCTAAATGTGTCTGTAAAAACTTTGTTGGTTCTGTAGCATTTTTTGCTCGCTTTTATTTCCTCTGCATGGTTTGTTTGGCCAAATAATACAACTGTTTGGCGTAGTCATTAGCAAAAAGCGAGCCAGGCGGAATAAATATTTGCAAGCTTTTACAATACCTAGGTATGTTGAATGTTGATACTGGCATTCGTTTCGTGTCTGGGTACCCACTCACTGGTGTTTTATGGCGAGTCCGTACAAATCATTTTTGACGTGACAACGTCTTATAATTCGATGGAGCCGGCTGCACGCACGAAAAAACATGACTCATGCGGCGTTACCTCGCTCTGAGACGTTCCATTTAAGGCTTGAAGTGCAAGCGAGAGCGCGGAACGAGCGACAAAGAGGCACAATCGGCCTCCGCGTTCGGCAGCGTTCGACATCTGTCTCTCTCCTACTTGAGTGAGCGATGCGTCCGCGTGGACAGCTGTATGACGTTGTCACGTCCAACTATCGTCAGTAATCCAAATTTACAGACAACCGATTTTTTTTTATACTTATTGAAATGCGAAATGTTTGAATTATAAAACATTTCGCATGTATCTGGAATAGATCGCAGCGATAGCTCATTGTATTGCCTATTTTATCTAACTACCCTTATTTCCTGTAGCATTTCTGTTTGGTGAACAACATAGAATTATTTATCTATTCATCTACTAACTACTGGCTAGATGAATAATAACTTAATATTTTTTATACTACAACCTATTGTGAATTATATACACTCATCAACAATGTTGAACATATTATTGATTTGTTAAAAAAACTGAAAATAAATTCTTTAGAAACTAGATATGGCAAGAATCTTTATTTTGTGTTGTTTATTATTAATAATAAAATACAACGTTTGATATTATTTAATAATAAAAATTAAAGTAGGATTAAAAAATCTGAAAATCTATTCTAAATGGAATATCCCTAGACAATGTTGATGTGTGTAAAGCACATAACTTTGAATTAAATCAAAATCCTTTTATAGACTGGATTCAAACCCGAGACAGGATCGGAAGGCGATGTCTCTACCACTAGACTAGCAGAGCTCTACAGCTGTAGTTTGAATATCTTACCACCATCTTTTGAATTGAATAAAAAATCCCATGAAAATAAAAAGACTGGATTCGAACCCGAGAGCTTAGGATCGTAAGGCGATGCCTCTACCACTAGACTAGTGCTCTACAGCTGTAGTTTGAAATATGTTATTTTGTCTTCAGGAATGGTGTTCATAGCGAGCTTCATAGTTCTACTCTCGATCCTGATGTTCTGCTTCCCGAAGCAGATCAAACCTGAAATGATGCCTCTTCCGCCAAAGAAAATCAAGGACAAACGGGATCCTTTCTTCAAAGGTACGCATATTTCACTATTTTCAGATCGCATTGTACCTAACTAAAATTTCAAAGATCTCAGGAAGTCGGTGGATGCGAGGGCTCCGAAATTTTCTTCCTGGAAATGTTTAGTAGGCCAGCACAGGACTTCTTTTTTTAACTGCAGGCTGATTATAATGAATTTAGGAAGTATTTCTATGTATAGTGGCGGAATGAAAATGTTCATCGATTTTCAACTTGATTTGTTCAACGTATCACGATCACATACTACCTTTTGAATCTATAGACAGAATACACCGATAAGTAAACGTCACAAATTATGTCAAAATGTGTTCATGATCAAGGCACTAGGTGCAAGCAAAAACCGATTCTAAGGTGATGAACATTTTTATACCGCGACTGTAGGTACCTATTAACATCTTGTGTTATTAAAATGCTACAAAAAATGGAAAAGGAAGAAACAGCTAGTTCAGCTGTTCCTGTTTAAAAAAATATCAAAAATCATAAAAATCACTTTTTGTTCGCACAGATTCGAGTTTTGTGATGAGTGATTACACTATCTACCGTTTCCTGTTGCTTTTCTTGGAATTGATCAGTCAGTCATAATAAAACGATTTTCACTTGTAACAGTGCAGGAAGGAAGCCGTAGTGCACGAAACAAGAGAGGCGCTGAGGCGCACTTAATATCCTTTCAACACACTGGTTTCGGAAAAACCAGTGACACGATTAGAACGCACACGTATATTATTTCCTCTTACTTCTTTTCGTTCCTATGACTGAACTGCAGATTATATCATGGCGGTACATCAGTCTCTACGAATTCCTTTCTGATAATGTTTTGATCCGTAGTTTCTTTGTGACTCACACAGTTGTAGTTGATTCTGTTGCCTATCTGGGTTTAAATTTAAATTACACACGTCTATAGTTTATTTTTTAGCACAGTACAAACTACAAACAGTAGCAACACTAGGGGGAATCCTCATAAACTTTAGAGAAACTGGGGTGTAAAAAGAAAAATTGGCAATTATTTTATTGAAAATCATTAGCAGGCATTATTTTATTACGTATGCAAAGTTTCAAATTAATCAGACTTCTGGAAATTGGTGAAAATTATGTTCAAAAATTCCGTTACATAGTTACAACCCAAGTTAATAAAAGCGTGTTAAAAAACTCCGCAACGCCCACTAGCCGATACTCTTAGGTATAGGTTATCTGTAGTACAGTTACCTACTGCTTGGTATTTTATTGTGCACCAGTCCGAGCATTTTAAAATTGTTTTCATGTTCGATGCTATCTAGGTCGTTTATCTTCTCGTGTTGTCTCTGAAACGCTTCCTTTGCGTTCGCTTTCATCCGTGAGAAAATATATTAATGTCGCAAGTGTTTGAAGATTATTCTACGAGCAATTTACTAAAGATGTTAATCATACAATTATTTAAATGTATGTTTTGACTTCACGACCTACAGAACCGATTGTGAAATGTTGATGTTAAAATGTTTTATTTTTAATGTGAAATGTTCTCTGAATTCTCAAGAGTTACCTTACAATAGGTACATGATATAGATATTGTTTAAAGTTAATTTAAAAGAGTTATACACTTGATTATGACGATATAGTAAAGGTAGCAGGAAAAACATGGAGTAGAGTCGCCAGAGACAGGGAAAAATGGAAAGAGCTAGAGGAGGCTTTTACTGCTGAAAGTGGTTCGTGCATATTAATAAACTAAACTACATACATACCTTTATACCTACTCTAGATTTAAATAGTGTAAACTTAAGTTATATTTAATTTCAATTTGTATGCAACGAAAATAAAAAGCTTATTATATATATTATATACTTCTGGTTACTGGTTATTCTACAAGTATCATAATAACCCGAGCTGCATCTGGGTTCAAAAAAGTCTAAAAAAGGATATGAAATAGGGCAATTTTTTTTAACATGGTTAAGTCCATCCTTTGGCTACAATCTCACCTGATGGTAAGCGACGATGGAGCAGGATGGTCTAGAAGACACCTATTCACTCTAGCCGTGAAGAGGCCCAAATTCTAGTGGTCAAGAAAAACAGCTGTCTCTGTCTATGTCTTTCGAAACTTTTTTTTGTAGTCTATGTCAAATGGCAAATTTTATTATCCACACTTGATGTACGGGCTGGTTTTTCCGCAAGTAGGCCGCTGGCGGGCCCTTTTTGCGTGAACCTTGTTGCCCCAACTTTTTTAGGTTCTACGACACGCCGGTTTCCCCACGATGTTTTCCTTCACCGTTTTGAGAGTAATGGCATAGTGCACATACATTTTTCGACAGAAAATCTCATTGGTACACGACTGGATCTGAACCCACGACCTTCGGATCAGAAGGCCGCTACCACTAGACCACCAGTGCTCTCGAGTGTAGTCTATATCTACAATATTTTTATTTATTCACCTCAATAAATATTGCAGATTTCTTCGCAACAATAAAACGTCAGCTCACCAACGACATCCTGATGTGGCGGACTGCGAGCTCGGTGCTCCACCTGATGCCGATCAGTGGCGTGTACAGCTTCCTGCCCAAATACCTGGAGAAGCAGTTCCGATTACCCACGCACGACGCCAACCTAGTCTCGGGTGAGGTACTACAATATACATGCATTCTGTTTCAGTACTCGATCCTATCTCCTTATTATCAAAAGGTTCGCTGGTAGATAATGCTATCTAGCATTAAGCTCGCCTATGTACATTGCTTTTAATTTCTGTAATAAAGAATTCTATCTATCGATCGATATATAATAAGTTTAAAATCACATAGATTTTTATAATGTTCCAAAGGTTAAGAAGCGAGCGGGATTTGAACCCGTGACCTTCCCCCCTTGGTACGGGGCTGCGCTGACCGCTGCGTCATCGGATCCTAATCACAATCGACGAATAACTTTAAGGCCCGTATTCCGAAACCGTTCCGTTCCGTTCCGAGACAGTGTCAAAAACATTGAAAAATTTTTGACACTTTTCAATAGAGAAGTGTCATAAAATCTATGCTTGAGACTCGACTCAGACTCAAGCATTGTTTTTGAATACTGGCCTTAGGGACTGTTAATACGGCACTGACGCGTATCTAGTGTTGTACCGGTTTTCATGAATTTGTATGGGACCAATCTGAAAGTATACCCATTCCCTTAAAAATAACTTCATTTCTTCAAATCGCTTCATAAATGACGGAGTTATGCGGTAACAAACATTAAAAAAAACTACCGAATTGAGAACTTCCTTTTATTGGAAGTCAGTTAAAAATACAGCGATATAGGTTCTCCAATGGCGACCACGAACTTAGAAGTCAAAAGTAGGACACCCATTGATCAACTTGAGTTTCTGCACGCAACCGATCGAGTGCACATTAGTCGTTTTGAATGCGCTCTTTGGTTACAGCGTTAGATTCTAGATGGGCGCAAGTTTTTATTTGTTTATGATTTATTAGAGTCAACAGCGTATACACCAATTAATTCTTAAATAATACAGAACAGACCAAAAAACATGTCAAATGTTACAATAGTACATTATTGCAAAGGCAGCGAAATAGGCAATTGCCATTTCGGCCGAGGCATATATAGTGCTTTTCTTAAAAAAATGCAAGGAAATAAAAAAGGGTCTTTTACATCATAAATTTATTTTTTATTAACCAAATAACAACGAACTCCGCTTTACCGCCAATTTTTTTTTTTAATTTTACAGTTTGTGCCGAAAGGTAAACGCATCTGTGGCTATACAGCCACGAGAACGCAATGTGTACGATAGATGAAAGAGTTCTAAATTCAAACAGCACACCGTTTCATACAACATTGCCGGAGCGAGAACGCGCCGGGAAGTGATTTAGGTTTTTCAGTCTACGTAAATATGATACTTCGCGTGTTCTATATTCAAAAGTAATGACGATATTTCCGCGCATGTTTAAGAAATAATTATTTATAGGGATAGACCGCAATAAGAATTAGAGTTAGAGCGAGTTAAAATTAAAAATGAATGCAATAATACAGGCTGTTTCTAATGTAACTTACCTAGTATGTATTTACTTGCAGGTCTGGGTGGTATCCTGGTGATGGGTCTGGGCATCATTACAGCTGGTGTCGTCATCCTAAAGCTGGTGCCCACTGCACGCCAGGTCGCTGCCTGGACGGCCGCCACAGCCGCCATTTATAGCGCTGGTAAGTTCTTAGACTCTAAAAACGTTGGCCTACAGAATTATTGTTCTAACTCTTCAGACCTACCCTCCAAATGTGTCGAAATAATGTCATTTATGATTATCTTTATATTCCGTCGATAAATTTCGACACTCCACAAAATTAACACAGGCACCTCTATTTTTAAAGAATTTTCCAAAGAATGTGGGTTGACTCGTCAAAACGAAGCTACTTGCAAAGTTTCAGCCTGATAGTAATCAATAATTTTCCTTGGGGGATCCCGTACTAAAATGTTTTGTTGGGCTTAAATATAATTAGGGCATAATAAAATATTTTTTAATACTAAATGCTGATGAAAAAGCTGATGGACCACCTGATGCTAGTCGGTAACCATCACATAACCTGATATAACAAAGACTGCCTGGGACCTACTATAAATAAGTTTGTATTAATTAATTATAACTCACTTTCATAACGGTTCTATACTAATTTATTGGAAGAATTTTTGAAGAGAATACTCTTAGCGGGCTTCAGCATTTTTTGAGGTGGGGAAAAAAACAACGCGAAAACGCGAAACTATGGCTCATATTCTGACTATGGCTCATATTCTGAAACAGTGCTTGAGTCTGAGTCAGTCTGCTTGAGGCTCGACTCATACTCAATCACTGTTCCTGAATACGGGCCTATGTTTGATAAAAATCCATACCGCCGTTTCCATGTTATGAGGATATGTATTAACTGAGACGGGGGTTTTGTAAATGTTAGTAAAATGAACTTATTTCCACAGGAATGGTTATCCTGATGTTCGTGAGTTGTCCCGAAGAGAAATATCGGTTGCTGGGCGCCGGCAACATGGCCGCTCAGCTGGAGTGCAGTGACAACTGTTTGTGTGACAGCGCGCCCTTCACGCCTGTATGTGGACAGGTAAGCTACGTTTGTGGGAGAGTAAGCAACGTTTTTGGGAGGGTAAGCAACGTTTATGGAAGGATAACTAACGTTTGTTGGAAGGTAAATAACGTTTGTGAAAGGGGAAATTACGCTTATGGTAGGGTAAGCAAAGTTTGTGAGGAGGTAAGCAACGTTTGTGAGGGGGTAAGCAACGTTTGTGGAAGGGGGAGTAAGCTACATTTAGTAAAGGGTAAACAACAGTTGTGGGCTAGTAAAAACGTTTATGGGAGAGTAAACAACGTTTGTAAAAGGGTAAGCAACGTTTGAGGGAGGATGAGCAACGTTTGCTAGAGGGTAAGCAACGTTTTTCAAAAAGTAAGCAACGCAACGTTTATAGGATTGATTTACTTTCTCGGCCTAAATTTATGTTTTACTTTACTCAATAGTCTTTAGTACTTTTTAAACTTTCGCGATCAAAAAACATATACTATACAAAATAAGGTAATATACGCGATAAATACCCGTGTAATAGTATAAATATGGGTCAATAGTCTTTGTCAACATCTTATACCAACAAGTATATTAGGGCGTGTATTTATATGAATATTGGTGTTATTGCAGGATGCATTCACATACCTGTCTCCGTGCCAAGCCGGGTGCCTGGACTACGAGCAACTTGACAATAATACATGGCTATACTACAACTGCTCGTGCATAGACAATGAGGCGAGAGGCGAGCGCGCTAAGAACACGTGGGTTACAGCTTTATTTATTCCCTCCTCAAAAATAGTATATTTCATTACAAGTGCGGAAAAGCTGTCATTGCAAAGAGTTCCGACAAATGTCTACCCGAGCCGAAGGCGAGGGTTGACAGTCGGAACAAGTTGCAATGACGGTTCCGCACGTGTACTGAACGACTATTTTTAATACAGTTGCGAAAAAATGAAGCAATTTAATAAAATAATAAAATACCATTTGCTTTTTTCTCTTCTCTCCACGCAATAAGTTCGTCGTATGTATGCATGTAGCGACTTTTTGACTTTTCCGGTAAAATGTTCTCCGAAGCATTTTGTGCAATTATACTGAGTTCCGGTGGTGTTCATTCAAAAAAACTAGGGTCGAAATTACTCATTTTGTGCAACAAACAAATTATAAACTCGCAAAGAAAATTTCTGAAAAATGGCGCCAACCGTAGTTTTTTTTTTTTTCTTTTCACTCCTTTCGAAGCAGGCTATAGTACCAAGACCATACCGCCTAGTCTTACGTTTTGTTTTTTCCCATGAGTTGGGTTTTTTAAAATTTACGTCTTTCGTAATTTTTCTATAGGTGAAATTTATATCAATAATTGAGCCAACCGTAGAATATAAGCAGAGATTTTTTTTTTCTTCACCCATTCTGGAAGGCAAAGGGAACTATACCCATACAGCCAAGTCTTCAGTAGATTTTTTTATTGATATGAATTGAAAATGAAATTTAATGAGATGAAATGAAATGAAACCTAACATAATTCATTCAATCAAATCATTAAATCTGTTAATGAAACAAATTAGTAGCTTCTTTTTAGAAATAATACGTATTTGCATGAATCATAAAATCTTCGATGAATTTTTTTAGTAAAAACTTCATGGTTGGTTTTTCTTTTTAGACATTATTTTGACAGTTGGGAAAGAAAAAGCACTAGTGCGGGAAAGGTAAAAAAAAAGCTCGCGTGTGTAATAGCCCACATCCCGAACGCTATACGTCCCTGCAATACGCCACTTTTTGAGCAACTGTATTAAAATAGTGTATTACGTACCCAGGAAAGTGAAATAAGAAATGTCTCAGGTCACATGATTGTAATTGTTTACCGAGGCGAAGCTGAGGTTGACAAACACGTGATCTGAGGCTTTCTTTTTTACTTCCCGTTGTGTGTATACGATTTTTCTGCTCAACGACGGCGGAAAAGCGTAACTTCTACTACTACTTGCCGTGGCCAAAAGTTGCCACTTTTCACACGGTGAGCTGAAAAATAAGTACCTCAATCTATCTAGATGGCGTTGTAAAGTAGTAGTAGAGCTTTTGTGAAGGGCTCGTCCGGGAAATACTACCACCAAGCCTATTTCTGCCGTGAAGCAGCATTGCTATGTTTCGGTTTAAAGGGTGTTGGTGCCGGTGAAATTACTGGCACGTGACGCTGTGGCAGTGGATCGTAGGACACTTTCCTGAGGAGGCTGTACCCATAGTGTAACGTTCAGTTTTGAGAAACTAAATAAAATAAATTATAGTTTAAAAAACTAAAAAAAAAACGCTTTTATAACTAATTGAAATAAAAAGTTAAAAATAAAACTGTAATAATCAATTGGAAAATTTATAATAATGTACAAAAAAGCGTGGGGTGCTTTTTATAATAACTTCAGATATAATAAAATATTGATAAAATATTAACAACAATCAAAATCAAGCCCCCACGCTTTTTGTACAATAATATAAATTTTTAGTTTGTTTTTTTTTTCATATATTTTTTTTTCATATTATTGCATTGTCATCGACCTTTGACAGGTGTGCAAAGTTTGAATCAAATCTGATCGTTCAAAGTAGGACAAAATCGAGCTCAAAGGGGTCGGTTACATACATACATACATACAGGTGAAGCTAATAAAAGCGTTATAAAAAAATCAGCCGATGTGCAATATTTATGCCTCCAACCGTATACCAATCACAAAATGTGTTGTTTCCAGCATCGATCGCTACCACCTGTACAATTCCACGTTCCTATCAGACGGGTTCGCGGTGAGCGGGGAATGTGGCGGCTCTTGCAAGCAGATATACATCTTCATCGCTATATTCGCGGCCGTCATGTTTGTGCACTCCAGCGGGGAAGTAGGCGCTGTACTGCTTATTATACGGTGCACTGATAAACATGGTACGTATCTCGATATTTTGGACATAGACACAAACATAGACAATCATGAGTCATAAATAATAAATAAATATTGTGGACAATGCACACAACACTATATGCTGACCCGTGCCCTTTGTTGGGCGGCAAACTACCACTATAAATTCCTTTTATTTCGGGTTAATAGCCTATGACCACAAATAACGTGGTTTTCTATTTCTAAAAGAAAATTCAAAATCGGATTAGTAGATCAAGACATTACCCCAACCACTTCACAAACTCACAATCTCTACCTTCTTATAATATAAAATAAATAAAATATAAAAAAGCCTTTATTTCTAATAAGTTAAACACTATTTCAAAAAACTATCTTCTCTTCTTTCTTAATAACTAACTATCAATACACTTCTTACTTACTAATTTATACTTTAAGTTTAACATATAAGTCGCCTTAGCGGCGTAGGCCTCCCCTTAATCACTCAATTTTGTGACGTTTTACTTCTATGCTCAATCTTCTTCTTGTTTTCTTTTCTTTTGGTGACGTGTTCGTTGTTGTTGTTTTTTTTTTTTTATAACATCTGTGTTTAGTCTTGTTTGTGTGTTCTTATTTGTTTATTTTGTTTGATGTAGGTAGATAGGTAGGTACTTATTATTATTTTTTCTTTTTATGGAAATCTTTCTTTAAATCCGTATTTGTTTTTGGTTTTATTTTTATATGATTTGGGGGGTTTTGGTCTATCTCTTCCACGGTGACCGGCCGGCTTGGAAGAGGGGGAGGGACGTCACTTAGTTTAAGGTTTTCTTGGCTATCCGGGACTTCGTTGGATACCGTTGCTTGGGAGGGGTTCAGTTGTGATGGACGAAGGTAGACCGTTATGCTCTGAGTTTTCGTTTTTTTTGGTACCTGTTTCGCATTTCCTCTGCTCACCTCAGCATAGCCTCCGGATCCCTCTGGTGACTCTGAAAGAAATCTTTTGTTGTTATAAGTTCGGTTTGTTGGGTGCTCATGCTGGTCAAACCAGATTATCTTGTCGTATCGTAAAGCTACTTTATTTCCAGCCTCTATTTCTCGTTTCAGCTCTTCTTGGAGTTCTTTGCGTCTCTGGAGTACCGTGGGAGAGTAATCCTCTTTTATGTAGATTCCAGAGTTATCTAAAGTTTTTTTGTGTCGTAGCAGTTCTATTTTTCTCAGTGTAGTTGAGGTCGTTACGACAATAGGTCTGGGATTTCCGTTGTTTTTTCCAATCCTTACTACCGTTTCTATCTCCAGCTTTCCGCATACTATTCCCATTTTTAAGTTTATGACGTCGATAACTAAATTTAGCAAATCCTCGTAGTTTCTTTCAGTTTCCTCTATCCCGAAAAAAACCAAATTTTTCTTTCTTATTTGTTTGTCTAAAAAATCTATTGACCTCTGTTGACTTTCATATTATAATATAAGCATAGAATATTATGTTCTCTGATTATTTATCGTCTGAAATTGTTTTAACGGATTTTGCAATTAGCGCATTAACTACGCATAGGTCCAAGGGGGGAACCCTGCGGTACACCACTAGGAATTTTAACCCAGCTAGAAATGTAGTATAGATGACGCTGCCTTGAGAGCGATTATCGATGTATGAAGAAAACTATCGGAGCAAGTCGCCTCTAATGTCGATAAGACACACAGCTTAGACAGTAGCAACCTGTGGTCGATCATGTCAGAAGCTTTGCTGAAGTCTGTGTAAACGTAAACTACATCGACTTGGTGGCCATTATCCATTGCTTCAATGAAGAAGTTATTGGATATTACAAGATTATATTTGTAAAAGGATCATATAAAAAAACGGTAGGAACCGAGCCGTAGTTTATTGCCTATTCTTCTAGGCATGGTCGCGTGGAACTGGCACCTAGACTCACCTAGCTTTAAGACGTTTCAAAGTGATTCTTGTATCGTATTGAATAAAAGTTTATTGAGTTTGAGTTTGAATTTGATGGAATTCTTTATTGTTTATAGAAAAGCTGACATGCCTGGTATATGAATAAATTATTGTATTTTCCGCAGACAAAGCAATGGCGATGGGCGTGATTCAGTTCGCGATCGGCGTGTTCGGCAATGTCCCGTGTCCCATTGTGTTCGGCGCCGCCGTGGACGCGGCGTGTCGCCTGCGGGACGCGGCGTGCGGCGCGCTCGGCGCCTGCGTCTCCTACGACAGCGATACCTTCCGACATCTCTACCTAGGTGTGTATCCATCATGCATAGTGCCTGTCCCATCGTGTTCGGCGCCGCACAGTGGGGCAAGATTCTTAAAAAGTGTCGTTAATTCATAATTATATTTTAGAGTGGACGTTTCAATATGACGAGATAGGTTTATCAAAAAAAGGTAGGTATAAGTATGTTATCAACTTTATTTACATAATATTATATAAGTATAAACAATATGATATTTTTATGTCTATTACATCTTAAATTATAACTACCCTAATCACTTTCATCGCTACAATCAGTATCCTCATCATATTCAGAATTAATTTGAGTGTCATCATCCGTAGATTCTTCACTTGGCTGTATTGATGGAGGTATCAGAAGATTTAGAACTTCTTGGGGAAGTGAAGTTAACTTTTTTTTTGGCAGTTTCCTTTTACTTGTTATCACAGGGTCTGATGACAACAGCAAGAGGTTGAAAATATCAGCGTTAGATTTCTCGCGACTGCATTTTCTAGAATGATGTTCCCTGAATTTTTTAAAGTCCTTGTTCCGGGCTTCTTGGGCCTCTTCCGTTAATTGGCCTATCGGCAAAAGCGCATTCTTTATTATTTCTGGCCCGTGAATAAAAAACTTGTGAACAGTGGGCGGCATATCAAACCACGGGTACTTTTGCACAAAGTATTTGGCAGTGTCAGTTGCATACGTGCGGAATTTTTCCACATTAATATCATAGCCAGATGACATGGCAATTAATATATTGTGCATTTTTTTTATTAATTGTAAATCCAGGTTTGTAATTTCCGCAGACACAGCGGCATTTTTAAAAAAGCGTCTCGCTGTGTTCCCATCATTCGAATTTCCAAATCCTGGTTTGGGCTTGTCCACTATCAAGCCCAACCTTTCTTTGAACTGAGTCTGAATTTTTCTCTTGGTTTCTTCAACCTTTTCTTTATCTGAAACCCCTGCTACATTTTTCTTGTTTTTCCGAGCCTGTTTTTTTTTTATAGGAAGTCTGTATGCCAGATGCAAGAGACATTCAAAAAAACGTATCCATCCGTGTAAAACTGAAATGCCGAATTCCAAATTTTCTGTTTGGATAGGTCTAGAAAGCACTTTAGCTATATCATTGAAGTCTTTGGTTGTAGCTCCACATATGTAGCACTTCTGTGTTGAAGTTGTGTTCGTGACCGCATTGCAGACTTTCCCATCAATCATCGCAAAAATCAAGGTATGATTAACTTTCATATTGTGTTCAGCTAGTTGTACGATACTGGGTTCAAGATTTCTTATTTGATCGTCTATCCTTTTTTTTTCTTCCACTGAAACTGCGGCGCTTTCTTTGACAAATTCTATTTTTAAAGGTATGCAATACCTAGTCGAACTTGGTCTAGGGTTTTGCCAAATAACCTTCGACCCAGATGTCAAACGTAGGGGTACATAACATGTTATAAAAACAGCTGCATCACTGGCTTCAGAACCATAAAAAGCTTGTTTATAAGAGCTATGGCCGCTACTGCCATCAAATCCCCATTTTGAAAATAAACACATATTTTCTAACTCTTCACTATTCAGGCTACGCAACACTTCTCTCTGTACCAAAGCCAAACGTTTAGTGGTAAGGTCAAGCATTATCTGTAAATCCACGTGTACAGAAGTTTCGCTAACACTGATTTGATTAGGCTCCGGGTAACATTGTTTTTTTGCAGCCTGTACGATTTTATAAGACGGGTAGATTTTTGGAGATTTTGATCTCAATATATTGTATTGATGACGAGATAAATTCGCTTCCACTAAGAGTGCTACAGCATCCTCTCCTGACATCATCGTAACTGTCTCAAGTGACTGTTGATAGGCTTTAGAATATTCAGAAGGTTTTAATGGATCGGATAAAATATCTTTGATTATTTTGGAAGCCGCGCCCTGTCCCGAAGCTTTCAATTTCATTTGTGTGGCATAAATGAGCTCAGGTAGAGGCATAGATTTTCTCAAATCTTGAGTCCTTTGTCGCTTTATCCTCTCGGTGCTCTCCTCAAAAAGTATTGCTGGACGACCGGGAATGCTTCGTTTTATTTTACGTGTAGGAAAGGCAAGTGATGAGTCTAGCCACGTGTTATTTTTGTCGCAAAATCTACTTTCCATGCGGTGCGCTGCTTCCCATCGTGACTTATAGTCTGATTTAAAACGATTTATCGTTTGCGAAATAGCTGTCCGAAAGTCACCGACACATCCCGTCCTTTTAACAATTTCCTTTTGAAGCGAGTCTATTTGATCTTGAAGTTTCGTATGTCCAGAGTTCTTCATTATCATAAACAACTCACGTCTTGTCATAAATAAGGCATCGGAGGCCGTACCTGTGTAAAAAATAAATAATAAGTATTTTAATAATAAGAACGATTAATTTTAAATTGATATTTATTTTAATTCGGGCAAACATGGGCAATAATTTAAAATACAATCGTAATCTGTAATAGTTGGTACTGCAAAAAAAAACCGAAGGTAAGCCCGGACAGCCACGGAACATAACTAATTCTCTAGTAGTTTCATCGTGTTTTTAATTCTGACTTCCTTTTTCACGCAATCATTTATTCATCGTTTTATCCATCCAAACAAACATTAAAATGTATATATATAGTTTTCAACAATAGGTTACGTACCTGAACTTGACGCTTCCATATTTTTTTTCGGTCTAGAAGACGTGTATTTAAAATAAAACTAGGTACACTCCAAAGTTGCGCTGGCGCACGATTAACACTTGTACGTTTCACGAGAGATCGGCTCAGACTGAGTGGTATGGTACGGAGTGAGGGTTGGGCGGGTCGCGCCTGTTTACTTGCGGTGTTGTACTACAGCTATAGGATTATGTTGTAGCACACAAAGCTACCTGCTAGCGTAGAATTTGTTATTTCTATTTAATGTATAGAATTAAGTCATCTTGCCCCACTGTGCGCCGCCTTACTTATCAGTCCGAAATGTGTTGCGTGGCGCTTTAGATCCGCGAGGTCAACGTTCCAATCATCTGATAGGATGACTTAGCTATACATTACTCTTTTAAATGTTTTTTTTCGTTTTTAAGAGAGGTCTTTTTGTATCAGTATTATTAAAGTAAAAAAAATGGCTTGAATATGCAATCTTATTCCAATTTCTCTTTCTAGGTTTATCAGCCGGGTTGATGTTCCTCGCCTTCATAATGGATATGCTGGTTTGGAGCAAAGCGGGCCGCATCGACATGAACCCGGGTGACGCGCCGCAAGACTCGGCGCGGCTCGCTCCTCTCACGCCACTAGCGTCCCCCGACACGCAACTTTGACGAACCATTCGCTACGAGTCGCATTTTTAAACGACTGCCAAAATAACTTCCTTTGTTATCAAGGAAATGGACTGATATACAGTGACGGTGAACAAAATATATTGGTAGAGGACCTAAGTTGTATGTCAGCAGTGATGTGGTGTCACGCTCGCTTCGCTCATCTCTCCTAGCTTTCCCGGCACATAACTTTGACGAACCAATCGCCACGGATCGCACATAAAGGAACTTATCGCTTGCGACTATAAGAACTTCAACTGTGACTTCTTTCGTTCGTTTCTCAAATATTTGGACCAGAAAAAGTGCAACAGAGAACGAAATATACAAGTAACTTATGACCTGGAAGTAAGAAATAGCTTATCGTGAATATTCGCGATCGAAAGCCAGTGTTCTATAGTGAACTTAAAAGGTGCTTATATTTTTTTGATGAAGTTTGTAACCTATCTTATGACCAATATGTCGATGAAGCATTGTTCTGTGTGCAATAAGAAGTGGCATATTAGTTATTAGTGTCGACTCTGATATTGCATCTAAACTTATTTAATTTGACAAAGTTATAACTGTCTTTGTTGTTTATGTTTGTAAGAAAGAGACAGACACATGTTTACCACTGTCGGATTAGGTTAGTTTAGTATAGTGCGACAGAGTCGAGACTATTATATTTTAATCTAATGAAATTATCGTAGAGGTAATGTACAACTGAATTCGTCCATAAAATCGGATTCCTACGCTATTATTAAATAGAAATGCATGAATATATTTTACAATTTATCTTATATTTTCGAAAAATAGCTTTTTACAGTTATTTTTATTTTATTTGTGTACTGACGGAATAATGTGCAATCGAATTTTTATTGTTATTGTATTTTTTATTTTACTGAAAAATGCATTTTATTCCTAGCATAGCCAAGTATTGCGTGCTCAATTTTTTTATTACGTCATTTCTTTATCAAAATACGACATCTGACTATTTTAGTACAAGCTAGATAGATTGATATAATAGCTCTTGAAATTACGGAAATTTCTAGTTGCATATTTGTATGTTTGTCTCACTCGGACATATAGTTCGTAAGGGAGACAGCAATACAATTGCAATGTGGGCAATACACAAGGCATGGTTTTAAAATAAGATCAAACGTTTTAATTTAAATCATACATCACTAAACAAAGCACATAATTTAATAAGCATCACATACAAACTTTATTAAGTTTTGACTTATGTATATGCTGTTAGACGATGTTACAATCAAGAGACTTATCAGCAGATTGAAATAACGACTGGTTAAAACCTTCTATCTCTTTCTAATAGCTGAAAGGGTTTGATGCAGGAAAGAGACAGAGAGACCTCAATAACGGAAGGTAGGATTTTCCGTATTTCACAAAGTATTTGAACATTTAAAATATTAGATCATATATTTTCTGTTTGAAATCCAGTTTGAATTATAAGTCCCTTGATAATACAATAAGAAAATAACCAAATCAAATATAATATTTCACTTCTTTTTTCGTAACATTAATTTGTGATACAAAATGTCAGGTTATGTATCTAAGGAAATATAAAACATATATAGCTTTATGTATTTGTAACAGGCAGTCACAGCGTTACATACTTTGCGAATTACATGGCTAGTGATTAGAAGTTTATTCTTTAGATTAATTATTAAAAATTTACATTCGTAAACACTGTAAATATACAAGAATTAAATAATTACATTATGGTAATATAATTTTATACAAGTTAGTACGATGTTCTGTTGTTTTATGCTAATATAATTATAGTTATATGTTTTTAGTGAAATTTGGAATCACGAATAAGAACAGTTTTAGTATCCGACAAACGTAGAACTCTGTGAGCGTAGTCACAAGCGTCGCATTTGCGAATTGTGGTAAATTGAAGTTGTTTCAATCAACCTGCGGCTAGCTTCACATAGTTCAATTTATTCGTCGCATACTAAAACACATAATTGAGTAAAAAAATACAAAATGTTGTTTGTAGTTATTCTTAGAACAAAAACGGATTTAATATTTTCCTATTTTTTCATTGTACTATTACTTATTGGAAAGGCTGGGCCAAGTGTAAACATTTTAAAATTAGTATAATAAATACACCACTTTTAAAAATTTAGTATAATTTAAGTGATATTTTAAATATAGCACATTTTTGTGTTAAAATGAAATATTGCATTATAAAATCTGTGATGATTATTATCAAGATTATTTCAATTATACATTATTGTTCAATTATTACTTGATATTTTTTAATCAAGCTTGCTCTTGTGTAGATCAATTTTTTTGTGCAATAAAATAATATAAATTGTTACGAAATCAGTTAGTATTTTGGCGATAGGCTTGCAACTTGTTACGTTTTAAATACCAGTTAGTAAAAACTGTGAGTATGTGTCCTTATTGGACGTGCCTACCACCTTAAGACATCTTCAAAGAATCTAAGGCGACATTTTGGGGTTTAAAGTCGTGAGCTTTCATTTTCTTTTCTCCTTTATTCTCACATTATGGTTTTGTCGAGTTATTTGGTAGCAGTAACATGTTTTTATGACTAATTATGACGAACATAATGACATAATCAACATCACAATTTTTTAATTAAATCACAATGGAATATAACAAATAATAAAGCATAATATTATACATTTTAAATTATAAATTAACATCGAATATTTTAAATAAATTAATTAATTTGTTCCTTTGTAAAGAAGTGCATTAGACTTTGTGCAATTTTATAATTATTATTATATTTAATTTTGTTTTTTTATGCAATACTATATTATGTAGAATTATATTGAATTATTTTGAAAATGTTAACTTCAATATTTCTTTTGTAGATGTTCTTTTGAAGAGTACATCACAATAATTGTGGAATTTATACTACAAATATTTAAAATTATTAATACTTTATACCTGCCTATTTAGCATAATATACTTAGATAATTTTAATAGTTCGAGGATGTATCTGTGGTAGCTGTTAAAATATATTATAATTATCTTTGTTTACGAGTTATAATTAATATAAATATAAAATAATGTATCGGCGTAGTTTTCAATCAACTAGTCTGCGTTTGGCTGTATTTACGTAAAAGCAGTGCCTAAACGGTTGTCTGTGTAAATACGGCCTTATAGTTTAACAAAAAATACCTCTGGAGTTAGAAATAAAATGGAATTATTGTGATATCTGCCATTGAAATGTGTTAAGGCTTGTTCACACCGAGTCAGTTGGTATAATAATATGGCGTAGTATAACCACTTATTTATCGTCTTTTATCCATTCTCTTTTCAAAATTGTGGACTCTTGCGCAACTAAGTAGGTAATATTCCGTTGAAATGTACCGGTAAGGACTACGCCTACAGTATACGACACTTACGCATGCACTGGCGTATAAGGTAGATTTTCACTAAACCTGTCTTGCATGTTACCTCCTTATGTCTCTGTCTGACCCATACGAAATGTCTGAGACAATCGACGTAGGTCCACGTGGGACAGGTGTACTGAAAATCTGCCTTTACGCTACGTGAAGTGAAGGAATGACTGAATCATCTAAAATATACCATCTTTCTTTTCTAAAAATAAAATTTAGTATGTATGTAAATGTATTTTATACAATTAAATAGCGTCACAATCATTAAAGAGTTCTTATTTGAATTCAGGTTAGTTAAGATACATAACATAACTTTTGTAAATAGTTAAATAATTATTGCAATAAACTGCCAGTGAAATGAAATAATCCAAAAATACACTTTTATTGATCATTTTTATCTTTAGATGGAGTACATGTTTACTATGTTATGTACAAAGTACGGGATAGTAGGTATGTAAGTAGTACATTCTATATGAACAATATTTAAACAAAACGCATACCACACCACATATTTTATGAATCTAGCTATTATGGAAGTACGAAAATTTATAGGCAATTTTTATCAAGATGAGGGCACCTCTAGCTATTTTCATAATAATTATGTGTGTTGTGTGTGATGCGTTAAACATGGCTCTGATTTTCCCACAAAATCGATACCCCTATGCTGTTTAAATGGATAATGGTGCAGTTTAGATTTGTTATTGTGACGTGGGTCGCACTTTTTTAATTATTTGTAAATAAAAATATTGATACATAATCGTGATTTTATTTTTCCCACGTTAATTAAAAAAAAAAATTAATAAGGTTAATTTAGTCACTATGTTTTGGCAGAGAATTCGTACACCACTATCTAGGCCCAAAGTAAGCAATACTTGTACTGAAGGGAATTATAGCAGAACGACAGAGCTACTAACCATCTCCGCAACATAGTAAGACCTTTAAAAAGATGAGAAAAACATGTTTTAAGCTTTAAACTGGCAGGTTATACAATGCCAAACGAAATTAGTAGTTAGGTAGGTATAGCTAGAATTATGGTACTAGACTATTTGCAATATGTTCTAAAGACTAGCGAAGTCTTTTTAGGGGTGACCTGGTCTCCCCCCGTAACAGATTTCCCCCCGAAAACAAGTACATAGATTACTAGGCTATGCAAACCGAAATTGCAATAAGTACCTATATTAGCTTTGACAATCTAGGAAGAGTGGGATAGAATACCAACGTATGGGAATTCATAAGAATGAATAACTGGTATTGATAAACAAAATCGCCAATCTACTTTTGACGCTGACTGTCCTTATTGTTAGGTGTTCTATAGGAAATTCAATTCCAAGAAATAATTTAAGTTTAGATTTTACCAAGTAATGGTAATGCGTATTAGATAAGCAATCGATCTATAGGTGCCTGCTCACATTATAAAATGAACACTATAGTTTATTGTTTAAGGCTCAAATTCCCTAAGACAGAATGCAGGCATACTTTTTGCCTATTCCATTGTTTTGCTCACAAAAAGCTCCAGTCAATTTATTCTTTAACGCTTACAAACAGTGAAGAAAAACACCGCCAGAGCCACCTAGACTTTATCAACATCATCATCATCATCCTCATTCACACTGAGACTTCACCCACTGCTGGGTATTTTGTAAACTGGCCTCTCAGCCAATTGGTAGCTCTGCCTTCTGCGCCGTAGGTCGTGGGTTCGATCTCCACCGAGAACAAATAATTGTGTGGTGAACGCAGATGTTTGTTCTCTGTCTAGATGTAATATTACATTCTAAGTACCTATGTGTAAATACGAGACTAGATAGTGTTGTGTAGATTGTCCACAATATTTATTTATATTTTCATCTATATTAGAGGCTTCTCTTTGTTTAGGTATGTCACTCTTGGCGGTCCCGTGCCGTTCTGAATCAGTTTTTTTTCAGATGGAACAAGCATATGGCCCACCTGACGTGATGTGGCAACCAATGATCCAGGTCTTGCCCACGATGTTCCTCACGTCGTCGTCTGCTCATGTTGCCTCAGGACGACAGACGCGTATATGTGTCCAGTTCTTGGATGCCATCTAGTTTTTGTATTTATAAACCACACGATAGATCGATTACATTGTAAAGGTCACGGGTAGTCGGCAGAAAGAGGGCTCGGAATCGTTCTTCCTGGAAATGTTTAGGGGAGGCCTATAACCAGCAGTGGACTTTCCAGGCCGATGATCATCTAAAAGTTAGATAAGGCACCTGAGTACTTAGTACCTAGCTAGGTAGGTAGATATTAAATCTATTTCCTTATTTTTGCTTTGGTTTTGTTGGGAAGCCACAACGCACAAAAACTAGCCGGCCATTGTAAATTACCTACCACCATCGAAGATCGCGTTACGATTGGATTGTGCAAATCAAAGACCCATGAAAAAATGAGCCATGAGAAATGTGGTCCGCACGATTTGTCTCTCTAGACTCAGGGTCAAGGGCGGATCCAGGGGGGGGGTCATGGGGGTCATGACCCCCCCCTGAGCTGGTTCCAGGACTTAGGTGGACCACTAATTGTACATAATGACTTTTTTTCATCGAACTCATACGTGTGGGGTATCTATGAATTGTTGAGGTTTCTAATATAGTTTTTGGGGTTCCGTAGCCAAATGGCAAAAACGGAACCCTTATAGATTCGTCATGTCTGTCTGTCTGTCTGTCTGTCCGTCCGTATGTCACAGCCATTTTTCTCCGAAACCGTAAGAGCTAGACTGATGAAACTTGGCAAGTAGATGTATTCTGTGAACCGCATTAAGATTTTTACACTTAAATAGAAAAAAAACTATAAATTTTGGGGGTTCCCATACTTGAAACTGAAACTCAAAAAAAAAATTTTCATCTAACCCATACGTGTGGAGTATCTATGAATAGGTCTTCAAAAATGATGTTGAGGTTTCTAATATAGTTTTTTTCTAGACTGAATAGTTTGCGCGAGAGACACTTCCAAAGTGGAAAAAAGTTGGTCTCCCCCTCTAACTTCTAAAATAAGAGAATGATGAAACTAAAAAAAATATATGTTGTACATTACTATGCAAACTTTCAACGATATTTGGTTTGAATGAGATCTAGTCAGTAGTTTTTTTTTTACGTCATAAATCGTAAACCGCAATTTACCTTTCGACGAACTACAAGAACTTATATGTATTGTATGTACATATTATGTTACTTGTTGCTACGGAACCCTTCATGGGCGAGTCCGACTCGCTCTTGGCCGCTTTTTTACTTGTATCTATTGTTATCAAAATTAAATTATAAGTTCTTGACTTGACCATGACTATGTGACCCCCTCCTGGCGCCAAAGCTGGATCCGCCCTTGCTCAGGGTTCCGTAACGTAGGCCCAAAGGGCCCAAAAGGTTGAGAAGGAACTGAAGAATTGAGAACTCTTTTCAAATGCTGTAGAAGAAATTAGATGTACCTACAATGTACATTAACAAAAAAAAAAAACCTTTTACCTCCGAACTTCTAGACGCACAGATAAATGCGACTCCTGGTTATCTCACATTCTCATACAAAGCGTTTTGATTCTACTTTTTTAGTACGAACAGCAAATGCCTCATTCCCATTTTATTTCAACGCTTTGAATTGAAAGTCCCTAGTGGAAATATGAAGCCACTAACGTTACTAATCAAACATGAATTAAGAGCCCCACATTTATGTTGTTTAGGGCCCTACACCACACTCTACGGGCTCCCAGTGTTCAAATTCAATCAATATAATCCTAATACAGGGTGACGGATGACAATCCAATTTTTCGGATTCGCGTAAATAATGTCAATGATTGGGCATGATTTGGGTGTGATATATAACGTGGTTTGATGTCGCTGCAGCCACATTTCCAGCCAAGAACCAGCAAACATGGTCAGGATCGTGCTGCTGCTGGCAGTTTTAGTCATCTCCTGCCTGGCTGCTCCAGGTAAGTTAATTTATCCTAATTATGTATACTATATTATGTATACTTACGAAGGTTAAAGGATAGGCTATGGTGATGGTGATCAGCTGAAACGCTGTCAAATATGACAGCGATATTTGATGGCCTTCATTTGAGAGCGTAGGCAATAAAAATAAGTTTAGGGTGTTGGATAATTAAATCAAAACAAAAGTTATTTATTTTATGCCACACAACAAGAGCAGTATTACACAAGGATGTACTATATAAGTAACAATGAAAATTAGCCGTCACTCAGCATATGCTATAGTAGCGAGCTCTAATTAGCAACGACTGGATAAATGTGGTGGTATACCTACCATAGCAGCGGCAATGCCATGTTATGCACATAAAATATTCACCATGGGAATCTTGAGGGCCTATTGGCAAGCGACTTTATCGCAGCACCAAGGCGGTTGTCATACATAGCACAAGTGACAGCTCTCATTGTAACCACTTTAGCTTTCGGGCCTCCAGCCTCGCCACTGAGTGGCGATACCAAGTAAGTAAAATTTATTTTTGTTAGATCTTGAGCGTCATTATAAATGGAGAAAATTTATATTATATAAAACTGCAAGACCACTCACTGATTGACATGTACCATCTCGGAAACGGTGCTACTTAGGGTAGTAGTTTGTTTTGAGATAATGTGTAACTCCATGAGGTGACTGGAGGAAAATTATAGGGAAGGGGTAAATCCAAGATGGCGGCCGGGTGCACTTCCGGTTTCGTCGAGGAAACCAAATCGAGCACTTCTGCCTCGGTGGATCTGTTGAGAGTCTCGAATGATTTTGAAAAAATATATTAAAAAAAAAAAATCCAAGATGGCGGCCGCGCTGGAGCGTTTTGAAATTTTTGACTTTTTTTGACAAACTTTGACGAGAGACTTTGTTTTACCGATTTCCAAAGTCAACCACTTCGACCATGCCCTCTTGTAGGTAATTTCAATGACCATTAAAAAAAAATAAGACTTTGCGAAAATCCAAGATGGCGGCTGCTGTGGCGGCCATTTTGTAAAAAGTTGGAAAATATGCTTTTTTTCAAATTCATTTTTCAGGTAGTTGGCAACATCTGACCGGATCGTGATGTACTGGGGGGTTGTGTGTTTTGAAATGTAGTGTTGCCTGGTTTGGGAATTTTCCCCATTTCTCGGGTAATTTCCCAGATTTTGCCCAAAAACATGAAAAGTAGAAATAACAATATTTTGAATGGAGACTTTGGCTCGCGGGCAACATTGGGGTGTCCCGAATGACATTTGACCATTTTCGTCCCTTTTAGTTGGCTACCCCAAAAAACATGAAATATTTTAGATTTTGGGACTTTTTGACTTTGACGATATACTTTGTTCTACCGAACTCAAAAGCTGGCAACACCGAGTATGCCACTCGATAGCCTATATCCTTGAGATTTCAGGAAAATTATGACATTTCGGAAAAACAAGATGGCGGACGGTGTGGCGGCCATTTTGTAAAAAACACGAAAATCACGATTTTTTGACACGCCATTTCGGCCAGTTGGCATCCCCCGACTTGGTTTCGATGTATGGACCGGTTGTGTATTTCGTCTAGGAGTGTTGCTCGCTGTAGGAATTTTCCCCACTTTTAGGGTAATTTCCCAGATTTTCCCCGAAAACGTGAAAAGTAGAAATAACGACATTTTAAATGGAGAGTTTGCGTAACCACCTCGAATGGGGTCCCCCAAATGACATTTGACCATTTTCATCACCTTGAGCTGGCAACCCCGACGGCCACTGGGACTTTAATTTTCGGGTCAGACCCGACTTTGGCGCTTAACTTTGTTCTACCAAAGTCATCGTAGAGCCTTGGTTTTTTCACTGACAGGTAGCTTGTATCCTGGTGTCTTCAGGAAAATTATGACATTTCAGAAATTCAAGATGGCGGCTGTGCCATTTCCGGTTTTCGATTGGGGTCATTTTTGCGGTTCACCCCACTGAGGGGTATGATTGAAAATCAAATTTTAGGGTGTTTTAGGAAATTGAATAAATTTTCACTAGACTGACAGTTCAACATTCAAAATGGCGGCTGTGCCACTTCCGGTTTTGCAAAAATCGTCCGATTGAGTTCGTTCAAACGGTTCATTCGACTGAGGGCTATGATTGGAGACTGAATTTTAGGCGACCCCCTCACCCAAGCCCCCCAGAACCCCCTCACATGAACGGGGGGAGCGTCGCGGCGAGCGAAGCGAGCCGCCACGCGACCACGGGGAACAGCGCGGCGAGCGAAGCGAGCCATGCTGTGACCCCCCTACCTAAACCAGGGGGGAGCGTTGCGGCGAGCGAAGCGAGCCGCCACGCGACTACGGGGAACAGCGCGGCGAGCGAAGCGAGCCGTGCTGTGACCCCCCTACCTGAACCACGTGGGAGCGTTGCGGCGAGCGAAGCGAGCCGCCACGCGACTACGGGGAACAGCGCGGCGAGCGAAGCGAGCCGTGCTGTGACCCCCTAACCTGAACCACGTGGGAGCGTTGCGGCGAGCGAAGCGAGCCGCCACGCGACCACGGGGAACAGCGCGGCGAGCGCAGCGAGCCGTGCTGTGACCCCCCTACCTGAACCAGGGGGGAGCGTTGCGGCGAGCGAAGCGAGCCGCCACGCGACTACGGGGAACAGCGCGGCGAGCGAAGCGAGCCGTGCTGTGACCCCCTAACCTGAACCAGGGGGGAGCGTTGCGGCGAGCGAAGCGAGCCGCCACGCGACTACGGGGAACAGCGCGGCGAGCGAAGCGAGCCGTGCTGTGACCCCCCTTAGTCATTGGGGTTTTACTACACTGAGGAACTTGATTAACTGATCGACTTTTAGGGTTCCTTAGGGCTTGAATTGGATCTTTACTTCACTTAGGACCTTGATAATGTAAACAATTTTAGGGTTCCTTAGGACTTTGATTGGAATTGCAACTACAACTAAAATTTTGCTTAGAAAATACACTTTTAGGGACCATAAGGGCTTTCTTTACACTTTTTGGGGTTTTACAAGTGTAAGTGAAAAGTAAAAGTGATAAGTGACAAGTGAAAAGCATCCACACCGACACGCGAGGTGCTTGCACCTCGCGCAGCACGAAAAAACTAGTTATATTATATAAAACTACAAGACCACTCACTGACTCACTCACTGACATGTCGTTTCTCGGAACTGGTGCTAGATAGGGTTGTAGTTTGTTTTGAGATAATGTGTAACTCCATGAGGTGACTGGAGGAAAATTATAGGGAAGGGGTAAATCCAAGATGGCGGCCGGGTGCACTTCCGGTTTCGTCGAGGAAACCAAATCGAGCACTTCTGCCTCGGTGGATCTGTTGAGAGTCTCGAATGATTTTGAAAAAATATATTAAAAAAAAAAAATCCAAGATGGCGGCCGCGCTGGAGCGTTTTGAAATTTTTGACTTTTTTTGACAAACTTTGACGAGAGACTTTGTTTTACGGATTTCCAAAGTCAACCATTTTGACCATGCCCTCTTGTGGGTAATTTCAATGACCATTAAAAAAAAATATGACTTTGCGAAAATCCAAGATGGCGGCTTCGGTGGCGGCCATTTTGTAAAAAGGTGGAAAATATGCTTTTTTTCAAATCCATTTTTCAGGTAGTTGGCAACATCTGACCGGATCGTGATGTACTGGGGGGTTGTGTGTTTTGAAATGTAGTGTTGCCTGGTTTGGGAATTTTCCCCATTTCTAGGGTAATTTCCCAGATTTTCCCCAAAAACATGAAAAACAGAAATAACAATATTTTGAATGGAGACTTTGGCTCGCGGGCAACATTTGGGTGTCCCGAATGACATTTGACCATTTTCGTCCCTTTTAGTTGGCTACCCCAAAAAACATGAAATATTTTAGTTTTTGGGACTTTTTGACTTTGACGATATACTTTGTTCTACCGAACTCAAAAGCTGGCAACACCGAGTATGCCACTCGATAGCCTATATCCTTGAGATTTCAGGAAAATTATGACATTTCGGAAAAACAAGATGGCGGACGGTGTGGCGGCCGTTTTGTAAAAAACACGAAAATCACGATTTTTTGCCACGCTATTTCGGCCAGTTGGCATCCCCCGACTTGGTTCTGATGTATGGACCGGTTGTGTATTTCGTCTAGGAGTGTTGCTCGCTGTAGGAATTTTCCCCACTTTAAGGGTAATTTCCCAGATTTTCCCCGAAAACGTGAAAAGTAGAAATAACGACATTTTAAATGGAGAGTTTGCGTGACCGACTAGAATGGGGTCCCCCAAATGACATTTGACCATTTTCATCACCTTGAGCTGGCAACCCCGACGGCCACTGGGACTTTAATTTTCGGGTCAGACCCGACTTTGGCGCTTAACTTTGTTCTACCAAAGTCATCGTAGAGCCTTGGTTTTTTCACTGACAGGTAGCTTGTATCCTGGTGTCTTCAGGAAAATTATGACATTTCAGAAATTCAAGATGGCGGCTGTGCCATTTCCGGTTTTCGATTGGGGTCATTTTTGCGGTTCACCCCACTGAGGGGTGTGTATTAAAATCAAATTTTAGGGTTTTTTAGGAGTTGGATTAAATTTTTACTACACTGACAGTTCAAAATTCAAAATGGCGGCTGTGCCACTTCCGGTTTTGCAAAAGTCGTCCGATTGAGTTCGTTCAAACGGTTCATTCGACTGAGGGCTATGATCGGAGTTTGAATTTTAGGCGACCCCCCCCCCCCCCTACGCCCCCCAGAACCCCCTCCTCCTGAACCCGGGGGGAGCGTCGCGGCGAGCGAAGCGAGACGCCTGATCCATGGGGAACAGCGCGGCGAGCGAAGCGAGCCGTGCTGTGACCCCTTTACCTGAACCAGGGGGGAGCGTTGCGGCGAGCGAAGCGAGCCGCCACGCGACCACGGGGAACAGCGCGGCGAGCGAAGCGAGCCGCTACGCGACCACGGGGAACAGCGCGGCGAGCGAAGCGAGCCGTGCTGTGACCCCCTTACCTGAACCAGGGGGGAGCGTTGCGGCGAGCGAAGCGAGCCGCCACGCGACCACGGGGAACAGCGCGGCGAGCGAAGCGAGCCGCTACGCGACCACGGGGAACAGCGCGGCGAGCGAAGCGAGCCGTGCTGTGACTCCCTTACCTGAACCAGGGGGGAGCGTTGCGGCGAGCGAAGCGAGCCGCTACGTGACCACGGGGAACAGCGCGGCGAGCGAAGCGAGCCGTGCTGTGACCCCCCTACCTGAACCAGGGGGGAGCGTTGCGGCGAGCGAAGCGAGCCGCCACGCGACCACGGGGAACAGCGCGGCGAGCGAAGCGAGCCGTGCTGTGTCCCCCTTACCTTAACCAGGGGGGAGCGTTGCGGTGAGCGAAGCGAGCCGCTACGCGACCACGGGGAACAGCGCGGCGAGCGAAGCGAGCCGTGCTGTGACCCCCTATAGTCATTGGGGTTTTACTACACTGAGGAACTTGATTAACTGATCGACTTTTAGGGTTCCTTAGGGCTTGAATTGGATCTTTACTTCACTTAGGACCTTGATAATGTACACAATTTTAGGGTTCCTTAGGACTTTGATTGGAATTTAAACTACAACTAAAAATTTGCTTACAAACACACTTTTAGGGACTATAAGGGCTTTCTTTACACTTTTTGGGGTTTTAAAAGTGTAGTGCAAGTGATAAGTGATTAGTGATAAGTGAAGTGATAGCACACCGACACGCGAGGTGCTTGCACCTCGCGCAGCACGAAAAAACTAGTTTATATTATATAAAAC
The DNA here is from genome assembly GCA_947578465.1 of Thera obeliscata. Classification (NCBI taxonomy): domain Eukaryota; kingdom Metazoa; phylum Arthropoda; class Insecta; order Lepidoptera; family Geometridae; genus Thera; species Thera obeliscata. Next base: position 13,894,996 of record OX387916.1, read on the forward strand.
TACAAGACCACTCACTCACTGATTGACATGTACCATCTCGGAAACGGTGCTACTTAGGGTAGTAGTTTGTTTTGAGAAAATGTGTAGTAGCACCACGAGTTTGGAGGAAAATTATAGCCAAGGTTGAAATCCAAGATGGCGGCCGGGTGCACTTCCGGTTTCGCCGAGGAAACCAAATCGAGCACTTCTGCCTCGGTGGATCTGTTGAGAGTCTCGAATGATTTTGAAAAAATAATTAAAAAAAAAAAAAAACAAAATGGCCGACTCCCTAGAGCGTTTTGAAATTTTTGACTTTTTTTGACAAACTTTGACGAGAGACTTTGTTTTACCGATTTCCAAAGTCAACCACTTCGACCATGCCCTCTTGTAGGTAATTTCAATGACCATTAAAAAAAAATATGACTTTGCGAAAATCCAAGATGGCGGCTTCGGTGGCGGCCATTTTGTAAAAAGTTGGAAAATATGCTTTTTTTCAAATCCATTTTTTAGGTAGTTGGCAACATCTGACCGATTTGCGTTGTATTAGGGGGTTGTGTGTTTTGAAATGTAGTGTTGCCTGGTTTAGGAATTTTCCCCATTTCTCGGGTAATTTCCCAGATTTTCCCCAAAAACATGAAAAGTAGAAATAACAATATTTTGAATGGAGACTTTGGCTCGCGGGCAACATTGGGGTGTCCCGAATGACATTTGACCATTTTCGTCCCTTTTAGTTGGCTACCCCAAAAAACATGAAATATTTTAGATTTTGGGACTTTTTGACTTTGACGAATTACTTTGTTCTACCAAACTCAAAAGCTGGCAACACCGAGTATGCCACTCGATAGCCTATATCCTTGAGATTTCAGGAAAATTCTGACATTTCGGAAAAACAAGATGGCGGACGGTGTGGCGGCCATTTTGTAAAAAACACGAAAATCACGATTTTTTGACACGCCATTTCGGCCAGTTGGCATCCCCCGACTTGGTTCTGATGTATGGACCGGTTGTGTATTTCGTCTAGGAGTGTTGCTCGCTGTAGGAATTTTCCCCACTTTTAGGGTAATTTCCCAGATTTTCCCCGAAAACGTGAAAAGTAGAAATAACGACATTTTAAATGGAGAGTTTGCGTAACCACCTCGAATGGGGTCCCCCAAATGACATTTGACCATTTTCATCACCTTGAGCTGGCAACCCCGACGGCCACTGGGACTTTAATTTTCGGGTCAGACCCGACTTTGGCGCTTAACTTTGTTCTACCAAAGTCATCGTAGAGCTACCGTTTCTTCAATGACAGGTAGCTTGTATCCTGGTGTCTACAGGAAAATTATGACATTTCAGAAATTCAAGATGGCGGCTGTGCCATTTCCGGTTTTCGATTGGGGTCATTTTTGCGATTCACCTGACTGAGGGTGATGATTTAAAATCGAATTTTAGGGTGTTTTAGGAGTTGGATTAAATTTTTACTAGACTGACAGTTCAAAATTCAAAATGGCGGCTGTGCCACTTCCGGTTTTGCAAAAATCGTCCGATTGAGTTCGTTCAAACGGTTCATTCGACTGAGGGCTATGATTGGAGATTGAATATTAGGCGACCCCCCCCCTACGCCCCCCAAAACCCCCTCCTCCTGAATTTGGGGGGAGCGTCGCGGCGAGCGAAGCGAGCCGCTACGCGACCACGGGGAACAGCGCGGCGAGCGAAGCGAGCCGTGCTGTGACCCCCCTACCTGAACCAAGGGGAAGCGTTGCGGCGAGCGAAGCGAGCCGCTACGCGACCACGGGGAACAGCGCGGCGAGCGAAGCGAGCCGTGCTGTGACCCCCCTACCTGAACCAGGGGGGAGCGTTGCGGCGAGCGAAGCGAGCCGCCACGCGACTACGGGGAACAGCGCGGCGAGCGAAGCGAGCCGTGCTGTGACCTGTCTACCTGAACTAGGGGGGAGCGTTGCGGCGAGCGAAGCGAGCCGCTACGCGACCACGGGGAACAGCGCGGCGAGCGAAGCGAGCCGTGCTGTGACCCCCCTACCCGAACCAGGGGGGAGCGTTGCGGCGAGCGAAGCGAGCCGCCACGCGACTACGGGGAACAGCGCGGCGAGCGAAGCGAGCCGTGCTGTGACCCCCCTTAAGAAATTGAGGACTTTGATTAAGTGGTCGACTTTTAGGGTTCCTTAGGACTTTGATTGGAGTTTCAACTACACATAGGAGCTTGATAATGTAAACAATTTTAGGGTTCCTTAGGACTTTGATTGGAATTTAAACTACATTCAAGAATTTGATTACAAACACACTTTTAGGGACCTTTTGGGCTTTTTTTCACTTTTTGGGGTTTTAAAAGTGTAGTGCAAGTGAAAAGTGATAAGTGACAAGTGAAAAGCATCCACACCGACACGCGAGGTGCTTGCACCTCGCGCAGCACGAAAAAACTAGTTATACTATATAAAGCTCGATTACCACTCACTGACTCATTGACATGATTGTTCTCCTTGATGGTGGAGGGGAAGGTATGTTTTTTTTTACGAAAATGTGTAGAGGGGGTAAAAGTGACCTAGGGAAAATTCCGACTTTTTGAGATTTGCCCCCCCTTAACCCCCCCCCTCAGGGGGGCTCTGCAACCGAGAGGTCCTGCATAATTTTTTAATGGGGAACGTAAAGAGGGTTTAGAGTGATTTTGATTGTACAAAAAATTTTGCCCCCCTTGCCCCCCAGGACCCCCCCTTTTGAGAGTGCTACCGGATGCCGTCGAGATAGGAGGGTTTCGATTGGGGTTTCGTATAGAGGGTTTCTTCCTGAATTGAAGGAACAAAAAAAACTTCCCCCCTCCTACCCCTTTTTTTTCCCCCCCTTTCGTATCTTCCAAGCAGAGTGACTTGCGAGACTTTTTTTTTTGGGTCATGTAGGGAAGGTGAGATTATGTTGAAAGCTAAATAATTTTTTCCCCCCTTTCCCCTCTAGACCCCTTTATTATTAAAAAAACCTAAAAATGGCCTATTTTTGACCTTTTATTTTCGAGTGGAGCATTGCGGCGAGCGTAGCGAGCCGCCATGCGACCATGGGGAACAGCGTGGCGAGCGAAGCGAGCCGTGCTGTGACCCCCCCCAAGCCCCCAGAACCCCCTCCTCCTGAACCCGGGGGAAGCGTCGCAGCGAGCGAAGCGAGCTGCCACGCGACCACGGGGAACAGCGCGGCGAGCGAAGCGAGCCGTGCTGTGACCCCCCCCAAGCTCCCCAGAACCCCCTCCTCCTGAACCCGGGGGGAGCGTCGCGGCGAGCGAAGCGAGCCGCCACGCGACCACGGGGAACAGCGCGGCGAGCGAAGCGAGCCGTGCTCTTACCCCCCCCAAGCCTCCCAGAACCCCCTCTTCCTGAACCCGGGGGGAGCGTCGCGGCGAGCGAAGCGAGCCGCCACGCGACCACGAGCAATAGCGCGGCGAGCGAAGCGAGCCGTGTTGTGACCCTTCCTAAGCCCCCCAGAATCCCCTCCTCCTGAACCCGGGGGGAGCGTCGCGGCGAGCGAAGCGAGCCACCACGCGACCACGGGGAACAGCGCGGCGAGCGAAGCGAGCCGTGCTGTGACGTCAACGTTAGTCAACGTTTGGGTTCTTTCTAGCGGTTTCGACCCGTTGAGGGTTTTGGCTGGACGTAAAATTTAGGGTTCCGTATAAGGTTTTGATTGGGGTTTTACTACATTGAGGAATTTGATTAAGTGGTCGACTTTTAGGGTTCCTTAGGACTTTGATTGGACTTTCAACTACATTTAGGAGCTTGATAATGTTAACATTTTTAGGGTTCCTTATGACTTTGATTGGAATTTAAACTTCACTTAGGAGCTTGATTTAATAATCAATTTTTAGGGTTCCTTAGGGCTTTAATTGGAATTTTACTTCACCTAGGACCTTGATTATGTAAACAATTTTAGGGTTCCTTAGGACTTTGATTGGAGTTTCAACTACAATTAGGAGCTTGATAATGTTAACATTTCTAGGGTTCCTTAGGACTTTGATTGGGGTTTTACTACATTGAGGAACATGATAAAATAAACAACTTTTAGGGTTCCTTAGGACTTTGATTGGGGTTTTACTACACTGAGGAATTTGATTAAGTGGTCAACTTTTAGGGTTCCTTAGGACTTTGATTGGCGTTTCAACTACACTTAGGAGCTTGATAATGTTAAAAATTTTAGGGTTCCTTAGGACTTTGATTGGGGTTTTACTACATTGAGGAACTTGATAAAATAAACAACTTTTAGGGTTCCTTAGGCCTTAAATTGGAATTTTTCTTCACTTAGGATTTTGATTATGTAAACAATTTTAGGGTTCCTTAGGACTTTGATTGGAGTTTCAACTACACTTAGGAGCTTGATAATGTTAATATTTTTAGGGTTCCTTAGGACTTTGATTGGGGTTTTACTATATTGAGGAACTTGATAAAATAAATAACTTTTAGGGTTCCTTAGGCCTTTAATTGGAATTTTACTTCACTTAGGACCTTGATTATGTAAACAATTTTAGGGTTCTTTAGGCCTTTAATTGGAATTTTACTTCACTCAGGACCTTGATTATGTTAACAATTTTAGGGTTCCTTAGGACTTCAATTGGAATTTTACTTCACTTAGGACCTTGATTATGTAAACAATTTTAGGGTTCCTTAGGACTTTGATTGGAGTTTCAACTACACTTAGGAGCTTGATAATGTTAACATTTTTAGGGTTCCTTAGGACTTTGATTGGGGTTTTACTACATTGAGGAACTTGATAAAATAAACAACTTTTAGGGTTCCTTAGGCCTTTAATTGGAGTTTCAACTACACTTAGGAGCTTGATAATGTTAACATTTTTAGGGTTCCTTAGGACTTTGTTAGAGGTTTTACTACACTGAGGTATTTGATTAAGTGGTCGACTTTTAGGGTTCCTTAGGACTTTGATTGGAGTTTCAACCACACTAAGGAGCTTGATTATGTAAACAATTTTAGGGTTCCTTACGACTTTGATTGGAATTTCAACTACACTTAGGAGCTTGATAATGTTAACATTTTTAGGGTTCCTTAGGACTTTGATTGGGGTTTTACTACATTGAGGAACTTTATAAAATAAACATCTTTTAGGGTTCCTTAGGCCTTTTATTGGAGTTTCAACTACACTTAGGAGCTTGACAATGTTAACATTTTTAGGGTTCCTTAGGACTTTGATTGGTGTTTCAACTACACTTAGAAGCTTGATAATGTTAACATTTTTAGGGTTCCTTAGGACTTTGATTGGAATTTAAACTTCACTTAGGAGCTTGATTTAATAATCAATTTTTAGGGTTCCTTAGGGCTTTAATTGGAATTTTACTTCACCTAGGACCTTGATTATGTAAACAATTTTAGGGTTCCTTAGGACTTTGATTGGAGTTTCAACTACAATTAGGAGCTTGATAATGTTAACATTTCTAGGGTTCCTTAGGACTTTGATTGGGGTTTTACTACATTGAGGAACATGATAAAATAAACAACTTTTAGGGTTCCTTAGGACTTTGATTGGGGTTTTACTACACTGAGGAATTTGATTAAGTGGTCAACTTTTAGGGTTCCTTAGGACTTTGATTGGCGTTTCAACTACACTTAGGAGCTTGATAATGTTAAAAATTTTAGGGTTCCTTAGGACTTTGATTGGGGTTTTACTACATTGAGGAACTTGATAAAATAAACAACTTTTAGGGTTCCTTAGGCCTTAAATTGGAATTTTTCTTCACTTAGGATTTTGATTATGTAAACAATTTTAGGGTTCCTTAGGACTTTGATTGGAGTTTCAACTACACTTAGGAGCTTGATAATGTTAATATTTTTAGGGTTCCTTAGGACTTTGATTGGGGTTTTACTATATTGAGGAACTTGATAAAATAAATAACTTTTAGGGTTCCTTAGGCCTTTAATTGGAATTTTACTTCACTTAGGACCTTGATTATGTAAACAATTTTAGGGTTCTTTAGGCCTTTAATTGGAATTTTACTTCACTCAGGACCTTGATTATGTTAACAATTTTAGGGTTCCTTAGGACTTCAATTGGAATTTTACTTCACTTAGGACCTTGATTATGTAAACAATTTTAGGGTTCCTTAGGACTTTGATTGGAGTTTCAACTACACTTAGGAGCTTGATAATGTTAACATTTTTAGGGTTCCTTAGGACTTTGATTGGGGTTTTACTACATTGAGGAACTTGATAAAATAAACAACTTTTAGGGTTCCTTAGGCCTTTAATTGGAGTTTCAACTACACTTAGGAGCTTGATAATGTTAACATTTTTAGGGTTCCTTAGGACTTTGTTAGAGGTTTTACTACACTGAGGTATTTGATTAAGTGGTCGACTTTTAGGGTTCCTTAGGACTTTGATTGGAGTTTCAACCACACTAAGGAGCTTGATTATGTAAACAATTTTAGGGTTCCTTACGACTTTGATTGGAATTTCAACTACACTTAGGAGCTTGATAATGTTAACATTTTTAGGGTTCCTTAGGACTTTGATTGGGGTTTTACTACATTGAGGAACTTTATAAAATAAACATCTTTTAGGGTTCCTTAGGCCTTTTATTGGAGTTTCAACTACACTTAGGAGCTTGACAATGTTAACATTTTTAGGGTTCCTTAGGACTTTGATTGGTGTTTCAACTACACTTAGAAGCTTGATAATGTTAACATTTTTAGGGTTCCTTAGGACTTTGATTGGGGTTTTACTACATTGAGGAACTTGATAAAATAAACAACTTTTAGGGTTCCTTAGGGCTTTGATTGGAGTTTCAACTACACTTAGGAGCTTGATAACGTTAACATTTTTAGGGTTCCTTAGGACTTTGATTGGGGTTTTACTACATTGAGGAACTTGATAAAATAAACAACTTTTAGGGTTCCTTAAGACTTTGATTGGGGTTTTACTACATTGAGGAACTTGATAAAATAAACAACTTTTAGGGTTCCTTAGGACTTTGATTGGAATTTTACTTCACCTAAGACCTTGATTATGTAAACAATTTTAGGGTTCCTTAGGACTTTGATTGGGGTTTTACTACATTGAGGAACTTGATAAAATAAACAACTTTTAGGGTTCCTTAGGATTTTGATTGGAATTTCAACTACACTGAGGAGCTCGATAATGTAAACATTTTTAGGGTTCCTTAGGACTTTGATTGGGGTTTTACTACATTGAGGAACTTGATAAAATAAACAACTTTTAGGGTTCCTTAGGCCTTTAATTGGAATTTTACTTCACTTAGGACCTTGATTGTGTGAACAATTTTAGGGTTCCCTAGGACTTTGATTGGGGTTTTACTACACTGAGGAACTTGATTAACTGATCGACTTTTAGGGTTCCTTAGGACTTTCTTTACTACTTTTTGGGGTTTTACAAGTGTAGTGTAATGTAATGAAAAAGTGGGAGTAGCACACCGACACGCGAGCTGCATGCAGCTCGCGCACACGAAAAAACTAGTCTATATATATAAATCTTTCGTGTCACAATTTGGAACGCGATAAACTCCGAAACTACTGAACGGATTTCGATAAAATTTTGCAACTGCCTTTAATATGGTCGGACTTAAAATATAGGATAGTTTATATTCAATATTTAGGTGTTATTAATTTATAAGGGGCAAAAGTTTCGAAATCTATGTCTATCCCTTTCTATCACGTAGGGACTTATATATGTCTATCCCTTTCTATCACTTAGGGATTTTTCTGAAAATTCTCGACTTTGACGAGGAAAGAACGCTCTAGAATGTCTTTGAGGTTCTGGAATGATCAAATTTAATTCGAAGACTGAAATTATTCGGCTAGCATCCGGAATGCATTCAAACGTTAGTAATCCAGAATTATCTAGAATACTCAAATATACCCATGCAAACGGTTTTGAATTCTAGATTTGGACAAAATGTTCTAGAAAATAGTGCCCCTAAACGTTATAGAATGTTCTTTCATCATCATCATCAATTGATATCAGTCCACTGCTGGACGTAGGTTCACCTTGAGTAACAAAGGCTATATTTGTGTGTTTAAAAAATAAATGTCCACCCGTGCGAAGCCGGGACAGGCAGCTAGTAATTCTATGATATAAAGCGAAGATTTTTGTAAGTCTATTTTATTTGCTCAGGTGAACGAGTAAGAAGATATAACCACGATGTCGGGCTAGGTGGGTTCGGCTTGGGCGGAGGGTATGGCGGCTACGGCCACCGTGGAGGCGGCGGCGGCGGCGGCTACGGCGGCCATGGCGTCTCTATACCGGTGGCGTCGCAATCTTACTCCAAGTCCTCGGCCAGCTCTAGCTCTGTTTCCACTGGAGGCGGCTTCAGTGAATGAGGTTATTTAAAATCTGCTTACTTGGCGTCATAGAGACATTTTCTTAGAGCCGGATGCTGGATTAAGAAAATCAGCGCAGTCACAAAAGCACCAAAAAGTGTCGGCATAAATATTTGTTCCTTCCACCAAGAAACCTAAAACTATGTAGAGACCTAGAACTCTAACAATACCTATTAAAAAATTATGACTTTTCTAAAACATCGAACTACATATTACTTGGCCCTTGTACATAAATGAAAAAAAAAAATACGGGTTGCACTCCGGGAGTGCCGGCAGAAGTGAAAACTTGATTATTAACGTAGGAACCCTAAAAGTTGTTTATTTTATCAAGTTCCTCAATGTAGTAAAACCCCAATCAAAGTCCTAAGGAACCCTAAAAATTTTAGCATTATCAAGCTCCTAAGTGTAGTTGAAATTCCAATCAAAGTGCTAAGGAACCCTAAAATTGTTTACATAATCAAGGTCCTAAGTGTAGTTGAAAGTCCAATTAAAGGCCTAAGGAACCCTAAAAGTTGTTTATTTTATCAAGTTCCTCAATGTAGTAAAACCCCAATCAAAGTCCTAAGGAACCCTAAAAATTTTAGCATTATCAAGCTCCTAAGTGTAGTTGAAATTCCAATCAAAGTCCTAAGGAACCCTAAAAATGTTAACATTATCAAGCTCCTAAGTGTAGTTGAAACTCCAATCAAAGTCCTAAGGAACCCTAAAAGTTGACCACTTAATCAAATTCCTCAATGTAGTAAAACCCCAATCAAAGTCCTAAGGAACCCTAAAAATTTTAACATTATCAAGCTTCTAAGTGTAGTTGAAACTCCAATCAAAGTCCTAAGGAACCCTAAAAGTCGACCATTTAATCAAATTCCTCAATATAGTATAACCCCAATCAAAACCCTATACGGAACCCTAAATTTTACGTAAAGCCAAATCCTCAACGGGTCGGAACCGCTAGAAGGGACCTTGTCGCGCGACCTACAAGTAGGTCCTAAATGAAGTAAAACGGCAGACATAGGAGGAGGGGGTTCTGGGGGGCTAAGGGGGGTCACAGCACGGCTCGCTTCGCTCGCCGCGCTGTTCCCCGTGGTCGCGTGGCGGCTCGCTTCGCTCGCCGCGACGCTCCCCCCGGGTTCAGGAAGAGGGGGTTCTGGGGGGCTTAGGGGGGTAACAGCACGGCTCGCTTCACTCGCCACGCTGTTCCCCGTGATCGCGTGGCGGCTCGCTTCGCTCGCCGCGACGCTTCCCCCGGGTTTCGGAGGAGGGGGTTCTGGGGGGCTTAGGGGGGGTCACAGCACGGCTCGCTTCGCTCGCCGCGCTGTTCCCCGTGGTCACGTGGCGGCTCGCTTCGCTCGCCGCGACGCTCCCCCCGGGTTCAGGAGGAGGGGGTTCTGGGGGGCTTGGGGGGAGTCACAGCACGGCTCGCTTCGCTCGCCGCGCTGTTCCCATGGTCGCATGGCGGCTCGCTTCGCTCGCCGCAATGCTCCACTCGAAAAATAAATACAGTAGATCTATAAAATCATGTACCAATGACCACTACTACCTGCCGCGGGCGGCCGCTAGTTCATAAAATCTATAATAGGTATGTACCTATACCTACTACAGTCACGAAAAACGCCTTGGTATGCTTGCTACTAACTATTATCTATTCTGTGACGTTACCGTGTCATAGTAACTACTAGCGTATCTGTAGCGTCGCTTTTTCGATTTTTATTATGAACTCTACGTTGTAGTCTTAGGGTACATTTCTGCAAAAAATCCGTCCTACGCTTTTTCGATCAGGGTCACGTGATCCTGACGCGAGTTTAAGATTTTATCCCCATTCAGAAAGTGCTCAACGCCACTAAAGAAGTTTTCACTTCAAAAATATTGGTGAGCAAAGGCTGAAATAGTTTACACAAATACACATAAAGTTAAAATATTTGTTTCAGATTGACCTTCAACAGTTTGTTCCTGACCTGATATAAACTTTTGGAAGACGAAATTAATAATTATGTTTAATTAGGAAATTAATTTTGACGACGACAAAGTGAGCGAAGTATACTTCATATAGCCTCAAAATAGTAAACTGGGTACAGCAGTGTCTTGGAATAACAATTTTGAGACTTTTCTATAGGACCATAAGGCAGTATTTATGTATAATGCTAAACCAGTTTCTGGGTACTATGAACAAGTACCAAGGTGACTGCGTTTGTTACTCCAAATAGCCGTTACAAGTTCAAAGTTATACCATTCGGACTAGCTATAACAAAATGTCAACCGTTTCGAAACGGGACGTATTCGATTTTGTACATTCATCCAGCTTCGCTCATTTTGTGTAGGTTTTGAAGTGATTATTTGTGATATATCAACTCTCCTTCATATTATATAAAATAGCTAGAATAGCTACATTACATGGCTCTTTGATTATACAAGGTAGGAACGTAGATTATGTTCTATGATAGGAGGTAAGTATGAATATTGTATGTCATTATTTAATTAAATGTAGCTAGGTAATCTCGCAAAAATAACTATAGGTACATACTATTACCCATATAAGTTAATTTATTATTCTAAAATAAAAGCTTTCATGATAATTTTCATTGTTTTAATTTCATGAACATATTTTAATCTGATAAAATCATCAGATGCAGCCTTTTTTGACATTATAGAGGGAAACGTGGTCGGAGGTATAAGAGCTAGTGGGAATCGAACAGCTTAGTGGGAGCGGTTGCCGTGACGTCTCTCATTTGAATTGTAGTCTTCTCTACCGTATGATGATCCTCGATTTTCGGAGCTGAAAATTATGACGCATATTAATCGATCCTTCAATATTTAAAAAGGCATAAGTTACACGAGTGAAATCCATTATTAAAATCTAAACCTAAACAGAGTTATGTGATCAAAAATCGGTGAGCCTATGACTCTAAGCCCATTTCTGAGTCTTCAGCTTCTGAGTAATAAGATATCAAATCTAACTTTTGTCCACCGCACCCCTCGTCGTCTTCACGTGACACGCTCGCGTCGTCTTCACCGCTCCCGTGGTTGTACCCGCCTCTGCCTTCGCCTCCGCGCTCGCTTCCGTACCCGTTGGCATTGTAGCCACGCCTTACTCTTTTTCCTGAAGATTTTTCATTTGCGTTATCATTTTATGCCTTGCGTGTTGCGTGCCTTGCCTTGTTGATCATTGAAACGCTGTCAAATCGATATATGACAGCGTTTCACTGATCACCAAGGCGACAGCGATCTGTCATATTAGACAGTGTATCACTGATCGCCACCGCAGAACACTTGGGCGCAAGGCAGTTTAATATACAGTAAACAAACAATATCGCTCGTGTGGTAATACATAGGTATGATATTGTAGGCCTCAGAAAGCTTTTCCTGATGTTCTCAAATCTCTTGGTACTTTTAACACGATTTCAAAAGTATTTAGCTAAGGAATCTATTGCTATGGATTTTCCATAAATTACAAGTGAAATTTAAAAAAGTTGAGAAACTGACTTTATGGCCAAACTGCTGGACCGATTTTGATAAAATGGGACCATATGAAAGTATAACCTTTCAGATAAAAAAAAACTAAGGGTCATAAATGTCAAATTTATGAGAACGCAACCATTATTACAACAAATACATTCGAAGTAGAGCCTTCTTTTTATTTGAAATCGGTTAAAAAGTACTCGACTCAAGTAACTATAATTTAGGTAGGTAGGTACCCAATATTATTCTAAATGACTTAAACTCACCTGGCATGCCGTAAACACCAAAAATACAGACCACAAAAAATACAATAACCACAGCGCGCACCATTCCTAACCCTTGGTTAGATTTTTTTTCAAAACGTTTCCTACAATTTTTTAAATTTGCTCTACTACAAATGTTTTCTAGAGCAGATCATGTAGTAAGTATAGAAGGTATAATACTGTATGTACATTATTATTGGGCTCAGTGTTTTATACCCTGAAGCAGGATGGCACGCATCAGGCATAGTCACGGTCAGACTGACTGAATGTCAGTTACATGATGGAAGGACAAGGAAATTGGTGACAAGTTTATTGCTTAATTTTGGGGATACGCAGTAATTGAACAAATTGTGGCGTGGTGTTATTATTGTACACGTTTCTGGTTTGTTTTTCATTTTGCGTGTGAAAGAGAAGGCACACAAAGTTAATTTTTTTACAAAATGTTTCTTCTTTTACCTATTGGTTTTCTGATAAATCAGTGAAAAACCTCAATGATATCGCTATCTCTATCCTGTATTTTATAAAACATGAATTTCTGTTTCTTTTTCTTCACTTACCTACCTACTGAATTAGTAGGTAGGTAACATAAATATATACGTTCTTTACGATTTCAGTTAATTTAGGTCCGTCCATGCCTATCATCAAACCTAAAATTAACTCGTCCTAATTACGAGTAGGTACTTATACTTACTCCAACCGCTCACAAAATAAAATTCTGGTCTTCTAAAAAGTGGTCACCGCTAAATATTCAGTATAATGTTCGCTTTATGACGAAGTTATCACTTCGCCTACTGCCTTATGAACGGTCATAACTTCCTTAAAACTTTAATGTAGTGGTCTGTCCATCTTAGCAAGTTCAAATGATGTTGACCTTGTCTGAGATCGCTCGTTTGTTAGTTATTTGTTATGCTTATTTTTATTTTATTGTTGATTGTAGGTAATAAGTAGTTAAGTCTACGTATTAAATACGTACCCGAATGCAAAAAGTTTATGTGAGTATCCTTTTACAGCCATGATGGGTGTAAAAATGGTGCATAAGGTTCTAATTGAGATATTTTATTTCACATAGGGCTGAAGTTCAGAGTAACCTACTAATAGTTTTTTTTTTTTGGTACTACTGATAGTTTAGGTACAGAATCGTTGTTATAGGAAGTAAAAGGAAATACATTTGAACAAAAACCTTTTTATTACATGAAACTTGATTAAATAAGTATATTAAAAAGATAATACGTCTTAACACAAGAAAAACCACAAAAGCGTCGCATTAGAATAATTACATTTTAATTTCATTAGAAAAAATAATGACAATTAAAATAATAGTAAGTATCCTAAGTATTGAAAAATTTGATATTCCTTAGAAATTTCTACTGAACCGACTATAATATGTATAACATACAAAGAGAAAAACCATTTGCATTTTTCGTTTGACATGGTTCCAGGTTCAATGTGGCTAAGCAGTTGTCTGCTCAGATCACCATCCCTTACCTTTACCACCTCCCTTACCCCCTTTACCACCCTTCGTGTTGCCCCCGCCATCGCTCTCGTCACTCTCGCTAGAGCTATCGTCTCCTTTCCCACCATCTTTATTTCCGCCTTCTTTCTTCCCGCCATCTTTCTTTCCCCCATCTTTCTTTCCGCCATCTCCGCCCTTTCCGTCATGATTCCAACCGCCTTTGGCATCGTCTTTTCCACCTTTGCTTTTATTGTCTCCTCCTGGAAATCATTTTGAATGACCGGTATATTAAATTAGTGAATTACAGAGCAAATTATTTCGCTTTGTTGCAGCCAGTGTGACATCTGTTACAATTTTAGTTTAAAAATTACTCAAGCACATCGTTTTGACCCTCAGGGATTGCGAGAATATAAAAAATCTCTTTGGTGCGCAATGCATGCAGAATTTTACTAAAAATTCTAGGGTCTTATTAATAATCCTGGCGGAGCGTTGGACTAGTTAATCCGTGTTTTGTCTCTTGCATTGACATGCAATTGTCAACTCGAGCAAATGTGACAAAACACGGATTAACTAGTCCAACGCTACGCCAGGATTATTAATAACACCCCTAAAGATTTGCGAGCCAAAGTTTTTTTATTTTTATTTCTACAGTAGCATTGCATGTACGAAAGAGATCGCCAAATTTAGTTCCATTTTCAAAAATAAAATGAGATCTTTTTTTATATGAAACAGTCAAGTCTTTATTATAATCATGATTTTTGCTCTCTATGGTATGGTATGGTGGTACAAAAATAAATGGAATTTAGATTAGAAGGTACTGAAACTCACCTCCAGGCCTTCCGCATACACAAACAGCCAGGACCACTACTACCAGTGCAAAGATTGTCAATGTTTTCATATTTACTCATTTATTTTAGGTATAGAGGGTAGAGCACACCTGAAGGACTATTTTATTCTGTACTGAAACTACTGAATCTATGCCTTTAAATACTCAGTCACTTTCTAATCTAGGTACTGTAATCATTAACAACCTATTTTTATACCTAGGTATGGGTAGGTATAATAATGAAAAACAAAGGATCAACAAAAAGCATTCTAAAAACAAAACGACAGTCAAGATTAAAATAATTTGAACCAAATAGGAGTTTGCGATAAGGCCTTCCATTTTATGACTAGGTATGTTTTTAAGGGTGTTAAACTGTGCGGTGCGCTCTAACTTTTTTGACATACCCATGACATGGATGGAGCCATGTAGATTCTTCTCTTCCCTATAATTCAGTCTTGGGTTGTAAATTATTTATTCCCTAAAGGCCTGCGCACATCCTAGGCCGCTGGCGACCGCGATCAATGAAACGCTGTCAAATATCGCTGTCATAATTGACAGCGTTTCACTGATGGCGGTTGCCAGCGGCCTAGGTGTGCGCAGGCCTTAAATCATCAATTTCTGTTTGTATATGCCTGATTGTTAATCAACTTCACATGACTGCTTGATACTTGATTTTTCATTGAAATGACATTGAGGCGGAACGGCTGAATGAAAATAAAACCTTCAGCTATTTTTAAGAGGGTTTAAATATCACGGCTTGTTATAAACTTAATCAAAGTTTAAAGTAACAAATTTACAAGATTCGGGGATTATAATCAAAGATAAACAATGACAAAATGTAATTTTTCATCCCATCTATTCAAAAAGAGGCGATTGGTTCCCTAAATAGTGCGCCTAAAGTAACTACTTTAGGCGCACTATTGGTACAGTGACACAATGACTTTTAAATTTGGAATACTATTAAATTGAAAAGTTTGAACGCAATTCGCTACGATAAAATACTGGCTGGTAGTGGTGGTAGTATGAAAAAGCGAGCCTGTAGCCGCGGTATTGGTTAATAAAAAAATAAATACGCGGGAACTTCTTATTGTATTTTTATTACTTTCTAACAAACTACTACAAGCAATTTAAATATAATACACAAAAAAACAATTAAATATGAGTTCTAGCAGTGAAAGTGATATTATTATTACTAAACCATCAACTAGAGTCAGAAGTTATTACGAATACCCAAGTGATAAATAAGTCAACTACATTTTCTGTTCCCAACAAAACAGTTACAATAAACTTCAAAAATTGCGGAAATGTATCTAATATTAATATAAATTTGTAATTTAGTTATGTAAATATAAATGATTCTCTACTAAAAGCTTCTCTTATTTAATTTTCTCATAGAGGGGGATGAAAAGCAGAGTGTGCCACACGGTACCAAACACATTTTTATATTGTGTACAATAAAGAATTAAGAATTAAGAATTAAGAATTAAGAATTAAAAAATCGCTCTCGCCCTAAATACTTTATTTTGGCCCCTTATGACACAATCTACTATTATGCAACCGACGACATTGATTAGGATCGCGGAAAGTCAGTGGTAGGAGTGGGATGGGGTGGGAGGCCTATGCCCAGCAATAAACTTCTAAGGCTGATGATGATGATTAAATGTATCATCCTAATGATCACAGCCTGAAATCACCTGACTGATGCAGGAGGCCTATAGACCTCCTTAATTTTCTGCCAGCCTGTTCTGTCTGTTTCCTGCGACCTTTACGATGTCGTCGACCCATCGCGCTTTCGGAAGAGCCAGATTTTTTAGACCTGACTTCGGCCACCATTCGGTCAAGGCTTTACTCCTCCGGCCATCACCATGTCTAGCGATTATAAAATGTATGCATGTCCATAAGTATATTTTATGTGTTAACTCAAGATTGGCCTAAAAATAGGCCGTCAAAGCCTTTTTTATTGATGTAGAGTAGTTCTAACTTAGAGCCCAACTACCGAATTCCTGATCCTAGGTGATTATAATGGTGATGATGGTGATGAGGATTATAAATAAGTAACAACTATGTATTTGGTCAAACAAATGTTAATTTAATTTCACAAAATTATGGCAAAATTCATCTTCATCACACTATTCTAATTATCACATTGAGCTTTTTGATTTTTTTTTCATTTTGACTTCGCTTTTGTAGATTTTAACGTCTGAAACAAAATAAAATACAAGTTATAAATATTTGTAGTCATTTCAAATACCCATTTACGTAGTAGGTAGAATTTTATGCATAAGTGGTAAATCCAAAGGTCTCTATAGGTCGTCTGAAAATCTTGGTCATGGCCTAACGATTTTTATAGCTGGGATCTGATAATTAACGTGTCTTCCGAAGCATGGAAGCCGATGTAAATACGAAGCAACAGTCATCCATCCAACGATCACGTAGAGTTGATCAGGCTATAATGACTAGGCATGCTGAATCCATGAAATACGTGACAATCACATTTTCAATGCCGTATACTAAGTATGTTAATTAGGGCTTGCTATTATAAGCAAGGCAAGCATCAGTTCGATTCTCGGCCCGAGAAGATTTTGAATAATCTGTGTATTTTTTTATCCACGCCAGGGCTCTTTAGTGTTGGATAATACGTATCCCATAAACTCGCTAAACTATTGCTTAGGTACTTCAGATGGAAGATCTTCTTAGGAAGTGGGTCGGTCAACGTAACTGTGTTGACCTTTTAAATAATACATACCCGTATCCACCACCACTACCGTGGCCGCCACCACCGCCGCCGCCACCACCGCCGCCTCCATGACCGCTTCTGTGACCGCCTCCGTGACCGCCTCCAATACTGCCGCTGCTGCCGCTGCCATAACCATTACTGGCACCACTGCCGCCACCTATTCCACCGCCGAATCCGCCTCCGCCGCCACCGCCGCTTCCGCCTCCTAGACCCCCGCCGCTGCCACCGCCTTTTCCACCGCCAAATCCGCTGCCACCGCCGCTTCCGCCTCCTAGACCACCGCCGCTGCCACCGCCTTTTCCACCGCCAAATCCACTGCCACCGCCGCTTCCTCCTCCTAGACCACCGCCGCTGCCACCGCCTTTTCCACCGCCAAATCCACTGCCACCGCCGCTTCCTTCTCCTTGGCCACTGCCGCTACCTCCACCGTATCCATCGCCACTACCACCGCCCACGCTGCCTCCGTGACCACCACCGCTGCTGTGACTGCCTCCACTGCCTCCGCCTAGTCCACCGCCTTGTCCACCGCCTTGTCCACCGCCGAATCCACCGCCACCGCCACCGCCACTGCCTAGGCCGCCCCCGCCTCCATAGCCGCCACTGCTGCCACCGCCATGGCTGCCTCCGCCACCGCCGCCATGGCTGCCTCCGCCACCACCGCCACCTCCTCCACCGCCGCCGCCGGATCCGCTGCCGCCGCCACCGTTAGAGCTTCCACCATATCCTGAAAATACATTATTAAATGAGTACTTAATTACTAATTAGGTATACCTCCTATAGTTTCCCTATAGAGACGATTATATGAAAGATGTGTACATCGTAGTACTTTAGATTATTTATTTTTATTTTATGACAGCGCCTACCAGTTTCAGTTTTATTAACTCTCTGTGAAGTTGCTCAAATACATAGTTTCGAAATAACCATTTAAAACGTCTTTTATCAAATTAAACCCTATTTTTACTTTATTAAATTTATACATTCAGATAATTATTATTAAATTATGTGTTACCTGGTGCCGCATGTACGCAGAGCACAAGGCCTAAGGCCACCGCAACCAGTGCTAAGCGAGCCATGTTGTCTGAGACTGTAAGGTCCACAGCCAATGTTCAGCTTATATACAACTACTGATATGACTTCATCGACGTGCTAATAAATCGGCCTCTTCACTTTTTGCAGCCGCATACTTTTTTAATTTTTGTTGTTTTTGGGGTTCCCCTGGCACAAATACACCTCCGTTGCCTTACTGGTAATTTACCCCCTTACTGACAAGCGTTCATATTAGTACAACCAACTGCCATCTCTTACTAGTCGGTAATGACAAACAGTGACAGGGCTAGCTTAGAGCAAATAGTCGATGTCTCACACTTATGTAACGCTTGCAAGTAAGGCCAATACTTTTTGTATTTTTTGTTAATAGACTGACTTCATCGACGTGCTAATAAATCGGCCTCTTCAATTTTTGCAGCCGCATACTTTTTTACTTTTTGTTGTTTTTGGGGTTCCCCTGGCACAAATACACCTCCGTTGCCTTACTGGTAATTTACCCCCTTACTGACAAGCGTTCATATTAGTACAACCAACTGCCATCTCTTACTAGTCGGTAATGACAAACAGTGACAGGGCTAGCTTAGAGCAAATAGTCGAAGTCTCACACTTATGTAACGCTTGCAAGTAAGGCCAATACTTTTTTGTAATTTTTTTTTAATAGACACCATTATTTTACGATCATTTTACAATATGGTAAAAATAATGGTGAATTAAATGCAATGTTTTAAAGTACAGAACCCATCAATGATGGCTGAATATATTTTTTCTTTGCACTTTTCTGGTGATCGATAGTTTTTTGTTTTAAGGAGTCTATCATTTGAAAATATGAGAATCACAAGATGTCGCTGTTTAAAATACATTGATTACTACACAACATTGTGTACATGTGTACAATACAATTGATGTTTGATTTATAACAAAAAACATGCCTAGATAAGTACCTTCTTGCATAATCTTTATCTTTACTAATATTATAACACTGTAGAGTTTGATTGTTTGTTTGGTTGAATGCGCTAATCTCGAAAACTGCTAAGTAGTCCGAATTGAAAAATTATTTTTGTGTTGGATATTCCATTTATCGAGGAAGGCTTAGAGATGGGCGGGTGGGTAAAAATTGGAAGGGTAAAAAAGGAAAGGGAAGGGAGGAATTGTTAAAAATTAAAAACACCCATTTATACCGGGTAAATTTTATTAATACCGGGTAAAAATTCGGCCTGCATTTTTATAATCCTAGAAAATCTAAATACTTAAAAAAGTACTAACAATGTATTTTAATGGTAAATATCATCTTATTAAACCTTTATGATACATGCTTTGACAAATAAAACCATTCCAGACAATAAAGACAGAAGATAAATTAGTGTGCTATTTGGTCCAATATAAATAAATAGCGCACTAATTATCGTTTCAGTTAAGTGCTCATCAATGAAACTCATCACAATAACTAGTAGTTCGCCCCGAACTGAGATTGCGTGAATCGATCCAAATGATCCTGTCCATCCAAAGGTTGTCTGGAAGAGATCGCTCATAACGGTAAGACCGCCCATTGCCAAAAGCCCAAATTACCTACCCACAAAAAGAAAATCACGAAAAAGATGTTTACAAAATACGCAAAAAAAAAAAAGTTAACAAAAAAACCGATGATAACCACTAAGACAAAATCGCGGGAAACATCTATCACACTTAGACTAAACACTGCTGAAAAAAGGCCGCTCCAACAGCACTCGCCTTCAAATTCAAATACACTCTGGGTGTTATTAATAATCCTGGCGTAGCGTTGGACTAGTTAATCCGTGTTTTGTCTCTTGCATTGACATGCAATTGTCAACTCGAGCAAATGTGACAAAACACGGATTAACTAGTCCAACGCTACGCCAGGATTATTAATAAGACCCTCTAAGTACAAGCTCTAAACAATGGTAACTAGCAGTTGGTCATGTCAAACTAAAAAATGCGGCCAAGTGCGAGTCGGACTCGCCCATGAAGGGTTCCGTAGCAACAAGTAACATAATATAAAAGTTCTTGTAGTTCGTCGAAAGGTAAATTACGGTTTGCGATTTATGACGTATAAAAAAAAACTACTCACTAGATCTCGTTCAAACCAAATATCGTTGAAAGTTTGCATAGTAATGTACATCATATATTTTGTTTAGATTTTTCATTCTCTTATTTTAGAAGTTATGGGGGGGGACCAACTTATAACCACTTTGGAAGTGTCTCTCGCGCAAACTATTCAGTTTAGAAAAAAACGGTATCAGAAACCTCAATATCATTTTTGAAGACCTATTCATAGATACCCCCACACGTACGGGTTTGATAAAAAAAAATTTTGAGTTTCATTTTCAAGTATGGGGACCCCCCAAATTTTTTGTTTTTTTTTCTACTTTTGTGTAAAAATATTGATGCGGTTTACAGAATACATCTACTCGCTAAGTTTCATCGGTCTAGCTTTTATAGTTTCGGAGAAAAATGGCTGTGACATACACGGACAGACAGACAGACAGACATGACGAATCTATAAGGGTTCCGTTTTTGCCATTTAGCTACGGAACCCTAAAAACGAATTCAAATATCCACGATGACGAAGTCGTGGGTAACAGCTAGTTAGGTGATGATCACAAACAATCGATCTTTTAATCAAAGATAGAGTTCATTTTACCCAATATCACCATATTGGGTAAAATGAACTCCATCTTTGATTTGATATCTTTAAATGTGTTTATTACATTCATTTGATTTAAGTTTGAAAATAGGTCCTGTAACTGGTTCCAAAATTGCAATGCAATCTTCTATCATACTCCAAAAAACTTCATCCAGAAGTGTAGACTTTGTTTCTGAAGGCAATAGTACCGTGGTTTCGTGTATAGCTAGGGCCATTAAGGCTGTTTTTGTATTTTTTAGACTTTTTAGTGCGGTTACATGACTACCCCACTGTGTCTTTACCAGCAACTTTAACGTTTCGCCACTTTTCTTTTCTCTTACAATTTTGTTCATTAAGTCGGGTTGTTTGAAAGATCTTCGTTCGCTTTGCTCACTCGATCTATAATATATACTTAGTTAAAACTACACCTCATCAAAAATATATGTTTTTAATAGTTACCTACACTGGTGAAATTTATTTATTTTTGGTTTATTTTACCTTTAATACTAAACCATTGTAGATCAGAATGAATACTTACCAATAAAAACATAATATTCCTACTAAAACTAAACTTCATTAAAATATTAATTCAAAATGGGTGGGTAAAATTAGGTATAAATGGGTAAATACCCAAAGATCGGGTTTTTACCGGGTAAGCGCCCATCTCTCCGAAGGCTATATTTACGACTAATAGGAACAGCGTCAATGCAAAATGTTGCAAAAAAATATGTTTATCTCTTTCTAGCACGTAGGGACTTTTTTTGTCTGTCCTTTATTATCACGTAAGGGCTTTTCTATAAATTCTAGATTCTGTCAAAATGTTCTAGAATAGAATGGTCTTAAACGTTCTAGAATGGAATGTTCTTTAACATTCTGGAATGCCCGGGTAAACCCGGGCGACGCTGCTAGTAGGTATTTGATAAAATAAAACGTTGAGGTAGGTACTTACCTTATTCTACCAACTACTGTGCATATTTTTATGAAATATTCATTATTATCCTTGTATTTGTAAGTACTTGGAATTATTGAATAACTGACAGTAGGTACATAGGTAAGTAAGTACTTGTGTATACATTGTATGAAGTGCCTAGTTCTAGGTAATAGGAAATGTTTGCAAGGTTAATAAAGATAAACAATCAGTAAAGCTTTGAATGTACTTATTATTTCCTGAACAGCTTTCAAGTTTATAATTAGTAAATTAGCACAGACTAAAACTTAATTAGCTAACCTAGATAGAGGTTAAAAATTCTACCCTAATACAATTCCTACGTTATACACTAAGGGGGGATTTCACCGTTAAACGCGTTTAACTAAACTCGTTTATATGTAGGTAAACGCGTTCATAAATCGAGTACACACGTATCCATTTTCAAAAGAAATGCAACGACATTGACAGGTCTTTAAACGCGTTCAGAGAAATTAATGCATAAGCGAGTTTAAACGCCAGTAGAACGCGTTCAATTTCAACGGTGAAATTGGACCTAAGCCTGTGTTATTTCAGTATTATGTGAGGGAATATGCAACTCCATCACCATAATTCTGACCTCTAAGTTTCATATACTTATTGTATTCTAAGTATGTATTCTAAGTATACGCTTCGAATTAGGGAACGCCTAGATAAGTACCTTACGAAGGGAATTTACGATTGGGGGAGGTTTTTGCCCAGACGTGGGATCCAGAGGGTACATAATATGTTCTATGGCAGTGTTTTCACAATATTCAATGGCAGTGAATAAAACCGCTGGCTTCTCAGCAGACTCCGCGGGCTTCTCCGCAGACGCTTCCATCCAGATGAACATTAAACTTGGTTTATACCTAAAATTATCATGCAGTTTATTTCTGTATACACCTGCAGTAAAGTCTTCTTCCCATCGTGTCACTGGCTCTGAAACCGGTGTGGTTAAAAGATGTGCTCCTCAGAAGAGGATACTTCGTGCGTTCTATGCACGTTTTTCGAAATAGAGTATGCCGGTTTCCTCACGATTCACCTTCACCTTTTGAGAGTACTGGCATAGTGCAAATAGGTTTTTGAACAGAAAAAATCATTGGTATACCTACGACTAGATTCGAACACACGACCTTAGGATCGGAAGGCGGGGGCGCTACCACTAGACCGCCAGTGCTCTGCAGTAAGGTAGACTTTGATTTATTTACTGTTGGTATTATACGGTGATGTGAGTAAGTTATCGTAGGTCATAGCGAATACAGAGATAAATTATAGTTAGGTACCTATACCTACAGTGAAGTAAACTATAATTTACCCACCTTGTAAGCATAAAATTCAAATTTTAAAATTTGTTTATTATGTTGTATCTCAAGGATCACTTTGAAAAGTCTTACAGCTAGATGTGTCTAGGGCTTTTTTATTGGTAGTAAAACTACTTTGCTGGATAGTTAATCTTGGCTCGTTTCACTTGTTCGACAATTTCGGAGTGTTTATGTTCTCTTTGAAAACAGCAGCCAGCACCTACCAGCGGCCTACCACAAGCTCTGTCTGGCTCTATCTCTGGCTCTGGTTTTGAGTCTGCGTGAGTAGCGAGTAGCGAGTAGTAAGAGTCCGGAATTATGAAAAAGGAGATAATTTTTGAAAAGCCGCTATAGGCAAATATCCTAGTTCCATGCATCGTAAGTACTACATATATGTCAATGGTTCCATGAGGCAAATACTGGCCTGGCTGAAAAAACTCCTGGGGAAAAGCGACAAGCAACGATCAATGTTGGCATTGTTATTAAAATAATGTAGTACCAAGGCAAGACCCAGGAGTTTTAATACAAAAATAAAATAAGGTAAATTATTTTGTCAATAAATAAAATCATATACATAAAAATTTGACAGCAACAAGGGTGACAAGAGACGTTTGACTAGCCCTTTTTTAGGGTTCCGTAGCCAAATGGCAAAAACGGAACCCATAAAGATTCGTCATGTCTGTCGGTCTGTCTGTCCGTCCGTATGTCAGAGCCGAAACCGAAAAAGCTAGACTGATGAAGAATAAACATTGGCGGTACTTGAAACTGAAACTCAAAAAAAATTTTTTCATCGAGCCCATACGTGTGCTATCTATGAATACCTAGGTCTTTAAAAATGATGAGGTTTCTCATATCGTTTTTTTCTAAACTGAATAGTATGCGCGAGAGACACTTCCAAAGTGGTAAAATGTTGGTCCCTCTAACTTCTAAAATAAGAGAATGATAAATCTAAAAAAAATATATGATGTACATTACTACGCAAACTTCCAACGATATTTAGTTTGAACGAAATCTAGTTAGTAGTTTTTTTTTAATACGTCATAAATCGTAAACCGCAATTTACCTTTCGACGAACTACAAGAACCTTTATATTATGTTACTTGATGCTACGGAACCCTTCATGGGCGAGTCCGACTCGCACTTGGCTGCTTTTTTTTAGAACTACTCTATGGAGTAGCCGCTTAAAAGTGTCTGGCACTACGGTCTGGCGTGGCATAATGAATGAGGGGGTTGAGGGGGCGCTGCTGCTTCACTTGACCTTGCCCGTCCACGGAAAGATTGTTTATTTCCATTGGTAAGTGGTTAGGGTAACTGAGTTTCCCACACTCGAACCAATGACGCACCACACTCGAGTTTTTTCTTAAAAACCTATAGCGCATTTGCATAGTAGATCATAGAAAAAACTCATCGAAAAAGGAGCAACATGGTATTCATTTTGACTGAAACCATTTCAATCTTTCAATTGGTAAAGGAAACATCGTAAGGATGAGAAAACGATCAACGACGAGAAAACGGTCCTTTTGGCTTATTGAAATTATAAAGGCATATCTTCCACACCTGAGGATCTTTGTGATGCTGTTTTATAAATATAATCGAAGTTTCATGTTCTCTTAACTATTTCTCTAACACTTCTGAATGCCACGAACCTACATGATAACCATTTGATAGTCTTCACAGCTCAATTGGTAGTTCTGATTTCTAGGCTGGAGGGCGTGGGTTCGATCCCTACCGACAATGATTATATTAAGGCACAGCTTTCAATATCACTCAACGTTAATTTTGGATAAAAGGCGATTTTTAAAAATGTCTCCTAAACAATGAGTAAGCAACTCTTCTTATGTCTCTACGATGAGTGAATCAACGAATCATTTTATTTTACTAAGGTATCTAGTCTCAATTAAAAAAAAACAAAGCATTAAATATCTGTGTACTTATAATAAAATCTAACCTATCATTCTGAGAAGTGCTTGAGCGGGTCAGACATTCATACGTAGGTAATTATGAATTAACCATTAGGCAAGGAGGTACAAAAACAACGATGAGCATTTAACATAAATTAATTTAATGACTATAAAAACCATAATAATTCTATATACAAGCATAGCATGGCCATTTTTAAGAGTATCACATTACAATATCAACAAGAAGGTACAGTATTTTCTAATCTAAAATCGAGAAGAGGTATCACAAATTGTCGATTTTTAATGCGTTCAAGATATGGGTTTACACGATCGATTTGTACAGTCACAAGTCATTCACAATATCGCTGAATCAATACACCATTAAAATTGCTTTTTTTTATGCATGGTTTGTTTACATTGTGCACTTGAGAAAATCGTCCCGTGTCAACCCACCCTGAGATTATAGCATTCAAAACACGCATCAATGTTCGAGAAGGTACTTAGTATGTGAGTTTATCCGTAGCTGCTAGCACTAGCGGAAGCTTTGGCACTGGCTGACGCTGAAGCACTGGAATGGCTGTAGCCACCACTGCTGCCACCGTTACTGCCACCACAGCCAGAGCTACAGCCACTCCCACCCCCGTTGGAGCCGTGATTGCCGCCATAGCCGCCATGACCACCAGAACCACCAAGACCTCCACTTCCACTGCTGCCGTGACCTCCATTTTCCCCGTTGCCTGCGCCTCCGCCCCCTCCTATTCCTCCGCCCCCTCCTAGTCCCCCGCCTCCGCCCCCTCCTAGTCCTCCACCTCCACCCCCTCCTAGTCCTCCGCCGTATCCACCGCCCCCTCCGCCACCACCTCCTAGTCCTCCTCCGCTTAATCCACCGAATCCAAAGCTACCGCTAAGCCCACCGCTAGATCCGTGGCCTCTAGATCCTGAACTACCATGGTAACCATCAGCCCCGCCACCTAGACCACCGCCAGAACCTCCGCCGAGACCTCCACCAGCGCCTCCTCCTAGGCCTCCTCCGATTCCACCGCCAAGTCCTCCACTGTATCCGCCCCCTGAACCACCGTTCCCGCCATGACTGCTTCCTGAGCCTCCATGTCCACCACTGCTGCCAGCTGCACCGCCCAATCCACCTCCGTAGCCACCGCCATTACCACCACCGCCTCCATTGCCTCCAGAACCACCGTAACCACCGCCTCCAGTGCCAATGTTCGCAGAGCCAGCACCTCCGCCTAATCCATTGCCGTGTCCGGCACCTCCACCACCACCTCCTCCATAACCACCGCCAAGACCACCACTGCCTCCTTGAATACCACTGCTTCCTCCATAGCCACCGCTGTTTCCACTTCCGAGGCTGCCTCCAGCTCCTCCGCCGTAAGCACCACCGCCGTTGCCTCCTTGACCGTTTCCACCTCCGTAGCCTCCACCGCCTCCGCCTCCAAAGCCGGCTCCCCCACCAGCTCCTCCGCCGTTACCACCTCCGTTACCACCTCCGTTGTAACCGCCACCACCTCCGTATCCTCCCTTCCCGCCGCTGAGTGAGCCGGTGAACGCGAATCCTGCAGACTTTCCGTCAGCGGATTGCGTGCTGATAGACTTGTAATCTCCGCCACCGCCTCCAGCGCCACCAGCACCTCGCGCTAAGCCGCCGAAGCCTTGTGACACTTTTCCGATAATGTCGGAGACCCCTTTGTGAATGCCTTCGATGCCGAATCCACCGCCTCCTCCACCGAAACTTCCTCCGAATCCTCCTCCACCCCCACCTCCGCCTCCGCCCCCGCCGCCACCTCCCCCTCCGAATCCGCCGCCGTATCCACCGCCATATCCGCCGCCGTATCCGCCACCAGCGCCACCGCTAGGACCGTAGCCGCGCCGTAATCTTACTGAAAATAAAATAAGGTTTTAAGATCAAGTATACTGAGGTGCACTACGAAAAGGTCTGAAGTCTATGATGTAGTAAGTTTCCCTAGACCGATAGGTAACCTAAACTTTTTGCCTTTTTAATTGAAATGATCATAATAAACAAGCGCCGCCGACGATGACGTTAGCCTATTATCATACAATCTATCAACTCCACGTACCTGTGGCATGCGCCAGGCCTAAAGCGAGGATGAGCACCACACAAGCTCGCTTCGTCTGACCCATGTCTGACAACACATTTAACTGACATCCAACTAGCATTTATCATCCTTTTATACGTTATTATAAACCAGTTGTAATAACGTAGTTTATGCGAACATAAAGTAAGACTTACCTACGTAGCTACTGAGAAACAATAATTAGTTTTTATGCGGCTAATATTCACGCAGGAGTACTTCCCACAAGAAAATCGTGAGGTTTTTGCTGATCGCTGATTAGTCAGAAGTGCCGATGCCGAATTGAAAGATAATCGTGAATCTTAGTTCAGACAATGGAAGAGCATCGGAGTTTTTCACGAATAACGATTCTGGGAATCCCACCCAATTTGCTGAGTTCCCAGGTTTAGGGTATATTTGACTATAAAATACAGTACCTAAACCTGCTTGTGGCCGACCGTGCCAATAATTTCTATAGGAGGGAATCGTTGCATTCCGATCAAATATTGAGTCTATTTGGGTGCTTTATAAACGTTCCCCTAAAGTCACGTCTCTCTATACTGTTTTTAGGTTTTGGAAAGCTCGTCTTTGTGCATGTCTTATAGCATGTCTAACAAGAACCAACCCAGTTTTTTTCCGAAATAAATAATGGACAAAGAGTAGAAATGCCATAAAAAGTTCTTACACAAGAGCTCATGAACTATAGGGGTGGGGTTTTCCATCTCAGTCCTCAGAGTACTTATGCTATCCGTCAATTAAAAATATTTCCGTCTTACTTTGAAAAACATAGAATTATATTGATCTTTAGAATTTGAGTTGGAAAAATCCACCGTAAGAATACGTTTGTTTTTTCAGACCTTTCCAGAGTCCTCTCGTTCTCAACCGATAAACGTTCTGAAACCTCAGTAGATGCCTACGACCTTAGGTGATAGGTGTATTTTTCTACATAGTATAGCTTTCTGAATCCTCAGTAGATGCCTGTGACCTCTAAGTGTATTTTTCTACATACCTACACATAGACAATCGGAGCACATCATCGAAGGAATGATAAAGACCGATCATTATCCATCTAGCGATATTAATAAATCACGTGTGACTGTTTTTATTGGTTCCATTTATTTCGAGCACTTGTTTACGTTTATGCTGTTCTCGGCTTCACACTAGTCACGATTATGCTGCAGTCAAACTTTGAATGGACAAATTATTGGTATCATTAAAAGTGATTTACGTGATAATAAAAAAAATAATTTTTTTTTTATGCGAATTGAGAACTAAAAAAAGCAACAAACATTACAATATAATTTTTTACAAAAGTGATCTATCAATATTTTCTGTCTCGTTTTTATCGTAAATGAGCTAACACGGCGCCATGTTACTTATTCTTGACGGCCGTAAGATTCCGTGGACGTAAGTCTGCTTTCGTAGAAACAGCCCTATTACCTCATGAGAAAACAGATTTTCCGCTTTCAGTGAGCAACATCACGGCAACAATTGATTTCCATTGCATGCTAATAAGTAATTCATACAAATGTCATTACACGGATGTGTCTATGAGTCACTTATTAAACTACTTTGTATATCTTTACTTTTTTCTTTCGTGACCAAATCCATCTAGCACTATGATTTATAGCGAGATATTTTTTTCTTCTCACTTGGTTAATTCTTTCACTTGTGTTACTTCGATTTCTATTGAAAAAAACCTTGAAATATTGGTACCGCCCGTATCAGCCCTCAAAAAATCTTTTCAATGAAAGACGAAGTAGTATGATCAGAGCTAGACTTTAGCCTGCTCCGAGGATCGAACAAAAAAGAAAACCATAAGCCTAATTCAATTATTTTCGTAGTTACAATGCAACTGTTCAATATAATAATACATAATGTAGATTATTGTAAAAATCATTAAAATATTCATAAAAATTAGTTGAATTCATAATTTTAATAACAAAAGTTAGAATTAAAATGATTAATATCCATTGGCCTTTATCTATTGGTCAATGAGCAACATGTCGGTATATGACAACTATCCTGCAGCATACTGCAAACATAGCTTCATCCAACCGCATCCGGGTGCACATCCAATTAGTCGATTACCATCGCTTGGTGATGCTATCGACAAATCTCTGAATCTGCAGTAGTTTTTTGCTTATTCTAGCTATTTTTATTCTTTGTTGTGGCTTTGTAATCGGGACTCTACACCTCAGTGGGTATTCAGCACTCAGTATTCCATAAATGTATTGTCTATGTATGTAACGGTGAAGGAAAACATCGTGAGGAAACCCGCGGCTTAGTCGGCTCCGCATTCATTGACCATGTCTTTCCTTGTGGATTAGGCCGACTAAGCTGTCAGGTGCTTGGCAAGCCTTTTCCATCTAAAATTCTGTCCCAGGCACTATAGCATCCCGCACGTAGGAGCATGAGTAAAAACCTGACGCTTTATATAAATGCAAAGTCCTGTTTACTATTTTATGTAGGTATATAATGTCAGATCTTAGGACTAGTATTTTGGAGAGTCAGTACATAATTACCCAGTAAGGGTGTTGCAATAGGATATATAGAAGCGACAAAAAAAAAGCACGTACTATAGAGACAGAAAAGGTATAACCATTTTTTACAAAAAATAAAAAACCTTCGAAAAGAATCCGATTATCTTAAAATGGCAGCACTTCAACTTTTAAACAAAACAAAAATTTAAATTGGTTCCTTTTTGAACTCTTGTAATTCCCTAAAAAACTACTCAAGGGTTTTAAAACCAACCTATCTTACAGCTTTCAGTAAGTCTCAGCAGAAAATCCCCATCCCATTAATTTTTTACTCCAATTATTTTTTCTTTAATTATGTTGATTATTACGTCGACCTTCGTCTGTCCGTCTGTCACAGCATCTTTTTTTAGCATGTTGTGTATGTAGCTAGCAAATTTTTTCACTAGGCGCTCCCATCTGGGCTTCCATGGTATCTTTTATGGCAAATCTTTAGTAATTATGCTGAGTGAATAAACAAAAAAAGACCAAGCGCGTGTCGAACATACACAGGCAAGTATTGTGTATGCTTTTTACATACATATATATGCTACTATGTAGTATGTACTATTACTATAAATAAATAAATAATAATAATAATTGGCAATTCACACAACACTATCTAGCCCGAAACTAAGCAGAGCTAAGCTATGGGAAACCCAAACTAAGCTATGGGAACCAGATAGCTGATATAATACTTTCATACATTTATTTCTTTGTAAATACATAGGTTCTTAGAATACAATACAACACCCAGACAGAGAACAAATATCTATGTTCACCACACAAATATTTGTTCTCGGTCGAGATCAAACCCACGACCTACGGCGCAGAAGGCAGAGCTACTACCATCTGAGCTGAGAGGCCCGCCAAAATAAACATTTTATGTAAGTAAATAAAAACTTTTTGTCCATTAGCTCGAGCTGGAAGTTTTTCAAATAACATAATTTAATTATAAGTAGCGTGCACAACAATTAAGTTTTTGCTCGACTGATCATTTATTTAACCTTTGTGGTGTGTTTTGTGATATAATCATATTAACTGGTAGTGTTCTTTAAAAATTCGTGCTCTAGGGTCACAAACCGGAAGACTGGATGGACCAATGACATTGATAGGATCTCCGGAAGTCGGTGGACGGAGAGAGCTCAGAATTATTTTTTCCTGGACTGTATAGGGGAGGTCTATGTCCAGCAGTGGACTTCTGCAGGCTGATGATGACTTCTTCCCTTCATTATTTTATAGGTAACGAATTTTATTTTTATAATAAAAAAAAAAACAAAGTCAGGTCCTCACGTCGCCTCGTCAAATAATAATTACATGTAAATAACAAATTGTTAATCATTACATACCTATTTCTACTTGTCTATGTGCTAAGTAGCTATGAACTTGTTTAAAAATAAATCCAGCCAAGTACGAGTCAGGCTCGTACCATTATCTGTCAAAACGGCATAAATCACGTTTGAGAGATATATTTTTTTACTAACCTATATCGTCCCACTGCTGGGCAAAGGTCTCCCCCAAATCCTTCCAACTGTCTCTATCCATCGCTTTATCCCACCATCCTCGCTCGAAAGCGTCGAGATCGTCCCTCCAACGCTTTCTTGGCCGACGCCGACCTCGCTTTCCCTCGATATTTATTTATTGTTTTAAGTATTTGTTGTTATAGCGGCATAAAAGCGGCATCATCTGTTAAAATGTCAACTGTATAACCATGACGGTTCATGAGCCTGGAGACAGACGGACAGACAAACAGACAGATTAATGGACAGCGGAGTCTTGTTTTACTTTTTGAGTACGGAACCCCTTAAAATTATGGCTATATCCATAACCAACTACGAAAAAAGTATTGTCTGAGAAGAACCTGTTAGTGAGATCACAGAGACTGGGTGGTACTATGTAATTTGTATTGGTAAAGCTTGCTATGCCATAATACATCATCTATGAGTTCAAGGTTGTATTGTGCAAGTCGATCATGAGCATCAAAACAAAAAAAAACAGTTTGAGGCAAAATGATTTATTTGTAACAACGCCATCTCATGACGAAAGGCGAGACGTGGTAACATTACGATCTACACCTAGATTTACTATTCGTGTACTATTTCGTGCAATAAATCACCGATAGATGGCATAAACATATGCATAACAAAAGTTTTATACAAAACTACTAGATGCTATGAGTAATTTAATGGCTTCTATATCTTTCCTGCTCTTGCCTGGGCGACCCGTACGCTGTCGCATGGCTGGTGGCGACTCCGCCGCGGCCGGTGCTGTAGGCGTTAGCGATGGCCGTAGGGCCTCCGGGACCAGATGACTTGCCACCGTAAAAGAACATCGGGAAGAAGGCACTAGCAGGCATCTTAGGAGCATATCTATCGTCTTCATCGTCTTCTTCATCGATCACTGGTTTTTTAACCTGCTTCTTCCTGGATACTACAGCCTTCTTGGGCTTCGGTGATGCCTCTTCAACCTCCTCCACTTCAGGTTCCACCTCAGATAGCTCAGGAACTGCCGCTTTCAGGGTAGTGCTTCCGACTTCCGTTCTCTCAGTCGGTTCAGCGATTTCTGTGGCTTCGGTGGGGCCGAGAGGGATAATTTCCGGTTGTTGAGGGTAATATTCGTTCTGTTGAGGAGAGAAGCCCTGGTTCTGTTGAGGGATGACCTCATTCTGCTGGGGTGGTACGTAGGTGTCTAAGGTAGTCTGGCGCCGGCGATCAGGGTAGTAGTACTGTCCGGATTGGGGATATGCAGCCTGTTCTTCAGGTCTGTACATGAAAGCAGCCATACCCCCACTGGCAGTACGAGGGTTGTAGTATGGATTATAGTAGCGGCTCACCACCATTCCACCACGAGACTTGTCGTTAGAGCCGTAGGACACTGTGGAAAAAAAATGAGTCAAATGGGTATAGGCAGTTTGTTGAATTGGTAAACTTGATGGAGTCAAAAGTGTTTGTTTAAAATTTTCATTAAAATCTAATATTACTTACTAGTTACACAAAAATCTAATCTGCCGAGTAAGCCTAAAAATGAATGCCTGTTTTGTCAAATCGGCTGTTCCTATCTAAGTTTCCAAAACTACTTACGAGTATCCATATTTCCGTAACCAGGATAGTAAGCGTAGGGATATCCGGTCGCCTCCCACATGGCACAGCTCAGCAGCACGAGAAAATGCACGTACTTCATTTCGAACACTTTTAAGTTTGCCTGGACACCCGGAATCGTTGGAGGGTGTTGTGTGGGTTGCTGCTGATGAGTTTATGTGGAGTGACCGGTGGTGTCGCGTTTTATAGTCCAGTCTGGCTGGACTCATTGTAATGCAGCTCACGAGCCACAGGTCTACAGGCTCGGAGTTTGCATAGCGGCCTTCCTTCACACCATTCGATCGGCAGAGTCCAACCGTTACGGGATCCTGAAGATCAGCTGAATGCTCAACACGTAGCCATCGTAGGTGAGACGTTTTTTGTTTTGTTTTTGCATTGTGTGAAATTAGTGTCTCATTTCCTTATAGTTAGTTCCATAGTCTTGATTCTCTGTTTAAATTTGTTTTTTAAACATGCCCAAAATTCGTTTTAACTCTTAGATCTCTAGGTATTGACTTACTCCAATTAGTTTTATGATCAAAGGCATCTTTTCCAAATTGACTTTTGGATGTTTCATCCATTTAATCTTTTAAATCGAGGTTTAATCGAGGGAGTAGATCGCGGGTTCATCCTCAACAAATAACCAATACTTTTCCTTGAACTATCAGTTCGTCTTCACAATTGCTGCATATTAAATGTGAACTATCGTATAATCGTGTGAATTTTGAACACAAAGTGCTATAAATAAGTGAATCTGTGTGTGGCATTATGCAGGCCACATGCCCTACGCTGCTACGTGGCATGACAAGCAGTCACCAGTCGTTCATTCATGACGATTTATAACGCAGTCTGCAGATGGTTAACTGGTTCGGGGAACGGAGTCCAGAATACGTTTGGCATGCTGGTGACGCATGGAGACATCTACGAGTAATTTGAACCAAAGTTTAATAAGTATTTTCGGGAGAAGGACTTTCATGTAGTTTTTTTCCTAGATTTTTCTGTGACCAGCTTGTCAAATCATCATTTCATCTAAGAAAAAGATCCATCTTAGGTATCCGACCGAGATCAATAGGAGAATACGAAGCATTGCAGTGGGACGAACGATGGAGTCATAAAAATGTTAGGCCTCAATAAAAATGCTTTTATTCGCTCTATTCAAAACCACGAGCCAAATTCACAGTTAATTTCCTTTATCTATCAAACAACCATCGAAATAATGCACACGCTTCCCATGAATCGCACGTTTAGTATCACAAGCACGTGATTTGAGTCCAGATGGCTTGCGATATGATCGGCTGTCGGCGCATCTGTGCTGATACCATCTGCGCCCACGGTTACCTGACTAAACGGTAGTTAATGTCTCATAAACCAAGCTATCCAAGCTACTATCTACATCATAGGCTTACTTAACAACATGATGGTGTAATGCCGTGTGAAAATATAAAAAGGTAGCTTTTGGAAACTGAATGCTTGTGACAAGCAGGTAAGTCTTTATTTCAGTAACTGTTGAGTTTGAAGGTTGACTGAATCGACATAACTTCCCCATGATGATGATGATAGTTTCATTATAAAGTCTTATTTATTATTTATTAATTTATTAATTAAATCAGTTACACACCAATTACATTAATTAAAAATATAGAAGAGTATAAGAAAGTCAATAGCAATAACAATACAATTTTCTTGAGCACATCCAGCGTTGATCGCTTCATAATAATACACTTTATTGCTTTAGCGGCTAAAAGTCTCACATCACTGTCACTTTTGTCAACAAAGGGCAACAGACTTATCGGTCTGCTAAGCTAAATGACTGCTATAGGACCATCATGAATATTACTGACTATTATGACTTTATCTCGGATGATCCAGGGTCATGCTGACTGATTTGAAAAGTTAATGTGTCAGTTGTCAGCAGTGGGCTGGAGATGCTGCATGCGAAGTATAACTTAAGAATATAAGATGACCAAATCCAATCAGAGATTCAGCAGAAAAACGTTTCCTTTTATTCAGAAACCAGATTTCATATAAAATAGTGTCTCGAGATTAAACCTGTTATTTCTGGACATAATTGGGGCGTCCTATGTTTAGCTGGGAACTTCAGATTTTGATGGTCGCATCGAACTGGCACCTGGTCTCATCTAATTTTTAGACGTTTCAAAGTGATAACGTATATTTTAACTTTGACTATTGTTCGCGGTAGATAATGATGTCGATGATCATTTATTTTTAATTTAAGATTTTGAAACTGTCCAGAAACGAAGATGTATGAGCGCGAATGTATGCCGGAAACCGCGGTCCATCATTTGTATGAGCAGCGTGTGCTAACGCAGTGATTCAACATCTGATGACCAGTTGACCGGCGTTATCAAGGATAATGGAATATTTATGAACAATCTGGTAATTAAAATCTTATAATAAATAAAAAAGTATATATTTTTTTGTGGACAATCCACAGAACATTTTTTAGCCCCAAATTAAGCAGAGCTTGTTACTGTGTTACTGGTACTTCTATACATTTTTTTGTAAATGTATACTTAGAATATGATATTCAATTAGCAAATTGCGGTGATTTTATTTAGTTATAATTACATAATTATAAGTTTAAAAAACTTGAGAAACCGACTTCACTGTCAAACGGCTAAACCAATTTTAATCAAATTTGTTTGGGACAATCTGGACGTAAGCATAACCTTCCAAATAAAAAAATAATTTTCTAAATCGGTTCATAAATGACGGAGGCATGCAGTTACAAACATTAAAAAAATTATTTAAAAAAAATGGCAACACCGATTTTAATAAAATTAAAATGGGACCAATCTGGAAGCAGTACCTTTCAGATAAAAAAATAATTTTTCAAATCGGCTCACAAATGACGCAGTTATGCGGTAACAAACATTAAAAAAAAAAATAAAAAAAAAAATAAAAAAAAAAAAAATACAACCGAATTGAGAACCTCCTCCTTTTTGATTGGAAGTCGGTTAAAAAACAGCGTTGTGAGTTAGAAAACAAAGAAAATTAAGTTAGAAAACTCTCTTTTTGGAATAAATTCAGTGAGCATCGTATCCGCATCGACCTGCTTTTCTACCAACTTCATAAATTTGGTTTATTTTTAACCAAAAGTTTATGCAAACCCTTGTGCCCCAAAATTTGCGTTTCAAGAGTTCTGTGAAAGTCAACGATATTCTTTACGCAATCTGGCTGTCGATATAATGTGATATATACGCCTGCATGCAGATCTTATGCCTGATAAACTTACTAAAAAGTCAGGTTAAGGAACTTCGAAACACGTTGAGGATATTATTTAACCCGAAGGCAATTTTTAATAACATAAAAACAGCCAGCAAATTAGCACTTACATAAATTGTATTATTTTGTAGGCACTGGTCCGTGACATCCGTATCATTCAGCCACGTTATACTTCTTCTTGTTATCGTGTGGTGAAAGGATTTTGAGTTCGCGTCAAAGAGGCTGATTTCGTTAAATTAGCTTTATAATTTTCTATAGACGGTTATTGTTCTCTAAGTCAGAAAAAACTACACTAAATAACCTTGGTGCACTAAAAATGTACAAGTTTAGAAAATGTCCTGAGTTAAAATTGGGAAAGAACTCCTTTATCGGGTTTTCTTTGTGCATTAAAAGCAGCAGAACTCAATCGAACCTTTGACTTTTAAAAAACCTTTGACGATTTATAATAGCGGACGATTTATAATTCACGGGCACCTTCATGCCTTTGATTTCAATGCAAATTATTGTTTTGCATTCAATTGTCAAAACTACGAATGATACCTGCCGACGAAGGTGCGAGTGCATTTGTGCACAAAAATCACTCTTACTTAAAATAATGAGCTTTCTGTGTGCGTTACCTTGACGGGGTGGTCTATAGGTTTTTTTTTATACAACTTGCTGATGGAACAAGCAAATGGGCCAAAAGATGTTACGTCGTAACCATCGACATATAACAAAGCATTGCCTCGTAGGACACGCACGTCAGGAACGTGCCCTACGATGCACTGCCCTGTGCCCATCAGCTTGAGGCAAACAGAATGTTCAGCCTCACGTGCCGGTCACCCACACCCTTCAACCGAAACACAGAAATGCTGCTTCACGGCAGAAAAAGGCATGGTGGTAGTAATTCTCCGGACGAGCACTTCACAAAGAGCTCTACTACTACTTAAATAGGAATATTTATTGGTGGTTTTTTTTTTATCGTCGGTAATCCTTTGAACTACATGCTATCAAATGTATCTTCTATGGACTATCCATCATGTACATTATGTGCAAATTCCCATCACGATCGCCATTTGCATTCACGAATTTAGCAAGCAACACGAAACCAGTAGGTGCTAGATGTATGCCTGATTTGCTAGAGATAGCCCATCGCTTCAGAGAACCACATTATTTTGAGTTGTGAATTTCTAAGCGAAAAAGTACCCACCCACCTAGTGGTCTAGTAAGCTGTACGCCTACCACAAGCTCTGTCTGGCTCTGTCCCTGGCTATGGATTGGTTTAGTTTTATGGTTAGAGGTACAATTAAATATAACACCCAGCTAAAGAACAATTAGCTGCGTTCATTACACTAATATTTGTTCTCGGTGGCGATCGAACCCACGACCTACGGGTAGAAGGTAGGTACCACCAACTGAGCTGAGAGATCAATCGAAAGATACCGACCTAGATTTTTCAGTAACACAGTACGAAAACTGAAATAAAAGCTATATACATTTTCGTATAAAGTCTTTATGAAAGCCTGTTGTACCAAGCTCATATTTACTTGTATGTAGATCGTGATTTAATTAATTTCAAACGTCATTACCCTTTTCAATCAGAAACTGGCATCGACAGAGCCATTGAATTCATATCATGCGTGTCTGACGTCAAAAGCTCATAATAGTACGGGAGCCGACATTCAAATTGCTTATACTTAGACTTGATAAAAAAAAAACCTCCACCTTTTTTACTTAGAGACTGTAAATGAGACCTATGGCAGCAGGACCGCTACGTGATGCTGATTTCGAATCAATCCGAAAAGAGGCAAAAAATTACCGATTACACTTTTGACAGAAACCTACGCTTTCTGGTGAAAAAATTGGGGGCAAATGCGTGGGTTTTTGGCACCGTCTGTCAATTTTTACTTACTTTTCTGATTGATTCGGAATCAGCATCACTTTGAGTCAGGAGGAACACTCAGAATTTTCTTCATTACACTGGATAAGGACGTCACTAATTTTAGTATGGACCATAGACCATGGATTCTCGTGTAGTTACAAATATAATTTGACGTCCTCCTGCCTAAATGTTATTATTATTATTATGACAGTGACTTGCTGCCATTGATTTCATCTTTGTACGATTTTTTGACTGGAATTTGTAAATTATTGATACTTTCGATCAAGTTAAATTGTTTTCTGATAGATTCAAGATCATGCGCACAGAACAGAAACGACTTCATGCGACTCATTTTTGTACCAACTCAAAAGGCAATCTGGCTATTGGCTCCCGTACTATAAGCACGAGACATTTTCCTGTTCTTTGTCCCGATCTAGGCATTAGCATGAGAACTAGCCTGCGTGAGTTCACAATCGATTTTGATTTATTAATGTGGTTCAATGCTTGCGCTGAATAAGGTATTTTTATCCTTGTGTTTATTATTTAAAGTGTGTCGGTTCTAGGCCTACCCCGTGCTAATACGATATTAGCTGCATCCAGAGATTGTGGCTACATTTATGTAGAAAACAGGCGATAGTCATAACATAAGTTAATCTTAAAAGAGTTCATAGTCACTTAAAGTAGAGTTTATAGGTTTCTATGTGCCTTCGTACTAAAAATAAATATTTTGGACCATCCATGCAACACTATCTAGTCCCAAACTAAGCTGAGCTTGTAAATTTATTTACACGAATAAACTTATGATTCAAAAAGTTATTCGGACGTCATAATGCCGGAACCTGCTGTGATAGCCAGTCTACAAAACCGAATATTTTCACAAATTATACTGCATACTATGTACTACTTGATTATTATTTCAGTAATGTTTATTTTTAATGAAACTACCTGGACTGAGACCCCGTAGTCTGAATGATGGTGAAATTCCAGACAGCCCAATTTGGGAGCCTTCGTTGTCTGACGCAACTGCCATTGTAATCGATATTCTGTCTACAAGCGATAAAAAAAAGCAGCCAAGTGCGAGTCGGACTCGCCTATGAAGGGTTCCGTAGCATCAAGTAACATAATATACAGAAAATAAACAGGAAACAGGTTCTTGTAGTTCGTCGAAAGGTAAATTGCGGTTTACGATTTATGACGTATAAAAAAAACTACTGACTAGATCTCGTTCAAACCAAATATCGTTGAAAGTTTGCATAGTAATGTACAACATATATTTTTTTTAGTTTTATCATTCTCTTATTTTAGAAGTTAGAGGGGGGGGGACCAACTTTTGTCAACTTTGGAAGTGTCTCTCGCGCAAACTATTCAGTTTAGAAAAAAACAATATTAGAAACCTCAACATCATTTTTGAAGACCTATTCATAGATAACCCACACGTATGGGTTTGACGAAAAAATTTTTTTTGAGTTGCAGTTTGAAGTATGGGGACCCCCAAAATTTATAGTTTTTTTTCTATTTTTGTGTAAAAATCTTAATGCGGTTCACAGAATACATCTACTCGCCAAGTTTCATCAGTGTAGCTCTTATGGTTTCGGAGAAAAATGGCTGTGACACGGTCGGACAGACAGACAGACAGACAGACAGACAGACAGACAGACAGACAGACAGACAGACATGACGAATCTATAAGGGTTCCGTTTTTGCCATTTGGCTACGGAACCCTAAAAACGATGACTTAATCATCGGGTTTTTTCCTTACACTTCCATTTTATTCCATACGGCTCCGAAATAACTCATAATTGGTATTTTGATGAGGAATGAAATAGAGTAGTAGTAGAGCACCTTGTGAAGGGCTCGTCCGGGGAAGTATTACCACCATGCCTATTTCTGCCGTGAAGCAGCATCGCTGTGTTTCGGTTTGAAGGGCATGGGTGTGTTTTGGCCTTGTAAAAATGTGTCAAAGCATAAATAGTGCATAAACTATTGCCATCCTTTACCACTGCGTAATGATAAACAGTGACAGGGCCAACTTTAAGGAACGATTAATTTTAAATTGCGTTTATAAGTATGGCTGTTATTGTAGACAAAAACCAAGGCTAAACATTAAAATGTGTCATCTTTTAGTTTAGCTCAAAATCTAATTAATATGCACACTGCATCTACTTTTATAGCTTATTAAAACTATAAAGTTAATCCCCGAACCAGCTGCAAAGCTTAATAAATCCCTAGTTGTGTCCTTTGTTTTATCTGGCTCATAAATTTCCTCTAACAATAGATGTGGCACTACAATGATGAATATTTCAACATGTTTTTATAACAATCTGATTCAAGGAATAATAAAACTTAAGTGCGTTTTAATATCGGACGAAGCGTAATGTGTTTTTAGGGTTCCGTAGCCAAATGGCAAAAACGGAACCCTTATAGATTCGTCATGTCTGTCTGTCTATCTGTCTGTCTGTCCGACCGTGTCACAGCCATTTTTCTCCGAAACCATAAAAGCTACACTGATGAAACTTGGCGAGTATTCTGTAAACCGCATTAAGATTTTTACACAAAAATAGAAAAAAAACTATAAATTTTGGGGGTCCCCATACTTCAAACTGCAACTCAAAAAATTTTTTTTCGTCGAACCCATACGTGTGGGGTATCTATGAATAGGTCTTCAAAAATGATGTTGAGGTTTCTAATATCGTTTTTTTCTAAACTGAATAGTTTGCGCGAGAGACACTTCCAAAGTTGAAAAAAGTTGGTCCCCCCCCCCTCTAACTTCTAAAATAAGGGAATGATAAAACTAAAAAAAATATATGTTGTACATTACTATGCAAACTTTCAACGATATTTGGTTTGAACGAGATCTAGCCAGTAGTTTTTTTTTATAAGTCATAAATCGTAAACCGCAATTTACCTTTCGACGAACTACAAGAACCTGTTTCCTGTTTATTTTCTGTATATTATGTTACTTGATGCTACGGAACCCTTCATGTGCGAGTCCGACTCGCACTTGGCTGCTTTTTTTTGTAATTACATTCATTGATTTTATTATTATTGAGTTGGTTTGTTTTTATAACTAGTGCTCAACGTAGGTTATAAAATAAATAAAAAAACAAAAAAAATGTTAATTAAAGTAAGGTCATGCTTTAATTTTTTTTATACATCTTGCAATCATGTAATTGTACAATCATTATGGCCCACCCGATGTTAAGTGGAAACCTTCGCCTTTGACAAACCATTG
This sequence comes from Thera obeliscata, assembly GCA_947578465.1. Lineage (NCBI taxonomy): Eukaryota > Metazoa > Arthropoda > Insecta > Lepidoptera > Geometridae > Thera > Thera obeliscata. The sequence goes on from OX387916.1 coordinate 13,935,876, forward strand.
TCTTGTAGAACACACATGTCAGGAATGTGCCCTACGATGCACTGTCCTGCGTCCATCAGCTAGAACAGATATTTAGCCTCACGTGCCAGCAATTTAACCGCAACCACACCCTTCAAACCGAAACACAGCAATGCTGCTTCACGGCAGAAATTGGCATTGTGGTAGTACTTCAAATCGGTCAATAAAATGTATTATAGACGATATTCTAACTATGGTAGTTATATAAAGTTCTCTTGTTTTTTATGTGCTAACCCATGTGGGGTACCTACAGACAAAAAAATAAATGTGATTAAAATAGTGAAGTGTGTGTAGTGATCTGAAGTGTTGTCCAGACAGTCTGTGCTCGTGACCCATATTCGAGAGTCGTGTCAATCCTAAAAATCATATTTAAACTAATTGTACTTTTATTTGGCTTTCACAGGCTGTCCTGCAAACAAAAAACCATTTCAATACATCTCCATAAAAACGATTTTGAGCCTTCACACTCAATGTCGTCAGTTTATTGGCGGTCAGAGATACATACAAACATTCATATACATGCAAAAAAGGCAAATCAAGCTTTTTCTAGTTTTTGATTAGACATACCGTTATCTCATTGTCCTCTTTAGAGGTCAACTGATGTCATCCACAGATCCGCCTTTCGCCAAAAACACCTCAATAAAAGAACTGCCCACAAATCATGGGCGATGTCAACGCATCGAAATGGTCTGAGATGTTTCTAGGAACTTCTTGTTACAGGTACAGTCGTCTGCACTAATCGGTGGACGTGGTCTATGAGGTAATGTAATAGTTATTGGCAGAGGTAACAACCATTACGTGGGCCTTAAGCTTGTGTGTTTATTTATCTCATTTTAAAAACATTATTGTCCTAAAATAAGTATTTATTGTTTTTTTCTCTACAAAATCATAAATCATCCCATCTTAGTGAAAAGCAAGTTTTTTTTTAATTCTAACTGACAGACTAAAACACGGGAAACATTAACACCGTAAATAATACCTATGTAAAAGCATTGGAAACAGATTGGAGAAGAGAAAAGACATAAAACAGAAAAGATAACAATACACGAGAACAGTAAAATAATCCTCCCATCTTAGTGAAAAGAAAGAAAGAAAAAACATTTTTTTCATCCCACCAGCTCTGAAAGTCTGTTTTTGTTGTTTAATTTCTGACTGGAAAAGCCGTTTTTATCCGCTAAAGAGAGATTAAGAGAGTTAGAGGATAAAGTAAATTTGAATTTAGAATATCGTGTTCAATAAGTTTGTGGATACACAACCTATTTACTTCTACCTCCATGGTGCCGAACTTATCATACAACCTTTTTTATTTTGTTAAAAACTCGCACTCGTAACCTTCTTGGTGTATTTGTAAATTCAAAACACCATTATACCTATTTACTTCTACCTGCATGGTGCCGAATTTATCATACAACCTTTTTAAATTTGTTAATAACTCATACTCGGAACCTTCTTGGTGTGCTACTTTTAGTCGCGCCATGTTCTTTTTTGCATTTAGTCATTTCCTCGCTGAGGTGGGATGAAAAGTTACGTGTTGCACTCGAGTGCAAAGATTTTTCACCTTGTTCTCTTTTGATTCCTTCGCCAACGCTTAGGATTCAAACTTTTAAACCACTCGCTACGCTCGTGGTTAAACTTTAGAATCCTGCGCTTGCTCAGTCATCAAAATTGAGCACGTGGTTAAAAAGCAGCTTTGCACTCTTGTATAACAAATAACTATTTTTTTATTATATCTAACATTTATAACTGACATACAAAACTCGAGTCATAAACACGGTAAATATATAAAAACATTTGAAACAGAGAAGAAAAAAACATAAAAACAGAAAAGGTGCCTAAAACACTAGAACAGTAAAACAAACCGGTAGGAAAATAAGCTAAAAAATAAGGATCTTCCGGCACTGTCTGGTTCGTAATGAAAGCGACTGTACCTTTCAAACCCACAACATGTCGAGGGAACTCTCGTTTGGTTTGGTTGGTTTGGTGGAGGTATTATAAAAACGTACACAGAATAATATTTCTGGTAAAACCTCTATAAAACTTGACTATCTTATTAATATGGGGGCGGCCTAAAAATTCTGTCAAATGTATATATAGCAGTTCACAAAATAATGCCTTCTAAAGCCAATGTGAGAAGAGTGTCTGTTGAGTCTCCAAATATTGCAATGCCCTAAGCATAAGGGCGTTATAATATATGTATTCACCATTTTTAACTTAGTTATTTGCATTTGGCGTGTCTACTACGCACGTAAGACATTATTCGTAGCGCGTGCGTAGCTCATCAATATGTGCGCGGGCGCACGCGTCTATGAATTACATTATTTTGGATCAAGCTTTTCGTATATCACCGACTGACGTGACATTGGGCATGTTCGTTTTTATTTTTGAGATAAATTAAAGAATGCTTAAATCACGTTTGCCCCACGGATTTTAATAGCCAGCTGTTGTTTGCTCATATATCTTTACAAAACTTCGAAACCCTTCGAAATTCAAAATGAATGTGCTTCATGTTTCAAGTGACTGTGAAAATGTACCTACTACATTGGCTGTAATAAAAATTTTAGAACAGATTTTTATAAGTACATCATTAAATTTTTGACTAACGCCAAACATCTTATTAGGTACTCTTAATGCCTTGTCACCGTTTGACAAAAAGACGTCAAGTAAGTTAAGTTAGGAAAACTCATTCTTTACATACTTATTATATATATATAGGCTTTTGCTCAGCGTAACACTATATACTTGCGCACCTCTAAAGCCTTGCGCACCTCTAAAGCCTTGCGCTCATTCTAAGCATTCTACGGTGCCGATCAGTGAAATGCTGTCAAATATGACAGCGATATTTGACAGCGTTATTCAGTCTAAGCTGTGTCGATTGTGTGTGTCAATGCTTTACTTAAGATATCGTTTATTCAGTTGCATCAAAAGAGTTACTTTAATACTTCAAAGTCAAAGTCAAAGTGGATTTATTTACAGAATTACAGGTACAGGGTTGTTAAAGGTTCATTTTTATAGATCCATTGTAATTCTGCCCTTATGGGCAGAGTACTTCTTAAAGCTAGTTGAGTTTAGGTGCCAACTCCACGCAAACAAGCCTAAAACAGGCAACAAACTACGGCTCAGTGTAACATTGATATATGGTAAGCGCAGGCGCCAACCACGACTGAAATTTACGAAAGCAATTTATTTGTTTGTATAATTTCACCGTTCGTTACTAAAATGGACAAGAGGCATTTGATTGGTTTATAAGACATCTTACATTTTGTCTGCCAAATACAATCAATTCGTCACACGCTCGTTCATGGAATATTATTCGGACAACGTTTCTTCTTCCCTGGAACAACTTTTCTTAGACGTTTCAAAGTGATCCTTGTGATTCAACTAACGAATACCGTTTTGATGTTATTTGATTTGGGATTCAAACTGATGACGCGATGAGTGCACTATTTTGTTTTTTTTTTCAATTTCTTGGGTACAAAAATAGAATCGTTCGTATTGATCCATCTTTTAGCCTATACTAGTGCATTTTATGCGTGTTAGGTTAGTTACATTGACTTCATCTTCTCATTTCGATTACACCATATAATTTTGTTCCTTAGTTCTGTTGAATACGACCAGTGCAAGCGCCTTAGCATTGAAGTTAGCAAAGTATAGAGTATGCATCGTATTTACTCGTATGTTAATTTCGTAACTTTATCAGGAGGCTGCTGGTTTTAGAAATATATACACAATCAGGTGCAATTCTAGCAACACAAACCTCTATGGTAGGAGCGACCTTGCGTACCTATTCCCGGTAAGTATACCTATAGTCAGCCGTGCCTTATGAACTTTTTTATTCAAATTCTATTCATACGTACCATAGACTAGTTTTCTCAATTTTCAAGGAAAACATTCCTTTACTATTCATTCAGTCACAGTGTCCTATCAGCAAGGATTTTTATGGGCTTACAACGAACCACATGACATTTACTGTGCGGACGTGCCTCTACCTACCCCATTTATATATCCAGAACTTGAGCACTAATAGATACAAATATTATCTACGTTCAAGTATTCTCAGGTCGAAAGTGTTTTTACTGTAGCGCGTTGATGTCTTTTGTTTGTGTAAAAAAACACTATTTTGAGAAAAAATATTTATTGTTAAATTGAATCACATTGAAAGATTTATCTTGCTATAACAAAAACTGTTTTAATATGCACGTTGACCCCGATAACACAATAATCTTAGGTATCATTTTACATTATAACTGTCACCCAAGGCTATTATCTAAAACCAATCAGTAGCAGTAAAATGAAGGGTTACATGTTCAAAAAAATACCGCTATCTATATCGATGTCTAGCCAGCTGTTTTAGAACAAGGATTTTCAGGCAGCGACTCGGCTATCCCTCTGTCAGAAAGGTCAACAAGCAACAAATCATTTTACCGCTATTTCTTGTTTTAAAGAAATAATGTTGGTGCTGTCTGATTACGTAACGATTCTACAACAAGTGCAATCATTGCATTGAAACGTTACTTTTTTCATTCTAACTAGGTGTGCAATCTGAGGGCTTACTGGGGTTGGGTGTGTAAAAACGTAAAAACGGTATGGAACGGCCATCATCTTAATTTTTGTACAACCAAGCAAAAGAATCTTATTGCCAGGCACTTTGCATTTTTTTACACAATTTTTACCGTTTTTACATCTACCAGTTACATTATCTAACTTTATTTTAAATTTATATAATGACGCTGGAGACAATATATTTTTGCCAACACATTTTTTTATTAGGATTATTTTTGTAACTTCACTTTTTCATGTAAACATAATATCTTCCGGTTAGCCATCAGATCACAATAAGAACAAGAAGATCTGCCTAGAATCCTAAATGCTCTTGGTCTCTGCGATCCTGGTGCCGTCCTGCAGGTTGGTACGAGCGTTGGTTCTAGCTTGTCGAGGAGACGGACTCCTTACTTGCAACTGTGTCTCCACCACCACCTCTTCTATGAAAGGAGTTTCATTGTCTGAAAGAAAAAGAAAAAAAAACATTGATACCGGTCTAGTGAAAGGAAACGCTATTTTTAAAATTCGAATGTGGGTCAGGCAGGAAGGGTTACTACTATAGTAGTCCCTAGTCCGGTGGTAAGAACCACCGGGGAATGATAAACAGTGACAGGACTAACTTGAACCTATGTTTAAATTTTAATAGCTGTTTTAAGTAAGGCTGCAGGTCATTTTATAGTAACTTTTAGAGAGCTAATTTATACTCTGTGGAGTAGGTATAGAAATATAATATCTAAACTCATTATAGGGTAAGCAGGGGGAATAGCGCTCACTGGGTAATGGCGCTCACCTCTGTAACTCTGTCAAAATGGAACGTAGCAACATGCCTTAAAGCGTAAAATACAAGGGGAGGGAGCCTCTAACAGACAGGGATGCAAACGGGTAGTCAGCTCGCGTCATGTGACCGTGAAGTTCATTTTTTCGTTTTCAGCTGCGCTGATCTAATTTTTGGTTCAGTGTTTTTTGTCGGTAAGTCCTAAACTTAAACGCATATTTATTATTAATATTTCTTTTCTAACAATAAAACTATTTAATTTTGTGATAAGGTAATCAATTTTTAACAATTGTGTATAGCTTTTTTATAATATTAAATTCATGACAAAATGACCGATTGGGGTTATACCGCTCATCGAGCGCAATTACCCCTGTGACTTATTCAGTGGCTTGAACCGAATAAGACCTTCTTCAATCTGCTGAAACTGCGACTCAAGGAGGTTTGTTCAAAAGAAAAGCCGCAAAATAATATAACATACTATTTACTACTTTAAGATTTTGACTAAAATATGCTTTTATATGTTCAGGGATTTGCCAGATGGATACATCTGAGATATAAGTGTCTTAAAAATAATATATTACTATTTCTTATTTGTATTACCTCTAATAATAATAATTCTTTTATATTTTATTATAATAATTGAAGTTGATTTGACATTGATACTCGTTAAATTGAAAAAGACTAATCTCACGTATAAATGGAGATAATTGATTCTAATTTCGAATTGTAGATAATTCTTTTATTGTATAAGGTTGATCTCATTAATATTTATTGAATGAAAATGTATCTTACTTGTTAAATTCCAAATAACAAGCTTGAGCGTCATTACCCCGTACCCTGAGCGGCATTACCCAAAGCCAGGGGCAATGCCGCTCAAACACGTTTTTTTTATAATGTTTTCCTACAGCTAATAGGTCAAAGATATATGCTTTTGTTGTTAATTTGTTGATTCCTCGATAATTAAAGACTGTATTACTTTTTTTAATTTTGATTTATCATAAATAATTTAAAAAATACACCCAGTTTTCCTTAAGTGAACGCCATTCCCCCTCCTTACCCTACGTATAATCAATAAACCAATGTGAATGTTTCGATTCTTAATTGAGCATTGTTTAATTAAATTGGAAAACCTACGCAAATAATAAATCTCCGGGAGAAGCTATGGCCATAAATCGTACATATTCGTTACACATTTTTGATATCATCGTTTTTGAAAAAGCCTTTTGGCTATCTTGGTAAATTCTAAGCATAATGCGATAATATATATAAACAAAAATTTGCAATCTAGGTTAGGTTAATGATGCAAATAAACGAGGCATTGTTATTTTGTTCTCATGGCTGGCAAATAACCTGATAAACTCGCAGATAGCGTTATAATATTGGTCACGCGAGTTTTTAAATTTAGAGAAAAATTTCCGTTTTAGCTTTATACTTTCCAAAAATGCAGACAAAAGATATTTAACTGATGGATAGAATTACCATAGACTAAGGAAAACAGGACTAAGGAACTATGGAAACTTGTTTTCCTTAGTCTATGGAATTACTCAGAGCTAGGAAAAGGAATAAAAAAAGAATAAAAATAAAAATTTATATAGGTACTTTTAGATTAGAGAAATACATAGATTGAGATTTGGAAATACAGTTTTAAACACAGATTGAGAAATACAGTTTTAGACGAGACCAAATTCGCAATAGAGCCCGTATTATGACTGGCCTCTAGCTCAGTTGGTAGTAGCTCTGCCTTCTGCGCCGTAGGTCGTGGGCTCGATCCCCACCGAATTTATTATGAAATATTAACCTTTTATGAAATCCACAATCCTACACGGTGTGACTACGCACTTCGCTACGCACTTAGGTACACGAGTTTAAAGTCTGAGGGCCGTATGTAGCGACAATGCATGAGTGTGTGTCGAGCTAGGAAGTCAAGCATAGATAATTATGTAAATTTTCAATGGAGAATTGTCAGAAAATGTATGCCAGACTCAAGCATTCTCTCAGCTTTCTGCATACGTCTCTGAGTGCCTATCACAACATGTTGTCTGAGTAATCTGACTTATCAAAACCAGGGCGGAAATATCAGACGGAAAGCGCCACTGAGACTTTGAAATAGGATCAAGTAAATAACTTTTGAAACTATCATGGTTTTAACACTATTTTTATGAAACAACGGGATATTTACCATGATTAAATTATGTTGAGTTGACTTCCGATATTTCGGCACAGTTGCATGCACCATGATCACGGTTGAACTGTATCGGAAGTCAACTCAACAACATTTAATCATGGTAAATATCCCGTTGTTTCATAAAAATAGGATCAAATAAAGTCTAATTCACAAATTAACAAAATACACACAAATACACAGGCAGTTACATAAAATTACTTCTCACTTTCACTTATGACACTGTGATAGGTTTACTCGTACCTAGTTATTTTCTGTTTCGAGCTAGGTTTCTATCAAGTCTGTATAGCGGGCTCGCAATAAGTACGTACCTTTATTCCCAGTTTCCAGAGCGTTCCTGGCCGGGGCAGCCACAATGGCAGCAATGCTCATAGCCAGCACAAGACAAAACAGAACACGCATCGTGGCAGTTGACAACTGTACGTTTTGCATCAAACTGTGTTTGCCCCACTGCGTAACGATCACGTAACCGAGGTGAGGTGATGCTGTTTCTGTAGATAACTTTGACTCTGTTTTGATGTATTCATGGAATTACTACGTAAACACATCGAAAAGATACCTACGCGCTAGGTACTTGCAGTCAGCGCCAGAAAATAATGAATTCTTTAACCTAAATTGGGTTTTACTTAGTTTTGTAACAACTTTTTTCGTAGGAAACTTGTTTGGATTAAATTTATATTTTTGACGGCCTATAATATAATATAATAAGCTATAATATAATAAGCAAATTACCCTTTTTGTAAAATATTCACTGATGATTTGTTTTTTGGCTAAAAAAACCTTTAAAAAAATTAAAAAGAAGAAGGATGTAGGTTACGTCAAAAAACTTATTTTTTGGAATATGATGGTGTTAACGTTCAACGCTTATTAGAAACCCGACTTTAGACTAGAAGCTGTTACACAAGTTACCATAAGCGTTGAGGATATCCACACATTCTATGGCGTATCTACTTTAGCAGCATTTAAAACAGTTCGTTTAAATATCTAAAGAAAACTTATTGTACAGTCAGCAACGAAGTTCATTATACTTTTTCTTTGTGTAATAAATAAATAAATATTATAGACAATCCACACAACACTATCTAGCCCCAAACTAAGCAGAGCTTGTACTATGGGAACCAAATAGCTGATGTAATACTTATATACATTATTTTTGTAAATACATACTTAAAATACAATATAACACCCAGACAGAGAACAAACACATGTGTTCACCACACAAATATTTGTTCTTGAGAATTGTACCTAATATGAGCCCGGATAAAAAGTAGCCGATAGCCGATCAGGTCACGAACTACTTATCTATATTTCTTCAAATTTCGTTAACCGTTCCAGTTATTTGGACCTAATCAAGACAAACACCTAGACATATTGGCAATAAAACACAATCAAATAAATTAACAGTTTATTATGAAACTACAGTATAATAACATGACACACAAATCACAATTAGATCACTTACATGCTAATAAATGCTTTACTTATTAGATTATTTTATTTTAAGTTTAATTAGTCAGTCAAAAAAACAGATGCAAAAAAACCAGCCAACTTCTGAACTTCATTTTGAAATCCGCCATAAGCCATAGCTAACTATTTGCAAACAATGTTGCCAACCTTTTCCAAATGCAATATATTTTTGTACTGACTGTATAACCTAAATACTCCGCGCAAATTTATCTTCTCCAGAAGTCGAAAAGAGGGTTGAAATTCGCATAAGACCAGCTTGGTCTTCTCGAGTTGAAGCTCTGGTAACTTGGTTGACGGAACATATAAGTATTCGGGAACCAGGGGTCAAGACTCCTCGAATTAAAAACTGAGAAAGGATCCTGATACATCGTGTTCCTTGGTTGGAACTGACGCGGCATAAACATGTTTGGCATGAACATGTTCTGAATTGACGACTTAGCGCTCGAAGAAGAAGCAGAAGCGCTAACAGATTTAGACTTCATAGAGTCTGGGTATATAGATCTGGCTACTGATGTAACTGAGACAGATCCAGGTCCGTATTTTATTTCTCCTGCAGTGAACTTTCCATCTTCTTCTTTCGAGAATGATATCGGTTCTGGCATCTTCTCTCCAGATCGGCCCTGGAAGTAGAAGGGGTTGGTCCCTGAGGGGAAGAAGTTGACTCCGCTGATGGATGATACTCGCCCGTTTCTGGACGTAACTCCTGCAACGCTGGCAACACCGAACCCGTTGTTCGTTTTGAATGTCTTGGTTATATGAGTGCCTTGATCTTCTGCAAATAGAAATAGATTGGTTGAAATCAAAAACGAGTTCTATTAAATTTATTTTTTATAACGTGGAGTCATTGGTCTAATAGAAAACCTTGATTTGTTTACTGTAAAAAAGCAATCAAAATTAGAATCAGGTAAAAGTAGACAAACATAAAATGGCTATCGGAAATATCTAATGATCAAATTACTATTCAAGAACTCATATAAAAATCTAAAACAGGTTACCTGCCAACGCGGTGGCTACCACCGACCACGCCACTACCACGCTGAATAGCCTTGCCATTGTGACAGCGCACAAACAAATGCAAGTCAAACACGAAATTCTCACTTTATATCTACCGTGTATCTACCGTAGAATTACAAGTTCTGCTGTTTATGGTGTCCAAAACGGTTGATAATAAATACATTGATAGAGATCGGCGACACATCAATTTTCATCTAGTAATTTCTCTATTATTAAAAAGTTAATAACTGATGCGATAAATTTCAACTTTGATTAATCCTCGTTGCTGTAGTGCGTCGGTGGCAATTCGTTGTCGTTTAGTTTTTGCGATGAGGCCGCCATCTAACAGTACTTTTATTACCCAAAACTATCGGTTAGAATCGCCGCTTTGTTTGTGAGCTTATAAGATGGATTGCTATTTTATGGTGTAGTAAATTTAAAACAAACAATATATCATAGTTACTGTATGAAATTGACACCATCGGTTCGGTTAGGTTTTAACTGAATTGGGAAATAGCAAAACCCGACGCGTGTTGCTTGCCTTAAGGCATCAAGCAGTGCAGTTGCAATCGAATGTGAGACACTGAGAGGCAGGAGTATGAACCTGACCAAAGACAAAAATTTGAATATTGCTTACTAAACTTCTAAATTTCAGACACATTAGATTTGCTTTCGTTTCGCAAACTAAATAAGTACTTCTTCAATGGAGTCATGAAACTGTTCCTATGTACATAATTAAAACGACTATAAACTGATTGGTTGCAAATACTATTGCTTTTAATAAGTAGGACACTAGATTTGGTTTATAGCTCGCCGTTTGTCAAGACAAGTTATTTAGGACCAATCAGTTTACAGCTATCCGCTATCCTTCAATTTTTTTTAACCTCCTCTAATGATCTTTCTCTAATGATTATGCCAAAACCCAAAGCTTTGACTTGCGTGACTTGTGTTTTTTAATGACAAAACAGGAGAAGAAGGTTTTAATATTCATATCCATTTATTCATTGCTTCATGTTGTTTGACAGATCTTAGGGGGGTAATAACATCTAGGACATGAGCCCCGCTGAGACATTACAATGGTCTTACGGCAAATTATATTTAGACACATACTGGATACCTACCTACAAATACAAATACAAATACAAATATTTATTTTCTGTAAACTTAATTTATAATACATTATCATGGGTTTGGGACCCTCTTTTAAGTATAGAAATACCTGTGTTAGAGGGTCCCGCAACCTACCCAAAGTAACTGTAAAGAACTTGGAAAAATAATCTACGGTCAGGAATGTATACCTAAGTGTTTATATTTTTTCAGCAGTAGTAGTTGTTTTATTTATTTTCTTTTCTACGAGCTTTTGAAAAAAACGGTTGTCTGTAAAGTCCGTTTACTGACGATAGTTGAACGTGATAACGTCTTATGAAAATACTTAAATGGAACGCCTCAGAGCGAGGTAACGCCGCATGACCTCATGTTTTTTCGTGCGTCCAGCCGGCTCCATCGAATTATAAGACGTTGTCACGTAAAAATAATGGTATAAGAAGAGGCCCCGGATAAAGAGATCTGGAGGTCTAGAGGCACTTGCCCAGCAGTGGGACGTTACATGCTAGGAAAAAAGTCTGTGAGACTAGGGCAGTTTAGCTCCACCTATTTTCCCCTCAATTTATTTTACAATCATCACAAGAATACACTAATTTCGAAACCAATTAAAAGCCAATAACCTTAGCAAAAAAGTTTAAAGCTTAGAAAGCTTCACTTTATTTATCCAGTCTATTAATCTTTCTAGTCGAGCTTGCACCTCATCGGATAAGTATATATCTAGTTCGACGACCTGTAGGCTTACCACAAGTTCTGTCTGGCTCTGGTTTGAGTGAAATGAAAAAAGTTTATTGAATAAACACAAACACGAAATAAAACAAACTATATACCTATCCTTAAATGCGAACAGGGTATAGGTACAGGGTGGAATGTTTGAGACCAAAGGGAAGATGTGTATTGCTCACCAGTGTATTATACTGTGTGTGTGTGACGTTCAGACGTCGGATTTATTTAGTCAACACTCACACAGACTCAAGACCAGAGCCAGAGACAGCCAGACAGAGCTTGTGGTAGCCCTACAGCCACTGCTCCCAGTAGTACATTTATCACAAACCATTTGAAGATATTGCTGTGTATATAAACCACGGGTCAAGGATTATAGCTTCATTTCAATAGCTATTAGTTCGGGAGTGACTCCTTTGAAAGTTAAAATGGATATTTTGTCGGTAGTTTTTATTGTTATATCTTTAAATGCAGTGTCTTCGGTGCCTATTGTTTTAAAAGGTAGCTTTTCGTTCTGTCTCTTATTTTTTGTTGTGTTATTTTTCTCTGTTTCGGTTTACTGTCCTCTACCTTTTTTTTAAATTCCATTCCATTTTGTCCACAGTCAAGCTCTAAGATTGTATTAACGTTGTACTAGGTACTCTACACGTAAAATGACAAAAAACTTTTCTTTCCAGAATCATCACCAAACGGAGAATCCATCATCGCAATTTCAGCTTCCAACCCAGAGATAGAGAAGTACTTATTGAACAGCTATACATCACACCGTGCTGACCCTGCGACCAGTCTTTTAAGATCAAACTTCTACTACCCAGAAACCGAAATTTACAGTAAGCCTGGCGTTAAAAATGATATCACCACTCCTGAGAAGTCTGTCACTGGATCTGGCCGAAGCTTCGGAGAGTCGCAGCAATTCAACCCGTTTTTTGTACCATTTTTATTACCACCAAATTTAGACGCATTTCAATTGAATAACTGGTTTAGGAATATCGAAAATCTTTATGAGTTTCCTAGCTTTGGCGACGGAGAGATCAAAGCAACGTCGTCGGCTGTAAATGATGATAACAGCCATGTCTACGGGAAAGATAGGAGTAGTTATTTTGACAAGAGACCATCATTTAGAGCTGAACTTGATAAGAAGTCCACTTAAAATGTATTTAGGATAACTACTTAGGTAACATGTGCTAAGATATAAAAATAAAAACTTGATTATAAATTAATTGCAGTCTTTTATTGCCATCACACGACGATCAAACTCTGTCAGTGGAGGTTATACCTCTAGAAAGATACGGAGACAAGCGCTTTGCGGTCGTTTCAATATCTTTTGAGTAATATTCTAGCTTAAAATTTAGTAGTAGGTGCCTGCGCCAGTTTTAAAAGAATACGATTGAGATCCTTGGATTCCGGGGCCATTGATGGAAGTTGCTCCACTGTTTTGGGTTTCTCCACCGTTCTGCTGCACGGTTTGCGCGGAACTGACGCCTACTCCGTTCTCCAAACTGGAAACCGCTGTGTTGTAGCCTCCTTGTTTATCACGGGTCTGAGCTAAGGAAGTTGCCGTTCCAGAACCGTCTGAAAACGTAGCCGCGGTAGCTCCATAGCCTGAGCTCAATGCAGAGGCTACAGCGGAACCTGAACCGAATCCAGGGTTTCTGAAGTTATAGCGGGTCTGGTACGGGCTCAAATTGGCTGACGCAACGGATCTGAATGGCTCGTTCTGACTCTGAGCAATAGCAGTGCTGAAGGGGCCGGAGCTTTGAGCGGAAGCGATAGCATTTCCGTAGCTATTGCGAACTTGAGGGGCTCCAAAGTGGTTGTAGCCGAGGTTGTAGGGGTATGCGTATGAAGGTCTCGCGTATGGTGTGTAGTAAACTGGGTAAGCGGTGCGATAGGTGTTGGGGTTGGTATGAGCGTGACCGATTCCACTGGAGAAGACGTTGCCGTCGGTAGATGCGGTACCAGCGCCAGAGGCCTCCGCGTTGCCGCTCTGGAATGAGGCACCGATGCTGTTGGAATGCTTGATGCCGCCAACGTCAATGGCAAGCCCACTGCCAAAGCCGTACGCGATGCTGGGTGACCGGCCTGCTCGGAGAATTCTCAATTCTCCTGGAGCAGCTGTTAAAAAATAAACAGAAATTTAAGCTTAGAACCGTTTGTGACAATAGAAAACTAACTATAAATTAACCGCATTGATATGCAAATTATTAACATTTGCGTAGGAGGATGTAACGGTTAAACCAATTACGTCTTTAAGTTGAATCATTTTTATTATCATCTCATCGTCTAATAGCCACTTAGAAAGGTATACAATGCTAATATTGGATTAAACTGTATATTCCACTTTTGACTGTGACCTTTTGACCGTGAAAATATCGATATTTCTAGCAACTAATGTATTCATTGTTTTCGTAAACAATGGCTGAGACCTTCACACTTACCAGAGAAGTAATAAGGCTTCGCACAGCAGCCGGCGACCACCGCGGCAAGTACTATCAACTTGGCTGCCATTTTCTCAATTTTGCTCCTGCACAGGATGCTTATGCCTTTCTCCAATGTTTATGAATATTGTTGATTCATTTCTCTAGCTTATATATACCAGTATCATCTTTCCCCCCACCAGCAGGCACTGGGTCAGAAGAACCGAGCACACGAAGGCATTGACACTCATAAATAAAATTTATTTCACGTTACCGTAAACCGTTTTTGATAGGTGATCCTGATACCATAAATTTATAGACACGCCATGTCAATCTAAATTGCTCGTATTGAGCTGATTATGAGGTAATTTAATTGGCTAGACGTCGATTTCTGTGCTTTATGTATCAGGTCTCAGGCATAAGCTCGTAACCGAGGACCTGTTATTGATCATAATATTTATAAATATTTTATAGGACCGGTAAAAATGTTAAAAACAGGCCTTCATCTGTATCTAGGTATGTACAGTCAGCATCATGTAGGTTTGTAACTTTAGTTATCCAACGCCCATTTTCTCTGGATCTGTCAAAGTTATGGCAACTTTGGTTTGCAAATAGACAGGTTGATACCTGTAGGCACTAGGTAAAAGGGATACAGTTTTAATAAAAATAAACAGTCACAGTAAGACAATGGGCGGCCTTATTGCTAGCAGCTTTAGATATGACTTGGAGCACAAATAAAGTTTCATTAAGAAATATTTATACTTTATAAAGCAGAAATCTGCGCTGACTGTACGTCCCTAAATAAAATATCATTAGCCAAAATTTAGTCTGTGTAGATATTTTATTTAAGATTATCATGGTTTGGTCAGCCGGGCACATACGCCAACAATAGTCTATTGTTTCTTTTGCATCGAACGATATTGTCGAATCAGTTTTGCTGTTTATAAAAACTAATCAATGATTTAATAATCAAAGATACAGTTTAGCAGAAACCGATAGATGAGAAGGAATAGATTGCATATCATATAGATAGAGGGCATGTCATGCGAAAGGAAAAATGTCATGTGACGAGAACAGTGCTAGATATGAATGTGGATGGGTATAGAAGTAGAGGTAAACCAAAGAAAAGATGGATGAATTGTGTGAAGGGTGACATGGATAAGAAAGAAGTGACTGCTGAAACGACGGCTAATAGAGGAGAGTGGAGAACGAAAACCTTTTGTGCCGACCCCACATGAAGTAGGATAAGGAAAAGAAAATGATGAAACCCACCTAAAGCATAGCATACCCAGAATAGTACCAAGAATCGACTGAAATCCAAGGCTCGAAATTCTTTATACTCCGTATCTCTCATAGACAAGCAGAAAATAATTTAGAAGAGGCAGGGTTTTTTAAAATTTCTTTATCGCATAATAAAAACTCGTTATCAATTGATTCAGCAACTCTGGTCAAGAACCTCTTAAAACATGTAAATGAATACAAAATTCCTAATAGTCTACAGGAAATTGATGATTTTGTCTTCGATATTTTGATAGGTAATACATATCAATTTTATTTTAGAGCATTTATTATTCAATTTTATGTTTCATTTTTTGATAAAGCAATAATATTCAATCAATTTCCATAAACTAATAAAATAGTTATTTACAATTTATTAGACTCAAACTTTGGTTTCTTATTTCTTTCCATGTCCTTAGGGGTGCGGTTAATGTACAACCATGAATTACACAATAAGAAAGCACGTACATGCATAAGATGTTTTTTTAAAGAAAACCCAGCAATCGTGTTGTATAAAAATAAAATTTATTAACTAACTATTAGGGTAAACAGATGGTAATCATATTATTATGTTTCATCACAGTCTTCCATTTAGCCTGGCACAATTACATGAACAACAAACAAACGTTTCATTCAAGAGTTAGCCCGAAGTAATGTTATAAATAGGTACTCTACAATTTCCACATTAAGCTTTGCTTCTCGAAACTGCGAGCGACCGTCCAAAACCAAATCCTTCACCATCCTCATGACTGTCTTCATTAGAGAACTGTCCAAATGGCCTCTGGAACCCATAACCTCCACCTTGCTGACCGCCATAGTAATTCCCGTTAAACTGGCTGTTGGAACCTCCTTGGCCATTGCCGTGATATCCTGGTCTGCTGGCCTGGTGTCCTCCGTACCTATGGTTGTTATACCCTCCCTGGTTTGGGTAATTTCCGTACCCTTGGTTTCCATATCCGTGGTTTTGATAGCCCCCGTATCCTTGGTTATACCCACCGTGATTGGGATACCCTCCGTTGTGTTGATAGTTATTTGGATAGTACCCGTTTGCGTGACCGCCGTCTGCTCCATTGGATGAGGATTGCGATTGACTGATAGCAATGTTTATTGGCACTCCTTGGTTACCTCCTTCGTGATATCCATTATAGCCACCTTGGTGACCTTCTTGGTGACCCCCTTCATAACCACAGATTCCCAATTTATAGCATAGTTTTTTCTTTAGTAAACTTCTGGGTTCTCTCATGTTGGTGTCTGCTACGGATGTTTCTGCAAATTCAAACAACCTATCATCAAGTCATGGTACTTATTAAAGAAAGTAGTAAGATTATTATTGATTAAAGTTATTACCTTGGCTTAGGGCGGAGCCGATGAAGAGCGTAAAAAATAAAAGTTTTAAACAAACCATGTTGTTGTATTCAGGTTATTGTGTCGATCTTGCGGGTCAAGAAGGCTTTATAGGTCGAGAAGACGAGGCCATCCCCCACTCCACCGAATATATTTGCAAAAATCCCACGGAAGTATTAAAAATGCATACAATGATCAATTTGGAGTAGTAAATTATAAGATCCAGTATCATTTTACTTCCTGGCTCAATAGTCAAACCTAATTGATGGTAAATTGTAAATTTTCGTCTAATACTAGCTAAAAGCTTCAATCAAGTGACTTTAGCGAAAAAAGCTCATAATTACTAGTGAAACTTTTAATATTATTTAAAAACCAGAGGGTCTAGGCAGTGGGTACAGATACTAGCGCTTCAGAAAATCACAAAAAAAAACATAACAGACTCTATAAAATGGTATAATAGGTACCTTGAACAGTCAATGAACTCATCGCGTCTTCAATGAAACGTGCTAAAAGTACATACATTATCATCATCAATCTTAATTGCTTTTTGTCTTTTATTCTAAAGATCAGAGTTCACAATCTACCGTCGAGTTTAACTGTGTAATCCTAACGTATTATATTTTACCAAAAAACTCGCAAATAAATGATAAAGATAACATAATAAATGATAAAGATAAGAGATAATATATATAATAAATAATAAAGATAGAACAGCAAAGAACTAAATGGCCTCATGAACCCCCATGGTGCATAATATACCTACTCTCAATTCAATTTTTAATAGAATCAACCTTTGACTACACAATATAGGTTTCAATCAAAACATAATAGGTATTTCAAAACAAACTTAAGTGCGTCGCTAATCAGCATTTATAGATTTAAAAATAAATGCAGCTAAAATATTTGAGTTGTAGTTCATACTGCCTTTGCATCTACTGTAGATGATTTATCGTCCGTCCGCTGTTTTTTTTCTCGTACCCCTATGTACGGGACGCTATGATGCCTAGGACAATTTTTTTAGACATAGTTTATAGTTTTTATTTAGGACAACAAACAATTGCACTCACATATTACAAAACAATTATAAAGTATAGGTACTAAGTAGTTCTTAGAGTGTAATCAGCCCCGTTATCCGCAAATGAGACATGAAATATCGGGCGGTATGAATGCATGCATAAATAATAAAAAGCAGCCAAGTGCGAGTCGGACTCGCCCATGAAGGGTTCCGTAGCATCAATTAACATAATATAAAGGTTTTTGTAGTTCTTCGAAAGGTAAATTGCGGTTTACGATTTATGACGTATAAAAAAAAAACTACTGAGTAGATCTCGTTCAAACCAAATATCGTTGGAAGTTTGCATAGTAATGTACAACATATATTTTTTTTGGATTTATCATTCTCTTATTTTAGAAGTTAGAGGGGGGGGGACCAACTTTTTTCCACTTTGGAAGTGTCTCTCGCGCAAACTATTCAGTTTAGAAAAAAACTACACTAGAAACCTAAACATCATTTTTGAAGACCTATCCATAGATACCCCACACGTATGGGTTCGATGAAAAAAAAATTTTTGAGTTTCAGTTTCAAGTATGGGGACCCCCAAAATTTATAGTTTTAGAAAAAAACTATATTAGAAACCTCAACATAACTTTTAAAGACCTATCCATAGATACCCCACACGTATGGGTTCGTTGAAAAAAACATTTTTGAGTTTCAGTTTGTAGTATGGGGACCCCCAAAATTTATAGTTTTTTTTCTATTTTTGTGTAAAAACCTAAATGCGGTTCACAGAATACATCTACTCACCAAGTTTCATCAGTCTAGCTCTTATGGTTTCGGAGAAAAATGGCTGTGACTCGGCCGGACAGACAGACAGACAGACAGACAGACATGCCGAATCTATAAGGGTTCCGTTTTTGCCATTTGGCTACGGAACCCTAATAAAAAATAAAGTAAAGTAAGTAGGCACGCAGGTACATAATCCATTTATAAATTAGTTAGTATGTATTTGTAAGTATTACTTACTATAATACTGCTTAGTTTAAATGTAGGTACCTACCTACCTATAATATTATGATAATTTTGAGATGCTAATTTATAACGCGGAAGAACTCTATTTCCTCAGTTTTCGGATTTTGCACGAATTTAGCCCAAAACAGAATGAAGGTTTTGCGTAGGTGTAATTGACATTTTTTATAGTCCGATGAATATTGTGCCTGTCATATAGAGCAAAGAATACGACCACTGTGACCTCATTAAAATAAGACTTGTCGAAAGCTACTTATTAGCTTTTTCTATTGAGTAGGTAAATAAGATTTTTCTCTCTTTTTTTGCCTACCTCTACTCCACATAGCACAATGGTTAACTGGAAAAAAATGTTAATTAGCATTAAGTTCGCCCATGTACTCGTTGTTTGTGCATTATAGTTTTTTCTAATCGAATCTACTTATAGGAACTTATTTAATCAAATTCTGTCTGTGTGATGTGCTCTATGGTTTCTAAGCCCAGTGTCCTATTTCTATTCTGGGCTAATGTTTAAATTTCTAAGGTTCAGTTAAGTACTGGAGTAGTAATGAGTAATATTGAAATCAGCTACTTTAAATACCTCAGTAGAACTAACACAAGATTTTATTAAACACAGCTGTTGTTTTACTAAATTTATTATTTATTAAATACATATTTAATTTGTTGTTTTTTATCAACACACAAGACAAGAAAGGAAGGTCGTTCATCATAAAATATTATTATTTTATTTTCATAGAGTGTTTACGTATATGGGTAGCATGTTCCAAATCCAAAATCGCAATACAGAAAACCAAATTCGAAAAACTAAAAACCTAACCCTGACTTGAGGTATTGGTCTCCATACCTATAGGTACTATAAGACGGAACTAAAATTGAGCACCACGCCCCTTGGACTTCACCTCAGTAGGCCTACCACAAACTCTGTCTGGCTCTGTTTTTGAGTCTGTGTGAGTGTTTACTAAATAAATCCTACGCCGAAACGTCACACACACAATATAATACACTGGTGAGCACTCACACAGACTCAAAACCAGAGCCAGAGCCAGACAGAGTTTGTGATAGGCGTCGCAGGTCGTGCGAACTTGAATCGACGCTGGCAAATTTAATGAGTTTATAGATAGAAGTTTCTAATTGTCCATAAAAGTATGGTAGACTAAGATTGGAACCGTAATTTTATGACCGAGTGCGAATTTTGTGTGCTACTTCGAGTATTGAATACAAATTAAATAAGAAGGACATTATTGCAAAGACCGTGAAATAGGCATTTGCGCACAGAACAGCGAATACGCTTTTGCTCATTTGCGGGTCAAGTATGAGTTTGAAGGCTGAGCCATAGGCAAGGACTTCAATTTTCATTTCCGCCGAGGCATAATATTATAGTGCTTTTCTCAAAAGAATGCAGAGAAATAAAACATATTAAATACTTTCATGTAGTATTTTTCTTTCGACTTCGCTGGAAGCAGGTTTTCCATTGCCAAGTTGGTTTCTGATCTTATATCCATACATTATCCGTACAATCAATCTCCATTTCACTCTCTGAACCGTTGGAACTCATTTTAATTAAAAAATGTATGTTTATTAAATATGTAAATAACAAATCGAAATGAATTTTCAGCTTTGCCGCCAATTTTTGACGTGATAACGTCTTATAAATCGATGGAGCCGGCTGCACGCACGAAAAAACATGACTCATGCGTCGTTACGTCGTTTCGTCGTTCCATTTACCTGAGCCCGAGCCCGGGTCGGGTAATGGGTAAGGGTAAATGAGGGTAAGGGTAAATGAGGGTAAGGGTAAATGACGGTAAGGGTAAATGAGGGTAAGGGTAAGGGTTCGGTCGGGTTCCGGGTCCGGGTCCGAGAGTTCGAGTTCGAGTCCGAGTCCCAGTCCGAGTCCGAGTCCGAGTCCGCGACCGCGAGTATTTTCTTATGACGTTATCACGTTCAACTATCGTCAGTAAACCGACTTTACAGACAACCGATTTTTTATTAATTATCTGTGCCGAGACGGCCGAAATTATTTAATTACCCCATTTAATAGCCCCAGCACGTAATGTTCCAAATTCAAAAAAGCAGCCAAGTGCGAGTCGGACTCACCCATGAAGGGTTCCGTAGCAACAAGTAACATAATATAAAGGTTCTTGTAGTTCGTCGAAAGGTAAATTGCGGTTTACGATTTATGACGTAAAAAAAAAAACTACTGACTAGATCTCGTTCAAACCAAATATCGTTGGAAGTTTGCATAGTAATGTACAACATATATTTTTTTTGGTTTTATCATTCTCTTATTTTAGAAGTTAGAGGGGGGGGACCAACTTTTTTCCACTTTGGAAGTGTCTCTCGCGCAAACTATTCAGTTTAGAAAAAAACGATTTTAGAAACCTCAACATCATTTTTGAAGACCTATCCATAGATACCCCACACGTATGGGTTCGATGAAAAAAAAAATTTTGAGTTTCAGTTTCAAGTATGGGGACCCCCAAAATTTATCGTTTTAGAAAAAAACGATATTAGAAACCTCAATATAATTTTTGAAGACCTATCCATAGATACCCCACACGTATGGGTTCAATGAAAAAAAAATTTTTGATTTTCAGTTTCAAGTATGGGGACCCCTAAAATTTATAGTTTTTTTTCTATTTTTGTGTAAAAACCTTCATGCGGTTCACAGAATACATCTACTCACCAAGTTTCATCAGTCTAGCTCTTATGGTTTCGGAGAAAAATGGCTGTGACACGGCCGGACAGACAGACAGACAGACAGACAGACAGACAGACAGACATGACGAATCTATAAGGGTTCCGTTTTTGCCATTTGGCTACGGAACCCTAAAAACGCTCCTGCAATGGGTTGATTCGATACTTCGCGTGTTCTTTTTTTGAAAGTAATGACGGTTTTTTCATGCATGTTTGAGAAAAGGGTATTTTATAAAAAATCACAAGGGCTAGGTACTTTGAAATCACTAGGTGAATTAAGATGTAGTGTAGGAGGTAGGTTCATATTTGTCAATAAAACACAGGGAAAGGCCCGGCCACATCGAGACAATAACACCTCGATAACAGGACAGCGATGCTTGTATCGCCGATCACTGTGTTATGGCCTTGGTGTGGCCGGACCATGACTTAAGATATTACTTACTCAGCTATTTTATTTTAGGAAATGTATATTTTCTCCCTCTCTCATCAATCAGGTACAATATTTTTTGTGAATAACAATAGAAAAAAAAACAAATATTATATCACGACTGGCATAACCATAGACTACAGAGTAGAACGGTGATCATGGTGCCTCTTGTATGAGAACAGCTGTCGCCAGTTTTACTTTGTTCTGTGGTCAATGTGGATTTGGATATCAGAGTTTAGTTGGCGTTCGCTCTTGCAATAGCAACAGCAATCGCTTGTCCAGTTTCACTTCTAGCGTTGCTTACTGCATTGTTACCATGTACGCTGCATGTGCTGCAAGGCTGTGTGTCTCCATTGGTTCCACCAGCAATATCGCGTCTACCAGCATTTGCGCTACTACCAGCATTTGCGCTACTACCAGCACTTGCGCTACTACCAGCATTTGCGCTACTACCAGCACTTGCGCCACTGCCAGCACTTGCACCACTGCCAGCACTTGCGCCACTACCAGCACTTGCTCCACTACCGGCACTTGCGCCAGCATTCGCATTACCCTGAGCGATCGCGTTGCTCTCAGCGTTCGAGTACGCCTGGTATTGAGGCTGTGGCTGCTGACGGTGTCGCCAATATGGCGGTGGTGGCGGTGGTGGCCAGAATGGTGGCGGTGGTGGCGGTGGTGGCCAGAATGGTGGTGGTGGCGGTGGTGGAGGGGGTGGTCCGCAATCGTAGTACTGTGGAGAGCGTTTGAATCGCTGGGCTAAGTCATGGTTCACACCAGCTGTAAACAAACATAAGAACTTAGCTTAGAAACTAAAGTAGAGACCTAAAAAGAGACTATGAAAAAAAAAATCAAATTACATGTTATGTTTTAGTTATAAATATTAAATTAAATATGATTGAAGACTTTGCATATAAAGAAGAACCAATTAGGCAGGAAAATGATATCTTTGATTTCTTTCATAAGAAGGTAGAGTAGTGTTTTGAATAACTCACATTTAATATCAGCTGAAGTGATTTCAAGAAGAACAACTACAACTATGACACCAGTCCGCCACATGCTGAGTGCTGATATTTAGTACTAAGACGATATTTTGTAACTTATATAATTTATACCACCATAGTATTACTAGCTTTAGTAGTTTCTTGAAAAACGGTGACCGCTTTTTAATGGGGGCTTTTAAACGGGCCATGTTTTACTGCAATTTGTGGCCGGCAACTATTGATGTCCCTTTCTTACTCACACGTTAGACAGGGACATCAATAGTTGCCGACCACATATTGCAGTGAAAATATGGCCCATCTACGAGCCACTTAAGCCAAATGGTCTATAGACATTGTCTCAACTGTTTCACGTGTATTTTATGTTTCATTGTAATTTTCTTTATAAAAACATGCTTTTTTTCTAGTTCACGACTTTACGTTCGTTGGTTAATAATAATTGATCTCTGTGAAGACAAAATTCAATGGTCAGGCTCAATAATAATTACTTACTCCACTGCTGGATACAGGCGTCTCCTTTGAGGGCTTTCCGTAGTCACTAATCTTCTTCTTACTAAGTTACTAAGCTTGGCAGGCGTATAACACACAGCGTTGGGGTAACTCTATTTACCCAGTAAATGATAGTGAGTTTGGCGTAATAGAACCCCTCCATCACCATTTTAGTAATATTATGTCAAGTTTTATCATGCGCATTTGATATGTGGGCAGATTTTTCCGCAAGTAGGCCACACGTGGGCCCTTTTTGCGTGACCCTTGACACGTGTTGCTCGAACTTTTTTAGGTTCTACAACACGCCGGTTTCCTCACGATGTTTTCCTTCACCGTTTTGAGAGTACTGGCATAGTGCACATACATTTTTCGACAGAAAAACTCATTGGTACACGAGTGGATTTTAACCCACGACCTTCGGATCGGAAGGCGGGGCCACTACCAATAGACCACCAGTGCTCTCTAAAATTATGTCAGTAAAATCATGAATTTTACGGCTTATGATAAGTCCTTCTTCTGGCTTGGTCGCGTGCACCTAGACTCACCTAGCTTTAATACGTTTTAAAGTGATCCTTGTGATCCTATTGAATAAAGACATGTTTGACTTTGACTTTACGAGTTACAATGATAAAAACAAAGATTTGGCCAGAGTGGTTTTAATTTTAATAAAAAATCTGTACAATTATGAATTTGGCGATAATTGATAAGTCTTTAGAACAGGATGATAAATAGAGCACCGCTACAACAATTAGTGATGTAGCTGTGGCCGCATTGTAAGAACCAAGCCTTTAACAAACAAAACACTGAAAATACGCAGATTTCGGCGTGAAATGCTAATCAATTGGACAAATATAGACAAAATATGTTTATACAAACAATGCTAGGTGAATCCCTACGTCCAAGTTTTTTCGTGTTTGTTTTTAAAAATGTAGCGTATTTTAGCAATTTGTATACTTACCTACAGAATTATGTCACGAATGTTTTTAAAAGTAATTAAGTAATTGTAACACGGTACATGCAAATTATGATGTTTACTAGGTGATACACCATTGAATATGGTACCTTTTCAAATGTTCAATGTTGTTTTATCGTCAAGTAATATCATCGTAGAATCGCTATCACCATTTTGGCATTTTGCTCAACAAAATTGTGAAATGTTTTTCTGTCAAATTTTCCTATCATCGTAAAGTATTGACCTAATAAATTTGAACCAAACCGATCCGTATCAAGTCTTCCGCACATCTAAGCGTTCAGCGGTGGCATCAATATTACACCGCGTTTCACTGATCGCTACCGCAGGGTCCTTAGATAGGCGCACGACTTCAGAAGGACCATCTAGCATATCGCCACTTAAAATAAATTACAGGAGATCTTGAAACTGTGTTACAAGTAACAACATATTAAGTAATGCAAATCATTACGTAATTTTCCCATTTCGTTTGGGTTTTCTGTATTTTTTTTTCGTTTAGCTGCTACTTGTGACTTCATCCTTCGTCGTGTTATTTGTTTTCTGGTTAGTTACGGAAAAATGGAACACTCCATAACTTCAAACTTTCCATAAATTTGTTCTTCGTACGAACAGCCCTTGTTGTATCGCACTAAATCTTTCATTTGGAACACCTACGGATGCGTTTTGTACGGCGCAGAAGGCAGAGCTACTACCAACTGAGCTGAGAGGTAAAGTCTACTGAGCCAAGCTCTAGCTGTCCATGCAAATTTCAGCTTCCAATCTTCGGTACAAAGATCAGCAAGTAAGAGAGGCAGCAGTAGAGCTCTTTGTGAAGAGTTCGTCTGTGGAAGTTCTACTACCACCATGCCTATTTCTTCCGCCAAGCAGCGTCTCTATGTTTCGGTTCGAAGGGTGTGGGTGCGGGTGAAATCACGTATGCTGTCACGCACGTCAGGAACCGTCTGACCTGTCAGGCAATGCTTTGGTAAAGGAGATGGTCATCAGGTGGGCCACATGCTTGTTCCATCAGCTAGTTAAATCTATATTTATAAAAGAAAAGTCGTGTTAGTTACACTATTTATAACTCAAGAACGGCTGAACCGATTTGGCAGAAAATTTGTGGGGAGGTAACTTAGAACCGGGAGAAGGACATAGGATACTTTTTTTTTAAAAAAGCAATGGGAACGGGGCGTTACGGGAACGGGCGAGCGAAGCCGCGGGCGGCCACTAGTAAAAAATAAAAACGGAACTAACACCTTTGAATCTACAACTGTATCATCTTGGGAGTCCCACGTGCCACTGATGCATCATATCGCTGGGATATTTTTTGCATGCAAATAACCTACACAAAATCTACAGTTCTATACCTAATGATCTATGTGCTGTGTACATAACTATTTGTCGATAGTTGTCTCGGAAGATGCCATTCTTGGAAGTTTGTTATCACGTCGCCCTGGCTCTTATAAAGGTGTGATCTTTAGGTTTGGCTTCAGACGTATACCAACCTCTCAAAATGAACAGGTCTATCGTAGTGTTCTTGGCTTTTTCAATTTGCTTGGCGCAATGTGCTTCGATAAAAGGCAAAGGTATGTAATTTAAATCCGACTAGTACTTCACTTTCAAATTGTTTAAGTCAAGAATATAAGATTAAATATTCATGTTTTTTCAGATCAACCCAATGAGCCGATCCACAAACGAGAGAAGCGGTCCTGCCATGTTTGTGACGACGATAACGGGCCTCCTCAGGGTCCATTTGGCCCCCACCCTCCTCCACCTCCTCCTCCTCCTCCTTTCTTCAACTCTATCCAGTACAGTGGACTAGCAAGAGATAACGATGGTGTACCACAGGGCGTCTACAGTGGTGCTGCTGCTGCTGCGTCTGGATTGAACAACCAAGGGGGTGGACAATCAGTCTCTTTAGCCCTAGCCAATACGGATCGAGGCGATGGTGGACAATCAGGCTTCAACGATGGTCAATCACAACGATCGGGTAGCTATGGTGGTCAATCATTTGGTAGTGGTCAGTTCTCAGCCAATTCAGCGTCAGGGTCGGGTTCTAACTCAGTTGGACATGGTTTTGACACGAATGCTGCAAGCAGTGCGAGCAGCCAATCGGGCATCAAGGGTGGTCAGCCACAACGATCAAACTATGGTGGACAATCATCAGGTGATGGAGGGCATTTCTCCGCTAATTCGGCAACTGGCGGAGCTTTTGGCAGCCAGTCATCAGCTGGTTCAGCCTTTCAAGGAGCCGGTGGCAACAGTGGTGGATACGGTCAAATGAAATTAAGTGGATCCGAAAGTTTCAAGGAGTCTCACTTCTCGTACCAACGGAATGATGGAGGAAAAGGATTTGGAGGCGAATCGTCAGGATCTGCCCAAGGGTATGGCAGCGGTGGAAATGAACAACAGCAGCAACAACTCGGGTTCGGACATGGCGCTTCCAACCACGAGGTAGAATCAAGAAATGAAGAAACCCAATCAGCTGAAAGAGGATTTGGAGGCCAATCGTCAGGATCTGCCCAAGCGTACGGCAGCAGTGGAAACGATCAACAGCAGCAACAACTCGGGTTCGGACATGGCGCTTCCAAGCACAAGGTAGAATCAAGAAATGAAGAAACCCAATCAGCTGGACAAGGCTTATCTACTGGATTTGGTTCATCGTCTGAAGAATCTGGCTCGTCTGGATCAGGGCATCAAAGTTCCAAGACAGTCCAATCCAGTTTAAGTGGTGCCTTGAACTTATCCAACCAGGGTCTGGCCTCACAGTCTGGCCAGTCTCGCTGCAGCACTTGTGGCTCAGGCAGCTATGCCCTCAGTAATGCTAACAGTAAGAACGGAGACGCGGTCGCTGTGTCCGTCAGCGGTTAAGTACCTGAAGTGATGATAATTATCATCATGAGGGCTGATCAATGATAATTGAGCGGTCCTCATGACGAATGCTAGCGAAACTGACTTTTTGATACTAACCTATTGATAATGATAATACGTTATGTATATACTTTTCCAATCCACGAATTGTTTGCATCTTTCTTTCAAACAACGATTTGCTTTTTTTAATCTGCAGGGCTGATTAAAACAAACTTTGCGTCGAATAAGAAATGACAGTTCTTGTTTTAGACATGAAACAACCAAATCGTCTCAAAATAATGTGTGTATAATGTTAACTTTGTTGAAATATAAATGACAACTGTTATTACTTTGTTTGATTTTACACGACGCTCCATAGTAATTAGTCGGTGCTAGACTAGACACAAAATATATAATTCTAGGTAGGTATGGTGTCTTTTATAGATATTTATAGCGATTTAAGTGACTGCCTCGCAAGCTAGATGTTAGCAACTTTGCCTTCCGATCAAAGATTCCGAGGTGTAGGTGTGGGGTCAAATTATGACGTAGCTTGGACCTTTAGGATTTTCTAAATGGTGAATAGACTAAATGGTGGTACTCAAGAGGACATTGTGACTATAGCATCTATAGTAATAGTATTGTAGGTATAGTCCGCTCCGCTCCGCTATCTAATTGTGTTGGGGGAATAAGATCTGCACTGACGTCCCGCGATGGGGTGTATTGTGCATTGTCCCCCTGCTAACCCTTACCCCAGCCAGCCCAACTCCTTAAAATAGCGGAGAAGGACTTTGGGTTGGTGGCAGCAATGTTCAAGATGACCCAATGGTGACTCAGATGTGGATGTGGAAGGACAAGACTCAATCAGTTCCCTGAGCCCTGTCTTGCACCTCGCTTCTTCCGTTGCGGGGCAGTGCAGTACTACATGCTCCACAGTTTCTTTTTCCTGCAGGCAGCCGCGACATGAGTCGCTATCTGTTGCTCCAGTCTTCAGTATGTCTATCCGCTCCGCTATGTAAACGTCTATCCTCAGAAATGTTGATAATGGGGATAAAATTAATTTGATACAACAATCTATGGGTCACTTTTATTTAATTTTAAGAAAATTAAAATATATTTATCTTATCATTAAAGTAGGTTCATAATATAACTTATAAATTTTGTTGGTTTTCATTATTATTATCATTATAACTTAACTCTCATAAATAATGGCAAGTAAGTTATATATGTACAGTCGCGGAATGAAAATGCTATGAGTCGGTTTTCGCTTGTACCAGTGCCTTGATCATGAACACATTTTGTCATAATTTGTGACGTTAACTTATGGTGTATGCTGTTTATTCAGTTTCAAAAGGTTAGTACCTATGTGATCGTGATACGTTGAACAAATCAAGTTGAAAATCTACGAACATTTTCATTCCGCCACTACTAACAATCAAACCTAGGTATATGCGAACACGTTGTCACTATTTTCCAAACGCACCAGACCATGCTCCGCCACCGCCACCTCCAATGCTTATACTCTTGGAGTAGCTGATTCCTCCGAAGCGTGGGCGGAGTCCGAAGCCACCTCCCCATCCGCCGAAAGGTGGTGGTGGTGGTCGCCCAAAGCCACCGCCACCATAACCGCCGCCGAAGCCACCACCGCCAAAGCCGCCGCCGCCACCGCCACCGCCAAAGCCACCACCACCGAACTGTGGTGACCTCGCTACTCTAGCTGAAAAAAAACAATTAAAAATATTATTGTATAGTTTGTAAAAGAGGTTTTATAAATAAGCAATCATAGGCATATCAATTAAAAATTTAAATCACTGAGTGGCTAACATTTTCTTAGTTTAGGTATGTACACAATTTTATTAGAGCTCAGTAGGCCTACCACAAGCTCTATCTGGCTCTGGTTTTGAGTCTGTGTGAGTGCTGACTAAATAAATCCTACGTTGAAACGTCACGCGAGCAGTAATAAAACTGGTCAGAACTCACACAGACTCAAAACCAGAGCCTGAGACAGAGCCAGATAGAGCTTGTGGTAGGAATACGTGAGTCTCATTCAACTTTCTTACTAATAATTACACAAGCTATTTTTTTATGTCGTTAATGAAAAAGAACTACTTACTGCTTAAAAATAAAAAAAAAACTATTAAGAAATGAGTAATGAGATTAAATAATTACCTGCATTAACTTCGCTTTCGTTTCCAAACGCGAATAAAATGGCAAATCCAATAAAAATCGCACTGAATGGAGACATCGTTCAGACAATCCTGAGTACTGACACGTTTTTAATTTTAACGCCTTTATATATTCAAATTATTCAATGAACTCGGTTTATTTTGCCTCGCCTAGTGTTTTGACTCAAAT
Source organism: Thera obeliscata (assembly GCA_947578465.1). NCBI lineage: Eukaryota > Metazoa > Arthropoda > Insecta > Lepidoptera > Geometridae > Thera > Thera obeliscata. The sequence continues at coordinate 13,965,495 of OX387916.1, forward strand.
CCTCTGTTTACTTTTAGTACAGTCATTGCTTACTTACCACCGCAGGTAAGAATGTAAAAATCAATTAAATGTCGTCCATGATCCTTATTTTTATGGATCCAAAGGTGATTATCAATTAGGACTTACCAACTGATTATTTGACTTTGCACAAATATTTGTTTTTGCCGGGAAATCACCTGACGTCACATTTAGTTTAAGAAAATATTTGCTTGAGCGTTATTCTTGCTCAACAGAGAGCCACTCAATTTTACGGCTTTGAACAGGTGTTTTTTTCTCTAGAGCTGACAAATTCTAAAACCTGGCTCTGAACGATTAATAACTCTGTATTCCTGGGCCTTACAAACGTAAGCAAAATAAGGGTCGAGTTTCAGGAATTCTTTTCTAAGTGCACCCCTACACTAAACGAGGAATCTACCTTCTTTATACTCCTGGGATTGTTAGTTATGCCCTGTTAAATTATGCCTAGCGTCGATTTTTGTTCGGTTGGATGGAAATCTGGAAATACACAAATAATACGTCGAAACTCCTTGCTGCGTAATGATGCTTTTAACCTCTTTGGAAGTAGTAGGTAGAGACCTCCATGGCTGGAACATGAGTGCAAAATCGTAGCAAAGAGTTTTTAAGTCTATGTTGTGTTCTCCAAAGAGAATTAAATAACTACGCACGACGATACTCTTTGTTGTCGAAGTAGGTACATAAAATACCATAGACTTTTTAAAGTTAAACTCCTTGCTCAACAGTAAATGCTCTCTATATAGACTGAGAGCAAAATGTTACCTTTGATTTGAATTTTTTTTTAATTTTCATGACATTGTGTCATACTGTTGTTGGAAAAGTTATAATTCTATATCTTGAGAAAATATTACATACTTACTAAGCTATAACAACCCCAGAAAACAATGATTGCTGAAGAAGTAAAAAAAACAATGCGTAGTCGATTTCAAAGACACCTGAACATTCTGATATGGAAATCGTATCTACAGAGACAGTAATCTACCTACTTTCTTGTTAACTTTACTGTTGGACTGGCTTTACAGCTCAGTCGGTAGTAGCTCTGCTTTTATGCCCTATATTTTGTGGGTTCGATCCCCACCGGAGGAAAAAAACATCTTAATTTTGTTGAACATACTGACGACAAAATGCAGTAAGTACTGTTGCAAAAAAAATGAGCAAAAAATCAGCTATTTGATTTCCATACGCAAAGAAAAGACGGATGGATTGTGTGATGCCGGCTGTACACTCTCGGCGAGAGAGTCTCCCCGAGAGCCTCGGCCGGTGAGGCTCTCGACGAGAGCATACCTGTACACTCTCGTTTTTCATTAGTACTGTAGATTCTCGCAGTAATGGACGTAGAAATTGCTGCTGCTGTTTGTCTTTGTACTGTGAGCTATTATAATTTGATAAACATTTACCACAAAAAGAAAATTAAAAAGCCATGGCGAAGAAGAAGATGGTGGATGGTTACTATGCACCGCAATAGAAACCGGTACCTACTTCAAATTGAACAACAGTCAGTTGATATGTGTATTGCATATGTATACCTAGCTAGAGTATTGTTAATTCTGTGTATTTAAAAACGCGTCTTCACACAAACACAGTCAACGAACAACTAAATGACGAGTGTGTACATGCACGCTCTCGTTTTCCTCGCGAGACCCAACGAGATCCTTTGACTCGGGCACAAAAAACCGACAAGCGACCGAGACCGACCGAGGCAAGGCGCGAGAGAGCGAGACACGACGAGAGCCCCATGTACATTCTCGTTCTCGGCCTGTCTCGGGGTGTCTCGTCGAGAGTGTACAGCCGGCATGAAGGATGTCATGGGTAAGAAAGAAGTGACTGCTGAAATGACGGCTATTAGAAGAGAGAGGAGAACAAAAACCTGTTGTGCCGACCCACATGAAGTGGGATAAGGACATGAAAATGATGATGATGGTTCCCATAGTAGAAGCTCTGCTTAATTTGGGGCTAGATTGTGTTGTGTGGATTATTATAGTCTAACATTATTATCATGTAAGTCTTTTTCATATTTTGTGACGGCATCTTTGTAACTTTCAGACGCAAATGGAGAGTTCTGGTTGTCGAAACGCTATTCGCTGGCATTTGCTTCCTAGTAGCTGTATTCACCGCAAAACCTGTGTTCCTGACGCCTTTGCAGGCGGAACCCGAGCCGCCATTGTCGACCCCTGACCTCCTGAACTCTTTGAAGTCGAAGAACATTCTCGGCTTTGCCCCTAATATTCATCCGTACGTGTCAATTATGGAACGAGCAGCTGCCTTGCTGGAACATGGTAAACAATGTCTTTATGAAGGAACTACTGAGTAATAGACTCACGACTCCTTCAAACACGTCCAAGTCATCATCAGCCTGAAGAACTCCACTGCTGGAGATGCTCACATGCCCAGCCCCAGGCATCGCTTTTTAGGGTTCCGTATTTTATACAATTAGCTGTTGCAACAAGCATATGGCCCACCTGATGTTAAGTGGTAACCATCCATCGCCTGTAACTAACACATTGTCTTGTAGGGCACGCGCATCAGGAACGTGCCCTACGATGCACTGGCTTGCGATGTACTACCCTGCATTTCATCAACTTGAGGCACACAGAGGTTCAGCCTCACGTGCCAGTAATTTCATTGGCACTCACACCTTTCAAACCGAAACACAGCTATGCTGCTTCACGGCAGAAAATAGGCATGGTGGTAGTACGCACCCGGACGAGCCATTCACAAAGAGCTCTACTATTACTAAAGTTAAGCTTCTATTTGTTATCACTACACTGTTTTTTTCAAACCAGTGTGGTAAAAGGATTTTAAGTGCTCCTCAAAGGCTCCTCTCTTGCACACGAAAGAAAAGTAAGTATATTAGTAGCTACCGATTAAGCAATAGGTAGCTACTAATGTACTACGACATAAGTGAACAAAAACATCAACATCCTGTCTGAGTGTTAATATGTGTCGGTAACTAGTGAATACTTCGGTAGGTGGCACTTAATAGTTATTGGTAAGCAGAGTGTTGAGTGAGTCGAATGGCAACAAAAGCAAGTCGAGTTGGGGCATGGAGAATGGGCGATGCGATGGAGAGTACCTACCATAGAGTAAAGAGGTTGGATGGATTGGCGCGAAATTTAAAATGGTGGTGTAGGAGAGTCGCGTGGATTTTTGTTTTTTCTTAAACTTGGCGGACAAGCTATCCACCGGGTAGAATGCTTTTCATAGAAAAAAACGATTCTTACTGATTATTGACAGAAACTAAGTACTAAGAAAAGTTTAATGCTCAAAATAACAGAGCGTGGATTTCTGTATAAAGGTACGGTAGGTTTTGGCGTGTCTGAAGTTAGATGTTTTGCGAATCATCCGTCAGTCATTGGCATTTTCGCACAAGCTATCACTTAAGACCCGCTGAGCTAAGATATTTAGCCCCAAACTAAGCAGTGCTTGTACATATGCAAACCAGATAGCTTATACAATAATTTTTACGTAGCGTCCGTTCTGTTTTTTTCATAGATGAAAATGTTCTGCGTTGACTGTTATCATCAGCGTTGCCAGAATGATACTTTTGTAACATTTTACGTTTCTTTTGACTCTCTTATGTTACCTCCATGTAACATGCATTGGATGTACACGACTCAAAAAGTATTTTTGTTTCTGTGTATTAAGATGCCTTATTACACAGAAACAAAAATACTTATGTGATAGAGTAGTGTATCGTTTTCCCCTTATTTTATGGTAATGTTACTTTTCTCGTGAAAATATTACTTTTTGAGCAGTCTCATGTTATATTTGATTAACTGCCACTGGCAACACTGGTTGTTATGTAGTTATGGGAAGTACCTACTCACCTACCAAGGTGGCATAGTGTAGTGCAACGTTGCGGTTACGTTTTATTCAGCCCAGCCCAGCGAGTTCTCAGTTCAGTTTCAGTTAGCTCTTATCGAGATTAGCTGCTATAAAATGTGTTCGAACGCCAACATAACAAAACCGTTCACTGTTATCGTCGAGGGGAATATTGGCAGCGGTAAAACAACGTTCCTGGAGCATTTCCGCCAATTTGAAGATATTACCTTGTTAACGGAGCCGGTTGATGAATGGCGTGATCTCAGAGGCTTTAATTTACTGGTGAGTACCTATTGGCTTTATTCATTGGCTTGACTTTCTGTCAAGTGTTATGGCTGCCATACTAAACAGGTTCAGTTGGTATACCAACCTCAACCTGTTTAGCAATGGGTGATACAGAGGCAAGTTTATCATGCGCACTTGATGTGCGGTCAGGTTTTTCCGCAAGTAGGCCGCTGGTGGGCCCTTTTTGCGTGACCCTTGACACGTGTTGCTCGAACTTTTTTAGGTTCTACAACACGCCGGTTTCCTCACGATGTTTTCCTTCACCGTTTTTGAGAGTACTGACATAGTGCACATAGATTTTTCGACAGAAAAACTCATTGGTACACGAGTGGATTTGAACCCACGACCTTCGGATCGGAAGGCGGGGCCACTACCACTAGACTACCAGTGCTCGGGTGATACAGAGATAAGATGATGATTATGATACTTATTCTGTTTTCAGGATCTGATGTGGAAAGATACATCGAAATGGGCAATGCCATTCCAATCGTATGTAGCACTCACCATGCTAAACATGCATTTGCGAACTGCCCCGACCCGTGTGAAGTTGATGGAGAGGTCCCTCTTCAGTGCCAGATACTGCTTCGTGGAGCACATGAGGAGACAGGGGACCATCAACCCGGTGGAGTTTGTTATTCTAGAGGAGTGGTTCGGATTCATGCAGCGACAGATGCCTATTGAAGCAGATCTGATTGGTAAAAATCGTAGTGAACTTATTTAAAATACAGAAATTGGTACCTCGGGTAGGTAACTAGCCATCGGTGTATTAATTTAAAAAAACACTGTGGTATGTCTAGATTTTTAAATTTATCGAGATTTGCTTTTAGCCAAAAACGGAACTAATTTTACAAAAGTTGGCCTGAAAACTGTATTAATTTAAAAAGTGTTCATAAAATTGGTCCCATTTGATGATAAAAACTTAGATAAAGCAGCAAAAGCAAAAAATACGGTATCAGTATTAGAAGCCTCTGCTGAAACAGTCCATAATTTTATTATGGTAGTTACAAAATACGGTTGTGTGTGAAAATATGGGTGTATGTATATATTCACACACTACCATATTTTGTAATTGTTTAACTCTTGTGTATTTTACAGTATATCTACGAACTTCTCCATCGTGTGTGTATGAGAGAGTGAAACAGAGAGGTCGGCCCGAGGAACAGCGTATACCAATATCGTACATGGAAGAGATACACGCTATACATGAGGACTGGCTGGTGCATAGGACACGGGGGGAATGTCCAGCTCCTGTTAGTATATTATTACTCCTGAAAAAAAAAACAGATTTTTATAAAAAAAAAACTTTGAGTGACTAGAAATCCGCTCACCAAGTACCAACATAAACCTACCCAACATAAAAATCACTTATTACTGTTACAAAAATCATTTATTTCAAACAAGAGTGAGGTGTGAAGAATTTAACTTTACGCCCTTCAAACCGACACGAAGTAATACGGTCGCTGTTTAGGATCGGGTATTTGATACGGTGCGGTATTTGTAGCATAGTAATATAAATAAATATTACGTTGTAGTAGGTACTTCCGCGGAAGAACTCTTTTACAAAGCTCTACTAAATACGTACGTAACGTACGGTGTAACCGACCTTCTGCAAAACCTAGAATAGCTTTCATGCTTTTTTTAAACAACTATTTGATGGAACAAGCATATGGACCACCTGATATTAAGTTGTAACTATTGCCTATAGGCAATGGTTGTTATAATAGAGCATTGCCTTGTAGGTCACACACGTCAGTACGCCCTACGATGCACTGCCCTGCTGCGTCCATCAATTTGAGGCATACAAATGTTCAGCCTCACGAGCCAGTAGTTTTACCGGCACCCACACCCTTCAAACCGAAACAGCTGCTTCACGGCAGAAATAGGCATACTTACCTCTAGAAAGCTAAATTGACAGCGTTTTACTCTAACCTACTTAGTTCAGTACGTTTGTAAGTAAAAAAAATAGGCCTTTGCATTGTAGATGATTAATATAGCATCAGGGGTAGGTAACTGGTGATTACTCAAGCCCTACTCGCGGGACGCTGTAGTGCTGGGGGCAGGATTTTAGATGGAATAGGCTTGCCCAGCACCTATACCATCCCGACAGCTTAGTTTGTAGGTACCTACTGTGATAATAATGTTTCTGACGTGTGTACAATCATGTACTATCTTTACAGGTTTTAGTGCTAGACGCAGACTTGGATCTATCTCAGATCACAGAAGAATACAAGAGATGTGAGCATCAAATACTGAGGAAGGTTGATGCTGGCTGTCACCAGATTTCCTGCCAAACTTAGGACAAAGAAACCTATTTCAACTACTTTAATCACAATTTCAAAACATGTGTTGAGTGCACGAAAGAGAACAGTAATAAGAATAAGAAAATCACTATTTCTCCTCATCAAATGAGGATTTTATATTTTTAGCATGGTCTTAACTGAGCTCATAAGATTTTGACTTTTCTAGACTTTAAATAGATAATTTTATTTTTACTTTAGTAACTTGACCTACCTGCTTAAAAGATGACTTTACCTACATTTGTACCAAGTGATTTTTAGTTTTAAAAATAGGTAAAAAGTCTATACTATTTTCTATGATTTATTTTATAATATTTTAAGGACCTATTAATGTTAGTATAAATGTAACCAGTATCGAAGGAAGAATTTAATTAGTTATGTATTAGTTGTGTTTTGCTATTGTTATATGTTGTGTACTTAATTATCCTTAATCTGTAGCGTTAGAGCAGATATTACAAAAAATCTAAAAAAGACAAAAATACAGTATTTCCAAATTATGCATTGGTATTTCATATTTATCTTTCTTTGATTCTTCTGTACTTGTACTATCTTACAGTAAAGAATAACCAAGTTAAGTATTTATTTATTATAAAGACGTCGAACAAAGAAAACACGATAATAGCAAACATGTAACTAACAAACCGTCTTAAAAATATACATATGTCCCTCCAGTTCAAAGTAGATCTTATTTTATAATGTTTGTGTCAGAAATCACAAGTGCTGCAACCGAAGACGAGTTGAACAACAATCTGTACCGCCAGTCTCAAGGCAAATCTATCTCCGGGCCTGTCATATGGATCATTTGGAAACCCATGGTGAGTAGGTACGAAACTTTAGCGCTGACCGTTATTGCGCAGAGTAAAAATTAAGGTACCTGAGGGGGGGCCAGCGGGACGAAGGGTGGGAGTCACCAATACAGTTCAGCCGCCGTAATTTGGCGGGCCTGAAGTCAGCCGTATATGAGTAATTAGCCAATGACTGACGGCAGATTCGCCAAACGGCTAACTTCAGGGGCTCAATTCTAGACCAGTGACTTTTTTGTCACGGTAGATATTATATCACAAGAACTGTCAGTTTCTTTAGTGAATTTGACAGTTCTTGTGATATATATCTACCGTGACAAAAAAGTCACTGGTCTAGAATTGAGCCCCAGGTCGGCCAAATTACGCCGGCTGAACTGTACCAATGTCACGGTATTGTTTAATGTAGCAGTACTAACTAGTAAAAATCCCACCATTTCATAAACTATAGAGGCCTATGCCCAATAGTGGACACATTAAGGAACCGTATTCAGAAACAGTGCTTGAGTCTTGAGTCGAACCTAAAGCATAGATTTTTTGACAGTACTCCATTAAAAAGTGTCAAATCTATGCCTCAGACTCAAGCAGTGTTTTTGAATACGGCCCTTAGACTGATAGAGATAAACCAGTCTAAAAATGCACGTCCCTCCACCAAGTTTTCTTGACGTTGACTCACAGCAAAGTACCAACTTCAAAATTATCCTTGTGCTGTAAGTTATAAAGAACAATTTCCTTTGACTGACTAAAATAGTGGGGATTGAAGGATCTCTACTAATGATGATTTTGACTCTGTGATTCTAAGCTTAGTGCCTGTCTCACCAGCAAGCAAACCCAACCATGCTATTACAGGATGGTGACACGTGGAGGTTCAGCATCCGGAGTACAGAGCGTGCTCGGTACGAGACGAGTACAGAGATGACGTCATACCCCAACCCTCACCTCCGCGCTGGGTTCCTAGCGGTGCAGTTGGCTATCAGCCAGGCTATAGTAGAGCATGCTGCTGTACAAACTCCCAACTATGAGGCAAGTTACTTGTACTATCCGGGTTCCTAGCGGTGCAGTTGGCTATCAGCCAGGCTATAGTGGAGCATGCTGCTGTACAAACTCCTTACTATGAGGCAAGTTACTTGTACTATCCGGGTTCCTAGCGGTGCAGTTGGCTATCAGCCAGGCTATAGTGGAGCATGCTGCTGTACAAACTCCTAACTATGAGGCAAGTTACTTGTACTATCCGGGTTCCTAGCGGTGCAGTTGGCTATCAGCCAGGCTATAGTGGAGCATGCTGCTGTACAAACTCCTAACTATGAGGCAAGTTACTTGTACTATCCGGGTTCCTAGCGGTGCAGTTGGCTATCAGCCAGGCTATAGTAGAGCATGCTGCTGTACAAACTCCCAACTATGAGGCAAGTTACTTGTACTACGAAATTCTGAATAAAACGTGCGCGTTGAAGTCTTTTGTATCGCGCTACGCTGGCTACGCAAAAAGTTTCATAGACGTAGGAGGTTAGTTAGTCAAAAAAGCCATTGATAATGATGATGGTGAAGTTTTGAGTTTTGTTAAGATTTTGGACATAATTTGACTGTAATTTGGAATATTCACATCTCAATTTTTATCTTGTTAATTTCAATGTAAGCGTATAATTATAATTATGTATGCAATTTTTCTAGCATTTGGGCGTTTTGGCACAAGCTATAAGCTCAAATAATATTTTGTCTAAATACAGAATAATACGTCAAATATAAACTTCTATAGTGAATATTTGCCATTGGGATTGTTAATAAAGTCGATCCTAAACTTGATCGATCCCAATCCAGTTAAATACAAATTTTCAACAAATTAGGCCTCTTGAAACCAAATCAGATTGGGAATCGTCCATTAGTACTACTGGAGCGAAACTTGTCAATACTCTATTTTAAAACCAAACCATGTTATTTATTTGCAAGGAAACAGACGGAGTTATTTTAAGTTATTTGTCAGATTGATTAGTGATAAGTTCATCACAAGCCGTGGACAGAATATTAATTCTTTATGTGTGTGTACAAACAAATTAATTCACATATCAAAGTATTATTTCAAGGTTTATCTAAAATTAAAAGCAGTTTATTTGCAACCGTACAATCTACGCAGAATTTAAAGTTGATAAATAGAACACTAGAGAAAAAAATTGTTGCAAAAAGAGTTGCCGAAACCAGGGATCGAACCAGGGACCTTTAGATCTTCAGTCTAACGCTCTCCCAACTGAGCTATTTCGGCGGTAGCTGCCAATATGAAATTACCTGTTTTATTCTATAGCGTAAAATATATCAACATTGCGAGGTTAAGATCCTTGACTTTTGATTGATTGATTGATGATGATAATACTGAATATAATAATATTTACCTGCATATTTTTGGTCGATTAGATAATATGCCATAATATATGATGTTTTGTTTAATATTCACTTCATCATTATCAGCCTGCAGAAGTCATAGGCCAGGCCATACATTTCCAGGAATAACGATTCCTTCTCCATCCACCGACTTCCCGGGACTTTCTACGTTTCGTTCGTGGTAGCTATTTGAGAACATTTACGAAACAAATGAAACCTTTACGTGATTGATTACCTAGAAGGTTAGTTCTGTTTTCCTTAGTCTATGGTTGTGCTTAGGTTGTTTGGAAGAAATCGCTTTGCATAATGTATATATTATAATACGACTGCCCATTATACATTTAAGTAATAGGTAAAAAAAATGTTAAATCCTATTTTTATTCGTTTGTAACAATAAAGAGTTTTCAATCTATCTATCTGTCTGAATTTATTTTTGTAGATAAGTCTGGTATCGATGCCGGTGTCCCCGTTGATGCGAGAGTCGCGAGTGAGACAGACTCTGTCTAGCATCCTGCTCTGTTTCACCCTGGCCCTCATACCGCCTGTGTTGGAGACTGTGGCGCTGGTCGTGCATGAAACACAGAGTAGATACAAGGTTTGTAGAATATATACTAACGGTTTTAATGATGCTTTGCAATTAGTATTATTATTATGCTCATATAAAATATTATGATACTTTCAATATAAAAGTTTTTCCCATGTGCGTATTTCTCATCATTTCAATTTACTGTAAAATTTGTTAATCCAGGTTACAATAAAAAATAGCGAATTTAATTTAGTAGGTATTATACTTAATTAATAAACAAAAAAGAATTTCAAGTAGACTTAAAAGAGATTTTTTTCGTGGACTTGACGCATTCGTTTTTGAACTTTTTAGATTTTGCTACATGCCGGTTTCCTCACGATGTTCTCATTTACCGTATGAGAGTACTGGCATATATTTTTTTCCATCCAGATTTGAACCCACGACCTTAGGATCGGAAAATGGGGCTGCTACCACTAGACCACCAGTGCTCTCACTGCATGGTGGGTTCTGCTCGATCAGATTGAATTCGTTTCGCCTACGTGTCTCTCTCTTTTGTATGGAGAAAAATTGAGACAGCAAGAATACGTTACGTAGAAACAATCAAAACTAATTGTTGTCTCATCATTTCTCCATATAAAAGAGAGAGACAATTAGGCGAAACGAATTGTTCAAACTGATCGTGTAAAACTCAGACTAGGAGTAGGCTTTTCGATGTATAAAACTAGTGGAATACATTTCTTATTAGGTACACATCGGATGTGTTTATTTTCAGAGGGCACTACGCATCCGAGGCGTGGACTACTCGACCATGTACCTCGGTTGGCTAGTCTACTCGTTTCTGACCGCGCTGCCTATCTGTCTGCTCGCCTCAGTCACTCTAATCCTCATCTTCCGCTGGATCCACCTGGTGTTTGCACTGGTGCTGATGATGGCCTATATGTCGGTGATGATCATGGTCGCGTTTATCATGGCCATGTTTCATAGCAAAGGTTGGTCTTTGACCTCACCTCATAGATTTGTTTCTGCACTGCCTTTTATCCATCAACTTGAAGTCAATCTCAATTTAAGCTTAACATTCGTTGTAAGTATTTCGTATTTTCATTTGTTTATTTTGTGTTTAACTTTGTTACTATTTTATTTTTGTATTTTCTATAGGTATTTATTACATACCTACTAAGGTAAGTAAGTTAAGTTAGTTAGTTAAGTTAAAGAGGGCATCCAACAGAGAAATCACATAATAATTAGTGTAAGGTAGTCCTTACACTAATTATTATGTGATTTCTCTGTTGGATGCCCTAAATAAATAAAATAAAACTTTCAAACCAAAACATAGCAATGCTACGTGTTGGTACTTAGTACTTCCCCGGATGAGACTCTCACAAAGAGCTCTACTACTAAAGTCACTTGGCTGATAGAACTAATAAGTACTTTTTACCTATCTTGTGCCTACAGTGGCACAAGATAGGTAAGTACTTATTAGTTACCATTCCTTTTTATAGGCATCCAGTTCATCTTACCATCTTAGCCGTGGTCTGCCGCGAGGTCGTTTTCCGTTTTTAATCGTCCAATCTTTTATTGTCATTTCTAAAGTAACCAATCTGATTTATGTTGTTGTAACAAGTGTTCCCAATTCCTAGCAAAATATTACATAGGAATTCTGCCTATATTCCAGCGTGGATAGCTTGCATATGGACGGTGCTCTTCACCCTGCTACAGACATACCTGGCCGAGTTACTGTCGTACCATGGGTATGACTCTGAACATGACGCGTTCACATTCCTACTGCAAGTGGTACTGCCTCCGTTAGGACTAGTCCATGCGTTCAACCAGTTCGCTTTGCTGCAGACCGGCCGTGAGTTCAATCTCTTCTCTCTCTTGTCGTGTTACTAGTTCTTTCGATCCAGTGCAGTGTGGTGAAAGGATTTGAAGTGCGTTTCGAAGAAGCTACGTTAGTGCACATGGCAAATGTTTTTGTTGCCTGAGGCTTACGGTGTTACCTAAGCCTCATGAGTCTTTAACTTAAACGGCCCTCATTTCGAAGTAAACCGAAACACAGATCAGCGTCGAGTACAGAACTCGATTTCAATCCCAATCTCAAGCTTTGACTTAATTTTTGACAGGAAGGACAGATTTTTGGTGTTTTGACAGGAAACCCGTTGGATTTCTGTCAAAACTCCAAGCAAATCAATATTAAATAAATAGTGACGATCACTTCTATTATGTTACTGAAACCTTTAGAGCTTACTATTATCGATGACCCACGAGCAGTTGTTAGTTTTCATACTTATCCGACTGTAGTACCTAGTACTACTCCAGATGTTTTTCAGGTGAAAACACTGAAGAGGCAGAATTCCAATCGCTATTCTACAACTTGGGATCATGGAGTGTGCTCATTCTGCTATACTTTATGATTCTAATGCTTATGCAGCGGACCATAGGGGGGGACCAACGCGCTATCGGCGGCCAGGTGTCTTGGAAGTCCATTATATTCAAGACTGCTGAAGTAAGGAATACATTTTAAACTGTCTTGGCTTGTGCAGTAGGCGACGCATTGACTTACTGTAACTACACTTGGGAACTTTAAGCTGGAACCGCTACATCCAAGACATTGTTTTATAACTTCACAGCTCTTCTCAAACTTCTCTGAGCTGCTACTGGACGCCTACGCCGATTAGGATTGATATACCACAATTCATAGTTTACTGCTTAGTAATTGTACAAAAATTTGTGGTGAACAGCCCGCCCTGAAGCGATTCCAGATTAAAGATCGCAAGTGTAGTGTAGTGTAGGTATAAGCTGTAGGTACGCCGCAAATCGTTTATAGTGCAATTTTTTTTCTGTTATTTTTTTTCACTATGCACCGGCAGTCGTGGCACAGTCACGTTCCGACGATTCTCTGTATTGTATGTAGCTTAGTTATGTCTAACCTGATATCTAGCCGACTGTTACCTATACAGTGGTCTAATTGAGCAGGAACCGCCAATGTTTGGTGAAGTTACCGAAGCATAGACAACTCCTGATTCGAACCAATCCGCCTTGCCGCAAAGGTTTGAAGCTGATTGGAATCAGGAGTTGTCTATGCTCTGTAAATACCAAGCTTTGCAGTACGGCTGGATGGATATCAGTGATCCTTTCTCTTCCTCTCAGGATGTCAACAAACTGCATACCATCGAAACTCCATCAGGCAGGGAGCGCGATCCACTGCAAGAAGTGGATGAGCTGGTAGCTAAAGCCATCAGCTTCCGTAACGTGACCAAGGTAACAAGTGCTCCCAAATGCCATTTTAAAGCACTTGTCAATTGTCTGACCAATCGATGAGCGAGAAGCGAATTGATTTGACTGGCCTCTCAGCTCAGTTGGTATTAGCTTCGCCTTCTGTGGGTCGTGGTTTCGATTCCCACCGAGAACATATTATATTTGTGTGGTAAACGTAGATGTTTGTTCTCTGTCTGGGTGTTATATTGTGTTCTGAGTATGTATTTATAAAACAAAAATATATTAGTAGGTATTATGCCGGCTATCTGGTTTCCTGTAACATTGGACTTTGCTTAATTTGAGGCTAGATATTGACAATATTGTTATCTGGATTGTTCACATTATTTATTTATCCCTACCTTGAACCACAGATTAGGAATACGTACATTCTAGACGTTCTGGGCCTCTTTAAGGCTAGAGTGAATAGGTGTCTTCTAGACTGTCCTGCTACATCGTCGCTTACCATCAGGTGAGATTGTGGTCAAAGGATAATCTATTAATTATAAAAAAATAAAGTATAAAGAAACAAAAAAAAATGAAATTCTGTGTTTTACCACCAGAGTATAATGGGAGTCAAAATCCTAAGCGATGTCACCTTAGACATCTACAGAGGAGAGTTCACGATGCTGTTCGCGGAACGTATCCAGGAAAAGATGATTATCACCATAGAGGATTTACTTACAGGTTCTTGAATGCATAGTCATCAAATCCATCAAAAAATTCGCAATAATATCTGGTAATAAATAATGTCTGGTCAGCAGGCGGTCTAGTCTAGTGGCAGCGGTCCTAACTTCCGAGCCTGAGGTCGTGAGCTCAAATCCGATGATGCATTAATTAGCTTTTCTGTTCAAAACAATGTGTGTACTAATGCCAGTGTTATCAAACAGTTCAGGAAAACATCGCTAGGAAACCGGCAATCCAAATTTCAAATCTATTTAACAACTAACAGTAGTCTACTGTAGTATAGACTGCAGTAACAGAGGGCGATCAACTTATAAAGGCTTCCCTTTCAACAGGTTTAACGCACGCAGACAATGGTTCGATTACTGTCCTAGGGCACCAGTTGAAGCCAATGCGGAGCTACATGGCAGTTCCGCATATGATGGGATACTGCCATCGATCCATATTCCTCATAGACGACCTTACTGTCCAGGAACACTTTACATTGTTCTTAGATGTAGGTCACTTTACATACCATTTGCTATACGTTCAAAAACACTGCGACGAATGGTAGAAAAGAGTGGAAGAAGAAAACCTATTATGTTGATTTATAACGCCTGACAAATTTTAGAGTCTCTTGTTACTGTCGCTTTCATATCCACAAATAGACAGCAACAGGTTTAGCAGCCTGCTAAGCTAAATGACTGATACAGGACCATTAACAATTCATACTTTTAATGGTCTTAAAGCAGTCAGCTATCCATATATATATATAGTAGTAAGAGCTCTTGCTTGGAGTTCTGCCGTTTATGTGGTACATCTACCTGATGCTCATCAGGGCATTCTTTAAACTGATGATAAAAGAGTTCAGTTCAAGCCAAAATTGAGAACAACTTCTCTGAAGATTATATTTAGTAGATTCCCAACTAGATGATGTCTGAAGTGTTAATGTTCTCTCAGATCTGCCTGTGGTCGGAGTCGAGGCAATACATCACCGAGTACGGCGTGATCCGCGCTAGGCGCTTAGTCGCGGAATGTGATTTGGAAGGAGTGAGATACGAGCGAGTGCGAGATCTAGACGTTTACTATAGAGCTCAACTGTGCTGGGCCATCGCCATTCTGTTGGAGCCGAAGGTACCTACACATATTATACGCGTTATACCTGTGTAGTCCATCCAAGATCGTGGTGATTGGTATGAGCAAAGAGAGGCCTATATTCAGCAGTGAGAAGTCGAGTTACGGATGACGATGATGACCGACCTAGTAGATACAACGCTACTATTAATTTGAGCTCATAAGAGTTCGTAGTAGTAGTAGTAGAGGCTTTGTATGTGGCTCGTCCGGGGAGGTACTACTACCATATCTATTTCTGCCACCAACCAGCGTCTCTGTATTTCGGTTTTTAGGTTCCGGTAAAATTACATGAGGCTTATCACCGGTATGTCTAAGTTGATGGACGCGTGACAGCGCAACCAGAGAAGCAGAGAAGAGTCTCTCTACCTAGGTAGTTATAATTTCGAGACTTTTATGACAAGAGTGAACAGGTGGATGGCTAAAGTGCCTAAGATATTTCATCCATCTTAGACTGCATGATGATGGATGGCAGGCAAATGCTTAGCTATCGTCATAAAAAACACCATAATTCCGTTTTGCCTTGTCTTTGCAATACATGACTTTTTTTTTCATTCATTTACAGGTTGTCATAATGCCAAATTTTACGGACGTACCAGGCTACGTATCCGTGATCAAAGACAAAATTATGGTATGTAGGCCTCCAGCTATTTTAACACAATAACGATGTAAGTCCCACTGGTCATACCCTACCCACCTGTTTGTCCCACCTGTTGGGACTTTTTTCTTCAGAAATCTCCACTGGCTAAAACTTTGCCTTTCAGCAATACAAAAAGTACCTGACAATAGTGAAGATGTGCTTCTCGAGCATACAGCTGGAGTATGCGGACAGAGTGTTCTTTTTTGATACCAGAATACTGACGTTTGGAGGCACACCGGCTTACATGTTTTTCAAATATGGTAAGCTGTTTTTGGAATAGAATGAAAATCCCACTGCAATTCATTTATTCTCATTAGTTACTTATACACGAATAACATATTATCATCGTTCTTTCCCCCCTTCCCGTGGACCTCTGTAAGCAAATGCATTGATTATAGGAAGGGGTTTGTCTTGTGATCTCATATAAATACCTCTTACCACTAAATAGTCCTCTTTATAAAAGGGTAATTTTTTAAGGTCGTGAATACAGAGTTCGCATGACGCTGCGCTCTGACGGGACTCTCGATGACGATACTACATCTGAACTCCTCGCCCGAGCGACTGAGGCAGGTGCTACTATTCGCGCTCACCTCGGTTCCCTGCTCATTCTGCGCTTACCTGCCAGTCCCACTGATAATGTAGCCAAGTTCGTTGCGGATCTGACGAAGAACGCGAACAAATATGGCATGACGTCTCTGAACATCAGTGTGCCAGATTCAGAAGAGGTCTGTAGAAGGTAATTTGAGCTAGAAATCTATAACTTAATCAAACATCATGGTTACCGCTAAACTTCGTGGCGTTCACCGAGCAAAGGCAATGATTCCAACCAATCAGCCTCAAATCTTTTTTCAAGGGTTGCAGCCAACTGGCTGCACACACCGAGCCGAGCACAGTCAAGTTCTAATTCCAAGCAACTGCTTGGAATTAGAACTTGACTGTGCTTGGACTTCACCAAATTTTCCAGTAAGGCTGCAGTTCCAAGTAGCATTATCGACATTCACGTGTAGTAAATGAAAAACTCTCTGATTCAGGGCTATGACTGAAGCAAGAGCAACATCATACGAGAGTGCCCCTGCATCGCACCAGCTAAGCAAGGATGCCCTAAAGCGCATAGCAGGTAAGCTTTCAACACTCGATGTTACATATTTGTAGCACGACGCCCAGCGTCTCCGTACCTAAAATGAGGCCTTAGGCAATAACGATTTCCTATATTTGTGATTGCAGAGCCAATTCTATGGAAAAGAAAGCATACAGTGTTTTGCAATATAACACAACTGAGAAACATTGGCTGGAAGTATTTCTCTTATTACGTTCACTACAGATTTTTCTTCGTGATAACACTGCTGTCTTCTTTAGCTGCAGGATTAATGATAGGATTGTCATTCTCATTCATGCTGGCTAATTCAGAACGAGACAATGCCGCTAAGAAGCTCCTTCATGGAGAGGTTTTGACTGTGGAATATGCTGATCAAAAGACTACGTTAGTGATACGATTGGACAACTCAAGCGCGGCAATTTCTTTAGCCAATGCGTATGTACTTTCCGAGCCCAATGCAACAGCGAAACAAGTAGATAAGATAATGTACACAGCTATAGCTCGCACGGAGAGTTTAACGGAGTATCTGGTGACGCGCGCCATTGATTCCCCACAGATGTATGTTTACATGTACGCGTATGGCTTAGACGTATATACGAATGCCAATAAGACTTTGGTCGTCCAAGCGTTGTATTCTCCGCTTCATTACGACTACGGGGCCGCAGCTAGATCAATGGCCAGGTCATACACGGCATTGCTGCGCCATTACACCGGGAACTACGGAGCCAGCATCCAACTCACCGACGATCCTTTGGCATTAGACCTCACACCTTGGATGAGATACGCGACTAAACCACCGCTGCTGATCCAATTTCTGCTGATACTGTCCATATCGCATATAACATTAATACCTTCTAAAGAACATGGTCTGGTTCGACACATGCAGAGTCACGCAACGAATTTCTCTCCGGCTCGGTACTGGATCACGCTTTACTTTTGTGATCTCATCTTGTACTGGTTGCTGGTAGGCATAATGACAATGATGATGCTGCTGATAATGTTCACGGTGGCGCCACCTAACCACTTTGATTATAAAGACCTGTTGGTCGTACCGTTTCTGTTGGTCATCTATGGCATTGGTTGTATACCTCAGGCGTATCTCTTCAGCTTAGGACCTCGTGCTGCCCTCAACTCCATGACATTTGTTATTGTCAATATCGTTTTTGGTAAGATAAGATCCATTTTATCTGAAAACCCAGAGTTGGTGTGGGTGGATGAAACATTAATTTTAATCACCATTTCAGGTGAAACCACAATCTTGGCGAGAATCTTATATGGACATACACTTGACTTCACACTTCTGTTCATGAGCCTTTCACCACAATTTAACATGGCGTATGCTCTAGTGAAGGTCAAACAAGTATTCCTTTACAATAGCGAATGCCTCATTTTTAGATCACAGAATCTATGCTCAGCCAAAACTCTGCACAAATGCTGTAGTAAGTAACTTAGTATACCAGAGCATTTTTCATAACACAGTATAACTCTTCTGTGATAATTTGCTCAATAGGTACTCGTAGTAGTTCCTCTCGAACTGATATAACAAGTCGTATATTGGTTAAATAAATAATTGTCCTGATTGCATCTTATGACGGTTTTTTCCATAATCTTGCTGATTAAATTGCAGCAAAATGTGGGGTACTTCAAAAATGCTTCTTCAAAAAGAACTACTTATCTCGTATCCTCAATCAAGTGATTGCTTTGTCGACGACAGCAATTGTATTCATGGGTATACTTCTTCTGATTGAGTACAAGGTCATACAGCGGATGTGGAAACTGTTGGTTTCTAGATGGATCATTTCACAGAAGCCAGCCACAGAGATATTGAAACCAGGAGCCGCAAGGGAGAAAAAAGATGTTCTCGATAAAATACAGCATGCTAAGAGTAAACGAAGTATGAACCTACTACCTAAATCATAAAAAAACCTACCTAGGTTAGGTACTCATCAAAATAAAAGAGCTCATGTTTAAAACTTTTTAGGAGAGAAAATTGACACCTTCGGCGAATACCTTTTAGTTGAAAACCTGACTAAGAAGGATTTGGGTGTTTACACAGTCCATGATGTTTACCTAGGCCTGGGTAAAGGGGAAGCGTTGGCTCTGTCAGGGTTGAAGAGGCATGGGCGGCTAGAACTGTGCGAGATGCTGGCAGGGCTGCATATGGCTAGTGAAGGGAGTGCATGGTGCATGTCTAAATGGATGCAGGCTACGCAGCCTCATATGGTAAAATTACATTGAGCATTCATGAGGTTATTAGACGCAGGCAGAATTCTACAAATCCTAACAATGCAATTTGCTTTTCACCAGTATGCCCGACAAATATCATTCAGTTGCGAACGTCAGCCTCTGCCGTCGTGGATGACAGTCTACGACGCACTAGAACTGATTGCATTGCTACGAGGAGTGCCCAAAAAGCACGTCAAGACAGAACTTAGGAACTATATTGAGGCATTGGGTGAGTTGTCTGAAGTGATAACTGAATAAATAATGGAATTGGTGAAGTATTTAAATGGATTTAACAGGTATTATTTATCGCGATTACTTTTTTTATATATTTCCCGACGTTTCGACCGTGTTACAACAGCCTTGGTCGCGGACAGGCCGGAGTGAAGGCCCTCACGTGATTTTTAGAACTAGAAATATCCGCTTTCAATAACACGCACACCACACTAACTGTATCCACCCACTACGATGATCTTTGTTTTGGTGATTTAAATCTTTGTGTTTCTTTAGAGCTCCACGACAAAGCTGATACGTTGATCTGCCGTATGTCGCATTACGACCGCACGCGACTTCACTTCGCAGCCGCATTGGTAGGGGCACCGCCTGTGATTGTCTTGGATGAGTGCACAGCTTACCAAAAGTTCTCAGTGAGAAGAGCTATGTATTACATACTGTACCATATGAGGAAGCAGGGACATGCTGTGTTCATGAGTTCTAGCAGGTATGAAAGTACCTATTACGAATTCATCATCATCATCATCCACAGCCCGACTTCACCCACTGCTGGGTATAGGCCTCTCTCTGTATGTGCCACTGTTGCCGGTCTTGTGCCAATCCCATCCAGATCTTGCCTGCGATGAATACGAAAATAAAAAATAATATAATTCGTAATATTATATTACGAATTATACTCCACCAAAAGGATATTCTTTGGTTAAAATCGCATTGCTTTCTTTTCTATGGAATTTTACAATCCTCTGCTAAAACCATCAAGCAGCTCTGTTGGTCAACTATACTGCCACCACAGAACACGATTAATCAAGAGTCGATAAAAAAAACGAGGTAACGCGAACTTAGTTCGTGGGATACAATATAGATGGCGTTGATTATGTTTTTAAATGCAAAAAGACTACCGGTCTCGGGGTTTAAACCAGGGTTCAAACCCCGAGTTCCATAAATTGATACCGAGAAAACGAGACGTTGATTGACTGCGCACCGGAGGAGCTAAGTTATATAACAAAAAAAGCAGCCAAGTGCGAGTCGGACTCGCCCATGAAGGGTTCCGTAGCATCAATTAACATAATATAAAGGTTTTTGTAGTTCGTCGAAAGGTAAATTGCGGTTTACGATTTATGACGTATAAAAAAAAAACTACTGAGTAGATCTCGTTCAAACCAAATATCGTTGGAAGTTTGCATAGTAATGTACAACATATATTTTTTTTGGATTTATCATTCTCTTATTTTAGAAGTTAGAGGGGGGGGCCCAACTTTTTTCCACTTTGGAAGTGTCTCTCGCGCAAACTATTCAGTTTAGAAAAAAAACTATATTAGAAACCTCAACATCATTTTAGAAGACCTATCCATAGATACCCCACACGTATGGTTCCATGAAAAAAAATTTTTTGAGTTTCAGTTTCAAGTATGGGGACCCCCAAAATTTATAGTTTTAGAAAAAAACTATATTAGAAACCTCAACATAACTTTTAAAGACCTATCCATAGATACCCCACACGTATGGGTTCGATGAAAAAAACATTTTTGAGTTTCAGTTTCAAGTATGGGGACCCCCAAAATTTATAGTTTTTTTTCTATTTTTGTGTAAAAACCTAAATGCGGTTCGCAGAATACATCTACTCACCAAGTTTCATCAGTCTAGCTCTTATGGTTTCGGAGAAAAATGGCTGTGACTCGGCCGGACAGACGGACAGACAGACAGACAGACATGACGAATCTATAAGGGTTCCGTTTTTGCCATTTGGCTACGGAACCCTAAAAACTATCGATCACTCCCAAAAGCATTACTTATTCGCCTTCTCGCTCACCACTTGTAACCCCTTTGTAAGTAGCCCCCACTCCCCAGCGACAGTCGACAGGACCTGACAGTTATGCATTGCAAGAATCCTTTCCCACTACAGGATTCTGAGAGGGCAGATAACACCTTGCCTTTAGTTTCGGTTCTGCCAGCAGGCTGCAATTCTTGTTTCTAGTGTGGAAAGCCACATGCCAGTAACCAACCGTCTTGCCATTATTCTCGACGGTTGCATCTACGATGTCGATACGGTGGACAACATCGTAGGACGGTACAGCAACAAAGGCTTTACAGTTGTGCTGCATCTCAAAGACGAGGTCAATGTCACCAAGATGTTTGCGCGGCATTTCAAGAAGTTTGTCATCAATGATACAAGAGAGGTAACTTCTTTATTCTTCTTCAATCGTGTCAATGGTACACACTAGATAATTCTCGAGTAGTATTTTGCCACCTCTACTGCATTGCCTGTGGCGTTGGCAAGGTCATCCATTGTGCAGATGTTTGGGCACAATGGACAGGTCAGTAGATGCGGCATTGACTGGATCTGAGCTCCGCAGTCACAGCCAGTCAAGGAGGGGTCCCTCATTCCCCACTTGCAGAGGTTTTCTCTACAGCGGCCGACTTGGGTCCGGAGTCTTCTTTATTTATTCGCTTCTTCATAATCAGCAAATGGAGTTCGAGTTGCTAGTTCCAGCGTCGGACTGGCCTTAAAGGCATTTGCCACCCTGGCCCTATAATTAGAGAGAAATGAAATAGATTAATGCTTGCCTCGGGCCCCGGGCCAGGGCTGTAGCTAGATTCGAATTTGAGGTAGGGCAGCATTGGTTACCTACTGGTAGGGCGAAAGAAAAAAATATCATAATCTAAGTAAAAAAATATCTGCCTTCGAAGCCCGGGCTATACATACGTAGACAAATAATTTCTGTTATTTTATAAAAAAAAACAAAATCTTTGTTTTATTTATTTTTAAGGTAGGGCATTGCCCCACAATGCCCCCCCCCTAGCTACAGTCGTGCCCCGGGCTTATGGTCAGCCACCCGGACCCTTCCGGCCCAGTTGATCCTGGCTAGTTCTGACAATATGTGGCTATATGCCAAATGTAGTTGTACGTAGGTAAACTTATCTTTGACTTTTTCTAAAGCATCTCAAAGAGACTGGACGGGAGTGAATCTTTTTTACTTACCTTAGTACTTTAGCAGTATCGAACAGCGTAGTCCAGATTGTTGTCAACTAGATCCTTGTTAGGACCCTTCCTACTTAAGGTTGTTCGATTCCGATACAAACTGAATTTACACAACTATGGGCAGACAAAGTATAAATGTACACTGAAATAGCTGTAATAGAATTTTACAGTGGTCTTTATTGCCGGCCAGTTATATAAAGTTGGAGAAAACTGTAGGATAACAGAAATATTAATAAAAAACCAAAAAAGTAATTTTTTCGTCATTCTTTCTAACGGGTACTAGCTTTTAGCATGGAGTCAATTTTGTACTTACATCACTGTTTCAAAATAGACGTAAAAGTCTGCTAGTTCTTTTTCTGAAGCCCCGACTGCCACTCCAACTTTATATAACTGGCCGGTAATAAGGACCACTGTAAAAGCCTATTACAGCTATTTCAGTGTACATTAATACTTTATTCGCCCATAGTTGTGTAAATTAAGTTTGTATGGAAATCGTACCCCCTTAATGTCTGTTTTACACTACAGGTGCTGGTAAATGTCCAAGTTCTAGACGCAGACCTGACCTGGGCGACTGTCTTCCAGAAGATGGAAGACCTCAAAGCACATAACCAACAAGTGTACTCTTATATCGTCACAGTAATCGCCATAGATTATATTTACAACTCCATTCTTCTTAACGAAAGCGGAAAGAAAACTTCAGGACATTTCGTCTCGGGGATCATAAAAAAGACCCACACTGTCAAATTTAAGCCAAGCAAAGAAAAGCTTGCAGAACTGATGCCTTTTGAGCAGAAGTATGATATTACTAAGTTGACGGAATTGCCTTGGTCGGTAATTTTTCATAGGTGAAGTTTAAAAATTTCATGTATTGTGTTAGTAAGCTCCAATTATGTTAGTTTTCACTCAAATAAATATTATACCTACAGAGCTATTTATATTTCTTGACAATACAGAAAGTATACAAAGATATGCATCAGACTATAAACTGCTAGCTTGTATGTCCTTGCAATAAGCATAATTTTTCTTTGTTTTTAGGTAACTTGCGCTGTATCCTTGTGTACATTCCATATATACTATACATAAGAGCCCATTATTAGTTAAGAAATTTAATCTTGAACACAGGTGCATTTATGAATAAAAGTTAGTCAAAGTGATATTGAACCTTCACCATTTATTGTGCCTTATTATGACTAGCAAGTACACCTAATAATACTGAATAGCAAACATTAAACTAAATATTATGAGGTAGTAGGTAGGTAGTACATACGTACAGTCAGCGTCAGAAGTAGATTGGCATTTCTGGTTTGTATAAGTCAAGTGTTTCAAACCAGCTCACTTTAGATTGAGGTTTTGAAATTTATTTTAAGATCCGCTTTGAGCCAGATGTTAAGTGGTAACCATCGCCTAATTCTAATCAATTCTAATTGTGTTGGGGGAATAAGATCTGCACTGACGTCCCGCGATGGGGTGTATTGTGCATTGTCCCCCTGCTAAACCTTACCCCAGCCAGCCCAACTCCTTAAAATAGCGGAGTAGGACTTTGAGTTGGTGGCAGCAATGTTCTAGTTGACCCAATGGTGACTCAGATGTGGATGTGGACCATCAACCATTGCCTATTAACAAAGCATTGTTTCATAGGTTACGCACATCAGGAATGTGCTCTAAGATGCATTTTATTATATTAAATCTAGTTTTGATGCTGACTGTACTACCTACTGATTTATTTTTAATCACCTGCTTGACTGACTAACTGGAGTTTAATCAAGAAACATTTAAAGTCAAAAGGCATGATTTTGTCTATTGCAAGCCAATGGACAAAATGTGCGCACATACAATAACTAGGGTCAGGTGAATAAAAATCAACCCCCAGATACCAAGCTTACAACAATGGTTATTTTTTATAGCGATTTGAGATACATGATGAGGAACTACAATAATTTAGGATGGCATAAGCACTATTAGTTACAAACTTTTTAAAAATTGCTGTTTCCAAATGCTTTGCAATCCTACCCAATGAGAAAGTGTTGAGCATATTTACCTTAAAATATTTCTGGTTATGATTCCACACAGATGCACCCAGTGTATTAAGCTTTAGTGAGAAGTGAGATCAAGCTTCTTAGCGTGATGTGCTTGCATGACCCATCAGTAGGTGCAAGTCTAATGCAGTGTGGTATGAGATCGATGCAACTCATTAGATGAGCCTCTAGCCTGCGCCATGATATTCTCAATCCTATTCGTTGTCTCTCGAACCATGGAGAACTCGGACAAATCAGGCAAGTCCAACACAATATGAGCAGAGAGACGTTTGTAAACTGAATTAGTATCCTTTTTATTTCGCCTAGTTTCTTCATATTTTAGTTGCTGTTTCAAAAATATTGATTGCTTTAACATTTCTTGGATGTTTTTGAAGCTGGTTGCTGCTCCGTCCATGGATTTTACAGCGCTGGAAAACAGAATGCTTTTATCATCTCTTTAAAGATCTTTGTACAAAGGTACAAAACATTTTATCAGCTATCTCTAGTATTGGTACTAGAGATAGCACAAGCTTTGCTTAGTTTAGGGCTAGATAGTGCTGTATGTGTTTAATAAAATGTGTATTTAAAATATTTATATTGAATAATGTTTATACAACCACTCCACCAATTTCGATGAAATTTGGAACAAATGTAGACTGTAACCTAGATTAACATATCAGTTACTTTTTATCCTGAATAAAAAACAGGAACTGGGAACATTGAGTTACTATGTACTGTGTACCAGAGAAGCTATTCGGAACAAAAGTCTTTTCCATTTTTAACAAGTTAAACTTAGGTTGTCTACAGCGCTTTACGTGGTTAGATCGTCTAACCAAGCCAAATATATGCAGAGATTAGACACACATTAGACAGAGAGATTAGAGATGTGCCGTCTATACTTAAAAGTTTATGACTGGGAAAAAACTCCAGAACTGGCAGCTGCTGCTTTAAAATACTAAAATATCTACCTAAGAGCATATTCCACGTCGTAGCACCTGCCTTGCAGTTCATGCTGCAGCTTTGTGACCTCGACGCGTCGCTCCACTATCGGAGGCAGGGCTTTCCTCACGTGCTCCTGCAGTCGGTACAGCGCGAGAGACGGCTCGTTCGCCACTATGTGCATATTCTCGGATATACGCTCGGCAGCTGAAATAATTTATACATCCAGTTTTAGTGCCTGGGTACGATAAGGTATTTTGTCTCTGTTAACATTAAACAAGTCTACCTTTTTTTGCTTTTGACTCCAGTTCCTGGTCCCCTTGGTGAACAAACGCCATAATCTAGTTGAAAAGTGTATCAGCCAGCTGACCTATTTGTTCACTTCACACGCACTCACGCAATGTAATATAATTATGATCTTTCTTGGCTTTTTTCTATTCTTATTCTATCACAAAAAACAACCTAACCAAAAAAACAACTTTTCAAAAATAAAGAAAGGGCAAGTTCACTTCTTCTTCTTTTTTGGCTACTGCGACTTTATGCCACAATTCTGCCAGTGTCCGTTTCATGCTAGTGTCATAAACTTAAGATGGAGTAGAGTAATAAGAACATGGCCGGTATTATGTTACAGAAAGTCGAACATAAATTAGAAAATAAAAACCAAAATGATTTCTCCAAACAAAAACTTACTAAACCACAAATAACTATTTATAACATTTAACTGGCAAAAAACTACATTGATAAATATAATACATAGGTAGGTACATAAATATTTACAGTTTTATTTTATTTACAGCAATAAATTTACATAAAATAAAGTTAATAGGAGGGGAAAAGATGAAAGATAAAATACATTTAAAGGAAGTAGGACGGGGAATCATAGCGGGAAGAATATCGTAAAGGGAGCGGGGAAGTTTTGGACAGCTGAAAAATATGTGGTCCACGTTTCCTTCGTCCAGACCACACTCACACATTGAGTGATCCCTAATCCTTAGTTTGGCTAAAAATACAGGAGTACACGCATGGCCTAGCCTAAGACGACAAATTGTAGAGGTGGTAACAGCTTCTCGACACTCAAATCATTTAGTGCTGCCAATGTCAAACTGACTGTAATATGACATTGACCTACTTTCGTTGATTCACTGTGGTGTGATAGTAGGGTTTTGCCTTTTTAGTAATGCCAGCATTGACCACCAAAAATCTACCAAAGTAATCCTACCAAAAAAAATACAGCCATTCCATTCATTAATGCTTCCTTCCAGCTATAATACAAAGCTTGGCTTGCACTGGCTTGCACAAAACAAAAGTACGCATTTCAGGTTATATTTTGATTAAGTTGATATTTTGTTTTTGATACTTCATTATCTACATTAAAAAAATATATTATATACGTAGTAAGTAGGTACTTACATACCTACTTGTGATTGTGAAAAGTTGAGCATATTCACCGGGTTGGCTTTAGCGATTTGCTACGCGCGGAGGAGGGGAAAAAGGGTCAATGTTGAATTGGTTTGGGTCCCTGATTATAACGCTATCATTAATATTACTTGGAATTGCATATTTTTCGAGAAATTCGTGAAATAATTTTCTAACATTAAAACAGTTTTATAGCGAAAACGGAACGTTAAAATGGCTGATTGACAACCAAATCTGTTCCACATAATAGTCTATGGTGCAAAATGACGAACAGCAATGGCAAAACGGAACGTAAAAAAAAAAAGTGTCAGTGTCATTCGTTTGTTCTGTGCATTCCGTTTCTCTTCGAGTTGCGTGAATGTGCTCCCGTGTTCCGTGTTTCGTGGTTTTTCTACACAGAGCACCTCGACTTGAGTCAGTTAGGTTGGAAATGTGTGACAAAACCGACACAGAGCACCCCGACTCCACGTAGTCTTGAGGTCCCTACCCCTAGAGTGTATATACAAATCGTGAAGCCAGACGCTCGCGAGGAGGTCCTGAGTTGAGCTAGCCCGCGATGCCGAGTGGAGCGAAGGGGGGAGGTGGCGAGCGAAGCGAGCCGGCGACCTCCTAAGTGGAGCGAAGGTTGAGCGGGTGAAGCGACGCTCAGGGCTCCTCGCGAGTGTTCTGGCTGAGCCATTGCAGATTCAAACTCGGGGCACCCCGATTTAAGTCACAAAAGTAACAGTAGGTTGTTAGGTTTTTTTTTTTTTTTTTTCATACCTACTTAATTTCAAGAATGGTGCATGGCAGTGCAGAGAGGACCCCTCCCCCGTCCCTCTTCCTCTCTAACAATACTAAAGCCAACCTAAATTTTAACTTTACTACGCCTTTCAAGTGACTGTAAAGTGTTTTGAGGTTAGGTTACATTAATCGGTTTTTCTCAGGAATGGTGCATCAGCAAGTAATGCCGGTGGTACCAGGGGGCAGGGGGACCCCCCCCCCTCCTCCCCCCCCCCCACCCCTCCCGTGTTTTCCCGTAGCAAATCTCTAAATTTTTACCAAGTAGGTATTTTGTGAATGTTTTATCTGTGTTACTCTGCGCAGCTCTCCTATCTGTTTGTTATCTGAAGTTGTTATCTCGAATCCTAACTTATTGTATTAAAATCAATGTCACTAGGTTTGAGTCTAACATAAGAAATTAATGCTTCGTAAGTACACCTAGTTCAACGATCAATGACAGTGGATTAAACTGGGAATATTAAGAAAATTGTTAAGAAAAATTAGTGAAGCAAACACAATAATGGTTAGTACCTACCTACGCATCTATTCTGGATATGAAAAATACATTATAGGTAATTATGTACTCCATATTTTATGTATTTCAGGACTCCAGGGTTATGAATACGTTTTTGGGTGCCTGCTTGAATATTATGTTCCCAATAAAAATGTTGTTGCGTTTATATTCATTCTGTATTTTGATGATTGACATTGCCTGGGTTATGATTAACGCAGTGTGTGCAGTGTTTCAAGCTGGCTATGAACTTTGCAGACCACCACCGATGAAGTCAGTGAGCAAGGAAAATGCTTTGGTGAGCCATTTTTATTAAACATTTACCTATGATATCTTCTTTACCTTACAGAAAGTAGGTATTGTGTTTACTTCACTAATGTTAAAGTAATGTTTATAAGCTGCTAAATTAAATCGTACTTACTACCTTGATAATAAAGTACCTTTTTCTAAACCTTCAGGTTATTGGTTCTGGTCGTGGAGTCGGCAGAGAAATAGCCATTCAGCTAGCAGATCTAGGTGCAATTGTACTATGTGTTGATCAAAACAGAGTCAATAACGAAGATACAGTAGATTGCATCAAACGCCGTGGCGGCAAAGCAACGGTGTATACGTGTGATATAACAAAGAAAGAAAATGTACAAACACTTGCTGCTCAAGTTAAAAAAGAAGTGGGATTTGTAAGCATGCTGTTCTACTGCTGTGGGATTCCTAGTCCAAGGTCTTTGCTAACACAACCACCCCAGGACATACATGTTACACTGGATCTTACATTGACTTCATATTTTTGGGTAAAGCTTTTTTTATAATTTGTATTGATACATTCAGCAACAAAAATAAGCCGATAATTTCAGTTATTATATTGCGATGTTTCACTGGATATACAAAATAAATAGGTACTTTGATTGTCAAGTAGATATAACTCAAGGGAAGTAATGGTTATTCTGTAGAAAGAAACCAAATTATATATAGCTGTATCCTACTGTACGTGTGATATTCTGCTAGTGACATAAGTAGGCAATATAAGTGTGCGTAACAACACTCATTTCATTATTGATAAGCTCTTATCTCAGAATTAAGTCTGCTCAATTACGATTTATTGATCCATGATAGGTGGGTAATTCGATTATAATACTTTTTGCAGCTGATCGATCACTTTTTGCCTGACATGAAAGCCAATAACCATGGTCACGTGGTAGCCCTCACATCAGTGGCTGGACTGAGCTACATGAAAGACCAAATGCCACTCAGTGTAGCACAGTTTGCAGTCCAGGGTCTGGCTGAGAGCCTGATGGAAGATCTCAGGGTCAACAAAATAGATGGAGTACATGTGACCCTCACTCATATTTACCCGTTCATTGTTAGTGATGAAATGCCAGATCTAGTGAGGCTTAGGTATGTTTGAATGAGTACCTGCTCTTTTTTTTAATATTGGTATCTTTAACTTTAGACATTAATCACAGTTGGTGACGCAGAGCACTTGTAGTGTAATACTTCTAGTACTTATTTGAGTGGGTCGGTACGTACAAGGAAACAGGAAAAATATATACCATTCATCTTCAAAATTATCAGTCATGGAATTACCAAACTGCATTATTTTCAACGTAGAGGGAGGTCCAGCAGTGGACTTCTGCAGGCTGATAATGAACCGTTACTCTAGTATTCTCGAGCTCGAAGAACAGACAGCCATAGGGGTTCAGTTCATGGATGACATTCCAGAACCCTTCGTAATGAAGGATGCCTCCCCCGCCCGATGTACTGATGATATTGAAAGATTGTGTGAATAGATGACTCTGGTATTATTCTGCCTGCAGTCGTCCTCGTATATGAAAGGTCCCTTGCATCCCCTGCATTTTATTTTTGCATGTCTCTATGGTAGAATAATGTTGATTCAAGTAAAATCTTTAATATCTTGCCTAAATGTAATTCAGCAGATAATATTCTTTGACTTTGCATCACTTTCAATGAATCACGCAACGGGTTTTAATGTGCCAGCCAAAGATTGGCGATGGTAACGACCTTATACCTACCATGTATTTTCCACATTGAAGGGTATATGGGAATTACTTAGCAGCAATGCTTAGGCTGGTGACGGTGACGATTACTCTCAACTAGCTATTGTTTCCAGAATCCCAAGTTATTTTGGCACAATAACTCCAGTGGAGGCAGCACGGTCTATTCTTGAAAGCGTCCGGCGTAACTTCCCTGAAGCTTCGGTCCCTAAGCACTTGCTGTGCCTAGGGCACCTGCTAAGAGTTCTACCACGGAAAGCCACTATGCTAATTCGAGATTTACTGGACACTGGTGTTGATTTTGCTTAGTGAAAAACTTCTTTCGATATGAACGAGATTGCACTCATAGGTAATGTATTTTGAAAATAGGGTAATATTAACTAAGTCGGCTCAAGTAAAGTATGATTAGAACTACACAAAGACTGAAATTTTATATCAAAAATAAATCATTTTATCAAAGATGTTTTCTTTAATTTGTAATTAGTACCTACCTATGCTGCAGGTAGGTATGCATGCTTACAAAAATGTCAATGGTAATAATTATTGTCAACAACACCACATTAATAAGTAATTTTTGAATGTTCAGCGTTTGATCTAACAATTTATCATGGAATTATGACTTATCAAGTCGGTTACTTACTTTTTTCGGTTAGATGCATAATATTTTTATTTCGAGTTCTCAAGAAAAAAGAACAAATTATAAAACAGTATACCTACATAAAATATTGCAAGTCATCATCATCATCATCAACTATACTTGGTTATGTACTAAACTTAATAATATATTTTTTTAAATACACACGTTCAATTTGTTCAATCCATAATACTATGTGGATAGGCTTGCATTGCATGCAACCGTATTGCAACACTGGCAACTGAATGTCAAATTTCTACCATCGAATGAAGCGCCATCTGTCAAAGAAATGAATGAATGAAAAAATAAAATAATTCGTTTTGATGTATTTGATTCGTAGGTTGTGCGATTTTTTAATTATTTATTCGATTTGTAGTTTGTATCGTTTCTAAATTGTGTTAAGTGTTAATTGTTTTATCTCGTGAAATAAACAGGGGAAAATCTATATTCATCAAGCATTGGCTCTCCTGTCCGTCTTTCGTAAGTAGTTTTATGTTTTCCTACAAGTTTTGATACGAGCGCCTACAAAGCCGATCGATATTGTTAAAAATATTAAGTATAGCCGTATTTCCTAGATTAAAACTATTCAATCTATGAGATAAAAGAAACAGATACCTATTCTAATTTTGTAGGTGGTCATTTAATTATTTTACCTCAAGGAACCAGATACCTGCATGAATTATTTGGGTTAGATCAATAATAAACTTTCACCTTCAAAAGCTCTGTTTCGTCCACCCGCATCCGTTTAGTCTACAATATGTAGGTATTTTTGTAGTATCAAACCTTTCAATACCTACTTATAAATAATTGGTACCTACAGTAAAAATAAAATATTAAGCATAAGCTTTTTGTTACGACTTTGAGTGATATTATTTTCCCAATATAAAAAAGACCCCATGTTCATCTCCAGAGAGAGCCTCCTCGGTGTCAAAAAAATAATAAATATTGTTTAATCCACACAACACTATCTAGCCCGAAACTAAGTAAAGCGTGTACTATAGGAACCAGATAGCTGATAAAATACTTAAATATATTGTAACACCCAGACAGAGAACAAAAAAGTAACATTTACACACACAAATATTTGTTCTTGGTGGGGATCGAACCCATGACCTACAGAGCAGAAGGCAGAGCTACTACCAACTGAGCTGATAGGCCAGTCAAACATAAATAATTGCACTACAGTGTGTTCAGCTGTTTACTATAAAAAAAAACTATTCTTGAATTCTTAGAATTTATACAACGCTACTTTAGCCTGAGCTTTCGAAGCTGTGACTGTGTACTTAGGATCTACCAATCATTTTTCTAGAGTCTAAATTTGCTAGCAACTGTAATAAAAAAATGTTTATGAAATAGTGTTATTCATATATTTTTTTACAGTCCCTAGCAAGTGTAGTTTAAGAAAACTCATGGTGATTCTGAATTGTTTTTTGTTTACAGTGTTATCCCGTCCACCCTAGTCCATCCTAATCCACCTACCACCCTGAATCCTGAATGAAATCCTGGCTGATGATATCATTACTAGCTAGTCTGCTCTACAACACTGCATTTTTACGAAATCACTATGTAATTTTCTAAATGTCAGTAAAAAACATTGTACCATTTACCTTGATAATAAATTTAAATTAAAACTGCTCAAAATGAAGTTATTTATGGTCTCATTAACAGCTGTTTCTAGGCTTGATATGAGTATATTTAAACTTAAGAACTGCAGGGCTATTTTAAACATTTGTGGCCTTACTTATAAAAATATGTCAAAAGATAAACAGTGCTTAAACTATTGCCATCTCTTACCACGGGGTAATGACAAACAGTGACAGGGCTAACTTTAGGCATTGATTAAATTTAAATTATGTTTATAATTAGGGCTGTTGGCCTTACTTATAAAAATATGTCAAAAGATAAACAGTGCTTAAACTATTGCCATCTCTTACCACTGGGTAATGACAAACAGTGACAGGGCTAACTTTAAGCATTGATTAAATTTAAATTATGTTTATACCCCCGAATACTGAAACGCAACTCAGATTATGAAAATCTGTCAAATATTCGTCGCTTGAGACGTGCTTAAATCTGAGTTGCGTTTCAGTATTCGGGGGTAGGGCTGTTGGTTACAGGGATAAACCAAAATTGAATCCAACCTTGCTGAATATTTGAGAAAAAAAAAGAAAACGAAAATCAAAATGTATTTATTTAAAAAAAATGTTTGTTTTGATTTAAGAATAAGCCTGTAGGTCTATTTAAGGCCTGCGCACACCTAGTTCGCTGGCGGTAGCGATCAGTGAAACGCTGTCAAATATCGCTGTCAAATCTCAAATCTGACAGCGATATTTGACAGCGTTTCACTGATCGCTACCGCCAGCGAACTAGGTGTGCGCAGGCCTTTAAGTAGTCACAACAGAATAATGTTGGTGGTTACAAAGTTAGATCATGTGGTGTCCCATTTGTGCTGCCTATGTTCAGTTGAGCTCCACTTCAGTTCAAGATCACTTTGAAATTTGAAATGTCTATAAAACTAGGTGAATCCAGCTGCCTATTTTTGGCAACACAGTGTGAATTTCGTAGTTAGATTTTATACCCACCTTCGCAAATGGTTTGCAAAAATACTGGATTGTATTGATTTTATCATTTGTGTGAATGTCTCATTTTTGGAGCCGGCCAAGTTTTTGATTAATTGCTTCATAATGACGCAAGGCATTAGCAAGCCGCAATTTATTGTAAATTTGATGGGGATGCTTTGCTGATTTGAGCTTAGGTATTTATTAGGGGATTATAATTGTCGGGCGAAATTCTGATAATACTCATTCCTTTTTATGCTTCGGCATTTAAAATGCTTTCGAAATTTATAGAGGCTTTATATTTGAGCAAAACCTTCAGTTTTATACCTATATTTAATAGGTATTAAATACTTTTTTTTAAATATAATTAATCTTTTAGTACTTCTATCCATTTATATTACAGGAGGTAGGTAGTCAGCCTAGCTAAATTCATTTTTTTTTAATAGGTAGGTAGGTATCCCTTAATTTGTGGGTAGGTACAACAGGAACTCTGTCCTAGACATTATTAAAAATCATAATAAATTTTTAACTGTTTTAGGGTTTGCGAGCTAAACTTCGCTCGCTTAATTTCTCCAAAGCTGCTCTCACAATACCATTAAAATTCTTTCAGGAGATCTGTCTGTAAGTCAACTTTTACGCAGAAAGCCGGCTTCTTAATACAAACCCCTGGCTAAGCACGCTTAGCGGTCAAGCAGGGAGCTTTTTGTTGTATCTAGTTTCAGTATCGCATTCAATATGGTAGGTAAATTTATGTGTAACTAGCTGACACCCGCGACTTCGTCCGCGTGGTTAGTTTAAAGTCATAGTTTGAGTTCGTTTAAAAGAAACTATTTTATGGTGGAAAGCGGACAACTATTGATATGTTTTCACTGTTTTTTGCTTATATTTTGAGAGTTATTTTTCGTGAATTTGCCTTAGTGGCTAAGTTGGGTTATGTATGCGTTGGTTTTACATGACCAAGTTCTGGTTACCTTAGTTTTGAGTTTGCATTCAAAACTATATAAAGTGTGTTTGAAAGATGGTAACTGCTGTTGTAGCCGATTTTTTTCAGCTGTGTTTAGTTTTGGTATGATAGGTGCTTCCCGCGATTTTGTCTTGGTGGTTATCATCGGTTTTTTTGTAAACATTTGTGTGTATTAAAACCTGGTGACAAATGCTGCGGTAGCTGAATTTTTTTAAATGTTTTTTTGCGTATTTTGTAAAGCTCTTTTTCGTGATTTTGTTTAAGTGGCTAATTTGGGCTATCGTATTCGTTGGTGTATAATTGAATCTTGTTTTTTTAGTTTGATATGATCAAATCCAAGTTACCATCGTTTTGAGCTTGTACTTTAGAGTGTGTTTGAATTTGAAGGTGAGTGCTGTTGCAGCCGTTTTTTTTCAGCGGTGTTTAGTTTAAGTATTATAGATGATTCCCGCGATTTTGTCTTGGTGGTTATCATCGGTTTTTTAGTAAACATTTGTGTGTATTAAAACCTGGTGACAAATGCTGCGGTAGCTGAACATTTTTTAATGTTTTTTTTTCCGTATTTTGTAAAGCTATTTTTTGTGATTTTATGTTATATTAGTGGCTTATTTGGGGTTTCGTATGCATGTTGGTGTATAATCGAATCTGAATTTTTAATTTGACATGACCAACTGCTGGTTACCATAGTTTTGAGCATGTACTTTAGAGTGTCTTTGAATTTGAAGGCGAGTGCTGTTGTAGCCGATTTCTTTCAGAGGTGTTAAGTTTAAGTATGATAGATAATTCCCGCAATTTTGTCTAAGAGGTTATCTTTGGTTTTATTGTAAACCTTTGTGTGTATTCAAACCTGATGACAGATGCTGCGGAAGCTGAAAATGTTTTAATGTTTTTTTTGCGTATTTTGTAAAGCTCGTTTTCGTGATTTGTTTTAGTGGCTAATTTGGGCTATCATATTCGTTGGTGTATGATCGAATCTGGTTTTTTTAGTTTGACATGATCAAATGCAAGTTACCATAGTTTTGAGCTTGTACTTTAGAGTGTATTTGAATTTGAAGGCGAGTTCTGTTGTAGCAGTTTTTTTTTCAGCGGTGTTTAGTTTAAGTATGATAGATAATTCCCGCAATTTTGTCTTGGTGGTTATCATCGGTTTTTTTGTAAACATTTGTGTGTATTAAAACCTGGTGACAAATGCTGCGGTAGCTGAAAATTTTTTAATGTTTTTTTTTGCGTATTTTGTATTTTTTGTGATTTTATGTTATATTAGTGGCTAATTTGGGGTTTCGTATGCGTGTTGGTGTATAATCGAATCATTTTTTTTAATTTGACGTGACCAACTGCTGGTTACCATAGTTTTGAGCATGTACTTTAGAGTTTATTTGAATTTGAAGGCGAGTGCTGTTGTAGCCGATCTTTTTCAGCGGTGTTTAGCTTAAGTATGATAGATAATTCCCGCAATTTTGTCTAAGTGGTTATCTTTGGTTTTATTGTAAACCTTTGTGTGTATTCAAACCTGGTGACAGATGCTGCGGTAGCTGAAATTTTTTTAATGTTTTTTTTTGCGTATTTTGTAAAGCTCGTTTTCGTGATTTGTTTTAGTGGCTAATTTGGGCTATCGTATTCGTTGGTGTATGATCGAATCTGGTTTTTTTAGTTTGACATGATCAAATGCAAGTTACCATAGTTTTGAGCTTGTACTTTAGAGTGTATTTGAATTTGAAGGCGAGTTCTGTTGTAGCTGTTTTTTTTCAGTGGTGTTTAGTTTAAGTATGATAGATGATTTCCGCAATTTTGTCTTGGTGGTTATCATCGGTTTTTTTGTAAACATTTGTGTGTATTAAAACCTGGTGACAAATGCTGCGGTAGCAGAAAATTTTTTAACGTTTTTTTTGCGTATTTTGTAAAGCTATTTTTTGTGATTTTATGTTATATTAGTGGCTAAATTTGGGTTTCGTATGCGTGTTGGTGTATAATCGAATCATTTTTTTTAATTTGACGTGACCAACTGCTGGTTACCATAGTTTTGAGCATGTACTTTAGAGTTTATTTGAATTTGAAGGCGAGTGCTGTTGTAGCCGATCTTTTTCAGCGGTGTTTAGCTTAAGTATGATAGATGATTCCCGCAATTTTGTCTAAGTGATTATCATTGTTTTTTTTTAAACCTTTGTGTGTATTCAAACTTGGTGACAGATGCTGCGGTAGCTGAAAATTTTTTAATGGTTTTTTTTTGCGTATTTTGTAAAGCAATTTTTTGTGATTTTATGTTGTATTAGTGGCTAATTTAGGGTTTCGTATGCGTGTTGGTGTATAATCGAATCAGATTTTTTTAATTTGACATGACCAGCTGGTTACCATAGTTTTGAGCATGTACTTTAGAGTAGGTTTGAATGTGAAGGCGAGTGTTGTTGTTTTCGTTTTTGAAGCGGTGTTTAGTTTCGGTATGATAGGTGTTTTCCGCGATTTTGTCTTAGTGGTCACGTTGGGTTTTATGATTGTAAACTTTTGTGTGTATTGAAATTTGGTGACAGATGCTGCGGTAGCTGAATTTTTTTTACTGTTTTTTTGTGTATTTTGTAAAGCATTTTTTGTGATTTTTCTTTAATTTATTTTTCCCTTTTTTCTTCTTTTAGGGTTTTTTTTTCCTATTTTCTTTCTTAGTGCACCTTTGCTCTATAAGAGGAACACATTTTCCAAGTTTCATGCTTCTAGGACTAATGACTTAGGCTGTGTGTTGATTTTTCTTTAAACCATTTATCCCCTTTTTCTCCTCTTAGGGAAAGAATTTTCCAATTTCCTTTCTTAGTACACCTCTACGCTATAAGAGGAACATACCCTCCAAGTTTCATGCTTCTTGGACTAATGGTTTAGGCTGTGTGTTGATTTTTCTTTAAACCATTTATCCCCTTTTTCTCCTTTTCGGGAAATAATTTTCCAATTTCCTTTCTTAGTACACCTCTACGCTATAAGAGGAACATACCCTCCAAGTTTCATGCTTCTAGGACTAACGGTTTAGGCTGTGCGTTGATTGTCAGTCAGTCAGTCAGTCAGTCAGTCAGTCAGTCAGTCAGTCAGTAACGTAAGAGTTTTATATATTTAGAAGATTAGTGGCTAAATTTGGGTTTCGTATGCGTGTTGGTGTATAATCGAATCATTTTTTTTAATTTGACGTGACCAACTGCTGGTTACCATAGTTTTGAGCATGTACTTTAGAGTTTATTTGAATTTGAAGGCGAGTGCTGTTGTAGCCGATCTTTTTCAGCGGTGTTTAGCTTAAGTATGATAGATGATTCCCGCAATTTTGTCTAAGTGATTATCATTGTTTTTTTTTAAACCTTTGTGTGTATTCAAACTTGGTGACAGATGCTGCGGTAGCTGAAAATTTTTTAATGGTTTTTTTTTGCGTATTTTGTAAAGCAATTTTTTGTGATTTTATGTTGTATTAGTGGCTAATTTAGGGTTTCGTATGCGTGTTGGTGTATAATCGAATCAGATTTTTTTAATTTGACATGACCAGCTGGTTACCATAGTTTTGAGCATGTACTTTAGAGTAGGTTTGAATGTGAAGGCGAGTGTTGTTGTTTTCGTTTTTGAAGCGGTGTTTAGTTTCGGTATGATAGGTGTTTTCCGCGATTTTGTCTTAGTGGTCACGTTGGGTTTTATGATTGTAAACTTTTGTGTGTATTGAAATTTGGTGACAGATGCTGCGGTAGCTGAATTTTTTTTACTGTTTTTTTGTGTATTTTGTAAAGCATTTTTTGTGATTTTTCTTTAATTTATTTTTCCCTTTTTTCTTCTTTTAGGGTTTTTTTTTCCTATTTTCTTTCTTAGTGCACCTTTGCTCTATAAGAGGAACACATTTTCCAAGTTTCATGCTTCTAGGACTAATGACTTAGGCTGTGTGTTGATTTTTCTTTAAACCATTTATCCCCTTTTTCTCCTCTTAGGGAAAGAATTTTCCAATTTCCTTTCTTAGTACACCTCTACGCTATAAGAGGAACATACCCTCCAAGTTTCATGCTTCTTGGACTAATGGTTTAGGCTGTGTGTTGATTTTTCTTTAAACCATTTATCCCCTTTTTCTCCTTTTCGGGAAATAATTTTCCAATTTCCTTTCTTAGTACACCTCTACGCTATAAGAGGAACATACCCTCCAAGTTTCATGCTTCTAGGACTAACGGTTTAGGCTGTGCGTTGATTGTCAGTCAGTCAGTCAGTCAGTCAGTCAGTCAGTCAGTCAGTCAGTAACGTAAGAGTTTTATATATTTAGAAGATTAGTGGCTAAATTTGGGTTTCGTATGCGTGTTGGTGTATAATCGAATCATTTTTTTTAATTTGACGTGACCAACTGCTGGTTACCATAGTTTTGAGCATGTACTTTAGAGTTTATTTGAATTTGAAGGCGAGTGCTGTTGTAGCCGATCTTTTTCAGCGGTGTTTAGCTTAAGTATGATAGATGATTCCCGCAATTTTGTCTAAGTGATTATCATTGTTTTTTTTTAAACCTTTGTGTGTATTCAAACTTGGTGACAGATGCTGCGGTAGCTGAAAATTTTTTAATGGTTTTTTTTTGCGTATTTTGTAAAGCAATTTTTTGTGATTTTATGTTGTATTAGTGGCTAATTTAGGGTTTCGTATGCGTGTTGGTGTATAATCGAATCAGATTTTTTTAATTTGACATGACCAGCTGGTTACCATAGTTTTGAGCATGTACTTTAGAGTAGGTTTGAATGTGAAGGCGAGTGTTGTTGTTTTCGTTTTTGAAGCGGTGTTTAGTTTCGGTATGATAGGTGTTTTCCGCGATTTTGTCTTAGTGGTCACGTTGGGTTTTATGATTGTAAACTTTTGTGTGTATTGAAATTTGGTGACAGATGCTGCGGTAGCTGAATTTTTTTTACTGTTTTTTTGTGTATTTTGTAAAGCATTTTTTGTGATTTTTCTTTAATTTATTTTTCCCTTTTTTTAGGCTGTGTGTTGATTTTTCTTTAAACCATTTATCCCCTTTTTCTCCTTTTCGGGAAATAATTTTCCAATTTCCTTTCTTAGTACACCTCTACGCTATAAGAGGAACATACCCTCCAAGTTTCATGCTTCTAGGACTAACGGTTTAGGCTGTGCG
The DNA here is from genome assembly GCA_947578465.1 of Thera obeliscata. Lineage (NCBI taxonomy): Eukaryota > Metazoa > Arthropoda > Insecta > Lepidoptera > Geometridae > Thera > Thera obeliscata. The sequence continues at coordinate 14,004,750 of OX387916.1, forward strand.
TTGATTGTCAGTCAGTCAGTCAGTCAGTCAGTCAGTCAGTCAGTCAGTCAGTAACGTAAGAGTTTTATATATTTAGATATGCCGCCGGTAGTGTAGTAAAATGGTTTATTTCAGGTGACTTTTAATAGTACATTATGATATAAGTGCGGTAGGTTGAAAATTACAGCCGAGGCGTTATTGAAGCCCGAGCCGTAGGCGAGGGCTACAAGAAAGCAGAGGCTGTAATTATCAAAGCGCACGTATGTCATACGACGTTTTATAACACATTTGCGAGGAAATAAATAAAAATTAAACGAATAAATTGTTCATCACTTGTTAAAGCAGTTAGAGAATTTGAAATGAAATGAAATGACATAACAGATTGTAAATGTCATTTCATTTAATTTCATTCCAATTCATCCCGTTTCATTCAGTTTCATTCGGTTTCATTAATTTTAATTCAGTTTCATTCAGTTTTATTCAGTTTCATTCAGCTTCATTCATTTTCATTCGGTATAATTCGGTTTCATTCGGTTTCATTTGGTTTCATTCAGTTTCATTCGGTTTTATTCAGTTTCATTCATTTTCATTCGGTATCATTCGGTTTCATTCGGTTTCATTCAGTTTCATTCGGTTTCATGCAGTTTCATTCAGTTTAATGCAGTTTCATTCGGTTTCATTCAGTTTCATTCGGTTTCATTCGGTTTCATTCGGTTTCATTCGGTATCATTCGGTTTAATTTTGTTTCATTCGGTTTCATGCAGTTTCATTCGGTTTATTTAGTTTCATTCAGTTTAATTCAGCTTCATTCAGTTTCATTAAGTTCATTCGGTTTCATTCGGTTTCATGCAGTTTCATTCGGTTTTATTCAGTTTCATTTATTTTCATTCAGTTTCATTCGGTTCCATGCAGTTTCATTCAGTCATTCGGTTTCATTCGGTGTTATTCAGTTTAATTCAGCTTCATTCAGTTTAATTCAGTTTCATTCAGTTTTTTTGTTTTCATTCGGTTTCATGCAGTTTCATTCGGTTTTATTCAGTTCATTAATTTTCATTCGGTTTTATATTCAGTTTATTAATTTTCATTTGGTTTTATTCAGTTTCATTCAGTTTCATTCGGTTTCATGCAGTTTCATTCGGTTTTATTCAGTTCATTCATTTTCATTCAGTTTCATTCGGTTCCATTCTGTTTAATTCAGCTTCATTTAGTTTCATTAAGTTCATTCGGTTTCATGCAGTTTCATTCGGTTTATTAATTTTAATTCAGTTTCATTCAGTTTTATTCAGTTTCATTCAGCTTCATTCATTTTTATTCGGTATAATTCGGTTTCATTCGGTTTCATTTGGTTTCATTCAGTTTCATTCGGTTTTATTCAGTTTCATTCATTTTCATTCGGTTTCATTCGGTTTCATTCAGTTTCATTCGGTTTCATGCAGTTTCATTCAGTTTAATGCAGTTTCATTCGGTTTCATTCGGTTTCATTCGGTTTCATTCGGTTTCATTCGGTTTCATTCGGTTTCATTCGGTATCATTCGGTTTAATTTTGTTTCATTCGGTTTCATGCAGTTTCATTCGGTTTATTTAGTTTCATTCAGTTTAATTCAGCTTCATTCAGTTTCATTAAGTTCATTCGGTTTCATTCGGTTTCATGCAGTTTCATTCGGTTTTATTCAGTTTCATTTATTTTCATTCAGTTTCATTCGGTTCCATGCAGTTTCATTCAGTCATTCGGTTTCATTCGGTGTTATTCAGTTTAATTCAGTTTAATTCAGTTTAATTCAGTTTTTTTGTTTTCATTCGGTTTCATGCAGTTTCATTCGGTTTTATTCAGTTCATTAATTTTCATTCGGTTTTATTCAGTTCATTAATTTTCATTCGGTTTTATTCAGTTTCATTCAGTTTCATTCGGTTTCATGCAGTTTCATTCGGTTTTATTCAGTTCATTCATTTTCATTCAGTTTCATTCGGTTCCATTCTGTTTAATTCAGCTTCATTTAGTTTCATTAAGTTCATTCGGTTTCATGCAGTTTCATTCGGTTTTATTCAGTTTCATTCGGTTCCATGCAGTTTCATTCGGTTTCATTCAGTTTCATTTCATACATTTAGCATCTGGATAAACCGTACGTTATACCTTATTAAAAAGCAACCCGTGCGTTTTACATTACATTACCGCACTAGTGCGTAATGACATACAATACGATATTGAAATCGGTGAAATTAGAGACCTTTTACGAGAAAATGTGTTATAAATCTAATTACTCTTGGGTCTCTTGGGTCTTGGAACTTTAAAACGGAATTTATTGTAAGCTTGTTTATAATGAACGTTCTAGCTAAAAAGTGCTGTAGATACTGAAGAGTATAGCTGTGTAATATGAATCTAAGCCTGTCCAGTGGCCACAAACAACGGACTGTCTACCTTAACTTTTAACTTGTCAATAGGCATGTGACAGATTTAAGTCACGTCGGCGCCGGTTACCTGTTTTGCTACGTGAATGGGAGTTTATTTCCAGGATGCGCTCGTTTCACGGGTACCCTCCAATTCGACATTTTACAACCGCATGACGAAACTAATATAAATTCTGCTCTAATTTAGAACAGGTGCTGCCAACTCTACGCATCTTTACTTAAATACAAATTACTTGAGGGAAGCAACCCCCTGGTCTATACAGGGTGTCCCGTAAATAATGGATCAAACGTAACGGGTAGGTAGCTTACCTCATTTCCAACAACTAATTTGAACAGTAAAAAAAAAACCGATAAGGTAACCAAGATATTTTTTTTTTCGATTTTTACTATTTTCTGTACCAGCATTCAGTGTTTTTGATGCTGTTGCTGCAAATGATATCATATTTAGGTGTGATTTTTGTCAAACATTTCTGAATAGTTTACTTACTTAGAAAAAAAATCTTGAATTGAAAAGTTTTGTTTTTACGATGAAAAGACCAGAATTGGAAAAATTCTCCTGTAAAAAAAATGTATGACAACAAAGTGTACCATTATTTTAAAAACTTGTAAGATCACTAAGGTTTGCAAATTGGTATAAAACTTACGTCTAGTCCTTGCGGTTACAAAGATATTGCTATGAATCTGACAGAGGGGCCAAATTACGAAATAAAATAAAATTTGAAAAAGTGTGCACAATTCAACTATTTTCTTGAAAATGTTTAGGTAGCTCAGCGTATGAAAAAAATTAGGAGGTTAAATTAAAAAAAAATACAAATAAATCGTTTATTTTGTTTTTACAGTAAATGTTCAAACTGACGTCCCTCTACGAGAATGCAAAGTCTGCACCTCCTAATAAAGGAAGCTCTTATCCGACGGACAAAATGGCTGTTGTTTATTTCTGATACAGCAGATTGGACGTAATTCTTCTTCCGACGTTATTTGTTGTTTGTAAACTTTGTCTTTTAAACATCCCCAATAAAAAAAATCTGTTCCGCATCCAATCTGCTGTATCAGAAATAAACAACATCCATTTTGTCCGTCGGATAAGAGCTTCCTTTATTAGGAGGTGCAGACTTTGCATTCTCGTAGGGGGACGTCAGTTTGAACATTTACTGTAAAAACAAAATAAACGATTTATTTGTATTTTTTTTTAATTTAACCTCCTAATTTTTTTCATACGCTGAGCTACCTAAACATTTTTAAGAAAATAGTTGAATTGTGCACACTTTTTCAAATTTTATTTATTTCGTAATTTGGCCCCTCTGTTAGATTCATAGCAATATCTTTGTAACCGCAAGGACTAGACGTAAGTTTTATACCAATTTGCAAACCTTAGTGATCTTACAAGTTTTTAAAATAATGGTACACTTTGTTGTCATACATTTTTTTTACAGGAGAATTTTTCCAATTCTGGTCTTTTCATCGTAAAAACAAAACTTTTCAATTCAAGATTTTTTTTCTAAGGCAAATAAATAGTTATTTAAAAAAACGGTATCTTATAACATTAGTAAACTATTCAGAAATGTATGACAAAAATCACACCTAAATATGATACCATTTGCAGCAACAGCATCAAAAACACTGAATGCTGGTACAGAAAATAGTAAAAATCGAAAAAAAAAATATCTTGGTTACCTTATCGGTTTTTTTTTTACTGTTCAAATTAGTTGTTGGAAATGAGGTAAGCTACCTACCCGCTACGTTTGATCCATTATTTACGGGACACCCTGTATAACTGTAGTATCCTCGACATCATCATCATCATGCTGACGGAAGACGGCCGGGCGTAGGGAAGAAATGATGGACGTAACCCACGTGTAGAAATATTTTAGGTTTTAGGAACATGATTGTCGGTGATTTGTGCGGGAGGCCGAAGTATGTTTGGTTTTCTCTAGCCGTCTAAGAAAACTTGTATTGTTTGCACGCACCTTTCTTTCATTCAAAGGCCGATCGAAGTAATACGCGCTTTACAGATACGAAGAGAGGTCTTATGAAAACGTCAAAGATAGGTCAAAAGATTGCAGAAACATCAGAAACCATGCTTAATCTACAACATGTCCCAAAATTCAACGATAAGCCGGCACCAGAGGATGGACCTACTAATGACTACTCGAGAAAAAATAAAAAAAAAATACCTCTACTTTTTTTTTAAATAACTTAAAAAAAATGGAAATTCTTCGAAAATGTATACCCCTTATGACACTTTTAACTACCATGACCACAATTTTTCAAATATTTCAGTTTTTTTGTTTGTATCGGCAACCTAAGTAGTACTACTATTCACCATTATCTTTGAAAATTACAGAATTTTCGTAGTTTTATACAAAAAAACAACCAAAAAAAATTATTTCCTTAAAATTTTGAAAGGTTTTAAACTCATCGTAGTGTAAAAAAAAAATATGGACACTACTATGGCAAGTTTTTTAAAAAATTAGCGCAACTAACCTAGATTTTAAAATGGTATAATACTTTAGGAAAACTAGCCACAAAAAAAAAATAATGACACTTTTTCTAATCAAGAACCAAATTTCATAAGTTGTTGTTAATAGTAATCACTTCTACTATGTGCCCAAAATAGATTTTTGTTCTTGGAAAATGTTTAAAAAAAAGTAGAGGTATTTTTTTTTCTTTTTTTTTCTCGAATAGTCATTCGTAGGTCCATCCTCTGGTGCCGGCTTATCGTTGAATTTTGGGACACCCTGTATAATCATTATTGAAAGTCAAAAAGGATTTCAGCATAGGTACTATTACATATTCACTATTCCATACAAAACTGTCATAGTTCAATGAAATTCAATAATATGGGCATTAGGCAATCGTAGCCTTTCTACTCGACATTAAAATGTACCGAGTCGCAGGTGTTCCATCTAGATCGTTTTCCAAACAGCGCAGCGGTTACCTACTGTTGAATTTGAATAAACCATTATTTTCTCCCTACTTATTAAACGTATCTTGGTAAATGGGGGACGGTAAACCCTCATTCGGGTATTGAGTTTCTGTTTAAGTGTGTCTTGCTATTTTATTAATAAAGTATGGTATCGTATCTTTATTGAGCATGGCACATAAGCTCTATGCTTTGTAAGTGGGTATAATAGGTTTATTTACTTTCAATAAGTACTCAAACTCGGAAGTCGGTCTGAAATTGCCTGAAAAGCGGCTTGAAAGTAGGTTATAGTTTTTACCCCTAGGGAGAGTTTTCATCTGACAGTTGTCAAATTATCTATATATATATAACTCAAAGGTGACTGACTGACTGACATAGTGATCTATCAACGCACAGCCCAAACCACTGGACGGATCAGGCTAAAATTTGGCATGCAGGTAGATGTTAAGACGTAGGCATCCGCTAAGAAAGGAAAATGGAAAATTATTTACCGAAGAGGAGAAAAAGGGGAAAAATGGTATAAAGAAAAATCAACGCACAGCCTAAACCGTTAGCCCTAGAATCATGAAACTTAGAAGGTGTGTTCCTCTAATAGAGCAAAGGTGCGCTAAGAAAGAAGATAGGAAAATTATTTCCCTGAAAGAAGAAAGAACGGAAAATGATTTTAAGAAAAATCACAAAAAATAGCTTTACAAAATACGTAAAAAAACATTTAAAAAAATTCAGCTACCGCATTATCTGGCACCAGGTTCGATTACACACAAAGGTTCACAAACAAACCGATAATAACCACTACGACAAAATCGCGGGAAACATCTATCATACTTAAACTAAACACTGTTGAAAAAAATCGGCTCCAACAGCACTCACCTTAAAATTCAAATACGCTAAAGTGGAGGCTCAAATCTATGGTAACTAGCAGTTGGTCATGTCAAATAAAAAACAGATTCGATTATACACCAACGACGAATACGATAGCCCAAATTAGCCACTTCAACAAATTCACGAAAGTTCTTTACAAAATAGGCAAAAAAAACATTAAAAAATTTCCAGCTACCGCAGCATCTGTCACCTGGTTTGAATACACAAAAAAAATTCAAAAAAACGATGATAACCACTAAGACAAAATTGCGGGAATCATCTATCATACTTAAACTAAACACCGCTGAACAAAATCGGCAACAACAGCACTCGCCTTCAAATTCAAATACACTCTAAAGTACAAGCTCGAAACTATGGTAACTAGCATTAATTGTTCATATCAAACTAAAAAAACCAGATTCGATTATACACCAACGAATACAATAGCCCAAATTACCCCATAAAAGAAAATCACGAAAAAGAGCTTTACAAAATATGATAAAAAAAAACATTATACAAAATACGCAAAAAAAAACATTAAAAAATTTCCAGCTACCGCAGCATCTGTCACCAGGTTTGAATACATAAAAAAAATTCAAAAAACCGATGATTACCACTAAGACAAAATTGCGGGAATCATCTATCATACTTAAACTAAGCACCGCTGAAAAAAATCGGCTACAACAGCACTCGCCTTCAAATTCAAATACACTCTAAAGTACAAGCTCGAAACTATGAAAAACCAGATTCGTTTATACACCAACGAATACGATAGCCCAAATTACCCACTAAAAGAAAATCACGAAATAAAGCTTAACAAAATATCCAAAAAAAAACATTAAAAAAATTCCGCTACCGCAGCATCTGTCACCAGGTTTGAATACACATAAAGGTTAACAAAAAAACCGATGATAACCACTTAGACAAAATCGCGGGAACCATCTTTCATACTTAAACTAAACACCGCTGAAATACACTTTAAAGTTCAAGCTCCAAACTATGGTAACTAGCATTTGATCGTGTCAAAATAACAAAACCAGATTCGATTATACACCAACAAATACGATAGACCAAATTACCCACTAAAATAAAATCACGAAAAAGAGCTTTACGAAATACGCAAAAAAAAAATATTTAAATAATTTCAGCTACCGCAGCATCTGTCACCAGGTTTGAATACACACAAAGGTTAACAAAAAAACCCAAGATTACCACTAAGACAAAATCGCAGAAAACACCTATCATAGCGAAGCTAAGCACCGCTGATAAAATTCAGCTACAATATAACTAACTAATATAATAGCACATGCCTTTAAATTCAAATACACTCTAAAGTACAAGCTCAAAACTATGGTAAATAGCAGTTGGTCATGTCATTTAAAAAAACCAGTTTCGATTATACACCAACAAATACGATAGCCCAAATTAGCCACTTAAACAAAATCACGAAAAACAGCTTTACAAAATACGCAAAAAAACATTAAAGAAAATTCAGCTGCCGCAGCATCTGTCACCAGGTTCGAATACACACAAAGGTTTACAAAATAAAATTATAAGTTTAAAAAACTTGAGAAACCGACTTCATTGTCAAACGGCTAAACCGATTTTAATCAAATTTGTTTGGGACAATCTGGACGTAAGCATAACCTTCCAAATAAAAAAATAATTTTCTAAATCGGTTTATAAATGACGGAGGCATGCAATTACAAACAAAAAAAAAAAATATTTAAAAAAAAATGGCAACACCGATTTTAATAAAATTAAAATGGGACCAATCTGGAAGCAGTACCTTTCAGATAAAAAAATAATTTTTCAAATCGGCTTACAAATGACGAAGTTATGCGGTAACAAACATAAAAAAAATAAATTAAAAAAAAAACAACCGAATTGAGAACCTCCTCCTTTTTGATTGGAAGTTGGTTAAAAACCGATGATATCATACTTAAATTAGACACTGCTGAAAAATAAAACAACAGCACTTGCCTTCAAATTCAAATACACTCTAACGTACAAGCTCAAAACTATGGTAACTACAGTTGGTCATATCAAAATAAAAAAAAAGAACTCAAATATCCACGCGGACGAAGTCGCGGGCATCAGCTAGTTATTTCATATTTCTATGTTCCAACTGTCTATACATCAACTCAATTACTTAGGCGGGAAAGGTATCTTCCCGTAATGAGGGCAGATATAAACTATTCTTCATAAACGGTCGTATTTATAACTAACTGCAGACTGTCACGCTATTTTTTCATCTTAAATCTCTATTGAATTAAGTTTTTCTACCGCAACCGTTTTAATTAAGCTCTAAATTACTATCGGCAACGGAGCTTAGGATACCTACCTGTAGTGTGGGTTGGGTTCCATTCATTTGTCATACGGGAAACAAAATACCTAGTGCAACACCGAAGGATTTTGTCTCAATGACCGCATCAAGCAGCTTAAGTTTACCTAGATTCTATAAACCTTGGACCAATCTCAATATCGCTTAAATTCAAGATTTAGCTACCTACAGTATAGCATGGAAAGGCATTGACTAGATCAGAATTTGAAAATATTTCACTTAATTTTCCTACATTGCTTATTTTTTGCTAATTATATGAATGAATTGCTGTACCACATACTATTAAACACGTGACCTCCATTACCATGCTATGTAACCTGAATCGTGCTCGTATTATCTCTGCGTCCAAGCAATTATAATGAAATCGGACCAGCAGCCTTCTGACAAGCCGCTTGGTGTTAAAGCTCTTGTGGTAACTTGTCTCTGATGTCTCTTGGCGATTAATAATTGCTCTAGAAGTTGCCCGTGTACGATTATACCTAAGGGTGACCTGAATCACGCCGTTTTATCTCAACTACGTCCAGGCTCGTAATTAAAGCCTGCGGTTGCGTCATCATCTGGATAAATATACGTCGCTTGCAGCTTTTATTTAACGGTAAGATAAACCTAGGCGAAAAAAAGGCGGAGGCTCTCAATGCGGCTATTTCTTTTATCATGAATGCTACGAGGCCGTCATAGACAGACAAACAATAAAAAATCAAACAGAAAAACATACAGAAGGCGTCAAAACTATTAAAAAAATAAAAAACTTGCGTTTACAAATATCTTAAACAAGTCAGGTACAAAAGTGCCTATTATTAGATGAATCTACCTAAGTAAATACTTTTGATGAGGTTAGTAAACGGAAAAAAATTAACTCCTTTTCGGTCGGGGGTTATCCATCATTTCATTTTTGGCTGTTTTTTGTTGTTCTGAACTGAGATTAATTCTGATCCATAATCTGGAAGATTGCTCGTTTGATTAACCCTGAGAGGTCTTGCACAAACGACCCTTTAGTTTCTGTTTTCCTGACTCGAGTCTTATTAGATTCCGTTGGGTTTTTCGTTCTCTTTTCATATACTCTTCAGGGGAATATGACACCTCATTTTTAGTAAGCACCTATGATAAAAATAGTTTTGGATTGTGTAAACCAAGCTCATTTTTATAACACTTCATTATATTTTATAGGTAGGTATGCCTTTACTTATCTCCTCTTGGACCTGCCTGAGTATTTTAAAAATTCTTGACTGATTAATAACTTTCTAGCATGAATTATCTTGATAAACAAGCTTATAAAATTCAACGTAATAAAACTAAACCAGGCTTCTCGACAACAAAGGAACGTCAAAGAAGCGGAATAAAAGCTAAGCTCAATTTTAGTACCTAATCTATAAAATAATGCAAAATAAATTATGTAGGGAGATAATAAGCACAGGGGAGTAAACCTACCTTTTCTGTCATAATAAGACTTCATCCGTATCGTCCAATTTATTCCGCTCCCTGTCTGATTTTTTTGCCCAAAAACAAACCCGCTATTTGACCAGTACTTACCTAGGTACGTAGATATACCTATATAGCTACGTTCAAATATTGTGTAGGTAGGTACACGCTACAATATCTCCGTTCATCGTTTCGGTCAATTACCCCGAAGATAATCTCGTACTCGTAAATTAATTAGACCTACCTTTAATATCGCGTAATACGGCGTAATACCAGGCTTTTAGGGCATATTTCGATAATTAAATTGTTTTTTTTTGCATAAAACCAGGTTCAGCCAATATTGGCTTCGTAGAACAAAGACCCGACAAGAGCTAAGCTCTTAAATTTAAGACGAAGTAGAGAACGAAGTTACTTTTCATTTTAAAACTCCCGAAAAATCTATGGAATTTGTATGGAGAAAGGAGCTTGCTCATGTATTTTGGCGACACCTTTCCGGCCACGTGGCTGAAACTATGTTCTGTGATTCGATCCATAGCAATGACGTCATTCGAACTAAAGCATTGCTTGAAGAATACCTAGGGATCGATATCAGAAGCCTTAACTTATGTGGCCTTAGTGCCTCAAGAAATTACTGAAGGTTCTCATTGAAGTTTTGAGTTACACTGCGGTGCAACGCAGTAAACGCTACGCAGTCTATGTTGCTACGGCGCAATGTCTTAGAATGACAAAACTTCCTCGATCGTTTTGCAGAGTAGACATCAGGTATTACTCGCTATAGGTTGATTCGAGAACCTTTCTTATCCGAGGGCAATGCCGCGTCAAATAGGCACTTTATTCCAGGCACGTTCCTTACAGTTGACCTACCGGGAAACAGTCTTTGTGTCAAGGAATCGAACGAAGAAGGAATATTGTGATATTATCTGCTAAGGAAAAGTAACGAGGATGTTGAGTTTGTGTATCCTATAAAGTAGAAAGACTCGTCCTTAGGTTATGATCACCATCTGAACATGGAAACGACTGAATAGGTTTCAAGCAAAAATCCTAAAAAAAAATATAGAGTGAAGCTACGAGGACAAACAGATACTTAGACAAAGCATTTTTTTTAGATAGTTAGCTAAATATTTGACTGCCATCGTAATATTTTATGTTCTGTGCCCACACATTCAATGTAAATACACACATTTCCAATTTTGATTAAGTACAACTAAGTTTAGCACCCAACTTAAATTACACGCATGACTTGCTAAAACAATTCTCGGGATAAGACCTCGGAGTTGTTCACATTTCGCCTCCTGCCTGTCCGTCATTCCCAAGTCTTCGGCCTTTGTGTAGCCCTAAACTTACCTACTACAATATAGTACCCGATGGTATACGTACGCAACAGTTTAGATCACACAACATCACATCATTGGTTCCACCGTTTTAAATCGCGAACGATAGCAAATTTATTGTTGATATGAAAATGTAATTTTATACTTTTATCTTAATAATTTGTAAAATTTGTTTCTATCGTAAATTAAATGAAATGACCAAGGAGCTTAGGGCTGGTTTTACGGATCGCTATCGCTAGTTTTAACGCTGATTGAACTACAGCAAACCCTCAGAATTCCACAATACCTACATTGTGGAATTCTTGATATGATTTTTCATCAAATTGTTTCCCACTTCATACGAACCACAACTAATTTATTGTTGATATGAAAATGTTATTTAATACTTAATAAGTTAATACTTATAGCTTACTACTTTACATTCTGGAAAATAACGCGTTGCCAGAATATTTTGTGTTATTGTTCTGACCCGCCTAATCTGCACGTTCCAATTTGCGGGCCGCGGCCGCTTCAAGTAATAAATTGTTTCGGGGTAGCATCACCAAGATTAATAGTTGTGAAGCTCTTGCCGTCTGCTGAGTGAAAGCCACCTTGAGTAACGCGGAAATTGAACGAAAACTGACGGTCATTCTAGCGGCTTCTTCATATAGGTACCTACCTATAGTTGAAGGTGTCTTCTAAGTTAGGTTCTAACGCCTTCGGAAATTCCACGCACCTTAGCAATCATAATTTTACGTCTTGCATTTTTGATAAAAAATATCCAAGAGAATTAAAAAAAATATAAGAAAAAGAGTTATAAAAATAACTCTTCTTGTTCTTTCTGCCCTTATCCCACTTTACGTGGGGTCGGCACAACATGTTCTCCTCTATCAGTCTTCATCTCAGATGTATTCACTAAAAAATAATAAGCGTTGTGTTAAAAAAATTAATCTATTATATAATATTTGGGATACGATTGATTTCAATGTCTTACTTTTTTATTCATCTGAATTATAGATGCGTTTCAATATTCCTTGTGTTATTATGCTTAGAGTAAATAAGTACCGACCAGGGCAGTCTTATTAACATAGACGTGAAATATAGGTAGGTAAATAATAGAAGCAAGCCGTAAATCAAGCCAAAACGTATAAACCTGTCACAGGAGTACCAGATAACACCCTTCCAAGATGGCCGAATCTCCCGCTTATAAAGATCGCTTACAAAGCGTTGGTATTATTTAAATTCATAGCGCAATTCAGTAATTCATAATTTGTTTTTGTTTAAATGTTATTTAGTTGCTATTTGTTAGACAAACGGCCAGTGAGCGATTGCTAAAACGCCCGTTTTTGTGGATTAGCTGGAGCGGGCGGGATTGGGAGAATCACGCGCCCAAAAGGATTACCTAGCTCTTTATTCCGCTTCCAAATGGACGGAGTAAAGAATTTTGCTTTGACAGGATGGTTAATCTATGACTTTAGTGGGAATGCCGATGCGAAATCTTTGTCGAGAATAATGTTTTTATCCGCTGATTTACAATAACAGTTTTAATGGCTTCTGGAGCTTGTAGAATAACAATAAATCCGGACATTTACAATGGCAGGATGAACCACCTATTACAAGTTATAGGCTCACGACCTTATAATTCTTCTAGGCTCGGTCGCGTGGACCTGGCACCTCATCTAGCTTTAAAACGTTTCAAAGTGATTCTTGTAATAGAAATCAATAAAATTTTATGGAGATAGGTCTTTCAATCATCTAAGCTCACGCCGATTGGATAGGTGGGTGAATCAACTATTTTACCCACACTAAGGTCAGGCCAGAAATATTTTTTTGAAAAAAATAAACATGTATATTCTTTAATTCTATTTTGATTAGGGTATTAGAAATATTATCTACTTTAATAACCTAGAAGGGCAGCGACCTTTATTCATATTTTAGTCATTTTTCTAAGAAACTACAGCACATACCCTCAAAATCTGTCACCTGAGTTACCTGCACTTAACCTTACATAAATGGTGAATGAAACACGAAAGCATTACTCATATTCATTTATTTTCTCTTGCATGCATATTCAAATACTTTGGCGAAATCAGTCTTTATATAATTCTAAAATTTGAGTACAAAATTAACTGACATTGGTCTTTTGCGTTACCTTTATACAAAAAATAATAGCTAATACTTAATAAAATTAAATACAAAAGTAATACAAATGGAAATGATTTTTTTATAGAAGCTCACCAATTTTAAAAATATAGTACTGGTAATTTAAAAATATAATGGAAAGAAATTAGCGTATTATGATCAAAAATGTAATGTTTTTATTAGGGACAATAAGTAACTCCAGAGACAAATTTGGGTAACGCTTAAGACATTCTATAGAAATATTGGACTACACATTACTAAATAAACACCTAATCACAATTTGTGATAAAAAATCAAAAAATAAACAACAAATCAACAATAAAAATCATTTCGGATATTCGTATGTCACTTTTTGAAGATATCAATCGGGGTTTCAAATTTAAATTGCCCACTTGGCAAAAAGGCCGTTCTAAAAAGGTAGATTCTAGGTACCTAGATAAGTATAAGGTAAGTAGGTTATGAAAATTAGTTAATTTTACTTTATACGATACAAACTAATCTCACTAAGAACGTGAATGTCTTAGGAGTTACCAATAATGTCTATGGAGTTACTGCCAATGTAACTCAGTATTCAAGTAACTCAGCAGACATTTGGTGTATTTTCATGAATATTCCACATTATAATTTGATTATAGTACTAGGCGTAAACTTTAATTGAAAACATATGTTAGGTACTACAAAAATATCTAATTATATTAAATAAATAATAAACTTACATAAAGAAATCGCGTTCACTCAGCAGACGACACAAAAAGGCACGCACTACCTTCGAACGTTCTCCGCGGACTGGCGGCTCGACGACGTCATCAAAAGACACCGCCGAGCCTCACCAACGAAAGCAAACACAAATGAAGCTACCTACGGCAAACAGTACCATCTATGTGTTTCCGGGTGAAATTTATGAGTGTAACTCAGCATACGAAGGTAAAATCATTCTAGTTAGGGACACAGCTTAGCGATTTTTTTTTGGAAAAGTGAATTGGGCTATTTCAATTTTTTTATGCACACGATAAACTATAACATACTGACTTGTTGTATAATAAGAATCAACCGAAAGCAAGAAATATAAGTTAATTTAAAATAAAGTTCACATAGTGAATGCGGTCTTCGGACAGGAAAATTTTGTATGGAGCGAATATTTCGTATGCTGAGTTACCATAAAACTTCATGGAAATTAAAGATATTAGAGAACGTAATCAAGTTTCTTTTGGTGCCTAATAATCGTAGATGCTATTGTCATATTCATTAAGTGTGTAACTATACCCACTTTACGTATTTAATAAGGAATGGTCGAGGACAGCCAAGTGTGGGTAAAATAGTTGATTCACCCAGGTACCAATATATGTATACCAGGACTGGCCTCTAGCTCAGTTGATAGTAGCTCTGCCTTCTGCGCCGTAGGTCGTGGGTTCGATCCCCACCGAGGACAAATATTTGTGTGGTGAACATAAATGTTTGTTCTCTGTCTGGGTGTTATATTGTATTCTAAGTATGTATTTACAAAAAAAAAAATATTCAAGTATTATATCAGCTATCTGGTTACCATATTACAAGCTCTGCTTAGTTTGGGGCTGGGTAGTGTTTTGTGAATTGTCCACAATATTTATTTATTTATTTAATATTTTGTAACACGGAAATTGTAGGCGTTTCATTCATCTGGTTCTCAGTAGATTTCTGAATAGAGGATCAAGTGTGGAAATGTCGCTAGCGGTAAAGCCGTTTGCTGATTACATAGCTTGTTATCCGCCTTAGCACTGTTATTTGCATAGACTTGAAGCGAAAGCTTGTAGGCGGTTCGAAAACTAGGCGCGCCTTTCAATTTCTATGGATGTGATTTAGCTCTTGATCTTATGATTGGAAACGGAGTTTGTTTTCTAGGTAGGTACCTCCCACCTAGAATAAAGGTTTATTGATCGAAAATACATTATTTGTTCTTAGGTTTCTTCGGTATTTAGACTCAACACCGTTTGATCTAAGTAATAAATAAGTTGTATTATTGCATTGACTAAGTGAAGTGGCACCACACTGGAACTTCACTGCTATTATTTTTGATTTGTAAAAGGATCATATAAAAAAACGGTATGAACCGAGCCGTAGTTTGTTGCCTGTTCTTCTAGGCTTGCTCGCGTGGAACTGGCACCTAAAGTCACCTAGCTATAAGACGTTTCAAAGGGATTCTTGTAATTGTATTGATTAAAATTTTATAGAGTTTGAGATTAATACTAGGTTCATGCCACTCTTTATGTGAAAAATGAGACGAGAGTTTGTTAGTAGGTTATCCTTCTGATAAAACCCAGCAAAACTAAAGATATCACATGATGGATGGGCATTAAACATGTATTCACCCTCCGGGCTACCGCAAGGCTGGATACTTTCACTCGTATTAATCATTCTTTCTTGAGTGTTAAACCCTGTACCG
Organism: Thera obeliscata; assembly: GCA_947578465.1. Taxonomy (NCBI): domain Eukaryota; kingdom Metazoa; phylum Arthropoda; class Insecta; order Lepidoptera; family Geometridae; genus Thera; species Thera obeliscata. Next base: position 14,020,553 of record OX387916.1, read on the forward strand.
AGTTAATACCGTAGGTAATGTTCGAGCATCTATTTCGGCGATAGTGGGGCGAAGTATTCGGTTCGATTTACCTAATTTCACCTTTGTTTGGCTCTTTTCTACGTCTTTACTTGGTAGCTGCATCTTAGCGTATGATAGTTATTTCTTCAGTCGAACTGTTTTTATTAGACGTTCGCTTACTGAGCCAGGCAACCAATTGAACTTTAGTAAATTACTATTAAATGTATGGTACATGTTTATACCTACCTGTTTTTATTGTTTATTTAGTTTGTATGGCTTTTTTGTTGTTTAATTAACTTTATTTTTTTGGTTTAGGCGGGCAGTACCCAAATTATTGGAATTAGTTCTTAAAGTCAATGAAATGTTTTTACTTCTTTGTTTATTCTTTCACATAATTCTCTCGTTTTGGTTATTTCTTGTTCGCATTTCACTAAGCACCGGAAGTTAGCCCTCAACAACCTCAATTCATTATCTACACTACAAAAATAAATTCAAGTTTCTAAAGGTTATCATCGTTATTCGGCTACCGGACCACAATATATATTATTAGACGAGCCAGTCACAACAACCGTTAACCGCATTAACACCACTCCATTCCAATAACCAAATGAATTGAACAGAGTTTTGTTAGCTGACAACAGCAATGAACATCGAAGCGCTGAACACTGAATGTTGAATTGTCCTTTGCATTTGACAACAAGCATTGAGCGCGGATTAAATGCTAGGTTTTGTGAACCTAACCGACGATTTATAGCTTATTTTGCCAATGAAGAGTATAATAACTTACATAGGTTTTTTCATCATAGGTTTACACTTAGGTATTTTCATCACATCTGATGGAAAGTCCTACTAATCTATAATTCACATAACTCTTCATAAAATTCGTGTCTAAAAATTTTCTGCTATCCGGAAATAATATCGGTATCAGTTACATTCCTTGGCAGTTCGTTCGTACCATAAAACTGGAAGCAAAGCTATTACTGATATTTCGGTACTAAGCAGCAATCCTTATTTCTTCAAGTCATCGTCAAGTTTTCAAAAACAGTTTTCTCCTCAAATGAATCTAATCATTCTGAGCGCTATAGCTGTGATTGAAGTAAGACGGCAAATATATGCAAAATTCAATCTATGTAAAAATATGCATATTGAATCCAATCAAATTCGGTCCTAACCATCTGACATCCGTAATAACATCGTCTTTGCAACGAATTGTAGAAACTTATCGATAATTTTACGCTTAACGAAGCATTCGATGTTGATTAATTACCTGCCGTTTTGAATGTTGGCAGCGCGGCCATCCAAATTGGCATTTGAAACTTGAAACGGTAACGACTTTTTGATGGCTCCACCAAGCTTCCTGCAAAAACCATTTGTGAACATATTCCGGATAAATAAATTGTTTGTTGTTGAGATTTGTTACAATACCGTCGATTTGATAGCTGTCGGTTCCGGTCAAATCAAGGCTTTTTTTTATGTAAAAGATAGACAAACGAGCTTACGGCCCACCGATGGTAAGCGGTCACCGTCATCAGACACCAACAACATCAAGGGTGCTGTCGTTGCTATCCTGGAGGAGTTTTTTTAACGTTTTACTTAAAGCTATTCATGTCGTACCCTTGTGCAAGGGGGAAACCATCTGGTGGTTCCACAATTTATGGGTATGTTAGGAAGCAACGATCTCCAGAAGCGAGCCGTACGAGAAACCCACGGATCCAAAGTTTTTAGATGAGCTCCTTGATTCACCATTTCTGTTTTTATCACGTAGTGAAACTTTCAGCGTAGCTCGCTTTTGTTATTTTTCGTTTTCCCAGCACTAGAATTTAAATTTTGATAGCTAGCTGGGATATAAATTGAATAACAGTGCAATATTCTACCTCATTTGCCTGCCAAGCTACCGTTCAGATACAATTTGTCAAGGTGCCTCCCCTAGCGATGTGCCTCGCGATTAGTTCTCGCTAAGACGATATTTCCTTAGTTCAGCGATTGCCTGTCACAAACTCTTGCGGAGTTAAACCAATAGGGTAAAACAGGTAGTGTTGCCTGTTTTGGGAATAGGACATCCCTACTCCCTACTGAGACCGGGCGACGAGACACATCATGAGTCGAGATAAAAAGATGGCGTCGTAATGCGTAGATGATTGTTTGACGTGTTTTTTTTGACTGGCCTGTCAGCTCAGTTGGTAGTAACTGTGCCTTCTGCGCCGTAGGTCATGGGTTCGATCTCCACCGATAACAAATATTTGTGTGGTGAACACAGATGTTTGTTCTCTGTCTGGGTGTTATATTGTATTATTAAATATGTATTTACATAAAATATATATACTTATCGTATGTATCATATCAGCTATCTGGTTCCCATAGTACAAGTTCAGCTTAATTTGGGGCTAGATGGTGTTGTGTGGATTGTCCACAATATATATTTTATTTATTAAAAAGAATTCTATCTAAAATCAATGTATAGTTTTCGTCTTAGTAGCAGGTAGGTATACAAAATATACACTCAGTCACTACACGCTTTTATGTCTTTGTGGAAAGCGTCATTTTCTTAGGGCTTTGTATAACTTAAAAAACTTGATCTGGTATTCTGTATTTTAGTATCGCGAAATAACGGAACTTTTTAAAGTTAGATGAATTTTGTGTACGCTAGTGCAGTCTCTTCACTTATTAAGTTTGGCGGGGCTATTACCTAAGAACTATCGTGAGGAAACCTGCGGTTTAGTCAGCTCCGCACGTATTGACCATGTCTTTCCTATGGATTAGGCTGTCAGGATCTTAACTGTCATCTAAAACCTTGCCCCAGGCACTATAGCGTCCCGTAAGAACGGGCTTGAATAATCACTAGCCCCTGACGTTGTATAAATCATCTAAAATAGATGCAAAAGCCCTTTTTACGTCGATTAAATAAACAAACTTTCTGACAGAGGGCCAGTTAACCACTGATGGTCGGTCGTAAAATCGATTACCTAAAAAAATAAGCTGCGTTCTGACAGCTAGTGTTTTTCTAACGACTCATTTTACTGCTACCTGCTATCGGTGATAGTTCTACGGTACAAATTAAACAGCATTGTTTACAAAGCACCCGACTCAGCGAGTTTCATCGGTGAGTGAGCTGCAAAGTTTGTAAGAACTATTTGCTAGGAACTTCAAGTTTAGTTTACAAAAAACTAGCAACATGAAATATTTTGCTCCAAAGTTCATAGATTTTGCTGGCAGTTTTGCAAATACTTAACTGAATCCTGTCGTAAACCTGTCGTGGGCTACATAATAAGGATGCATTTCTTGTGTTTGCATTCAGTTAATCATCCCCTAGGCTACGAAGATCGTCAACCAATTTAATTTCTAAGATCCTGGTTGCTGAAACATGGTAATGTTTTTTCTTATAATATAAAAAAATCTTCCATTTAAAAAAGGCAACGAGTTCAAGTACTTACGTAGGTAATTTACTTTTATCGTTATTACCAGCAATAACGGGATTTAAGGCGATTCCACTCAACACGATGTGAAATTGCAATTATGAAGAACGTAAATAATGTCTATTTCAAGCTTTCAAATTAAAAAACAAATTTTCATAACTGTAAAAATTCCGTAGGGTGCCTTGCGCCTACATAGCACAATAACTCTTCAGTTAAGTTGACATTTTCCGGTACCTACAAAAATGACTTAGCTCGAGTTAATTATTCTATGATTACGAACTCAGTTGACGCAAGTGGCGGTTTAGAACTAATTTTACAAAAGCTTTGAAGTGGATAACTTTCTATTTGAACCGGAAAAGTTTAGCTTCTAGGGAAGCTTTTTGAAGTCATTTTGTTACATTGAAAATCTGGAAAAGCTGGATGACTTTTAGGCACTGCAGAAACCCCTTCAGGATGTATAAGGTAGTCAGACCTTCGTCCAAATGTTATGAACACCAAAGAAAAAAGGTATGACCACTCTGTGTATATGAGTTAAAGTGGTGCGTGACCCTTATAGTCGAATAGAGCCAAAGTGCACGTATAGAGCCTCTATAAGGCGCACTCAAAATCTTTGCACTACTCTGGTTAAAAAGACCTGACACGACAAGAAGTCATGTTTATTTTTGAGTTAGCTTTAGTACCATGTGTGCATCCAGTCTAACAGTTGGAGACTTCATTAGATTATGCGAAACTAAACTAGAAACTTGTGCTGCAAGATGTTTGTTCTGAGTTCGTTGTCTACTGTCTTTGTTAATTCGGTTAGCAGCGAGGTCGGCTGAGTTTGGAGTCTGAACTTTTCACCTCCGTGTGATATTCTAAACTGACTTTCTTCATCTGGTTGAAAGTGCAGAAGTCTCAAAAGATTAAATTTAGTAAACCTGAGTGTGTAAGGAATATAATAGAATATTACTTTATTGTACACCATAGTGGAGGATTGTAAATAACAAAATCAGAATATGTACTTAAAAAAAACTAGAGGTACTCTGGTTCCCATAGCACAAGCTCTGGGGGCTAATTCTCGGGCCGATCTCGATCATTTTGAAATTTTATTTTATTGCTTCTTTTCGAAGGGGGAATGGATAATTTCCTTGAGTAATTCATAAACGACCTCTTCGTAAAAGCCTCGACAGCTACGATATACGGAAAACGTACAAAAAGTGCGGGGTTGTGAAAAGAAGCAATAAAATAAAATTTCAAAATGATCGAGATCGGCCCGAGAATTAGCCCCCTGCTTAGTCTGGGACTAGATAGTGTTGTGTGGAATGTCTACAATATATCAATATTAAGGTATGCTGTAGTGTCTGGGACATTGGATGGAGTATACTTGGCCAGCACAGCACCTATACCATACTTCCAGCCTCGTCTGCCTTATCCACAAAAAGACGTGGTGAATACTTGCAGAGCTGACTAAACCAAGGGTTTTACGATGTTTCATAATCTGCTTGCTATACAGATTCGGCTCCACTTTACTATCGCTTTACTGTAAGCTCACTCACTATCAATAAATTGTTAAACTCAGGTTCATAATCCTTTAATAGTTTTTAATTATAAAGTTCTCGGCGCACCGGGTTCGAAATGAAGAGATTACGGAAGCTTACTCCACGCTTGCTATGTGGTCGTGTTCATGCCTTAACAAAGGGGGTAATACGAAGTATTCTGTTGTCCTGCGAGACATAGCAAGGCTACAACTAAATTACGTTCAACCTGTCTTGATGTGAATGAGGGAGACAGAAAGTAGTAGTAGAGCTCTTTGGTGAAGGGCTCGACCGGGGAAGTATTTTCTGCCGTGAAGCAGCATTGCTGTGTTTCGGTTTGAAGGGTGTGGGTGCCGGTGACATTACAGGCACGTGAGACTGAACATCTGTATGCCTCAAGTTGATAGACGCAGGGCAGCGCATCGCAGGGCACGTTCCTGACGTGTATAATAAAGATGTACAGGCTCTCTGATGAAACATACGTTCTATTTAGTCACAATTTAGCAAAGAAATGGCATATCGTTTAGTGACGACCAATTTCTGTTCTACAGATAACGTTCATTGATAACATGAAAAGAAAAGTAATTTTTCAGCATTTCCACAACTAAGTAGATGGATTCAATTTCTTTTGATGCCGACAAGAGCGTTCGATCGCTCCCTGATCGTTCAAACTTAGACGCGTGTTTTTAATGCTTTATGAGAATCAACTTTGGGATCCATTTGTCAAAAGTTTTCTTGAGATTTTCCTCCGAAAGAGAAATTATACATCGAAAGTCTTTCATTTGTCCGTTCTCAATACCCTCTTCATAAACAACTCCCAAAGGACAAATGAAAATCGATATTTATATCAAAGAAATTCGTGTTAGTTACACTATTTATAACTCAAAAACGGCTGAACCGTTTTGGCTGAAAACAGTAAACGAACATAGGATACCTTTTATCCCGAAAAAATAGGGCGAGCGAAGCCACGGGTGGCTGCTTGTATTTAAAAAAAAAGCTGTTTAATCATTCAAAGAGAGATACTTTTTAAATTAACTGTGATGGCCTTTTTTATAAGCTGTTAAAAACGGCGCGCCTCAAATAAATATATCTTTCCCTACTCTTTCACTTCCTATATTTATGTCAAGAATGCAAAATGAACGCACAAAAACCATTAGTTGGTGGATACAACCACACCACCTAGTACTTGACCATCTTTTGTTGAGGCTGCAAGTGAGATTGTGAACTCATCAACTGGGAACAAAGGATAGGTGTTGGGCGTGAGGCCGTTTGTTTGCGGTTTCCTATCTCATCAACCACGGAATTGTTTCGGGGTAGGAATTAAAAACAATTACGTTTTAATTTGTGTCAGGATACACTTAAATTCGTGAAGTTTTTTTCTGTTGCTATGCAGAATATTTTTTTCGTGTTTTCCCCTTATCCTCGGTCAGTAAGACTTAGGTGATAATAATAATAAATAAATATTATAGATTTAGACAATCCACACAACACTATCTAACCCCAAACTAAGCAGAGCTTGACTAAGTGACTCGACTAATAATAATAATAAATTTATTTATTTCAGGCAACATAGTAAGTACAAAAATACAGGGCCCATAGCATAAATACCTTAAAACTAAAATATATATTATATTATATGTATTATTTCACACATTTAACTAGCACGTAGTGACTGCGACGTGGGCGCGACAGGGCTCGGCAGCCGACCCCGGAAACGGCGATAGACGATTCCCTTAGGCCACAGATCTTCCTTCATGAATGTCGACAGATATTCAGTCGGCACTCTCACCACGAAGGAGTTGAAATTAACCCTGTGGCGTGGCTCTAATTTTTCGACCCTGAGGCAGAATTTGCTCTTCGCGCGCAAATAGTCCGCCACATCCTCAGCCTTGACAGAGTAGTGCACGCGGGAGACGTACATCAGGGTCGTGGGAATCTCCGGACGCAACGTGGAGCTCGGTCCTGTCAGTGCGGTACCGCACTTGTTCCGACAAACGGGCTTCTTCTTCTTTCTTTCCACTGTGATGAAGCCCTGCTTATCACCTTGCACCTTGTCAGAAGGAGCAGTCCTGCGAATTGGTTCGCGTATTCCGCCATCAGCTTGTTGTGGGGCGGCAGGCCTGCTGGCGGCGGCCTCTGCGTACGCACGTTGTTGGCGGGGGAGAGACAACGTGACGCGCTTCGGAATCTCCGCGGGGGGAGATGCTGTCGGGGGGGCGGAGGGCAAGTTGTCACTAGCGGCCACACGCGCCGGTGACGTATCGACAAATTCCGCTGACTCAAAACTGTCGATGGATGCATTTCGCGCTCCGCTACGTGTAGTAACATGAGAGGCCACGGGTGGTGACCTACTTACTGTAGCAGTGTTACGTAGTAACAACACCTCAGCACGCAGCTCACTGATGGTTTTATCCGAAGCCTCTAACTTGGACTGCACCACGGCTAGGCTACTCTTCAGGCATTTGATGTCCTTCAGGAATCTGCTTACATCGATGTGCTGGAAGTCCACGGCTGGCAGTAAATGTAGCTGCTGCGCCGCGAACGCAGGCACGTCGTCGGGGTCGGTCTCCTTAAACAAGGTGATGATGTCTTGGATACTCTTCTCACCCCCGTCCCTCCTGCGTGAGGGCATCTGGGCAGTTTTGCCGAGCGTTTGAAACAGCAGCGCCTTTCCATTGCAGATATCCTCCTCCTTGAAATTGGACTTGCAGACGTGCAGGACACTGACCTCGTCCATGGTGTCGATAGCGTTTTGTATGTACGCCAGTAGCTCGTTTACTATGACTTGTTGAGAAGCCATAGTACCGGGCAGCAACTTTCAAGTTGCTAAACGCGAATTAATAAATTCGGAAATGTGCAGCGAGACACGTCCGTTTCCGAGCGCGCATCGCGGCACGATCTAAAATGGTGAACACGAGTACGAGTACGTACGAGTAAAAAAGTATGAAAGAAGTCAGCAAACGCGAATACGAAAACGACGTCATTTTGAAAAAAAATGTCTCCACTTTTTCCAGCGCTTTTTTTAAGGACGCGAACTATAGCTATATTAATGAGCTACGAGTACTGGAGAGTCTTAAGATAATAATATAACATAAGTGAGCGAAAACAAACGGTACGGTGAAGGAAAACATCGTGAGGAAACCCGCAGCTTAGCCAGCTCCGCACGTATTGACCATGTCTTTCCTGTGGATTAGGCCGACTGAGCTGTCAGGATGGAATAGGTGCTGGGCAAGCCAATTCCATCTAAAATCTTGTCCCAGGCACTGTTTAATCCCACAAAAAGGACTTGTGTAATCACCAGTTGCCCCTGACGCTATTAAATCATCTACAATAGATGCAAAGGCCTGTTTACGTTTATGTGAGCGAACATGTTCTGAGTTCTAATGATTTTAATTTGGATAAGTAAATATTATTTTAGCTGTCTCCTTGTAGTTGTCGAAGTCGTTGAAGCGAAATGGAAACGGCATAAACAAAGCCAAATGAAAAACAGTTGTTTTAATTACCCGAAAAAATGTCGTCGTAGAACGAGTACGTAAACATTTCAAAAACAACTTTCTCGCTGGAAAATTTTCCTTATTTTTACAAATGTTACTGTTGTAGATGGGAAATGTTATCTTTACTGCGTAGGCATCCGGACCTTCTGGTTCTGAGCTGTTTCCACGTCCGGTGAGATAGGAACGACTCCGTTTCTCTAAATGAATACTTATGGCTCTCTTATAGATCCGACCTATTTTTTCCATGTCCAACCAGGTTTTTACAAGACATGAAAAGTGAAAAATTATGCCAGTTTTTGAACACGCGACCACACTGACGTGATGTTGTTTTTTTCATGTCATGTTTCTTGATTTCAAAGATTATTTTTGACGTTATTTTTAGGGATCCGAAGTCTGTCGGAACGAAACCCTCGTACCCTATATTGGATACGCGAGTAAAGCTATGAATTTGTTTGAGGATATTGTTTTTTTAGCTTAACATGATAACAAGGCAGATGAAGTAGTCATCAAGTTAGTAAAATGCTACGTCGCCGGAAAACATCGTGAGGAAACCGGCATTCCGTTGAACCTAATAAGTCTGAATGAATGTGTCGAGTGCACGAAAATATCCTAAAGAAAGAAAGAAAATACATTTATTTGGCATAATAATTATACATAGGTGTATATGTGGTGTTAATTCACAACATATAAACAGTAATGAACATAATTATGCCAAATAGGACCCGACTCAGCTTTTTGCTGCCTGACAAGGTATCCTCTTAAAGGCGCACTTAAAATTCTTTAACCTCACTGGATTGAAAGAACTGGTGGTACGATGAGAAAAAGAAGAAGTCAGAACACATTACCAATCTAGCTTTAAGTTGTGTGTACCTTTCAATTTTTAGTAACTCAAAATAATTTTTGTCTTCAGGTTTTTCGGTGTTGCTGATACCCAAACTTCATTGTGGATGGTGAGTTTTTATCTTAATATGAAAATGACGCCTATTTTTTGCAGCCATTTGCAAAATACGGTAGGAATATTTCGTGTTGCTTATTCCGACTGTAAGCCTGGAAGGCTCCTTAGCCTGAGACCTCTCTCAGCGAAAATTATACTCTTCAAGTCCTCCGAAGAGTAGGTCCCTCACGTTTTTAAGAAAAATGTAGCAGACTCATCATTACATAATTTTTAGTTTTATTACAAATATATATTCTACTAAACCTAGTTCAGATTTCTGAAAATAACTAATATAAATTGTATTTTATGAATGGATATATGAATCCATTTCGTACTATGATTAATTCCAAAATAATCTCGGTGTTGGAAGTTCGGCCATTAATTTTTCGACCATCGCCAAACCAACATAAAAAGAAAATGCTCACCGCTTCATCCCACAATCAAAAATGTAATTTAGGAAACTAAAAAGCTTTTCCACGCTTAAATCGAAAAGGATTTCTTCCACCCTGCGTTTCCCACAAAAGGGACGAAGGACGATTCCCTACATTATGGCCGCATCTTAGCGATTTTAAAGACACCTTTTAAGAGCACTTCAATTTCGGCCTATTTTCGGTATAATTGCGATCGATAGCCATTGTTGAGAGCGTCCTCTGTGGTGTGTCGTTCATAGAGTTGTGGGACAAAGAATCATAAAAGTCGTACACAGGCGTCACATACCGTACGAATGCCATTCTATCATAGTATACTGAACTAACTTGAAGACTAAGTAGAAATTGTGGTGAAAGAGTTTGTTCGGAAAAGTACTATAATACCACTGTGCCTATCTTTCAACTTGTGAGCAGTGATTCTCGCATCGCTGTATATGGGTGCCGCCGATGGAATGGCGGGTATCATCAGCCTGAATAAGTGTACTGCTGGATTTAGACTTTTATTTAGATAAAATGCTATTTGGACTTACAGCTCGTGGCACTTTGCTTGTACCATCACTTATTCCGATGAAGAAGGCCATCGATGGATATCTGCACAGTTGCACTTCTCATACGGGACTTTGATAACAGACGTTGCATGAATTTTCTTTTTAGATGCAAAGGCCCTACGACTTAAAGATTAGTTTCGCTCTAATTAGTTGGACTCGTATGTTTATGATGTATGCCTTTGGTGGAATAAGCCAGATTTCCTCTTGCACTAAACATTATTTTATTTTCTGTGGCTAAACTACGTAATTTATTATCCGAACATTTCAGAAGATTGTGCCGTTCTTTGTCTCAGGGCTCAGGTGAGACCTTTTCTATGATGCTTTCGTAGCACCGCATGATTTACGACCTCGCCTTTTATTCGTTCTTTTATTGACTATCTCACTACTCCCCGGTGGCTATGTTTTTGGTTTATAGGAGTCTGAGCTAGGGATCTTTATTTATACTTACTGAGTTTTGGGCTGATGACAGGTTTTAGTTTAGGGGCCAGTTCAAAACGCTAAGTTTAGGGGTTTGGGCTAAGAGGTTACTCAGAAGTTCTACCCTCCGTGGGGTTTACTATATCCCCAAGTAAAAATACTCCCGAGATGTCTTGGATAATTTGCAATTACGAACATTTGATTAAAATTCATTTAGCATCTCACATTCATTCAGCGTCAACTCATCCAGCATCTGTCTCATTCATCATTGTTTTTCAATAAATGGACGCTACTAAAGCACCAACTTTTTCACATAAACTCAAGCACCCTTCACCGAATGGTCAAATAAAATATACGATACAGACAGGTCGCCACTTCCCCGACGTGTATTCAGCCAGCTGTTGGGGAAGTGAGTCATCGGCTCCCTTCTAAGGTTTCTTCGGATTTAATACGAGGGTTCTATGAAATTTCATAGTCATTTATTCATTTGCCGAACTCCAAATAGGTAGGTACGTGATATGATCAATATAGTGCGTAGGTATAGTGGGATACTTGATTTGAAAGGTAGGCGGCCCTAACTTCATTTGGGAAGAAAATTCAAAGCCGGCAAGAAATATATAAAGATACAAAGCCCCGCAATATTGTATGGAACCTCAGACAGCCAACTTGAAATGACTTCAATATGCACGGACGACAGAAAGTTGTAGGTACGTAATTTACCCTCGCAGTTTATGAGTATGTAGGTAGCTATCTCAGGCTTTGAGCCCTGAGGACAAACACTGCCCCAAAATTAAACTTGACCTTTCATATTCCAGACAAATTAGTTTATCCAACTGGAATAAGCTTCATTACCTAATAAGATTAAGCGATTTCTTGGATGAGAGGTTTTTTATTTTAAAAATAACTGAAGAAAATGCCTAAGATTTGTATTTATGTTAACATGTTACGCGAAATTATACAGAAAATTTCATCAGAAATCCAATACAAGATACCAACAAGGCAAGCATCTGGAGCTTCTCTCAAGGTAGAATAAAAGAAAATATTAAATCAGCACCTGCTTGAGGAAAAACAAGGAATAGATAGAGAGAAACATTTTATTTAGCCACCCACAAAGACAATTAAATAACAGAAAAACTAACGAGCGCAATATGACAAGACCAATCGACTCAAAATCAGAAGATTTAAGAACTAACTTGACTATAATCATAGATAACGATGTGTGTATTCAAATATATTTTCAGCTTTCAACGCTGATGTAGATAGCAAACCGCACAATAGTTGAAAACAGTGCTATAAAATATAAGCCACACACCATTATAATGGAAGTTGTGACGATACACACATTAACATTCCTTTTACACCATGCTCGTAGTTTTACAATGTTTGCAATGTTTATATCAACGCAAAAATGCGTTTAAAAAGTCTGCATCGCGGAAAACTGCAGTTGTTTTTAAGCTGGAATACTCAGGCCAACAGTTGTCGGAAAAAAGGTTAGTGAGTGAACGTATTTTCCAACTTTTATACTTTTTTGGAGTGTTCATAATGCAGGAACTTTTCAACACTTTGTGGAGTGCTACCTGAACACTTTGAATAGTTTTGTTTTACGCTACGCTAGTAACTAGGAGTACTTTGGTTCTTGTTTTAGTAATATTTTAGAACTATTCGAAAGGGTATCCATGAGGATTATGATCAAAGTAAATAATGTAATACACCTTTGACCTCAAACCAGCATGCATTTATTTATGTTTATTCCAAATTCCTTCTGTATTTGTGGGTTTTGATAACTGAATATTATTAACATTCTAGTACGTTTGGTAAGCAAAGCGAGCAAACGATAGTAATGTACAAATAAACCTTACCTACCATGCACGTGGCATATGAATGCAATAAAACAGAATTAGTAACTGCTAAGCTCCAAAATTCAGTTTAATTTTGGAAAATAACCATTTTACGTAAATTTTTAGGGTTCAAAGTTATTTATTTTGCCTTGAACAATAAACAGAATTCAGCAACGATCAATTTCGCAGATCTTTTTTCAGAATTTTGTAAGTACTAGCCTTATATTTCATTTGAAGTTGAAATATAAGGCTAGTTTGAAGTAATACAATTCTGGAAAGGAGTGCACCTGATATTGCCCTTATCTCATTACCATTCCGTTGGCGTTCAATTTGTTGCAAAAATGGAATTCAATGAGGTAGCAGCTGCGGCGGAGCCAATGCAGAATTCATTTATCTAGCATGCTAGAATGGTGCCATTCGCGCCGCTAATGGACTAGCTTCAGAGACGTCTGGTAGAACTTTTCTTGGCATAAATGAGGTATCTTTAGTCATGAATCTTTTGTGTCGTCCCCGGCTTTACACAAAAGCTCTGTGGAGTTGCGACCAAGGGCCTGGCCTAAATGATAATTTTAATAACAGCTGGATAATCCTCGGCAACTCGAGAGGTCACAGGACGAACCCACAGGGTTTTTTTATTAAAATGATGGCGTATGGCGCTGATATATTATTTTCAGGATATTTTTGACTTGGAAATGTAGAGGTTTAGATTAAACTAGCTTCCGCTCGTGATTTCGATGTCGTGTGTATTCTACCCGACCAAGATACCATTATGCTATTCAAGCTCTGTCCAAATTAGTCCAGTCGATGTGTTGGACCACAAACATTTTAAACTTTCGCATTTGTCTGGGTATAACTGGTTTTCAAGTTCTTAGTCCAAAGGTCCCGATCGATAGACGTCGTATCTCGTCCTAATAAAAATCGGATCAAACTTCATTTTGTGTAGCGACAACGAACGCTCGCGGTGTATAGCTTTCGAATCTAATTTTCTTCTCGTATAGGAACTTCTCGCTTTATTTTCCGTTTATCACACACTGAGTGAAGGCGAGAATCGGGCGTCTATTAGATGGGAAATAAAAGCAAAATGTCTGTCGCTGACACAAAAGGTGGAATTAGAATTCTTGCTGCTCGACAAGCTCAAGTTATTATTTTCCCATCCAATCCTGCGCGAGCCAAACGATGTCTCAGGCATTGATAAAAAAAGAGGAATTATAATTATTCTTTTAGCACCACGAGGCACGAGTTGTACATTAAAAGTGGAATCGACAGCTGCTGGGAAATAAAGGTTCTCGAATGGCGACCACAATCCGGAAGAGAGGAAGCCTATATTCAGTTGTGAACTTCTGATTATGACTTTTATCTTGTTGTGATAAATAGTCTATGTAAGTTTTGTTGCCAGCTTATCTTTTCGTACGAGTACTTAGTTCCGTGGTGTTGACTATCTCACAACTTTACAACCCATGAGACTTGGCACGACACATCGTTGCCCATAATTCATGACCCTGCATTTAACTATACCTGAGTCTTTGTTTGCAGACAGCGGTCTCTTTCTCCCACGTATTGATTTTAAATTAATAGGAATTCCTTTCAACTGCTTTATCTAAGAAAACACTTTCTAAAAGCTAATTGTGCGAACTAAATTAAGTTTGGTAGACTGACCGGCCGTCTCGTGTCGACTTCGAGTTCGTCATTTATCTCGAGGGCCCTTACCTCCTCTTTTTGCCTGTTCGCATTAATACTGTTTTAATTGAAATCCAAAACGTATTTCCAAGTTATCAGAGTTAAATTTGTTTTTGTTGGGACAATGAGCGGGCACGTTGTGCGAGAGAGCATTGTAAGCACTCTTGTTTTGCTCTCCGCCGAGGTTCGGTAATCTTTTTATTTTGTTTATGTAATTGGGTTTCGGGTTATTTTTGCTAAGGATTCCTTCAGTCATTTCAAACTTCGTCCTTATTGGTTTTTGGGACTATATATTATTTCCAAAGAGCCGTTTTGCATGAAGCTTAGTCATATTGTTCAGGCATTTTCTAAAGGCGCGTTTGTGTACTTAAGTACTTATGCAGTTGAAATAAAACACAAAATGCAACGATTCTCGCCTCTTCGTGAGATTCATTAACTGGGGGCTAATTCTCGGGCCGATCTCGATCATTATACAATTTTATTTTATTGCATCTATTCGAAGAAAGAAGAGATGATTTCCTTGAGTAATTCATCAACGACCTCTTCGTAAAAGCCTCGACAGCTACGAAATACGGAAAACGTAGAAAAAAAACTGGGTTGTGAAAAGAAGCAATAAAATAAAATTACAAAATGATCGAGATCGGCCCGAGAATTAGGCCCCTGTACTCCTTCACTATTGTTTTTATTATTACTATTTATTTAATTAAAACCTTAGCAAACCAGAAATAGCATATAGCGGAATGTAAATAAAATCAAATATAAATACTTAGGTATATTCTATGTCATAAATTAGTAGATGTCATTGTATCATTATGTCTGACTATTCTACCATTACTGGGACTTAGGTTAAGGGTCCTTAGATTCTGTAAGAGCAGTTCACATCACACACGTTATAAATGGCATAAGTCCCTCCTTTTGCAGTAAGTGTAGGTAATAGGTATAAAGTAAAGTAAAGTAAGTAAACAGGCTTTTGCATCTATTTTAGATGATTTATAAAGTGTATTAAAGTGTATACTTATGCATACTTATATATATATTCCGTACGAGAAACAAATTATCCGCAAACTAGTCTGGATGCCCCTTAAGCTTATCTGGGATCCTTCTTAAACTTTGTTCTTTATTAGACCCGAACTTATTTACAATAACTTCTTGTTCACAAATAATGCAAGACTGCAGTGTTGTCTTGTTCTGAATTTATTCAAACTATAAACTATTGCATATCAATGCGAATGTACCCATTATTTGCCGTTTTACTGCATTAACTTGGTTATCAAAAATATACGTTCGTTTATGATCTATGTAGCCTGGCAGTGAAAAGGTTCTTCAACTCTACTTTTTATTGCAACGCGATACATAAAAATAATTTTTGCATCGACTGTAACTAAATACCGGGACAAAAAAATGACAATATAAAAGTACAGTCGACGCCAAACTATACTTATCAAAAACGCTTTTATTAAGAGCGTTTTTGAAAATTATTTAGACTTAAAACGCTGCAATAAAATGCTTGCTTGTTTTCAGAACAAGCAAAAAAAGTTTGACATCCAAATCAGTAGGTAGATAATGTGAAACCATGCGAAGTTTAAGCATCAATGCACCATTCGCATTCAGTTTAAATTAGGTTATTAGCAAAGGCAGCTAGATACTAGGAAGTCTGCAATATCTAGATTCTAGCTAGAGCGCTTACTTATGCAAGCTTTTGCGTTCACTGTTTTGTCTGCGCTCATAATCACCCACATAAACGTAAATGAACATAGCATTGGCTTTAATACACTGGTAAGGAACTTTACAATAATGTGGTTGATAACTATTAATATTAATTATTCATTGATTAAAAGTATCAATTTGGTTCCAAAAAAAATATTCTTTATGGTCTAGTCTAGTCATGTGACCAAGAGAGTAAAGTATGAATGTGGATGAACAATGTGAAAAATTACATGGACAAGAAAACAGTGAACACAGATATGACGGCTGAGAGAGAACATGTTGTGCCAACCCCACATAAAGTGGGATAAGGGCAGGAAGAAGAAAAAATGTTCCCTGCTAAAATACGTCAAAAACTTCGCACTTGTGCCCTCAGCAGTACCATTCTCGGAAGGCATTCGATATGTTCAGCTAAACCGGTTACTCGTATTGATTGCAGCTAACTGTACGACATGGTTAGTTGGTCGCGAAAACGACATTTGCGCGTTTCGGCACACCCGGCTTGTACCTCCAGCTCGTTATTGGGTGCACTAATTTCTCTCTTCATTTGAGAATTGGGTTCCTATATTATTTATCTAGTGTTTAGAAATTGTGGTCATTTTGATTTGACATTCAAAATTGTTTACCAATACTCTGTGTTGATTATTTATAGTAATAATCATATCCTGGTAATAGTGAGTTTGGTTGTGATACGGAAATAACCTTGAATTAGTGGAACAATGTGATAAAAAAATCTGTCCGTTCTTTATGGGCATTCTATTTGGAAGTTGTGTGGTAATTGGCAAAAAGTATTGTGCTGTGCATGAGCCAAGTGAATGTGTGGATCGAGCTAACAGCTGCTGTAATAAGATCTAGCTGATGCAATCGGATGCTTTCGTAAACGGGTTCTTAAAGCGAAAGGTACGTAAAGGTTTGTTCTTGCTGTATTCGGGAGAGTTTAAGTCGTGGCATTGTTATTTAATTCATACCTTCTTTGTTGCTTTATATTAATTACTAGCGGCCTGTCCTGGCATCGCACGGGTGGACATTTGTTTTTTAAACACATAAATATAGCCTATGTTACTCAGGGTGAATGTAGCTTTCCAATGGTGAAAGAATTTTTGAAATCGACACAGTACTCATTACAAACATACCCATAAAAATACAAATCTTTTCTCTATATAATATTAGTATATAATATATAACAAACTTAACTTTTCTGGAGCATAATCTTAGGTCTGACCTTAAAGAAATGTGATCGAAACTATGATGTACAAGACCATCAGTGTCAAACGTCACCCAAAGTTCTAGCAGCGAGGTGAAAATTGTTCAGATTCGGCTGCTGCGTGTATTGTGTTATGCTGTCGTACCCGGGTCAAATCAAATTTATGTGAGGCCTTTGTGTAGTTAATTGGAATTTCGGTATGTACCTTGCTGTCTTGTCTTCAAGATGACGTAACAAAGCGACGGCATAAAACGTGTGGAATGTCGACAACTTAGGGGTATGGGACTAATATGTTTGCTTTGGCGACGCCTTAGCGATTTGTAAATTAGAGCCGGTGACTAAATAAATATGAATAGGAAGGGATACGCCACTTTCAATAGAACAAATAGTTCAGTGTCCATATTTGATTAGATCTAGTGCTAGTCTTAGTGCGGGGTCATTTCATTTCATTTATTCACAAACAATTTACAAAAATCGTGTTTGAAATCACTTATATTACTAGACAACACAACATATAATACACAAAAAGGTTAAACCGAAAAATAAAAACAATAACAATGTCAACAATGAAAATACAATTCTTAGTCTAAATTAAACATGTCATAGGCAATAAATTCATTAATTGTGTAGAAACACCCTTTCAACAATAGCCTTGTGAGCCTAGATTTAAACATGTTGAGACTAACATTGTCCTTCAAGTCGGTAGGAAGCAAATTAAAAAGTTTTACAGCTTGGTAACGAGAGCCATCGAGATCTTTGCGTCTTGTAATGAGTCTATTTTTCCGTTGTTCAGCACTTTCGTATTTATGTGGGTTTTTTACAATATCCATCAGTAGTGTCAAAATGTATAGGCTTGGAACTGTCAATAAATTCAATCTCTTAAAGTGATCCTTACAAGATTCCATTGATTACCTTTTCTATCTAGCAGCGGCATTAGGCTTGTAACCAGTTACTTATGGATATGCGCAGTTGTGCCTCTAACTACCCCCTAAGACATCGTCAAAATGAATTCACTAGGCAACAAGAGGTTGTATTTGTATTTTAGTTCTTTATCATTTTCTTATACCTACGTCTGAACCAATATCGAGTTTCAAAGACGCTTTGGAAAATATTTCCGCTTATCCTTCCTTGCCATTCTGTCAGATTTTGATTTGATGAATCTAGTGCATGGCGGAAAATCGACTTACTCATGAGTCATGTGTGGAAAAGCGATAACTCCCTACAAATCCTATTTTTGTTTGGGCATTGTCTGGCGTTTGAGTGCTCTGCGCTCATATCCGAGGTTTAAAAAGGATTATTCGGCTCTTCAAAGGATGACCTACATTTACGATGCATTTACTCGTAGAGGCGTTTCATTGTTTTCCATGGTGCAGCTTTCAATATATAGCTAGTAAAAGAATAGGGAGCGACTGTTCTGCTCTGACTAGTTAGGCCACGCATCAGGCTATCCTCTTTGTTCTTTTAGTTATTTCAAGTTAAACGATACGGATCGTGCGACTTCTTACCGTGCCACTGGTTTCGAACCAAGTGTGTAATAGTACATTGTTACCTGAGTGTTGAAAGTCACGTTTTTTGAGTCCCGAGACGGGTTTGGCGCCAGAGCGTAGCGAGGGCGCCAATGGAGCTTGAGAGACTTGAAAGACTTTCACCCGAGGTAAACACTGTGCTTTTCATTACGAATACAAGGAAAGTAAAAATAAAAACATGAAAGAAAAATTAGTGAAAATGAAGATTGAATTGCCGCCTTCCCGGTTTTTTTTTTCATTTTTTCTGGCGGGCCTTCGGCTATGGCTCGCCAGCATTATTCAGCCGTTATTTTCATTTTCATAATTTAAAAAATGGTAAATTGTTTGCTCAAATCTATGTTATTTTAAATAAATAGTTGAAGCTTATATATTAATAAAGTAATTTAGAAGATATATTATTTATTTAATGCTATCTTTATGTTATTTAAATTTAAATTTAACATTGCGCTCTAATTAGACTTTTTAAACTTCTTACCTTTGTAATGGGTTTCCAACCTACTTGCTGAATAAAAAGTTGGAATTTGGTTCAACAACCAGTATGAGCAATGAAAAACCCTTTTCATTGCTCATACTCTGAAAGTAGGTCTGAAGTTGCCTGAGGGGCCTAATTGAAAGTAATACTTTCAGCCCTAGGGAGAATCGCTTTCTACTGACAGCTGTCAAATTATAAAAAAAACAAGTTATATTTTATTCAACCATGTTCCAACTTTCTAAAGTTTTTCTTACTAAAAGGAGGTTGTTGAACCAAATTCCAACTTTTTATTCAGCAAGTAGGTTGGAAACCCATTACAAAGGTAAGAAGTTTAAAAAGTCTAATTAGAGCGCAATGTAAAATTTAAATTTAAATAACATTAAGATAGCATTAAATAAATAATATATCTTCTAAATTACTTTATTAATATATAGCTTCAACTATTTATTTAAAATAACATAGATTTAAGCAAACAATTTACCATTTTTTAAATTATGAAAATGAAAATAACGGCTGAATAATGCTGGTGAGCCATAGCCGAAGGCCCGCCAGAGAAAAAGAAAAAAAACCGGGAAGGTGGCAATTCAATCTTCATTTTCACTAATTTTTCTTTCATGTATTTTTTTTACTTTCCTTGTATTTGTAATGAAAAGCACAGCGTTTACCTCGGGTGAAAGTCTTTTAAGTCTCTCAAGCTCCATTGGCGCCCTCGCTACGCTCTGGCGCCAAACCCGTCTCGGGACTCAAAAAACGTGACTTTCAACACTCGGGTAACAATGTACTATTAACAGATGTGTTGGTTTTTTATCGTACACCTTCTTTATTGACCTTTCTCTGTATTATTTGTAGCGTAGTTGTAGGCATAGGATGTGTAATAGGGGCTAGATAAGATCTACTTTCCGTTTGCGGAACACGTTAGAAAGATAAACTGTATGAAAATGACATAAGCTTGAGAGAGGCTCCCGACGGTCTTTTGACGTTACAACGTCTTATAATTCGATGGAGCCGGCACGCACGAAAAAACATGACTGATGCGGCGTTACCTCGCTCTGAGGCGTTCCATTTAAGGCTTGAAGTGCAAGCTAGAGCGCGGAACGAGCGACAAAGAGGCACAATTGGCCTTCGCATTCGGCAGCGTTCGACAACTCGACGGAGGCTGTTTCTACAGGATAGCTCTTCACACACACCCTCACACTCCCCTCCACACAGGAACATTCAGTGTATCACAGACACTCTCTGTGCTGGAGTGTCTTAGCTCCCCGTTACTCTAAATCCCATTAGGTTATATGTAATGGCTCCTCTGTAGCTTTATTTTTTTTATTATGTTAACTTCTTAGTTTTATGTTTTCATCTAAATGTTAAATACCTAATTGTTTATGAGAAACAACATTCAGGTCTATGAGGTGGGCGTTGATAGCTGCGTCACAGTTTTTATAACTATTGTGGCTATCATCGTACCCTTCTGTTTATACTCCCCTGTGTTACTTGTTTCCCCAATAAATATTTTGATTTTGATTTTTTTTTTTATTTGAACTGTGTATTTTCTTTTGACGTTGTCACGTTCACTATCGTCAGTAAACCGACTTTACAGACAACCGATTTTTTTATTTCATATTTATATGTTCCGTAAACAGAAAACGAGTCTTGTGGACCCCTAATGTGTAGCCGTTTGTACTACACACTGGTAACAAGCTCATATAAACCATGAAATTTAATGTGAGATTGCTGGCAACAACCAAGTACCTACTAAAACAAGCTTTTACCCCGTTTGCAAACTTTTTACGTAGCTCACAATCACAGCTCCTGTAACGTTTTTAAGGGTACTAAATTTGCCAAGCGTGGTTGTGCATGTGCATAGACAACAATTTTTAACTTGTATCCCAAACTGAGAAAATATATAAAAACGAACTGTTCCCTGCCACGCTTCGCTGTGGCACATATGTAATTGACGCCAAAAATAGATAAAAACAATCTTTGATGCGGATTATATATCATGCTAAAATTTTAGCTCAATCGGTGCAGAACTTTTTGAGTTTTTGAAGCGTACACAAACCAACATAACATTTTAATATTAGAAGATAGAAGAAAAAGTAGAAGATATTGATAAGTAATGAATAAGATCAATGCCATAATTATACATGACTCTCATTCAGCAATCGGGTCGGAATAGCCGAATTAGTGTTCGATCTCAATGCAATGTGGTATGAATTTCCCTTACAAAGAGCAAAGCAAGTTACTAAGTCTTAAATCATCCAGAATCCTTTTATGAAGGCGGCTAGTTTATGCGCACAATACATCCACGGGGTCTAAAATACCCCCAAATCCGGAAGACGTATGTACCGATGGGGTATTTACTAAATCCGGTATAGGAATAAAATACGTATCCTCGTAAAACGTCATGAATGTACGTGATTTACATTATTGCTATTGAATTATTTATGTGGAAATTGTTATTGGTAGTATTTGTTTTAGATTTTGTGTGCTAAATAGGTTATGGTGGCTTCAAGATGGCAAGGGGTTACCGGGGTTTACTGTCATTTATCTTCTGGGGTTGATGAAATTGATTAAAACAAGAACGCGAATTCAAAATTCACAAGTTGGTAAAGAAAGTTCTAGGCGTTTGAGGCTTGACTACATCCATACCGGTTTTTCGACTTTCTTTCTCTTTTCGGTTAATGATTATTCATATTCATTTATTCATTGCTTCATGTGTTTTATAGGTCTTAAGGGGTAATAACGTCCAGAACATGAGCCCCCGAATCCCGTCCCATAGGAAAGGCACAGTAAAAGGCAAGGCTACTCGGAAACCTCCGATTTAATTCCTTGTAAATTCGTGACATATTTTATAATCCTCTTAACTGTCACATTACAGTTCATCAAGAGAAGTTAGGTCGTCAGCCGGGAACATTCGGGAACACTCGAATTTGCACGTACACGTACGAAGTTGGGAGTTTATCTGTCGGGAGACGAGCCGACTGATTTATTGTCTGTGGAGTGACACTGACAAGTGACAGACTGAAGCGACAATGGAGCTAATACATGTGGATGGATTTTTTCTTATAGCTCGTGTCCCTTAACTTTTATAAACATAAAATAAACTCCGGAAAGTCCGGGATAATAAACTGACCTAGTTTTTGTTAAAGCCCGTCATTTATTTTCGGGATGTTGTTGGTTTATTTGGAAGTGGTTCGAAGTTTTCTCACCCACTCTGTAGTGTCCAAACTTCTAAAATTGCGTTCGACCGATATAAGGACGTAAAAAGTTACGGGTAAGTATATTCATAATGGTCCTAAAGCAGTCCTAAATTTAGCTTATGCAGACTGATAAGTCGGATGAACTCTATTTGTTGATATGAAAGTGAAAGTGAGAGACTTAGCGAGCTGTTAAAAAGTATTCTGCATTTTTTTATTTTAATATATATATTCGTACTAAAAATCGGTTTACTGTCGATAGTTGAACGTGACAACGTCATATGTCCACGCGGACGCATCGCTCACTCAAGTAGGAGAGAGACAGATGTCAAACGCTGCCGAACGCGGAGGCCGTGCGTGCCTCTTTGTCGCTCGTTCCGCGCTCTCGCTTGCACTTCAAGCCTTAAATGGAACGCCTCAGAGCGAGGTAACGCTGCATGAGTCATGTTTTTTCGTGCGTGCAGCCAGCTCCATCGAATTATAAGACGTTGTCACGTCAAAATGCTACGACTACGTTTTACGCGACCAGGCGGTATGTAAGAAGTACGGAACTAACTCATCACACCTTAAAATTATACCGTAATCGTTACTAGTACAGCTATCAATAACTGGAGCACATTTTCCTTTTACCTTTGTTGCAAAAGCGTCATTCATACTTACACCACACCATTTTTACACAATTAACTACCTTCAATCTTAAAATAAACCATTAGTTTTTCTCGGTCAGTTTGAACGTTTCGCCTACGGTCTCTCTCTTTTCTATTAAGAAAACATGAGACAACAACAATACGAAGAAAGGATCGAATCGAGTTGATGTCTCATTATACTCAAGACTAGAGGGGTAGCGAAGGTTTTGACTGTCATTCATCCTTAGCTACTCCCATGCAGAGCAATTTGCTCGTAGCTTGCACCTACGGGGCTATGCCTGGCGGCGCATACTTATGAATTTAATAAGACACGAACAAATTACCAAGAGTCGGAACTATCTGAGACGGCTGGTTCATTAGAACTGGCTCTACGAAGTGATAGCTTTTGTGTACTTTATGCCTTACATTGAATTCTAACAAAAGTAATTACGGTGGTACGTTTTCCATACAAATTAATTTAACGATTTAAGGGCGATGAGAGTATAATAATACACTGAAATAAATGGTTGGCTTTCATATTTAGTCTATTTTTCCGGAAACTTTATTAAGTTGAAGAAAACTATAAATTTACGGTGGTAATAGTAAAAAACTAAAATATGCATTTATTTTCATTCAAAATGTATTACCGAAAACAGTAAGTCTTTGTTAATAATAATAACAAATAAATATTTTTTTCTATCATCCCTTATTTGAAACGAATGATAAGGCATAGGTGAACAAAAACTCGAGTATATTTGCTTTTCAGAATTCCAAATCATTATCAGTTTGGAGAAGTTCACTTTTGAAATAAGCCTCCCCTATTATACTTCCAAGGAGAACGAGTTTGGGCTTCTCCATCCACCGACTTTCCGCGATATTTACAATATCGTGTCGGTCCATTGTTCGTACGTTTTGTTTTCGGAATCGAGTTTCAAGTAAAATTAAAAATGTGTCCAACAAATGATAATTTCCGAGCTTATCAGTAGGCTAACGAAGTCCGAGCCGAAATCCTTTACAAGTTTATAAATTCTTTTGAAAAAATAAACACACCACCAAAAATAAATACCGAAATACTCGCAGAATATTTATCATGCGACCACAAAGCGATGGGTTTGCGCTGTAATCCGGTTAACCGGTTTATCGCGTTTCCGGCGCCAAGTGATGCCTGTCGGTGACAGCTATCAGAATGGCGGGCGATATTTCAAAACATAAAGAAAATGGCCGCGCGTATGCAAATTCATATAACATTGCGCTTTGGAATTGATTGCTTTTGTGGTTCGTGCTCTGAAGGTGAATTGCGAATTGATTGTTCAAAACACAATGCAGGACGGAGAATTTTCTACTATCAATTTCTGCATTTAAAACTAATAGTTTTGACATCAAAAGTTTGCTAAAATAAACAGCTTTATAAATGGAGTCTTTTACAGCCCCGGGTAATGCAATTTACAAGTTCACGGCGTAAGAAAATGAATACTTCATCATAACATTCGGAACGTTCGCCGAGGCAAGACAGCCGCTTGCATGCGCCACATCTGGTCCCCTAATATGTAAAACTTAGCAGTAGCAACAGCGGTAGCGATCGCGATCTGACGTCGAAAAGTTTGTATTGATGGTAGGTGTTTTGAACATCAAAAGTAGATTCGCTTGAAGCATGGTACATTTTAGAACTGCAATTTCAGTTACTCAGTTCCCTTTTTGTCTGAATTCGACTGACCTTCAACTCAATTGGTAGTAGTTCTCCCTGGTGCGCCGTAGGTCGTGGGTTCGATCCCCACCGAGAACAAATATTTGTGTGATGAACACAGATGTTCTCTGTCTGGTGTTAAACTGTATTCTTAGTATGTCTTTACTAAAAAAAGTGTTAAGTATATCAGTTGTTTGATTCTCATAGTAAAAACTCTGCTTAATGTGGGGCTAAATAGTTGTGTGAATTGTCTACAATATTGTCAATCAAAGGTATGGCGACTTCGGTTTACAACTTCTTGTACCTTAAACCGGATCTTCATAATTTCAATCCAAAGTTGGTTCAAAAAATATTCGAACTTTACAAAACAGAAAGGCCAATCTCTTTTTGACGCTGACCACCACAATGGCCACTAGTAATCACGCCCGGTCAGAATTCTCTTTTTACTACGCCGTCGTCAATAGCATTTGACAGCAATAGGTAATCAAACAATTTATGCCTTTCTGTCGCGAGGTGGGTGAATCAACTATTTTACCCACACTAAGGTCAGGCCAGAAATATTTTTTTGAAAAAAATAAACATGTATATTCTTTAATTCTATTTTGATTAGGGTATTAGAAATATTATCTACTTTAATAACCTAGAAGGGCAGCGACCTTTATTCATATTTTAGTCATTTTTTCTACGAAACTACAGCACATACCCTCAAAATCTGTCACCTGAGTTACCTGCACTTAACCTTACATAAATGGTGAATGAAACATGAAAGCGTTACTCATGTTCATTTATTTTCTCTTGCACGCATAATCAAATACTTTGGCGAAATCAGTCTTTATATAATTCTAAAATTTAGGTACAAAATTAACTGACATTGGTCTTTTGCGTTACCTTTGTACAAAAAATAATAGCTAATACTTAATAAAATTAAATACAAAAGTAATACAAATGGAAATGATTTTTTTATAGAAGCTCACCAATTTTAAAAATATAGTACTGGTAATTTAAAAATGTAATGGAAAGAAATTAGCGTATTATGATCAAAAATGTAATGTTTTTATTAGGGACAATAAGTAACTCCAGAGACAAATTTGGGTAACGCTTAAGACATTCTATAGAAATATTGAACTACACATTATTAAATAAACACCTAATCACAATTTGTGATAAAAAATCAAAATAAACAACAAATCAACAATAACAATCATTTCGGATATTCGTATGTCACTTTTCGAAGATATCAATCGGGGTTTCAAATTTGTATTGCCCATTTGCCAAAAAGGCCGTTCTAAAAAGGTAGATTCTAGGTACCTGGATAAGTATAAGGTAAGTAGGTTATGAAAATTAGTTAATTTTACTTTATACGGTACAAGCTAATCTCACTAAGAACGTGAATGTCTTAGGAGTTACCAATAATGTCTATGGAGTTACCGCCAATGTAACTCAGTATACAAGGAACTCAGCAGACATTTGGTGTATTTTCATGAATATTCCACATTATAATTTGATTATAGTACTAGGCGTAAACTTTAATTGAAAACATATGTTAGGTACTACAAAAATATCTAATTATATTAAATAAATAATAAACTTACATCGAGAAATCGCGGTCACTCAGCAGACGACACAAAAAGGCACGCACTCCCTTCGAACGTTCTCCGCGGACTGGCGGCTCGACGACGTCATCAAAAGACACCACCGAGCCTCACCAACGAAAGCAAACACAAATGAAGCTACCTACGGCAAACAGTGCCATCTATGTGTTTCCGGGTGAAATTTATGAGTGTAACTCAGCATACGAAGGTAAAATCATTCTAGTTAGGGACACAGCTTAGCGATTTTTTTTTGGAAAAGTGAATTGGGCTATTTCAATTTTTTTATGCACACGATAAACTATAACATACTGACTTGTTGTATAATAAGAATCAACCGAAAGTAAGAAGTATAAGTTAATTTAAAATAAAGTTCACATAGTGAATGCGGTCTTCGGACAGGAAAATTTTGTATGGAGCGAATATTTCGTATGCTGAGTTACCATAAAATTTAATGGAAATTAAAGATATTAGAGAACGTAATCAAGTTTCCTTTGGTGCCTAATAATCGTAGATGCTATTGTCATATTCATTAAGTGTGTAACTATACCCACTTTACGTATTTAATAAGAAATGGTCGAGGACAGCCAAGTGTGGGTAAAATAGTTGATTCACCCAGGTACGTAGTCAGGGAGCCGGCCAGCCATACAACCGGTTGCTTGTAGTAATGGTACCTACCAACTAACATTAGTTTTAGGAGTGTGCCCGACTGTAAGATCTTGATGACAGATGCGTCGACTGCATTCGCACTCGTAAGCCAGTGTTTTGTTATTAATTTATGTGCTTACAACGATTCGTATTATACGAGTGCCTTGATGCTCAACTTGCATTGTTTCTCACTTTTAAACGCAGTTGTCATCCTATTAAAACCAATCCTGGTTTATAAGTCCCGCCTAAGATCTCTGTCAGGTAATTTGCTTCAAATCGTTATCGTCTTTTATCCCGCATGTATGTAGGTATAGGTACTGCATACCGCAGTGCTCTGCAATATTATTAGTCAAGTAGAATGCTGACATACTCGTATGCATGTTTCATCAGCTCGAAAAAAGCTGACTGACTACCTCTTGTCTTGAGGTCCTCAATACACAATAACAAAACCGCCAGTTTAGCATTTTTACCTTAACAGTAGGTAGGTAGGTAGATAAGTACCTACTTTCTTTTTTACGTTGTTAGATGTTTTTTGCCCCTGAATAAATAAAACAAAACATCAGCAGGGTTGGCATAACAGATTTTTCTCTTTCGTTCTGCCATTTCAAAGGCAATTTGTTACACATTTACAGATAATCAGTGTCCACAAATAAGTATTGTTAGCCGGTTTTGGGAACAGGACATCACTACTGCGACCGGGCATTGAGGTCCATCACTAGTCGGGGGATAAGAAGATAACGAAGGAACGGGCGAGTGAAGACGCGGGCGGCCGCTAGTTAGTATGTAAATGATACTGAATGCATTTCCCCTGACACAATTTTGAATGATCCCATCTACTTAGTGAAAAAGCATCACGAACTCCACGTTCCCGTGCCAAAGAGTTTTTCAGCATTATTTTTTGGCGTCGCTTCACACGTTCGAATGAGGATGAAAGCTTTTCGGTGACGGTATGCAATTCTCCGGTAAAATAACAAGATGAGGAGTGTGTTCTTGGTAGTATTTCGTTAGGGATGAATACATCCCGGCACTCTCTGCTTTGCTCATGAGAGAAAGCATTCGTTCCAAAATACTAGTACTCTCATACTTTTTTCGCTCAAGGACTACGAGACTAGTCATTGAACAGGGTTTATTTTCTCTTGCATTCTTAAACTTTTGTAAGCTTCAGTCAGCATTGCAAAACCCAGGATTTCGTTTATTCACATACATACATTTTCGGTTTTGGAACGAGGTTCCTTATCGCGCGTTGTGAAAGGGGACTAGACGGCAAAAATTCTTACGAAAAGCTGTCACGACACTTTTTGCTATAGTAAGCTATTGTGTAAGCTGTGCGGCGTGCGCATGTTTCTCTCTCTCTCTCTCTCTCTCTCTCTCTCTCTTATAGAAAGCAAGCCAGATTTTTTTTTTATTTCTATTTCGCATTGAACAGTGTGGTGTCGCGACCATTATTTTTGTTGAGTGTATACAGATTTATTGTAAATAATAATAAAGGAACTTCGTTCCATCCGGGTGTCCCTTGACACCTCTCAAGTTTTTTTTTTTTTCAGATATCTCAGTTACGAAAAATTAAAAGTCCAATGTACCTTTAATACGAATGGACTTTTGCAAGAATCCAGGCGGCAATGAGCGAAAGATTCCCCAAATAGGATGCAATTAATAGAATAGAATAGAATATAACTTTATTGTACACCAAAAATTATAAATGTGGCAATTAATATTTGTATATAGGTACATAATTTCATCCTATTTGTGGAATCTTATTTATTCCGTCTCGACCGGTGGCTACTCGGGAATGAGCTATTGTTTTCGTCGACATTTCACCATTCCATTGCCGGTTAAATATTAATTTCACTTCCATTCCTAAGGCAAATTCTATTAGGAATTCCTTAAATCTGGCTCAAATATAAGATATTTACAGTTCGCAAACTGCAATTTGAGGTTCTAATACTTCGTTGGCAATAGGAGCCACTGAGTTAGCGCGTCTTCCGCATGCAAAAACGCGCTATTAGGTCGATCGTGAAGGTGGCGCGAGACACGTCTGTAAAAACGTACTTTACATCACTGGGGATACTAACGCTGCCCTCAATCGTAATTATGCAAGTGGCAGTATTTGTGAGGCAAAATTTAGACAATTTTAAAACGCGAGAAGACGGGCATGCGCGGGTTTACAACACTCGGGGTGCACGTAAACTCGTGAGAGTAACACACCGGCTCACCAAGTCTAATAGACTTGCACACGTCCTGGGGCCTACTGTGTACAACCGCTTGCCGGAGATTGTCGTCAACGCGCCCAGCCATGCAAGTTTTAAAGCCAAACTCAAATTGTGGCTTATTGAGAAGGCGTTCTACAACATAGAAGATATCTTATAAAATAAAACAATTAGTGTTGCATTAATTTTATTATAATTTTTAACTAATTTACATTATTTACAAATTATTAACTGACCTGTAAACATGCACTTTACCAATAAATTGATTATTACTGATTATTACTGATTATTACTGGTTATACCGATCATAATTATCCGCCCATTACCGCCTGGATTCTTGAAACAAAATTCAAAACAAAATTTCAAAATTTGGATATTTTAATCGATATAAAGCGATCATAATAGCGCCTTCCCACTGGTGCGTGATATCGCGCACCAGCCCGCACCAGCACGCACGACACACCATGGGAACGGTCTCGTGCGCCGAGGTGCGCGGTAGCACAGGAGCATTTTCTGTGTGCGTTGCCGTGCGTGTTCGTGCGCGGTGCGGGCTGGTGCGTGATATCACGCACCGTAGGAAGGCGGCATAACGCTGTCAAATATGACAGTGATATTTGACAGCGTTTCACTAATCGCCATCACCATTATTTGTGTCGTTGTTATTATTATAAGTTGAATTAAGTGTTTAGTTTTAAGTCATATTCGAATACGATTTAATTGTTTAATGAATAAATAAACTAAAACCATCGCCTTGATGTGCGCAGGTCTTTAAAGGTACATTGGGTTTAGATTTTTTCGTAACTGACATACCTATCTAAAAAAAAAATGTTTTATCCTAAGGTTCCGCTCAATGGGCTTCAAAAATATTTCAAGAGAGAAAATACTTAAAATCTTCCGATCATGGTTCAACTCGTTGACATAGGTACCGTGGAATCAATATACAAAATACCAGTATAGTATGTAAAGGTTGTATAGCCTACGTAGGTATCTGTCGCGACATTCCTGCTCCGTACGTCGATAAATTGTATTGGGCCATAAATCGAGCAGGGCAATACCGTGGAGACACCGCCGCGGCCCACCAGCTAATGAAATCCGAAATTACTGCAGAGATGAAGGTGTTGGACATAAAACGTGTAATTAAACACGGTAACAGTCCAGGAACCCATAAACCCTAAACACTCAAGCACTTGCCTCATTCCTTTATTTACATGTGATGATTTTTGTTCAGTTAATTTTATTTTTAAGCTACACGGGTGCAGTTTGACTTAAGATCCTAAAATCCAAGGTTCTGCTGAACTGAGACAGACCAAACATTAGGGAAACAAACAGACGTGATATTTTGTATGGGATGCAAGGATGACACATCTGCCAGATTATATAAATAGGACGACCATTTGGATAGCTTGAGTCAACTGCTGGATATATTATGTCTCTTCTATACTTTTCCAGGAAGTAGATCTATAAAAAAGGAAAATCTATGTCGTATACTGTAGGTACTGTAGTGGCTAGAGACTTGACGTGATGATCATCATAACCAAAGCCCAACAAGAATTAATGTCGATAAGATATTCAATACCCCAGCAGATTAGATACAGTTGACAAAAACGTCGAGTATCAGAAGCTGGGAGCAAATAATCTGGGCTTGTCACCTCTAGAGACTGCCTGTTTAAACACTTCGGCAGAAAAAACGATCCGCTATCAAGAGCTAAACAAACCCGCCGTGGTTTGTAATAAAATGTACCAAAATATCGGGTTGGAGCCGTTGGAACGTGGAGTCGGGCTGCTACCATATACTTACATATGGCTGGCCATATGTCTATATCATATGTGTGTGCGTGCAGACCAGTGTATTATACTGTGTGTGTGACGTTTTGACGTAGGATTTAACCTTTTCGTCGCGTCAGATGAATAAGAAAACCAGCGCCACAGTTGCCTTTTACTCGTATATTTATTTCATATTTGCATCACTATTTGCCTCAGATGATGATAAGGGTATACGCAAATTGCATTAAGGGCTATATTCATTGCAGATATTGCTTGGCAAAGTTAGCTAGCTTGATGAAAAACATCTTTGTGACCTTGTTTGCCAGAGATTGAGGTCCGATGCTGACAATTTGATAATTTTAACAATGTTTTATGATTAATGTTACGCTGAAAACAGTTTTCATTATAGCTTACAACGATTTAGGGAGTCGAAACTCACAAAATTATATCATGTTAAATATTCCGTTGTTCATAAAAATAGAACTAATAAATATTGTTTGCCATGAAGCACCGATGGTCTAGTAGTAGTGACTTTGCCTTCTCA
This sequence comes from Thera obeliscata, assembly GCA_947578465.1. Taxonomy (NCBI): domain Eukaryota; kingdom Metazoa; phylum Arthropoda; class Insecta; order Lepidoptera; family Geometridae; genus Thera; species Thera obeliscata. Next base: position 14,051,975 of record OX387916.1, read on the forward strand.
ACACACGCGGGTCAGTAGGCCTACCACAAGCTCTGTCCGGCTCTGTTTCTGGCTCTGGTTTTGAGTCAGTGTGAGTGCTCACTAGTGTATTATACTGTGTGTGTGACGTTTCGACGTAGGATTTATTTAGTTTACACTCACACAGTGTGGTGTCTTTTGAGTTGTGAAAATTACTCGATAACTAAACATGTGCTTGTACGAAAGTAAAGTTATACCTTTTATGTAGCTGAAAAAACTAGTTTAGAATGCAGCTAGAGTTATGTCCTTTTAAAATGTTATGAATCAAAATGGTATAACTTCACTTATGTTGTTTTTGGCAGATGCACGTTCTTGGGTTAACGGTCTTGTTTTTGAATTTCGAACACAATATCGTATAGACATGTGTGTATGTGTGTGTTTTGTATACCATATGTTTACATTCGGTGACGTCATGTAAACCATACCTACTGTGTTCACGTTTGTGACAACAAATCTTGCCACATTTTTTACGAAATTGGACACTTTTTTAACAGATTTCTGAAAAATTACTAAAATTTTCAGGAATTTCATGCTTATTTAGTTTATAGTTGGTTTTAACTGTGCGTTACTGTGGTACCAAATGTTTGTTCGTCGTTAGTAATTGTTTTAGCTATTGTTAACTATAGTTTACTAGTATAGTTAACATAAATATAGTCTCGTTGACAAGATAGACAGTCAAACAACTTTGATCTGAATGATTTTGAACTTTGACAACGAACAGTTAAAACATTGTTTTCTCTAACTCAGTGCATTCTTCTATTCAGTTTCAAAAGGTAATTATGTGCTCGTGATACGTTGAACGAATCAAATTAAAAACTGACGAACATTTTCAAACCGCCACTGTACATTACTATGCAAACTTCCAACGATATTTGGTTTGAATGAGATCTAGTAAGTAGTTTTTTTTATACGTCATAAATCGTGAACTGCAATTTACCTTTCGACGAACAACAATAAATTTTATATTATGTTACTTGTTGCTACGGAACCCTTCATGGGCGAGTCCAACTCGTACTTTTACTTAGAAGTTTATTTGATTATTATATACGCTTATAATTTTTTTGAATTTATATACATAATTGCACTTTTAATAAATAAAGTATTCAATCATGTATTTATAAGTTGCAACTTTTACAACCCTACAACCCATTGTCAACTTGAAGTGTCAGTGTACGTCACTCATGTCCTATAATCAACGCGGTTGTTATTGTTTTGATTGGAGTAATTTTGATTTTACTAAAATTTTCAGAAAAACAGCCGCATTATAATGAAAAATTCCTTGTCTCTACAGCGTTGTTAATAGGTACCTACTAGAACACGGCCTTCCTAAACCGAGCATCGCATCATTGTCCCAGGGGCGACGTGAAAATATTTTCTCGATAATCTGAAGCTAGTCCTAGCTTGGGTTCGAAACTCTTTCCAGTCGACAACACCATCAACCCTGGAACCTGAGAAGAAGGACAGTTCGTAAAGTTGTCCTGTGACTCCAGCCTAAAGCTTCAACAAAACGGTTAAATTCTTTACAATCTAATATTCAAACAAACCGTGTGAGTTTTCCTTATTAGTTTCTCATGAATATCGTGCCATCAGCACTGCAGGATAAAAGGTAGAACCTTTTATCCTGCAGTGCTGATGTTTTTACCATTTGCGACTTCTTACTTGTGCGAAGTTATCATATTTTTCTCTTAAGCAGCCAGCAAACACTACAATAAATATTTCTTTCCATTCTTATGTTTTTTTGTTGGTATTGATCATGTTACAAAATGTAGGTACCTTTAAGCGATAGAAGATATCAGTTATATATTTTACGTCGATCTTGGGCGTGAAGTGTAGGTACTCTAGCTATTATAGATAGATAACTCTTTATTAATTACCACGACACACTAGATAAGTACGATACATTAAAGCAAAAGTGCAGTTTAGTCGGAGACGTAGCGAGGAATTCAATATGCACGTAGTCTTGGAGTCATGGTTTGGAGTCATGTTTCCTTTTACTTTGCAATGAAAGTTGCGATGATCTTGGCAGCAACACCGGTTTAAATCCTGACATCTTTGTGATCAGGCATCGCATTATCTTCCTGAAAATTTTGTAAACTGTTACGGTCTATGGACAATCTGTGTTTGGGCAGGTTAGCTCAAACGGCTCACGCACCACTTTCTTTCTCATAATATCTGTCCATATTGGTACAATTTCGCTAGTGTCAAATGAGGATATTATTACATAGATAAAATAGTTTTGTCATCTTCTTCTTAATTTAATGGCATCTGCCCATTTTGGATCAATTTTGCCAGTGTCGAGTGAGTATATAATTATGTTTCATATATAAAATAGTTTTTAATCAAGTCAAGTCAGTCAATAGACAAGTCGGCCCTACCCTAATTGGCTTTGCAAACAACATTGATGGTCGTTTTTTCTAAAACCATTTAAAACAGTTTCGATCAAATCAGAATATCACATAATACATATTAATTCCAACTGCTAACACTTTAAGCTAAGACCTCAAGTAATGTTGGTTAAAATACCACCGAAATTACACAACAGAACTCAAAATAACACCAGAAAAACAATTAAAATGAAAATGCCCAAAATGTGACTTCCCAAAATGACAGAAAATGAATCCTAGTTTTTAGTCAAGTCAGTATAATAGAAAAGTCGGCTGTCATTATATAAATGATTATTTTCGAAGACATTTACCTCTTAAAAAAGCGGCCAAGCGCGAGTCGGACTCGCCCTTGAAGGGTTCCGTAGCAACAAGTAACATAATATAAAAGTTCTTGTAGTTTGTCTAGAGGTAAATTGCGGTTTACGACTTATGACGTATAAAAAAGAACTACTCACTAGCGCGTTATAATAATTACTTATCGCGTTCAAACCAAATTTCGTTGAAAGTTTGCATAGTAATGTACCTACATCATATATTTTTTTTTAGTTTTATCATTCTCTTATTTTAGAAGTTACTAACATTTTACCACTTTGGAAGTGTCTCTCGCGCAAACTATTCTGTTTAGAAAAAAAAACGATATTAGGAACCTCAACATCATTTTTGAAGACCTATTCATAGATATAGGAGAAAAATGGCTATGACATACGGACGGACAGACATAACGAATCTATAAGGGTTCCGTTTTTGCCATTTGGCTACGGAACCCTAAAAACATAATTATTTATATGGTCTAATGACAAAAAAAGCTGTGAATGTTGTATAAAATGTCATTGTTTATAGTATATTCTGTAACAACATTGCACCCATGCGAAACCGGGGCGGGTCGGTAGTTTTTCCAACATTGGTTTTTCTGTCACCCATAAAAAGTGACAGTTTCTATTTTATTGACAGGTCATCGACGGCCTGTGCCTCAAAACAACAATAATATAGTCGGTCCAAGCTAACTCTGCAAATTATTTTCACTGGTATTCCTAAAAACATTTTTGTATTATTTTTATCAGAAACTTTGATGGTTTAGATTTTTAGAAGCTGTCAGATTGATTGCACCGCGGATGTTTTTCTAAAAATTAAAATTTTTACGATGTATAAACCAATAAAAGGTGAAAGTGAGGTGGTGCTGGACATATAATATATTGTGCTTAATAAATACAAGTATATAAAGGAACAAAACGACGTTGTCCTCAAACAAAAACGACAGTATTTACAAGAAATCGAAGAGTTGAATGGAGTTCACGAGTAGGTAGATCAAATCATTTTGATACTTTGTCATATGATTTGTTGATTTTTGTCCATTAAGTATTATAATATAATAATAATAATAAACCACTATATAATAGTGGTTTTGATGCCAAACATGGGCCCCAACCAAAGCAAACCACCAGAGTTTAAAAGTCTGTCAACTTGGAATAAAAAGAAGCATCCTAAACGTGAAACTAAAGGACTAAAAAAGACTTACACACATTGGAAACTTAACTATAGTCGAGAATGTCACTGCCAAAATCCAAAGGCTGAAATGTGGCTAGACAGGTTACATGATGAGATCCCGAAGAAGTAAATGGGCTGAAGATAAATGGAAGACTGTACAGTTGGTACCAACGAGGAGGAAAACGCTACAGAGAGTAGCAGCTAAGACGATGGAAAGATGAGCTCCCGGAGTGGCACAGATCAGGTTTGGGCCGCACTAAATGGCAAACCCTGGAGGAGGCCTTTGTCCAAAGACAACCCGACCCATGTACTGCCACGCTGTGCCGGTGTCCTATTAGAATAAACTTTTTCTTAGTAATATTTAGTAAGTAAGAGTTAGTACAAGTTAAGTTAAGCAATGCTGTTTTTTTTAAAGACAGTAAAATAAATATTATTATTATTATTATTTTTAGCCTGCATCGTCCCACTGCAGGGCAAAGGCCTCCCTAACCCCCTTCCACTCCTCTCGGTCCTGTGCTGTGGATGCCCAGTCCACCATAAACGCGTCAAGATCGTCTCGCCATCTGAGTCTTGGTCTGCCGCGAGGTCGTCTACCATTGTTGGGGGCCCATTCGGTTGTTATTTTGGCCCAAAGATCGTTTGGCATGCGGCAGACATGACCAGCCCAATTCCACTTCAGGCTAGCCGCTTTCTGGGTGACGTCAGCAATTTGCGTTTTGGAGCGCAGTATGGTGTTGCGTATTCGGTCCATGAGCTTAACTCCAAGAATACTGCGCTCCATGGCTCGCTGGCAAACCTCGAGTGCAAACCTTTGCTGAGCTGTCAAAGACCAGAAATAAAGCAGAAATAATAGCATATATATCAATATATGCTCATGCATTTTGACGACACTTTTCCGGCCACATGGCCGTTCAAACACATTCCAAACGTGTGTGTGCTACCGGCCTAAAAGAGTGGACGTGGAATATCGAAAAAATCTTACATTTCCGAAAAAAAAGTCCTAGAAGTAGAAAAAGTTTGGTACACATCCAAAGACAATCATCTATGTTAGTTAAATTACAAATGTGTGTACAAGTCTGCTAACCTACACATTAATAACTTCTTAGGTTTAAATGTGTGGGTCAAAGTATGAATGTGTGGGTCAATTCTATCTGGTATACAGACCTCATGGTTGGCCTCCAGTTTACCTACAGCTTGGACAACGTGTTTGAAGAGACTGCTTCTGTCGTTTTTAAAAATAAATGTGATGGGAATGGATTAATGGATGTTTACATAAGGAATAGTGATGCGTGATTGTTTTAAATAATATCATTATTATTATGAACTTGTGGTGTCCCACTGCAGGGCAGAGGTCCTTCTCTCCAGACGTCTCTATTTTGTGCCACTGTGGACCATTTCTTAAATGTTATAATGCCTGAATTTTGAGAGCCCTCTATAGAAGTTCGTCATTAAAACGTATAATTCACGGCATCTTGCACAAACTATGATAATATACCCTTGAGGGTATACCTAATATAGTATTGTTAGGTATAGTAATGATAGACGTGCGTGGCCTGGATCGTCTAAGCCTGCGAGGCATTGCTTTGTTGATTACGTTTGATTGTTACCATTGCTTGATCCATCACTATGTGGTATAAAACTGCCCATTGCCATCTCCTAAGAATGGATAATGAAATACAATAGCAGCAAATCTTGAGATCTTAGCGTTTGGGATTCCGAATCAACTCAGAATGCCGTGCACCGGCATTCTCGGAATCCCAAACGCTAACGACAGAATGACTAAAAAGTTTGCAATTTATTTGTCGTTGATATTTCGATAGGTTCTCTTCTTATATTAGCAGACTTCATGAATTATAAAATAATGTGATTCTAATCTTTGGGGTCTTATTTATCATCATAGATCCTTAGAAAAATAAAGTAAAAAATTGATTATGTGAGAAGCAAACCCAGGTTATAGCACTTTTTAAATTATTAGGGTTCCGTAGCCAAATGGCAAAAACGGAACCCTTATAGATTCGTCATGTCTGTCTGTCTGTCTGTCTGTCTGTCCGACCGTGTCACAGCCATTTTTCTCCGAATATGGTTTAGAGCTAGACTGATGCAACTTGGTGAGTAGATGTATTCTGTGAATCGCATTAAGATTTTTACACAAAAATAGAAATAAAACTATAACTTTTGGGGGTCCCCATACTTGAAACTGAAACTCAAATTTTTTTTTTCATCGAACCCATACGTGTGGGTTATCTATGGATAGGTCTTCAAAAATGATGTTGAGGTTTCTAATATTGTTTTTTTCTAAGCTGAATAGTTTGCGCGAGAGACACTTCCAAAGTGGAAAAAAGTTGGTCCCCCCCCCCTCTAACTTCTAAAATAAGAGAATGATACAACTAAAAAAAATATATGTTGTACATTACTATGCAAACTTCCAACGATATTTGGTTTGACCGAGATCTAGTCAGTAGTTTTTTTTTTATTCGTCATAAATAGTAAACCGCAATTTACCTTTCGACGAACTACAAAAACCTTTATATTATGTTATTTGATGCTGCGGAACCCGTCATGGGCGAGTCCGACTCGCACTTGGCTACTTTTTTTTAAATTAACGCGATCGTTATGCATTTACAATTATATGTTAAAAACGGGTATGTTTTGCCATTACCTCAGTCGTGGTCCTCCATACATCATACCCGATCCTAATACAAACATAATTTTAATAAGTAGTGAACTTACTTGCATAACCCTACATACAGTACATGTACTCGCCTAATAGCGACTATAGACAGAGATATGTACTAAATAATGTATTACATGTTGGCAATAAATAAATCGAAATCTAAAATTAAATGAATTGCCAATAAAAACGCGGATCTTCTCACGCTGCTTACGATCCTGGCCAATGGGGTGTAACGTACAAATCGAGTTGCCAGTTGCAGATGCGTCGCTGGCTGTGACAGATATCACGGGAATTTAGGTCGTACGTAATGGATGCTGTGCTTACCAAATAGGTCGCGCACTCAAGCTTGGTGCAAATCGTGGCATTATGAAATTAAAGCTTTATCACACTTTTATGTACAGTAAATTCAACATATCGGACCAAAGATTTCAACAAGAAGAATTCAACATATCGGAGAAAGAGACCCAAAGAACCCTACAGCTGTTTCAACATAACAGCCTTTTGAATTTTCTTTCTTTTATATGGGACGAGCTGGTACCTGTGACCGAGCTTCGCTCGGGGTTAAAAAAAATTGTATTATTATTCGCCAATAGATGTCAGGAAGAGTCGTATCTTTATTGGCTTATTTTTAATTAACAACGCCATCTGCTGGAATAGCTTGCAGTTAGTTGCTCACAGAATCGTATCGTCGTATGATGGCAGGAACAGTCGTATATTGAGTTTATGTTTGATTATTGCAAAACACCAACTTCTCGTCATTTTCTAAAAATGAATCGTAGGTAGATCGATTTATCGCCCCCGGAACCCTCTGTATACTTAATTTCATGAAAATCGTTGGCTCAGTTTCCGAGATCCTAAATATATATATATATACAAGATTTTCTCGTTTAAAGGTATAAGATATATAGAAAACACATGCTCCGCACGAATTGACCATGTCTTTCCTGTGGAGTAGGCTGACTGAGCTGTTACGATGGTATAGGTGCTGGGCAAGCTTATTCCATCTAAAATCCTGTGCCAGGAACTACAGCGTCCCTTAAGTAGGAGCATTAGTAAACACCAGTTGCCCCTGACGTTATATAAATCATCTTTAATAGATGCAAAGGTCTGTTTACTTGTTTTACATGTCAAAAATCCTAAAGCGGAGTTGGCAAGCTGATTAAACATCATAATTTATGATGTAATGTATTCCATTCACTACAATGCTCCATATTCATCAAATACTGATGCTCAGATCTCATCTTTATTCAAACGGTGACTTTATTACTGCACGCTCGTCAAACAACACGCACGGCGTCACTTCTCTGATCCATCCCATGGGATATATTACGACTTTTGTTGTACTGACTTGTCTTATGAAGACCTCAGAGTTTTTGGATCCTTGCTGGTAGTGTATAATCTAAGATCTAGGTAATTCTGAAAATTGCACTCTGTGTTCACTTTGTTGAGATCTTACGATGGGCATAAGTCACAATTTTTTTCTTTTGTGTATGTATTTGACTGGCCTCTCAGCTCAGTTGGTAGCTCTGCCTTCTGCGCTAAGGTCGTGGGCTCGATACCCATCGATAGTAAATAATTGTGTGTTGAACATAGATGTTTGTTCTCTGTCTGGGTGTTATATTGTATTCAAAAATTCAACGTATATATTATACAAAACAAAATGTATTCAAGTATTATAATAAGCCATCTGTTTCCCATCGTACAAGCTCGGCTTAGTTTCTAGATAGTGTTTTGTGAATTGTCCACAATATTTATTGTCTGATGCTAAACAAGGCTTTTATTCAGATATAGGCAAGAGTAGTAAACGCAATTATTAGCTAGACGATTTCGGTCATCCCGAGGTATCAAATCAGGGGTGAATCACTAGTAAAGTACTAAAGGCAACTTCTCACTTGTCTGAAACCAATGCCAGAATATTGAAGCGGTAAATTGAAGCACAGTCTGCAAGTGTATAATGAATGGATGGAATTCAATCTGCATAATTATCACTCGATCAATTTCGCCGAGTAATAAAATGTTTTGAAATGAAGCGGAGTTAATTTAAATACCAAGCAATTATAAAGTGAAATACACGACTGCAGTTTTTATTGAATGCTCAAATGAGCTTTTACTTGACTACGAATGTTTCCGTAAATAAAAAGCTGTTACATTTTTCGAAATCGATTTGTGAGTATAACTTATATTTTCTCATAGTTATAGTAAATAAAGCGAGCTCTGAAAAAATATCCCTGAGGCCTCTCACCGAGTTCTTCAACCAGAAAAATCATTTAAGATCCGGGAAGTTTCTTCAAAAAGCATTTTCCACGCCATTGCGCTCTCCTACGAAAGCTCACTGGGCGAAACTGTGCCTAAACTACACGTGTGTGTTTTCTTTCTTTCTACTTTGTCAAAGTCTCGCTTTTATTTGTATCATTCGTTAGGTGTAATAGAAATGTTTTTTCATCACGCGTTGCTGGCCACCGCGGTTTTTTTCTCGGTAGCAAGCTTTTGAATTTTGCCTCTCTGCATTATGGCCAAGTTATTATTTCAGTCGCCCACCTCGTCGTTTCCAGGGGAATAAATACTGAGAACAATAAAATGGAGCAGTAAATAACCATTTGCGGGATTGCGTCAAGGTTCAGGATCTCCATCCGCGCTCGTGACTCGTGGCTGGCTAGCCAGTGCCTTCAATATATTTTCGTTAGGGAGTCGAGTGTCTGGCTCACTCTAATTTATTGCAACTCGCTAATGCAAAATTTAATAAGAGTTAAAATGTAGCATCCATTTTAAGCTGACCTTCAACGTTCCTGAAATTCTTAATTTGTAAACATCAACCTTAAAATCTACAATTTATTTCAAAAAAGGAATTAGCGTTTTAATATTCTATTTGTTTTTAATTCAGTCTTGCTGTCCACTTTTCGACATTTTTATAGCTCCTGCTGAGCTCTTGTATCGTAGTCGTCCAGACAAAGGAAGCCAAGCAGCCTAAAATATTCACAAACTATGTCTATTCAAAGTTTACTCCAAATCCTGACAAACCTACGCATTTATCATAAGCCGACTTTTTGCAGAGAATCTACCGCTGCTGGCTAGAATACCAACTGGTTTTCTCACGATGCGCAGTCATAACAAAATTGAAATGCATTATCATGTCTGTATTACCCATACCTCTGTGGTTTCATGCTCGTGTTGCCCGGAATCCCGTATAGCTTTTAGATTGGATAGCGATAGTCCGTGGAGAGTTCGATTCATACATAAAATTGGCGGCAGCCATATTGGCGCAGCTTCGTATGATGCGTGAGCGGCATGATAACAGAAAAAATACTGCTTATTCATTTTAAAGTTCTGCGTGTATTTTCATAATGGTAATTTAACTTGGCAGACCGATAACTCTGTTGCCATCCCTATTTGTTGATATGAAAGTGTCTAGAGACTTTTAGAGAGCCGTTAAAAAGTTTCCGGTGTTATGAAGGGAGCTAGTTTTTTTTAAATTAAACCCCAAAAAGTAAAAGCACCAAAGGAGGTTGCATACTTAGACCGGTGGAAGGATACTGACTATTGCATTGGAATCATTTATGTTGTCAAACTTCACCTTGTTAGTTTGCGATGCAGTAATGATGAAAATGAACAAGTTTTTGGCTATGTAAAAGCGTTGTGTTTTCAATACATATATGTAGCTTAAATTAGCTCTGGCAATAGGTTATTTCAATCCCAAACTATGTAAAAGCGACACATTTTCAATATTGCTGAGTTTTCTTTGGCTTCTTCTTCTTCTTATCGTGTCACCGATTCTTTCGAACCAAGTGTGGTGAAAGGATTTTTAAGTGCGCCTCAAAGAGGCTCCTTTCGTGCACTTGACACATATTTTCGAACCTTTTAGGCTCTACGATATGCCGGTTTCCTCACGATGTTTTCCTTCACCGTTTGAGAGCACTGGCATAGTGTACATAAATTTTTGGGTAGAAAAACTCATTGGTACACGACTGGATTTGAACCCACGACCTTAGGATCGGAAGGCGGGGCCGCTACCATTAGACCACCAGTGCTCTTTTTTTTGGCAATAACATAATTAGTTTAGTGGCAATGGGCAGATCATATCGGCGTTCGAGCTATAGCTCGAAGAACCGACAACCGTTGGGAATAAAGGTTCTCGAATGGCGACCACGAACCGGAAGACGAAACGTAGGGCCCACCCACCAGATGGACCGACGACATTGTTAAGATCGCGGGAAGTTGGTGGATGGAAAGGGCTCAGAATCGTTCTTCCTGGAAATGTGTAGGGGAGGCCTATGTCCAGCAGTGGACTTCTTCAGGCTGGTAATAATGATGATGATGAATAACATAATTTATTTTTCGTTTATCATAAATCCGGATAGCTACTGCATAGTGAGGACTGAGGCCGAAGCTGTAATTGTGTTAGTCGCGGCGACTGATTCAGATGTTAAGTAAGAGCGACGAGGGATGAGCGACACTGATTGGATTGAGGCATACGTCTCACTAAGTGAAGTGGCACCACACTAGAACATCACTCAAGTTTTTTTATTTGTTAAAGTATTATAAAAAAAGCAGCCAAGTGCGAGTCGGACTCGCCCATGAAGGGTTCCGTAGCACGACGAACTACAAGAACCTTTATATATGTTACTTGATGTAACATAATAAGGTTCCTGTAGTTCGTTGAAAGGTAAATTGCGGTTTACGGTTTATGACGTATAAAAAAAAACTACTGACTAGATCTCGTTCAAACCAAATATCGTTGAAAGTTTACATAGTAATGTACAACATATATTTTTTTTAGTATTATCATTCTCTTACTTTAGAAGTTAGAGGGGGGGGACCAACTTTTTTCCACTTTGGAAGTGTCTCTCGCGCAAACTATTCAGTTTAGAAAAAAACTATATTAAAAACCTCAACATCATTTTTGAAGACCTTATTCATAGATATCCCACACGTATGGGTTCGATGAAAAAAAATTTTTTGAGTTTCAGTTTCAAGTATGGGGACCCCCAAAATTTATAGTTTTTTTTCTATTTTTGTGTAAAAACTTTAATGCGGTTCACAGAATACATCTACTCACCAACTTTCATCAGTCTAGCTTTTATGGTTTCGGAGAAAAATGGCTGTGACACGGCCGGACAGACAGACAGACAGACAGACATGACGAATCTATAAGGGTTCCGTTTTTGCCATTTGGCTACGGAACCCTAAAAACGGTAGGAACCAAGCATTTGTTTGTTGCCTGTTCTTCTAGCCTTGGTCGCGTGGATCTGGCACCTAGACTCACCTAGCTTTAAGACGTTTCAAAGTGTTCCTTGGAATTCTACTGAATAAACACACTTTTTTAATTTTTATTGGATTGAGGCAAGAGGTGCCGGATCCGTTGACGTAAAGATGCAATAAAAGGATCTGAATGTGTTTGCTCTAAAATTGTCTTAAGAAAGGAGGGCCCCGCCTTCCGATCCGAAGGTCGTGGGTTCAAATCCATTCGTGTACCAATGAGCTTCGTCGAAAAATATATGTGCACTATGCCAGTACTCTCAAAACGGTGAAGGAAAACATCGTGAGGGAACCGGCGGCGTGTCGTAGAACCTAAAAAAGTTCGAGCAACACGTGTTCGCGCAAAAAGAGCCCGGAAAAACCAGCCCGCACAACAAGTGCGGACGATAAACATTTGCCGAATTTTTTGTATTAAGAAAGAAGGCTTAGGGAATATCTACCGTGCTTGGGAATTAATATGATCGTGATGCGGTTTCGTTATATCATCGTGAGAAGTTTTTTAGTGCCATCGAGATTCCAGCGGATGACGGCATGTCAAGTTAAAATCAAAATCTACCTCACCGTCCACTGGTGTACGGCGGCCGTAAGTTAGGAGCTGTCTGTTCCGTTATGTAACGGTCGCTGCGTTTGAAGGAGCCAGAGCTTACGGTTTCAGGGCGATTGAGCGGGACGACTGTCATGCGATGATTTCCCGCGGGTAACTGACGCACAAATAACTGCTGTCACAAATTGTGTGCAATCTATTTTCAAATATTATGCTTTAGCGAAGCAGCTCCATAATTAGTGCCACCGACTTAAGGCTCGAACACACCTAGTTCGCTGGCGGGCGCGGTGGCGAACCGTTCAGTTTCAACATAGGGAATTGTATACATCCGCACACACTGCCGCGTCTTTTGACAGTTGCACGCTGCGATCACTACTAATAAAAACGAAAGTTCCCAGATCGTGACAGACAAAGCATCCCCTATTTAATGTTTTACTACCCCCTACTTCATTTTTCTTAATTTTGTGTATTAAACAATCGTCAAATATTTGATCTACTGATTAGTCATCGGTGAAAACGACCCGTAGAGTCTAAAATTTGGAAAAAGAGAACTATTGAGGATTCGTTCTAATATTATTGAACTCTGGAAATTGTTTTTCCTATTAGTTTTATATATATTAATTTTATATATAGAAAAAAAATATATTACTTCTAAAAATATTTGTTTAACTACGTTAAAAGCAAAAAAGATGTTGTGTAAGATAATAATAGGATAGAATCTTATTTGAAACTATTTAAAAATATAGTAATGCATAATGGGCGGTTATATCGCTGCAAATCAGTATTTTCCAATCAAATTTTGGATGGAGAGAAGCTTAGAATAAGATCAAATATCAATAAAATAAGGGCATTTACATATCTAGAATGAACCGTCATAATCAAAGTAAATCAATAAATGCAAAAACAAATACAATCATAAGGCTAAGTTTATGGTATTCGATATGAATGTTTAACAGCGTGTAATATTTTGATTGATGGAGAAAAAACAGAACAAGTGAATGTATTTATAATATTTGGGGACTTTTTTATAAGAGATGGAATGCATAAATATAATATCGAAACAAGGAAGTGTATAATCACCACCCGTGGAGACAGTCGATGAAGTCGCGGGCATCAATTAGTTCAGCCACCCATCAGTTTCCCATCTGACATTACGTCCTGACTAGGGCGTGCAAACCCGGTTTTCCGGTTTTGCGAAAAGCCGGACAGCTAAGCAAAATTTATCAATAGTACTTTTTTAAACTTTTGCGATCATAACACACATTAAACTGTTACACGGGTATTTTTACCGCGTTTAGGCAAGCGTAGTGTAGGACGCCCTCCGGCAAGGTGGGGCGACGATCTGCGAAATGTAGCTGGCAAGCACTGGAGAAGAAAAGCCGAAGACCGGGCTCAGTGGCGCGTCTTGCGAGAGACCTACGTCCAGCAGTGGACTAATATAGGTTGATGATGATGATAATGATGATGATGGGTGTTTACCGTGTATAATTTTCCCCGACGCTTCGGCTATGTTGTAATAACTGTGGTCGTGGGCAGACTGGATGGAGCATTGACATGAGTGCTATCGTCGTTGAGAGGTGGAGGTATAATAACTACCCTCACTTCAGGACGCAATGATAGATAGGCGTATGCCTATACAGTGAGGGAAGTTTTACGTATTCCGATTTTCCTTAGTATCAGAAACATAAATCTTACTGATTGAGCCTCAAAAATATTGTTTTGTTTTTAATCCCCGAGAACAAAAACTACCTAGGTACCCCGGACTAGCGGGTGAATGAATTAAGCTTAGAAAAGATTGCGGCGAACAGTTTCGAACTGCGATGGCGATGGCGATCAGTTTCAAGCGTAGGGTTTTGCATTCATCCCCACACAGCGCCGCGAACTGTCATTGTACGCAGCGAGCTAGTATTAGTGTTAGATACTGTCTTGAAACTGCGCTAAATCTTGTTCCTCAAAAGTCATAACAGTGGCAATATGGAGGCAATGGTGTGGGTGTTGTTTGCACAAGGTTCGCGCGTTCAGTTCACCATCACTTTATTCTTAGCCCTAATATGTCCAGGTAATTGAAACATTACTAAAAAGATGCATTATTTTTATAAATTGTTTTTTTTTGTCTAAAAGCATACATAGCTAAAAACCGATAAAACATAATAAAACCAATACTTTGTTTTTCTATTATTGCACTGCGTCTTTTTTTTAATACATCTAGCTGATGGAACAAGCATATGGTCCACCTGATGTTAAGTGGTAACTATAAAAAAAAATAATTAAAAAAGCCCATTCCATAACTACATTAAGTTACATTTCATGCATATTATTACTTATTATTTCGATTATTATTATATCATCATTATTATTTACATTCATACATTATAGTCATTATTTTGTTTAAATTTAATTTTAAACTTTATTTTTAATACATATATTTTGATGTTAGATTTATTTTTATTAGTTTTTTTCAGTTTTACTTTTTGTTCATTTGTGTTCTTATTTTTCTTTAGCTAGGATCCCACTCAGGTATAGGCCTGTAAGTGGTAAAAGTGGTACCTATAGCCTGTAACAAAGCATTGCCTCGTAAGTCACACACGCCAGGAATTTGCCCTACGATGCACTGCCCTGCGTCCATCAGCTTCACGCGTACAGATGTTCAGCCTCAAGTGCCAGTAATTTCACCGGCACCCACACCCTTCAAACAGAAACACAGCAATGCTGCTTCACGGCAGAAACAGGTATGGTGGTAGTACTTCCCTGGATGAGCACTTCACAAAAAGCTCCACTATTACTACTAATCTACTCAACAATAAACTACTCAATAATAAAGTAAGTAATATTAAACTTCACTAGATACTAATTCCTATTTCGTACAATTTTTTAATAGTTGATTTTGTAGGTATCTTAGAATATTGTTTTCTTGTTAAAATTCTACTATATGAAAAAATATTACGTTGACCAAACCTGGAAACGGTGTTTGGCCGGAAGCCGGAGATAATCCGGTTTTTAATACTTTCCTGTTTTGCAAGCGCTATAGTTTTGACGTTTTTTCAAATTGACAATTGATTTCGAGTAATTCAAAGAGTTATCAAATGGAGATTACAATGGAGTAGCAGTATTCAAAGTGAAAGTCAAAGTAAAGTAAAAATGTTTAATTTTATTCATTGTACCTTTAAAATTACATAATATCAATGATCACTTTGAGAAGTCTTAGAGCTAGGTTTATCTTGTCGATAAACCTACAGCTACAGTATATCTATTTATATAATAAGATAGGTGATGAACTGACAGAATAGTATACATTGGTGGTGCACGACCAAATTTTAACCCACGATCTTTATAAAATAAATTAATAATGTAGACAATCCACAAAACACTATCTATCCCCGAGCTTGTCTTGTACTATAGGAATCAGATAGTTGATGTATTACAATCAACTATCTCATTCCTATAGTAGATACATTTTACTGCACGTCATTTTGTTAACACATAGTTAGAATACAATATAACACTCAGACAGAGAACAAACATCTGCATTCACCAAAGAAATATTTGTTCTCGGTGGGAATTGAACCCACGACCTACGGCGCAGAAGGCAGAGCTACTGCCAACTGAGCTGAGAGTCCAGTCAATCTTTGGATTGGATTGCTCGCTACCCTCTAAACTAGACTACCCGTGCTCTAATTCAATAGTATAAGGCCGGGTGTTTAATAGGTAGGTACTTAAGTAAGTACATCAGAAAACGTTTGATAGAAAAATTCTAATGAACCAAGGATACTGTTCAGTCTGTCAACTTTCTTACCATTTAGGTCTAGCACAAAATGTGTTCGGCGAAAATCTTGTGCGGATTAGAAATTTAAAACTGATTGAATTTGAATTGTTGTATTCGACGTTTTCTGACCTATCTAATCTATATCGCGCCCGACCTTATACTATTTATACTCGACTAGATATAGACATAGACTGCGGCGAAGAAAATAAAAAAAGGAAAGGTTATGATTTTCACCGCTATGTACCTATGCTATGTATGTTAACATGTCTGTTCCACGCATTTCATTTAATCTTGGGTGTGAGATGTTTGAGGATCGCTGGATGAAAACTATTTCTGAATGCTTGGGATTCTGCGAGCGTGATGTATAACTGCGTGTGATTTTCTACTTTATTTTTGTTTTTAATTTCCTGACATTTTATTTTATATTTTTCATTACTTATATTCAGAAAGAAGGTCTGAAGTTGCCTGAGGAGTGGGTTGAAAATAATACTTTTCAGTCCTAGATAGAATCGCTTTCAACTGACAGCTGTCATATAATTAAAATAAACTAGTTCTATTTTTATATTTATTTGATATAGGGGATACAGATGAGCAATCATAAAATACTTATACACACACATAGTGGTCAATATCATAACATTCCTGTTTGCATCAGCATGTTGGGTAAAAGCAATACCTACGAAGCCGTTTGACTTTGTCAAAAACAATGCTGCTGCTCTATGGGTTTAACAAGTTTTATATTTCCTACTTCTTTGGTCGTGGCGGCGGCGTAGCCACGCCCACCTCTTGTGTCAAAGTTTGGTAAAGTGATATGGTCGAAGACAGAAGGAGTCATTATTATCTACGTTTTGTGCAGCTCAGTGTAGCTCACACCAAAATTGAATCAAACCAAAACTTTTTATTTCAGCTCTCACTTAGAAAGCATTGCAGCCTTAACATACTTAATACTATGGTGACAAAAGTTCATTCAAAAGTAATGTGGTGAAAGAATTATAAACGCACCTCAATGAGGCTCTTTTCGTGCACTTGACAATGTTTTACGGTTTATGTAGGTTCTACGACATGCCAGTTATCTCACTATGTATTCCATGTACATAACTAGCCAATCGCCTTAGCTTTGCACAGGCTTAGTGTAGAAAAAAGGAGGGCAAAATGTGCTTTTGTATTTTGCACCCATGCAAAGCCTTAAATTTAAATCTGCAAATTATGAGTTGAAAAACGAGCCTTGTGGTCGGCTGGCAACCGTTGTCAACAACGATATGAAGGCCTGTGTACACCTAGGTCACTGGCAATGGCTATCAATGAAACGATGTCAAATATCGCTTTCAAATTTGACAGCGTTTCACTGATCGCCATGGCCAGCGACATATATAGGTATTTTTTTTTATTGTTGATAGCTAAACGTTTGACTGCCATCAAACCTGATGGAAAGTGAAAATGCAGCCTAAGGTGGAGCACGCTTAGCTATTATTCACTTGTTCACTCTTGACTTGAAAATTCCAAGGTTGTAATGCTTCGAAAATACTGACGACGGTAAAGAGCACATAGGTGTGCGCAGGCCTTGAATTGAAGACGATAGTAGAAGTGGTGAAAAAGTTGGACCGAAGAATTGGAACCCCGCGGCAAGCTTAGCCGTGATGGAGTTAGACCAACTAATTATATGGCTGAGCTTGCTGTGGGGTTTGGAGCCTTACGCCTATCTAATTTTAATGGCATAAAAAATATTCAAATGTACAATTTCATAGGTAAAGACCTAGATTAAGACGAGCTATGGAGCCTGGCGTTGCTCGCCCTGATCAAATTGGAAGTCGTTCTGGAAGAAGCACAAAGAGATATAAGGTTTACGGTATGCATAGCCAATAATAGAAACTATGTTGAAAATTTGCTTCTGCAATAAATACGTAAGGGCCAAAACCGCACATCATAGCATTTTATACTTTAGCATAGCTAGCAGTTTAATTTTAATAAATAACGTCTCAAAACAAACAGTGGCGATAATAGTTTAAACAGACTTTATTTATTCAGATTATTTGCTGCTTGCTACTTTGGTAGGTAGGTTAGGTATTTCAGTGAAAAAAATTAAAGTAGGTAACTATATTAACTGAATGATTCCGAAGTGAAGCCAGAAGGTCTGTAAGCGGCTTAACTTCTGCACTCGCACTTCCACACTTCTACAACAACTACATGATGTTTGAGCCGCTGAGTTGTTTGAGCTGAACAAGCTCAAGGTTGTAAATGAGCCGATTAACTGCAGGTAATTATTTCCCATGCCTAGCAGTAGTTAAGTGTTTTGATTGGGCTAAATATCTTTCATATCTTGACAGTCTAAATTGCGGCCAGTGCTGCCAGGTCCATTCCAGGGTTTGGCTATTTTTACTAATGCATTTTTATTTTTTTTAAATTATGCATTGTAGTCATAAACCTAGACACTTTAAATGCTTCTAGATACTTTGAATAGACACAAGTTGTCCGATAAAATAGGTGCGCATGTCACAGTGCTCAATAAATATCTTTTTTTTTTTAAAACTCAATAGAAATGTAATTTTTTTTTAACTTGGCAATTTATATGAACTACAAACTGCGACACGTATTTAAAATCCAAGATTAATCCAAGATTAGCCTACAAAATAATAGCAGTTAAATGCTTTGAAATTGCGCTAGACCTAGCGCCAAAAGCGCCATTGTGATGGCAATGTACATTTCGGAGACTTTAAATTATTTGGGGGCTAGTTCGCCATCGCTAGCGAACTAGTTTGCTGGCGGTGTGTTCAAGCCTTTAAGGCTCGAACACACCTAGTTCGCTGGCGGTAGCGAACAGTGAAACGCTGTCAAATATTCGCTGTCTAATCTCAAATCTGACAGCGATATTTGACAGCGTTTCACTGATCGCTACCGCCAGCGAACTAGGTGTGTTCGAGCCTTAATGGCCTGAACACACCTAGTTCGCTGTCAGATTTGAGATTTTACAGCGATATTTGACAGCGTTTCACTGATCGCTACCGCCAGCGAACTAGATGTGCGCAGGCCTTTATCTGTTCAGGTGACTGAAGAAGAACGTTTCGCTGGCAGTTCAATATTTTGTATCTAAATTTTTGTGGTGGGGTCAAAATATTGCTGTCACTTGTCGCCTAAATGTGGCCGTACCTTAAGTCGGGTCAAAATTTGTCAAGTCGGCTGCCATTTGTTTCGAGATAAAACGGTGGCACATTCTTTGTTTCAAAACAGTCGAGTCTGATAAAATCTATTGGCTCAGCTGAAAATTACGCAAATTTCGCTTCCAAGAAGAAAATAAAAAACTTTTACTATAAAAATATTAAAAATGCAAAAGAACGCATCGGCCTCACCGAAAGCGATTTCAGTGGCTAATTTAGAATGTCAAAGTTACAGACGTTTTAGACTGAAATGGGTTTGAAAAGTTTCGTCCCCTCGGTTGTTATTTTACATTCTACGGTCGTTTCAGCTACGTGGGGATATAGTGATGGGCGCATTTCATTGACCCATTCGCACTATTAAATATACCATGAGCACATAGTGAACAAATAAATTTTCCTAGAAAATAAATCGATTAGTTTGTATAACGATCGGCCCTGACTCCTAAATCTATACCTACCACCATGAACAATAAATATTGAGCTATCGGTCCCTGTTCTAGCAGTGCTTAAGCAAAGCTTAAGCACTCAGTTGAAAAGAGCTGTTGGCTATAGACTCGGGGTGTGATCAATAATATATTAAGCTATTAAATCATAAGACTCGTGGTCATGATCACGCTATTAGTGAATAGATGGAATAGAGTAATGGGAATTGAATACGTACATAACCTCATGGCGGCAAATGTCTTGGATGTTCGAATTTTAAATGCCCGGGACACACGAGGCTTGTTTTTCAAGCCGGGATAACAAGATAGTGATTGTAAGGTAGCAAGCTATTAGTTCCAGCTTTAGCTTTATTTTTAATATTGAAGTTCGGTTTACACGAAGCTAGAGCTGCTATCCTGGCTTAAAAACTAGCCTCGCGCATCCCGGGCATAAAAGACGCGCAAAAAAACAAAGCTGCCGAATATTCCAGATATTTTGACAGGATATCAACCAAATACCGCCTAACTCACAAGCCCTTTATAAATCTCTCAGTTCTAGCAATGTTCTTGTGTCACAAACAAGCAGTTCCATTTCCTCTGTCTCATTCCATCGTGACACTATCTTCCATCTCTAGGGTCGCGTCAGTTCCTGAAACAAATAAAGTTTATATTGCATTATGAACGCGTTTATGCTGCAAGGGGCTTTCGCTAGACTCCTCTCACGTATACAAAATGTTCACTATGCTGTGTTTATTTGGAAAATAAATTATAGTTTAAAAAACTAAAAAAAAACGCTTTTATAACTAATTGAACTAAAAAGTTAAAAATAAAACTGTAATAATCAATTGAAAAATTTATATTAATGTACAAAAAAGCGTGGGGTGCTTTTTATAATAACTTCAGATATAATAAACTATTGATAAAATATTTGCAACAATCAAAATCAAGCACCCCACGCTTTTTTTATACAATAATATTAATTTTTCAATTGATTATTACAGTTTTATTTTTAACTTTTTACTTCAATTAGTTATAAAAGCGTTTTTTTTAGTTTTTTAAACTATAATTTATTTTTCACTTTTTAGTTTTTTTTTTTCATTTTTTTTTTTTTTTTTCATATTATTGCATTGTCGTCGACCTTTGACAGATGTGCAAAGTTTGAATCAAATCTGATCGTTCAAAGTAGGAGAAAATCGAGCTCAAAGAGGTCGGTTACATACATACATACAGGTGAAGCTAATAAAAGCGTTATAAAAACAACGTTGTCTAGGCAAGCAAGAGGCTGGTACCTAATAAGATTTTATTAGGTAAATTTTATTTTATTTTGACTAAATCGGAAAATGTACTGTAATATTTCTTAGGCAGATAATCCACTAAGCAATTGTCTAAGTCAGTAAGTCTTATGGCGAACTTTGCCAGCGATCGCGAGAGACTGAAATTCTTGATTTTATCGTGTCAAGGATTTAAAGTGCGCCACAAAAAAGCCTCTACTTTTTTGTTGCACTAAAACTAAAATTATTTTTCTCTGTTCAATGCTTGCTTACTTAGAGCTTATTGAAATAACCAATTATCTCTGAGGATTTTTTTTCTTAGCTCAGTTATTTGCGAAGAAAATAAATTCCTTTAAATTTCAATTATTTCTGAGGTAAAAACTTCTTCGCAGACCACTGGTTATCTGACGCTAGATATCTGCTAGGAATAAGCTAGGATTATTTTTCATCAGGAAAAGCGTCAGCATCTGGTCTCAGAAGGAAAACACGTTTATCTGCTTTCATAGACCGTTTTATTATTTAAGCCCGCCAATTAGAACAGGAACATTACTGCCGCAAATTCCAACAATACAATTCTAGAATTTATAGCTACAATAACGCTTCGCCGTCACACGAATGTGTCGAAACAATTTCATAAGGCTGCCCAAACTTGGAACAAAGGCCGCAGTTACTTATTAAACCGGTTTGCACCTGTTTGCCAAATCTGGCACCTGGTTTTTGCTATTGCTTGCCGGATTTCGTTCATTGCATATCCTCCGGTGATCACTAACGTTGCATGGCTGTTTGCACTAAAATATCTTCAGGTGCCTGCAGTATGAATAATTGATCGAGTTTTACAAACAACTTGGGCATTTTGGCATTTTATGTGCGTATGTATGTACCTAAGTATAACTTTCGGACCGTTGATCCAATCCGCATGTTTGATAAGTCGATTTGGTAAGCATATGAGTAAAATCGGATGAGGGGTTATTAAGATATGGGGTTTTTTAAGGGTGCAAAAAGAAAAAAGTTGACACAAAAAAATCAAGTTACATGTCATATGAAAGAACTTTGGCTAGACATTCCAAAACAGTTTTTACTTTTTTTCTAATGGCCCGAACACACCTAGTTCGCTGGCGGTAGCGATCAGTGAAACGCTGTCAAATATCGCTGTCAGATTTGAGATTTGACAGCGAATATTTGACAGCGTTTCACTGATCGCTACCGCCAGCGAACTAGGTGTGTTCGGGCCATAAGACGCTCTACAAATATTAAAAAAAAAATGCAGTTTAACACTTTATGGCAGCTCCACCAGCGCTGGAGTCAGGTATACCAGTAGTCGGGTTCCATCGTGAAAAGTGCCATATGTGGCTTTCTGTGCCCATAAAAGTAAATCTCTAACTTAATCGGTCAGGTCGTCGAACACTTAATGAAGTGGGGTTCTGCTTTATGCGTTTGACTTGGAGCGAAAGCGAGAAGGAGGACGGGCCTTAACGACCCACCAACCACCTTAGGGTTAAATCTAAACCTTATGAGCTAGTCTTGAGGAATGTTTTGCAATGAGCAGTTCAAATTATGTATGTTGAGAAATGTGTCAAGCTACTTGAAATGTTTTCCACTGACATAATATTCGGTTTGCGGTTATGTAGTTCTGTTTGACTTTTAGTGGCTGTTTGATTAGTGATGCAGTTACATTGGGCTATGATTCTTATTTGCTTGCGGCGCTGACGGGTTTTTGGTCTGGACTAAGGCCCTTCGTACACAAGACTACGCAAATCTTCGATACCCGACGATTTAAGTCTTAGCAACTACCGTGTGTTGAGGTAATTCATAGTTCAAATTCAGATATTCAAATTCAAGTACCTATTCAAATTCAAATATTCAAAATCAAATTCAAATATTTCTTTACATAATGGTATCACAAGGATTACTTTGAAACGACTTAACGCTAGGTGAGTCTAGATGCCAGTTCCACGCGACCACGACCAAGCCTAGAAGATCAGGCAACAAACTAGGTTAGAGACTAAAATCGCCGTCTATCACTGAGCTTCGGTCAATACTACAGTTAAACTAATAGCCCCTTCCCACCGGTGTGGGCGTGCACGGAGGGCGGATCAGCTCGCACGACACACCATGGGAACGGTCTCGTGCGCGGAGGTGCGCCGTAGCACAGGAGCCCTTTCTGTGTGCGTTGCCGTGCGTCGTCGTGCGCTTTGCGAGATGATCTGCAGAACCACGCACCGTAGGAAGGCAGCATAAGACTAACGACCACGACCTTATGATCGGAAGGCGGGCCGCTACCTCCACCAGTCCACCAGTGTCTGGCCTCTCGAGTCTAGGCGGTCTAGACATTATCACGTTTTGCGCCGGCGGAAATATAAATAGCATGAAAGTTACATGACAACAGCTGGTGCTAGCATCGTCGTGCAATCTTATTATCTTTCCGCTCCCGGTATGAACGCAAGTATAAATTGTATCTTGTCTAGACTAGACCTATACAGTCGACAATACTTATATTTTTACACAGTTTACACTTTATAATTATTATTCTTTTGTTTTCATAATGTACATATTTAATTTGATATTTGATTTTTTGTATTTACTGTGTTTGGATTATTATGTGCTACTGTTATTTATAAGTTTTTCAGACACGATTATAAAATTGTTATTGAAATAATAAACTAAACTAAACTGTTATTTTATTTTCGAAAATGTTTCTATAAATTATTTTTAGTCTTGTTTGTGTAATCCACTTTCTCGATATTATGCATTGAAATGAAATATCTTTATTTTGGCTGTCTTAAAGTAGGAAGAGACTCTGACCCATATCGGTACTTTGCCGGAGACCGACTTACAGAAGTTTACACATTACAAATAAATAAAGATTAGGTATATTAATAATATTCAAAACAAAGTCAAATAAAAATCAAGAAATAATTAATTAACAATTATACTACTCAAATAGACTCGTACAGTTTTTTTTTAATTTTTGTATTGGTATTTCATTCAGAATTATATAGCCCGTATTAATGTTTAATAAGTTAATAACACAAGGAGCCATTTAATTAAGCCGGCATAACGCCTTGTAACGTTAACCAACTTGTAATAAGAGAACTTTACTGTATACTCTGTGGTTACGTCATACGTCACTCAGCAGTCAAGCCAGAATCGAGTTCAATCGATTATCGCCGTACTGAGTTCCGAGCGACGAGTGAGAGTTTGGCATAGACTTGGGAAACTCCTTGCTGATGGGTTTTTACCTCTTTGGAGTTTGTAGCATTGGTATTAAACTTTTCGGAAAGCTCGTTTGATTTTTATTTTGTTCAACTCTATTACAATACATTTTTTATTGATTTTGTATTTACTATACTTACACCTAAGAAAATGACAAAGATTTATATGTCTCAAAAGTTCAATCCCGTAACAAGGGGAAGGTTGCGTGTTCAAAACTTGGCTTTTAACTTTTGGGACATTATAAAAATCTACATAATATATTACAAATCTATTAGTTTATTGATGATATTCGTTTTAACTTTGGCACACGGCGCCGGTGGCGATACAAATCAGATCGGTGTAAAATGTTTTTTTACTGATGAATGTTGGTGGAACATTTCGAACAGCGCTATCTAGCCCCAAACTAAGCAAAGCTTGTACACACTATGGATAGTTCTTTAATTTTTTTTTGGTTAATTTAACCTTAGTTTGCACTAACCAAGCTCGTGCCACGTTCACTTTCAGCTTTACTTTTCATTAGCAAGCTGTAATGGATGAACTTCTTTCTACTATCGCTATAAAAAGAATTGAAGTTTTAAAACTTCAATGAATAATTTTATACCAAGGGGAAATTACTTCAAAGTCGATTTTTATTATAAAACATAATAAAACTGCACAAAATAATACTAAAACACTATCATAAAACTACTTCAATTTATATTTATAATATAAACCAGCTGTTACCCGTAAATATTTTATTAGCATAAAAACAACCCTAAAAGCTATGTAGTATTTTATAGTGAAACGTTGTAAAATGGTAAATTTTGTGGTCAAACAGGGAGGTATTTTTAAATTTGACATGTCAATTAATTTAAGCGATAATTGATTGTTTATTTCATTATGTACAATCAAAAAGATCTCTTCTTCCTGCCCTTAACTAGGTGGAGTCGGCACAACATGTTTTTTCTTCCATTCTCCCCTATCATTCGTCAACTCTCACACTATCCATTCATCTTGTCTTATAGCCCCTTCCCACCGGTCTGTGATATCGCGCACGGAAGCGGATCAGCTCGCACAACACACCATGGGAACGGTCTCGTGCGCTGAGGTGCGCGGTAGCACAGGAGCCCTTTCTCTGTGTGCGTTGCCGTGCGTCGTCGTCGGCTGTGCGTGATGATCTGCAGAACCACGCACCGTAGGAAGGCAGCATTAAGGCCTACCTTTACCTTTATATCCAATCTTAAAATGACAATAGAAGAATAATGAAATTGAATTGAATCAAATTTTTTAGGCCATTCCAAAAGCTCCGTCATGGCTTAAAACACAAATGATAAACATAAATAAAACGTGCAGTGTGATTATTCTTAGTCACAATTATTATCAGGATAAAGTAAAGGGTTGGAATATTGCGTGCATAACCTCTAGGGCTGTCGACTATAAAACATATTTTAGCCATTATTTTAAACTATTGCCATCTCTTACCAATTCATAATGATAAACAGGGACAGCGCATATTTTAATATTTTACATGTAGATAATGTATATTTTGTACATTAATAAATTGCACACTTATAAAAAAGTGTTTGTAAAGTGTCTGCAACTTTGTTTTAGTCTTGATGCCTCTTTTATTCTGTTTTGCGATTTGTCTATGTATATAGTAAGAATTATATCCTCTATCGTATAACATACGATAGCGCGGATATAGTAAGAATCTTTCTACCACGGAAAAACTAAGTTCACAATCGAAATCGCTGAAAAAACTTGTAAAGTAGATAAACACACATCTCTCTTCTAAAAATAATTTAACCATGTTACCTATCAAGTTACAAATATTTAAGCCATAAATATTGATACAACTGACTACTAAAAGAGTAATATAAATCGAAACGTTGGTGAACAGATAAATAAATATAATTTTGTAGTTTTAAATATGCATTAGAAATTCGAACCATTTGCCGTGGTTACAGGGGATCGACCCCGTCTGGTATAACCGACGAGGGATGAACTTGGGTAGCGGGCGTTTTTCTAAAAGTATTTATGAAATGAAGCAGTTTTAAAAAGGATCGCATTGACATTTTGAGTCACATAGACTTGTAGAATAGCTGAAGTAGTCCTGATTATTAAACCTTGAATAATCAATCCAAAATTAAAAAAAAACTCATCAGCCAGAAGAAAAAACAACAACGCTTATACCGTTGCCCATCTCTTAATACCAATATGTTTTGATAAACTGAGACAAGGCAAATTTTAAGGACTTAACTAAAATCTTAGTGAATTTCACTGCACCACGTTGTAATTTGGTATTGTTACGCGTTTTTAAACTTAATTAACGGGCTAATAAATCATAAAAATCCTGACTTTGTTCTTTGTTTCTTCTGTGTACCCCACCACCTTTATACAGTCAACATCTTAACGAAGTACGATCAGCTTGATCCAGGACCGTGCCTTATCCCCAGTCTCCAGAGAAATCGTGAATCATTCCTTTGAATATCCTGTAAGTAGTTGGGATACAAACCTTTCACCTCGAGAAGTATGCAATAAACCCTTAAGCCCTGGCGGCCCTAACGGGAATCGATGGCGCTACCGGCCGTCGACCGCGCGGCCCCGCGTCGGCCTTTGCATAGCTTCTTAAAAAACAGTACTGCAGCTAAGGAACCTACCATATCTATTACTAGCAGCCCGTCCCGGCTTCGCACGGGGTAGACAATATTGTTGTACATTATTTTGTTCTATCGCTAATAGTTTCGGCAGCGCATTCGACGAAAGACATTTTAAGACTCATTTTTCTACACTTTCGGTTACATTGTTCAAATTTTACCAAGGATCCCTAATTTTTTTCAAAATCTATGTAAAATTGGAAGAATGTAGCATTCTATTGGTGAAAGTTTTTTTAAAATCGGCCCAGTACTTTTTGAGTCTATTCATTACAAACATACAAAAATAGGTACAAATCTTTCCTCTTTATAATATTAGTGTAGATAAACAACGATAGAAGATTCGTACTAACCTTTTGATACAGACAGGTCTTATTCATATTTATTCTCAAGCACTCCTGCCGGGCTGATATGCTAGTTAGTTTAGCAGGCCCCTTAGTCTGTTGCTATCTCTATAAGTTCACACGAAAGTGACAGAGACAAGAATATTCTCAGTGGTCTCTATGGTCTACTAAGAAATCTAAGATACTTAATTATCTATGTGATATTCTTGTCGCGTTAGTGAATTTTAAGAGTGTATTAAAGACGCACTTTACAAACTTTTAATACGTGTTAATGTTGCGCTACTGGTTTGCGTGTACAAGGTCTGCGGTGCCCGCAGCGATGTCGATGGTATCGCCTGCCTTCGGTAGCTACCTGCTTTGTGTATGAATGGATTACACACTGTTCGCTAAATGACCAGCGTGTACTGCCGGGAGCTTGTTTATTGCTGTCCCCTGTCTACTGGTCGTTGCACTTAGGCTAACCTCCTACCTATGAGGCTACGTTTGCAGTGCTTCTTCCTCCTAGGCCTTGAACGCGAGGAATTGTCACGTAGATTCACCTAGTTTTAAGACTTTCAAACTAATCCTTGAGCTGCTGCTGAATTCAATTCAAAAAATACGACAAATATACAATAATTTTGTATTTTTTGAATAAAAAACTGCTTTGGTTTTGATTTTTTGTGTGACTTTTATAATAAAACTGTAACTTTAATTTTCGGTTGATCACTATGCCTTGTTACTTTTTGGCTGTTTATGAATACTGTAAACTTATACCGAAAACTTAAAAAAATACCTTTCAAAATGCTACTATATCGGTGAATACTGAATAATGTGTTTTTTAAATGTTGGTGGTTATATTCTGAAAGTAAGAATTTTTAGTTACAACAATTTTTTCATGTCATAATTATCTTTTTCGGGCTGCTATCTGTTTTGAAATATTTGCATATTAATAGGACGAGCAAGCATATTCTGTCTAAAAATATATTTCAAGCGTGCTAAATTGGCATGGGTAAAGTTTCCTCCTGACTGTAGAATTCATCTAGATGCGATAGAACTAGTCAAACTGATGGTGGTCCCCATACAGGCTTGCCCTAGTGCGGGGACCACCAGTAATTTAAATAAGACTGTATGTTCTTTGGTAAATTAATAATTTTGTATTTTATTTTGTATTTTGATCGAGTAGAACTCAGAATAATAAGTAGACAATAAATGCATTAAGCTATATTGGCCGTACATCAAATCTTCATTTTCTTAACGTGTCACTGGTGTTTCCGGACAAAAAAGATTCTGTGGTGAAAAGATTTTTAAGTTTGCCTCAAAGAGGCTTCTTTCGTGCACTTGACAATGTTTTTATTCAATTAAACATTAAACAAGAACACTTTGAAACGTCTTAAAGCTAGGTGAGTCTAGGTGCGAGTTCCACGCGACCAAGCCCAGAAGAACAGGCAACAAACTACGGCTTGGTTCCTATGACTACAGTTTTTTGTATGAATGTTTTCGAACTACATCGGATGAAGGCTACATATCCACCAGTAGACAGCTTTAGACTGAAATGAAATGAATTATCCAAGAGGCTGGTGGTTGAGACTGGTGACCAAAGGGCTGGCGCTTACCTAGGGCAAAGAATTAGCTTAGCTATTCAAAGAGGTAACGTTGCCAGCCTTTTGGGCACATTGCCTGTGGTCGGTGATCTGAACTCTGTTTTCTACCTGTAATACCTACAGGTGGAAAACAGAGTTCATATAAAATTTTCTAGTTTCTTATAAAATGTAATTTTTATTTTTTCTTTTTAATTAGGTATTTCATGTTGTTTAGTAATAGTTTTTGTAAATAATGTATATTCTGTTGTAAATGAAATGAAAATGTATATATTTGCAACTACAAAATAAATACAAAATACAGTGATAACATTAATACTCGTATCTTATCTTATCTTATACCTTTAAACGAGAAAATCTTGTGTATATATATATATATATATTTAGGATCTCGGAAACTACACCAACGATTTTCACGAAATTTAGTATACAGGGACTTTCGGGGGCGATAAATTGATCTAGCTAGGATTCATTTTAAGAAAATGATTATTTCTTTCCGAGTGCAATAATTAAACATAAACCGAATATGTGACTGCTCCTGCCATCTATTGACGATTGTGAGCATCTAACTGCAAGCATGTCCAGCAGATGGCGTTGTTCAGTAAGAATAAACCAGTAAAGATGATAATATGACTCATAAGATTTCACAAAAATACAAATTAACGAAAAAAAATCCGAGCGAAGCTCGATTACCAACTGCTAGTTCATATCTAAACCATAACATAATAAATACACACCTACAAACTAAACACAAGAACAACAAAAGAAATCAAACAAAATAAAAGGGAGTCGTAGGTAGACAAATATTATTTGCAAAAAGTGCTGATGATGATGACTAGTGCAATGGGCGCAGTTCCCCGAGGCGCGATGGTATCTCTATTGAGTTCGATCGGTCCCTGCTTTGTATGGAATGAATAACTGCTGTCGGGTTCAAACCGCTTTGCCCACTAGTATACATACCATAGGCTCCCGGAAAAAACAGTATCGGTATCACATAATTCTTTGGGCACAGAAGATTATTTCATTAGTTAGGTAGTAGTATAGCTCTTTGTGCTCGTCCGGGGAAGTACTACCACCATGCCTATTTCTGCCGTGAAGTAGCATTTATTTCTTGCGGTTTGAAGGGGGTGCCGGTGAAATTACTGGCACGTGGGGCTGAACATCTGTATGCCTCAAGTTGATGGACATCGTAGGGCACGTTCCTGACGTGCGTGACCTATGAGGCAATGCTTTGTTATAGGCGATGGTTACCTCTCAACATCAGGTGGGGCATATGCTTTTTCCATCAGCAAGTCGTATAAAAAAACATATCTGTTAGTTGCTATTTTTCTAGGCTAGATCTAGGCTAGCGCCTAGATTCAACCTTTGAGACGATTATTCAGTGTGATACTTGTATGCTATATGTGGTATGATTTAACTTCAAGGAACAAAACGAATAAAATACGCAATAAATCGATAAAAAGTATTTAAAACTCAACCTTTCATGAACGTCTATAAAAAAGCGATAAGCGATTTTATGCAGCTTTTAGAAAAAGATACGATATTAAAGATAACTCAAAAAGCAATAAAAGAGCCATAGCAAGTCGTATTTAATAAATATGTTATATCTGACTGGAATACTAAAGTTGTTCATACGCGAGCTCGCCATCATTTTCCATAGCAATTTCCTATGCGAGAGGAAATCGGGTAAATTGCGGATGTCCCATCATTCTACTTGCAGCTATTTATAGACATTTATAGTTCTATAGGTGACACGTAGCTTGTTGCAGGCCTTGCTTGATTCCAAACAAGGTCAAGCATTTATTTTTTCCAAAAGTCAAAAATTTATTTATTCAATTGTATCACAAATATCACTTTGAAACGTCTTAAAGCTAGGTGAGTCTAGGTGCTAGTTCCACGTGACCAAGCCTTGAAGAACAGGCAACAAACTACGGCTTGATTCCTACCGTGTTTTTGGACCTGTAGTGTGGTGAACGGATTTTTAATTTTGCCTCAAATAAATTTTGGCTCCTTGCGTACACTTGACAATGTATTCATTTAATGATATCACAAGGATCACTTTGAAACGTCTTAAAGCTAGGTGAGTCTAGGTGCCAGTTCCACGCGACCAAGCCTTGAAGAACAGGCAACATACTACGGCTTGGTTCTTTTGTATGATCCTTTAATAAAACAAAAATAATAAGAGCAGTTTAGTTCTCACTCCAACTTAGTGAAACGTATGCAATTCAAAAACAATAATTTCAAAGACAGCACACGCTACGCTTCAAAGTAATAATAAAGTACTAAGACCACGAAATAAAGAAGTAAGCAAAAGCGTGTTTGGTGCTCTGTGACTTAGACAGTATAAAAAAAATAGATGCGAAAAAATCGATCGACTGAGTTTATTGATGTACTGCGGGCTTCATCATCACACTGAGAGAAATGTACATGTTAAAATAACCAAAATCACCTCGGTTAAATTTTTTTCGGTTGAATTTACTAGAAATTGGTAATTTTAACAACACTACCATGAAACCAACTCGTTTGGTATAACAAAATCAATTTTGTTACGATAACCTATATATAGTTAGTTAAAATAAAGAAAATGACTTGTTAAAAAAACAAAAGTGATTCGGTAAATTTGAATTTAGTTAATTTTACCATAAGCTTAACAGTGTGATCAAACTGATACTAAAAATATCGCTTGAAATAACTTATAATGTTGGTATTCGTTTAATAAACACGATCTAAAAAATTATACCAAAGTTTTAATAATTATAACTAATAATATTTGTAACTGTTCATTAAATCGAACCAAAAAATAATTTTATTTTCTGAATTGATAAGATATAGGTAAATTTAAATAATGTTTTTTTGTTTATTTTAACCAACATAATAAACGCCATCGTTTTGTTATATTAACAAATTATACCATTTCAATTAACCAATTCAATAGATTAAAGTGAACAAAAAAAACGTAAAATGTATCTTTGTTAGATTAACTTGAGTATTGCTTAATATACCAAATTTATATCGTTTAAACTTGTTAATATTTTTTATTCAAAATAACAAAATCAAGTTTGCAATATTTACAGTAAATAGAGTTAAATTCACTTATAATTATATGTAAAGATAACAAATTAGTTTGATGAAATCAACAACACATTTTTAATAAACTGAATCAAATTATATTTGTTAGAAAAACACATCGTTATCGGTTGATACAACAAAAGCTTTTGTTAAATTTTGATTTGTTGCATTTACCATATTGTTGCTTAATTTAACAACGACCTATCTGTAAATTTACTAGAAACGAGTTATTTTAACAAAACCAACCCATTTGGTATAACAAATTCAAATTTGTTATGATAACCACTCTAAAGTTAAATTGATAAATGTATCTCTGTTAAATTAATCTAATTGGTTTCTAATATAACCAATTTATGTTGTTTGAAATAATAAATATTTCTTAGTCAAAATAACAAAATTAAGTTTGCAATATTTACAGTAAATCGAGTTACATCTACTTATCATTTTAAGTAAAGCTAACAAATCAGTTTGATATAATCAACAACACATTTTTAATAAATTAAACCAAATTATATTTGTTAGAAAAACCATCGTTATTGGTTGATACAGCAAAAGCTTTTGCTAAATTTTGATTTGTTGCATTTACCATATTATTGCATGTTTTAACGATTACTTTTCTGTAGTATTTACTAGAAATGGGTATTTCAACGAACCCAATTCATTTGGTATAACAAATTCAAATTTGTTATGATAACCACTCTAAAGTTAAATTGATAAATGTATCTCTGTTAAATTAATCTAATTGATGCCTTATATAACCAATTTATGTCATTTACAATAATCAATATTTCTTATTCAAAATAACAAAATCAAGTTTGCAATATTTACAGTAAATATAGTTAAATTTAATTATATTTTATGTAAAGCTAACAAATTAGTTTGATGAAATCAACAACACATTTTTAATAAACTGAATCAAATTATATTTGTTAGATAAACACATCCTTATCGGTTGATGCAGCAAAAGCTTTTGTTAAATTTTGATTTGTTGCATTTACCATATTGTTCCTTATTTTAACAACGACTTATCTGTAAATTTACTAGAAATGAGTTATTTTAACAAAATCAACCCATTTGGTATAACAAATTCAAATTTGTTATGATAACCACTCTAAAGTTAAATTGATAAATGTATCTCTGTTAAATTAATCTAATTGGTTTCTAATATAACCAATTTATGTTGTTTGAAATAATAAATATTTCTTAGTCAAAATAACAAAATTAAGTTTGCAATATTTACAGTAAATCGAGTTACATCTACTTATCATTTTAAATAAAGCTAACAAATGAGTTTGATAAAATCAACAACACATTTTTAATAAACCAAACCAAATTATATTTGTTAGAAAAACCAATCTTTATTGGTTGATACAGCAAAAGCTTTTGTTAAATTTTGATTTGTTGCATTTACCATGATTTAACAACTACTTTTCAGTAGTATTTACT
Source organism: Thera obeliscata (assembly GCA_947578465.1). NCBI lineage: Eukaryota > Metazoa > Arthropoda > Insecta > Lepidoptera > Geometridae > Thera > Thera obeliscata. The sequence goes on from OX387916.1 coordinate 14,085,223, forward strand.
AGAAATGGGTATTTCAACAAACTCTAACTCATCATCAGGGGTATAAGGTCAACAAATTTAAAAATTTTATGTTAAATTAAATAGATAAGATATGTAGGTATCTTTGTTAGGTTAAAATTACCAATATTTATTGATCGAGTGAGCGAAGTGAACGAAGATCTTACAATCAACTTGGGCAATTTGGCATTTTATGTATTTATGCATATATGTATGTATTTATGTATGTTTGTCCAACGATAACTCTCGAACGGTTGATTCGATCTGCATGTAATTTGATAAATCGATAGCTTGGACTTGAAAAATTTACTGGTAGGTATTATGATTAAAATCCGATGAGGGGTTACTAAGATATGGGGTTGTATAAGGAGGCAAAAAATGAAACAAAACAATCAAATTACATGTCATATGAAAGAACTTTGTACATCACAAAACAATTTTTACTTTTTTCTGGGTCGCTCGGTTATTGCTTTACATCAAAATCAGAAAAGGTTAAATTAAGATAACCAACGATCCAAGAGCTCCCATTTCTAAGAGTTTCGTTGCCATCAAAGTTTTTCTACTGGTCGCTCAATTCCTTTGCTTTTGCTAATATTTTTTTCTTGAAATAAATTAAGGAGTTACTCAGTTCTCATAAAATGGTAACAGCGGCCTGGTCTGATGATGGAGCCAAGGTCTGTTCAACGGAACTTTTCAATAAATTGGCCAATTGAGCTAAAATTTGTTTACCATACAAGTAGTCAGCGGTTACATACAATCAGTGGTCGATAGATGTAAGTACAAACGCTGTGTTTGGTATAAAAAAACTGTGAAGGAAAACATCGTGAGGAAACCCGTAGCTTAGTTTGGTACGCGGACAGTTTTGTATAACGGACATGTAATCAATACAGCTATAGAACAAAGAGAAGAAACAAATACTGCACTCGCGTGGCGGGCGGTACATGCTGGGAGTGATTTCATCGAAGTTGTGAACCGTTATGTATATTTGGGTCAGACGATCCAATTACAGGTAAAGCCAACTTCGACAAAGAGGTCAGCTGACGAATCCAACTCAACTAGGCAGCTATCGGGAAATCGCACCACGTCTTCTCGTCGCAGATACCACAGAGCCTCAAGACCAAAGTCTCTGTAATCAGTGCGTGTTGCCAGTGCAAACTTTTGGAACTGAGACGTAGTCGCTTAGTATTGGCCTCATACACAAGCTCAAAGTCGCATAGCGAGCTATGCTGGGTGTCACTACGTGATAGAATCAGATAATAGGAAATCCGTAATAGAAGCAAGGTCACTGTCAAAGCTCGTAGAATTAATTAAGCTCGTAGTTGAAGTGGCAATGGGCGGGTCATATAGCTCGAAGAACCGACAACCGTTGGGGTTCTCGAAAGGCGGCCACGAACCGAAGACGAAACGTAGGGCCCCCACTCACCCGATGGACCGACGACATAGTTCAGATTCCGGAATTTATCGGACTGATGATGATGACTTGAATCTACTAATCATTTTAAGTAAAGCTAACAAATCACTATGATGAATTTGACAACACATTTTTAGTATTTGTTAGAAAAACATATCGTTATCGTTAATGATTGATGCAGCAAAAGTTTTTGTAAAATTTATCTTTGTTGCAATCACTTTATTGTTGTTTGATTTAACAACTTCTTATCCATGAATTTAATAGTAATTACTTATTTCAACAAAACCAACTCATTTGGTTTAACAAAACCGAGCTGAGCGAGATTTGAACCTGAGACCTAACCACGAAAGACTAAGGGGAAGGTCGCGGTTCAAATTCTATTAGGCTTTTAACTTTTGGGACATGATATAATATTTGTGATTTCTATAAGTATAATAAACACTATAAAATCAATAAAATATGTAAAAAGCAATGCAACATCTCTCGTCGATTCACTGAATGCAACTTCAGTTATCGAGCAAGTAAGTAGTTGGCAGTATTGTCAAACCTATAGATGAAGGTGCGATTGCGTTAGTGCTGTATTTAACAGTCCCCACTAGCTGGTTTCTAGAACTGAATCCCTCCGTAGACCGAGGCATATCCTCGTTGATCCCGATGACGTTATCACCGCCGCTAACGCGGAGGCGATCGAGTCATCCAGTTCGGACAGAAACACTGCACAGATTCACCGACCCCGCCGGCGGGGTCGAAGACGTCCCTTAGTGCCAGCCCTCTACGGGCCTAAACTAGATTCAAACCCCCCCCCCCTGGCAACAGCCCAAGCCGAGGTCGTACCATAGCGGTGCCCTTGAGTTTGTTGCCCCAACCTAACTTTACCGGTTGAGCGCCCTCTGCGCTCACCATTGTCCGGTAGCGCTGTAAGAATCGTCAGACGATCACCAGCATTTTGTCCATTCGAAAAAAAAAAAAAAAAGGTTTCTAGAACGAAAAAGCACGCGTGCTCCCTCCCTCCATTTCAATTTCAGTTATATTCAATTTAGTTTTTACACGCTTGTGCGCGTAAATACTACATTGCGCTTTATTGCCATGCATTTGGTTTGAAATTCGGATGTCGCCCGTGCAATTGTTTACTAATTTTTGCGTACCTGAAACCGGGGGAATTGGTTATTTTAACAAAACCAACTCATTGGGTATAACAAAACCAACTTTGTTAAGACAACCAGTGTATAGTTGGTTAAAATAAAGTGGCTGCCCGTGGTTTCGCTTGCAAGATACATGAATCAAAATAAGCCCTTTACCGTCCCCATGGTTCAACCTATCTCCATATCAAATTTCATCCATAGGTATCGGTTCAGCCGTTAAGTCGTGAAAAAGTAACAAACAGAGAGACATAATCATAATCATAATCTACACCTTGGGTTACATTATTTAAGTTTTGGTAAGGATCCCTAATTTTTTTGAAATTAGAATATAGCCTATGACACTCGGGAATAGTGTAGCTACACAACGGTGTTTTTTTTTTTAAATCGGTCCAGTAGTTTCGGAGCCTATTCAATACAAACAAACAAACAATCAAATCTTTCCTCTTTATAATATTAGTATAGAAGTATAGATATACGTGGTCGCTAACTATTAACTTAATACCTACACAAGCTCAAAGTTAAAAACGGGCTATATGGAGAGAGCTATGCTGGGAGTGAGTTTCACAACGTGATATTAGAATCAGAAATGATGAAATCCGTAGAAGAACCAAGGTCACCGACAAAGCTCGTAGTATTAGTGAGTTGAAGAGGCAATGGGCAGGTCATATAGCTCGAAGAACCGACAACCGTTGGAAATAAAGGTTATCGAATGGTGACCACGAACCGGAAGACGAAACGTAAGTACCTAGGGCGCTTACCGCTTACCCACTGACTGACGACATTGTTAAGATCGCGGGAAGTCAGAGGATGGAAAGAGCTCAGAATCGTTCTTCCTGGAAATGTATAGGGGATGCCTATGTCCAGTAGTGAACTCTTTCAGGCTAATGGTGAGGTATATAGTCTAAGACTAACTTTTTGACGAAAACCATAGATTACTTATATTTTTTGATTTTATAAGACGATGCCACGCTATATGGCCGGTTGATGGACGCAGGGCAGTGCATCGTAGGGCACGCTCCTAACGTGCGTGACCTACGAGGCAGTGTTTTGTTATAGGCGATGGTTACCACTTAACATCAGGTGGCCCATATGCTTGTTCCATCAAATAGTTAAATTAAAAAAAAAAAAAGACGGGTTGCACTCCGGGAGTGCCGGCAGAAGTGAAAACTTTCTCATCGTTTTGTGGATTATCAGTGCCTTGCCTACCTTATTCATAATACCTAAATAAATACAGTAGATCTATAAAATCATGTACCAATGACCACTACTACCTGCCGCGGGCGGCCGCTAGTTCATAAAATCTATAATAGGTATGTACCTATACCTACTACAGTCACGAAAAACGCCTTGGTATGCTTGCTACTAACTATTATCTATTCTGTGACGTTACCGTGTCATAGTAACTACTAGCGTATCTGTAGCGTCTTACGCTTTTTCGATCAGGTCACGTGATCCTGACGCGAGTTTAAGATTTTATACCCATTACAGAAAGTGCTCAACGCCGCTAAAGAAGTTTTCACTTCAAAAATGCTAGAACGTTATGGCGTCCAAACACTAAATAAATGATATAATTTAAAATGTTACAAATAAAATTATAAAGTTAAAAATAAGAGTCATTTCATTACATACCATTCTTTCTTTCTTTCTTTAGTCTAAGCACCTACTTACCCAGTCTATACCAGGTAGGTATACTACAAAACAAATTATCATAAACACTTATATTATTATCATGACATATTTTATAATCTATTGTCTATGACAAATTATTTAGAAATTCCCCGTTCCCCGCCTCCATAAAACAGATACCTAAGTTGACCTTCATCATGTTCATCGTGTTAGCCCTTTAGCCAGGCAAATAGATATAATCGGCGGGCCCGGCAGGTAGGTATCTTATCTAGGTACTTCTGGATTAAAATCATAGGTACTTAGGTACGTAGGTAATAAATAGTAATAATATAATCACACTTGGATAAAGAGGCACCTACCTAAAATGAAAAATAAGTCTTATTGCTATTACGCCTAAAGTTCTTTATTATGCATATAACAAAAAACCGTTTGATTCAGATTCCCGCTCTCAGTTTTGGCTTTTGACCATACCTTATTAGGTAGTGTTTAGAATACCATGCTCTGATTGGTCGGGGGACTCGGACGCGCTGCCCGCTCCGCTCCCGCGCCGCTTTTCCCTCCCCTCATCGCCCGGGCAGACGCCACACTTGCATCGCGCGCTCCTGACAAGTTGCAACCCCCGCATGCGCTAATGCGCTTCGTTCGTTTTTGTTTAAAGTACCTGTGATGTTAGGCTAATTTGTATTACCACTTACCAGTGTATTTGAAAATAGTGAAAAATGGAGCTGAATGAGGTTTTGAATCATGGGGGGTGTCTCAAGACACCATTCAAGTGTTCTGTGGTAAGTACCTACTCTGTTTTGATCTCCAAGGTGTGGTGCAGACTTTGGGCCCTGGGTTGATTGAGCAGGTAATGGTTAAAAAGCACTAAAAACATTTCTGATAGCCCGATTCCTGTCATTTCCGAGTTTCTTTGTTCAAAGTTTACCCAATTACTTCTATGGTATAGGTGATATTATGTACTATTTTGTTTCGTTATACCAACCAAAGTATAGGTAGGTATAGGTTTTAGGATCATGAAATCAGTCAATGTGTAGATAACTTATTTTTTTAATATTTGCCCGAATAAATGTTCATTGCATGCTGCGACACTAACTGTTGTCTGTGTAGGTAGGTAGGTAGGTACCTAATAAAGTAAACGGATTCAAATTTTGCGAACGCTGTTCGTGTTTAGCAGGGATAGTGTAGCTTTGTAATACCTACCTAATGTTTGGAATCTGTTCACTAGATGAAGATTACACTCCTTACAAACTAAGTCTAGTACCTACCTAGGTAGAGTTCTGTCTAGCGTAAAAATGAACGCCGTTCCACTAATGATTTTTTCAATGTTGAGAGGGATATTGCTATTATTGTGTGCGTGCGGCGATTTTACTGTAAATATGAATTCATCTGTGTACCTACATAAAATCAACTAATCGTGCGGCGTTCCTGGGGCCTTATTTTCGGGCCGACTGAGATAATTTCACGATGGAGATGACGTCAATGTGACGTCGCTGACGCCAAAAACTCGTGACAACCACTTATCGGCTAAGAGTTTTTGATCGAGATTGACGTCATGACCACCGCTTGAAAATGTCGGCCAGCCTGAAAGTAAACCTGATTTACCGATAATTTTAGTAATATCTACTATTATATTTCAGTTACAAGTACCTACCAAGTTATATATCAATAACCTACCTACTTACTCTAATTCATTCAAATGCTTTTCAGATAACAACATCGACACATCATGTCTCGAGGGCCTAGGTGACGAAGAATTAAAGATTTTAATACCTGAAAATCGACTCGGAGACAGAATTAAATTTAAACTGGGCTATAAAACATATAGAGAAGAACTGGAAACTCTGCATTCTGTGAGTTCCTACCTTTGATTCTTTCTATTAATGAAAATTCCTTACTAATAATCATCATCATTCATTCATCATCATTTTAAGTTTTTTAAATGTATTTTATGTGTGCAATAAAGAATAGGTAGGTAGGTACCTAGGTGCCAGGCCAAGCGCACTTCGTACATTCGGTATGAAGCTACAACTATATTAGCAGTAAGTACGTAGGTACATCGGTCGGTACTTATGTATACATATAGCTAACTAAGTAATATACCTTCTTGTTTATAATAACCATGAACAATTGAATATCATTATAGCATAATATCCTAGTATCTTTCCTATTATCATCGCCGTGGCCTGAACATACATTTAATATTCATTACAGAATACTGACTCTTTGGACACTATTAGTGTGTGTAACGATAGTCCGTTGTCATCAACTGCATCTGAACTTATCAGTTATAAAAGTGAGGTATGTACCTACCTACTTACCTGCTTACACCGTGAGTGACTCAATTTTTAGGGTTCCGTAGCCAAATGGCAAAAACGGAACCCTTATAGATTCGTCATGTCTGTCTGTCTGTCTGTCTGTCTGTCTGTCCGTCCGTATGTCAAAGCCATTTTTCTCCGAAACCGTAAGAGCTAGACTGATGAAACTTGGCGAGTACCTAGATGTATTCTGTGAACCGCATTAAGACTTTTACACAAAAATAGAAAAAAAACTATAAATTTTGGGGTCCCCATACTTGAAACTGAAACTCAAAAATTTTTTTTTCATCGGACCCATACGTGTTGGGTATCTATGAATAGGTCTTCAAAAATGATGTTGAGGTTTCTAATATAGTTTTTTTCTAAACTGAATAGTTTGCGCGAGAGACACTTCCAAAGTGGAAAAAAGTTGGTCCCCCCCCCTCTAACTTCTAAAATAAGAGAATGATAAAACTAAAAAAAATATATGTTGTACATTACTATGCAAACTTTCAACGATATTTGGTTTGAACGAGATCTAGCTACCTAGTAGTGTTTTTTTTATACGTCATAAATCGTAAACCGCAATTTACCTTTCGACGAACTACAAGATCCTTTATATTATGTTACTTGATGCTACGGAACACTTCATGGGCGAGTCCAACTCGCACTTGGCTGCTTTTTAGGATTGTGTTGAACAAAGAATAGATTTTGATTAGAACTAAGATAAAACATGTCGGTTGGTACCTGTACCACCTAAATAATATTCTTTTTGACGTGATAACGTCTTATAAATCGATGGAGCCGGCTGCACGCACGAAAAAACATGACTCATGCGTCGTTACGTCGTTTAGTATAAGCTAGCAAGACTTGTTGTATTGTAGTCGTAGGGTAGATTGTTTTTAGTAATTTGGTACCTAGCTTATTTTTTTTATAACGCTTTTATTAGCTTCACCTGTATGTATGTATGTATGTATGTATGTATGTATGTATGTATGTAACCGACCCCTTTGAGCTCGATTTTGTCCTACTTTGAACGATCAGATTTGATTCAAACTTTGCACACCTGTCAAAGGTCGATGACAATGCAAAAATATGAAAAAAAAGATCGGTTGTCTGTAAAGTCGGTTTACTGACGATAGTTGAACGTGATAACGTCATAAGAAAATACTGATGGAATGGTTGCATTTTTCAAAAGAAAATTTTAGTTTTACTGAATTGAATTGAATGTGAATGAAACTGAATGATACTGAATGAAACTGAATGAAACTGAATGGAACTGAATGAAACTGGATGAAAAACCGGACCCGGACCCGGACCCAGACTGAACCCTTACCCCTACCCTCATTTACCCTTACCCTCATTTACCCTTACCCATTACCCGACCCGGGCTCGGGCTCAGGTAAATGGAACGACGAAACGACGTAACGACGCATGAGTCATGTTTTTTCGTGCGTGCAGCTGGCTCCATCGATTTATAAGACGTTATCACGTCAAAATATATGAAAAAAAAATATGAAAAAAAAAATAAAAAAACTAAAAAGTAAAAAATAAATTATAGGTTAAAAAACTAAAAAAAACGCTTTTATAACAAATTGAACTAAAAAGTTAAAAATAAATCTGTAATAATCAATTGAAAATTTATATTATTGTACAAAAAGCGTGGGGGGCTTGATTTTGATTGTTGTAAATATTTTATCAATAGTTTATTATATCTGAAGTTATTATAAAAAGCACCCACTATTATTAGTTCAATTTGTTATAAAAGCGTTTTTTTTAGTTTTTTAAACTATAATTTATTTCACACGGGTTTAAAAAAGAATTTACAACCTGTTTTTAAAAAAATAATCTGTTTCAGGAAACCTACTATATTCCTAGCAGAACTATTAGCCCTAAAAATACAATGCCAGCAAAAGGAAAACTTGTTGATAGATACTATAACCAGTTGAGAACTTTAAGAGGTTCTGGGGTGCTCCCAAAAAAAATAAAAATTTCTTGTCATGAAACAAATGTCAATGAAATGATAGAAAATGGTAAGCATGTCTCCACAGTTTAATTTCCAGTATAGTTCGCTGCAAATTGAGATCTCGCAATAACCAACACATACTTGACAATAACTGTAAAACTGAACAAAAACTTAAAAAACATGGACAAATAGGTATGCAAAGTTTTATCTCAATCAATCGATTTTCTGCTTGTTACACGCTGTGGATAAAATAAATAATTTTGCAAGTTCAAGTGGTGAATGAATGAATTTTAGCTTATTTTTACTGACAGATTTATTGTTTGCACAGAGACTGACGATATCATGATATGGTTAAAATACAACCGCGACCCCTGGCCACTGGTTGAAGAAAATTGGGAAGAATCTTGCGCTTATAGAAAAAAAAATGCGTATGATACCAAAAAAACATTGATGGTCATGGTAAATGAATGGCCATGCTTAAAAACCACGAACGGACATCGACTGGTAGTGTTTTGTTACTTATAACATTTGTATAACTATTTAGGTTCACATCAAATTTCTAAGCACCAAATAATTACTCTTTTTTCAGATTGAAATCGACTTTGCCCATTTATACCCTGACAAAAATTCAATGCTGTTTGAAAAAATGGGGTCAATTTCAAAACAGCGCCATAAAACTACTAGAGGCTGATGCTGCAGTTGAAAAAGAGTTGAGAGAACTGTTTAAGGAAGAAAATGAGAGTAAGTATTTACCCGAATAAGGAATTTTCTATTTAAGGTTATTCTATCCCCATGCAAACTGTTGTTTATATATTTTTGTTAATTTATAGTTTTCTTTAAATTATAACTAACAAAATGATCCTATGTTGATTTAATAAATGAATTTAATAATAAATAATTAATTTAAATTAATACAGTTTGGCGATAACAATGACCGATTTAAAAGCTTACTATAGTGCCACAAAATTATACTCTATTAGCCCATAGTTGGCAAAATTTAATTTACGTATAGGAATCGTACCCCCTTCAATAACTTGACTATGGGTGTTATTCTGTGTTACAGTGTAATATTGCTAGGCTATTGTAAACAAATTCCTTGGTTATTAAAGCAATAACTTACATTATTTTTTTTTGTTTTAGATATCCGTGATTTGGCGCTTTGCAGTTCGCTCGCTTACTGGGAGATCAAACCACAGAAAAGAGTGCAGTTGAAAAAGAGTTGAGAGAACTGTTTAAGGAAGAAAATGAGAGTAAGTATTTACCCGAATAAGGAATTTTCTATTTAAGGTTATTCTATCCCCATGCAAACTGTTGTTTATATATTTTTGTTAATTTATAGTTTTCTTTAAATTATAACTAACAAAATGATCCTATGTTGATTTAATAAATGAATTTAATAATAAATAATTAATTTAAATTAATACAGTTTGGCGATAACAATGACCGATTTAAAAGCTTACTATAGTGCCACAAAATTATACTCTATTAGCCCATAGTTGGCAAAATTTAATTTACATATAGGAATCGTACCCCCTTCAATAACTTGACTATGGGTGTTATTCTGTGTTACAGTGTAATATTGCTAGGCTATTGTAAACAAATTCCTTGGTTATTAAAGCAATAACTTACTTTTTTTTTTTTTTGTTTTAGATATCCGTGATTTGGCGCTTTGCAGTTCGCTCGCTTACTGGGAGATCAAACCACAGAACACTTGAATGGTGTCTTGAGACACCCCCCATGATTCCAAAACCTCATTCAGCTCCATTTTTCACTATTTTCAAATACAAATCACAGGTACTTTAAACAAAAACGAACGAAGCGCACGCACTCACACTTATTATACCCTGTATATTCGTTTTCAATATTTGTATTATTTTAGTAAGAAAAAACTATTCGTCATTTGACATGATAATAAATAAGTAATGATTAATAACTCACCTGTAAGTGTCTATAAGTATGTTATTACTTATAGACACTTACAGGTGAGTTATTGTCTTGAGACACCCCCCATGATTCCAAAACCTCATTCAGCTCCATTTTTCACTATTTTCAAATACAAATCACAGGTACTTTAAACAAAAACGAACGAAGCGCACGCACTCACACTTATTATACCCTGTATATTCGTTTTCAATATTTGTATTATTTTAGTAAGAAAAAACTATTCGTCATTTGACATGATAATAAATAAGTAATGATTAATAACTCACCTGTAAGTGTCTATAAGTATGTTATTACTTATAGACACTTACAGGTGAGTTATTGTCTTGAGACACCCCCCATGATTCCAAAACCTCATTCAGCTCCATTTTTCACTATTTTCAAATACAAATCACAGGTACTTTAAACAAAAACGAACGAAGCGCACGCACTCACACTTATTATACCCTGTATATTCGTTTTCAATATTTGTATTATTTTAGTAAGAAAAAACTATTCGTCGTGTGACATGATAATAAATAAGTAATGATTAATAACTCACCTGTAAGTGTCTATAAGTATGTTATTACTTATAGACACTTACAGGTGAGTTATTAATATATTATAAGTGTCTATAAGTATGTTATTACTTATAGACACTTACAGGTGAGTTATTGTCTTGAGACACCCCCCATGATTCCAAAACCTCATTCAGCTCCATTTTTCACTATTTTCAAATACAAATCACAGGTACTTTAAACAAAAACAAACGAAGCGCACGCACTCACACTTATTATACCCTGTATATTCGTTTTCAATATTTGTATTATTTTAGTAAGAAAAAACTATTCGTCATTTGACATGATAATAAATAAGTAATGATTAATAACTCACCTGTAAGTGTCTATAAGTATGTTATATTCAAAATATTATGTTTGTGTTAAAATACGTTCATTTCGACTTTTTTAACTTCAATTATTTACTGTTCTTGATCGTGTTATTTGATTTATTTTTTTAAATAAAACCACTACTAATTAAAAAACTTGTTTTTTTATTTCTATAAATGATTTATTTTTTAGGTAGGCAAATAGACAATAATTTATTATAGGTTCACTGTTGTTTCAATCAGTTATTAGTAGATATTAATCTAATGGTTGAATTACTGATAAAATTAAGCTTAAAACTAGTTTTTTTGTTTATGTGATTAAAAAATTAAGCAGGGAAAGATTGTAAAGTATTATTTGTCTTTGGCTTACATATAAATAATGCCCATTTTTTACTATTGGCAACAGTGACAACTTTGTATAATTTTGGTTTAACTAGTTTTGAATTACTTGTAGCGCAGTTAACAGCGCTCAATATTGCTTTACTATTTAAAAATGGGTATACTAAATTAATATGTTTGTTGGATTGTCTTTCAGGTTTTAGTCAGACCAAATAAAATGTGGTTTAACTGCTGCTTAAAATTACTAGCTACAGCTGTTTACTATAATCAATACTAGTAATGGTTATAGTAAACCGCTGGACTAGTAATTTTAAACAATAGTTTAACCACTTCTTAGTTGGTCTTACCAAAATATAATAGTGAATCCAACAATAGTATTAGTGTATCCTACTCAGGGCGTTTGTTACTTTAACAGAAAATATTGGTCATAGTAAACAGCAGTATTAGTAATTTTAAACAGTAATTCAACCACTTTTGTAGTTGATCGAACCAAAATAGAATAGTGAATCCAACAAAAGTATTAGTATATACTACCCAAGGCGTTTGTTACTTCAACAAACAATATTGGTTATAGTAAACCACTAGCCTAGTAGTTTTAAACAGTAGTTTAACCACTTTTTAGTTAGTCTTACCAAAATACAATAGTGAACCCGACAAAAATTTAGTATATTGAACCCAAGGTTTTTGTTACTTCAACAGACAATATTGGTTATAATTAACAACTGCACCAGTAATTTTAAACAGTAATTCAACCACTTTTTAAGTTAGTCTAATCAAAATACAATAGTAAATCCAGCAAAAGCATTAGTATATCCTACCCAAGGCGCTTGTTACTTTAACAGACAATATTGGTCATAGTAAACAGCAGTATTAGTAATTTTAAACAGTAATTCAACCACTTTTGTAGTTGATCGAACCAAATTAGAATAGTGAATCCAACAAAAGTATTAGTATATACTACCCAAGGCGTTTGTTACTTCATCAAACAATATTGGTTATAGTAAACTACTAGCCTAGTAGTTTTAAACAGTAGTTTAACCACTTTTTAAGTTTGTCTAATCAACATACAATAGTAAATCCAGCAAAAGTATTAGTATATCCTACCCAAGGCGTTTGTTACTTTAACAGACAATATTAGTCATAGTAAACAGCAGTATTAATAATTTTAAACAGTGATTCAACCACTTTTGTAGTTGATCGAACCAATATACAATTGTGAATTCAACAAAAGTGTAATTGTATCCAACCCAAGATGTTTGTTACTTCAACGGACAATACTGGTTATAATAAACAACTGGACCAGTAGTTTTAACCAGTAATTCAACCACTTTTGTAGTTGATCAAACAAATTATGAATTGGTTGTACCTACCAATTAACGTAGTTTCGTAAAAAAATACGAATATTGAATTGGTTGTACCAACCAATATAGTTTCGTAAACAAAATACAAATATTAAATTGGTTGTACCAACCAATATAGTTTCGTAAAAAAAGATACTAAATAAAACTAGGTTGTCACAACAAATATGAATTTGTTGAAACCATCAATAATAATTGTTACTGTTACAAAGACACAGTTAATTTAAGCTATAAATTTGTTAACTTTACTATTACTTACTAACTTTAGGTATTAAATTAACAGAATTAAATTGGTTACCGTAACAAAAATCTTGATTGGCGCTATTTCAACTTGTTGTTCTCGGTTAATCTAACCTATTTTTTCTCTCAGTGCAACGATTGTTTCTTATAGCCATCAAAATTTAATAGCTATACTAAAAAACTATTCGCTTTGTTCATTTATTATTTCGAATTCTAAAGGTTCTATAAAATCACAAGGGTCTCTTTGAATTTTAATTATTTATAAGATGTAAAATTATATTTTTGCAAACTGGTACGTAACTTGATTTTAAAACGAGCCATCTTAAAAAGTGTGAGAGAAATACGCGAAGGAATAAACCATTTTTTGCTTCAAGGGAAAGTAAATAAATTACGAAGCCAGCGTAAATCTTTATTACAATTTATGGGAGGGTTGTCAGGAAGGCGAGTTATTTGGTTTCTCGCCTAATTTTTACGTTTTTCATACATCTGAATATTGAGTAAGCAAACAACGTGCCTACTTGATGGAAATCTTGACCATAGCATATTTATGAATGACTGCAACACAAATTATTCTTCCTGATTCTGAAGTCTTGAAAGGTATAATGATTGACACGACTGTAATCCAGAATCCCACCGACTAGACCAATTTGGATGAGTTTATGGTTTTTAAATTTGATAAGAATTAGGCTGCCTCCTCACTTGTCACAAGGTGTGATTTCCAGCCGAATGCTTGGCAATAAAAAAAAATATCAAGGTGCTTTCTAAAGACCGTTTAACAATGGGTCACCATTTGACTGGCCTCTCAACTCAGTTGGTAGTACATCTGCCTTCTGCGCCGTAGGTCGTGAGTTCGATCCCCACCGAGAACAAATATTTGTGTGCTGAACACAGATATTTTCTCTTTGTCTTGGTGTCATATTGTATTCGAAGTATGTATGATAGAAAGCTGATATAATTACTTGTATACAAAAAATGTATACAAGTAATTATATCAGCTTTCTGGTTATTACCTAGTAAAAGCTCTGCTTAATTCGAGCCTAGAGAGTTTTGTGGGGATTGTCCACAATACAGCGATAAATTTGATTTGTAGAGCCCGTTTAGTTCGCTTGAGCAGAAATTTTCCTGAAATTTACACGAGTAGTTATCAATGTCTTCCACAGTTTCTTTTCCCATCTTTGTACTAAGTTCAACAGCCTGCATTTCCCGGCCGCAATTCACTGCGTTCTCTCTAGTCTACAATGTTCTTTTGTTGGCATTCCGACGGACTATTCCATAATAATGAATAGTCTTTGTAACGTTTCGTATCTCTATTAAAAAGCTTTTTTCATCTCATCGTTGAAGGAGCAATTTAAATGGCGCGATATTAAACGAGGATTTCCTCTTTTGTGCTTCATTTTATTGTATGAACTGGGACAATTATATGATACAGATTCAGTACAGGCAGATATAGATAATAGTACATTGTTACCTGAGGGCTTATTCCAAGAATTGACAAGCTTTTGGGTGTTAGCTTCACTTTTTACTTCGTGTTCGTGCTACCCTAGGCAAATTGACATGGTGATAAGACGCAAACATTTCGATGTTGGCCGCAATGAATCTAACACGAAGTCTTCTTTTTTAGCAAGTTGTCAACATGGATCGGGCATAGATTCCTCAAAATAAAGACCATAAAGATGACTGCTGGTTCAATTGACTGACAATTCACGATTGTTCAGTATGCCTACCATGAACTCTGTCTGGCTCTGGTTTTGAGTCTGTGTGAGTGCTCACCAGTGCATTATACTGTGTGTATGACGTTTTGAGCTAGGATTTATTTAGTCAACACTCACACAGACTCAAAACCAGAACCAGAGACAGAGCCTGACAGAGCTCATGGTAGGCCTACAGGAGAAGCATTTGAAGTTTTTTTCGTGCCAAATCGTAGGTAACTCTTGTTGTATTCGACTTTTTTAAGATCTGGTTTACCAAAAATCCTTAGAATTCTGCGGGCTTTCAGCATAATATGAATTGAGACGCTATATCTAAATATATAAAACTCTTTCGTTACTGACTGACTGACTGACTGACTGACTGACTGACTGACTGACTGACAATCAACGCACAGCCTAAACCGTTAGTCCTAGAAGCATGAAACTTGGAGGGTATGTTCCTCTTATAACGTAGAGGTGTACTAAGAAAGGAAATTGGAAAATTATTTCCCGAAGAGGAGAAAAAGGGGAAAAATGGTTTAAAGACAAATCAACGCACAGCCTAAACCATTAGTCCTAGAAGCATGAAACTTGGATGATGTGTTGCTCTTATAGAGCAAAGGTGCATTAAGAAAGAAAATTGGAAAATTATTTACCTAAAAGAAGAAAAAAAAGGAAAAAAGTTTCATGAAAATTCACAAAAAATTGCTTTACAAAATACGCAAAAAAACAGTAAAAAAAAAACTGCTACCGCAGCATCTGTAACCAAATTTGAATACACACAAAAGTTTACATTAACCCCACCGTAACCACTAAGACAAAATCGCGGAAAACACCTATCGTACCGAAACTAAACACCGCACCGCTTCAAAAAACGGCTAAAGTACATGCTCAAAACTATGGTAACCAGCTGGTCATGTCAAATTAAAAAAATCTGATTCGATTATACACCAACACGCAGACGAAACCCTAAATTAGCCACTAATATAACATAAAATCACAAAAAATAGCTTTACAAAATACTTTTTAAAAAAAAACATTAAAAATTTTTCAGCTACCGCAGCATCTGTCACCAGGTTTGAATACACACAAAGGTTTACAAAAAAACCAATGATAAACCACTTAGACAAAATTGCGGGAATCATCTATCATACTTAAACTAAACACCGCTGAAAAAAATCGGGTACAACAGCACCTGTCTTCAAATTCAAATACACTCTAAAGTACATGCTCAAAACTATGGTAACCAGCAGTTGGTCATGTCAAATTAAAAATCTGATTTGATTATACACCAACACGCATACGAAACCCCAAATTAGCCACTAATATAACATAAAATCACAAAAAATAGCTTTACAAAATACTTTAAAAAAAAAAACATTAAAAAAATTTCAGCTCCCGCAGCATTTGTCACCAGGTTTTAATACACACAAATGTTTACAAAAAAACCGATGATAACCACCAAGACAAATCGCGGGAATCATCTATCATACTTAAACTAAACACCGCTGTAAAAATTGGCTACAACAGCACTCGCCTTCAAATTCAAATACACTCTAAAGTACATGCTCAAAACTATGGTAACCAGCAGTTGGTCAAGTCAAATTAAAAAAATTGATTCGATTATACACCAACACGCATACGAAACCCAAAATTAGCCACTTATAACATAAAATCACAAAAAATAGCTTTACAAAATACGCAAAAAAAAACGTTAAAAAATTTTCTGCTACCGCAGCATTTATCACCAGGTTTTAATACACACAAATGTTTACAAACAAACCGATGATAACCACCAAGACAAAATTGCGGGAATCATCTATCATACTTGAACTAAACACTGCTGAAAAAAAACAGCTACAACAGAACTCGCCTTCAAATTCAAATACACTCTAAAGTACAAGCTCAAAACTATGGTAACTTGCATTTGATCATGTCAAACTAAAAAAACCAGATTCGATCATACACCAACACGCATACGAAACCCCAAATTAGCCACTAATATAACATAAAATCACAAAAAATAGCTTTACAAAATACTTTTAAAAAAAAACAATTAAAAAAATTTCAGCTCCCGCAGCATTTGTCACCAGTATTTAATACACACAAATGTTTACAAAAAAACCGATGATAACCACCAAGACAAATCGCGGGAATCATCTATCATACTTAAACTAAACACCGCTGAAAAAATTGGCTACAACAGCACTCGCCTTCAAATTCAAATACACTCTAAAGTACATGCTCAAAACTATGGTAACCAGCAGTTGGTCAAGTCAAATTAAAAAAATTGATTCGACTATACACCAACACGCATACGAAACCCAAAATTAGCCACTAATATAACATAAAATCACAAAAAATAGCTTTACAAAATACGCAAAAAAAAACGTTAAAAACTTTCTGCTACCGCAGCATTTATCACCAGGTTTTAATACACACAAAGGTTTACAAAAAAACCGATGATAACCACCAAAACAAAATTGCGGGAATCATCTATCATACTTAAACTAAACACCGCTGAAAAAAAACAGCTACAACAGAACTCGCCTTCAAATTCAAATACACTCTAAAGTACAAGCTCAAAACTATGGTAACTTGCATTTGATCATGTCAAACTAAAAAAACCAGATTCGATCATACACCAACATGCATACGAAACCCCAAATAATTCACTAATATAACAAAAAATCACAAAAAATAGCTTTACAAAACACGCAAAAAAAACATTAAAAAATTTTCAGCTACCGCAGCATCTGTCACCAGGTTTGAATACACACAAAGGTTTACAATAAAACCAAAGATAATCACTTAGATAAAATTGCGGGAATTATCTATCAAACTTAAACTAAACACCTCTGAAAGAAATTGGCTACAACAGCACTCGCCTTCAAATTCAAAGACACTCTAAAGTACATGCTCAAAACTATGGTAACCAGCAGTTGGTCATGTCAAATTAAAAATTCAGATTCGATTATACACCAACATGCATATGAAACCCCAAATAAGCCACTAATATAACATAAAATCACAAAAAATAGCTTTACAAAATACGCAAAAAAAAACATTAAAAAATTTTCAGCTACCGCAGCATTTGTCACCAGGTTTTAATACACAAATGTTTACAAAAAAACCGATGATAACCACCAAGACAAAATCGCGGGAATCATCTATCATACTTAAACTAAACACCGCTGAAAAAAAACGGCTACAACAGCACTCACCTTCAAATTCAAATACACTCTAAAGTACAAGCTCAAAACGATGGTAACTTGCATTTGATCATATCAAACTAAAAAAACAAGATTCAATTGTACACCAACGAATACGATAGCCCAAATTAGCCACTAAAACAAAATCACGAAAAAGAGCTTTACAAAATACGCAAAAAAACATTTAAAAAAATTCAGCTACCGCAGCATTTGTCACCAGGTTTTAATACACACAAATGTTTACAAAAAAAACCGATGATAACCACCAAGACAAAATCGCGGGAAGCACCTTTCATACCAAAACTAAACAAAGCTGAAAAAAATCGGCTACAACAGCAGTTACCATCTTTCGAACACACTTTATATAGTTTTGAATGCAAACTCAAAACTAAGGTAACCAGAACTTGGTCATGTAAAACCAACGCATACATAACCCAACTTAGCCACTAAGGCAAATTCACGAAAAATAACTCTCAAAATATAAGCAAAAAACAGTGAAAACATATCAATAGTTGTCCGCTTTCCACCATAAAATAGTTTCTTTAAAACGAACTCAAACTATGACTTTATACTAACCACGCGGACGAAGTCGCGGGTGTCAGCTAGTACTCTATATATATGTTCTGTTCTGATATCCAGAACTACGGATCCCTAAAGACATTTACACTGATGTTATGTAATACTTCACTATCCAGCACCATCACCTCGCCGGCGCTTTTCACCACGGCGTGGTCGCCGCCACCACCGCTCACCAGCACGACGCCGCGCACGAGCAAACTCAGGAGACTTATTTATTAAAACCGATCTGGAGTATAGGGCGTATTTAAATTAAAACTCAAATAAAAAAAAAGAATTTATTCTGCAGTATTACTAAGATCACTTTGAAACGTCTTAAAGCTAAGTGAGTCTAGGTGCCAGTTCCACGCGACCAAGCCTAGAAGAACAGGCAACAAACTACGGCTTCGTTCCTACTTTTTTTGTATGATCTTTTTACAAAACACGCACACGCTACGCTTAGTAATAGTAAAGTACCTACACAGCATATAAAAATAAGATACGAAAATAGTAGGTAGGTACAGACATTGCAAATAATTCACATGTTGGCTTTTGATAACTAGATCTTCTTCGGGATCTGAACAATCAAAATCAAGGCCTAAGTTGAGAAGTACACAACAAGCCTGTATGATCTGTGCACATTTGTTTGGCTTGTAGTGCAAGACCCTATCCTTGCCCAACGCCAACTGTTTTTAACCAGCCAAAAGTGTTTTCTATTGTGACCAAGGCTTTCATATGCTTCTGGTTGTACATTCTTTCTGGGGAGTTGCAGTAACATTTAAGAATGGTGTCATGAGCCAAGGCCACTGTGGGTATCCAGAGTCACCTGAAATGATGTTGATAATTTTTATTACGAAGCTCAAACAAAAATAGGTATCTTCTATGTAAAAATCTAAAGTACTTAAATAGTTACCATATAGTTAGGATGTTTTCCTGAGGGACACCTTTGTACGTACCTACATAAGCAGTAATACCGGGTTGGTAATCTTAGGTGGTAGGTACACATTAATGAAAATAACATAACTCACCTTTAATTCAAAGCTCACGCGCTGCGAAGACTTTAGGTCGTTATGCTGTCGCAACTCTTCGCATAAGAACGCGAAGGCAACCTTGGACAAACGATACCGACGACAAAATATGGTCTCCGGAAGATCTTCGATAGGATTGAAAGCTTTCCGTAAACCAGCCCGCAGTTCCCGTAATTTACGAACCCGGTTTTTCTCGACCATCCGCATTGCAAAATAACATCTTGCAGACATTCTCAAAAGCAATTATTGACTTCAAAAATGCACAAATAAATGTTTGTTTACTAATTCATTTTGATTGATCGATCGTGAAGCTGTCAAATACATTCCGAAACTAAGAATAGCATTTTACACAAAAACCGTCAGAATCGTGAAGCTAACGAAAAGATTTAGTACGATTTTGGTGTTGACGATAGACTATCACCGGTGTTAGCAATAGTAAGTGAAGATACGTAGCAATATTATTTCTCGCAAAGCCCGTCAGAGGCGCTCATCGTTTTTCATACAAAATCGGGATTGTAAAGAGGTTAAAACCTCTTTACAAAACGCTAACACGACACCTTATGTCTTACACGACACCAAAAATGGTGTTGCAAAAGTCAGAATAGCCCCTCTGAGTGTTGAAAGTCACGTTTTTTGAGTCCCGAGACGGGTTTGGCGCCAGAGCGTTAGCGAGGGCGCCAATGGAGCTTGAGGGACTTAAAAGACTTTCACCCGAGGTAAACACTGTGCTTTTCATTACGAATACAAGGAAAGTAATCATAAAAACATGAAAGAAAAATTTGTGAAAATGAAGATTGAATTGCCGCCTTTCCGGTTTTTTTTTTCTTTTTCTCTGGCGGGCCTTCGGCTTCGGCTCGCCAGCATTATTCAGCCATTATTTTCATTCTCATAATTTAAAAAATGGTAAATGTCAAATCTATGTTATTTTAAATAAATAGTTGAAGCTATATATTAATCAAGTAATTTAGAAGATATATTATTTATTTAATACTATCTTTATGTTATTTAAATTTAAATTTTACATTGCGCTATCTTATTAGACTTTTTAAACTTCTTACCGCTGTAATGGGTTTCCAACCTACTTGCTGAATAAAAAGTTGGAATTCGGTTCAACGACCTCCTTGCAGTTAGAAAGACTTTAGAAAGTTGGAACATGGTTGAATAAAATAGAACTTGTTTTTTTTATAATTTGACAGCTGTCAGTAGAAAGCGATTCTCCCTAGGGCTGAAAGTTTTACTTTCAATTAGGCCCCTCAGGCAACTTCAGACCTACTTTCAGAGTATGAGTAATGAAATAGTACATTGTTACCTGAGTGTTGAAAGTCACGTTTTTTGAGTCCCGAGACGGGTTTGGCGCCAGAGCTTAGCGAGGGCGCCAATGGAGCTTGAGGGACTTAAAAGACTTTCATCCGAGGTAAACACTGTGCTTTTCATTACGAATACAAGGAAAGTAAACATAAAAACATGAAAGAAAAATTAGTGAAAATGAAGATTGAATTGCCGCCTTCCCGGTTTTTTTTTTCTTTTTCTCTGGCGGGCCTTCGGCTACGGCTCGCCAGCATTATTCAGCCATTATTTTCATTTTCATAATTTAAAAAATGGTAAATTGTTTGCTCAAATTTATGTTATTTTAAATAAATAGTTGAAGCTATATATTAATCAAGTAATTTAGAAGATATATTATTTATTTAATACCATCTTTATGTTATTAAAATTTAAATTTTACATTGCGCTCTAATTAGACTTTTTAAACTTCTTACCGTTGTAATGGGTTTCCAACCTACTTGCTGAATAAAAAGTTGGAATTTGGTTCAACGACCTCCTTGCAGTTAGAAAGACTTTAGAAAGTTGGAACATGGTTGAATAAAATAGCTGTCAGTAGAAAGCGATTCTCCCTAGGGCTGAAAGTTTTACTTTCTATTAGGCCCCTCAGGCAACTTCAGACCTACTTTCAGAGTATGAGTAATGAAAAGTAACTTTTTAAATCCAGTTTGTCTGAATTAATGCCCAGATTCTAAAAATTACTTCCAATCTAGTGAAAATAAAAACTTTTGGCAGCTGATGATCCCATCTAACCCATTGCGCTTGATCCACGGCTTTTGGGACACTTTTATTTTTGGACTTTTATTTAAAAAAAAAACAAAGTTATATATCAAATATCTGGATAATATCTGGATCCCATAGTACAAGCTCTGCTTAGTTTGGTCTGCTAAGTCTGCTATATTCGTGTAAATCGTGTAGATTTTACCAGCAGCAATAGACTTGCAACCTGTCACGAATGGTGACAAACAATGACAAAACACTTACATACTACGTATAAATAATCATTTCCAACTATAAGACTGAACAGGATGAACAAAAATAAATGGTACACCTATCCCCTCCACCCATTCGTCTACATTTTTCTTCGGAACTGCAGATCGGATAATTAGTAGCCCCACCACAGATGTCGTTGACCCCATTAATACACCCTCGATCGCTCGCCGGCTCACTCCAAACAGTTCTACATCTATTGAGGGACTGGCGAGCTCGGGGAAATGGAGCGAAGCGAACTATTACATTTCGTATCATAGTTTCGAATAAAGTGAAAGCAGCGTTGATGTATCTTATCTTATACCTTTAAACGAGAAAATCTTGTATATATATATATACCATTTAGGATCTTGGAAACTGAGCCAACGATTTTCATGAATAATGCTAGGATTCATTTTCAGAAAAGACGTAGGAGAGAAGTTATTTAAATAATTAAAAATTTTAGCGCCATCTATTGCTGAGTATTCAAAATCACGAGTTAGCTCTCGTAGAGAGTATTCAATTCTTTGCGAGTTAGTGTCACGGAGAACGCCATCTATTGAGCTTATACGTAAACACTCGAGACAAAAGTTCCGGAGATTTTAATGAAAATTAGTAAATAAAAATACCGAGCAATAAATAGCTCGGTCATACCGGCTCGTGTACTTAATATACATGCATCCATGCCATGCTCGGTATCTCACTCCTAGATCACATACCCAACGTGAAGATACGACGCCAAACAAAAGTCGTCGACCTAGGTATGCGGATCACAAGTCTGAAGTAAAGAAGGGCAGGACACGTGGCCAGAAAGAATGATGGAAGATGGACAACGGTGACAGAATGATGGCCAAGAGTCGTACACAGCGACCACGAGGCAGACCACCCGCGCGGTCAGATGGCATTGTCGGAGTAGTTAGTAAACGTCTTAAAGCTAGGTGATTCTAGGTGCCAGTTCCACGCGACCAAGCCTAGAAGAAGCCAACTACCAATACCAACTGAGCTACCAATTGAGCTTTGAGGGCTGTCATTCGATAGTCTAGTCCGCAATATTATTCGTAAATGTAGGATTTCTGTGTATACCTGTTGGTTGCTCTTGTCACTGGCCATGGGTTTTGTCACCTCCCATGGGACGAGGGATCCAAGCTGGGCGGTTTGCGTGTTAGCTCCTATGACGTCACCATGTTATATTTATAAATATTTGGCTGTACAGGCTTGAAACCGTTTCATTTACTGTTTGTACAACCAAGATTTGGATAGAAAACGTATTAACAGATTTGTGTACCGTCGAGTTGATTAATCCGACAGGAGGGAGTCAAGCGAAAATCTACTCTAAGATGAAACCTTTACACTTTAGTTTTGTATACAAAAAATTGATTCGTTTTAGGTGCTCTCCCAAGTAGATTTCTTACCGTTTTAGATAGATAGATTTTCTGAGAAGCTGTTACTTTTTTATTTGGTTCTATTTCAATAGACAAAATATACGTTAGTAGGCGTATATCAGGCAACGTGCTTGTAAAAAAGTCCAAGTGTCTTAACCCCCTTATCAAATCGGTTAGAAGTGACACTTGATTTTCGATACGTTGAAATCGATATACCTAAGCTGCTTTAGTCTTTATTCTGAGCGAAATACGCCTAGAACTGTTTGAAAGACCTTTGACATTTCAATAGCAAACATATCCGGACTACTTTAACATCGCTATCGCTTAGAGAATGTGTCTGTAGTCAAGTCTCATTGTAGTCACTACAGGCGTAAGCGGTTTTTATTTTAACAAATAACAATCGTACAAAAGATTAACATTTCCAACAAGTTTTATTTCCACAAGCCAACCAACTATAGGTACCCCAGCAAATAATATAATTTTACCTATCGGAAAAGCGATGGGTGATGTTGATACCGCTGGAATACGTCCGCGAGCGCATGCGCGGCCTCTGCCAACGACGCAGTCCGACGTCCCACCTCGCTCGTAGAGCTCGCTACGCCGTAGCACTAGCACTGCAGTGTCGTAGCCACAAGTTACACCAGTGAATTTGGTAGAATAGTGATTTTATTGACACTATAGTGAGTTTATTGAGGCTACGGTGATATTATCGCATTTGCAGTGAGTTTTCGGTGACTATTTGAGTGGAATTTGATAGCAAATTGCTGTTGCTGTGCTGTTTGTGATGTAAGATGTATGTTTTTTTAGCGGTTTGCGTGACTCACCAAGTTCAGTTTACGAGTATTTTTACTCAAACATTAAATATTTCTGATTATATTTACTAAGTATAAGTTCGTGAAACAAATATTATGTTTCCCTAATTGGTCCGTCGAGTTAATTCCGTCCCTGAGTCTTTGTTTGAACAAACACAATCACTTGAGTTAATAGTACCAAATCCCCTTTTAATGAAGACGCTTGTAATCTCGAGAACTATAACGTTTTAATGGTTAATAATTTATATAAAACGTTTTAAAGTAATTCTTGTGAATCACTTTAAAACTAGTGAATAAAGACTGTTTTGATTTGATTTATTTAAAGTCGCACGCAACATGAATAATATTTGCATAAACAACCCGCAAACTTACTTTTTAAAATGCTGTCCAGATTTAAAAAAAATCTATTTCCATACCAAAATTTCAACTAATTTTAAGCAATGTTCATAATTGTCGTTTTGTTTGTACTTAAATAACTTTCATAAGATAAACAGAAACAGTATAAACCTTGAAATTCATTACTCAAGTCAGACTTTCATATCACAAGCGGGAAGCATTATAACGTGAAGACGCGACGACGTGGTATTTTTAGAGGCACCAAAGCGACAAAACAACACATGCTTAGCAGCTACCACTATTGTTCACATACACGCCAGACGGAACCCTGCAGGTCGCGGGAAAAGAAAGGGTATCACACACCTTTGACCCGCCATTACAATAAAGGGTTTGTTTTACTTCGTTTTGAGAACCTGTTATTTTAAGCTTCTGGCAGCTTCTTTAAAGCGTCTTACTTTGTTATTTTTTTGTTATTAGTATTAGTTCTGTTCACAGCTATTTGTATCACCTAATTGAGGAAACTTCATTGGTTTATGTGTTTTTATATCATATTTCTTATATTGCTATTGTACTGTTTCTTTCCCAAATAAAATCAAATAATAAAATAAGATTTCGATGGACTATCGGTTTTTTCTCATATAGGTAAAAGAAGAACATGAATTCGAGAAGAAAGTTAAACTAAATACATACACTTCAAGGGCGCATGTGGCCTTTTACGACGAATACATTTTTGTAAGAGATTTTTTTCAACACACCCTTGGCTTCCATGTAAAATGAGTTGTATATTTTCCGTACAACACCATTTTATGTGATCGCAACCATACCATAAAATATTGTTTATGGTGTGACGTGATGCAAGATGAAAGAACAAAGCTACAGCGTAAATGGTAACTAATATAGTAGAAAAAAATCAGAATTTCTCTGAAAATTGTAAGCATGTTACCTTGTTTGCTTGGTAATTCTTAACAGATTAACTAAGCTGAGCCACGTTTTGCGCAATCATCATTTGCATGGGTGACCAGAGTTGTACGTATATATACAGCTGGAAAAGCTTCGGAGGGCACGGTAAGCTTGTTAGTCTTGGCTTTAGCGGTTTTTAAGCCATGATGAAAGCTTTGGAGCGGTCTAGACACTCATTGAACCGGAGCTTGCCACCACCTTATACGGTCTAACTAGCTCTGGAAATCGAAACATAAAATCTAAAACTTTTCAAACTCTATAAATTCTTAAAACTCGAAGCACTTCATACAGTACTAGTACTAACTCTCTCGTAACTCTGCCGCCGTCTCTAAACTTTCTACAAAATAATGAAATTCGAATAGAAAAGTCTCGCCATCGCACACATCACAAATAAATGGTGAATTCTCAAACCATGACTCATCGGGTCCCGAAACGAATCCAATTTTATTACAAGGAATGAATCACCCCTACGCAGGGGACAGCTCGATAATTAGTTAAATAACCCACCCCTCACGACTGCGAAAGATCATGAATGGAATAACAAGAGGTAAATTGCATTTGCGGAAATAGAGCGAGACGATTGCAAGAGGGAGAGAAATAATCGAATAATGCTTTGTTGTAACGCTGTTTGGAAAGTTTCGCTCAGTTTTCAGTCCAGCCATCTCCATACAAATAGACGTTCAGGATAGCTTCGAGAGTTTTCTGGATATTCGATTCTAATCGAATTCTATATAATGCCACTTGCTTTGTGTATTCACCAACCGATATTTGAAGTCATCGAACTTAAGTTTCGTGAGGTAAATCTTCTTCTAGAGTTTGGTTTGGGTGAGTTTGGTCTGTTGAGGTTGGCACTTATATTCAGATTTAGTTTATATGCGTTTTTTTTTAATTTTGATTGTTTAACATTTAAGTGAAAAGCAGTCAATAGCTAGCTTACAAAGCTTTCGGTTTTAATTAAAGTTATTATATTTGAGGTTAAAGAACTTAATTCTGAAAATAAATTAACAATTCCACTGAATATTTCACCCTTTTAGCCTCATGTTTTTATTTCGGTAACCTCGACACGACATAACGAAGACACCTAATTTTCCGACTTCCAAAAATAGCTTCTAAGTGTAAGTCAAGGTTGTCCCTACTTCTTGACGCCTTTGTTTAAATATTTATAACTGTGTGCGTAATTTCCCTCGGCTGCGATGGTGTGCGTGGGTCTCGACACAAAGGGGGGCTTATAAAATAATAACTACGTACTCGTTTGTTGACGTCACAGAGGACAGCTGATCTCTGGTACACTTGTGGAATGACAAATTTAGAGACGGTAAAAAAAATCTTATAAGTCTTGGTTAGGTTTCAATCGTTTGCTCATAAATTGTAAAATAACTGTGTTTTGGCTATATTTATTATGTTGGGTTTGTCGAGCCTCAAGCATACATTTTATGACAGTTCTCCATTGAAAAGTGTCCAAAATCTGTTGATTCTGTTGAGGCTCGACTCAGACTCAAGCACTGTTTCGGAATACGGGCCTTAGTTATAGATTATTGAGCATTGAAATTACAATGAAGAAATTCGAGCATTACCTTTTTAATTATTTGAATTACAGAATTGACTGTTTTGTATAGAAATTGTTATCATAAACAGCAGCTTGACACTAAAATAACTCGTTCCAGTAGAATTATGTTCCAGCTACCCATTGATACTCAAGAACACGGGGGGTGTTCTGATAATGCAATTTGACCCTTATCACCATACACAACGATGCGAGGAATACGTAATGCGTCCAATTTTCAATCTATGTGTATTTATTTAAAACGGCTGGATAGCTTTGTTGAAGGTCGATTGCCAGAGTTCGGGCCAACGAGTTCGATATTACCACAGAGCTCTAAACAGTTGCTATAGAAAAGCACAGTACCTAACAATACCTATGTGAAAATTGTCACAGAATAAGTAATAGCTTGTATTGAAACTGCGTGCGTAACTATCGATGTTAGCACGCCACTTGTCGAATACAAAGGATTTTCGGCATCAATAGATATGGTATCATGTTCGAGTGTATAAGCTAATATTCGCGAATATAAACCAAAGTTCTGCATGGAGTATCTGGTAGATAACTTATTTATTAATTTCTACGAACACGAGCTCTAACTACTCATTGTCATGGGCAAGGTTTATCTGGTACGTGACTTGCTTAACTAGACCTTAGTTTCGTTCTCAATTTGAGTTACATACGCGACGGTACGGCTAAATGCTTCGCAGTCGAGTTTTCCTTCCTGCACACGCCGCGCAGTGTAGACAAAAATGGCAATACGAATGTCGTTTATCGTTTGATTTAACCCCTTAGCACGTTTCCAGTTTCACGGCCCACAAGTACCCTCAGCCATTCGTCACCAACGCTGTATGACAGCGCTCAATTCTCATTTCAATTATATTTTAACCAATTTTGTAAAGCTCCCCGGTCGCTGTTCATAAATGCACCAGGTGAAAAAGCGGTCAGCATTTGGGTTACTTTGGCTTCTAAGCGTTTCGGAAGCCTTAGGAATTTAGTAGCAGTAGAGCTCTTTGTGACAGAGTTCGTTCTGAGAATTACTACCAACATCTTAGTTCAACCTTCAAAACTAATTTTCCCAGAAAATCTTCCCTGACCGCCAAAGCGCATGGTATTACCAGTATTACGAACGCAGATTCTATAATTTTCTCATCTATTTCCTGGAGTTTTAGGGTATGGCGACTGCGATTTTCTTACAAAATATTACTAGCCCTGCCATTAGAGCTTCTATACAATAACAGGCAACTGCTTGTGAAATAACAGGCACGTGAGGTTGAACATCACAGGCAATGGTTACCATGTCAGCTTGTTGTATGAAAAAAAATCCAAGCAATATGGAATAAGAACAAGAATATGATGATGGCTAGCGTCCTTGTGATTATAAGGCAGGTGGTACCGTAAATGCAAAATTGTAGCCATCCTAAGCTGGATTTTCAGAGTATTGTACAAATGAGCACATAAGCCCTCGGGGCCGTCTGTCTGTTGTGTTTATTGTACGCCCGGCGTGGTGTGGACTTAGCGTGCTGATTGTGCGGAGTCTATTGTTGTGCAGCGTACCACACATAAATATAGCACTGATTACAAAAACCGCATAGCCTGGTATATTTTACTTGTACATTTTTTAACGATTAAATTAAAAGTAGTTCAAAATGATATGGAGTAACGGGTATTTATCGCGATTACAGTGTTATTAAAAGTGCGAAGAATTCATTAAAAATTTCAAAAACAATAATAGAAGCCTTGGACGTCTAGTAGCACAATGGGTTGATGACATTGTCAGCGTCGTGGGCTGCAGATGGATGAGGGTAGCCCTAGATTGTGGTGAATAGCAAGAGCAAAGACAGGACTAGAGCCCACCAGTGGGTTAAGTTGTTCTGCGGATGATGATGACTACACAATTATGACTCGCCTGAATATGATATCGTAATTAGTGAATATTTTTTTTCGATAGAGGTGTCCAAGTGACACAATGCGTGATTCACAAGGATCACTTAGGTGAATCTAGTTATCAGTTCCACGCGACCATGCTCCGAAGAACAATCTTAATTTACTGTTTTATTTAAATTTTCAGCAAAAATATGGCCCATGTGATTTTAGATATCCCTTATCAAATCTGCTTCGATCTTCACATGACATTTCCGTGCTTACCAAGAAGTAACGTCGCATGCACGTTGCTGTTCGTGATTTTAAAACCCCGTTTGCACAGTTAAGCTGTGCCGTAAAGCAGGTAAAAATACTGGCGTATAGAAGTTAAACTCAGTTTAGTAACGATGGAATAAATCACGCTTTACGTTTGGTCTAGTAGCTTATTCCTGCCTTGTTCTTCCTTGAAATAAAAAATCTAATCAAAATCAATAGTGTATTTATTCAGTAGGATTGCAAAGATCACTTTGAAACGTCTTAAAGCTAGGTGCCAGTCCCACGCGACCTAGCCTAGAAGAACAGGCAACAAACAACGCCTTGGTTCCTACCGTTTTTATAAATGATCCTTTTACAAATCGAAAATAATCTAAAATAATAGCAGTGAAGTTCCCTTTCTCTATCCTATACTATGCTTTAAGGTATAATCCTCTTCCAACACACAACGACAAACTTTTCTTTCAACCTTTCTTTACGTTCAAGTTAATGCCGATGGGCGCATAAAAATGACGCTAATTAAGCTTTTATATTGTGACCGCAACATAACTTTTTATTCGAATCTTTATTCGGTAGACACGCTAGTGAAACGCAGTAGTCATTAACCCCCATAATAAAAAAAAAACCATGGCTCTTCGACCAAAATTTAACGAAGTTTGTCGATCTTTGCCGAAGAGGTATCGGTGAGTGAGTGCATTGGTTTTTTCCTCCTCAAAAATGCTCAAGTTCTTAGTCACTGTTTGTTGAGCAAGATGGCAACAACTTACCATTTTTTACCTTTTGACAGCAATCTGTCAAAAGGTAAAAAATTGTAAAAACAGTAAAAGCAGTGCCAAACCATTGAACTTCCATAGATAGTAAGAGTTATAAGAAAATTCTACAATATAATCTTGGAATTCAGTATGTTTATGTTTAACTAGAGTATGTGGGAGTATCACATCTATTAGACAAGTTTGTTATGGTTGCGATCGTTAACACGGCCATTGACTTGCCCTGTGGGCTGTGGGGCATGGGGAGTGAACCTACTTTACTACTTCTGCATAAACATGCACAGCCATTAACCACTATGACTCGCTACTTGCTTGTTAACTAATGGACTGAACGTTGCTTGAAACTATGGAAGGATGAAACTTACGCGTCGATTCCTAATGGATTTCATGTGTGGTATAGCCAACTTTGGTGGAGGAGTTTTTGGCTAGAAATTACCAAGCAAACTACGTGAGGTTATGTCCTAATTTGTGCCGAGACTTAAAGATCATTTTCTGATATAATGGAATACTGTGAGAGAGTGGCAACTACTAGTAGCAGTAGAGCTCTTTGTGAAGGGCTCGTCTGGGGAAGTACTACCACCATACCTACATATTTCTGCCGTGCAGCATTGCTGAGTTTATGTTGAAGGGTGTGGGTGCCGGTGAAATTACTGGCACGTGAAGCTGAACATCTGTGTGCCTCAAGTTGATGGATGCAGGGCAACAACTTGAGACAGGCTTGGGCGGGATTTTGCAACCCAAAATGATCATTGTGGTATAATTGAAATAAACTTTTTTTCACTTTGACCCCGGTGCCAGAAAGGCACTGTAGCAAGTTCAATTACTGAGTGTCTTTGGTCAATAACAACATTACCAACAGTTGGACTGCATGTATAGTCTTGTTTGTCTGCTTTGTTAAAAGAAAACTAACCGTATGTATTCTCCTATTCCAGGTAAGTTTCCCGAGCTAAATTAATTGGAAAACTACGAACTACGAAAGGTATGCGATAAATCGATTTCTTTGTAATCACAAAAGTGTTGATACGGTGTGCCTCATTAGGATCTCTTTCAACTAGTCACATTGAGATTCGTTGGAAGACCCATCTAGTAGTATTGTCTCTTACCATAAAATCGCCTATTTCCACTGTAAAAATTGTATTTCAGTAGGATTTCAAGAATGGACATATGTTTTCAGGCTGCAGTAATACTTAGATATTTCTATTTTATAAGTAACAGAAAAGAACAAAGAAAAATCCTGACTGTTGTCAGTTTTGCAATTTTATTCAGCCCCTACTTAGAGGGTAGGAAAATACCCTCTTTTCGTTTCTCGTATTGTACCCAGAATTGGGTACCCTATATGTGTATTGGGGTTCTTTGTGATGAGAATTATGCTGTTATTTCCAGTTTTGCGCGGATAACATGTTTTCGCATAATAATAACTCAACGTTAAGTGTAGTTCCATTGATACGAAAAATAATCTTTCGATTTTATATTTTCTGAGCTGATCCGAAAAAGGTTAGGTTCAGAATTTCTATACAAACCAAACAATCAATAACCCAGAATTCGGTGGAAATTTTATTTTTCTTGCTTTCCAGTTTATCAGTGGTTCTGATCGCGCTTTTCGTGCAATTTATCGAGACAGTTTCAAAATACTTATCCTAACAAACAAACACATAAATTCGCACATCATGCAAGTTACTGCTTGGATGTTTTGTTAGATATTATCACCTTGAACACCCAGGATCTATAAAATATCAATTGTTCCTTATGGAGTCATGGCACCTACAGGTTAATCAAGCTATGGTGGTTGAACCGAATTTTGAATCTAAATAGCTCGTAATCTGAAATAATTATTTTGATGGAGGAGCGAATAAATGGAGCAATTGCAACAACGGATATATCCTAAAATCACTTTCATCTTAAAGGCACAAAAGGAGGAATTAGTCAGGTACTGTTTGTCTGTATCAGTATCGAACTAATTTATTAAATTTAACAGAAAGGAGGAAGCTCTTTATTAATAAATAGATAAAATTATTGTATCGTCGTTGTATTGTATGTTTCGTATTGTCTCAAGTGTATCTCTCTTCTCCTATACTCTCTCTAAGACATCTTCGTTCGTAACTTTTTCCGTCCAACGAATTTTCTCCATTCTTCGCCAGCACCACATTTCGGAAGCTCCCAGTAATTTTCTATATAATATGTTCGATATGTATCTCTCTTTCTGGGCAGTCGGGTGAAAATAATTCCAAACAAATGTGTCTCTTGCACAGAATACTGAATAGATGTCTGCTTATGTCAGGCAGTTTTCCGAGAACTCATCTCGTAACTGGATAAAAAGTAATAAATAATGAGTGATAAAGGCTCTGCTGGAGGTTCCGATGTCTGAGGATCAGATGAGCTCAAAGGCTTGCGCGTTTACATGGAGTTATTAGAATTTGTGGCGCCCTTTTTCGCTGAAAAGGTTTTTCGTTGTGACGAGTTTTTGGATAGAAAGTCTAGATTGTACGTAATACTTGGATTTCTACCTACATGTTTGTGGTTTATTAGTCAATCCTTTATGGGTAATAGTTTATTTACTCTTCTTATCGTGTTAGTAGTGAAAAGGTTTTAAGAACGCCTTAAAAAGGCTCCGTATATTTTCTGTAAAATTGAGCTTTTGTTTGGAACTTTTTTAAAGTTGAAATAACTCGTGTTATATCAAATTGATTACTTTTTCTGAGTACTATACGCAAAGCAGTGGGTAGAATCTAGAAATCAATGAAAACCTTTGAAGAAACCTCGCTATATTCAAACTAAAACAAAAGATTCTCAATCGAAAGTTCGTTGCGATTGTATCGAATTTCATTGAGTTCTAATGAAACTTTTCAATTGATTGAAAAGGCAGTACAGCAGGTACTGAATGCTAATATATATACAGCATATTTGCATAGACCTTCGGAACTCTCCACGGATGCTCTAGTTACAGTTCAATCTGAAGGCTTTGTTTGCTTGCCAAAAGTAAGCTTATGTAAGCATGTTAGCAACGTTTCGCTCTCGGAATTTTCAGTCGTGTTTATGACGTCATCGCCGAACAAAGGTTTTATTAATAAAATGTTTTATAAGAGGGTTTTATCTTCAAAATGTATTACTAAATCATTTATTGCGACTTCGTATTCGTCTAAAGCTGTGCTATACGAAATGAACAAATATAATGGCCAGTTTAAAATGAAAATTTGGTGGAGACGCACCTATTTCATACAGCTGCACCATAGTTTGTAAAAATAATTCAAAAAATAACAATTCAGCAAAAACTAAATTATTTTTTAGAAACTTTAAATTATTGTTCTGTTGTTGTTCTATGAGGAATTAAAAAGGCCATGATTCGCATTTGTAGCTAGGCTCTTGGTCATCGATTATAATAAACAGCAATACCCTTAATCTGAGTCTCGATCACTTTGTACAATTCGATTGGCTACGTGTCTCTCTTTTGTATGGAGAAATAATGAGACAACAACTGGTTTCGATCGTTTTTGCGTAACGTATTGTTTTTGTCTCATCATTTCTCTATTCAAAAGAGAGAGACGTAGACGAAACGATTTTTTAAAACTCAGATAAGGGTACTGAAGTTGTCCACAAAAGGAAAAGTGCTAATAGAGCGTATAGCGGTGGTCTTTTCTTGTGTTTTGTACCCTGAACTTTATTTATGCAAATTACTTAGGGATTGTGACGCTCTTTGATGGTTTTTCTTCGTAATTCTACTCGTCTAAGTCTAATGAACCTGGGTCTTAGTAGAAACAACTATCAAGGTTGTTTGAAACGTAATTTTTTAAATTAGTTTCGAGGAGAATGGAAGAGTAGAACATGTTGTGCCAACCCTCAAAGTAGGGGATTTACCATTAAAAGTACACAAATTAAGGGTTAACTGGTTTTGTTATTTTTTATTTATTTTTATAGTGTGTACGCAAAGGTTTCTATAATTTCTCAAAGAGTCCTAAATTATAATCGTCCTATCCGTTGAGTGTGATTAGGATCCGATGGCGCAGTGGCCAGCGCAGCCCCGTACAAGGGGAAGGTCGTGGGTTCCTATCACGCTGGGCTCTTAAATTTGGGTAATTTTAAAAATCTTTGGGATCTGGTTATTGTTATTAATTTTGTAAACCTCTGCAGTATGAAGCACCTTTAACATTCCATAAGACCCCATAGAAGTTCTGATTTTTAGGGTTCCGTAGCCAAATGGCAAAAACGGAACCCTTATAGATTCGTCAAGTCATGTCTGTCTGTCCGTCCGTGTCACAGCCATTTTTCTCCGAAACCGTAAGAGCTAGACTGATGAAACTTGGCGAGTAGATGTATTTTGTGAACCGCATTAAGATTTTTACACAAAAATAGAAAAAAAAAAACTATAAATTTTGGGGGTACTTAAAACTGAAACTAAAAATTGTTTTCAATGAATAGGTCTTCAAAAATGATGTTGAGGTTTCAAATATAGTTTTTTTCTAAACTGAACAGTTTGCGCGAGAGACACTTCCAAAGTGGAAAAAAGTTGGTCCCCCCCCCCCCCCCCCCCCCTCTCACTTCTAAAATAAGAGAATGATAAAACTAAAAAAAATATATGTTGTACATTACTATGCAAACTTCCAACGATATTTGGTTTGAACGAGATCTAGTCAGTAGTTTTTTTTATACGTCATAAATCGTAAACCACAATTTACCTTTCGACGAACTACAAGAACTTTTTAGGGTTCCGTAGCCAAATGGCAAAAACGGAACCCTTATAGATTCGTCATGTCTGTCTGTCTGTCTGTCTGTCCGGCCGTGTCACAGCCATTTTTCTCCGAAACCATAAGAGCTAGACTGATTAAAATTGGTGAGTAGATGTATTATGTGAACCGCATTAAGGTTTTTACACAATAATAGAAAAAAAACTATAAATTTTGGGGGTCCCCATACTTGAAACTGAAACTCTCATCAAACCCATACGTGTGGGGTATCTATGGATAGGTCTTCAAAAATTATGTTGAGGTTTTTAACATCGTTTTTTTCTAAACTTAATAGTTTGCGCGAGAGACACTTCCAAAGTGGAAAAAAGTTGGTCCCCCCCCCTCTAACTTCTAAAATAAGAGAATGATAAAACTAAAAAAAATATATGTTGTACATTACTATGCAAACTTTCAACGATATTTGGTTTGAACGAGATCTAGCCAGTAGTTTTTTTTTTATACGTCATAAATTGTAAACCGCAATTTACCTTTCGACGAACTACAAAAACCTTTATATTATGTTATTTGATGCTACGGAACCCTTCATGGGCGAGTCCGACTCGCACTTGGCTGCTTTTTTATTATGTTGTAATCCTTAATGGGCGAGTCCGACTCGCACTTGGCCACTTTTTTAATCATGAGTCGACGAGATTTCTATGTAATTTTGTATATTAATGTGAGTATTTCGTTATACCTAAACAACCTTTGTGGTAATATATGGGGGTTTGAAACGAATGACCTACTAAAATGCTTGCATGCTATGAACGCGGAAGCATGTAAAAGGAACTTTAATACCGAATTTAAATACTCCAGAAATAGCTTAGCACATTCACGTTCATGTGACGTTAAAAAATGCAATAAGTATGTGAATATTTTATATTTAATTGTTCAATTAAGAAGTGCTCTAAATTAAGGTTAAATGTCTATCTGAATTTGACACATAAAAAAAAACAGCCAAGTGCGAGTCGGACTCGCCCATGAAGGGTTCCGTAGCAACAAGTAACATAATAATAAAGGTTATTGTAGTTCGTCGAAAGGTAAATTGCGGTTTACGATTTATGACGTATATAAAAAAAACTACTGACTTGATCTCGTTCAAACCAAATACATATATTTTTTTAACTTTATTATTCTCTTATTTTAGAAATTAGAGTTAGGGGACCAACTTTTTACCACTTTCGAAGTGTCTCTCGCGCAAACTATTCAGTTTAGAAAAAAACCATATTAGAAACCTCAACATCGTTTTTGAAGACCTATTCATATAGATACCCTACACGTATGGGTTCCATGAATAATTTTTTTTTTAGTTTCAGTTTCAATTATGGGGACCCCCAAAATTTACTGTTTTTTTTCAATTTTTGTGTAAAAATCTTAATGCGGTTCACAGACTACATCTACTTGCCATGTTTCATCAGTCTAGCTCTTAGGCTTACGGAGAAAAATGGCTGTGACATACGGACGGACAGACAGACAGACATTACGAATCTATAAGGGTTCCGTTTTTGCCATTTGGCTACGGAACCCTAAAAACTAGCTGACCCACACGTTTATTATTATTTATTAAGCCATTTTATTTCCGAAGACACAATTACGTTAGGTACATAATATTATAAATTCATTTTAATTTTAATTATTATATAAGTACTTAGATTTACACATAGATACATTCATGCATTACGTTACAAAGTTACATAACATTATGAATTAATTTTAATTTTAATTACATATTATATAAATTTAGATTTTCTGTAACTTATGATTTATTACTAATATTTGAGTTTTATTATTATTATATTTGTATTTCGTCTTGGGACGCCCACTTGAGGGCAAAGGCCTCCTCCAACCCTCTCCAATTTTTTCTTATCTTTATGTTGAATGTACCTAGTATATATAATAGGTTGGAGGGTTTTCACACGTTTATAATACCTAAAATTAGCAAAACAAAGCTTTTCTGTCTTTTTTGCACAAATAGGTGTCGAAGAAGTCAATAGTCGTTACGTAAGATTCAAAACCTACCGAGGCTTTGGCGAAGCCGGATAAACAAGATTCGACATCAACAAGCAAATATTATTTAGAAAACTTTTTCGGATCCCTTTCTATTTGGTTAAGCTGCTACAAACCCAATCTCTACCACAAATCAGAATTTTCGTTTTATGTCTCAGTTTTGATTTTTTGCGTTCCGTGATCCTGTATCCAGGTTTCATGATATGAGCCCTTGACCAGTGTGCTGGGAACTCTCGTGGCTTAATACAAATCAAAACAGATCTCAATAAGGATAAAAAGGTGCTAAAAAATACTCATACATTTTGAGTTGCACAGCGCGGTACGCGTGGCAATGTCAACTCGACTGCGGTGCGTGTTGTCGCTATACCACGCAGTGTGACTCAAAACGGCAATGCGATCCCTCGGCGATCCTATTGCGTTGTAGACCCTAACAAAACAAAATAATATCGGATATGATATCGTTGCCCCCGAGACAACTCCTCATTTACGAACTGTCAAACTTTCAACGTAAATCAATTCACCTCTCTTCCCGGAGTGGGGGTAAATGAGAAAAAAGCTGAGCATCCCTTTTATTACTTTCATGGGACCGATGACAATGTGAGTCGGAGTAGTAAATAACTATTCAGTTAAAATATGGCGTTTGTGTTTTGCATGTTTTCATTGTTATTTCTTAATAATGTCACCCAAGAAATTGGCGTCATCGTCAGAGGATGCAATATGACGAAGCGACATATTTTGTTGATGTTATATCGATCGTATCTTGAATATGTATTATATGGTGACTGATAGCATATTCCCCCGTGAGTGAAGCCATCCATGCCGCGGAGGACAGAACCCGATGGAGGAACATAGTGCAGACTAGGGTCCTGCACAAAGGGCACGACCCTCAACAGTTAGGATATCGATGCAAGGAGAAAGAAGACCGATATTCCCAAACATACTTTGTCATATTTCGTTGCCAGTTTCAGGTTTACAGGTCGCTGAAAACATGCATTAGACACAGAAGACACACAAAGAGGTTGCTGTCATAAAACTATGCAAGCTTAAAACGCAGCAATGGGTGATGTCGGACTAAGGTGATAAAATGTAAAAAGAACCATCTTAATCTGTGTATCCATTTCCGACTTTACTGCTGTAGAGCTGACAACTTGACCTAGCAAATAGAAGATATACACCACTGTACCCATATTTCAGCCAACAAGCAGCTATACTCTAATTTCTAATTTTATTGCTGTGTTCTGATTAAAAGGGTGCCGATACAAATACAGACACATGCATGAGACATAATCTGCCATCTCTAAAAAACAATAAATACAATTTATCGTGTCCTTTAGTCTATACAGGCAAGATGCGGTATTATAGCTTCAATAATAAGCCTATATCGTAAAAGTTAAAATAACTTTGGCAAAACTTCCCCTTGCGAGCGGTGGATATTTGTGGAGTTTACGCGTTTATGGAATTTCTTGCTTATATCCTTTGATATTGAATGCCGTTCAAACGATATCATATTATAAACCATGTTTATCGAAGTACGAGTATAAAGTTAGGTTTCTTGAGGAACTGGGACCTTGACATGATACCAGATAATATAAATCCAAAAGACCTCAATGTCATTTGCAGTCTCAGACTAACTTTACTACTCACTCAATGCAATAAAATCCGAATTGAAAATTGGAAAACAGCTTTTTTATTTTCGAGTAGTCTTCTTCCTCTTCCTGCCCACTTTATGAAGGGTCGGCAGTCGGCACAACATATTCTTCCTCCATTCTCCTCTGTCAGCCGTCATCTCTGCATTCACTCCTCTCTTATCTATGTCATCTTTCATACAGTTCGTAGTATCTTCGAGTAGAGTATGATTCATTTAAAATAGATTTTATGCTGGTAATTTTTTGCTACTCAGCAACGTGTTCCAGTTTCCCATAAAACGATGTTGATAGTCGAAAGCTTTAGTAATGTTTTACAGATTGTAAATAATCCAATACTCAAAATGAGACAATAACCTTTGCAATTAAACTTATCATAGCTCATAATCAATGTTCGACTGGATATTACTGACGCTGTTAATATTATCGATTGGAATGAGATACGTTTCAATTACGTCGTAAAGCTTATCAATTGGAATGGCGAATGGCAACCTGATGTAGCTTCTAAATTTTGCATTACATTTCGAATAGCATGTCTTTTAGTGACAGAGTAAGTAACTATCTACATTTGTATGTGTATTTAATATATTGGAAATAAAAAAACTTTTATTTGTTTGGAATCTTTTGAAAATTATATATTCTGTACGAAACAGAATGCTTCAAAACACCTGTTTGGTTTTGGGGTGCGTCAAGGCTACATTTTAGGACTACTCTTTTTTATTACTTTCATAAATGTTATAACTCATCAAAAGTTCCGCAGCGGCCATAATATTGTTAATTTGGACACATTTTCACCGGTTGGTCACCTCGGAGACCTATTCGAGCGTCCAGAAATCTTTGTCAACGAGTCAATAAAGCATTTTAATTGTCAGTGCGCGGGACTCGACGTACTGCTGAATGTGACGTTAAATTAGTTTCACATTTCACTGTGATAAATTTAATTGGTTTACTACCCTTTTGGACTGAAATATTCATACTGCAAGCCTGCCTGTCTGAAAACCATTACTGACATAATCTGCCGCTACTTTTGGGTTTATAAATATTGTATGAAAGGTTGCTTGCGATTTGGCAAAACATTTAGTTACTCTCATAAATCATTAATCATTCTAATCTTAAATTCATGTTGAGTTAAACCACCGAATCCATGTTTTATTGAAAAGATGATAAAGAAATAACTAAATAATTCATTATTCATTTATTCAATATTGTTGATATCTGAATAAAAAAACACGCAGCATAGTACGGTTGATTAGATAGATAGTGGCAGAATGCTTCCCGTACAAAACAGATTGATATAATACCCAATGCTACTAAATTCTAATCGTCTAATTTCCGTGATGGCCCTCAGACCGTTCCACACGGCCATCTAAACAGTCGTTAGTCGAACATTGGCGCTGATAATGCGAATCACAGCAAATTCACCCTTAAAATTAAGCTACCAAGTAATGTTTTATGCTTATGAGTTCAGAGAGCAAATACATTATCATGAGCCGCTTTATTGATGTAGGGAAAGCTACTAAATCTGTATATCACTAACAAAGTAATTATTATTCCTCAAACATGCTTGGAGATTTGAGTATTATTTTGACATCCTTCTTCGAAATAAATTGAAATTGCAGTACTGGCCAAAGACATGCGAGCAGCGGCCGGCAAAAGTTGTATGAAATCCATTCCTTTCGTGTTTAGTGGCCGTATAAATAACATCTGTCGTATAATTTAAAACGGAACGATCTTTTAATATGGCATCCAAAGAGTAAATTACCAAAGGTTTTATTTAAATTTTGAACTGGCTTTCAAAAAATAACAAATGAGTACTTGAACGCGAGAAAACCTAGTGTTTTTCAGAGAAGATAAACGTCCTACTATAAATTAGTAAAATACCCACCGGAACTTGAACACTATAAGCGAGCTATTCATAACTATATTTGACTCAAAGCGAACTATTAATGAGCATAATATTTGAGCTGCAACTGAAATCCAACTGGCTGGGGATGATCTATTCGCAGATTAAACAATGGCTGAGCTCGTAAGCCTGAAAGCTGCTCTTGAATCGATTTATGCACTTCGATTTCAGTTCTGTTATACGCCATCTGTGATTTCACAGCTGAACCACTTTTCACTTACCTAATTACTTCACTAATTATAGATAGTGCAATCCACGAAGGCGCGCCCCACTATTCCTCCTTAACCGTTTATAGTATATGTGTGCAAACCTCCGTCAATGCCTGAGTGTTATCGGTACACACTAATTACCTATGAGTGCCCACGCACACTACAATGAATAGACTACGGTTCGCGACTGCCGCTCGGAGCAAACTCCCCGCACCCCGCGATCCCCTCAACTGAAAATTGGTGGGGCGCGTCTTCGTGAATTGCACTATCCATACTGACAGTTAATTAGTTTCGTCAATATACGCGTGCGACACTAGCGCACGCGGCATAAAAAGGATTGTGCGGAATGCTCTCGCCCTCTTTCGAACGGCAAAAACTCTCGATTTAATGTAGCTAGAACTCTGTTTTACTTTAATAAACGGCAGACCAAACATCTCCGCATTACGACGCCATCTTCTCTCTCAACTAGTGATGTGTTTCGTCGCTCGGTCCGAGTAGGGATGTCCAATTCCCAAAACCAGATAACAATACCTAATTAATAAACCTCTCTAAGATTCTATTTTATCTCTAGATTATGCCGTAATTGTTTGACCGAACTGGAGTAGAATGATGGCTTTAATTTCTAACATATTTTGTTTGTCCACAATTCTATCATTCGTCACGTCATCCTTAACTCTTTGTATCTCATTCTATTTTGTCCTCTTTGGTCTATCTACCCTGGTGTAACCATATCGGCAATATCTCATCATATTACTCCTTAGCTTGTCTGTCAGATGTCTGTATTGTTTCTTCCTATTTATCAACATCTTGCTGTCCTTATCTCTCGGCTAGTACAACATGTTTTCTTCCAATCATTTCTGTCAAATTATTTAACGCCAGCATCTCTACCTTCTTCTTCTTATCGTGTCACTGATCTTTCGAACCAAGTGTGGTGAAAGGATTTTAAGTGCGCCTCAAAGTGGCTCCTTTCGTTCACTTTACACATATTTTCGAACTTTATTAGGTTCTACGATACGCCGGTTTCCTCACGATGTTTTCCTTCACCGTTTGAGAGCACTGGCATAGTGTACATACATTTTTGGGAAGATAAACTCATTGGTACACGAATGCCAGCATCTCTACCTTATATATATATATATACGAGCCGGTATGACCGAGCTTCGCTCGGGATTTTATTTTTTTGTAAATCGTATTATTAAAAAAAATTGTATTATTATTTGCCAATAGATGTCCGGAAGAGTCATAATCTTTAGTGGCTTATTTTTACTTAGCAACGCCATCTGCTCGAATAGCTTACAGTTAGTTGCTCACAATCGCCAATAGATGGCAGGAACAGTCATATATTTAGTTTATGTTAGATTATTGCAAAAACCCATTTCTCGTCATTTTCTGAAAATAAATTCTAGCTAGATCGATTTATCGTCCCCGAAAACCCCTGTATACTAAATTTCATGAAAATCATTGGTGCCATTTCCGAGATCCTGAATATATATATATATATATATATATATATACAACGTGTATCAAAATATGTGTACTATCCTGAAGGGGGGTGAATTTCCACCCCCCGGGGAACAACTTTTGTTCAACGACTTTTCGAACTTCGATTGGTATCTCTGAAAAAAACTGCAACGAAGTTTCAACATTAACAGCTGACTTTATACAAAATGACAACCCTAAACTCAGCTACAGAGGTAGTAGGTAGTAGTAGTAGACCTACAGAGGTAGTAGGTCAAGGGATCAAGGGGTTACAAGTTGTCAATTTATTTAGGCATTATGAAATTAAATATTTTTGTATGGGAAACTGAAAATAGGAATTTTTAATTATCTCCCCTCCACAACTGATCACCATTGTAGTCTGAAACCCCCCACCTTCGCATAGTACACATATTTAGATACACCTTGTATATACAAGATTTTCTCGTTTAAAGGTATAAGATAAGATATATCGTTGTACCTATCTTGCCTATTTATTGATCCCCACTGACAATAAATATTTGGGTGGTGAAAATAGAAGTATATTCCCTGTCTGGGTTTTATATTTAGTTCTAAGTATTTGCATAAAAAGTATTATATTGATTAAATCAGCTATCTGGTTCCCATTGTGTCCCAAGCTTCGCTTAGTTTGGGGCTATTTATTTATTTAAAAATGAAGATTCATTTTGACCACGAAACGGCAGAAGAATATTAGGAGTAACCCAAGAGAAGGATTATGCGAAAGAATTGAAGAATTGAAGGTTGCAGACTGAATTGAATACTTATACATCAAAAAACGTATGCCTAAAGGCAGTATAACTAGTTTACGATACTATACTGCACTATACTATAGGTATAATGTAGATACATTATAGTATAGTGCAGCAGCACCAGGTCAAGTGGTGCTGTGTGTGTCAAGGACCCGAGCCGGCGCCTCGCGCTAAATATCTCATCCGCCGTCCGTTTGCCTCTTCAACTAATATAGGCAGCTTTATGCTGATGCTCCCTGCTACTTCATTATAATATGTTTGAAGTGCGCTTGTTAGGATGGGAAAATCGTAAACTAGTTATACTGCTTTTGGGTATACGTTTTTTGATGTATACGTATTCAACTCAGTCTGTAACCTTCAATTCTTTCGCATAATCCTTCTCTGAGGTTACTCCTAATATTCTTCTGTCGTGTCGTGTTGG
Organism: Thera obeliscata; assembly: GCA_947578465.1. Lineage (NCBI taxonomy): Eukaryota > Metazoa > Arthropoda > Insecta > Lepidoptera > Geometridae > Thera > Thera obeliscata. The sequence goes on from OX387916.1 coordinate 14,128,260, forward strand.
AAGGATTTTAAGTGCGCTTCAGAAAGGCTCCTTTTCCTTCTTGGCCCTAGTTCTTTTGAATTTAAAACACTGATACGAGTATCATTAAGTTAAAATAGGTGTTGTAGTGTAGGAGAAGAATGGTACGCGACTATTTAGATTGGCTTCGTTCGAATAATATCAAGAAATTGCAGAACGCAAAATGAACAGCATTTCTCCCCGTGTAACACCTTAAAAATCTCGGCTGCATTTATTTATTCGCACGAGAAGCTTTTAAGATAGCTTAGAGTAAATTCCGTCCTCCAACATTGCAATTAAGACCATCTGAGCTGCAGACTGCCACAGACTGCTTGGTAGTTAAACTCGTTACAGGTCGTCGAGGCTATTACTTATTATTAGTTATTTTACAAAGTACCTATTCTGGATTACAAAATAATCCAAATTAATAATAATAATAATCCAATGAGATTATTAAGGCCTGCGCACACCTAAGTCGCTGGCGAAAGCGATCAGTGAATCGCTGTCAAATATACTTACTTACTTACTTACTGTCTTTGACAGCGTTTCACTGATCGCCGACGCCAGCGACCTAGGTCTGCGCGGAGTAAGACAAAGGCACGTCCATAAACCTCATACCCATATTTTCCGGTAGTTGGTTAATTAAGAAACTTTGCTTAGTAGAAGCGGCTACCTTCCTAAGTCGATTACAAAGTGCACTTTAAGTCTTATTTCTTAGGGATTAAAGTCCTAAGTGCTTTAAGAGGTCGTCTACGTAGTGGGGAGGTTTTAAAGCTCGTTGGTTGGTGGCAAGTAAGCACATGTCACTTTTAGTCGTCTTGTAATGTAATATAAGCTTTATTTTGCATAGCAAGAAGGTTTAAAGTTCAATATTGAGAGCACACACCATCGTTTTTGTGAGCATGGTAATAAAGAAATAGAAGTAGGTAGTCTCAAAACGTCAGCAGAACAACAGAAAAATAAATCCTTAGATATTCAAATATTTATTTACACAAAGAAACTTACAATTAAACAAATATTTACAAAATGTACAAAATACACAAGAAACAGTTGAGCTATCCTACTATATACATATATATATATATACTATATATATATATATATATATACTATATATATATGTATATATACTGTATATATATATACTATATATATATATAGTAGGTATAGCTATGCAGATCGTTACAAACGATCTAGAGATAGCCCAACTGATCCAAATCAGTGCCAGACGGAAGCGTCCCCAAGACGCTGGCGGCATTGCCACGCTGAATAGCAATGCTAAATACATCAAATTAAATCTGTATTTATTCAATCAAGTTGAAGAGATCCAGAAAAATCAAGGGTTTTCCACATTCGAACAGACTGCCGCAAACTTTGACAATGCGCATTAAGCTCGTCTGTGTAAATTACTTCTAATTTGTGCAATAAAGAATTTTCTATCTATCTATCTATCTATGATACACTGATCGCCATCGCAGGCGCTCATCTAGATCGCCTGGGCTTTTGGTAAGACAGAAAAGTTCTTAATACCCGCAGATGGCCCGCTTCATTGTCATTGGAGTGAGACAGAGGACCACTCTAAAAAGACAGTATTACTTGTTCTGTGGCTGGAGTACAGAGCTAGGGCGTTGTACCGGTAAACGACATCATTTTGCAGTGGACAGCACAGAGGATAGGCTGCGAGCGATTTTATTTATAAAACCGGATTTTATTTCCTTCTTGTATTATTTTTTCCAATTGTTCTTTAAACGTCAACGTGACTAAGTGGCGATTTTATGAATAAAACTGGAGGTTTCTTTTTTTTCCTCTTGTATATTTTTTTCCAGCAGTTGTATTGCGCCACGTGACTAAAAGTTGCGCAGAAGAAATTTTTGGCATGAATTTTAATACAACTTACTACAACTGTAATTGTAGATCCTTTTGTGAAGGGCTTGTCCGGGGAAGAACTACCACCATGCCTTTCTGCCATGAAACCGCATTGTTATGTTTCGGTTTGAAGGGTCTGGGTGCTGGTCAGCTTACTGGCACGTGAGGCTAAACTCTGTATGTCTCAAGTTGGTGGACGCAAGGCAGTGTATCGTTCATGATGTGCGTGACCTGTACGTGACAATGCTTGATAGTGGGACATATCCGGTACCATCAGATAGCTGAAAAAAAAATATGTGTGTACGTATGTTTGTCCATAACTTTGATCCGGTTGATCCGATCTGCATGAATTTAAGTTGTCGTATACCTAAGTACAATACACCGACAATAAACAACTTTCTCGTATAACATTTTTGTATCTGAGAAAATTTTGCTGTTCTTTAGCGGAGGCTTTTAGTTTTACGTCATCTTTGAATTTTTAAAATGCAAAGTTCTTGCTTTGTTGTGTTGGCATGAAATATCTTAGCTCTAAAGTTAAGAACTTCTTTGGGTATGTATGTGGCTAAGTAGTCGGACGCCGCGCCGGTTTGAATAATGTTGTAACATTAGCATTAGCTTTTTCTTTATTTATTAAAAAAAAAGTGACACTTCGGGAATGGCGAAAGTGTAAACTTGAACAATGCCTCGTTACACGTGACGAGTTATTATTAGTAGTATTAGTAGTTTAGTTTATATTAGTATTTTTCTCTCCTCAAAAATGCTCACGCCCGCCCTAAGAACTTTTAACATCAACAAAGCAATATATTCCTTTGTTTTACTTATATAACGCATCAAACAAAATGCTTCCAGTGATTTCTTTAGAAGAAAACACTCGTATTTTATTAATAAAGTGATGTTCAAAGTGTTCAAAGAGGCGTGTGTTTCGCACATCGCGAACAAACATCTTCAAATAAATAGGACAAACATGCTCCAGATCTTTACGCATAAATATTTATATAGGTACATTTAATGGAGATGTTCTGTCGTCGAGATGTGTTTTCTTAATCGATTGGGATTACGTTGATTCCTGATGAACGACTGAGAATTATCTACATTATTTTCCATCACAATGAAGTCGTAGTCAAATTTGTTTTTATTCATTGAAAGAAATAAATACAAATCAATATTTTGGACAATCTACACTACTATAGTTCATGCATTTCACGAAGACGCATCCAGTGATATTTATCTGGTTGTAATAAGAGCCAAAATGCTCTAATTGACGCGTCTTCGTGAAATGCATGAACTATATCTAGGCTCAAATTAAGCAGAGCTTGTACTATGGGTACCAGGTAGGCAGGCAGTACAATGCATTTTTTTGTAAATAACTACTTACACACATCTGCGTTCACCAAACAGTTTGTTCTCGGTGGGGACCGACCCCTACGGTGCAGAACGCAGAGCTACATATAAACTGAACTGAGCGGCCAGTCAAAAAATCTCAAGGATTACTCAGTCTTATGAACTTATTGTTAATCTAAGGTCCAGTTCTACTGTGTACTCGTAGCATAGGTATGCGAAGCGTATGTTGAGGTCTATGCACACTATGTGCAGCAGAGGCCCAACGTGGCTGTAAAACAAGATTACGCTCACAAACAAAACCAATGGACTCATCTAAACCCCCACCCTTCTCAAACAGCACGTGTGTTTGAGGAGGGGAGAAAGCACCCAACGGGCGAATCTCCCATTATTGCTTTATTTAAAGGGTTTTACAGTAGAAGTAGACTAAGTGATTAAACGTTTGTACGTTTCAAAGTACGTGAAGGTGTTCAATCGTAAGATGTTGGATGTGGACAAGGTTTTTTTTATCACTTAAGTTCCTCGTAAAGGACCGAAAAAAGAAAACCTATACACAAACGTAGGTGCTAATGGGCTGAAATGATGATGATGATCTTTAGTTTGTTTTTAGGCCTGCGCACATCTAAGCAATGACGATGGCGATCAGCTGAAACGCTGTCAAATATGACAGCTATATTTGACATCGTTTCAGCTGAACGCCATCGCCTAGATGTGCAGGCCTTTACAGATACACAATAGTACATTGTTACCTGAGTGTTGAAAGTCACGTTTTTTGAGTCCCGAGACGGGTTTGGCGCCAGAGCGTAAGCGAGGGCGCCAATGGAGCTTGAGGGACTTAAAAGACTTTCACCCGAGGTAAACACTGTGCTTTTCATTACGAATACAAGGAAAGTAAAAATAAAAACATGAAAGAAAAATTAGTGAAAATGAAGATTGAATTGCCGCCTTCCCGGTTTTTTTTTCTTTTTCTCTGGCGGGCCTTCGGCTTCGGCTCGCCAGCATTATTCAGCCATTGTTTTCATTCTCATAATTTAAAAAATGGTACCTAAATTGTTTGCTCAAATCTATGTTATTTTAAATAAATAGTTGAAGCTATATATTAATCAAGTAATTTAGAAGATATATTATTTATTTAATACTATCTTTATGTTATTTAAATTTAAATTTTACATTGCGCTCTAATTAGACTTTTTAAACTTCTTACCGTTGTAATGGGTATCCAACCTACTTGCTGAATAAAAAGTTGGAATTTGGTTCAACGACCTCCTTGCAGTCAGAAAGACTTTAGAAAGTTGAAACATGGTTGAATGAAAAAATACTTTTCATTACTCATACTCTGAAAGTAGGTCTGAAGTTGCCTGAGGGGCCTAATTGAAAGTAAAACTTTCAGCCCTAGGGAGAATCGCTTTCTACTGACAGCTGTCAAATTATAAAAAAAAACAAGTTCTATTTTATTCAACCATGTTCCAACTTTCTAAAGTCTTTCTAACTGCAAGGAGGTCGTTGAACCAAATTCCAACTTTTTATTCAGCAAGTAGGTTGGAAACCCATTACAACAGTAAGAAGTTTTAAAAGTCTAATTAGATAGCGCTATGTAAAATTTAAATTTAAATAACATAAAGATAGTATTAAATAAATAATATATCTTCTAAATTACTTGATTAATATATAGCTTCAACTATTTATTTAAAATAACATAGATTTGACATTTACCATTTTTTAAATTATGAGAATGAAAATAATGGCTGAATAATGCTGGCGAGCCGAAGCCGAAGGCCCGCCAGAGAAAAAGAAAAAAAAACCGGGAAGGCGGCAATTCAATCTTCATTTTCACAAATTTTTCTTTCATGTTTTTATTTTTACTTTCCGTGTATTCGTAATGAAAAGCACAGTGTTTACCTCGGGTGAAAGTCTTTTAAGTCCCTCAAGCTCCATTGGCGCCCTCGCTAACGCTCTGGCGCCAAACCCGTCTCGGGACTCAAAAAACGTGACTTTCAACACTCAGGTAACAATGTACTATTAAACGATTCCGTTGCAATTTTGGGGAAAGTGGTTAACCACGTTCCAGCGTTCCCAGCTTACAAATTTTGAAGTTGGCTTTTTTCTACAAAGTCTGTATACAATTGCCTATTTTCCTTCCCAACTTGATTGGAATAAATGGAGCTCAAAACGTGTACGAACAAAAATCTGCGCAGCGCAATTTAAATTTGAACGCAGTGAACCGATTCCCCCTCCATTTGCAAACTTCAGAAAGAGAAATAGGTAAGGTGCTTATTTTAAAAGGTTTGCAATTCTGCTATTGCAACACTCGTAAAGTAACATGAAGTTATTATTCTATGGTAGAAGGTTCTGCATCATCAACATCTTTTTAATCATGACCATGCTTAAACAGCAACATCTTTACGTCTTTCAAAATCAAAATCAAAAGTGTACCTTTTCAGTAGAATCACACGGAGCACTTTGGAACGTCTTAAAGCTTGGTGACCTTTGAACCCCAGAAACCGTAGTAAGTACGTATAGATAAACCAGTCTAAAAATGCACGCCCCTCCACCACGTTTTCTTGGCGTTGACTCACAGCAAAGTAGTTAAAAATAATCCTTGTAGTATAAGTGATAAAGAACAATTTACTTTGACTGACTGGAGTATCGGGACGTGCATTTTAAGCTTGGACGATCTCTACCAACTATACAGGGTTATTCATTATTAGCTGCAAATACTCAGGAATTAGGTTCAACAAATAAAATAAAAAATATTTATGAAATGATTTTTTTTAAGTTTTGTTATGAAAATCCCGAGAAAATCGATAAAGGAATCATTGGCGCCTGACCTATTTTGACCTTTGATCCGCGCCCGCGCGCCGTGAGTGACACTCTGCGTTCAGTCACCGCCTGGGTGGGTCATCGTCCTGTTCTCCGTGACAATCATTATGCAATAGCCGTAAAGAAATTAATAAAAATAAAATTTTGATACAAAAACTTGAAAATTTTTTTGATCAAATTTAAAAAAAATAATTTCATAAATATTTTTTATTCTATTTGTTGAACCTAATTCCTGAGTATTTGCAGCTAATAATGAATAACCCTGTATAGCGATTTCTTGAAGATGTTCAAAAGGGGTAGTCAAAGGTACAACCAATGTTATAAAATACTAAATTCCGAAACAAATTATGGTGAGTTTTTTACCGGTTGTCTGCGTTCTCTTGCTTCCATTTACTATTTGCACTGTCCATGTGCCAGGTCTGGGCTGTGCAGGTAACGTGTGTTTTTCATTCGTTTTGTGACTGCCAATCAGCGTGTGTGCTTGCCTTGTGGACCTGTCGTTTTCATAGCCTGTCTAACAAAGGGGTTACAGGTAACGTTTTTAACGCGGATGGCTTTGTACTTTTACACATAATACCTTTTGATGGTTATTCTGATTCGTACACTCAATTGTTGTGTAAACTAGTATTACTGTACTGTAAATTTTCATAAATATTATTGTCAAAAACTACAAATATACCTTTTTCATCTTTAAATAATAAATAAATAAATAAATAAATATTGTGGACAATTCACACAACACTACCCAGCCCCAAACTAAGCAGAGCTTGTAATATGGGAACCAGATAGCTGATATAATACTTGAATACATTTTTTTTTGTAAATACATACTTAGAATACAATATAACACCCAGACAGAGAACAAACATTTATGTTTACCACACAAATATTTGTTCTCGGTGGGGATCGAACCCACGACCTACGGCGCAGAAGGCAGAGCTACTACCAACTGAGCTAGAGGCCAGTTAAAAAAAATTGAAATAAATAAAAAAATACATTTTTACTTTTAGCTCTCTCTTAGCCCCAAAGTTTTGCTGGAAGAAAACTCTTATTAGGGTTAAGCTCGCCTATGTACATGTCCTGTATTATCACTTATTTGTAAATGTCTCTGTGTGCAATAAAAAATTCGTTAGTAAAATAGGAACAGTGCAAAGAAAGTGTTACAACCCAGGAGACTCCTATACCTAAAATATTTGAATAATGAATTATTGTGGTTCAACGCATAAATAATTAAAATATAATTATGCGTTGAACCTTTAAAAGAAGAAGGGCTGACTTACAAAAAAAGCAAAGACATCGATAAAGAAGACTTCCTTAAGCTGATCATGATGATGATACCGAGTAAGGTTGTTGGTTTTCAGAGCTCAAAATAGTCGAGAGTCATTATGTATTTTAATAAATAATGATGAAAACTGATGTAAAGTGTATTTTACTGAGTAAATACGACCTGCAGCCAAATACCTGAATTTTAATTATAATAAAACTCCTCGTGTTATGCAAAGCGTAGTTCGTGTGTTATTTAAATAAATATTTGAGGAACAGCGTTCAATAATGAAAATATTTTTCCATTAAATGGTGCATTGAATATGTGTGTTTGCTGTTTATGTATGTTATGGTTTAAAAAAGCAAATGTGTATAATTTACATAGTTTTGTTTACATCGAATACAAATGTTAACAAAATGTACAAAAAGCACATGTAATTTCTTTAAAGAGACTCAATTGATCCAAATCTGAATTATGTAATCTGAATATCTGAATGTGGCCAGATTAAATAAACAAATTAAATTAAAATCTATTTTCCTTCAAGTCACTTGGTCTGACACCTTTTCACTCTTGACAATAAATCCCGATTCTAATTCAGCCAAAGGTCCTTTGTTCTACTTTGGTTTCAACTTACAAATTCGTACGTTTAATTTGCAGGACCTTGCGACCTTGAGCCACCTAATTGAAACCTGGCGTGACGTGAATTCTAATCACATAATAATTGCGTAATTAGCTAACGTTTTCGACGGCTTTGTCTGCGGGTACGCTCGATATAAGTTACCTATGTAGGTACTCGACTGTTTAACAACTCTATCCAACTACTAGTTCATGATAGAATATAATTATAAGTTTAAAAAACTTGAGAAACCGACTTCATAGCCAAACGGCTAAACCGATTTTAATGAAATTTGTTTGAGACAATCTGGACGTAAGAATAACCTTCAATCTGGAAGCAGTACCTTTCAAATAAAAATTTCAAATAATTTTTCAAATCGGCTCACACATGACGAAGTTATGCGGTAACAAAAAAAAATACAACTGAATTGAGAACCTCCTCCTTTTTGATTGGAGTCGGTTAAAAATAGAAATCGACTGAAAAATTGTCGCTCGCACATTCAAATACAAATGTGTAAACCAGTTGAATTATGTTTCTAGTGTATGATAGAATAAAATAGAAATAGACTGAAAAATTGTCGCTCGCACATTCAAATACAAATGTGTAAATCAGTTGAATTAAGTTTTAGTTTAAACAATAAATGTGAATTTTAGATATCGGGTTTTCGAGTACTTGCCAAACCTGTAGATACCCAGTAAAGAACATACAAGGTTTACACAAGTTTCTAGGTTCAGTTACATTTCTAAATGACTGGCCTCTTAGCTCAGTTGGCAGTAGCTCTGCCTTCTGCGCCGCAGGTCGTGGGTTCGATCCCCACTGAGAACAAATATTTGTGTGGTGAATGCAGATGTTTGTTCTCTGTCTGGGTGTTATATATTGTATTCTATGTATGTATTTACAAAAAAAAAGTATATAAGTATTATATCAGCTATCTGGTTCCCATAGTACAAGCTCTGCTTAGTTTGGGGCTAGATAGTGTTGTGTGCAATGTCCGCATTATTTATATTTATTTTTTTATAAATTTCAAAGATATAAAAATAAAGTTCTATGAAACAAAAATAACCTAAAATTAAAATTGCAAGAAAAATGTTCATTGTCCTTTGTAAGAACGCATTTATAATGATTTCTTTTATGAATTTATATAATGCGCAGCTCACGTAGTTCACCAGACAGCGGAAAACTTGTTTCTCACCTTTTATACGAAATCAAAATCAAAACAGTATCACAAGGATCACTTTGAAACGTCTTACTAACGAGGTGAATCTAGGCGCCATCAGTTCCTCACGACCGAAGCATCAAACGAATATGGTTCTACGTACATTGTGTATTCTGTACTACTACTGACCATCTTAGTGTAGATAACGGCCTAATAGTCAACAAATATAGACATCATATCTATTGATGATTTAAGAGAAGACAAAAGGATTGAATTGAACGAGGAAGGACTTGTTAAAAAAGTATATTGACAACACCATCTTCTGAGAACATCACACCGGCATTACGGTCATCAATTCACTTGCCAAGCGTGGTGAGTACGGCAAACACAAATGTTTTAGGCATGCTGATAGACATATAGGCTGATTATTGATGTATTTTACATAGGGTAAGTCTTATCATCCAGCAAAGTGAGGCGATGATCTGCGAAATGTAGCTGGCAAGCACTGGAGAAGACCCGAAGACCGGGCTCAGTGGCGCGTCTTCGGAGAGACCTACGTCCAGCAGTGAACTGATATAGGTTGATGATAAATTCTTATGGCACTGTATTTCGCAATACCTTTTAGCACCAAATTGAGTGAGTTATCTCTGATAATGTGTGATCATCAAACTCTAAATTGAGCCGTAAAGTACAGTTCCGCAGTAAAGTACAGGTAATATCATAATGGAGCTTCGCCGAGCGCTGTTTGTTCACAAACACATAGGCGCCGACATCCCGCCACATTATGAAGCCGTAATTAACTTCTCTACGCGTATGTACTGTACTTTTATGATTAAAAAACGGTGGTTTTTAAGCTGATACTACTGACACACTTTTTAATCAACGGCAACTTTTAATCTTGCCAATCATTATGTAGTTTGGCTTATGCGTAGACTCTTGCGATTCAACGGAAACAGGAACTCTTGATCAGCAGCTTGAATTGAATACAGTAAGTATGACTGTGCCGACGATGGGTAAACAGCCTGGCCCAGGAAAATAAAAATCGGAGAAGAAGCAACTAATTGAAGAAACAAAATCATCATTTAACATCAGGTGAGATTGCAATTAAGCGTTAGCCTATAAATAAAAATTAAAAAAAAATAAAAAAAAAAAAAAAAAAAACTAATTTTCGGGGCATAACATTACAAAGAATATGCAAACAACCAATTTTCGAAGCATTACATAGAAAGAATTTGCAAACAACCATGTTTCGGAGCATAACATAGAAATAATTTGCAGAAAACCAATTTTCGGAGCGTAAAATCATAAATAATTTGCAAGCAATTATTTTTCGAAGCATAGCATTAACAAAGGTTTTGTAAATATATAGTATCGTCCCAACCAATATCACCTACCAAAAATAGTACATTGTTACCTGAGTGTTGAAAGTCACGTTTTTTGAGTCCCGAGACGGGTTTGGCGCCAGAGCGTTAGCGAGGGCGCCAATGGAGCTTGAGGGACTTAAAAGACTTTCACCCGAGGTAAACACTGTGCTTTTCATTACGAATATTCCCCTCAGGCAACTTCAGACCTACTTTCAGAGTATGAGTAATGAAAAATATTTTTCATAACTCATACTCTGAAAGTAGGTCGGTAGGTAGGTAGGTAGGTAGGTAGTAGGTAGGTAGGACCTACTTTCAGAGTATGAGTAATGAAAAATATTTTTCATTACTCATACTCTGAAAGTAGGTCTGAAGTTGCCTGAGGAGCCTAATTGAAAGTAAAACTTTCAGCCCTAGGGAGAATCGCTTTCTACTGACAGCTGTCAAATTATAAAAAAAAAACAAGTTCTATTTTATTCAACCATGTTCCAACTTTCTAAAGTCTTTCTAACTGCAAGGAGGTTGTTCAACCAAATTCCAACTTTTTATTCAGCAAGTAGGTTGGAAACCCATTACAACGGTAAGAAGTTTAAAAAGTCTAATTAGAGCGCAATGTAATATTTAAATTTAAATAACATGAAGATAGTATTAAATTAATAATATATCTTCTAAATTACTTGATTAGTGTATAGCTTCAACTTTTAATTTAAAATAACATAGATTTAAATTATGAAAATGAAAATAATGGCTGAATAATGCTGGCGAGCCGAAGCCGAAGGCCCGCCAGAGAAAAAGAAAAAAAAAAACCGGGAAGGCGGCAATTCAATCTTCATTTTCACAAATTTTTCTTTCATGTTTTTATTTTTACTTTCCTTGTATTCGTAATGAAAAGCACAGTGTTTACCTCGGGTGAAAGTCTTTTGAGTCCCTCAAGCTCCATTGGCGCCCTCGCTAACGCTCTGGCGCCAAACCCGTCTCGGGACTCAAAAAACGTGACTTTCAACACTCAGGTAACAATGTACTATTACTAGTTTTGGTAGAAAGCTAAACGAACTTGTGTCTAGTGGATTTGTGGAGCTGTTATAGACAGGCAGTATGTTGTTCACTAATACAATACCTGCTCTATGTTTTGGTCAGTATTCAAACTGACATGGATTAGTTACGTTACATGAATATTTCAGTACATTCAGTATTCATGGAAAACGCCGAGTAAACGTTTCGAGCTCATAACAATTTAAGGGTAATACAGAATTTTTCATGCGCATAGAGGCATAAAGAAAATAACGATTTCAATTATGCATAAGATGTATGTGTGTGCTTTGTGTTTATTTTCTTTTGAAGAAATCTGTTGTAGCAATGTTACGCTTTTTGTTTTTTTATTACGAGTACGGAATGACTACTAATTATTAACATTCATTCATTTCGTCATTTATGAGCCGGTTTGTAAAATATTTTTTTATCTGAAAGGTTGATTCAGATTGGTCTCATAAAAATCATATGAAGGCGGTTTCTCAATTATTAAAACTTATATTATCACACGAAGGCACGTACAACTGGCGATTGATAGGGGAAGTACACATTAGTAACAATGCCAAATTTCTGACCTCAGACTCCATGAAATGAATTCTTAATAAGTTATTTTGACTACATGTTGTTATAATAGTGTGCGGTGAGCGATCGACAGCTGGTAGCTAGCCACAGGCCACAGATATCCCTCGGTTGACTGGCGACAGCCACAACGGGCTTGTCACTGCAGACTAAATGCCAATGTAAAATGAGCTTTATTGACCTGTGTTTTAGATTTAAAACGCTTATGAAAACGTTTTGTTCAATGCACAAAGTTACATGCAAATGGGTGTGCAGTACAAACTAAGGTCTGCGATAAATACTGACAGCATGGATATTTGCTTGTAAGTTTTCATCATCATCCACAGCCCGACTGCACCCACTGCTGGGTATCGGCCTCTCTGTATGTGCCACTGTTGCCAGTCTTGTGCTAATCTCATCCAGGTCTTGCCTGCGATGTTCACCACATGTCTGACCATCTTGCCGCAGGACGACCAACGCTTCTATACCCAGTTCTTGGTGCATTTGCCATTCAGCTAGTGCGTTACTCCACTTGTCATCACCTTGCCTTGCCATGTGTCCTGCCCAGCTCCATTAAAGTTATCATTTAAGTTTTCATGATTTGGGTTGAATATTTGAAGAAGATCCGCCTTGATTTATAACTACAGATCGGTGTTTCCATTTCTTAGCTTAATCCAGGTAAAAGGGCTTTGCATTACCCGATATATTTTTTTCAAGGAATAAGTACGCTTGCTATTAACGGCAATGCCCCAAAGCCTTCGACATTGGAAGGTTACGACTGCTATTGATTATGTTTTTTTTTCATGTTTGTGTAGTGGAACTTTGAGTTATAGTACATATTCTGTGGGCGCTTGCCATATGGCCTGGGCGCTGTCCCTTGTACCCAGATAACGTTGCAATATTTAATGTGGAAAGGTGGAGTTAAGGCTCGGGGGTCCGCCCTCGCGTTAGAAAACGAAAAACTAACGACAAAAAATCGCTGCGTCATGTAAAGATAGAGTTTCTCTGGACAGAAAAACACAAATAAAGGTAATTGGTCAAAAAATATATTATTTAAAAAACGTATATTAATAATAGTACTAATAATTGCTCCAAATATAGGGATAGTATGGGTTCGTCAAAATAATATTTTTCTATACAAAGTCAGTCGACTTTTTATTTTAGAAGCTGCCTATATGCTAATTCTGGTTGCGAGCTGTATTTTTGCAAAGTTTCGTCATATCAGTTCAGTTATTGAGCCTACTACTGACGTTACATAAGTACATTTGTAAATACATACTTAGAATACAATATAACACCCAGACAGTGAACAAACATCGGTATTCACCACATAACTCTTCGTTCTCGATCGGGATCGAACCCACGACCTATGGCGCAAAATGTAGAGCTATACTACCAACTGAGCTGAGAAGCCAGTCAAATATAACACCCAGACAGAGAACAAACATCTTTATTTACCACATAATTCCAGTATTTGTATGGCCTGGTTTTATTTGTTACTCTGGTATTATGGTTTTTCATCTGATTGGGTCTATTCATGTCTAATGAAAATGATTTGGACTGGTAAGATTACTTTATGAATATTCCGTCTTTTATTCCTCAAGCGCTGTTTGACTGTGACATATCTAAATAAGGGGTTCTTTGAATGCGCTGTAGAATAATAAAGAAAAATCCCTTCTTTTTCTTAGATATACAACTACGAAAAAAACAAAACTAGACTTAACAAGAACGAGTGAGAAGAGACCGGGTCGATAGAAAAACCTTTGCGCTATAAATTCATACTTAAAATAGGCAATTTTATCAGCAACATTTTATTTTAACGTCTGTCCCCATCATAGACAATTTATACCCCCATAATTATTGTAGCAGTTGTCATGTTTTTTAACCGACTTCCAATCAAAAAGGAGGAGGTTCTCAATTCGGTTGTATGTTTTTTTTTTTTTTATTTTTTTTTAATGTTTGTTACCGCATAACTTCGTCATTTGTGAGCCGATTTGAAAAATTATTTTTTTATCTGAAAGGTACTGCTTCCAGATTAGTCCCATTTTAATTTTATTAAAATCGGTGTTGCCATTTTTTTTAAAATAATTTTTTTAATGTTTGTAACTGCATGCCTTCGTCATTTATGAACCGATTTAGAAAATTATTTTTTTATTTGGAAGGTTATTTTTACGTCCAGACTGTCCCAAACAAATTTCATTAAAATCGCCTTAGCCGTTTGGCAATGAAGTCGGTTTCTCAAGTTTTTTAAACTTATAATTATTTATATTATGTTCTGTATTAGATAGATAGATTAACTTTTTATGGTCACAAAAAAGAAATAAATACAGAATCTATTAAAAGTAATGAGAACAATGCTTGATCGCTAAGAGCGATCTCTTCCAGACAACCCTTAGATGGAAAGGATGCACAAAAATCAGATAGACGGCGGTGCACAAAAATTTGTTAAAGTTTATAACCACCCTGTATTACTTAATAATTAATTGGTGTATACGATTTTGGTGACTCTAATAAACAAATAAAATTACATTCAAGTTTTTCTTTATGAAAGTTGGACAGCAGTTTCCTTTTCTCAGACCGCAGTCGTGCGCCCGTATGGCACCCCTGAGATATATCAAAAGCATGTGTTCTGGACCCTCACCGAAGCTTTGATGACATATTATAACATGTTATTACACAAATACGGTCCTTTGAAGCTTACGTCCTGATTCACGTCGTTTTTCCGTATTTTGATATAATTAATGGAGTGGTTTTCGTATGATGTAAATGGTAATGTTTTTCTCCGAATTAAACGCGGAGTTCGGTTCGATTCAATTATTCAGAGTAGTAGAGTAGTGAGACAGAAATAGTGTTTAGGGTATAGCTTGGCAATCATAGAGATAGAATAGTCCTTAAAATAATATTATATACTGTGGACAATCAACACAACACTAGCTAACCCCAAATTAAGCACAGCTTGAACCCAATAGCTGATATAATAATTAATAACACCCAGATAGAGAACAAATATAGGTACATGTTGAGCACACACGTACCTACCTATTTCTTCCCGGTGGGGATTGAACCCACGCCCTCCAGCGCTGAAGGCAGAGCTATGACGACTGTCAAAACAATGGTCAAATACAATCGATAGCGGTACACTGAATTCTAAACTTCAATTGTAATTCACTAATTTAGACTACAATATTTCTATTTTTTATTCACATACCACGATCGTATACCGAAGAGAATAACACAATATGTAGTGTAGGCACATACATAATCACTATGTAGGAATTGTGGGATGTGGTTGGCTTGGCACAGGCTGGAGGTCACGTGACCTTGGTCCCAGGACACCAATATCCTATCGATTGCTTGTCTCTCGTTTGGTCGAACTCCCTAAAGTGTTATGTAGACCTTTTCCCGAAACGAAAAATTGGACAAGCGTGCGGCAACCCACGCACTGACAAGCGTTCCTAATCAGAAAGCTTCTAAAGTTATTACTAGAAATTACCGTGGTAGCATATAGTCTTGAAGATAGAAACTCTGTTCGATGGAAAGGAAACATATTCTAGTGCCTACTAAGCAGTTACAAATTTTCTGCCAAATAACGACGATCCGACAGAAACAAAAAAAAAGACAGAACGCAAAGTTATGCACTGTGGCCATCTTTGTTTTCATGTTGTTGATCAACAACATTATCGAAGCAAATAACGTCGTTTAAAAATCGTAGTAATTATGTTGTTTCTTATCAGACTTCTTAGATTTCTTAGACTCACCTAGCTTTAAGACGTTTCAAAGTGATTCTTGCAATTTAACTGAATAAATACACTTTTGATTTGATTTTAGAACCCGAAAAATGAGGTCATTGAATTCCAACATTTCCAACCACAGACAGTCGGCATACAAAGCTAATCAGCAGATCAGTAGCAATATGAAATGTTGCCAGCTAGACGCTGTAATAACCTGGCTAAGGCTGTACCCGGCGCGGGTGGGCAATAAAACCGACCGCACGCAAGCCCTAACAAAATTAAACCTACTCGGACTAAAAGCCTTATTAAATTGCAGGTTTAGTCAACGGTACTGTCTAACTTTCTGATCGGGTAATTTGTTGTTGGAAGTTCACCAACATCGGTTGACCTACCCTATTGATGTAAACGGTATTGCATCGATCCTATGTTATAATGGGGACCTCGGCTGCGCAAATGAAACAAAAAGTTTCTAGCAAAACGTTTCAGCAAACGTGAGATACTTAGTGCAAGCTACAATAGTTTTTCGTCGCAAAATATTCAGACTGTATGCGCATTTCTGTATTTGTATTTGATCTACGTCTTTTCCATATGCTTCCAGACCGGATGGCTTGATAGTTATTTTTCAATCACCTATAATTTGGAGGTTTTCGAGAGACGACTGAATAGTTATCTTCTAGCTAAGCGTTCTACACCGTTAATCGCATCATCGCGATTGTGCTCAAAAGCTCATATCTTATAAAAAAACAGCATCACGTTATCTTTAACAATCGTCTATTCTACTGTGATCAGTACCCCTACCGGGAACCAATCGTATGAAATCGGTGTGCGGTGCCTGACGCCGTGTGCGGTGCCTGACGCCTATCACCGATTGTATCGCCCACCTCTGCCACCATTTTGTATGGAGAAACCAAAAGCGCCCCTAGCGGATTCTTCAAGAAGCATGAATAGCGATTGCTAGACAGTGACGTGTCCACGTCAGCTGGTGTACGATTGGTTCCCGGTAGGGGTACAGCTGCTTATATTATTCCATAAGCACAAAGAGAGTGTTAGTCTTTTTTATATGAAAAGCGTTTGCGTGTTTACATTCGGTAAACGGCAAGTTAAATCTCTAAGCAAGATAAAGTTATCCAAATTTAGGGACATGCTTTTTACTGCAGTTCTTTTTCTTATTACAATAAGTTTTGTATAGTACAAACTAGCAATAAAGCAATTAAAAGCGCGCGCAAACTAATAAATTTTCTCTATTCGCTGCAACTACTGAAACAAGCAACGTCTCTGAAAAGTTTCAGTTACTTATTTGTTGTTGTATTTACGACTACGTGTTACTACGTAATTGCTGAATCTTTTAAATGTTTTTTACTTTAGTAGAAATCTCGCGACTTCGGTTGGTAACAAAAAGAATGTTTGGGAAAAAAATATTTACGGTACGAAGTTTCTTGATTGTAAAATTAAATGTTACTGTTTTTGTACCTTAAATTCGACGTACAGTGGTTTTATATTCTTCCTAATAAGCCAAATAAAATGCATAAAAATGAACTTACTTTCTGATTTGTATTATCAATAATAATAATAATAAAGCCCGTTTATTTTCCTTACCAACTAAATTTTACACTTCTTAATATACGAAATTCTAGTAATTGTATCACTGTTATACTTATATTTACGCTAGGTACTTCTTCCTATTCGTTTGGTTAGGAACCCCTTTTCGGGTAAAGGCCTCCTCCAGTTTGTTGTTTGTTGTATTATCAATATCATCGTATAAAGCGCGTTTTACCAATCGAAAAATGTACACTTGCCCTTCAACGGTGAAGGAAAACAACGTGAGAAAGCCGCGGCTTAGTCAGCTCTCTACGTATCGACCCGTAACCCCATGTTCTGTAGATAAGGCCTACTAAGCTGCATGGATAGTACCTATAGGTGCTGGGAAAGCCTACTCCGTTAAAAATCCTGTCCCAGGCACTATAATGCTCCGTTAATTTATTTTATTTTATTTATTCAGGGACAACAAACAGCTACAACATAAAAATAATCTGAATTAGTTTAAAAGTAGGTATAATTCTACCTACCTACTTGACTACTAACAATATTGCAGCCCTCTGCGTTATCCTCAAGTTAAATTGATTGAATTATTTATATTTGCGCCACTTGAGGCATTAAAAATATGTATATGTTACGGCTAATACCCGAAGTGCGGCTACACCTAGTTTTAGCCGGTTAGAACTAGGTGTAGGGCTCCTCGCGAGTGTTCTGGCTGAGCCATTGCAGATTCGAACTCGGGGCATCCCCAACTTAAGTCACAAAAGTAACAGTAGGTTGTTAGGTTTTTTTTTTATACCTACTTAATTTCAAGAATAGTGCATGGCAGTACCCGAAAACAATCGGCTCGTACTAGGTTTAACCAAGAGTAAGTGGCTACACCTAATTCTAACCGGCTAAAACTAGGTGTAGCCGCACTTCGAGTATTAGCCGTAACATACATTGAAACAAAGAATTGAATTACATTACAGAATTAGCATTAGAATTGCACAAAATTAAATCATCTAATATAAACATAAATGAAATGTTTCCCTTGCGCTGCATAATCCTATAGATAAAAACCTTTTTATCGGGTATTATAAAAGTAATCCAAAGAAAAAACCCAAAGCAGATATAGCTACCATTTTGGTACATTTACTTAGGGTATTTTTTTTCTCGAAAGTTCGATTGAAATCTCTGGCCCGTAAAGCAGGGTGGGTTACACATGTTAAACTTTAATATCCGTTTTGGGTTCTCTAATGAAGTGTGTCCCATTAGGCAAGGTTTCTTGAAGGACCTTTGACCGTTCTTGAATTTCAAGTAAACATGTAAGGACTTACAACATGTTTGACATTTTTTATTTTAATTGCTTACTTCCAATAAAATTATACCCGACCGTTACCGGAAGACGAAGCGTAGAACGCCCACCTACCAGATGGACCGACGACATTGTTAAGATCGCGGGAAGTTGATGGTTGGAAAGGGCTCAGAATCGTTCTTCCTAGATGTGTAGGGGAGGCCTATGTCCAGCAGTGGACTTCAGGCTGATGATGATGATGATGATGATGAATAAAATTATTTTGATGAAGCTGGTAAAGCCCGTCACACACGCAGCTATAATCTAAATATATAAAACTCTTTCGTTACTGACTGACTGACTGACTGGCAATCAACGCACAGCCTAAACCGTTAGTCCTAGAAGCATGAAACTTGGAGGGTATGTTCCTCTTATAACGTAGAGGTGTACTAAGAAAGGAAATTGGAAAATTAATTTCCCGAAGAGGAGAAAAAGGGGAAAAATGGTTTAAAGAAAAATCAACGCACAGCCTAAACCATTAGTCCTAGAAGCATGAAACTTGGAAGATGTGTTGCTCTTATAGAGCAAAGGTGCATTAAGAAAGAAAATCGGAAAATTATTTTCCTAACAGAAGAAAAAAAAGGAAAAAAGTTTCATGAAAATTCACAAAAAAATGCTTTACAAAATACGCAAAAAAACAGTAAAAAAAAATCTGCTACCGCAGCATCTGTCACCAAATTTGAATACACACAAAAGTTTACATTAACCCCACCGTAACCACTAAGACAAAATTGCGGGAATCATCTATCATACTTAAACTAAACACCGCTGAAAAAAAACAGCTACAACCGAACTCGCCTTCAAATTCAAATACACTCTAAAGTACATGCTCAAAACTATGGTAACCAGCAGTTGGTCATGTCAAATTAAAATTTCAGATTCGATTATACACCAACATGCATACGAAACCCCAAATAAGCCACTAATATAACAAAAAATCACAAAAAATAGCTTTACAAAATACGCAAAAAAAAACATTAAAAAAATTTCAGCTACCGCAGCATCTGTCACCAGGTTTGAATACACACAAAGGTTTACAATAAAACCAAAGATAACCACTTAGACAAAATTGCGGGAATTATCTATCAAACTTAAACTAAACACCTCTGAAAGAACAACAGCACTCGCCTTCAAATTCAAAGACACTCTAAAGTACATGCTCAAAACTATGGTAACCAGCAGTTGGTCATGTCAAATTAAAAATTCAGATTCGATTATACACCAACATGCATACGAAACCCCAAATAAGCCACTAATATAACATAAAATCACAAAAAATTGCTTTACAAAATACGCAAAAAAAAACATTAAAAGAATTTCAGCTACCGCAGCATTTGTCACCAGGTTTTAATACACACAAATGTTGACAAAAAAACCGATGATAGCCACCAAGACAAAATCGCGGGAATCATCTATCATACTTAAACTAAACACCGCTGAAAAAAAACGGCTACAACAGCAGTTACCATCTTTCGAACACACTTTATATAGTTTTGAATGCAAACTCAAAACTAAGGTAACCAGAACTTGGACATGTGCAACCAACGCATACATAACCCAAATTAGCCATTAAGGCAAATTCACGAAAAATAACTCTCAAAATATAAGCAAAAAACAGTGAAAACATATCAATAGTTGTCCGCTTTCCACCATAAAATAGTTTCTTTTAAACGAACTCAAACTATGACTTTATACTAACCACGCGGACGAAGTCGCGGGTGTCAGCTAGTATAAAATAAAATCACAAAAAATAGCTTTACAAAATACGCAAAAAAAAACATTAAAAAAATTTCAGCTACCGCAGCATTTGTCACCAGGTTTTAATACACACAAATGTTTACAAAAAAACCGATGATAACCACCAAGACAAAATCGCGGGAATCATCTACCATACTTAAACTAAACACCGCTGAAAAAAAACGGCTGCAACAGCACTCACCTTCAAATTCAAATACACTCTAAAGTACAAGCTCAAAACGATGGTAACTTGCATTTGATCATGTCAAACTAAAAAAACAAGATTCAATTATACACCAACGAATACGATAGCCCAAATTAGCCACTAAAACAAAATCACGAAAAAGAGCTTTACAAAATACGCAAAAAAACATTTAAAAAAAAACTGCTACCGCAACATCTGTCACCAGGTTTGAATACACACAAAGGTTTACAAAAAAACCCATGATAACCACTAAGACAAAATCGCGGGAAGCACCTATCATACCAAAACTAAACACAGCTGAAAAAAATCGGCTACAACAGCATTTACCATCTTTCGAACACACTTTATATAGTTTTGAATGCAAACTCAAAACTAAGGTAACCAGCACTTGGTCATGTAAAACCAACGCATACATAACCCAACTTAGCCACTAAGGCAAATTCACGAAAAATAACTCTCAAAAAATACGCAAAAAACAGTGAAAACATATCAATAGCTGTCCGCTTTCCACCATAAAATAGTTTCTTTTAAACGAACTCAAACTATATCTTTATACTAACCACGCGGACGAAGTCGCGGGTGACAGCTAGTATGTTAATATAAATTATAGCAAGGCATATTACGATGCATTTTCTATACATATATTCATGTGTCCGCACACCCGGCTATAATAAATATTTCTATACGACGTCACCAACTTATAACGCAATTTATATTATCGCACGGCATATTTATATACTTATAGCTACGAGTGAGACAGCCTTAATGCGTTCCAGGTCACTTTCGTGCGGAATGTTTTATCAAAAGATAAAGAAAATGTTTCATGGCAAGTTAAAACTATCTATTTTGGAAAAACAATCTACCCACTGTATCCAGCTTATACTTCACTGCTAGGACAGTGCCTAAAGCGCTTTCCATTGCTTTTAAGATCCACGACCACTTCACGTTACGACGAATTTGCATCTCAATCTAAAGCGCTGCTCTCGCTTTGTGGTACAAGTTGCACTTAAAGTGAACCGACATTTGAGAGCCATGAATATGAAGATGGTTCAAAAAGGATGTCCTAAGTTGGTTTTGAGGTATTTTACGTGCTGACTTCAACTTGTGACTTTGTATGTACAGATAAACAACTACCTTTATTGTTTTTTAAAGATGAAGTAGGTAAGGTCTGATATCAGAAACGTAATGTTTTTTTATCTATGACCCGTTCGTGGCGTAGCAGTTCGTAGTACCTGCCTACGCCGTAGACGTCTACTACGATGACTTTCAGCAGTTAACCCTACTGAGTGGAAATAAAACGTTAAATATACTTCGTATCCTTCTCCTGTCAGGACAATTTTGGACATAGGCTTTATGATTTGGAGCAGTTCCTTTTTTTACGACCCAGACGATGCGAAAAACGAAATGCGATTTTGCATGGTTGCTTAAAACCACGAAAACAACGGTTTTTTATGCTTTCAATTTTATTACCTACCGCCAAACATCAGTGTGGGTGCCTCTATATTGAAGCTCTGTAGGTACTTGTGACAGTACGGTTTGACCTATAATTATGTATTTGAAGACAGAAGAGAATATTTAATCTACTATGGTCGGTTTGTTTGGTTGTTGTTGTTTGCGTTGTAACATACCCTACTGTTTACTTGAGGTTCTAAGCATAAATTATTTTGTTACAGGTACAACGCTGACGACATGTTGAGAAAAGGTTAGTATATGAATCTTGGGTACAACAGTAGGTCTACCACAAGCTGTCTGGCTCTGTCTCTGGTTTTGAGTCTGCGTGAGTGCTTACCATTGTATTATACTTTTCTTAAACATGCGCGGAAATATTGTCATTACTTTTGAATATAGAACACGCGAAGTATCATATTTACGTAGACTGAAAAACCAAAATCACTTCCCGGCGCGTTCGCGCTCCGGCAATGTTGTATGAAACGGTGTGCTGTTTGAATAGAACTCTTGCATCTATCGTACACATTGCGTTCTCGTGGCTGTATAGCCACAGATGCGTTTACCTTTCGGCACATAATGTAAAATAAAATAAAAAATTGGCGGTAAAGCAGAGTTCGTTGTTATTTGGTTAATAAAAAATAAATTTATTATGTAAAAGACCCTTTTTTATTTCCTTGCATTTTTTTAAGAAAAGCACTATATATGCCTCGGCCGAAATGGCAATTGCCTATTTCGCTGCCTTTGCAATAATAATGTACTATTGCGTGTGACGTTTCGACGTAGGATTTATTTAGTCAACACTCACAGACTTAAAACCAGAGCCAGGGACAGAGCTTGTGGTGGTGGCAATAATATGTTTTTATTTAATTCTTTAAGAAATAAGAAACTACGATTTTGAAAGGCTTTCACGTTGGTTTAAAAGTATTTGTGTTACGAATGTCCAAACATCTTAACTTTTGTCTTTATAGACATAATAATAATAGGAAGGAAGTTGAGTCCTTATTACCAAAACCAGTGATTTGACCAAGGGCGGATCCAGGGGGGGGGTCATGGGGGTCATGACCCCCCCCTGAGCTGGTTCCAGGACTTAGGTGGACCACAAATTATACATAATGATTTTGTATTATAGTATGTATATTTTGTCACTATACAGATTTTATGTAACTACTAACCTTCAATATTTAATTATTTTAATCAAAATATATAAAACTCTTACGCTACTGACTGACTGACAATCAACGCACAGCCTAGGCCGTTAGTCCTTAAAGCATGAAACTTGGAGGGTGTGTTCCTTTTATAGTTTAGAGGTTCACTAAGAAAGGAAACTGGAAAATTATTTCGCTAAAAGGAGAAAAAGGAAATCAGAAATCAGAAATCAGAAATATTTATTGCATAACTGTTGCACAGAGAAGATCTTAATGGCTAGGTAGGTACAGAATTAAAAAAAAAAAAATGAAAAATTGATGTTTGAAAAATGGTTTTAAGAAAAATGATGATTGTAAAAATCAAAGCAAAGTTAGAAGCATGAAACTTGGACAATAATACATAATTATATGTAGGAGCACAGTGTGAAAAATATCAGGAAATTCTTACAGTTGGTCATGTCAAACTAAACAAACCAGATTCGATTATACACCAACGCATACACAAACCCAACTTAGCCACTAAGACAAAATCACGAAAAAAAGGTTTAAAAATACCTACGCAAAAAAACTGTAAAAAAAATCTGCTACCGCAGCATCTGCCACCAGATTTAAATACATACAAAGGTTTAAAAAAAACCTATGTAAACCACTAAGACAAATCGCGGTTTTGTATGCGTTGTGTACAATCGAATCTGTTTTTTTTGGTTTAACATGACCAACTGCTAGTTACCTTAGTTAATTTCGTTTGAGAGGAACACACCCTTCAAATTTCATGCTTCTAGGACTAACGGCTTATGCGTTATGCTTGTGCGTTGATTGTCAGTCAGTCAGTCGACAGTGAGTAACGTAAGAGTTTTGTATAATATTTAGACTAGTTATACAGGGTAGCCGGAACATTCACGTCCAAAAAAAAAAATTTGGTCCCTCGTATCGTGGGGTATCTGAATCACCCCCATGTATGTAACGCGATTTTGTATAGTTTTCGAGTTATGAATTTATATCTGAATTTACGGGAAATTTCGACACGACCAACTTAAATATTTCAAAAAAAAAAGTAGAAGACGTCTCAGTAATTTTTTTTCAATTGAATCCTCATGAGCTGTACTTTTATCCATAAAGCATTTTTGTTACTTTCATGAAAGTTATGAAAATGATGATCCATAGTGAGCAATTTACATTCGGTGACTTAAATAAAATGAATTATGACTCAAATTTTCAACTTTAAATTAAAAATGTAAACAGGTGATTTCATGGTTCCTAAGCAGCTTTAAAAATTGCGCCAATCTTTCAGCTTTCATAATCATTAAAAAAAAATAGTACTTAAGGGGTTACTTTTGCTATAATCGGGCTTCAAACACAGCAAGATGGAACATTCTTCTGAAAGGCTAATTTGATTTAAACTATTTTTTTGCCCATTTTTCCATTCTTAAGGCTATTGATAGAGAATACTGGAATCTAACCAACAAATAGCTTCAGAAGTTTGGTAAAAAAAGTTTTAAGTAAGAAGTGGTATTGTTAATTAAACACAAATGATAATGTGAAAAAATCATTTAAGTAAAAATTTGACGATTGAAAGACAAGTTCTTAAGTAGGTTTAGAATGTGTATTGCTGCTGGAGGTGGCCACTTTGAAAATCTTCTGTAAATTGTGAGTAAATATTTTTTCACATTATCATTTATAGTTTATTTAAAATACCACTTCTTATTTAAAACTTTTCTTACCAAACCTCTGAAGCTATTTGTTGGTTAATTTCCAGTATTTTCTATAAATAGTTAACCGTAAGAATGATAAAATGGGCAAAACAATTGTTTAAATCAAATTAGCCTTTTCCGATGGAGAATGTTCCATCTTGCTGTCTTTGAAGCCCGATTTTAGCAAAAGTAGCCAATTAAGTACTGTTTTTTTTAATGATTATGGAAGCTGAAAGTATGGCGCAAAGTTTAAAGCTACTTAGGAATCATGAAATTACCTTTTTAGATTTTTAATTTAAAGTTTAAAATTTGTATCACAATTTGCCAAACGTAAATTGTTTAGTTTGGGTCATCATTTTCATAACTTTCTTTAAAGTAACAAAACTAATTGTTTTATGCATAAAAGTACGTTATAAGAATTCAGTTGCAAAAAAAATAACCAAAATGTCTTCTACTTTTTTTTTAGAAATTTTTAAGTTGGTCATTTCGAAATTTCTCATAAATTCAGAAAAAAAGCAGCCAAGTGCGAGTCGGACTCGCCCATGAAGGGTTCCGTAGCATCAAGTAACATAATATAAAGGTTCTTGTAGTTCGTCGAAAGGTAAATTGCGGTTTACGATATAGGACGTATAAAAAAAAAACTACTGGCTAGATCTCGTTCAAACCAAATATCGTTGAAAGTTTGCATAGTAATGTACAACATATATTTTTTTTAGTTTTATCATTCCCTTATTTTAGAAGTTAGAGGGGGGGGGACCAACTTTTTTCAACTTTGGAAGTGTCTCTCGCGCAAACTATTCAGTTTAGAAAAAAACGATATTAGAAACCTCAACATCATTTTTGAAGACCTATTCATAGATACCCCGCACGTATGGGTTCGATGAAAAAAAATTTTTTGAGTTTCAGTTTGAAGTATGGGGACCCCCAAAATTTAGTTTTTTTTCTATTTTTGTGTAAAAATCTTAATGCGGTTTACAGAATACATCTACTCGCCAAGTTTCATCAGTGTAGCTCTTATGGTTTCGGAGAAAAATGCCTGTGACACGGTCGGACAGACAGACAGACAGACAGACAGACAGACAGACAGACAGACAGACAGACAGACATGACGAATCTATAAGGGTTCCGTTTTTGCCATTTGGCTACGGAACCCTAAAAACTCATAAATCCAAAACTATACAAAATCGCGGAATATACATGGGGATTATTCGGATACCCCACGATACGAGGGACCAAAATTTTTATTTTGGACGTCAATGTTCCGGCCACCCTGTATATTTAGATAAAATATAGACTGCCTCATTCCGTGCGTGATAGTGCTTCTCTGGATGTCTTCAAGAGAAGATGACAATAAAGAATACATATTTTTAATTACAGTACTTGCGTACATTAATAAAATACCTACTTTTTACTTGTATCTATTGGTATCAAAATTAAATTATAAGTTCTTGACTTGACCACGACTATGTGACCCCCTCCTGGCGCCAAAGCTGGATCCGCCCTTGGATTTGACAAACTGTTCTAATTTATATTGCAATTCTGTTTACCAAGTTTTCGGAACAAACAAATTAGAAAGATGTATTCAAAGGGACATCTCCAATTTGGCTTGTATCTCTGCAACTCCGTATCTTTACTAATTTATCTTTTGATCTACGTCCTACACAAATTGAATCAAAAATTTATTTATTCATTTACACTCCTTCCTTGAAAGTAATTTTGATTAGGTTTTCCTTTGCAAGGATTTCTTTGTCTTAAGGCGAGGTTATCCAAGAACTTTAGGCATTTAGCGCTACCTCAGCCCCCGCCATGATAAGCGCGCGACGTAATTATTTACGCGCCCGGCAGGCCGTGCGCCACTGACCGCGTACGATAACTTAGTGCCACAGTATAGAAAACCAAGCAGTAGTTAGGTATGATATTTACTTACTAACTTCAGTTAGGTAGTATTGTAGATAGTATTGATAACATATTACCAGTATTTTTGTTACATATTGTGTGTAGATATAGGTACAGTCACAAAGCTAAGTAATAAAAAAAATTAGAATTAGTCCAACTAAAAAGTACTTTGGTTTCGTGTGGCACATACAACTATTCGATCCAGCAACGAGAACATAGAGGTAAAAAATACAACTAGTACAAGTAACAATTATATTTATTTTGTAAAACGACACATACTTCTGCCTACAATACGTAAATTTTGAAAATGTTATTTTTATACTATATTATATAAAAAATATGTTTATTTCGTATGGCACATATCACTTTTTCATTGCACATACTCGGAAAGTAGGTCTGAAGTTGCCTGAGGGGCCTAATTGAAAGTAATACTTTCAGCCCTAGAGAGAATCGCTTTCTACTGACATCTGTCAAATTATAAAAAAACAAGTTCTATTTTATTCAACCATGTTCCAACTTTCTAAAGCTATTTCTAACTGCAAGGAGGTTATTGAACTAAATTCTAACGTTTTATTCAGCAAGGAGGTTGGAAACCCATTACAACGATTAGAAGTTTAAAAAGTCTAATTAGTCCGCGATGTAAAATTTAAATTTAAATAACATAAAGATAGTGGGTATTAAATAAAGAATATATTTTCTAAATGACTTTATTATTATTTAGCTTCAACTATTTCTTTGAAATAACATAGATTTGCGAAAAAAAATAACCATTTTTTTAATTATGAAAATTGAAATAATGGTTGAATAATGCTGGCCAGCGAAGGCCCGCCAGAAGTCTCGGGACTCAAAAATGTGACTTTCTATCCTCAGGTAACAATGTACTATTTTATTCAGCAACGTGAATAATATACAATTTCGTAATCTTTGTTTTGATGAGTTTACGAAATTGTACATTTCTACAATTTGATGAATTTTAGTAGGTAGGTAGGTATACCTACCTACTAAAATTCATCAAATTGTAGCTGCCTAGGTTTGCATGGACCAAACTGACCACGAGGTTGGATTGGACTTTGAATTATATCCAATTGCTTACTTGGACCTGGCTGCATAGGTACGTCATTATTTTCGTCATTTTCTTTTAAAATTATATCACGTATTGGCATACCGCGAATTTGTCGCGGGTCTACAATCTCTGGCAAAAGGCATTTCATGTAAAAATCAATAACTTTTTTTTCTATTTCCACCTTCCAAAATTCGTCATCTCTAGGAATGTATTCGATTATGAGTGGATGATTTTCGCCGGACCAAATTCCAAAAATGCATTGGTTTCTCTCGGTAACATGGAGTTGACCCTGCACTTGGTAATACCAATTGCTTCTTTTATTAATGATTCGCGTACTGTTTTTTTTGTCATATTTATATATTTGTATTTTGTTTTCTTTTATAGCAGTTTCTATTCCGGTCTTAAATGCCGTTATTGGACACTTTACTTCTATAATTTTATCGTGGTCAACTAAACCGTCGGGTGTAGCCCCAATAAATGGGTATTGTTTATCTATGAAAAGTCCACATGGTTCGATGACAATGTTTTCTTGTCTCTCCATTTGTTGTAGCGCTTGCTTTTCATTTTCTACACCATGAGCTACTGACATTACGTGGCCTATATTTTTTTTATACAGTAAATTTTTTACTGTATTCGCTGTGCTTTTGGACAATTTCCTTTTACAGATTGCGCCAAAATTTGAGGCCGTTATAAGGCTTTTTCTAATTTCCATCCACTCACTGCAATCCCTTTGTAACACTAATTATCAGTTTTTTCCCTTTGTAACACTAATTCTGGGGGGCGTAGGAAGGTCACAGCACGGCTCGCTTCGCTCGCCGCGACTCTTCCCCCGGGTTCTGGAGGAGGGGGTTCTGCGGGGCTTAGGGGGGGTCACAGCACGGCTCGCTTCGCTCGCCGCGCTGTTCCACTCGAAAAAATAGGGTCAAAAAAGGGCATTTTTAGGTTTTTTTAATAATAAAGGGGGGAGGGGGGCAAAATTTATTTTGCTTTCAAAATAATCTCAACTTCCCTACATGACCCAAAAAAAAAGTCTTAAAAGTCACTCCGCTTGGAAGATACGAAAGGGGGGGAAAAAAAGGGGTAGGAGGGGGGAAGTTATTTTGTTCTTTCAATTCAGGAAGAAACCCTCTATACGAAACCCCAATCGAAACCCTCCTATCTCGACGGTATCCGGTAGCACTCTCAAAAGAGGGGGTCCTGGGGGGCAAGGGGGGCAAAATTTTTTGTACAATCAAAATCACTCTAGACCCTCTTTACGTTGCCCATTAAAAAATTATGCAGGCCCTCTCCGTTGCAGAGCTCCCCTGAGGGGGGGAGTTCCGGGGGGGCAAATTCCGGAGAGGTTACAGCACGGGTCGCTTCGCTCGCCACGCTGTTCCCCATGGTCGCATGGCGGCTCGCTTCGCTCGCCGCAATGCTCCACACGAAAATAAAAGGTCAAAAATAGGCCATTTTTAGGTTTTTTAAATAATAAAGGGGTCTAAAGGGGGGAGGGGGGCAAAATTGATTTTGCTTTCAAAACAATCTCAACTTCCCTACATGACCAAAAAAAAAAAGTCTCGCAAGTCACTCCGCTTGGAAGATACGAAAGGGGGGGAAAAAAAAGGGGTAGGAGGGGGGAAGTTTTTTTTGTTCATTCAATTCAGGAAGAAACCCTCTATACGAAACCCCTATCGAAACCTTCCTATCTCGACGGCATCCGGTAGCACTCTCAAAAGGGGGGGTCCTGGGGGGCAAGAGGGGCAAATTTTTTTGTACAATCAAAATCACTCTAGAACCTCTTTACGTTGCCCATTAAAAAATTATGCAGGACCTCTCCGTTGCAGAGCCACCCTGAGGGGGGGAGTTCCGGGGGGGCAAATTTCGGAGGGTTCACAGCACGGCTCGCTTCGCTCGCCGCGTTGTTCCCCGTGGTCGCATGGCGGCTCGCTTCGCTCGCCGCAATGCTCCACACGAAAATAAAAGGTCAAAAATAGGCCATTTTTAGGTTTTTTAAATAATAAAGGGGTCTAAAGGGGGGAGGGGGGAAAAAAATATTTTGCTTTCAAAATAATCTCACCTTATAACTTTTGAAACTATCATGGTTTTTAACACTATTTTTATGAAACAACGGGATATTTACCATGATTAAATTTTGATGAGTTGATCCGATATTTCGGCACAGTTGCATGCACCATGATCACGGTTCAACCGTGATCATGGTGCATGCATAAAAATAATCTCACCTTCCCTACATGACCCAAAAAAAAAATCTTGCAAGTCACTCCGCTTGGAAGATACGAAAGGGGGGGAAAAATAATAAAATAAATTGTGTTGCTTACTTATATTTCCGTAAAACAAAGTTAATTGTACTTACTGTTACAATTTTATACTGTGACGGCAAACAACAATAATAATTTATCGTATATTTTGCGGGGAACGTAGCGAGCTAGCAACAGCGACACAGGTCCTACCTCAAAGACGCCTGGCCGGCTACTGAAACGAAGCGCGCGGGCCGCATTATTATATACTTAGCGGATTCCTGTTCTCCACGGCTGGTTCGAGCGGTCGACTATAAAAGGCAGCCGCGCGAGGCACTCTGATTCATTCTGCGCGTAGCGTTCGGTTGTGACGGACGGTTGTAGAGGCTCATTATGTACTTAGGCATATAATATAATTGGTGTTATTTTGATAGTCGATTCATAGAGGTTTAACGTGTTGGTTAAGTTCTATTGTCAGTAGTTGATTAGTTGGTAATGAAATAACAAATAAATGTGGTTAGGTTCAGTGGTTGATATTTTTTAAAAAGTTGTTTCCTTTCTGTTTCGTAAGATCAGAAAGGTGGGATCACCTATGTGCGCTTGATCGTTTTGCTATCCTAAAGTCTGATAAACACGTGGTAAATAATGGTGTCTTTTCATCAGGAATTTTTATTGGCGGGTAAGTCAGTGAAATAATAATGGAACGTGCTAGTCGATCTAGGAATCGTGATATATCTCGTAGATCACGACGCCGTAGGGACAAGTTCCGTGAAGATAGAAGTAGATCGCGTAATAGTTATGTTGGTGGCATTAATGTGTTGGTTACATCTCGGGTTAGGGACCGTTCGGTTATTCGTCAAGAACGGTCATCTAGACGTCGTGAATGCATGCGCAGCCCACCGACTTGCTCACGTAGGCATCATAGCAGATCGCGTGACTGATCGCGTGACCGATCGCGTGGCTGATCGCGTAGCCGATCACCTAGCTGATTGCGTGACCGATCGCGTCTCCGATATCATGACGGATCGCGTGACCGATCGCATAGCCGATCGCATGACCAATCGCGTCTCTGATATCATGACGGATCGCGTGACCAATCGCGTGACCGATTGCGTAGCCGATCGCCTGGCCGATCGCGTGACTGATCGCGTCTCCGATCTTGTGACTGATCGCGTGACTATCGTGCCTCGCGTGATGAGATTTTTAGTCAAATTCTTACGAGATTAGATAAAATCGAGGGTACGGTTCCACCGTCGTCGTTGTCCACCGATATTCCGTCACAACCTGAAATCGAACGCCACGCGTTGACGTCGCTTCCTCAGCCTCTGTTGGCATCAACTTTGTTTAGCCAACAAACAGGATTTACGAAGGAGTTTTCACAAACATCAAAGGTTGAGAGCGAAACAGACAAACTAGAGAGGGTACTTTCGAAATTAATTTACAACATTTTTACATAATCTTCTTTCGATCAGAGTGTTCATGACTTCGACGCAATACATGGTCGATCGCAGTCGGTTGATAAACAAATGGGACGAGGGAGAATGTCTTGGTCGGACAGGTGGTTATTTACGTGGTGACGCGAAAACTTGGTTGAGTGAGTGGGTGACGAATGTGCAACTTCAAGGTTTCACGCGCTGCGTCTGTGTGAGATTGATGTTCCTAGCATTTTGTATGAAGTGATGAGCAAGAGTTCCAGTCAGTTTCCGGCGTGTGCTGAGTATGCTCGCAAGTCACTCTTGTGCCTTAACGTCGTAACGGGTCTTTCGGATGAATTGAGGTCAGCAATTGGAGTGCGAGGTATTACTGACCCGCAGTTTAAGCAACAAATGCTAAGTTGTTGCCAAAAGATTTGGTGAAGTTCTTGTCTTTATTTATACGCTAAGCCCAAGTAAGATACGCGTCAATCTCATGGTTTAAATCGTACACAGGACCAACGCTTTCAGAAGCATGGTCAATAAAAGAAATCTGCTATGAAGGTTACGTGTTTCCATTGTGGTAAACATAAACATAAACATAAACATAATTTATTTCCTTAATAAATAGTACAGCTTTCTTGTAACTCTTAGGGCTAAACTTATATGTTAAACAGTAAGCTACTTAAAACTAGACCTTAATGTTAAAGATTGTTTAGGCACAACAGTAAAGCTCTGCGTATATCTAAGGGCTGTTTCAGTGTAGCTTAATGTGTTATGTAATTGATAGTTACAGATCTTACCCTCCGTGCTAGATTACTCTGTGTTACGGCAGGGTAATTACTTTAACATAATATAAAACAAGTGTTGAACAAGCAATTGTACACTAAGTTGGCAAACGCAGGTAGGTACTTGATTCTTAAACTAAAACATATTATAATAAGAGAGCTACTTAGTTTACAGATATGACATAAGTACTAAATAACAAAATTCTTGTAAAAAAAAAGAGGAACTCATTATCGTAGAATTTATACAATCGATACTATATAATAATAGGTAAGTAGGGCTACAGCAAATAAAATAAACTAAGTAGGTAGGTAGGTATACAATATAAAAGAACTACTTAATTTTTTTTTTCTTGTTCATTTCGTTATAGATAAAAGAGTTTCGGTTTCAGAGTAGTTTAATTCACGCAAGAAGGTGTCTAACGATCTTGCACAATTAAATTTAGATTTTTTCCTTATAAATAGTTTTTTGTTAATGCGATTGTAAATAAAAGGCGCTAGAAAGGAGAAAAAACGATGAGCAAAAAATGTCCTATAGGTAAAGAGTGTAGTTCACTTTTTTTCGTTTGCTTTGTGGATTTATCTGATTAGGGTGCACTGGTGCACCGCTTTTGTGTCTTGTTACAGCGTACGTAAAATGACAAGGTCGAGCCGCTCCAGGTCTCGACACAGGCGACCGTCTGGATTACGGAGGACGCGTTCGCTGAACGGGGACAGGAGGTCCCGTATCCAGCGTTCCCGTAAACGATCGCTTGCGCGATCGCCTCATCGACGCTCCCGTGACCAGCGGGCCCGTTACTGATCGCATGCACGATTGCATGAGCGATCGCGTGCGCGATCACAAGCGCGATCACCTTACTGACGCTCTGGTAGCCAGCAGCGCCGTAGCCACTCTCATGAGCGTTCTCCACACCGACGCTCGCACGGCCATTGGTCGGACACTCGAGGGCGATGCGTCTACGAGCTACCCCCACGTGATGACCACATCAGGCGCCCCCGTTCGCCTGACCAAGCAGGCCGTGGGCATAGCTGTGCTGAGGTACAAGGTAACCTGGTGCGTGAGGAGCGTCCGCGAAGCGTGCGCACGCCTTCCATGCCACCAGCACCACGGAGTAACTGTGAGTTTTTAGACACTGTTTTATCGCGCTTAAAAGAGTTAGAGAAGCGTTCTCTTGACTCGGTTTCTTTTTGAGTCCTTACATTTTAAGTCGTGTATGCAAGATTTAGGCGTTGAACTCCATAACATAACGCCGGACATGCACCATGCCAATGGACAAGTAGAACGGTACGTTAGGACTGCCTTAAACATGTTCCAAATCGAGCCTTATAGAAAACGCAAGTGAGCTGGGCGGTTATAGCAACTCTAGCTAATTCTCAACCTCACCTAGCAAAAATCCATGCAGACTTCCGCGTTGAATTTGTTGTTCTTATTTGCGATCCTGGTACGAGATGTTGCTCTCGGTGCTAGCTCTGCAAATTGCGAAGCTAGGAGACAAATTATAAGGCACAGGACGGTCGAGCGGTTGTCTTAGAATCAAGCATCAATGATGCTCGTGTTAACTGGTAGGGACGGACATCCCCCACGTGTGTTTCAGAAAGCGATCTCCAATCCTCGGCTGCCGGCTGGGCTGTGCACGGACGCCAGTTCTGTTGGACTTGGTGTCGTGCTAATGGAGGAGCATGCTGGCGGGCCGGTGGACGCGGAGGCGGCGCTGGCGGCGCTGCGCGGGCTGGGCGCTGCTGCCCGCGCAGCTGGAGCGCACGGCGCTGATGACCAGCAACGCGTCGGGCGCGCTGGCGGTGCGCGCGCTGGCGCTGGCGCTGGCGGTGCCACTGGTGGTGGTGCGGCTGGCGGAGGCGCTGGACGCGCAGAGGGGCGCGGCGGCGCAGGAGCTGTGGCGCTCGCTGTGGCAGCGCTGGAGCTGACGGCGGAGCGCGCGTGCGGGCGCGAGAGGCGCTGGTGGTGCCACTGGTGGTGGTGTGGCTGGCGGAGGCGCTGGACGCGCAGAGAGGCGCGGCGGTGCGGGTGCTGCGGTGTGTGCTGCTGCTGGCGCTGCGCACGTGGGACGCGCGCGCGCACGGCGGCACGTCGCACGTGCTGGCGTGCACGCTGGGCTGGCGTCCGAGCGGCGAGCGTCCGAACTGCTGGCGCGTACGCTGGGCTGGCGTCCGAGCGGCGGGTGTCCGAGCTGCTGGCATCCGAGCTGCTGGCGTCCGAGCTGCTGGCGTCCGAGCTGCTGGCGTCCGAGCTGCTGGCGTCCGAGTGGCGGGCGTCCGAGCTGCTGCTGCTGCGGCGTGGCGAGTGGCGTCAAGCGAACTTTGGGCCTCTGACGTGTCAGGGCAGTAGGCCGCTTTTGGTCTCTGCCTGTGACTTTCCGGCGTCATGCGAACTTTGGGCCTCTGATGCGTCAGGGCAGTAGGCCGCTTTTGGTCTCTGCCTGTGACTTCCCGGCGTTAAGCGAACTTTGGGCCTCTGACGCGTCAGGGTACCAGACCCCATGGTCTGTACCTGTGACACACTTTAAGCAGTGTATAGCGAGTAATGGAGTCCGGAATCCTTTATTCGAGATACAATGTATCGTTGTTTGTGAAGTACTTTTGTTTCTCATGTTACTCATGTTGCCCATGTTGCTCATGTTACTCATGTGGCTGATGTTACTCATGATGCTCATGTTACTCATGTGGCTGATGTTGCTGATGTTGTAGATGTTACTGAAGTGACTGATTTTAATGATGTTACTGATGTGACTGATGCTACTGATGCGACTGATGTGCCTGATGTGACTGATGTGACTGATGTGACTGATGCTACTGATGTGACTGATGTGACCGATGTAACTGATGTGACTGATGTGACAGACGTGACTGTTGCTACTGATGTGACTGATGTGACTAATGTTGAGTCTTTATTTCTTGAAGCCTGAAGCTATCCAAAGGTTGTTTTGAACTAATAAATCACTTAAAAGTACTTTTGCTTGTGGACGCTTGAGTGCACGCTTGCGCCCATGACATAAGGAGCTTATTTTATTCAGTTTAGCTGTAAATGCTTACTACTTTTAAAATTGTTGTTACTTTGTTAAAAGAAATGATCTTTTAATATTTGACTAGCTTCAGACTATGTTGCGCTTATTTTCAAGTCACTTCAAATCTATTTTTGATGTGTGTTACAGAGAGTGATCAATCTGATGATGATCAGCCTGTAAGGGTTGAACCTCCTACGGTTGATACTGCAGGCGAGGACGCCTTGCTGTCAGGAGAGGCCGACTTAGCGGATTCCTGTTCTCCACGGCTGGTTCGAGCGGTCGACTATAAAAGGCAGCCGCGCGAGGCACTCTGATTCATTCTGCGCGTAGCGTTCGGTTGTGACGGACGGTTGTAGAGGCTCATTATGTACTTAGGCATATAATATAATTGGTGTTATTTTGATAGTCGATTCATAGAGGTTTAACGTGTTGGTTAAGTTCTATTGTCAGTAGTTGATTAGTTGGTAATGAAATAACAAATAAATGTGGTTAGGTTCAGTGGTTGATATTTTTTAAAAAGTTGTTTCCTTTCTGTTTCGTAAGAATATAATATCTTGATAAAACAATAAAAAACTGTTTTGAGAAAAATAAACCGTAGAATATTCTTCGTAATTTCATTGCCTATTTTTTGACATGTTTTTCGGGAGTAAACGTTGGGTCTACTTCAAGTACGACTTAAAAAAACGATCAAAAATTCGCGAAATTGGGAGTTTTCGCGATTTTTTTTGATCGAGCAAAGTTGACAATATCGTGTTTTGAACCATAGAATAATCAAGAATATTTATTAAACTACAACATATATTTTTATCAGATCAAAACAAATAATATTTGATTGTTTAATGTTGAATCTAAAATAGGTCGATTCTGAGAGTCTTGGTCTTAACTTTATATTTACTGCTCCTTATTCCTTGGTCGGGTTTACATTTAAATAGGAGTTTTATAAAAGAGGTCTTGCCTACGCAGTTGATGGTTCAAGATTTTTCTAAAAGCCTTCAACCACTGTCGTGTCGTCGAAATGAATTTCTATAAGTGTTATAGACTTGTATGGTGAATATTAAGGAGTTTTTTTCTACCTGCGCAGTAGTAGTTATAGAGCTTTTTGTGAAATAGTTCGTCTGGAAAAGTACTACTACACCTATTTTCTGACACCAAGCAGCATTGCTGTGTACAAATACTTTGTTACAAATTCTCAGTGTGTATTATTATATTGTTTTTTCCTTATTATATTTACATAAGACCAAATTAAGAGTATGAAAACAACGAAACAGCTTCTCGCTCGCATACTTCGACATTTTAAAAATATAAAATATAGAATCACTGAACTTATTCGTCGAAAATCGCGATCAAATATCTTGTGTGATCCTTACAAATATATTTTTTCTACTTTAGGGGTTTTTTCAACTGGTAGGTAAACTTTGTACGAAAATCAGGTTTGCGTGTGCAAGTCATAAGGTTATCGTAGGCAATCTGTTCCTTAATAGAGCCGAATGCGCATAGAATAAAAGCACAGACCCAATAACAGGTCATCCCCAAAATGTCAAGGGTCCCGCCCACAAGGGACCATAATGGAGTTCGAGGGAAAGGTTTCTAATTGAGAAGCCACAATGGATCCTTAATCTCAATAAATACGGATGGTTCAGACAGAATTGCTTCTACAATCGATCGGGAACTTGGGAGATCATCGATAACCATGTTAAATTACTATCTTGAACTAATCCATTTATTCTATTTATTTGCACACAAATTCGTGTGAGCAAGGTTAGTTGTCTCGTTACCTCTCTCTGTCTTGTGAATTATTGTATCTGTCAACTGGTTATCTGAGTGTTCTAGAGATTGTTTGTCGTTTTATAAAGTTAGTTTTCAGAATAATAGCTTTTACAGAGTGGATACGACAGATAGGCATTAAATTACACTACGTACACTATACGTGTTAAGTATTAAATCGATACGGTATAAAAATAAAAAGCTACAAAAATGAGTTTTTTTTTATTTCAAACAAACTAAATAGCTTACCGATCCGAGTAAAACGCAAACACCCTTGATAGTGAAACGGCAACATCGCGCGCTTGCCGGAGCGCGACTTGCCCAGGCAGGCGGCGCGGCGGCCGGGGCGATGATCTGGCGGCGCGAGTGGAGGCCTGAGCCGCCTTTGAATTAGATAGGTACGCTCACAACAACAAACACTAAATTTATAGTACTTTTGTATAGTGCGGGCGTTTCTAGAGCAACTGCGGCTGTCACCAAACCTCTCTTTGTATGTTCGTAGAGCCAAAGATGCGTTTCCACGGCATTCGCCGTAAATAAAAATCATGTCAGTGTATTCTGACGCCGTGTAAGTTACACGAGTCATTGTTGAATTATACACACAAAACCAAATTTTAATAACGTGTCTTCATCACATCACAATAAAAAACAGTCAATCACAATAAAAACACTAACACTAAATAATAATAATCCCAAGTTACGTATCCTGTCACAATAGAGAAAAGAAATACTGTCCTAAACTTATTTAGTGTCCTATCACAAATTGCCTGTCTTCGTTATCAATTCGTAGTAGGCACATCCGTTCCGAACGGTCAGCGGTCGCGAACTGATAACTTGAAAGTAGTTAGGTAGCAATAAGGAGCACACTGACCTATGTCTATTTCTTTTACCCGCGGGATTTTTGCTATGTCATTGTCTCTCTCTATGTCACTCTCGTAGTGAAAATGCAAGTCTGTGTGTGTATTACTTGCGTCGGAGTGGCAAAAACGCTTCGTAGGTATAGGTAGGTAGGGCATAATCATCTACTATGAAAAATACATCGTGTTCTAAAAGTGAAAAAACTTGAAAAATTATTTGCGGCTAAACTACTGCTCCTAATTAAAAGATTTTTGGTACAGAGCTTGAAAATGGTGCCTAGTATATGCAGTTTATTTTTTGTCTCATCAGTCGTATCCACCCTGTATATAGTTATTTTCATATTATGTTTTTATTAGTACATTGTTACCCGAGTGTTGAAAGTCACGTTTTTTGAGTCCCGAGACGGGTTTGGCGCCAGAGCGTAGCGAGGGCGCCAATGGAGCTTGAGGGACTTAAAAGACTTTCATCCGAGGTA
This sequence comes from Thera obeliscata, assembly GCA_947578465.1. Classification (NCBI taxonomy): domain Eukaryota; kingdom Metazoa; phylum Arthropoda; class Insecta; order Lepidoptera; family Geometridae; genus Thera; species Thera obeliscata. Next base: position 14,166,611 of record OX387916.1, read on the forward strand.
AACACTGTGCTTTTCATTACGAATACAAGGAAAGTAAAAATAAAAACATGAAAGAAAAATTTGTGAAAATGAAGATTGAATTGCCGCCTTCCCGGTTTTTTTTTTATTTTTCTCTGGCGGGCCTTCGGCTTCGGTTCGCCAGCATTATTCAGCCAAAATTTTCATTTTCATAATTTAAAAAATGGTAACTTGTTTGCTCAAATCTATGTTATTTTAAAGAAATAGTTGAACGTACGAGTACGAATATAATAATTAAGCCATAAGGAATCAACACACGAGGATAGTAGGCAGTGCTAATTTTTATCATATTTTTTATAAATATTGTTGACATGGATGATATATTAATAAAGTAATTTAGAAGATATATTATTTATTTAATACTATCTTTATGTTATTTAAATTTAAATTTTACATTGCGCTCTAATTAGACTTTTTAAACTTCATACCGTTGTAATGGGTTTCCAACCTACTTGCTGAATAAAAAGTTGGAATTTGGTTGAACAACCTCCTTGCAGTTAGAAAGACTTTAGAAAGTTGGAACATGGTTGAATAAAATAGAACTTGTTTTTTTTTATAATTTGACAGCTGTCAGTAGAAAGCGATTCTCCCTAGGGCTGAAAGTTTTACTTTCAATTAGGCCCCTCAGGCAACTTCAGACCTACTTTCAGAGTATGAGCAATGAAAATTAGTTTTACATGGTTGATGTTCCAACTGCCCGACCAAGCGCTTTGCTTCAACTATTATGTTGCGGACAGCCAAGGAGTGGAATTCATTGCCCGCGTCTATTTTATCGATCACCTATAAACTTGGCTGTATAAGCGTGCTACATTGTCGACCGCATCATCACTTAAGGTGAGATTGCGGTCAAACGCAGCCTATATTAAGTAAAA